>OX422211.1:400905548-403305548 GCA_949130495.1 Sambucus nigra
TCTGGAACCTCATTAGTAAAACTGTTCGAACGAAAAGTCGTTCAAACAAAAATTGGCGGGAACAGTTATTTTGGACATTTTTGTCAGTTTTCCCACTTTTTTCCCAATATCTTTTAACAGAACTACTTAGTGCGAGAACCAACTCTTTCGAACTAACTTTTCATACTATTTTAACTCCTACAAAGAGTTTTTAAGTGTTCATCTTTCTAAAGAAAATTTCATTGTTTAAGTGTATATTTTTCTAAGAAAAATTTTTAAATCACTTTTGTTTTCACCCATATTGTTTATTCCAAGTTCAATATATATAACTTTGCTTGGAGTGTTTGGCACCGGGGTTTACTCTACCTATTGAAGAGTTCTTTTGGGTTTCCTTTTACATCCCATAAAGAAGAAGTTCGTATTTTCGATTGCGTAATTCTCACATGGTGAAAGGCACTACGTGTGGTTGACAGTTGCTTCATAGTTCCTCATTGGTGGATTCCAAGGTTTCGGTGGAGTACGGGATTGTCGGCTAGGAGGAGGTCGGTACAAGAAGGAGCATCGGGGCTTGAAGCTAGTCGAGTCGAGTGTTATAAGTCTT
This sequence comes from Sambucus nigra, assembly GCA_949130495.1. Classification (NCBI taxonomy): domain Eukaryota; kingdom Viridiplantae; phylum Streptophyta; class Magnoliopsida; order Dipsacales; family Adoxaceae; genus Sambucus; species Sambucus nigra. Next base: position 400,906,129 of record OX422211.1, read on the forward strand.
TTTGCTTGTACTTGTAAAGTACCATACTTAGTGGACTTATGGCTAGGTCTATCCGAGGTTGTTTCCCGTTTGTGGGTTTTTCCTTGTACATCGCGGCGTAGTGACTCCTTTGTTTATTTTATCTTTTGCAAAATTCACCTAGAACGCATGCTTAGGTAAAAAGATAAAATTTGGTTTACATCACTACTTATTTAATTTGGTGCTAAATTAATTTGGGTAATGTTTATGATAATTTAATTCAAGTCATCACTTAATTTGATAAAGTTGGTTTGGCCTAATTTGCAAAAATTAAATATTTATTGTTAGGCAAATTTTTAGGACTTGGGTTAAATTGGTTTAAGTGAAAAATGTATTTTCGTTTAATTTAATTTCACTTTGAGTTTGTTTTATTTTTATTTGTAAAAGAAATTAAAATTGGTTAATTTGTTTAATTGAACCATCTCGCTTCCACATCTAAAAGGAAATTACTATTTGTAGTAAAGAGTTTTAAAATTGGAGGCCTCGTGTTTCACTAAAAATTCTGATGGTATATAAAAGGGAAAGTCCAAAAGAAAAAAAAGAGAAAAAAATCCCCTTGAACTATTTTTAATGCAAAAAAGCCTCCACTAACCCGCAAAAGAGAAGTGACTACAAATTCTGATGGTTTTTCAAAGGAAAAAGTTTTAAAAAAAATGAACTACGCAATTTTTAAAATGAACTATTTTCAATGCAAAAAAAAATTGAACTATTAAATTTGTTCCAAATACCCTTCACTATGAGGATTTTTAGCAACACGTAGAGGGTCTTTCCAAATGAATGCATAGCTCCGGTTAACACAAATGAGTGTGTTTTCGAAAACACATTTCAAACACAAGTCAAAATGAGTTAATACATCACCACTCTTTTTTTATTAACTGGCCCATTTCAAAAACACAGTTCAAACTGACCATATTTGATACATAACCTCGTTTCTTATTTCAAAAGCACGGTTCAAAATGAGTTTATGTATTTAATACACATTTCAAAATGAGAGGTTGCAAAATGAGAGGTTGCAAAATGAGTTCATGCGTTTTTGTTTAAAGAGGATAACTTGACATTGAATAAATCTTTTTAGCAGTTGGTATATCAGTTCATAAAACCCACATAAGAGGAAAATGGGTCACATAACACATGGGTGTTTAATACATAACCACTATTTTGTGTTAAATGACCCATTTCAAAAACAAAGTTCAAACTGAGTTCATGCGTGTTTAATACACAGTTCAAAATCAAAGGTTGCAAAATGAGTTCACATATCTTAAATGCAATTATTCAACGAATTAATAAAAAAACATTTTAAACCTTCTCTAATCACATTCTATATAACACAGAATTTTTTTTTTTTTGCTACAATGGAAATAATATAACATAATATTACTCAATCCAAACTATAAAAAACGATCAAAAGCGTGATAAATAAAAAACACAAAGTTGTGACAAACTTCTAGACCTATCTTTGACATCCGCCACCTGACTGTGTACCAAACACTACATACCCGACTGTGTACCTACATTAACATACCTATGTATCTACACCACAAATAACAAACCCCACATACCTGAATATGAGAATGAAAAGAAACACAATAAAAGAATAACATATACCTGATTCTGGAAAGCAAGATAAATATATAGAGAAAACTATAGTTAGGTGAGAGAAAAAAGAACCACTTGAGAATGGCGCAAGCATTAAGAATATGAAGTAGCTTAAACATATGGAACTTTCTTTCCTATTCAATATTGCATGTCTCCTTCAAAATCATGCCCACTATAGTAGTCCATTTATACATGTCTACCACTAAGTAATAACTTTGTATTTTCAATTTTGAACATTAATCTTGACTCTGTTTTGATTCTAACACCCCACTTGGTATGTCAAGCATCAACACAGTATATCTGAAGACTATAATTATAGACTACTCTTCACCGACATAGTAATGAGGCAAAACATATATTAACACAGCAAAATATTTCACACAACCACCCAAAAATTAGTATGACACAAAAATTTCAAGCAGAATATTATCATTTAAGAAAGAACAACACACTACTTTCATCAGAGGACCTAGGCAAAGGATCCATATGGGGAATAAAGCCAAAGGACCTAGGTACATAATTGGGTGTTTTTTTCCCGTTATTTAAATTATAGTGCAAAATACAGATGCTACACATGGGAACAACCCCATGAACTATTGTCTTACGTAATTCTACGTCTACAATCTTCATCCAAGTCCTGTTTTCCCAAACCACAAAGAAGCTCTAGCATGGAGACATCTGGGATCTTCACCAAAAATTCAAACCCATTGCACTACGTCCACTAACTAGAGCTGAAGATTTTTTTTATCAGAGTTAAACTATTCTGTTTTTGAAAAAAAAAACATGAACTATTGTCTTATTTTTTGTGAGAGTTTATTAAATAAAAAACACAAACAAATGGTCAGATTTGAAATCCATAGCTCCGATTTTAAACAACAATAAATCAAAGTGGAAAAATAATAGGTACAAAAATAATTTAAAAGATAAGATACACCATTTTATTAAGCCCATGAAGTCATTTTGTGAACCTGTCGAAGCCATTTTGTGAAGCTCATGAACCCATTTTTTCTCTTAATTTTTTCTACTCCCACCATGAATGATCAATACACCATGAAACTCCCCATAAACAAATGAGAATCATGGGTCATAAATTAAACAACTAATTTCTTAATTAAATCACTAAAAACTGAACAAAAAGATAAACTCGAAGACAATAAAATAGAGAGGGGGAGAGAGAGAGAGAGAGAGAGAGAGAGAGAGTCGGTACTCTTTAGACAATCGAACGTAGAAAGAATAAAAAGGACTACATGAAAACCTCCTGAAAATCCACTTCTTAGTAGAGATGAACGACAAAAAACACAGATCGAGGGCAAAAATGGATCTGAAAAAGTCTTTGTAAAATATTAACAAAATAATTCATGAAATGAAGACTCTTGCTCACCAATCTAAAACAAAAATAATAGTTTATGTTCCTAAAAACAACCACGGAGTTTTACACAATAGCTTCAGTTCCTTCAGTTTTAGTTTCTTTTAAAATGGCTACACAAAGCAACAGTGACAATATTTGTTCAAGTATACACTATTATGACCCACAGACTTGGCTTGGTGCGGCACCGCTTCTTGAGATAGAGTGTTGTGGTGAGGTAGATGGAGGTATTGTTGGGTTAGAGTGGGAGAAAGTGGGTTTTTAGTGGTAGAGTGAGAAATGGGTTTGCAGAGCACATGGCTCGAGGTCTGAGATCTTAAACATTCAATCTCACCACATGGCTTGTTTTGAACCCTCACATTCAAAACCATCAGGTTTAATTTGAACCACAAAAAAACCACCCTCCATTATTACATAGATACAAAACTTGTTTATATAGTGTGGGTACCTCATCCATTGTTTTATGCCCAAAGAAGTAGCCAAACTAAGCCCTATTGAAAATAGGTAGAGCCCAGCCCAAACTCCAAAGCCTCAAAGACATTTAGTTAGAAATGACCCATCATGTTCGTAAAATCTCTCATAAGATATTCTAAGGATAGTGGGCTGACGTGGGAGTGCCCAACACCCCCCACTCTGTGAAGTTTACCTGTATATATTGTATCCCTGTTCCGGGGCAAAGAGCATGTAATAAAAAATACTCCTCTGGAGAAAAGAGAAATATAAACTGAGAGCACCACCGTGGACGTAGGTAATTTGCAGAACCACGTACATCTTGGGTCTCAAAAAATTGAGGAACACGGGGAAGAGAACGACTGGTCCAAGCAACAACAACTAGCTCACCGTTACAGGAGCCCAGGCCGAAGGAACGATGATATATGGAACTTGTTCTGGAGAGAGATGGACCAACACCCATCATATCGGGGTGCCAGATCGACAAGAGAGTTAGTCAGGCGAGCTCTCAGAAACAAGATAAAGTCCCCTTTTTTAAGGGCAATAGAAGAGTAGGAAGCCCCTAAGAAGTTTGCAATGCCCAGGTTAAAGATCTACGATGGAAAGGTTGATCCCATCGACCATGTAAGACAGTACAGGCAGGCCATGACCCTTTGGAACCATAAAGATGCATTGATGTGATGGATTTTCCCATCAATCTTACATGATGTGGGTCAAAGGTGGTTCGAGAAACTCCCCCACGGATCCATTAGGAACTTCCAGTCCCAGGCAGAGCTCTTCATAGCTTGCTTCATTACCAGCAACTCCCATCCGAAGAGGATGGATTTTTTGTTGACAATGAAGAAAAATCCCCAGGAAAACCTTAGAGACTACGTGAAGAGGTATTGGGAGGTGTTCCACGATATCGAGGACTACTCGGAGCAGGTCATCGTTGCGTCCTTCTAGATTTCCTTACCCAACTCCTGCGTCTTACACCAATCCCTCACTAAGAAGGAGGCCACAACCATCGACAACTTGATGGATTATATTGAAAAATATGCCAAAGTTAAAGATGTGACCCACCTCAGTGCAGGATAAAATGGTCGCACCAAAGTTACCGACATGGAGAGCGATAACAATGAGAGTCAAAAGAAAGGGAGTAAGAATGGGGGTAAGAATGTCCCCAAGAATGGGAACAAGAGTGATGCCTCAAAGGTGTTTCAAGAAGTAAATATAATTTTCAGAGAACCAATCTACAAAGATTCAGGCAAAGATCAAGGAGGAACCGTTCATCAAGTGGCCCAAGAAAATATAGGGGTGGTAATTTTAGAAATGACACGAAAAAATGACATGAAATTGACCCAAAATTGACACGATGTTTCGTGTTCATGTCGTGTTTTTTACAAGAAGCCATGTCGTGTCGTATTCGTGTCTTAATTATGAGTCGTGTCATGTCGTGTTATCATGTTATCGTGTTTTTAGGCCAGAAATGTAACAAATTTGGGTTATCGTGTCGTGTCGTGCCGTGTTATTTTTTATTCGGGTCGTGTTCGTGTCAACTAAAAAAATACAAATTTGTGTCGTGTCGTGTCGTGTCGTGTCGTGTTTGTGTCCGAAAAAACATTATCGTGTCGTGTCGTGTTGGCCCGAAACACGACCCGTTGACCCAAATTTCCACCCCTAAGAAAATGGGTGGAGACCCTTCCAAGAGAAATAACGCACCGAGATTTTCTTTCCATAAGTAGGGCGGGCACAAAATCGAGTACTGTAAAGCCCTGAAGTCTCATCTTGAAGAGTTAGCTCAAGCTGGACACTTAAGTAAATTCATGGAGAGAATGGGAGAGAAGGTAGCTGACAACGGATATCAAAGGCCCGATAACATGCTTAAGAAAAATATCGGCCATGAGTTCGCAGAAATTCATGGGGAGTTCGACCTCAAACATATTTAAGGAAATACGGATCGGATGGAAGTGAAAAATATTACAGTAGTAATGTAAGCTTTTCAGATCGATCCAGCCAAAACATAAGATGGGAAGCGTTAATGAGTAGAAGATGTCGACTATAGCAAGCATATTGTGTTCATAGACGAGGACCTGGTGGGAGTGAGAACCCCACATCATGATGCACTGATCATTACACTCAGGATAGCTAACTATGACGTCGACAGATTACTCATCAACCAAGGTAGCTCATTCGAAGTAATGTATCTCGGACTGTTCAGGAAGTTGAAATTAATTATCATCGACCTAAAAGAAGCCACCGTTCCTTTAGTTGGTTTCTCTAAAAAGATAACCATCCCCTTGGGAAAGATCGCCCTGCTATTAAGGGCATGAAACATCTAAAAAATGATCGAATTTCTCGTGGTCAATATTTACTCACCCTACCAATCAATCCTTGGCAAAGGATGGATGCACGCGATGAAGGCCGTCCTATCTACCTACCATCAGAAGCTCAAATGTGTGACTGAACGAGGAGTGGTGGAGATCCATGGAGATCAGGCAATGGCAAGAAAGTGCTTTATAGTGGCCATATGTCTCAAACTAGAGAAGAAGGTTGAATAACTTAGAAGCGAGAATGAAGAACAGGAGAGGCTGGTGCCCTCAAAATAGCAACTAGAATATGGCAGACCAAAAGTGGAGGAGACCAGTATCCTCCCCTCTAAAAGAGTCGTCGAGGACCTGGAGGAAGTCACAGTAGCATCTCGAATGAAAGAAATTTCTTGATTGGAACCTCACTCACCGACCACGAATAAAAGGAGTTAGTAACCCTACTTCGGAGAAATTTAGATGTCTTTTATGAGAGCCTTACTAGCTTCCCTGGATTGATCCTAACGTCAGTTGTCATCGATTTCACATTGATCCAGCTTTCAAACTAATAGCATAAAAATCTTGACGAACTACTTCGAAGAAAGCTAAGGCAGTGGAGAAAGGAAGTTAAAAAACTGTTGGATGCAGGATCTATACGGGAAGTCCAGTTCCCCAAGTGGATATCGAACCCAGTGGTTGTCCCCAAGAATAACGAAAAGTGGAGAGTCTGTATCGACTTCACCGATCTCAACAGAGCATGCCCTAAATATAGCTTCCCCCTCCTAAAGATCGATCAGCTGGTAAATGCCACGGAAACTCATGCGAGGATGAGTTTCCTAGACACATACTCCAGATTTCACCAAATACCTCTACACGAGCCGAATAAAGACAAAATAGCATTAATAACCACAGTTGGGTCATATTACTATAAGGTTATGCCCGTTGGGCTCAAAAATGCAGGAGCAACGTACCAGCGGTTGGTCACCAAGATGTTCAAAGACCAAATGGGAAGCACTATGGTGGTCTATATCGATAATATGCTCATCAAGAGCAAGATCAAAGATGACCACCTCTCTGACCTATCAAGGACCTTTGAAATTCTTAGGAAGTACCGAATGAAAATTAACGCGAGTAAATGTTCCTTCGATGTCCTGCCAGGAAAATTCCTTGGGTACTTAGTTAGCAAGAGATGTATTGAAGCTAACCCAGACCAGATTGATGATATTAACAAGGCGTAGCCCCCCTGAATGATAAAAGATGTACAGAAGCTCACGGAAATGATTGCCTCCCTGACTCGATTCATCTCAAAGTCTTTCAAAAGGTGCCAATCGTTCTTCCAATTGTTGAAGAAAAGAAAGGATGTGGAGTGGAACGAGGATTACTTGAGGGCGTTGGAAGGGATAAAAAATACCTCAGTAGACCTCCTTTGCTCATAATACCTCAAGATAATGATTCTCTATACCTTTACCTTGCAGTATCTAGTCATGCTATAGTTCTGCATTGGTATCCGAGAAAAAGGGGACTCAGTACCCAGTCTATTACGCGAGCAAGACTCTTTTAGATGCCGAACATCGATACCTACCACTAGAAAAGCTCACCTTTGCACTAGTGGAAGCCTCAAGAAAATTAAAACACTATTTCGAAGCCAACTCCATCATCATACTTACGTCCCACCCTCTTAAAGCAGTCCTGATGAAAGCAGACCTTTCTGGAAGACTCTCAAAGTGGCAGTCAAGCTTGGATGATTTAACATTCATTTCCATCCAAGGACTTCCATCAAAGGGAATGTCCTTGCCAATTTCATCGCTGAGTTTATAGGAGAATGGCCTTACGACCAGCCTCACACTAGTCATCAGAGAGAAGTTCCACCAGCGTCAAGCATCTGGAGATTATATGTTGACGAAGCCTCCAATTCTAAAGGGGAAGGATTAGGCATTATGCTAGTTACACTAGAGGATACAGTCCTCAAGTAAGGAATCAGGCTTGGATTTGAAGCCTCCAAAAACAAAGCAGAATATGAAGCACTGATCGCAGGACTGCGTAAAGAACGAATGCTTGGAGTAAAGCAACTACAAGTTTTTGGCGACTCACAGTTGGTCTCAAACCAGATAAGGGGTGATTTCAACGCAAAAGATGCGAGGATGGTAGCCTATCTCACCACTGTCAAGAGGTTGATAGCTGACTTCGAGCACATAAATATCTAACAGTTCCTAAGGGGGCAAAACAGTCATGTCAATGCCCTAACAGCCATGAACTTAGAAATCAACTCTGACATAAAGAGGACAATTTTGATTGATTTCCTCGCACAACCAAGCATCATCAAGAGCACTGAGCTACCAAACCCAGAAAACATTCTCCAGATCAAAATAGCCCTAAGTTGGATGGACCCCTTAAAAGATTACATGTAGAATGATGTTCTTATAAGTGACAAGAAGACCGCCCACCAGATAAGAGTCAAAGTTGCCCACTTTCACTTGTCTCCATAGGGAAAGCTCTACAAAAGATCTTTCACTGGCCCATACCTTCAGTGCGTTCACCCAAAAGACATTGAGTAGGTTCACACGAGATCTATGAGGGGATGTGTGGGACTCACATTGGAGGAAGATCGCTAGCCTTTCGATCAATGAAGGAAGGGTACTGGTGGCCGTACTTATAGAAAGATGCTGGAATTTAGGCTCAAATGTGCCAAAAATGCCAAAAACACGCAGCCATGGGCCACCAGCCAGCGACCCGAAGTAACTTACCAGTCTGTAGCCCTTCGCCCAATGGGGTATGGATATTGTAGGCTCCCTACGATTTTCTTTCAGAAATTGGAAGTATCTGTTGGTCCCCACAAACTATTTCACCAAATGGATTAAGGCGGAGCCGTTGGCAAACATCACAGACGCAGACATGATAAGATTCATTTGGAGAAATATCATCACTCGTTTTGGGATCCCCAGGGATATTATCACTAACAAAAAACCCAGTTCTAGAGTGGCCTTTTCCAAGGTTTCTGTAATGACCATGGGATCAGGCACTACTTCAGCTCTGTGGCATACCCTCAGAGCAACGGATAAGTCAGGGCTTCCAACAAGACAGTGATCAATGGATTAAAAAAGCATCTGGAGAGAGCCAAGGGGGAATGGGTAAACGAACTACCCCATATCTTATTGGCTTACTGCACCACCCCAAGGCGAGGAACTGGAGAGACAATATTCGCACTCACCTAAGAGATGGAGGCAATTATTCCCTTGGAAGTTGGCCTCCTTACCATGAGGTCCACTCTGATCGATTACGGCCAAAATGATTCAGCATTGCTCGTTGCACTTGACTTATCCGATGAACGAAGGGAATTTTCTCTAGTGAAACTATCAGCCTACCAGCAATAGCTAGCAAAGCACTATAATAAAAAAAGTCAATCCAAGAACATTCCAAGTTGGGGACTACTTCTTGAGGAAAGTTCTTGGCAGCACTGTGAAACTATCAGATGTTAAGCTAAGACCAAACTGGGAGGGACCATTCAAGGTGATAAGAGACAACCTACAAGGAGCCTACCACTTAGAAACACTGGAGGGAAGGGAGATACCAAGATCTTGAATTGCAACCAACTTAAAGAAATTCTACTTCTAGATTTCTTTTTTATTTTTGCGAACTTAACGTTGAATTTTCAATTCTTCTCCGATTAATAAGATTTGTTTGTCATTGGCATTTTACGAAGTGTTGGTTTTCTCAACTACATTTTAGTGTATGCACCCTTTCCAAGCTACAGGCTCCCCTCTTAACTTATTGGTTAAAATAGCAAAGTCGATATGTAATGACCCTCCTCAGGCATTTGTCTAATAACAAGAATGAAGTCCTAGCTTTCCCCTATCAATACATTAAGCCCTATAAGGGACCCTTAGGAAACATGGTCAACCTAGGTTGGTCGCCAACATTGTATCGCCTAAAAATCCTACTTAGATAGAATACTCGATACCAGGTGTATCCTCGCCATTGCCTCACTTAGGCCTAAGGCAGTGTGACGACATGACCTAAAAGGTAAGTTAAGGAAGAATGCTACACTTAAAGCATAATGGACTGGGGGGATACTTGCTCGACAACCAACTCTTCCTAAGTCATATCTAGTCGAATGAAAGAGCCCAAGATAACTGAACAAGAGATCAATAAAGTCAAAAATAACACAACAAATGATTAGTCGGCAAATACCCCAAAACATAAATATTTTATTACATGATTACATGTACAAAGAGTTACATAAGCTAAGTTATTCAATCCCTAATGAGGAGCAGGTCACTGAGCAAGGTAGTCAACTGCTCACGCTTTGAGGCCATCATTTAGGTGAGGAGCAAATTCCTCCTTGACTTCATCTAAGCTAGACTCCAGGAGCGGTCTTGGGATCGCATCTATTGGAATCCAGCGACCATCCCTTCTGAATGGGTTCAGCATTAATGTTGAGGGATATATTTCATGCCTCTACCAGAGAGCAGAGTTCCTGGGAACTTGTAACTCCTTGAGGGTGCTCAGCCACCCTCTTACGAAATCTACCTCCTCGACTTCCTTCAACTTTATTGGAGCATCAGTCCAACCCTGGTCATAGCCATCCACCCGCGCCTTCCGAGGACCATTTTTGAATAAATGTCTCAAACTGGTAACATCTCGTTGAAGACCATCCGCAATCAGATACGCTTGAGTGACATTCCCTTTCATCTTGAAAATCTCCCTTTAAGAGTTGTTGGGGAGGTTTCTAGCTCGTTGTGTCATTGATGATGAAGAACCTTGGATAAGCAACAAAATTGTTCTCGGCACATTCTCCCTTAAACGGGAGAGCTCGCGCTTCAATGTATCATTTTCTTATTGAAGTATCTCGCCAACCAAGCTAATTTCAGACGCTTCTTGGATTTTCGATTTAAGAGCATTGGCCTCTTCTTGAACAGAGGCGCCAATCTCACTCATCTCCCCGAGTCTATCTTTTAACTTAGAAACCATCTTATATTAGTTCTTTTAGTCTCGATTTCCTCCTCGGAGAGACTTTTAAATTCGTATGAAGGCACGACTGACCATGTTGCTCACATTAGTACCAAGTATTTTTCCTAAATGAGAAATAGTCAGGATATATTCCTCAAGATCGATAAGCTACAAATCATACAACCATCAAGAATAAATAGATCAGTATATGAAAAGGAGCATAACTTCATTTCATTAAAGCAAAATAGTTCACGTACAACTACATCAGTGAGAAGAAGAGAACAACAGAAATATAAAAAAAATACAAGGGCCCCCTAAAAATACTAGTTGGAAACCTCAGTATGCTCTAAGGATGATGACTTCTTCCCATTATCTATAGAAGCCTCACTTGCACCTCCCTTAGATGGAATAAGAACCAGTCCCTGATCGATGGGAGCATCAGCAGTAGTAGTTGGAACGACTGGAACACCTTTCTTGGCAGTAGGAGAAGGCACACCCTCTACAACAGGTTTCAGACTAGGGTCTTGCTCATTAAAGAGAGGGGAAATAACATCCACCTCGGCAGTAAGCAAAGCCCTATTACAACCTTTTTTGAATTTGAACCGACTAATGTTACCGATTTGAGCCTCAGTATCCTCATATGTCACGAGCCACCTAGCATTGTAAGATCTCTACTTGATGGTGGAGGCCTCAGATTCCATCTTTTTCATCTTCTAGGCAAGCTCTTTATTCTCTTCAACCATCGCCAGCTTGCTCGTGCAGACTATGTCACAGGACTGCCTCAGCTCCTCCACCTCTTTAGATTATGCCTCATTCTCTTTATTCGATTCATCCAAGGCAAGCTCACAAGATTTTTAAGCATCACTAGAAGCTTTTAGGTTCGCCTCTAACTCAGAATTTTTCCTCGCCAGCTCATCACGACTACGATAGAGGACGGTTAAATCATACACAAACTTTAGAGAAGAAAGAAAACGTTAGCGAAGAAGGTGTGGAAAATAAAATTACAGAGTAAAGAAGTAAAAATTTACTTACCAAGTCTATCCCTTGGCTCTAATTTAGGTATAACTAGTCGATCCCCATGCCCAATGGCCTCTGGATGTCTATTAGCAAGACTGCTCTCTCGAGCACTGCCGGAGCCAGCTTAGGAGCAAGAGATACAGAAGCCCCCTCAACCAAGGTAGACACGGGCACCAAAGACTGTCCCTTTTTTATCCTTACTTTTTCTCTCATCCTCTCTTCTTCTCTCTCCTTCTTCTCCATTTTAACCCTCTTCCTCTCCTTCTCTTTCTCCCTCTCTTCTTTATTCTGCATCTCTCTCTCCCTCATCAATGCCTCCTCCTTCTTCTTTCTATCCCTTTCATGATCCACAGTTACAGTGTCCTGACTCCTAAACTTCTACTTCTTCATCTTGCAAGCCAGAGCAATATTATCATCATCATCATCCTAGATTAAATTCTTCCTAGGGGGAGCCATAATCTCCTTGCTGGAACTCTTTGAGCCTGCCTCCTAACTAGAAGAACCCTCTGAAGACCTATGACTACTTGAACATTCCTCATTGAAATCATCCCTAAACCCATCTCCACCTCTGTCACCTCCCGAGCTATCACTACTAGAGTTGCTCTCCTCCTTGTCCAATTGAATGGGATTGATAACAGTTTCTTCTGGTATTTCAAGGTGTGGGATGCTATCAACCGATCGGGTGATAAATCTAGGGCCTACATTCTTATACTCTAATAGGAATGTGGCCGACCTCGAATGCTCACTATCAGCTAATAACTCTCTTATCTTCCAAGCTTTGAGTAGTTCGATAGGGTTGATTTCCTGGAGAGCAGGTTCTACGTTCTTCACCTTCGCTGAAAAAAGGAAAAAGAAACATAAGAAGGAGTATACACCAGAAAGTAGTTAACAAGCAGCACAAATAAAATAAGTCACCTATATACTCCTCCCCAAAGAAGGAAATCCTAGGTCCCTGTACCTAGTCCCTTCAGACTGAGGGAGGAATTACCAGTTCCTGGAAATAAAGCCCTCGTTCCAGTAGTCCTTGTGGGAATCAGGTAAGTTTACTACCAACACCCTATCCAGACTCCTGACCTTCAGGTAAAGGAGACCCAAGCTTGTTCGTGAGAAGGTATAAGAATAGCATATCTCAGCAAGGCCCAAATTGGTGCCATAGAGCTGGTTAATCCTATATACACCATTGATAATTTTCCATACATTTAAAGAACAATGAGAAGGGACTACACCGAAATATTAATATAAGTGTAAGAATAGGCAATTTAGAGGAAAGGATAAACCCCATTGGGTCAATAGAAGACATGAATCCAGTGTCCATCCTCGATGTTTCTAACATCATGAGGAGTATGGGCACACTTAATGTCTACCCAATCAGGAATGTTATAATGTTTCCTAAATTGAGCAAAGGATCTATTACCTATTTTGGCCATTGAAAAACCCTCGCAGCAATAGAAAAAAAATTCAACACTAAAGAAAGGAGAAGAAGTTTGGAAGACTTACGAAGTAAGAATAAGCCTGAGACGAGGCAAGGACACAAGCAATGAAGATGTAAAGTCAAGGAAAATTTCAAAGATGAAGGGTAAAACTTGGAAGCAAGAAGACGCACGAAGGAGCGAAAGATGTCTCGAGAGTTTGAAACTTGTGAAGCGACGTCAGAAATGTCTCTTTCAAATCATTTTAAACCCTCTTGATGATGACTACGGAGAACAAAGTAGTTCTGCCTCCTAAATCTCTTAGGATAAGATGTTTCACTCCTCAAATCTTCACTCAATTCACAAAAGTGCCATCAGAGCTATCTTTTAAAATTATTGAGCCCAAACTGTGAACCAAAAATTTTAGGGGCAATTGTGGGTACCTCGTCCATTTTTGTAGGCCCAAATAAGTAGCCGGACTGAGCCCTATTGAAAATAAGGAGAAGCCGACCCAAACTCCAAAGCCTCAGAGACAGTTAGTTAGCAACGACCCATCTTCTTCCTAAAATCTCTCATCGGATATTCCAGGGATACTGGGCTAGCGTGGGAGTTCCCAGCACCCCCACTCTCCGAAGTTTATTTGTATATATTGTATCCCTGGCCTGGGGCAAAGGGTATGTAACAGAAAATACTCCTCTGGAGAAAAGAGAAAAATAAACTTAGAGCACCACCGTGGACATAGGCAATTTATCGAACCACGTACATCTTGTGTTGTGTTGTGTGTGATTGTGATTATTCTTATTCTTGTTTTTTATTTTTCTGGTGATTGCATTTACTTATAATTTGTTTTGAGATTTCTTATCACCACATATAGGTTTTGTATACAAAACCTTATATGACATGGTATGAAAAATGAAAACCCCCTCCTACTTTATTTTATATATATATATAAACAACCAAAAAACTCACACAAAACATATAAGCTCTACTCACTAGTGTAATGACCCTTACTTTTGGATAACTAATTTTATATAAATTGTGACAAATGGGGTAATTATATAAAATAATGGAAGTTATAGTAAATTTTATTTTGACTGATTTAAGAGATTATATTTACTGAGTTTTGCATATTTACCGTTGAGAGAAAGTAAATTGCATCATGTTATGTGTTATTGCGTTGTTGTGCTTTAAGCTACGGTTATGGCATATATTTCAATTAAATCATTATTAATGAATTCATATGACATAGGAACATGAAATATTGTACGTTACTCCGGATGCCAATTTTGAGGGTGCGGTTAGTCCTGAAATAGTCGAGACAGTCAAAATAAGTGCCATATTGTATTTTTGGGTTCTGGGCATTTTTGACCGGTTATTACTCAATTATGTAGTTATGAGTCATTTTAATGTTGTATTAACATTTAAAGATGGGGATTAATATTAAGGTCACGATTTAAGTCTTCCAAACCCTTTTTATTTCTCATTTTGTATGTTTCTAAACCTAGAGAGAGAGAGAGAGAGAAAGAGAGAGAGAATTTGGGGAAAAGAACAGAAAATGAGAGAATTGAAGAATTGGAGTTGGAATCGTTGCTACGGGAAGAAAATCTGAGACTACAAACTTGAGGCAAGTTTCTTACTTGCTAGTATATGATTTAATGTGGATAAATTGTTGTGATAGTTGTGTATTTGGTGAATTGGAGAAATTAGTATGTTCTGGTAAATTTGATGTTTAAATCCGTGAATCTTGTAGTTGTGTGGTTTAAGTTGGTTATATGGATGTTTTGTGGTGTATAATTGTTGTGGTTATGTTGTTGGTTGATGAGAGTGAAGGGAGTGTAGGAATAAGGGTTTAAGGTGTTGGATTGGGCATTGGAGAAGAAGGAATTTTCGTGGTTCTGCTATGCGACCGGTCATGCCAGAATGAGCTTACTGCTTTCTTTATTAGGCAAAATCTGAGAGGCGCGATCGACCGCGGTCCCCTGATCGGTCGACCGGTCCCCTGTTTTTCAACCTAAAGTGTTTAGTTTCTTCTAGCTTATTTCTTATAAGGTATGGACTTGGGAATCTTCTTGAATGAAGTAAAGTTAGAGTATTAGAGTCTAGCAATGAAGTATTTAGAAACCTAAGTTAGAATGAAAGTTGGGGTTTGGTGTGGGGATTAATTTAGTTAGCCAATATTATAGGAAAATATTAAATTCTCTATTAGATGAAATGGTTTAAACTTAGGGAGAATTAGAGTGACTTATTGTGGACTTTTAGAATTGTATGAAAGAATATCATTTCATAATGGGTTATAGAATGAATGTTCATTAAGGGATATTCATATTGGACTTAATTAAACATTGAGGTTTGTAATGATGACATTAAACGCTTAAGGATCTAGATAAAACGAAATGCATATATTAAAATGAAATAACTTGTGAATGATAATTTGCATATACACACCTCTCTAAATTCTATCATAGGGGAAGTACGCGCATGAGGTGAAGTCCCCTGGCTAGTGAATGCAGGGTGAATATAGTCCTAAGCCATAGGACCGATTATTATATATTGTGTGATTATTGTGCGAAGTGAGGTAATTTCGGGGGTAGTTGTGACTCACTGTCGCAGGTATATGGCAGCTTCCTATCGTCACCCGACGTAGGATGCCTAGGTTATCTTATGTTAAAGGCCCTGGAAGATCATAGCTATTTAGGGGAGCATCCAGTGGGGAAACTCAGAAGGACGATCTTAGAATCGTTATATGATGTGATTATAACTATTCTTAATAAAGTGGAAGTTGTAATGATGATAAAGCATTTTGTGAGATAAACTTCTTTGAATATGTTTCCTAGAGAGAAAAAGGGAACTGTGAAGTTAAATGGTATATAACTGAATTGGTGAATCATTTCATGAAATAAATTGCTTTAAATATATTTCCTAAAGAGAAAAGGAATTGTACATTTAAGTTGTGTAAAACTGAAATGAAGTCTCACTAAGGGAAACTTAGATATTTTCTCATGTGAAAATGAATATTGTTCATTGTTGTAGACATTGTGCTAGGTTGTGCTTTTAAATTGAGAGGTGATAAATCGTATCTTTATTTGTGAGAGAAAGTTCAGTTTTTGAAGGATGATATAATATTCATAACTGTCATGCATTTTATTCACATGGTGATCATATCAAACCGGGTCCTAACCCGTCTATATTTCTTTATTTTGCATGAATTCTATATTCGCCCAGGTGCTCTGCCGCAAGGACGCCTGTATTGACCTCTCCATCCCAGTTGTCCTAGAGCTATAATATTTGGCAGATGTTGTAGGATATTCGTTGTAGACACTTCTATCTTTTGTACTCTAGTTATGATCAGTTTACATATTCGGGTGTGTTGCCCCCATTTTTTACCTGTGTAAATATAATATGATATTTAATTTTAATACTCGGTGTAACCTTCTTGTAATAGTCTATTAAGCGACAGCTTATTCAATTATTACATTGTACATTATTGTTATCTAGTTACTCGTTTGTTTTTTATATCCACCTTCTTTTCAAATGATTTGTCAAAATGATCTTCTTTAAACTTATAAATTTAATATTGACAATCCGTTTTCTAAAATAATTGGTGGTTATCTCGTCTTATTATTTTAACGACAGTGATGCTAACAATGGACCATCTATCATTCCTGTAATTATTGGAGTATCGGGCTGGCCACCTCTAATTTTAATAAGCGGGTTGTCACAGATGGTATCAGAGCATCAGGTTCTAGGTCCTTAGGAATCTGTGTGAACGTATTAGGCCTTTAACGTTGCTTTTGAATTGATGTAGAGCCTTAGGATTAGGATCGTTGAATTCTCTTATGATATTTCGTTCTCCTGCCATAATGTAAGATGTGAGTAAATATTTTGTGTGATCGTTCGAGATTCGTGTGTCGAATGACGAAGGACGGCCAGGGAAGGCCGTTACAAGGGCAACAGGAGACGGGGATTATTTACAATTGTAAATCGAAGTCGAGGATTAGGATAGCATTGGAGGTTATCCCTCTGTGGAATTTTCTTAGATTGCTACAACGGCTACAAGGATACATTATCTAAAATTTCCCAAGTACCACTATAAGAAGCGAGTGGTACTGAACTTGGATTATTTAGTGAAGTTAATTGGGAAAATGTTTGAAATGTCCTTGATAAGGACCATATGTTCAAGTTAAGTCATGTGGGGACAGTGTAGTTTTATTTGGTGGAAGTATTGGCCTCAGAAGCTTTGTTCTAGAGAGGGGTATATGAATACCCAGATGTGAAAATTTGAGGAGAATTTTTCCACCGGTTCGAGCAATGTTGAAATAGTAGGAACGGTAGTCCTTATATTGGAAGGAGCAAGAGGTTTCGCTCGTAGAGGAACCTTATGGATAGTTCTGACAACAAATTCCTTTGATGTATCAGGAATGTAGAGAATCCATCTTTTCAAGTATTCCTAAGAGGATCGGTTAGAGCCGACAGTAAAGGAAGAGATATATGGGTAAGGAAACCTTGCACCGAAGTAAGGTAGGTACGAGGGAGAAAGAGTCCTTTAATGACGGTCTCATTAGTAAGTGTTGTTAACACTTATGAAGAAGTCATGTTCATGAAACCTCAGTGGTGGACTTCCACTCAAGGAGATTCGTGGAAATAAGGAAGTTGAGGTCGGTAGTATGTTTTCCTATGCTGAAGCAGCTAAGGAAACTATGAGGGTGATTGTTGGGATCGAAGTTATGGAGTCTGAGATATCAAAAATTTTAACATGGTCAGGGTGGCCAAAGATGGGAAATGATTGCGATGAGGAATGTAGAACCACATACTTTGATGTTGACCGGTAAGAGTTAAAGGACAAATAGGGTACCTAGAGGGAGAATGGATTGAAGAAATTTTTGGCACAGATAGAACTAGAGCATTGTATTTGGGAACTATGTAGAGCAGCTAGGGTAATTGGTAAGAATACTGTTGTGAGTTTCGCATTGGAGAAGGGAAGTGTATTTTTTGTGGAAAGGTTTAGCCTTATTATTTTATTAACCCTAGACTCGGGTGTGTAATTCGAGCTTTGTGGTAGTATTGATATTAATATAGAGGTTATATCTATATGTTTTCCTTGGTGGTGAGGTTCTATTTTTTGTCATTCATTGTGAATGGATGATGATATTTTAAAATTTTTGTTTGGATTATGATACTCGTTCTGTTTGTGTTATACGAATATAAAATATTCTGATTTGAGATATACCAGGCTTATGATTGTGAGACTATCATATTTGCGGTTCGAGGGTGGAACTAGTTATTCTATAATATCTCTCCTGGATACGGCTGAGAAATATTCTGATTTGAGATATACCAGGCTTATGATAGTGATGAATTAAGGTATGTATGAATTGTTATTTTACTTGTTTTATGCTACCATATCTCCACGATCAACAAAGTTAAGCAGTAGTGTAATGGGAGGGTTTCTTGTCTGTATTTCACTTTGTGAGACATCCCACGCACAAAACCGAGTGAATGTCAAAAATTGAGAAAGGTCTTGGGCACTAGGGACATAGTTAGTATAGTACTTACTTCACGTGGGTAGGAAACGCTTCAACCTTAAGATTATTAGGATGTAAGGTCCATGGGGGATGTGGTATTATTTTAGAAATGTTGTAGTGAGTTAACCACAAGAATATTGGTGGGTTGATTTTAAAAAGAATTTGGGTTTCCAGGAATAAGGAATATGAAATCTTGAGTAACTTGGGCCGCCAGCCCAGGAAAGCTGGGAGACCCATCTCTAGAGAAACAGTTACGTCTATGACTTAGCTTTGATTAGTTGAAGAACAAGTTGACTCCTACTCATAGATTAACATTTCCAAGTTCGAAAGTGGACTATTTAGTTATTATAGATGCGTCTTCGCAAGAGTGTGGTGGTGTATTACTACAGGAATATGAGGCCATTTCGTAGGTGTCTTGTGGCTCGAACCCGTGTGAGGAGAGCTATCCCATGCAAAACTAAAAGCACGCAACGATGGAGTTTGCCTTAAAGATGTGAGGCACTACCTCCTGGGAGGGAAATTAAGTCTTTTCACAGACCACAAGTCGATACAATGTTTGTTATCACATAAAGATCAAAGTGTGCGGAAAAATCGGTGGCTGGATTTCGTAATAGACTATCGATTTAACATTCATTACCACAAGTCGATACAATGTTTGTCATGCCAGAATGAGCTTACTGCTTTCTTTGTTAGGAAAAATCTGAGAGGCGCGGTCGACCGCGGTCCCCTGACCGGTCGACCGGTCCCCCATTTTTCAACCTAAAGTGTTTAGTTTCTTCTAGCTTATTTCTTTTAAGGTAGGGACGTGGTAATCTTTTTGAATGAAGTAAAGTTAGAGTATTAGACTCTAGCAATGAGGTATTTAGAAACCTAAGTTAGAATGAAAGTTGGGGTTTGGTGTGGGGATTAATTTAGTTAGTCAATATTATAGGAAAATAATAAATTCTTTATAGGATGAAATGGTTTAAACTTATGGAGAACTAGAGTGAGTTAGTGTGGACTTCTAGAATTGGATGAAAGAATATCATTTCACAATGGGTTATAGAAATGAATGTTCATTAACGGAGATTCATATTGGAGTTAATTAAACATTGAGGTTTGTAATGATGACATTAAACGCTTAAGGCTCCGGATAAAATGAAATGCATATATTAAAATGAAATAACTTGTGAATGATAATTTTCATATACACACATCTCTAAATGCTATCATAGGGGAAGTACGCGCATGAGGTGAAGTCCCCTGGTTAGTGAATGCAGGGTGAATATAGTCATCGGCCATAGGACCGGTTATTATATATTGTGTGATTATTGTGCGAAGTGAGGTAATTCCGGGTGTGGTTATGACTCACTGTCGCAGGTATATGGCCGCTTCCCGACGTCACGCAATGTAGGATGCCCAGGTTGTCTTGTGTGATAGGCCCTGGAAGATGATAAATATTTAGGGGCGCGTCCAGTGGGGAAACTCGGAAGGACGGTCTTAGAATAGTTATATGATGTGATTATAACTATTCTTAATAAAGTGGAAATTGTAATGGTGAAAAATCATTTTGTGAGATAAACTGCTTTTTTCTAAACATTTTTTACAATGATACAATTATAAAAACTCAAAAGGAAAAAAAATATTTTTCTATTTTTTAAACGAAAAATTAAATTCTAGCAAACCCATAAACGAAAAATTAAAGTACAAAATACTCAAATCACATACAACTAGCAAACCCAAATATCATGAGGTATAAATTCTAGTGTATGCAAATATGTGAACACAATTAACCCTTAGATATCACATGACAAGTGTTATGTGTAAGCAATCAAGAATTAACAAGTCTAAAATGTAAAGCCACCAAATCATATTTTCTAACCCACATAGGTGTGACTTGATGCTTTAGAGTCTTGGGAACCTCGGTGACCCTAGACTTAGACTTTCGACCTTTTCTCAGATCAAAGTAAAAACACCTAAAATGAACTTTCCTACCACAATGTGTGCATGCATAGACACAGATATGGGTGTTAGCTAATGGTTAACCCTTTCAAATATTCTGAGCAATAGTTGACACTCTAAAACCTAAGGTATTGGATTTACAATGGGAGTATCTATATCATCAAAGCCAATTTCACACTTGTTATCTTTGATTTGGACGGTGCTTGAAATTTTATCTAACCTTTTTAACCTAGATTCTAAATCAAATTTGACATGACTCGAGTATATTCCTAGACTTTTGTAAATTCTAACCTTTTTTACCTAGATTCTAAATCAAATTTGACATGACTCGAGTAAATTCTCTTCTATCTCCATTCTTCTAGACTCGAGTTAATTCCTAGACTTTTCAAACTCAAGAACATCCTTCTTCAAAACCTCCATCAAAGCACGAAGGCTATCTCTCTTTCCCTCAACATACTCGATCTTCTTCGTAAGAGTCCTCTCACATTCCCTAAGGTCATAAATAAATCTAACATTATCAACACCTATGTCATGCTCTTTTAACCTGGATTCCAACTTTAAGTTTTCCTTTTTTAATTTTAATAAATCCGTATAAACTCATGGAAGACAGGTTCACTCTCTTCCTCCTCATCTTCTTCTCCACTCTCTCCACCATTACTCACTTTGGAATCATAAATAATGTCCTTGAAAAGGCCATGCTCAAAATTATCTTCGTGTAAAGATTTTTCATTTGGCCTCTAATAACTAGCAATGAATGTCGTGTAGTTGCGCTCAATTGTGGAATTGGGTCCCTCTTTAGGATTGAGATCACTAAGGGTGGCATTATATACCTTATGTTTCTTTCCATCCTTCCTTATTTTAGTTGAACACTTAGTTTCCCTATGGCCATAACCCTCACACACAAAGCATCTATCATAGTCATCCCTCCTAAAATTATCATTGTGATTTTTAGGTAATTTATCGTCCTTGTTATACTTACTTTTTTCAAACTTCTTTACATCTTTTAATTGCTTTTTAAACTTAAGAAATTTTTTAAACTTCTTTGGAAACATGGTCATATCATCGAAATCTATGTCAAACTTATCATTCGAAACATATGTTCCCTCCTTAAGGTCTTTTAAACAAATTCCATTCTCTTTTTTCTTCGTTTTGGAGGAAAATGTGTCAAGCTTATAAATTTAAAGATCACCTACAAGATCTTGAAGTTTGGTAAAGTTTAAGTGCTCACTGAATTCAAAAAATTTTAATTTTTAATCAAGTCCTTCAGACAAGGACCTTAATATTTTATTAATTACTTGATTTTTGAGTCTTTTCTCTCCCAAGTTAAAAGATAAGTTCACAATATTAGGCATTCTAGCATAGAAGTCATCGAAGGTTCCACTCTCCTCCATCTTAATGGTTTCAAACTGAGTGGTGAGGTTTGGGAGTTTGAAAGCCCTAACATTACATGTTACACCACGGGTAAGTTGGAGTATGTCCCACACTTTTTAGACATTTCACATGTCATAATATGTCGAAACTCCGTCGGTGTGACGAAACAAAATAGAGTATTTAAACCTCGAGAATGATAATTTTCTAACCTATGATGTTCCTCACTCCATGACTCTATGGTTGGGAACACCATAATCACGAGCTAAGGTTGTGGGTGGGGACCAACCATTAAGTACCGATTGTCATACCTACTTATCTATCGCCTTGAGTGCTGATTTCATATGCATTTTCTAGTATGCATGATTAGAACTATCAAACATCGGTGCCATAGAAACCGATTGACCCTCTGAATAAAAACTTCTATAACTTATGCCTAAAATATGGGTTAAACACAAAAAAGTTAGTGTTCATTCTCTTTCACAAATTTGAAAACGTGCTAGGAATTACGAAGGGTGGTCTAAACAAAAGTCAATATTTAATTTTTTTCAAATTAAATATGAAACTTAAAAAGGTTAATACCAAATAAATCTTTGCACCAATTTTAATCCAAGTTGTTGTGACAAAATGATTTACCAAATCTTATCTTAACCAAAACATACATCTAAGTGATAGCGGATAAAATAAATAAATCAAACCACAATACACCGATGTACGAGCAAAACACACAACGAGAAAAATATTGGACGTCCCAGCCACGTAAATAACTATGATGAGGAATTGCACAAGACACACAATAGACTTATAACACAGAATCGACGACGCTCTTCTGTCTTTGACCTCTCCTCCACAGTGCACGTAAGACTTCACTTATGTAGTGGCACAATATGTGAGTCCACACATGCCTCGATATCCACCGAACAGTTTCATCAACCATCTATGAATAGGAATACGAAATCCATTGCTTCTTCATCGCAACATAACATAACGGATTCCATCATGTATAAATAGAAAACCGGATATGGAATACTCCGCCCAAAATGATTCTCAATTAAGATGAAGAGAATAAGCTTTGTGGTGCCCACAAAATAAGATCTCCAAGCATATAAAACAATGAAACTTGGATCTTGAAACACCTTGAGTGAAACTAGGTTTTAGAAACTTTTAGATATGTATAAGAAAACATTTTTCTCCAAAAGTCTATCTAAAAACAAATGCCTGAACCCCTTCATATAGAAAACACATTTTCCAAGGAAGCATGTTTTTTTAGAAAAACTCATTCAAACAAAAAAAGACATTGTTGAACGAAACTACTAACTTGTTCAAACAAAAGAAAAACTCACACAAATGAACAACTCGTCTCGTTCGAACAAGCTTCGAATGATATTAGTATTGTAAACAAAAAAATATCATTTGATGTTCGTTTGAACGAACTACTAAACTTGTTCAAACGATTCCAGTAAAAATGTTCAAACGACTTTAAAACAAAAAAGTTTTATTTTAAAATATTTTGAAAACATCTCCAAAAAATTTTAAATGAAAATTCATAAGCACCCATCCCTGCGAGATCCTAGAAAATAAAAAGATGAAATGTGGTATGAAGCATGGCACAATATGTTATCTATGAAGCCTTGCCACTAGATCTTCAATCAAACTCGTCATAAGCTTCAAAGGTCAACAACATAAAGCCTAACCTATTTCTCAAAAAAAAATCCGTAATCAAGACAATACATACAAATTTCTCTCAATTGGAATTTGTCGTTACACGGTAGTAGGTGTAGGTTATAATGTTGGAAAGAGTTAGTGAACAGTGTTGATTAATGATACTTACTCTTGGAAATTGCTATACTTGAGATTTTATAAGGATACGATGGGAGATATAAATATGACATGTACATGGTATACCAAGGAAAATACTGTAAGCATAAAGAGCACAATGGGAAAAAAAATCTTTGTAAAAAGATGGTTTGAACAATTGGAATTAAAATAAAAATAAGGTTGTAGAAAATGAGAATTTTATGGGTAAATATGAATAATTGGAAAAATATGAAAGCAATTAAGAGGGATTATAGTAGAATATGTTTTATTCCCCATAGAGTAATCTATGGGGTAATGGGTGTCTTGATAAATAATCTTAAACCAAAGGATCTGTAGGCGAATTTGCCTAGTTCTTATCTCAACAACTACCTAATCTAGACATGTAGCATATTGAGGGGTTATTTATTTGTATTTCTTTTACGAGACGTCCCACGCATGGAATCTAGAGACGGTAGGAATTGAGAGTTTACGATATACAAGATAAGCAGGTGCTTCTTATGTAGTATGTAGTTAATATATGATTATTGTAGTGTCTTGAAAATTGTCCAACCTAGACAGAAGTGTATCGAAGGGGTTCCTTAATTGGATTTCATTTTATAATACATGTCACATGGGGATCTAGGGAAGATTCGACATTGAGATTTTAGGATATTTAAATTCTTGTATTTAACCATCTTTATGCTTTTATTAGTTCAAGGTATAGTGTCGACTGACTGTACAATAATTGTGTGTGCATGTCCTATACTTCTTGACTACTTTAATGGTTATTAATGGTTTGGTGGTGGGTCCAAAGTCGACTGGCTATGAATATATTATAGGTACGGGACCTATATTGTTCATCAGTAATGATAGTTTATCTTACCTTGGTTTACAAGGTGGTTTGGGCCGGGATATTGGTCAAGATTTATATGGTTGTAAATGGAAAGATGATTATTTTGACTCATTTTATATGAGTAGGTTATTTAGACTTATTATTATATGAGGAGATGATTTTGACTTATACGATGAGTAGATAATATTCATTCATTCTTCTATGAGGAGACGATTTTGACTCATTCTTATTTGAGGAGATTATTTTGACTCATTATATATAAAGAGGTAGTTTGATTCATTCTATATGAGGAGATAGTTCTGACACATATTTGTATGGGGTCATATAAATTATGAATTTCAAGGAAAAATTCTTTTTTTCTCTTGGGGGGGGGGGGGGTGAGAGATTATAATACCTTGAAAATTTACAAAAATAACAAATTAATTAATCAATTAATATTTTTAGGATTTAAATTGGGTTTTTAGAATTTTTTGGAAGGAAATTAAATAATGACTTTAAGTGAAAAAAACATTTTTATAAGTGGAAAATAAATTTTTATAAGAAAATTTGAAATTTATTTAGATTTAATTAGAAACTTCAAATTTTAGTTGGAGTTAATTATGTAATGGCTCGATCTGGATTTATCGGTTACCAGTGTATCAACTCGGTCCGACCTGAATGTTATGTGTGAAGTGAAATGAGACAACCTAAATAATATTGCTAGTCTAATTTTACTTAATTAGCATTTCTCTTGTAAATCATGAAATTACAATTTATATCAAGATACATGTGGGACCCGTGGAAAGCTTCCCTGGAATCCAAGAGATAAGAGCTACAAATGTAAACTAAAAAGAATACATACCTGTATAACACTCTCTAAACACGTATGTGCGTAGAACCTACTGTAACAAAAGAGGGAATGAGTTGAATGCCCAATGGAAAATCCAACAATGTAACATATAATCAAATGGCAGAAATCGAATTTATAACTTAAGGCCTACATGCACATGCAAATATCGTATACATATACATATACATATACAAATGCATGAATCCGTTTATTCCGAAATATTAATTTACTTCATTAAATCTCATTAATCTTACAAAAGGACCTCTCTTGCTCCTTATTATTTAGCTTAGCATAATTTACCCAATTTGACACACCAGGTAAAAATATTTAAACAAAATACCATTTGTTTAGGGAAAAAAACTTCATTTTCTGAAATTTCTCTTTTTCTCAAGTCAAACTCAGTATTTTTCTTGAAAACCACCTTTCAATACACACCCACTTTGTGTTAGAAAACACTTTTTTCCTTTTGAAAACCATTATCAAGACATACTTACTTTAATTATGGATTAAAACCAATTTAGGTTGCTTGATTACCCATTAAGCACTTCATTTATGACATTAACTCACGCCTTACTTGGACTTAATCATCTTCACATTTATTATCCAAATTACTTTTTTTATAAATAGGAACATTTATTAATCTCATTTAAAAAAGGTTGTCTTTTCTTATATTCCCAATAAAACCAATTTTCTTATCGTGTTTCACTTTTCTCATTATCTTCTCCTCGAAATTCACCATATAACCATGTACTTCAACGGGCTCTACACTGCCGGCTAT
Source organism: Sambucus nigra (assembly GCA_949130495.1). Classification (NCBI taxonomy): domain Eukaryota; kingdom Viridiplantae; phylum Streptophyta; class Magnoliopsida; order Dipsacales; family Adoxaceae; genus Sambucus; species Sambucus nigra. The sequence continues at coordinate 400,932,305 of OX422211.1, forward strand.
GCTACTATATGCTCTTGCAAGTGATTTTGGATCTTTCACCTTAGGGCTCCGGGCCATTCTTAATTATTCCCAATCACATTCGAGTACTTTTCCAATGTGTTTTAATATTTTATGAATGTCAACATTATTTCACTTTTACCTGCTAAAGCTAAAATCTCGGTAACTAAGCTCCATATTTGTGTTACACTTGAAAATCACCATTTTTTGTCCTATACACATTTACGTTGATTTCATCCCTAAAGTCACTTCCTTTTTTGACCAATTTGTGTAAAACCTTTTCCAACATTTTTATTTCATTAAAATGTTCAACTTTACGTAAAAGTATCATTTTACTCTTTTATTGCAAAACTTGCAATTTATCCATTTTCTTAAGTGTTATTTCCTAAAACTATTGTTAAGTCACTAACTTAACTTCTTGAACGTTCTTATCTCATTAACACTTGATTAACACCTTTAGTCACTTTATGGGGTTAACAAACTTTCAAAGCACTAAGTCTTTAGAATTTTATTATGTTCTTTAACAAAGAAATCACTTTGTCATTTAAAGTCCATTTTTACTATAAAAAAACACCCATTTTTTCCTTCAACATCACATGTAGTCTTGAAAATACAAATTTATCATTTCCTCAATATTTCATAACAAACTTTTGGGGCTGAAATTTCTCTTTTTCTTATTTCAAGTTAAAACTCATTTTAACCATACGTAAACATGTTCATATGATCACCATTAACTCACTACAACTCTATACACGTGATAAGATGAATTTAAGGCCTTGAAATGCATAAAAATGAGTCTTACACATGATTATCACAAAAAAATTTCATAATATTTGTAAATCCGTGATTTTTCAAAATTAAAAAAACATTTTATTCTTCATAAACATGTTTCAATGTCTAACGTCACGACAACTTTATACTTCAAACAAAACTTCAAGATTTATACTAGGCATAGCTTATAAATGCACATATTTCTTTAAAAACATTCCATTTCATAAAATGTTTAAACACAAGATTTTCGTGAATTTTATCATCTTTTCTCAAACCCTTTGATAACTCTTTTGCTAAATTTTCAAAGCTATTAAGAAATCATTAGTAATGACTACTTAAACATGTAGTAAATATTCCACTCTTATGAAATCTAACATATTTGACCAAAATATTGCAAAATAGAGTAATCTTAAACTTAACAAGAGTAGAATTTTTCCCAACTCAAAGGTAGCTTATACAATGGTGGATGCAATGTTGAAGAAAATGCAAACCTCCCACCTCCTAAGGTGGACTTAAAGAGATTGCCTAGTTCCATTAAGCTTGCCTTCTTAAAAGCTCCATAAAACCCCCATTTAACTCCATATACTCTTCTTCAACTTCGTCCTAAAAGTCTCCTAATAACTCACAAATTTTCACAATAATGGTGTAAATGCATTTTATAGGCTTCTATATGTGGAAGAGTGTAAATTACTAGTACGATTTAAGGTGGTGAAAGTGGTGGTTCTTGGTTTGGGATGGTGGTTGAGCTCTATGGAAGCTCTTAGGAGATAGAGAAAGAAGGAAAATCTAATGGAAATGATCAAGAATGACCTCTTTCATCCTTTTAATACCCTAGAAACCCTTAAGGAGAAAATCCCTAAAATGTCCTAACCCCTATTCCCGAATTGAGTTTCTCAAAGGAAAGATTGGCACCTCATTTAATCCAATGGTCAAGAATTTGACAACATTTTATGTTCCTGCAAAAACTAATTTTTACAATCTCGTTCGAATAAGAATGGACCTCGTTCGAATGAAAACACAATCTCATTTGAACGGGGTTCGAACGAGCTTCTAACGAGGGTGAATTTTCTAAATAGTTGTATGTAATTGGAAGGTCATTTGAAGCATCATTATAACAAGATTGGGATCTTTTTCAAACAACCAATGGTTTCGTTTGAGTCACCCTAAATTTTCTCCTAATTAAATATAAGTCCATTCTAATCCAATTAATTGCACCAAGTCCACTATATTCCACAAATTTTACCCATAATTCATCTTACAAAGTCTAAAGACTAATTGGTTCACATAGAGTCAACAATTTACATAGGTATGGTCAAACCACGACAGCGGGTGTTAAATTCTTCCCTACATAGGGAATTGTTTCCTCGAAATTCTTAATCCATCAAGGTGTTGTAGGTTATCAATTCTTATTTTATGTGCAGGGAAGTTTTACGGATAGGTCATCAAAGTCCTCAATCACTAAGAATTCATCATACATCCTTTCAGAAGGGCTACCACCAAACACCTCTCACATCCCTATTTTTTTAGTGTGGGGTATATCCTAACAAGTACTAAACCATATTGAAAAACATCATTTCATTCATAAGAGAAAACTTTGTCGATAATTCACGGTGTTACTATCCATTATTTCAACTATATAATGCCATATACATATCTTAGTTCCTGACTAATGATCATCCTCGTATAACTATTTTCTAACCAACATTATTCTCAAGTTTCATATAATTCTAGCCGAAACTATTCATCACTACTTATAAGTACCTATTTAAAATAACTAGCAGGAAAATAATAAGTAAAAATTTGCCAAGTAGATAATAATACTTTGATAACAATGTACATACAAGAGCTTGTCATAATCGGGGCTAAAATGCAGTAATATAATATAGTTTATAGTAATTGCAAGTGCTCTCTTAGTTTATGATGATCTGGAGGACTGCGGACTCCATAGTCTTTTGAGGGTAAGTGCAAGTGCTCTTTTAGTTTTAATTTTGCATTTGTTAGCCTACTTATAACTTTTTCTTTTCAGGTCGCGGATGTGATAGTGGCTCAAAAGAGGAAGTATGAGGCCCTCTATAAATTGAAAGAGGCAGTGAAGAGGGTGCATGCCGCTGATTTGGAGGTTGCACAAAATTCATCTTTTGAAGTAGGGAAGCAGTCTGCTACCGCGGCTCTTTAAGCGAACAATATGAACTTACAGGCTAAAATAAAGGCCGGAGAAGAGGCCGAGGTAAATTTCAATGAAGCCGCTGAATCTCTCAAGGTCTCCCAATCATAAACTGCAGAAGCCGCACAAGCCGTGGAGTCATCCAATAATAAGTTGCGACTCCTACAAGGGAGGTACGAGGAGTTGGAAGCCAAGGTTGCCCGTGATGCCGAAGTCCATGACGCGACAATTAAGAAGATGGAGGTAGATCATGGCGAAGCCCTTTAGCTGGCCATTGATAATATGGTGGAGTCGTTTAAGGGCTCCAAGGATTTATTCCTCATAAATAGTATGGCCTACCTCCGCGGCTACTAGGAGCTAAGGCAGAGAATCATAAAGAAATTCCCTGAGACTAAGGAGAAGGTTCTTGCCTGGAAACTTAGTGATGCTGAGCATCAAGAATGCATATCTAAGCTCAAGGCCGTGGCTGAAAATAAAGCCAGATTGAAGGCCGAGGCTGAAGATGAAGAGACAATGACGGCCGCGGAAGAAGAAGCAGGGGATGAAGCCGATGATGCCGAATCTTAGGGTTGTGACCCTTTTTAAATTTTTTGTAACTCTTTTTAGTGGTTGCGTCCCTCTTGTCTGTAACCTAACTGATATTATCAAGGCTGCGGCCACAGTTTATTGATTATTTTTGCCTCATTCTCTTGTAGCTTTTTATTCTTCTACTTTGCTTGCTCCAATTCTTTAATTAATGCTTCCGCTGACATATTTGATTGCTTGAACACAACTGCTTTTACATTTGAAAATGCTTTCTTGATTGAATAAACTTGTAGAATAGATTAAGTCCGCGGCACCATAATATACATAGTTTCTTCACATAGGCTAAAGTCTCTTCTTGGACATTCGCGGCACCTATGAGTGTCGTCTAATCCGTTAATGTACGCATCCTCATAAATCATGCTACGGCTTCAATCATACAGGACATAGGCTATGGCTTAATGCATGTGTCTTTTGTACACGGGCCACGGCCCCTTTTCCTTTTTCTTATGACTGAAAGGGTTGCCTCTTGATCAGGGTCACGGCAGTTTGATGCTCCTACCTCTAATGTCGCTTTTGAATGAATTTACTATTCCATATTGACCGGGATGTCACATTTGAATGCTTGAATTCCTTCTATTGTAGCTTTACTTGGATCTAAATCTAAGCCATTATCGCATCAACTCTTAGTCGCTTTGACGGCTGCAGTTGTATTAGTAGCGCTACTACACTCTTTTAGTTGTTTCATCTGAACATGGGCCTTGTCAATATACGGGATACTTTCAAGCCTCCCCAGGCTGGGTTATGTTACCAATCCACCCACAGCTAACATACAGGATACTTTCAAGCCTCCCCAAGTTGGGTTATGTTATTAAGCCACCCACAGCTAACATACAGGATACTTTCAAGCCTCCCCAGGCTGGGTTATGTTATTAAAACACCCACAGCTAACATACATGATACTTTCAAGCCTCCCCAGGATGGGTTATGTTATTAAGCCACCCATAGCTAATATACAAGATACTTTCAAGCCTCCCCAGGCTGGGTTATGTTATTAAGGCACCCACAGCTATGGATATATATAAAGCCATCCCTGGATGGATATTACAAGTCTATCGACTTACTGACACATCTCGAAAGCTAAGAATGGGCATTAGAATCCCTTACGAGTGATGTTGCAGTCCAATTTGGGTAACTGCTTTCAGCATTTGCTTTCGCAATTTTCTATTATGATCTGCTTTTTGGACAATCAGATGTCTTATCGCGCGTTTGTGGGTCCATTTATATATTATCATTCCTGATATAACATAGTCTCGAATCGAGATCTGTTTATGACAAAAATGGTCTTTATAAGATAATATTTCATGGAAATGAGAATTAAAATATGGCACTATAAAAGTGAACTCGATTTCATATAACTATTCATGCATATATGACTTTGTAAGAATAATGCAAAGTTTAGTTTAAAACAGCATAAGAGGAGTTTTCACTGTAGAGTAGAAATAAATTGAAAGGCATAAGCATGAAAAATGGGCATGCGGTCTGAGAGACTAGACTTCATCCCCTAAACATCTTTGAGGAACCTCCGCAACATCCCTTTCCCAATCAGCCTTTCAATTTTGTCCTTCAAAGCATAGCATTGCTCAGTGTCATGGACATGGTCCTGATGGAATTTGTACCAATTAGCTTTGTTCCTCTTGTTGGGTGGAGCTCTCATCTTTTCTGACCACCTCAACAGTTTGTCTCTTTTGATGAACTCAAAGATCTCTTCAATTGGGAAGGTCAACGGAGTCTACGGCTCAGATTTCTTCTCTTCCTTCTCCTTTCTCTTTTTCTGGCACTGCTGACTGCTTCCGCGGTCGGGTCTTCTTGAACTATCGTGGCATAAAAGGCAGCTGAAGCGATGCTCCTGGGTGTCGCGCCCCAGCAGGGTGAGGCCGCGGCCTCTAGCATTAGGACCCTCTAAGTCAAATGGTTGACCTGGGTATGGAGTGACGCATAACTGTCATAGAGGTGGTTGAGGTGATTGTACAGCTGTACAATCTCATCTTTGATCTATGTACTCTAGCTGGATTCTCCTTCCTTTTTCTGCTTTTATTAGTCTCTACAAAGTATACTTAATCTTAGACAAAACTAACAGGAGTGAGTAATCCCAGGAATATTGGGGTAACCTAGTAAGAAATGGGCATGCAGCGTTTGAACTACTACATGGCATTCTATTGAGGCCGCGGCCAGTATGGCACATAGGTGCACTGTCGTGTCCTTTGCTTGGTGTTCACCAAGGTTGAGCTGGAGACCACCTGAATCCATTACTTGATGTTTTAAAGATATTATAATACAACTTCCCTAGTAGAGGTCGCGGTATGTAAGGTAGTTGAACTACCACGCTGCATCCCTACACAGGCAGTGAAGGGATAATCCCAAAATTGAAACCCAGAAACTGAGTTTTTCTCTCGAAACTCGTGGAGAGCATACCTACTAGGGTTTATACATTGAGAGAATAAACTCTCGGTGCACAAAATGGCATAATTCTAATTATATTCCCTAGATCATAGGCAAAGAACAACGAAAAGGGAGTAAACACAATCCTTCCCTAATCATTCACCTTTTCAGGGCTATAGCCCATCATGCTTTTCAGCATTATCTAGATGGAATGATATCATAGGGGTATGTAAAATAGATCTAAAATCATAAAGGAGAGACCAGAAAAGATCTGAATATACGAAATACCCATTCAAAGGTGTAAATGTAAAATTGAGTTCAATAACCGAAATCCACCCATGAGATAATGATCCAAAGGATCCCCAAGTGTAGAATAAGGTGTTTAAGAACCCAAAACACAGAGAAACAAGATTGAAATATCTCGTTTCCCACAGATGGAGCCAGATTGATGATACGAGAAATCATCCACTTGTCGTTCTCATATCAGCAAATCATGAGTAAAGTGTGTAGTAAATAAACAAAGTAAGTAAATGGAGAGAAAACAAGATATAGAGTGGTTCAGTCTCTAAAATAGACCTACGTCCACTGTGTTGATCCGATCTCATTATATGCGTTGCATTTTACAATATATTCATCCCTAAGGAGGCGTACAAGTAAGAGAATAAATAAGAGTACATGATAGTATTGAGGATTTTGGTGTTCCGGAAAGATGATTGCGATGTCGATAGGTGACCCCCAAGTTGTGAGTTGAGGTTGTATATAGAGTATGTATCGTGGAGTCTACCCCGGGTGTATGGAATATATGTCCCTCTCCCTATTTCGAGGTATGGTCCTCTATTTATAGGAGATATGCCCACGTGCTCTGAGGACGTGACGTATGTAAAATCTAGAGTTGCTATAATAGGTAGGGATGCGGCCTGTAAGCCAAGCAATTTGAGTGTTGCATCCTGTAATAGGCTAGAGACAAAGTGTTGCTCCGTGTACTGGGAAGTTTTCGCGGTGTGTTGAGGGGGTCTGCACCCTGTGATGAGGAGGGTCGTGCCCCTATATCCGGTAGGGCAGCACCCCGGGTTCAGCAGGGTCGTGTCCTATGTTGAGATAGGCCATGACATATAAGCCGTAGGGGTTTACTGCAATCAAACTCAAATCAGGGTTTTACTAAAAATTATTGGTTGTCATGGTTTATCGATCTAGGGTTTAATTGAATAAAGATTAAATTAATATTCACGGTAATGTGAACTAAACAAAATAGTTCATAATGAGAACAAAAGATTCGGGTCTATCACATAGTGATGCAAGCAATGCAGTAATTTCAAATGTATAAGCTCGAATTTAATAGTGAAATAGAATCACCTACCAATATTCCATGTGATCTTGACTAGTTTTGTACAAGTTGCATTTGATGTCTCTAGATGTGATTTTTAATACAAGGTTACTACGGATAATCAAAACATACATTTACTAGTTATGTGTATTACAAACATTTATTCTTTCCATACTATGATAAAATCTTTACTTTATTCATAGCTAGATTCGAAGTTGAATTAAATTGATGTAGATAATGCGGGTAGTGGATTGATAGTTATACACATTTTCCTGTAGTATCCGAATGCCATCTTTTATAAAATGATACAATTCTTCGAACTAACATTCGAGAAAAATTGTAATAAAATAATTATTTTTGATGTTTTTAATCGAGTAGTTTGTTTCATCATAAAACACATTAAGTACGCATGAAAATTTGTGGTACAGGCTTTACAGGATAAAAATGAAAATTTTGACTAGTAATTTGGGACCCTCAATTGACATAATGGCCTAATTTTTGCGTCATTAAAAATAGTGTTGTTTATAAAATGTTTATACACTAAAATGTTCCTTTTGACACTGCAAATCCAGCGGTACATTTCACATATTTTTTTGAGTAATAGTTTGAAAGATGCGAATTTTTAAAGATAACAAATCTACCCGTTTAGTGTGTATTCTTTAATTTACCGTTGGTTTTTAAAAGGAATAGTATTTTTCTCTGAACATATATACATATCGTAAAAGATTATTATAACCAAAATTTTGTCCCTTACGTGTTTTAAACTCAATTTTTCTTCTCGTTCATCGTAACACATGCATATAGTCAATTTTTGTTTTTATCTTTCTCTATTAAACTTACCTAACACATAGTCATATATATATGCACAACTCAAATTATAAGAGAAAAAACACACTAAAACACATACTAAGACACACGCACACACACACTATTTCACACACACAATTTCATACATACACACACATCACACACACACACATACCTCTACACCACCGAATATATATATATATATATATCTATATAATAAAGTAGAAAACTTATGTATGTCATAAGCTTGAAGTATGATGTCATCTTTATTAAATTTTTTGCACTACCTATTTTGCCCTTAAAAATTTTGAGCTCCCTCCCTTTTTAACACTGTAATTTGTTTCCCCCTTCTCTTTAAAATTCAAAGACAAGGGTAAAATAGTATATTTCCATTCAATCCCTTACCCTCATTTTTCCAAACCTAGCTTTCTTCTCATTTCTATCCCTCACACTTTATGCTCTCTCTCTCTCTCTCGGTTATGCTCAACGATCAACAAATAACGATATCTCTCTTCTAAATTTTTTTTGTGTGTGATGTTGCTGTTGGGTTTCTTTCATCTTAAGGCCCTTTGGTGGTATTTTCACGGTTGAATAATACTAATCTCAATAATTAAAGAGTTTCTTTCATCAAACTCTTTCTCTATGCGATTTCAAGCGATTTCAAACAATTTTGTATTATGATTTGGTATTACAAAATCAAGCGGTTGGAATTACGATTTGGTATTAGGATGGATCTCTCAGGGGTTTTTTGTTGTTGCCGGTTGATACCTGATTGGGATATGTGCAGATGATGAAGAGTATTTTTCGAAGATGTTGGATCAAACAAGTACTCTCTCTCATGGTATTACGATTTGGTATACTCTCTCTCTTTAAGATTAGTTTTTGATTTTAGATCTAACATGTACTTTACTTTTTTTGATTTTGGAGAGGACAGGACGATTTTGGATCTAACAGGTACTCTCTCTCTCTCTCGGTTGTGATTTTGGATCTAACATGCACCAATGAGATAAAGGGGGGATTGAGACATTTTTTCAGACCGGGTATGTGTGTTGGACTGGTTAGGGTGTTAACTTTATCCCTCTCTTTTCGGGTTTTTTGAAATTCATATAAGAGATTGATTTTTTTTTCAAATCATATTTTTTTTCTTGCTGAGCATCCATCATCACTATCGTTTCCTTAGATATCTGTCATCTGCAGAACCTGACCAAGCCTAGGAAAGTTTTTTTTTTTTTACATTTGAACATGGGTAATGTTTTATTTTTTTTGACAGGAAACAGAATTTTAATTTGGACTTGACTATAGGCTATATCTTATTTTTTTGGACAAGTACCAAGGGTTTTTTTTGGGATTTTTACCATGGATAAGATCTTATTTTTTTTTTGGACATGAAAACACCATATGACAAATTGTTTCTTCATACTTTAAAAGTCTTTTTATCAGATCTAGAGCATCTTCTTATACCACAATCAGTTTATGGCTTTAAACTAAATTTGTTTAAAGTAAAAAATAACAGATCTTCTATTGTGGTATAAAATCCGAATTTGTTTTTGGCTTTAAACTGAATCTGTTTTTGTCTTTAAGCAGATCTGCTATTGTGGCACAAAATCAACAGATCTGCTATTGTGTTCCCTTTTGGTTTTAAACCGAATTTGTTTTTGGCTTTTTTTTTTCATGATCCATTTTCCAAACCCAACCGATCCGACTTATTTCACAAACCCAAGTGGCAAAGCCAGCTGCACAAACCCAAGTGACAAAGCTAGCTGACAAAACTCAACCGATCCAATCTGTGCATAGTTTTTAGCTGTCTATTAAGCTTTTTAAGCACTTACATAATATTTATGCTCATAAACGTTTATTATTTGTCATTTAAGTTCTGAATAATCTGTTCTCTTTAACATCTTGAATAGTTACTGAGAGATAATGATGCTACAGCTGCCGCATCAAAGGGTCCAGCAGGTTTTATATCTTAGTTCTCACTCAAGAAAATACTCAGACATATGAGAGATAATGATGCTACAGCTGCCGCATCAAAGGGTCCAGCAGGTTTTATATCTTAGTTCTCACTCAAGAAAATACTCAGACATAATTACTCAAGATGTCTGAGTAAGCTTAATCAGTTGTCTATGTTAATGATTAAGCTTACTCAAATATATATTAGTTGTCTCTGAAGCAAAATATTAAATTAAGTGCTTAAAAAGCTTAATAGACTGTTGTGGCACCAAAGGAGCCAGCAGGTTGATGACAAACGAGAGCTCCATCGCAGCAAAGATAAGTCCTTTGTTCCTATTAAGGTATAGCTGGTAGCAAAAGTAGATTTATTTGTTAGTGTTATAATAATTTGCAGGCTAATGATTTTCCACTGAATTATCTAAAGTTATTTCTATTCTCAAATTAGTTGCATTTTAAATTATGTGGTAGGTGTGTCTGTGATTTTGTATTTTATGTTGGGTTTAATTTTAGTGTTTTTATTACTGTTTTAATATTGTTGTCACCCTACGATCCTATCCAACCTATCGAAATTAACCATTACTACTATTTTTAATTGACTTAGACAGGAGAGCGTAATGTTGATAGACTATAAATGATCAGCAAAGTACAAGAATCAGACCAAATAATACTACCCCTGCAGCTCAAGAGAAATGTATAACTCACCAAGTGCTGTATAATCTGTGTGTTAATCTACAAGTTATGATTTTTCCCTAATACATCTTTTGAGTATTGGTCAAGCGAAGTAGTCTTCAATTTCCATCCCGTGAAGTAATCTTAACACAGATTATGTTCTACTTCGTCCTCGGCGATTTTGTATTTTATTGGGGGCATATGGTTTTATCACAGGCCATATGGCCTATGACCTATGGAAAATGATTAAATCTTCTATCAAGGGCTTAGGTCGAGACATTATTTCCATTTTCTGTCGACTTAATTTAATAAATGTTTTTATTATAGCTGGTATAAAATTTTAATAAATGTCTCATTTTGTTGTTATTTTTAAGAGCAACTCGCTTTCTGGGGTGTCAGATGTTAAGTGGTTGCGTTGAACTCCAATGGACAACCTGGAGAGCGAAGCACCACTGTTTGAGGGTGACCACTTTAAAGGAGATGAAGAGATGTGTCAACTGTGGTGTTAGATGTTTGGTGGCTGCGTAGAGCTCAAAATTTAACTAAGCCTTTGCTTTAAATAAATACTTAGCCTTGCAGGTCATACATATGTTCATTTACAGGTCATATCCTTATTTCTTTTATTTTTGGTTGAAGACATTGCTTTCACTAACTCAACCTTAGACAAAACAAGCAATCGGGGCGTGCCCATCCAGGAAGCCAACCAAGCCAAATTTGGAGAATGTATATGCTGATTTGGTTCGTCGCGCCAAAGATAAGAAATTGAGGGTGAAAAGACCTGTTGAGATTCATATGCAGGTTCTCAAAATCACTCTACTATAATGTCTCCTTGTGGTAAAAGAATATACACATTTTATATATTTGAAATACGAGTTCACAAGCGACTGATCTTTTCAATAAAATGCCTTTTTGTTTATTGAGTAAACTTACTTTTTTTTTTCTTGAGGATTCGTTATGCTTGACGATTCATTATGTTGTTCTTCAACAATGTTTGTTATCACCATCAATATGAAACATCTTAGTTTCTTCTGCAATGTGTTGTCATCATCAACCTGAAGTCCAGGCCTCCAGAATAAACCTTTAGTTTTTTTTATTATGTTTGGCTCCATTCAATAAATGGACTCAAGTTGAATATGAATCAATTGGGTCAGATGTTGTTTTACTATTTTTAGTTCATGTTATGGTTGATATTCACTGAGGTTCACAAAAGGTTGACCAGGTTTTATTCTCATTTTTTATGGTTTTTAGTAATACGTATAATTCTTTCAAATTTGAGAGTTTGTCAATAAACACTCACGATTTTGTATATATGATAAAAAAAGCATTGTGGTATTTAAAATTCTCATTTTGCAACTATATTTACAAACCTACGCTTGAATTATATTGGGAATGGTCTTTTTTATTGATAAACAGGGTCGATAGTTATATAAACAAATGAAAATTTTCCTAAATTTTATTTATGTATTGATGTATTGGTTGTATTTCGATAAGTTTAGGTATATTGATGAAGTTTATACGAGCTCCAAGAAGGACCATTATTATTGTTATTATTGGAGTATTTTTATTTGTTAAACACCGTGGATAGTTTTATAAACAATGGAAATTATGTCCAAATTTTTTAAATTCTTTAAACATTTGTGTTGTAAAAGAATCTTTATGACTTATATTTACATGATTCAATACTTTATAATTTTACACTTCTAATATATAAAACATTTATTATTTACAATTTACACGACTTAATATTTTTCAAAATTATCTTCGTGCCTTCAGGGACGGGCATACCCTAGTGTATGTGTATATATATATATATATATATATATATATATATATATATATATATATATATATATATATCCGTCATAGCTGGTAATAAATAAAACTTCCTTGGCTTCCCCAAATCAAAACTTCTTAGGAATGCATTACACACAAAACCAACCTATATATACTCTCAACCTACATATATATAAAAAAAATCCGTAATCCTTCCTATATACACTTACATACACATCTATAAAACAAAAAAAGGGGGGATGAAGAACATACCATGTTCAATGCTCTGGTTTTAACAAGGCTTCCAAGGTATTCCGGAGAAGATGAAGATGCAATTTGGTTTTTTTGGGTTTCATGTTCGAGTGTTATGTTTTTTATTTGGGACGGAGAAACAAAGTGTTTTTTTTCGTGGGTTGTAAGAGAATGATAGTAGGTTTTTGGATTTAAAAAAAAAACATAACAAGTTTTACATAAGAGAGAGGGGGCGGTTGCCTATGGGTTTTTCTTATCTACACTTTTATCCCCTAATATTTTAATGTTAAAAATTTAAACATTGACCCTTAAGTTTTTTTTCCATGTCCACTAAAAAGTTTTAATTTGGGTTTAAAAATAATTTTGGGCTTCGGGATTAAAATGAATAAAGCATTAAAAACTTATGCGATAGTTACACACGTAAACAGTTGAAGGAAATTCTTAATTGGGATTTAAAGGACTAACGGGATCTGAAGTAAAAAATTAATTATATACAGTACTGCTCTTGTGTGGACAATCCATCATTTTAATAGTGTGGATTGAACATGTGTCACCTGGCGGTGAGACTAGATAAGAGAGAGAGAGAGAGAGAGAGTGCCTATAATTTAGCTGATAATTTCTAGGCTCACTGACAGGTGACACATGTACAATCTGCTCTGTTAAAATGAGGGAAACTGAACACAAGATCATTATATATATATATATATATATATATATATATATATATATGAGAGGAGGGTGTTTTACTGTTCCAAAAAATCAACGGTTAAGAACGAATTTTTGGGGGCGATCTAAGGGTCTGAGATTGTGCCATGTAGGATTATACCCATTGTGACATGGCACAATCTAAAGTGATATCTCTCTTTCTTTACAAATTTACCCTTCTATTATTTGGTTTGCCGCTTTTTTCTTTTCACGAAACGTACCTTTAATTCAAAATTTGGGGTATTTTCGTAACCCACCACGATTAGCGGCCTTTTCAATTCTGCAGAAACCTTTAATCAATTTGTACCCTCTTTCACACCAACCCCGATCCCTCTTTCTCTCTCCCTTATTTCTCATGAATAAACAAAACCACTCGACCCCCGTGCCCTCCACTTCCCCCGCCCCCTGCTCTCCCATGCCTGTCAGAACAGGACTCTCCCATCCTTTAATCTCTTACACACCCACTCCCCTCGAACAAAGATTCTCTCTCTCAAAACATGGCCTCACCCTTTCTATACGAAAGTGAAGAACCCAGCACCAAAGATCCCTCAATTTCTGGTACGTCGATTGGATCTGGGTTCATCTGGACTAAGCCACGAAAGAGCCTAGACGTGATGGACGTGTATAGGACGAGCTTTCTTTGGGAAGACCCTCGGCGTAAAGAAAAACGTCAACAACGAAAGGCTATGCGTAGTGTTATGCAGTCAGAGGAAGAAGAAGACTGGATCCTGTTCGAGAAAAGTGAAACAAGGAGCCTCAAAGGGAACTCATTCCACGGTGGGGTCCTCAAGCCTTTCGATTTTCAATATTTGTTATTTTTTCACGATATATGGGGGCAAGTATTTTGCTATTGTTTGACCCATTTTTCCTGTCTATCTAGCTTAGGAAGCGATGGTGATTTTTCACGACAAAGAGTTTTTTTTAGGGATCGGTGATCTCTCTCTCACATAGAAATAAAGGGTATTTTAAAGATATTTATGTATAGATTAGCCCTAGATCTGACTTTATTTGTGCGATGTTGATAAAATTTGCAAAAAATTTAATGTGCGGTCAAAATGTATATTATAGCGTATGCTTACAATTTTCAAACCTTGGTCATAATGTTTCAGGAAATCTAGACACTAGAAGTCAGAAGTATTTTATGGTAAGATTTGTTTTATGGTTTGTAGAGATACTAATAATTTTCTCTGTAATTGTTCATGTCCAAGTTTTTCTTTAGTTTTTTGACATCGCAGTTTGTAGGTGGCAATGGTTGTTGTCTGTTAAACCCCCTGTTTTCCTTTTTTTTATTTGGTATGAACCCCGGTGGTTCATAACCCCCTCTCCCTCTTTGTGCATATCTATGGACGATTGAGATAGGGTAGCAGACGACAGAGACGGTATAAGGAGGAGGTTGGGGTGGTTGTATGGTGGAGCTGGTACGTGTGTTTTTATTTTGTTTTCCTATTTTTTTTTTGTTATTCTATAATTATGGGGGTTCGTAGAGCTTCCGCCACTGATTATAAATTCTTATGAAAGCTTTATTAAACTCCCACACCTTTAATTCATGAAGACTTATGAAAGCTTTATTAAACTCTTATGAAAGATTTATTAAATTCTTATGAAGACCAATGCTATTGTTGCTCGGTGTTGCAAAACCGATTCTGATTTGTCGAAAAAGGTATGTTCTTTAGAAATTTTTTTTTTGTTAATTTGGATAATGGGCTGATGTGTTTTTTGTTTTTGATTGCAGCAACAACAAACAAACAAGGAAGTACAAGAATTAGCAAAGATTTGTGGAGGAAATGAAAATCAATTTAATTTGTAGGTATTTACATTTTTCTAGATAAACTCTCAACCAGAACCCTCAATTTTCTTTTAAAAAAAGGCATTGAAATGTTGTAGACAGAATTTTACGAGATGAATTGATTATAAGATGTGTTTTTATTGGAATATGTAGTATTGGTGAAAGCTTTCAGAGCTCAAGTCAGTTTTTGCATTAACCAATATCTTCTTTTTCTTTAACCAATCATTTCATTTTTACAAGTTGATACAGATCCGAGATTAAGATAGTTCTTCATTTTTTTTTGTATAATATTTAAGACGGTTTGGTGCAGTTATGCCTTACTTGATTTATACAATCAATGTTGGGTACATGTGAATGGTGATTTGATGGTAATATCTTTACATTTAGCATTTTTATAATTCACATAGTAATTACGATCCAATGCTCCGGTTGTGTATTTTAATTTATTGTTCAATTTATTTCTTTTAGTATATTTTTAAAGTTGTGTATTTATTGGCTTCACATTTAAAGTATGGTATATAAGGACAATTAAAATGGATTGTCTTTGGCCATTTAATCTATTGCTTGAATCGGTACATTGTAATTGATTCAAAATTGACATTTATATTGATGTGTCATTTTGTATTTTTTTTATGCAGTCGGCGAATCCTACTCAACGAATCCTACTTCTAACATTAAAGCTAACATGATAGCTTGATTGCGTGGAAAAATTACGAGTACACTGAGATTAATGTTTGTCGGGGTTTTTGTTAACCTCTTTCTGCTCACAAGCATCGTTCTTTAGCAATAATCACAACTGTGATTAGAACGAGATTAAATTGATATATATGTGATTTTTTAAAAAAGTTTATTTCGTTAAATAATTTATTAGATGAACTTGGGCTTTTTGAATATTGTTGGATTGGTTGTTACCCCTTAAGCAAGGTGGATAGCCCTATAAATAAAGGATATTATTGTCAATGTTTTAAAAAAATTACACTTTGTTTTGTTGTGGAATGAATTTTTTGTCGTTTTGCAATTACATATTTAAAAAAAATTCGCCGTGCCTTTAGACACGGGTATTCCGCTATAACCGATTACGGTAATGAATTATTTTGAATCATATATATGTTATCACTAAGGTAGTGGCATGTCTTTAGAATTGTAAATTTCAAATCAATGTGCTGATATTTTTTTCGTTTCTAAAATTTTCAGCTATTCTATAACGATTAAGACTAATAAATTTGATAGAATGATTGGACTTTGATAAATTATCATTATACATTTTTTCCCTTTATGAAATTTTATTCAATATATATTGATGTAATTTCTACAAATTGAGGGGTGAATAAATGATTTTGTTTACACAATGTGAATTCGATAGAAGAATATTTTATAGTTCATGTTATATTTGAATTAGTTTGATGAATTTATACTATTTGAATGTTGTTTAACAATTTATTATTTGTTAAGTAGGGTGGATAGTTCTATAAATAAATATGATTATAGCCAATTTTTCTATAATTATACTTTATTTTGTTCGGGAACGATATTTTTGTCGTTTTGTAATTACGTACTTTAAATTTTTTTGTCGTTTTTCGATTACGTGCTTTCAAAGTTTTCGCCGTGCCTTTAGGCACGGGCATTCCGCTAGTATATATATATAATAAGGAGTAGAATGTTTTTACTATTCCATAAAAGGATAATCTAATTAGGGGTGAGGATGAATCCAATAATGCATGAAATGGAGGGTTGAGATGATGTGATAAGAGATGAATTTGATTTTCCTATTTCGTCCAACTCCAAATATGTCCCCCTCTTTTGCCTAATGTTAATTGGTCTCTCTCACTTGCACTTTAATTCAAAATATAGGGTAAAATGGTAACACTCTTCTTACACACTCTTAAACCCACCTACTACCATCAATTTTGATACACACACACCCAAATCCTCTTGGCTCTCTCCCATTCCCCCTCCCTCCCATCACTTCCCCATCATCCGCTACCGCTGCCACCCTGATCACGCTGCCACTCTAGGTTTACATTTCTCTACACCGCAAACATTTACCTCCCACACGAATCTCTCATTTGGTAGTCCCTTCTCCCCCCTCTCTCTCCACTTCAACTTTTTGTTCTCTCCATACCCACATTAATATATCAAAGTAAATGTTTTTATTTCTTTCTTATGGTTAACATAGGGTATTTTTAGGTTCATGATGTTTTTAGGTTGAAAATGTTGTAAATAAGGTTCTTCTTTGTAGATCTATATGTCTCATCAAAATATGTATCATAATATAGGTTCTTATCTCTGGAGTTAAAAGTTCTCTTTTTTGAGGTTTGTTTATTGACTGAGCATTTCATAAATAGATTTGTGGTTCTATTTGTGGAGTAAGTGTTTTTTTTTTCTGATCTAATGTTTTCACATATTATTGAGTTTGATCATTATTGTTTGGTTATATATTATTGGTTCTCATTATTATGTGAACTAAAAACTCATGTTTTTAAGTTTGCTCATTGTTGTTCTAAATATGAAACAACATTATTGACTTTTGTTGTTGTTTATGATCAATTTCAGTTATTTTTTGGGTTCACGATATGTGAGGTATACACCGTTATTTTTATATATATGTGTGTGGTTTAATTTTTATATGACTAAGATTGGTTTAATACATAATGGTGGTGATTTATGTTAATTGTCCAATAATGTATGTTTAAATACTAGTGATGTAAAGTATATTGACTTTCAAATGTTTTAATTTATCATTTAGTGGTTCAAGTTTTATAATGTTGCAACTAATGATAGTGGTTTAATAGGAAGTTATTTTATATTTTGGTTTAGTTCCTTAGAGCACGTTTTAGTTATAAATCCAACTTTATATGTGTTTTCACGCTTTGAAATTAGGTTTATTGATAACAAACATCTATTGTTGAATTTGAATTATTTTGAGCTTTGAATTAGGTGCACTTAGAACAATAGTTATTTTTTAAGTGGTGGTATACTAACTAGCGGGCTTATGTTTGGCATGATTTGCTAAAATTAATTTATTTGTGTGAAACTTACATGCACGGTATTGTGTCATAAAGTAAAATAGTTTTTTTAGTCATTGTGTAGCGTCTTTTGCAATCCCCGATGAGTACCCCTTTGTGTTTTTATTACTCACTAAACTATCAACTGTCTACATTATTCATTATAGGTTTTTAAAGGTATATGTGCAAGAATTTGCAATCATTGCACCAAAGTATTAATTTTCCTCTTTTATTGTTTAATGCATGATTATTAGGTATGTTTTGAGCCTTGGAAGTTTATAGAATGACGATATCTCATGTCTTCTGATTTATTCGACATATCTTCATACTATAACTAATTGTCCTAAATCTATCCAATATGGAATATCCAAAAGTAATGAATGGGCAATGAACTATATGTTCCTTCATATGCATAACTAATTGTCGCATACTATTCGTGGTTAATAATAGTATGAATTATATGTTACTTAACATTCCTTCATAGTTTCGAATCAAGGTATATTATTAGAAAGCTTGAAGATAATTGTACTGGACTGCCAAGATTTTAGGTTTTCCATTCTGTTCGGGGTGGAACTAGATCTGGCCTTAGTTCTCTACTTCTTGAAAAGTAGAGAACTAGTTTACATTTCCTATTTTTGAACTGGCTCTGGTTCTAGAATTTCTCCTTGAACTGGTTTTAGCTTTGGATCGAGTAAGTCTAATTTATATTTCCTTTTTTTGTCTTTGATCTAAGAAATATTTGATCTCTTTTTTTGGAGGATCTAGCAGGTCTTATAGTGTTACTGGACCTGTTGTTTTCATACAACAAAACAATATGATTTTTTTAATGTGTTCATGAAATTTGGATATGATGGCAGAGGCCAGTCTCAACTCCATTAGCCCAACCAAATGTAACATAATTAATTACACTCAAACATGAAAAAACTATGGATCAAAAGAAATTCTTACAACAAGATTCCTTTATACTATTAGTGAAAATTTCAAAATAGATACCTTATCAATATCTACTGGACCTTCTTCACTAATGCACAAGGTTGTCGCATCGATGGTATGTAGATCTTTCGTAGTTAGAGATGTATTTTATCCAACAATGATTCCAAATGAGTGACATGCTAAAAAGAATATTTATTGTTTGTTACTAAGAAACACATGGCCCAGTAACACAAATGAGTTCTTTTCGTGTTTCATTCTAGGCCAAATAGGACTCAGTGACACTTTACATTAGATTGCTAACAAGACTTTGAGACTCAAAATGAAATGCAAAGGAAAATTATGAAGTAGGTTTACAATAAAACTATTCATCAAAATATTTTTTTTAATTTTTTTTTCGTAATTAAGATAGTAATTTACATAGAAACTCTAAATTAAAATGCAACACTACTTACAAATTTCAAGTTTTTGAAAGATTTTTGTCTTGTTACTTTAAGAAAGTTATAGACATCACTATTGTGATTCACTCTAATATGCATATGTGTATGTCTCTGTTTATCTTAATATATATAATAACTGTATAATGTGTTTTAGGCTCAAGTAGAACAAATGAGAGCATATGCTCGAGAAATGATAGTGAATAAGATAGAGATGGAAAGATAATGGTTGGAAGAAAAAAGGGATGCATTTGAAAGCAAAGTTGGAATCCATTTACCAATGTACTTTGTCCAATTTTAGTTCAAGGAATCTCTCTTTTTCAGTTTACTTAATATGATTTTATGGTTTGTTTATTGGAGTTTCTTATTTGAATTTGTAGGTGTTGAGCTTCTTATAAAAATCATGCATTTATACTTGACTCAAATGCATTTATCAAATCAAATTAATTTATTTTGGCTAAAGTGATTAGGTATTACTCATTGTTTGTCTAAATAAAATTCATTATACATGGTTACAAAGATTTTGTAATTGAGATTCTGTAATGACTACTAGATCCTTTTCTTTTAACATGTATTCTGTCTAACTAGGAGTGCATGGAAGAAATAAGAAAATATAAAACAACTAATTTTCTTCTATATGCGTGACTACAAAATAAATAAAGATATAATTTTTATATATTTCGAGATCTCTCCTTATATTTCTTTGGTGGCTTTATTTTAAGACCTCTCTTCTATTACAAATTCTGTAGCAGGTTATTGAAGAAAATGGGGAAGAGTTTACATGATGTGCTTACGAGACTTAATCGCAGCATTTTAATGTGGTAAACATTGTCTCCCATGTTATCGTTTATTTTTAATTTCTAGATATTACATGTATTTGCGTATGTTGTGATGAGGATTTTCATTTTTGTAGGTAAGAGTTTATCATATACCAATTATCATATATTATTGATAATGTACTCAACATGTAAACAAATCCATGTTTCATGTCTGGAAAATATAAACAACTAGCTATGTTGGTAATGAGAAACAAAATCCATGTTTGCGGTATCATTTTTTCATTCCTTTTATTTTTTGGTTTGGGGATTTCTCGCTCAGGTATGTTCACAATTGTGTGCTTATTTGTGCATTGCCAACATGTACTCACGTTTTCCATGGAATTATACTCCAGTTATTTTTTGTTAGCATGTTTTTTTTTTCATTTTTATGGAACTTTAGAATCTACACTTTTTTTAAGAATGGTCCTGTGAAAGGAGTTAAATTAAAGGTTATAGAAACAAAGGTTTCTTTATATGGATTTTCCATTCATATCTTGGTATTTAAGGAGACTGGATTTTCATTGTACTTAAGGTATATGATCAAATATTTTTGTGTATCATTTTTTGGGCTATAAAATATTGATTATGGAGTATAACTAGTTGGAGTTTGTTACAATTTTCTATTAACTTTTGTGATTTTGAATAGGAAAGCACCATACATGGTTTCAAAAGTTTTAATGTTGTGTGGAAATTACTTTCTATATGGTTTTACAATATAACTGATGTTGTGAAAACACTGGGGTGGATAAAATTTGTAGTAAAAGTCAAGCCAGTTCTTTTACTTTTTTCTACAATAAGTTTTCCTCTATGTGACTTTTTGTTAATCGTACCTATTACGTTCTCCATTTTCCCTAATTTCTTATCTTTGTGGATTATAGGTTAATGTAACTTTGAAATATTTTTTTTCTATACATTTTGTTTGTCTTATTTTCCATACATTTGAGGTACTATAAGTTGGGTGGTAGTAGCTAGCGTCCATTCTTTTCCAACTCATTTATTAAGGCATCATATTTGTCTTGTTTTCCTTGTAATGGTATCCTACTTATATCTTTTTAGCATTGTTAGGCTCTACACTTATCTATGTTTTACCAACCTTATTCTCAATGTGAGGTATGAATATGAAAAACCACATGTTTTACCCACCTTGGTATGAATAAAAAATTGTAGAGCATTACACTTTCTTTACTTATATTTTTCCATAAATAGAGTTATAAGTATAATGAGCATGTTAAGAATTAGTCCAAAGTGGTTGGGGATGTCTAAACTGTGCATAAACAGAGTTTCTTTGGATGATTTATCATAAGGGGATGTCTAAAGTGTTTTATGTCTAAAGTACTCTATTTTTTCTTCCCTATATTCATCACAGGTTTTGGATGCCCCTGCCACTCAAACATCTGGAGAAACAGGAAAGACATGTTTCGAAGGAAAGCATATGATGTGGCCCATGAAGCGAATATCACGCCTCATGAAGTTGGACGACCTCAAAGTGCAGTCTTTTGCGAGTACATTAATTTAAATTAAAGTGTTATTAATTTGTCACTTACAAGTATCCATTTTATAATACATTTTTTAAAATTTAATTTTAATGAAAACATTTTGTTATATACTTTGTACATATAAGTGGATGTCCATTTTCTTCTATGGGATTTACAGGTCCTAAACATTTTGTACATTTTTTAAAATTTAATTGTAATGAAAACATTTTGTTTTATACTTTGTACATTTAAATTTTATTATATGCCATGTACATATCCGTTATTAGAATTCTTGTGCGGGTATTTTTTATTTCTTATACAGGGTGGATAGTCCAATAAACGAAGTGACCCTACCCAAATTTTATAAATTGTAAAAAACACTTTTTGACTTCAATTATACACGATTTAATATTGTGAAAAATTTTCTCGATGCCTTCATACACGGCCATTCCGGTAGTATATATATATGTTTCCGACATGGTGTTTAATATAAAAATAAAATAACAATGTCATTTCGGTACTTGAGGGTCAAAAATTGTTATTTATTATTGACGGGACTTTAAAACTGACATTTAAAGTAATAATTAATTCACTTAAAATTTTTAATATGCAAATAAAAGGTGGGTTGTTACAATCTACCTACCTTAAAAAAAATTGTCCTCGAAATTACTATATTCTCGAAGTTTTTGATTCCCGTAGTGCTTATATCGTCCCGACTATATAGTATATTCAAAACGATAACTTATGGACTTATTACTTTCAAGGTTTGTAGGTTTATTACATAATTATGATAGCTTTACCAAAGTCTCTTCTTTCATTATTTTTAAGTTGTGTAACCACCATATAAAGAATACTAATGTAGCCAGAATTGAAAACAAAGGGGGATTCAGAATAATTAATTAGTATTTTTACAAGCTTCAGATGTACCGTGTATCGTAACGGATGTTTTTGTAACGAGGGTTTATGTATAGTCTGGTGGTTTTAATTTAATTTCACACAATATCCTTCATGCTATAAAAAGGGGTATTGGTAAGAGGATACTATAGTTTTTGCAATGATCTTAGAACTATGGTAATTTACATCTTCTTGCACAGTGGATAGTTGGAAAGTATAAGTTCCTCAAATAAATGTCGATCAATGGTTGAGAGTGCGCTTGCAATATCAATGGATTATTTATATAATTAAATGTACAACATGCACAATATCCAAATTTTATCTTTTTATCCTAAAATAAGCATCTAGGTGATAAAACAGATAAATTAAAGGATGCAAAGAGACAAGGCAATATGAGGAAAAAAACTTGGCGGGTAAAATCTTTTTTCAATTAACACTTTAGAGTTTTACAAGACACAATTTATAAAACCTATAAAGAATACGTCTCTCTCGAGTCATCCACAGTTGGCAGTTCACCCACAGTATCCATCGATTAGCCTTTGTCTTTCTCTAGTAGTGATCCCCTTGAGAACCACAATAGTTAGCAGTGAAGAAGATCTATCCACAAGAGTAACTTAAATATGAAACTATTTACGATTTCAAATGGATTCACACACACACACACACACACATATATATATATATATATATATATTTGGGAGTGATGATTGGTGAATCAAAAGGTGTTTTAGACATAAATAAAGTGAGAACTTGTGCACTAGGTATGCATAATTTTTTTTATAGAAGTCTCATTTTAAAATTTGCAGAAAGCAGGTATTTATAAGTGAGCACAAAATTTGAGGCGACGTCATTTGTTCGAATGAAAAGTAGGCTCGTTCAAATGGGAATAACATCTCATTAGAATAAAACCAATTCCGTTCAAACAACATTGCTATCTCATCCGCACAAGCTTAAAAAGAGAATCAAATGATGCAAAACAGTACGCCCTCGTTAGATGGTCAATCGATGTAACCTACAACCAACACTTCAAACATAAAAGAGATCTCTTTAGAACGAGAATCCCGTCTCGTTGGAACGAGATGCGCTAACTTTGAAAAATTTTAAAATAAAAAAAATTGCCTCGATATTTCAATTAAAAACATTTCCCAATATAAACGTAAATATATTCAAACTACTAAATTATTTTATGCCTTCGTAATATAGAGATAATCTTTAATTTGGAGACGATGGAAATTCAGTTCTTCCTGATGGATCCAGTGAAATGGTAACGGGATAAACCAAAAACTATGTTAACATAAGCTATGAGCAAATGATATAAATTTTGCTCTTACAAATCTCCCCCTTATTGCTATTCTAGTACAAACGTAAAGCCGAAATCCAAATTACAATGAAATCCCCTAAGACAGAAACAATAACCAAATAACCTCCCAAACCTTAAAATGGATAGGTGCAACAATAATGATTCCTTCAAAATAAAGTCTTCAAATCTCCACTTCTTCTTTCTCTTCTCTTGGTCACTTTGTGTTCATTGAATATACTGAGAATATGATCTTCCAAAAGTACCTACACACATGAAACAAAGAAAATACCCATGATTCCATCGAGTTTGTCATATAAAATAAAATTGATAATATATTCTCCCCTTTAAATAAAAGTGCCCTTTAATTTGTTCTCCCACTTTTATTTTCTCCAAAATAGATAAGGAGTAGAAACTAAACATGACAATGTAAATCATAATAAATAAGATTTAGATATCATCACAAAAAGATATAAATGAGTAATATGCAATGATAATCTCACAGTCTCCACAAACTATATTTTGAAAATTTTCAATTTTTTTTCAGGCATAAAAATTTTACGAATACAACACACCATGGAGAAACATAAAAATACTTGAATCATCAAAACAGAATGTAGGGCTATGAACATAGTCTATAGGTTAATCAGCGTAGACGAACATAACATATGTGCATGAAGGAATGATACACTACTAACGAAAGATCTCAAAGTCTACCTTAGGTGTAAAAGTGGTGAATTCAAGTGAAATTTACTTAACCTAATCAACTAATCAGGACCATAAGTAATTTTCATACCAATAATGACCAAAACTATGTAACGCTTTAAGATATTTTTATAGGACATGTAAACCCATTGATCTTCGACTTAACTCCCTCAAAATATCACATATTAAACTATTTCTCTCAATTATTTTTGAATAAATTAATGCTCATATGTAACAAAGCATCAATATTGTTAGATATTGGCTTGGAACTTCTATTTTTATGTGCCTTTAATCTTTTAGGATCTTTTCTTTACGAACGATTGTTATTCATGCAAAGTCAACCTGTATTTTGAAGCCTGGTTCCATTTCTTAAAATATACCAATTTTACCAAATAAATGATTTTCTATTTTTCAATTCGGGCAATGGTTCTTACATGCACTGCTTTTATTATCTCGCTTTTCACATTTTGTTCATTTTAACAACAGGATTGAGATGAAAACACTATAATCGCCACATGACAGGTAAGTGTAATACTTAGTAAATCCGTACTCCAGTGCATTAAAGGTGACAAGGAGTCAAACATGTAGCAAGTTATCATCATATCACATCTTAATGACTCCACACATTATAAAGCACATAAATGAAGTTATGTGACATCTCAAAACAGTACAAAATAGTCATGTGGATATGGAATGTATGGGTGACTCTAACATCTTTAATGTTCATCCACATATGGTGTTTAAAAAATACAAAACTCTTTTTCGATTTTTCAAAAATTATACCAATAAAAGAATAAAATATTTTTGTATTTTTCACTTATTCCTTAAAAAACGAAAGTCTTTTTGTATTTTTCAAAATAACAAAAAAAAACTCTTTCTGGATTTTTTAAAAAATATATCAAAATGTAAAAAGATAAATACAATGATAATGCAATGGTAGTACAATCTAGAAATAGGAATAAATATGAATAAACATGAAAGTGACCCTATACTAGATAACATATCCAATCTCAATAAATGGTGCAAATACTTAAAGGTTTCATCCTCCAATCGAAGTGCATCTAACATAATACCCTGTTGTAGTAATTCAATTAAAATTTGTATAAGTTGTGATGGTGTAAAGTCTGATGATAATTAGAGAAGAATTATGGGTATAAATTGAAGAATAATAAAAGGCTATTAAGAAGGATTGTTCAAATAACATTGTCATGTCTTTAGAAGAGAGATAGGGATATTGCACGAAGCTCGCGAGAAGAAGACCTTCAAACGAGATCCCACTGCATTACAGTTACATGTCGCACAAAGGTCGTGCGAAGCCAAACTTCGAATGAGGTTGACATGTCACTAGAATGGGATATGCGTGTCGTTCAAATAATATGTCTCGAGAATTTTTAATCAGATTGTCCTTGTGCGCTCTCAGATTTTTCGCCCTTGATTTGGTGTGTTGTTAAGCCCAGATCAACCCACATTGGCCAAAACATACTTTTTTTTTATCTTTAAAGGGGTTTTATAAGGCTTGTTTGGGATATTTTGTTTGGAGAAAAATGCAAGAAGAGAGAGATATGGAATAGGGTGGTCTTCCACCATGGGAGGGCTTCTCCCAGTAATTCCACCACCATTTTATATAATATTCCACCATGTTCAAGCATATAACACCTATTTCTACCATTTTTTAACTAGAGATACGAATTTTAAAGAAGCGTTGGGGGATTTTTAGAGAAGTTGATGAGAGCTTCCATGGAGTTTGAAGTGGGTTTATCATGGAATCTTGGATGGAGCACATTAGGAGCATTTTTGGAGGATGCATTTGGTAACCCCTTAATGCCACCTTTGGAGGTAGGGATTGTTCCTCCTACACGAATATTTCTACCACTATTAGAGGCGTTAGAGTTGAGAAAATCTTACTCTTAGTATCCAGACTCTATTTTTCATTATTTGTAGTCTTGTAGTTAGATTACATGAGTAGGGTGCATTTTATTAAATGATGAAATCATGTATAGTAAATAATAAATATTTTTATAGAATAAAATTTTTGATATTTTTGTTGGAAATAAAGAATGAATAAATATTTCCAAGGTTTTGAAATATTAAAAGTTGGTACTTGATGAAAATGGTCTATTTTCTAGGATGATTGTTAAACATTTCATGAAATAAAATGTTTGAAGATAATGATTTATTTTGTTAAACATTGATGAAATAATGTTTCAAGGTTTCTTATAAAATCAATATTTTATGAAAAATGGACATTTCTTGAGTTTGAAGAAAATTAAATGTCTTTATGCCTTGAAAGTATATTTTTGAAAGTATGACGAATTTGTATAATGAAAAATATGTTTAACCATTGATGGTATTTAAAGGTCTCAAATCTATCTTCTAGTGCATATAAACTTGTATTTTTCGACAATGAATGTATAAATGGAAGAAAGGAAATAAGAATTCTTGCCTTCAAGATGTGTGAAAATGAGATTAAAGGTGGGATGAACATTAATTTGTAAGATTGCACGTGTTGACAAAAAGAAATGGTATTTTCTTGTAAAAGCAGTCTGAAAGTGTACTTAGATTTATTCAATAAAGAAGTTAAAGAAATGTCTAGTTTGGAAAAATGGATAGTAATGATGTCGAATAAGTGTTAATGGTTAAACATTTAAAAGTTGGTGTATAACTTAGTAATGTTGTAAAAGATTAACGCTTATGAAATTGGAAAGGAAATAATGAAATAAAGGTGTTTCCAATTAAGAAAAGTATTAATCCAAGGTTATAAGGGTGTTGAGGTGTTAAAGAACTTAAGAAGTTAGTGGGGGTAACTTAATGGTGTTTTTTGGAAAAATTATCAATTGCAGAATTGGAGTAAAAGATGAGTTTGGAAATTAATGGGCAAAATGATAATTTTACTTATGGTGGAACATTTTTATGAAATAAAAATATTAGAAAAGGTTCTACACAAATTGGTCCTCAATGAATATGATTTTTGGAACAAAATCAATGTTAAAGTGTAAAGGACATAGAATGCTAAATTTTAAAGTGTAACACAAGTTAGGGTGAAATCTCGGATTTTCGCTTCAAACGAAAAAAAGAAAAAATAGAATAATGTGGAGATTTGTAAAATATTAAAATACATTAAAACGAACTTGGATGACACCGAAAAAATTAAAGAGGGCTTGGAGCCCTGGGGTGAAAGATCCAAAACAATTGGCTAGAGCATAAGGTGCGCATAGCCGGCGGTGTGGAGCCCGTTGAAGTCTTCCGTTATTGGGAGATTACAAATAAAGATAAACAAATAAGGAACATGCCCATAATTGGGTTGTGTGGTGAAATGTATTAATACATCCTAACTTGAATGAATTAACAAATGTTCCGATAAAGGTAAAATTGACAAGTAAATGCGTAAATATATTAATGTCCATAGGGTAAGGAAAAAGGCAAAGTAAGTGGGTAAATGGGTGGTTAAGCAACCTAAGTGGTTAACGCAAGAATGTGTTGTAAAGGCTAAATGAGTATTTTCTAAAACAATGTTCGTGTGCGTTGAAAGGGTGGTTTTCAATGAAAATACTAACGTGTATTGGTTAAAATGAAAAGGGTAATCTCCGTTAAGAAATTATTTTCGATCAAACCAAGTGTAGTGGTTTTAAGTGTTTAACCGTGAGTGTTAAGTAAAGGGAGAAATGCTAAATGAGAAAAAAATATAATCTTTTATATGATTAAGGCAAATTAATCTAGACAAATAAGGTTTTAGAAATTGAAATGTTTCATGCATTAAGTATATGTATATGCATGTTTATATATATACAAGGTAGGTGCATGTGCACGTCGGTCTAAAGTGTTAGAGCCTTCTTTTTGTCGTTTGATTCTATATTGCATTTCTATATTTCCCACATAGCATTTTGCTCACACCCTCGCTTTGTTACAGTAGGTTGGTAGAATTTGATATTTTGAGAGCGTTCTAAAGGTAAGTACTTATATATTATTACGTTAGTAGCACTGTATGCTTGGACTTCGGGGTGGTCCCCATGGGTTCCTCACGTAGTTTAATTTGAAATTGGAATCGCATGCTAAATAAGTGAAATACTAATTAAACTAGAACTGAACTAGCAACACTATATAGGTTGTTTCATTGCACTTCACACCTAACGCTCGAGTCGGACCGCATTGACTACGGGTAACCCATAAATTCGAGTCAGGGCATTATAAATGGTATCAAAGATCTAGGTTCAAGGTTCCTTTCGAGAGTTACATGGTGAGGTCAGTATTGGATCTTTTGACATCGGTATTGGTTTGGTCCGGTCATGCTAGTTTTGTGAAGGTTTAGTTTGTGTCCTCAACGTTAAAGTCAAAGAGGTTAGCACGATAAGTAAGTTAGTTCTAAGTGGCACGCGATCACGTCGATAATTATTGATCGCTTCCACATGTTTGATCAGAATTGTTACTAATTTACAGGTGTCCTTGCGATCCAATTGTTGTGATACCATGGTTTTTATTGTTAGGTGATTTTGTTTAAACATTGATGGAGTAGAATTCCCTTGAGATGTTCATAGAGTTAGATGACACCCATAGGTCAGGTGACACCATTTGTGTATAGTAACCGATTGAGGTTGATGGTTAGAGTGTCATGACTAATCACATATGATTGGTGATTAAAATTATATAGTACATAGGTGAAACGCTTATGTGATTAGGAAAATTTGATCATTGGAATGATATTGCAGTGGATGGTAGTCCAGTGAACAAATGAAGTTGTGTACGCTAATAGTGGCAACGCCATGATCTTTTGTGTGATGACTTTTACGATGAGAGTAGCCTTGGTTGTGGCAACAATGGGAAGTGTTCATTGCTATCTAGCTATAAATATTTTATATTTCATATATGGAGGTTAGATGACTAAATGACAATCATAAGTATTGGCTCTATGGTGACAACGTATAGGGTCACTTGGTTGAGGACTTGGGTTTATTATATCCTCATTATAATGTCGTATTGAGGAATAGAATCCCGCACGGCATCTGTGGTGTGGGAGTTAGTATTTATAGGCAAAATCCAATGTCCCATATCCTACCAAGATCTATATAGTTGTGCTAACTTGTAAATTAGCACATTGTGTGATGTTTATAAAGTATCGCAATTTAGTTGTCGTGGTTGAACATTCATTGAGGATTAAGTGAGGAAGACCTTGGGGTTTATAGGTTGCATGTGAGATCTTGTACCTTGCCGTAGTTCGTAGTAGCATTGGTTGTGGTTTATACGTGGCTTATAGTCACGACCGTTTGGAAGAAATACATGATTATTATCTAAGTGTAGAGCCTCATTTTATCCATCGAGGTAGTGGTTGGGTGCGAGGTAATCTTAGTGTGAGTGTGGTTTAAAGTTATTTTGAGGTACCCAAAAGATAAATTATTTATGGGGGCATTATGGATAGAGATCGAATGGTTTGGTGCCTTAAGGTGTTTGATAGTTAAGTTGCACCATAGGTAGAATCTCTTAAACTAATGCCTTTGTGATAATGGAGTAATCATGATGTGGGTCGTGAAGGTTTGTAGAGAACACTAACAATGATAAAGGTATGGATGATGAAATCTTTTTGGGTTTTGAGGATGATTATGTGGAATGTGTTTAGTGTCCTTAGGAGGCCAGTTAGTCTGGTACGAAGCAGCATTAGTATCCTAGTAATGAATGTGTTGAGGATTAGATATTGATCCCAAATTATTGGTCGTATAGTGTACGTACCGGGGTGGCTTCCCAAATTGGCATAGATGGGTGGTGTAATAACTAAGGTAGGGTGATAGTGTTGTGATAGGTGTGACGCTCGAATGTCATGGAATGACTACTATGGGTGTGGCGATACTCGGTGTTAACATCCAGAATACGAAATAACAAATAATAAGAAAAATAATTGATAAGAAATGATTATGGTGAAGAATAGGGATGAGATACAGTGAGAACACAAGGGGTATTAGGTGGTTTGGCCTTTGAATCGGAAGCCTACATCTATGGTGATATTATTACGATGTTGTGTGTAGTTACGGCTAATGGTTTTCTTGATATAACTCCCAGCTTGAGAAGGTATTAAAGAAGAGGTGTTTCCCTCATGTATCTATATCCTATTTATATATAGATATCTGATATTTACAAAGAGATGGAGTGCCCTTATAATTTGGGCAGTTACATCTTTACATATGTTTATTATAATGTAAAACTGCATGCCTTGAGGTGTGGAACTATTTAGATAACGAGACTTTTGGATAATCATGAGGTATCCAATCTTGGCGACTATGATTCCACATGGTTGACAAGGTATTTTTAGCATGTAAATTCTCAAAAGGATATATGCGTACCCAATCTTAAGATAATCCAGCAGGTCGAGCATTCCAATTACTGAGATGACCTCTTGAAGCGATGAGGCCAAGTACAATAAGAAAATATCATTAGAATATTTGAGTTTATTCCATGATAAGATTATATAGCTATAACACAAATCCCTTAAGATGTCTAGCACGAATGTCTTAATATGAGGCCCGCCTAGTGGGAGATGTGTTATATGATTCTCATGCTCTGTTAGTGGAGGTCAGATCATCTTGGTTGACACATTATGGTCGGCCATAAATCGAGCAGATTTCCTTCGAGTTTCCCATCACTTATCATATACATGTGTCAAGAAACTAAAGAGTGCTTCTATGTAATCATAGTGAATAGTCACGCGCGTTGATACTCTGTACCGACATTTCAATTTTCTACATATTTGTTGATGCTTTGTCTATAACGTCCATTCAGTCCTTTCATCAAAGGGTATAAATACATGCCACCTCTTTCATTTGCTTCACTTAAAATATTTTCACCAGCGTTTAAGGGAGATAAAGTCTTTGAGCGCCATTTTCATTATCTAGAAATTTGTTAACCATCTCTAGTTCAAAATATTTCAGTGCTTCCTCATTCATTCTTCATTGCTTCTTTCATCATCGTTTAACTTTTCCAGGTACGTCATTCTTTGCTTTAGCTAGGGTTTGATCATTGTGTTATTTTATTGGTTGATTCTTATTCTTTATATTAGTGATTTCTTCGTTTAGACGACCATTGAGTTGGTTGGTCTGGGTTTAGCCAATTTAGCACTTAAGGAAACACATGAATTTCCCCCCTCACGTCTAGAGAGTGTATTAGTTTGTTAGGAGTTTAGAACCAGAGTTCCCTGTTATCACTGAATGGATGTTTCCCCATCCTATACAAGTTATTAAACTAGATGATGAGCCTGGACATCCCCATTTTACACCTAACTCTCCTTCTGGTTATGGTTCTTTTGTTAATCCATGTGTGCCCTATATTTCTTCCCCTACTCTAGAAGCCCTTATTTTGTCCCTTCTGTTAATGAGATTGAGCGTCTAAATACTATGTCTATGGATCCCCTAAACCCTGATTCCTTATTTGAGGATCCTGCTACTGATAGGGCCGAAGATAATAGGACAAAAAGTATGGGCCCCTAACTTTTTTTAGCGGGGTCTCATAGTGAGGTTTCTGGGGACGATGAAGAGGACGAAGAAGATCACGTTGGTTCTTCCAATAACTATAATCCTACTGATATAGATGCATGTTGGTATCAATGCACTATGACTGAGTAGGAGCTTGATGCCATAAGAGAGACATGTGCCCTCCCTATAGCTATATAAACTAGAATGCTAGACGTTTCTAAGAGGTGTTACTCTGTTCGTGACTCTGAGGAAATTTTCCTTCCCTTGTGGGCTCTCCAGGTAGGACTAAGGCTTCCTCTTTATCCCACCATTCATTTCATTTGGAGAGGATACGGAGTGATCTTAACACAACTTCCCCCAAATGCATATAGGGTTATTCTAGGGGCGATGATGTTCTGGAAGACTATGATAAGGTTTGACTTGGAAGGGGACCTTTTTAGGTACGTATACAGCTTGAAAGATAATGCCAAAGCCCCCGATTACTATTACTTTTAGGCATAGAAACCCCAATATAGGATGGTCACAATGGTCCAATCTAGTAACAATTGTTGGAAAGGTTCATATGTGTTTATCAAGGGAGATTAGGAATTTAGGGCTAATAAAAGGGATAGGTCATGTAGGGTCCCAGAGAATGGAACGGGCCTAATGACATAGGCAATATTTTTTCTCCTTTCATCTTTATGTTTTCTTATTATGTCATACTTTATTGCACTGAAGTTACTTCCATGTTTTTCTTCTTGAGTATTTCAGTAAAATGAGCTCCCAGACTACCAAAGTCATTCATTTATATACGAATCTCATATTGTGAGAAGAAACCCCCTATTTTTTTGAGTATATTCTTTCTGTAGACAAGTTTATTGTTGTTGGGTATCACACTCCTCTAGGTGGCAGAATCCCTTTAGAGTTTGAAATTCCCCAAGACAATTGGGTGGCTAGAGAAACTCATTCGGAGTCTGGTGATCAAGTATTGACATGGCAGGTAATTTAGAAGTAGGTAGGTTGTAACATCAAATTGTTTACCCCTTTTCTTAAATTGCCTATTCGTACTGACATATTAGTTTACTTATCTTACTAGGTGGAGAGGAACATCCTTCTCAAGAGACCCTAGGCATGGGTCCTCATTTTATTACCCACAAAGAACTAGCTGAAGGTCATCAGAAGAGGGTGATGCCCTGCTTGCTGACCTTATTGATGAAACTGTGAATGGCTAGCAGTGTGATGACAAGGAGGCTGCTAAGCTTGCTGGGGAAGAGGGTGATGCCCTGCCTGCTGATGCCTGAAGTGATAGACTTCTTTTGTTTGTTTTTTTACTCATATTTATGCTTAACATTGGGTTCTTGTAACTTTGAACATCTCCTTCGATATAATCTTTACTGCATTTTTGTCTTTTCAAATATGCGGCTTGGCTTATTAATTATCTTATTTCTTTGTTAAGAATGCCATCTACAATGTTTTTGCTTGGGCAACCTACAAGGTCAATCAGAGATTCTGGGTAGTGAAATAGTGAATCAATATGAGTATAATTGTGGGTGACCTATGAGGTCTTACAGGTATGAGACAACCATGTTGCGTTGCAACCCGTGATGTCATACACCAGATGTAATCAACTACCTCGTTCGTGACTAATGAAGTCATACAAGGGTTTGGTAAAACTCGAGGGGTTTGAGTTATTTAACTATTCGTGACCCGTGAGGTCATAAAGATTTTCTTTCCGACCATGATGTTCGCAACCCCTGAGACCATACATTTAAACGTCCACCTCATTTGTGACCCGCGATGTCATACAAGGGTTTGGTATATTTGTAGGAACATGTTCGCTATCAACCTGGTATGGTTCTTTTGATGTTGTTGGTTGTGCCACTTTGTATACTTGTCAAATGCAAAAAAATCATTGAAATAAGAGATTAAACTTCATTTTATTATTTGAAATGATGCTTGCTACATAAATCAAATAACTAATTGGTTACTGATAATAATTCCTAAGATGCTCCGAATTCTAGGGATTTTTGAATTGCTCGCCCTCCAAAGTCTCAATTCGGTAAGTCCCCAGCCTAATGACGCTGGTTATTATCTACGGTCCATGCCAGTTTGGCTCCAACTTGTTATTCTTTTGTATTACCTTCTTGAGGACGTAGTCACCCTCTTTCAGGATGCTCATTTTTACTCGATAATTATAGTAGCATTTCACCCTTTGTTGATAGGCGGTAACACGTAATGCAATGTTTTCTCTGACTTCCTTCACCGGGTCGAGGTCCTACCTTCTTGCCAAATCACTTATTGGGGAATCGAAATTTAGCACTTTGTGACTAGCGAGTCCTATTTTAGTGGGGACGCCTACTTACATGCCAAAGGCGAGCATGTACGGTATTTCCATGGTGGCAGTCCATAGAGTGGTTCGATATGCCCAGAGTATGATGTGAAGTTTATTAATCCAGTTCCCCTTTGCCTCATCGAGTATTTTTTATTCCCTCCAAGATTGTCTTATTGGTTACTTCGGTTTGTCCATTTCACTATGCATGCACAGGCGCTGAGTGTATCTTTCGAATCTTGGATCTGGTGCAGTAGGCTTTGAAGCCGTGGTTGTCAAACTATATGCCATGATCAGTGATAAATGCAAAGGTTATGCCATAACGTCATATGAACATCTTCCAGATAAACTGAAATACCCTCTCCTATGACATTTCTACTAGGGAATCAACTTCCACCATTTAGTAAAGTAGTCTACTCCCACCACAAGGTATTTGTATTATCCTATTATTCTTAGCAACGGTCCGACCAGGTCTATACCCCACATGGAGAATGACTAGGGTGATACGATTAAAGTTAATGGATCTCCTTGGGAACGGTGGATCTTTACGAATCGATGCCACTTATCACATATGCTCATGTAATCAGCGCAGTCTTCCTTCATAGTCGGCCAGTAAAACCCTTGGGTTGCTATTCTCTTAACTAATGATCTTTAGATCGAATGTTCACCATAGCATCCTTCGTGTACCACCTTTATATTCTTATTAACTTCTTGTGGATGAACACATTTCAGAAGTGATATGGTGTACCCTGCCCTATACAATAATCCGGCTTCTAAAACATATTGGGATGCCTTATAGCGCAGTTTTTGGCCTCACGTGTGTTTGCTGGAAGCTTCCTTCATTCAATTTATGCCCGTATGGGATCCATCCAGGATGATCCCAGACTTATCTATGCTACGTGAAGTGGTGACTAAATGCTCCTCTGTGCAAGCACTTCAATTGATATAGTCCTCCTAAACGATGTTCTAGTTATCGAAGCTAATCTGTTTAGGGCATTTGCTCATACATTTTCTAGCCTGGGGATTCTCAACACTTTTGCTTCTATGAACTTTCCTAATCTCTTTTGAACTATTCCCAAGTACCTTTCCATTTATTTTTCCCTAGCTTCATAAACTCCCCATCTCTAGTTGACGACCAGTTGGGAGTCATTGTGTGCTGTAATATGCTTAACGCCCATGGATGCTGCTAGGATGAGCCTTGCGATTAGGTCGTCATATTCTGCCTTATTATTAGAGGCTTTGAACTTGAAATGAAAGGCATATTCCACGTCTATATCATCTGGTGTAGTGAGTATGATGCTACTACCACTCCCTACTCAATAAGATGATTTGTCGACATATAACTTTTATATCGGGTAATCTGGCATGAAGTCGCCTTCCTCCATTTTCCTACACTTAAAGAGTCAGTGAGACTCGTCATGCAGTCCCTTTTCTCCTTTAGTAGAGATTTCTCGTTGAGGAGTCTACTGTGAGTTTCCTATGCCCGTGGTTTCTTCCAGTCATGGTGGTTTGTTATCGAGCGTAGAGCTCTCTCCTGGAGGAGTCTGCTCCATTATTTTCTGATTGTAAGTGAACTCTGTAATGAAGTCTACCAATACTTGCCCCTTTATTATGGTCCTCGGCTCGTATCGAATATCGTACACGCCCAGATCCACCACCCATGCCATGAGCCAACCAGATTTTTGAGGTTTGTGCAGGACTTGTTACAGCGGTAAGTTGGATTAGATCATAATGGTGTGACCCTAAAAATACAAACTCATCCTTCGTAAGGCTTCCCTTAGCGCGAGGGAGAGATTCTTCATTTACGAATATCAGACCTCATCCCCTTAGTAGGCTCTGCTAGTATAATAAATTGGTTTTTGAAAATCTTCTTCCCACCTCACCAGCCTTGAGCCGACGGTTGATTCAGATACTATAAGGTACAAGTAAATCATTTCCACTATAAGAGGTCACAAAAGGAGGGGCGGGGAGCCCATATATCTCTTTAGTTCTATGAATGCGTGTTTGCACTCTTCATTCCATTCAAAGGAATTTTGGATCACTTAGAAAAAGGTAAGCACTTATTAGTGGATCTTGAGACAAAACTATTGAGTGCTACAATGTGCCCGGTCAGTCTTTGCACCTCCTTCTTTATTTTCGGAGAAGTAATGTTAAGAAGTGTCTGGATCTTGTCAGGATTGGCTTCAATCCTTAGTTATAATAAACCATAAGAACATACCTTCCTTCACTCCTAATGTGAAATTGGAAGGATTCAACTTCATCTGATATTTCTCTAATTTTTCGAAGGTCTGGTTGAGGTCCATGATGTGGTCGGTGGTCTCTTTGCTCTTAGTGAGTATTTTTCCCACGTATACTTCCTTGTTAACCCCTATTTGGTCCTCAAAGACTTTGTTTACTAGTCTCTGATAGGTGGTCCCCGTGTCCTTGAGGTCGAACGCCATGACATTGTAGCAGTAGGTTCCTCTATGGGTTGTGAATGAAAGTTTTTCTCTGTCCGAGGGCTTCATTCATATCTGGTTGTAGCCGGAATATGCGTTCATGAAACTAAGCAGTTGGTGGCTCCTGTGGCATCGACTAGATAATCAGTCCTCGACAGCGGGAAAAAGTCTTTTGGGCAGGCTTTGTTCACGTCGGTGAAATGAATGCACATTCTGAACTTGTCATTTTTATTTTGTACCATAACGACGTTGGCTAGCCATTCCGGGTACATAAATTCATCAATGAAGTTAGCTTTCTACAGTTTGAGGACTTCATCATGAAGAGCCTAATTTTTACTGGCATAAAAAACTCTTCGATTCTGTTGGACCAATTTGGCTCCCTGCATCACATTTAGCTCATGACATAAAAAGTCGGGGTCTATCCCAGGCATGTCCTCGTGTCTCCAAGCAACAACTAGTTTTCATTATCGCAGAAAGCTGATAAGCTTTTTCCTTATAAGAGGAACCAATGATGACCCAATATGTACTGTCCTTTCTGGGTGGCTATCATCAAGTGGGATTGTCTCGATCTCTTCAATTGGCTTCCCTTTGACTATCTTTACCTCGTCTTTGAGATCAATGGTCTCGATATGCTAGGTGGTCATCATCTTTTTTTGTTCTTCATAATTTGCCAAAATAAAGTAACATTCACGCGCCACCTTCTAATTGCCTTTTACGACTCCTACCCCAAAGTGGGTTGGAAACTTTAAACATTGGTGCACTTTAGACAGGATAACTTTGAATTTCTTAAAGCCGACCATTTCTAAGATAACATTGTAAGCTGAGAGCACGTTCTTGTCGAGGACGAAGAATCGTATTTTATATATTCGGATGATCAGCCAGGTGTCGACCATAACTTCCAATTCTACTGTCCCCACTTATCTCCTAAAAATACAATCAAAGGTTAATGATAGGGTGTGAGCTCCACGTCTTCCACCTTCAATTTCTTGTAACAGCTATAAAACTTTACATCCGCAGAGCTTCCATTGTCCACTTGGATATTCGTTACTCATCCTTCTTAGATGACCACAGTTATAACTAAAGGGTCATCGTGGGGGTATAACACCCGTGATAGGTCATCCTTTGTTAAGACAATGATCAACTTGTCTTTGTTCACCTTTCATCGCCGGTTGTCAGAGCTTGATGTCAGGTTGACTTATGCTTGCTCGTAAGATCAGGCACTATTAAGGCAGGCCTTCCTTTCTACTGGGTCTTATCCATCGCTGGATCTACCTCCAGTAATGAAGTGGCAATAGAAAGCTATCATGATGATGTCACGCATGGGTTCCTTAGGTTTTTTAGGGAGGTTCGAATAGTCATTTGAGTCATCATCCCTCGTCATTTTCTTATCGATCGTTCTTCAAAAAGGTAACTCTAAATGTCTTTTACCTTTGTTTTCTTCCATATTTAATCGGTCATCATTGTTAACATATTTTGCCAGCTTTCCCATCCTTATCATCCCTTCCATCTAGTTCTTTAAGGCTATTCAGTGGTATGTATTGTGGTTATGGTCTTTCTAAAATTCACAATACTTTATTTTATCTCTCTTATTTATTGACAACTTTAGCTTTCCCAACTATCTTAGATGTTTACTTTCCTGAATTCCTTCCACGATGTGGTGAAATCCAACCACGAGGGGCGTGCACTTATCATACTTTCTCAGCTTGTCGCCCTTCTTGTCCTTTTGCTCTAACATTTCGTTATTCTCGCCACCAGAGGATTTTGATCCGTCAGTCTCTTTAGTCTCCATCGTCTCTTCATCATTCAAAATCTTTCGTGATTTTTCTAGTAGCTCAGTCTTGGTCTTGGGCGGATCCTTGGATAATGCCCAAAATTGCTTGCCTTATCTCTACCCGCTCATCGGGGTGATGATTTCAGTGGGCTTATTGTAGTCTACTACCCTCGTCTTTTCAGTGTTGAACCGGGTGATGTAATCACTAGTGCTTTCATCTTCCCTCTGTCGAACACCGAGCAGGTGGGCAACTTGATTTCCTGGCTTAGCGCCAAAGAAAAAATTATTGATGAATAGGTTG
Organism: Sambucus nigra; assembly: GCA_949130495.1. Lineage (NCBI taxonomy): Eukaryota > Viridiplantae > Streptophyta > Magnoliopsida > Dipsacales > Adoxaceae > Sambucus > Sambucus nigra. The sequence goes on from OX422211.1 coordinate 400,971,297, forward strand.
GTCAGTTACTGAAAACTCTTTATCAGTCCCCTAGGCAGACTGTTGTACTATATCTGAGCGTATCCGATTATGGTACTGGAGAACACCCAGCATCTCATTTCATCCAGGATGGAGTATATCTCTGTGGTGGCCTAGTATTCTTCAATATATAGGATGGGATCCATCTTCCCATTACATTTTAAAATGATGACTTATGGCTTGAACTTTGCTAGAGTAGGGTACATTATAATACAGGAAATGAAGGACGATCCTTTTGTGAAGTCGCTCTGAAGGGAATTCCTTGACTTATCCATTTCATTGAGATGGTCCTCCAGGAGCCGGATGGAGCCTTCCATAAATAGTTGTCGGTTGGTTCGTCTGCTTGTCCTTGGCTTTCAGCCAAACTCTCCTCTAAGGAGGTATACTTGTCTTTGACTGACGCTCTTGCGAATGACAAGAGATCCTGGTAGCATACCTTCTTGATATGCTTCTTTGGGACCATTCTCACTATGCTACCCACATTTTTCAGTGGCTACAATGCGGGCCCAATCGGTCAAATGCCGATCCTCTGATCAATTGCTCGAACGCACTAGAGAATTCCTTTGAATATGACTGATTGTCAAAGTGGCTAGGTGATTCGATGAATGAGGTAACCCGGTATGGTACGTCTAGTCCCACTATGAGCCGGTTCTCTTAGAGGAACAGGTATTAGCACCAAATCCCATATTCAGTCCCCTGGGATTTTCCAGGACTCGCCTATGGTGTCCGTATTGCCTCTCCTTGTGAGGCGCTGGAGGAAGTCTACTATCACCGCTCCTAGATGCCTCGAGTCTGGGAGACACTTTTTTTAGGTTGGGCACCGGTGGCCTGGTCTGGAGAATGTGTGTTAATTGCCTCACACTTTCTTGCATCGCCTCTTTCCCCTTACCGATGCTTACTAAAATCCTATGCAGATTACCAGCCCAGCAAGGGTAGGTGTTGTCTACACCTCCACCATGCGACTACTTTCAAGGTGACCCTTCATTCAAAATGTCTCTATTGAGAGTCTCAGTAATCTATTTTAGGTAGGAAATGAAATGGCTTGTGACTACGTTCCCACAGACGGAGCCAATTTATTAACGTCCAGAATTGGAAATAATAAATAATAAGAGAAACAATTGATAAGAAATAATTATGGTGAAGAATGGGGGTGAGAGACAGTGTGAACACAAGGGATTTTGCATGGTTCGGCCTTTGAATTAGAAGCCTACTTCCACGTTGATATTATTTTGATGCTCTTTGTATTTATAACTTAGGGTTTTCTTAATACAACTCCAGGTTTGAGAAGGTATCAAATAAGAGGTGGTTCCCTCACGTATCTGTATCCTATTTATATATGGATATCAAATATTTACAATGAGATGGAGTGCGCTTATAATTCGATCAATTACAACTTTATACACGTTGATTATAATGTACACATGCATGCCTTGAGGTGCGGGACTATTTAGATAACGAGACTTCTGGATAATCAAGAGGTATCCAATATTGGTGGCTATGACTCCATGTGGTTGACAAGGTATTTTTAGCATGTAAATTCTCACAGGGATATATGCGTACCCAATCTTAAGATAATCAGGTGGAACGACCATTCCAATTATTAAGACAACCTCTTCAAGTGTTGAGACCAAGCACAATAAGCCAATCTCATTAAACTGTTGGAGTTTATTTTATGCTGAGATTATATAGTTATAACACTCGGCTTCGGGATGTACTAGGAAATGTGTTCGAGACTTATAGTGATGACACCATGTGGAGACTTAAAATTGGAAACTGAGGTGGGGTAACATCGAAACATGATCATAATATCGACATGTGTCGACGGTATATGCTAGGATAGACTTAGCAATATAAGGACTAGTTCTGGGCATTTCTTTTCAAGTCGGTTCTGACTAAAAGATATAGACATAGATGATATTTAATACCCTTAGAAGGCTAATGGTTGTGGGTGTGGTCGCCACGTGAATTTTGTGTGGGTGAAACCAAAAGGTAAGTCTGGAAACAATCTCGTCTTGTCAAATGACATGGTAAGGTGAATGTCACGCTTGAACTAAGTAATTCCTGTGGGAATATGGGATTTTGATCACAATATGATAAGGTAGATAACAACCTAGGTGTAGCAGGTCGGTGATGCCATCACTAGTAATTGGACAAGGTCAATGTAGAAAGGGTGTGAGGTATCCATTAATCGAAATAGTTCATGTATACCAAGGATGTGAAGGTCAGGGCCTTACTCCCAAGGAGGGAAGTAGGGAGTTGAATTCTTAGAGGAATACCAATTAGTATATTGCTTTTGTGTTTGGAGAAAGAATAGTTGTGAGGATCTGTGCTCAGTGAGAACTTTGGAAATGAGTGACATGACTTCAAGCATATGGCTTAGGATTCTCTTTCGTAATCCATAGTCGGATGCTTATAGGCGTAATTTCTCGGGATGGTTTCTTTTGACTTATGATACTCGCATGTCCCATTAGGGGGTTCGGTAATCGGGGATCAAATTTTCTCCCCTATGTGGTGACTCGGATTGGTGCCTAGTCATTGTACGGGTTGTTTGTGTATGGGAGAGAGTGGTGGAGCGAGTATGATCAATGCATCCCGGTAACTAGGTGTTCCTCTGGCCACACGCTTTGCTCTTAGTATTGATATTTCTTAGGATTAGTGGACTTTTGACTGGTCGTCACGACGTCCAGTGTCTCGGGTTGCAGGGAGAGGGATGATGACTTTAGGATATGGTATAGTGTTGGAAATCGAGGAAATCTTAACATACGATGTTTCTTTAACACAGTGAGTGGATTAGAGCGAGGGTATTATTAAGTTCATCAGAGTGATGCGATGGAAGGAGTAAATCGGGCGCATGGTGATGACTTGAAAAGAATATTACTCCTTGTAATGAGAATAACATAGTATGGTTATCGACATGCTCATGTGAGTTGTGTAGTCAGAATAGTCTGAAAATTGGTGGGACGCAGGATGTGCAGTCCTAAGAGAGAATTGACATTGGCGATGAATATGATGGTTTGTTATATTACTATTCACATTAGGTTCATGTCGATCGCGAGGAAGGATTTTCCCATGGAGGTACCAGTATGCCTTAGGTACTAGCATAGGTGGTGCTAGAATGGTTTGGACTGGATCATAAGGAGAGTGGAGACTCAGAGTCGATTATATAATATCATGGTTAGCGAGATGGTGAGCATTAGAGCATTTCGCATGATGAGGATTTGGTGACTAACTCCATGTGAGCGCACGTAGGGAGACCTTAGTTTTGAGAACTTCAATAATTTTGTCTTGGAATATTTCTATAGCTTAGAATAGAAGTTGGTGAACCCATTAAGCTTAAAGATTAACGGGTGGAGAATTTTGGGGATGAAATTCCCCAAGGAGGGAAGTTTGTAATACCTTGTCCCAGTAATCCAATTAAATTTTCTATAAGTTGTGATGGTGTAAGATTTGATGATAATTATAGAAGAATTGTGTGTCAATTGAAGAAAAACAAAAGAATATTAAGAAGGTTCATTCAAACGACACTTGAATGCTGATACAAGCGAGACGAGGATATCGTGTGAAGGTCGTGAGAAGCATACCTTCAAATGAGATGCCACTGGACTACAGTTTCATGTCGCACGAAGGTAGCGCGAATTTAAACTTCCAACAAGGTTGGCATATCACTCAGACGAGATAGGCATGTCGTTCGAACGACATGTCTCAAAATTTTTTAATCAAATTGCCCTTGTGCGCTATCACATTTTTTGCCCTTAATTTGGTGTGCTGTTAAGCCCAGATCAGTCCAGATTGGGGAAAATGGGATTTTTTTTATCTTTAAAGGGTTTTATAAGGCTTGTTTGGGGTATTTTATTAGGATAAAGAGGGCAAGAAGAGATAGCGAGGGAAGAGGGTGATCTTCCACCATGGGAGGGCTTCTCCCAACTATTCCACCACCATTTTATATAATATTCCACAACGTTCAATCCTACAACATCAATTTCCACCATTTTTGAAGTGGATCTAGGAATTTTAGATAAGTCTTGGTGGATTTTTGGAGAAGATGATGAGAGCTTCCATGGAGTTTTATGTGGGTTTTGCTTGGAAGCTTGGATGGAGCGCATTTCTAGCATTTTTGGACGATGAATTTGGTAACCCCCTTGAGGCCAGCTTTTGAGGTGGGCATTGCTCCTCCTACACTAACATTTATACCACCATTGGGGCCTTTAGAGGTGGAAAAATCTTAATCTTAGTATTAAGACTCTATTTTGCATTATTTGTAGTCTTGTAGTTAGATGACATGAGTAGGGTGCATTTGATTAAATGAAGAAATCATGTGTAGTAAATAATAAATATTTTTAGGGAATAGAAATGTTGGTAAAATGTAATATTGTTGGAAATAATGAATGAATAAATATTTCAAGTGTTTAAAATATTAAAAATTGATACGTTGTGAAAATAGTGTATTTTCTAGAAAGATTGATGTTAAAAAATTTATGAAATAAAATGTTTGAAGATAATGATTTATTTTGTTAAACATTGATGAAATAATGTTTACAGGTTTCTTGCAAAAATCAAGATTTTATGAAAAATGGACATTTGTTGAGTTTTAAGAAAATTAAATGTCTTTATGCCTTGAGAATATATTTTTGCAAGTATGATGAATTTATAGAATGAAAAAATGTTTAACCCATTCATGGGATTTGAAGGTCTAAAATCCATCTTCTAGTGCATATAAACTTGTATTTTTCAGACAATGAATGTATAAATAAGTTTAAAGAAGACTTTGTTGGGTTTAAACATGGAATAAAGTAAATCGAAATTCTTTTCTTTAAGATGCGTGAAAATGAGATTAAAGGTGTGATGAACATTAACTTGTAAGACTACAAGTGTTGACAACAAGAAATTATATTTTCTTGTAAAAGTAGTCTTAAAGTGTAATTAGATTTCTTCAATAAAGAAAGTAAAAATTTCTAGTTTGAAAAAATGGCTAGTAACGAGGTTGAATAAGTGTTAGTGGTTAATGTTGTTTTTGCGAAAATTAACACTTGCGGAAATGGAGTAAAAGATGAGTTTGGAAACATATGGGTAAAATGATAATTTTATTTGAAGTCGAATATTTGTATGATGTAAAAAAGTTGGAAAAGGTGTTACAAAAATTGGACCTCAATGAATATGATTTTTGGAATAAAATCATGTTTAAAGTGTAACTGACATGAAATAGTAAATTTCAATGGGTAACACAAGTTAAAATGATATCCCGGGTTTTGGCTTCGACCAGGTAAAAGGAAAAGGGTAATAATGTGTACATTTGTAAAATGTTAAAACACATTAAAAGAAACTTGGATGACACTGAAAAAATTAAGGAGGACCCCGAGCCCGGGGGTGAAAGACTAAAAACAACTGTCCAGAGCATATGGTCTACATAGCCGGCAGTATGGAGCCCGTTGAAGTATGTGGTTATTGGAAAATTCCGAGAAAAGATAAAGGAATAAAGAACATGACAAGAAGTGGGTTATGTGGTTAAATGCGTTAATTCAACCCAACATGAGTGAATTAATATATGTTTCGGTAAAGGTAAAATGGACAAGTAAATGCGTAAATCTATTAATGTCCATAAGGTAAGGAAAAAGGCAAAGTAAGTGCGTAAATGGGTGGTTAACCAACCTAAGTGGTTAAACCCATGATTAACACAAAAATGTGTTATAAAAGGTTTTCAAAGGCTAAATGAGTATTTTATAACACGGTGTTCGTGTGTGTTGAAAGGGTGGATTTCAACAAAAATACTAATTTCTATCAGTTAAAACTAAAAGGGTAATCTCAATAAAGAAATGGTTTTAGGTGAAACCAAGTGTAGTGGTTTCAAGTGTTTAACTGTGCGTGTTAAGTAAAGGGAGAAATGCTAAAATGAGGAAAAATATAGTTTTTTTATAAGTTTAAGGTAAATTAATCTGGACAAATATGATTTTTGGAATTAAACTATTTTATGCATTAAGTATATGTATATGCATGTTTATATATATATAAGGTGGTTGCATGTGCACATAGGTATAACGTGTTAGAGTCTTCTTTCTTCTTTTCAATTCAATACTGAATTTGTATATTTCTCATTGAGCATTTGGCTCACACCCTCGCTTTGTTATGGCAGGTTTAGAGCGGTTTTGTATTTTGAGAGTGTTATACAGGTGAGTACTTATTTGTTATTACGTTAGTAGATCTATATGCTTGAACTTCGGGGTGCTCCCCATGGGTCCTCACATAGTTTAATTTAAAATTGGAATCTCATGCTAAGCACTTAAATGTTAATTAAACTAAAACTGGACTAGCAACATTATATAGGTTGTTTCATTGCCCTTCACACCTAATGCTCGGGTCGGACCGGGTTGACTACGGGTAACCCATAAATCCGGCTCATGACATACATCTAAACTAGGTCTCGAATAAAGTGCCCGTGTATCCTAATGTTCTTTGTGATCGAATGCTAGACCGAATTATATGAAATGTATATGGCACTCATATTATCGCATAAAATAGTCATCGTGCCCTGCGAAATGTCGTAATCCTCCAACATTTTCTTCATCCATAAGAGTTGTGTGCAACAACTCCCATTGACTATATACTCATCATATTTTGTGGATAAAGATATGGAGTTTTTCTTCTTACTAATCCACGAGACAAGAGCATTCCAAAGTAAAAACACCCAACCAAAGTACTCCCACACCCATCGACATCCCCGAACCAATTGGCATCTGAATAGGTAGACTGACGATCATCAGTATAAAGGAATACCAAATACTGTATGATAAAATCCCACTCACATATTTGATAATACATTTAGGAGTGTGCCAGTGTGACTTTTTTTTGGATGTCTGGTATCACGCACAGACTCAAACGCTAAAGGCAATATGAGGTTGACTAGCGATGAGGTAAAGAAGACTACCTATCATACTCTGATATAAAGTCTACTCTACATTGGTGCCTAAAGTATCTTTGTTAAGTTTTGTCGATGAACTCATAGGGTGGGAGCAGGCTTAGAAGAGTCTAGACCTAATTTCTTCAAAAGGACTCTTATATTTGGATTGGGATATGAATATCCCATCCTCAAGCTGATAAACCTCGAGACCTAGGATGAATGTAATCTCACCTTCCATGCTCATCTCAAACTCACTCTTCATCTCCTCATTGGAAGTGTGAGCAAGGCGGGAGCATGTGGATCTGAAGGTTATGTCATCCATATAGACCAGGGTAATTAAAATAGCATTAGTCTCTCTCCTTATAAATAATGTCTTATTTACTCCCCCTCTCTTGAATCCAAGATCTAAGAGATGGGAAGTAAGCCTCTCGTACCAAGCACGAGGTTCGTTCTTCAAACCATAAAAGTCTTTCCTAAGATAGTAGTCATTTCCTAGGTGCTTAAGGTCTTTAAACCCTTTCGGTTGTTCCACGTAAACCTTCTCCTGTAGAATTCCATTTATAAAGCCACTCTTAACTTCCATCTGATATAACTTGATGAGCAATTGGAATTCTTTGGCGAGTAGTTAGCGGACGGAATCAAGCCTAGCAACAGGAACAAATGTATTCTCAAAGTCTACACCCTCAAATTATGCGTAGCCTTTAGCAACCAACATAGTCTTATTGTGAACTGTGATACCATTTTCATCTACCTTATTCATGAAAATACACTTGGTACCTATCACGATAGTATCGCTTGGTTGGGGGACAAACTCCTAAACATCATTATTTCAAACTAAAGCAACACTTTTGCATGGACGATATTCAATGCTCATTTTTGAATGCTTCTTTCACGTTCTTAGGCTTAACTAAGGATGTGTAGCATAAACAGTTAATAACATTTTTTAGTTAAGCACGAGTCTTAACACCTAGTGTAGGATCACCAAGTATAGCAGAAGGGTTTTGACTCTTTCGATTCCAAGATGGTGTCTCCTAAAAAATAAGAATGGGGTCCAATGTGGTATCATGAGGAATGATGGGATCGTCACTAGAGGGTGCATCATCCTCACACTACGGGCTAGGAAAAATAAACATTGATGGATCGTCATCTATAATTGTGATGTTTATTGACTCCATGACCTTAGAGCTACCCAGATTATAAACTCGATAATACCTACTCATCGATGAATATCCTAAAAATATCCCCTTTTCACTCATGGAGTTGAACTTTCCTAAGGGCTCTCCATCTCGCAAGATGTAGCATGTACTTACGACGACACAAAAATATGATAGGTTGGGCTTCTTCCCTGTCCACAACTCATAAGGCGTGTGAAGTGTGTGCCGACGAAGATATACCCTATTCACTATATGGCATACGATGCTTAATGCCTCTGTCTAAAAGCATCTAGTCTCGTTTACCTAAAGAAGCATGGATCTAACCATTTCTTGTATTGTTTATTTCTTACTCTTAACAATCCCATTTTGGAGAGGAGTGTGAAGGATCGAAAACTCATGGTTAATGCCCACTTCATCACAATAGCTATCCACTTTCTCTTCTTTAAATTCAGTGTTGTTGTCATTGTGTGTCCGATTAATAGTGACGCCGTGTTGGATTTGTACGACGCGGAACTTGGTTATAAGGAACTCAATCGCATTCAACTTTTCTCAAAGGAATCCTACAATCAAGTATCTATAAAAGTCATCGACCATTAAGAGAACATGTCTTCTACCAAACAAGCTCTCTGAGTGAGTAGGACCCGTAAGATCCATGTGAATCAACTCCAAAACATGGGAGATGGTAATGGTATTTAACTTTTGATGGGGACTTCGAATTTTTTTACCTTGTTAGCAAGGTCCACAAACTAAGGAATTTCATTTCCCAAGTGATGGTAGGACACGAGCTAGGTCCTTTTTCACTAATCTCTCAAGATCTCTTAAGTTCACATAATCTAGCCATTGATGCCAAAAGACCATAGTGGAGACCTAACATTGTTGCACACAAAAGAGGACTTGGGCATAATCCCATAATAATTTTCTTCCATTCTCACACCTTGTAGTAAGAATTTACTACATTGATCATAAACATTGCTTTCGAACCTTTCAAACTTTACCGCAAAGTTTTTATTGTATAGTTGGCTTATGCTAATCAAGTTTTCTTTCAACCCTTTCACATACATTACATCATCTAGCTTAGGAAATTTGGGTATCTCAATACTGCCATGTCCTAAAATGCAAGATCTAATCTAATCTCTAAATGTGACTTTACCTTCCTTGTGATCCTTAAGGTGGGTAAAATATGAGACGTCACTTGTCATGGGCCTATAACACCCACTATCAAAATACCATTGGGAAGTATTTTAATCCTTGAGAGCTACAAGAACAACAAGGAAATTCTCATCTCTCTTAGGTACAAGTGGAGGTAACCTTTTAATTTTCCCTTATTATTATTGACTCTAGTCAGAATGTTGAAAGCATTCTCAAAAAGCAAAGATATACTTTGAAATTCTTCCATTAAACTATGCGAAGTCGCAACTATAAACTCAACTTGCTCCCTAAGACTAGAAAAGTCGCTAAAGTGTTTTACGAGGGTATTTGTATGACTAGTTCTACCTAATTTATATCAAAACTCTCTAAGGAGGCATCTTATTTTGCTAAAAGTGTAAACATAGACAGGTTTGGGTCGACCTCGATTTGCTTTTCTTGGTTGAACTCTTCTAGGTGGGTTTGTCCACCTAGGTGGATTCAGTCGAGGGCCATATGGGTCCATCACAAACTAGGGAACCGGATCGGGTGCGACATGGGAAGTGGATGCACTATCATAACTTATTACTCTCCTTTTGATGTTTTTTAACACAGGTCCAAGGAGCATCTTACCAACATTTTTTTATGTATCCTTGATAGTTACCTTGACCTCCTGGGCATGTTGGAGATCTTTCTCGAGTTAGGATACAAGGGATTCAAGTTTCTTACGAGTCTCCATAGATTCTTAGAGATCTCTCATAAGACTAACCACCATGTTGGTAAAGTCCTCGTTCTCTTTCTTAACTAAACAAACTCTCTCCCCCAAATCTTCTCTCCTCGAGGACTCACTCTCTCTCGCATCTCTCAACTCTTTCTCTAGAACTAAAACTCTCATAGCTAACCCTTCATTTTGTTTTTTTTGTTTTAAAGGACTCAACATAATGATCGGCATAAATACGCTAAAGGTCACTCTCGCTCTCACTTAAAGAATTCTCTCCCTCACTCTCCTCAGAATGACTAGACTCATTATTCCTTATCATCATGAGGTGAACTAGATGTACTAACATGACAAACTATGAATATGGTGAAGTTAAATCCATGCAGTGATTCTTCTCCCTAACTCACCGACTCGACCTTATTATCGCTAAGCGTGATGTTTAAGGAAGATTGTCCTTTCCCTTGACATTTTAACCTAGTCAGACACTAGTGATCTTTTTTACCCTTTCCCTCACACTCATAACATCTGTCCTCATCTTTCTGTTGTAAATTCTTCTTTTTTTCAAAATTTTACTTGCCCAATTTAAATTTTTTATCTTTCTCAAAGATTTTCTTATCATTGAAAGTATTTTGCTTGTTAAGTTTGAGAAATTTCTTGAATTTTTTAGGAAAAGGGGCTAAATCATAATCAAACTCCGAATCGGATGATGCTTCCTCTCTTTTTTAAAACTTTCTCTCTCTTTTGGGATTGGGCTTATCCTTAGGCTTAACTATTTTAGGGAACATATATATCTCGTATGTTTGAAGATATCCTACAAATGCTTCTAACCTAAGAGTGTCTATGATCCCTTGCGAATTAAGAACTATAACCTTAGTAATAAAGCAAGAGGGAAGCGATCTTAATATTTTCTTAACTACATGCATCTTGGGCATTTTCTCACCTAAATTGAAACTTGAGTTAACTATGTCATATAGTTATACATAGAACTCATCGAACGATTCGAATTCAAGCATTGTGATGGTTTCAAATTGTGTGGTAAGATTCTACAGCTTAGAATCCTTAAAAAGATTGGTACCCTCATGAGTGAGTATGAGTCTATCCCAAGCTTTTTTATATGTGGTGCACGTCATAATGTGGCATAACTCGTCAGGGTGATGGCCACCGAGATGGCACTTAAATCGTAAGAATTAAAATTTCTCCACTTAAATTTTCCATTTGTCCACAGTGAGATAGGTTTAGGGCTAACGACATTATCAACTATATTAGTGGGAGGTGTCCACCCTCTTTTAAAGACTACCCAAACACGTTCATATATGGCCTTGAAAGTAGACCTCATCCTAGCCATCCAGTATGCATATTCTGTACCATTAAAGATGGGCACTAGATTATACAAATTCTCCATTATGATCAGATTTTTCAAAAATCAATAATTTTAAATAAAAAATTAATATCAAAGAAAAAATGTTTTTGTGAAAAAAGACCACAAAATAATTTTGTACAACAAGCTTCGATACCAATTTGAGAGTGAGCCTGCGATCTTAATGGATTATTTATATAATTCAGTGTCCAACACATACAATATCCAAATTTTATCTATTTATCCTAAGACAAACATCTAGGTGATAAAATAGATATATTAAATCATGCAAAGTGACAAGGTAATATGAGGAAAAAATTCATTGCGAGTAAAACCTTTTTTTAATCAGCACTTTAGAGTTTTACAAGACATAACTTAAAAAATATCTAAAGAATATGGATCTCTCCTAAGTCGTCCATGGGTGGTCGTCCACCCTCGGTATCCACCGATTAGAGTTTATCTTTCTTCAGCAGTGATCCCCTCGAGAACCACAATTGTCAGCAGCGAAGAAGATCTCTCCATAAGAGTAACTTATATATGAAATTATTTAGGGTATTAAATGGATATATATATATATATATATATATATATATATATATATATATATATATATATATATGGGACTAATGATTTGTGGATCAAAAGCTATTTTAGAACTAAATATAGTGAGAACTTTTCCACTAGGTATCCAGAACTTGTTTTTGTAAAAGTCTATTTCTAAAAATTTTAAGAAGCACGTATTTATAAGTGGACATAAAATTAGAGGCGATGTCATTCGTTCGAACGAAAAGTAGGACCGTTCGAAAGAGAGTAGCATCTCGTTATAATGAAAGCAAGTTCATTCAAATGAAATTGTCATCTCATCTGAACAAGCTTCAAACGATGCAAAACAGTACGCTAGTACACCCTCGGTAGATGGTCGATCGATGTAACCTACAAACGAGACTTCGAACGAAATAGAGATCTCAAAGAATGAGAATACTATCTCGTTTAAATGAGATGTTCAAACTTTGAAAATTTTCAAAATAAAGAAAAATTCCTCAATTTTTCAATTAAAATATTTCCCAATATAAACACAAATAAATTGAAACTCCTAAACTACTTTATACCATCATAATGTGGAGATCATATTGAATTTGGAGATGATGGAAATTCGATTCTTCATGACGGCTCGAGTCAAATGGTAACGGGATATGCCAAAAACTATGTTAGCTTAAGTTATGAGGAAATGATAGAATTTTTTCTCTTACAGTAGTTTATACTCGAATCGTTAAAGGTTGGCCTCCTAAAGTCAACTAACATTAAGTTTATGATCCTAGAATCGTAAGTCATATTTTTTGAAGATATTTAACATTCTCGTAATTGATCAAAAGAAAATAATTTTTCTACATAAACTAGAAAGTCTACTATAAGAACTCAAGTCCCTATTGTTGTGGTATAGTACATTACGCTTTTTTCTCTGGTTATCATTTCTATTGATGGCAAACAATGTTGAGAGGTAATATATGGTTTTTCTGTGGTTATGACGTCATTTGTTAGTTAATCGGGAAAATACAATAATTGTTTATTGTAGTTGATAATTTCGAAAAGAGGTTTATTTAAAAAAATTCCACACTGAGGGAAAATGTATTTGGAATCTTAATGTGGGATTTACTTATATCTTAAATACCATAGTAATGTATCTATATGATTTGACTTTTATTAAGCCAACAATTGGACAGAAGGTAACGTCTGATAGTTTTTAGGTATTTCCAATAGGCCTGTTGCTTTGATTATTTCTCGATGTGCAAGGTTTTACTAAGGATAACTACAAGTATGATTTCTAATATTGTAGAAATAATCTTATGGAATCTACTATAGATATACTAGGCAAAAGTATTCTTTAAGGTACATCAGTTCTACTTTAGATATACCCTATAACTTTGAATAATTTTGGCCTTGATACATGGATTAGTTTTACATAGTCTAAGGTGTACTAATGAAATTTAAAAGGGTTTCCTTAAATGTAGTTTGTATAATTATGTGACTGAGATGAATAACATCTATATCACTCGACATGATGATACTACTATTGATGCATGCTTATAAGAGTTTACAAAACTTAACTGATGTATATACTGACGTTTATGAAGTTTTAGTCACTAATGTTTGGAATCTTACTAGAACTTATTTATGTAATCAAGGTAGGATAATTTTAAATCATAATGAAGTTCAAGCTAAACTCCTTCACTTGGAGTGGTTTTCACAATGTAAAAGGTTATGTCCTTCTTCCAATATTTGATGTAATCTGAGCTTCTAAGTACATCTATTATTTTATTCAAATGAACTACCAGAATGCTCATGTTAAACTCCGTAAAACAATCCTAGTACTCAGTTTTTCGAAATAATCACCAATTTTTATTAAGAGAAACTGGGTAAATTTGGTAAGTTGGTCTATTATTATCCATATATAATTTTTTTTCTTGGGATGTATGAGGTAGCCTACTAACAAAATTCGTTGTGATATGATCCCACTTTCATTTCGGGATCGTAATAGGTTATGGTCACTAGTGTTCTATTTTGATTTGGTGAAAAGTAAGACATTTTCTCAAAAGCTCTTAGTATCATACTCATTTTAGACTACCAAGGCTAATTTTTCATTACAAGATACAATTTTGAGCTTGCAGAATGTATCATGAATCTAGAACGATGAGCTTCGTATAATATTTCTTATCGCAGTTATGATTAATTAAGTATATATAATATATCTCTAAATTATAGACTTTTTATCCTATCGTACGATAACTCTTGAGTCATACTTCTGGTTTGTTGTCTCTTACCTAAGGGATCTTAGAGTTGTTGTTCTAAGATTTTTTTTCTCTGATGTTCAGGTAAGCAATGGTATTAGTGAATTTGAAAAAGTGTGGGGTTGGATAAAGATCATATTGCTCTAGGGTAGAAGCAACATCATAGGGAATTGGGTTGGTAAGTCTCCTAATAGGGTTATGGCTTAATGTGTTGGCTATAATATTTCCTTTCACGGATGGTAGTCTAAATTGAATCTATAATCCTCTAAAGATTCCATTCAATGTCTCTGTATCAAATTCTAGTCCTTTTGGGTGAAGATGTATTTCAACCCTTTGTGACATAAAACTACTTGAAACTCCTCACCGTACAATAGAAGATTACGGCTTCCTATATTTATGCAGGAGATAGTCGAAATATAAAAAATAGGGATCTCTCTTAAATAGGTACTAACTAGATATCGAAGACACTAGTAATAGGGTGGATGTATGTAATGGAGATGGGGTTTGAACCGATGGTCACCTTAACTTGTATGTTTTGGGTACACAACTGATAAAGAAACTTGTAACTAATTCAAACTTTATGATGTAAAGGTTTAGTTTATGGTTATTTCTAATCCGTCGGTGCTTTAGAACTCTAAAGGGTCATAGGGGTAATATATTCAAAGAATAATTCAAGGATGACTTGTAGATATATTTAGAATGGAGCTTTAAGATTAACATATTATATATCCAAAATTTAGTGAAGGATCTTACATGTGTTGAACAAATTTCAAACGCACCTAATAAGGAGTAGGCAAATGCAACATTTATTATGAAGTGACGAAAATCCAGGTTTCCGAAAGCAAGTTATTGAATGCGGTTATGGGGTTACTTATAATTAAATCATGATAATCAGTTAAATATGCATAAATTTGTTGGTCGTTAACTCGTAATTTTTTTATGATTCACAATAGATTAATAAGGAAAGGGACAAGTAATCTGAGGATAAGGGTTTCAGATAATGCAAGGTATGTTATAAATCTTTGGTTAATTAAAATAAACCACTACTATTTCATATAAGAACTATGGCAGTCTTGGTAATTTATGAAAAATCATTGTCATGGGGTACTCATATTTTACATAACTTAGAAAAAAAACTTAAGGAGGCTAGTTTTCTTAGATTATCTACATGTCAGATTAGAGTTTCTTTGGAAAAATGAATTGTAAGGAAAATGCATGTGAGGTATCAGGGTCATGATATAAAGGGATTAGGTAAGGTTTCATATGATCGCAACTATTATAGTTGTTTAGGGGTCATAATATGTTTGCTATGGATCCCATAATGTTTTTGGTGATATTGAAATTTCAGTAATATCCTGAATCACGGTAAACTTGGGAAAGTAATTAACAGTGGTCTTAAGGTATATGGTATTAGTTAAGTAGTCGTAACTCATAACGAGGCTTGTCTGGGATTTGGGAAAATTATAGTTATGAATTAGGATCCAATAAGTTATACCACTACGTTCTAAAGAGTAAAATGGTTAATCGTAACATTTGTAATGCTCTCAACATTCTTCGAGAGATATTCCCAATATTTACTAAGGAATTATTTTAATGGTTCCCAATGTTTACGAAGCACTACAAAAGGTACCATTCTCACACCAGTAAGTTCTTCTCATAATCTAATGGGAATAGTATACAGTATAACAAGAGTGCAATGCGGAAGATGATAATAAAATGTCAATAGCGAAGTGTGATAACTTTCAAAGATGAAAATTTGGAGTTCCAAATGAAATAATTCATTTTCAACAAGAGTGTCAATTTAATAGTTTAGAGAAAAGAACTATGATATTGTACAAACTTGTGAAGTATATTGTATACAATCTCTCCCTCAGATAACTTTCTTAGTATGCCACTAGACATTCCAAAAATTCTTAATGATTCTTTTTGCCACATAAAATCTGAATACTGAAATTAATGACATCTCTCAAAAATTATAGTTTGAGGATTTATTCTCGTAATCCCTATATAAATGCCGTCACCTTACCAACTACCATTTATACCTTTCAAAATGTCATAGGTAATTTGGAGACTGATTTTTCTTACTTATGTCTATACATCTCATCCTCACGATCCTCATGATCTGAACCACTCTCAAAATAATACGGCTCAACCCATGTCCCGCATAGGCTACTTAAACTTGGTTGAGCTCTGATGCCATGTTGTCACATCCCAGTTTCTCGAGTGTGAAGTTTATCCTAATAAATACTAAATCATAATGAAAACCACCATTTATTTCAAAAGAGGAAATTGTATTGATAATTCACGGTGCTACAACCCATAATTTCAACTGTATAATGATGTATATGTACCTCAATTCCTGGAAGGCAAAGAATCAGCAAAACTTTCCTAAGTAGATAACTCTACTTCTATAATAATGTATATACATTAGTTTGTTTATACAGCATAACAGGGACTAAAATGCTGGTAATATAACAAAGTTTCTAATAATCTAAAGAAAAATGAGGTATTAACAGTACTGAATAGGGCTATACTGGAGTCTGGTGATATCTAAAAGAATAACATGGTGATTTATAACTAGATATCTTGTTTCTCGAGTTATAAAAATTAGGGTTCAGACTATAACAAGATCGCCCATAATTATCGATTATAGGTTATTAAAGTGTGTAGAAATACCATTATAATATCTTCCAAAATCTTTGGACCTTCGACCAAAAATAAATGGGAAAAGTAATTGGTTAGGCACATTAACTAGAATGGCACTCTTGCGTATGTAACAATAACAATTAGGCACTCAACATATGTGTCCCATAGGATAAATAGAACTTATGTGGGTATACCAGAGTCTAATCCCTGAATTATAAGGTACGCCATTAGGTTTCACTGATAACAAGTTATAAGTTACAGAGGTTTACTGCAATTAAGGGAGCCACTGAAGTTGTGGGGTTTAACTGAAATCAAGGTTTTACTTAAAATAATTGGTTATCAGGGTTTATCAGGCCAGGGTTTAATTGGATAAAGATTGAATCAATATTAACAACACTACACCAAATCTGCCGAATTGTCGCGGTCATTGACCTTGACAAGTTCAACTTGTCAAGGTCAATGACCGTGACAATTCCTGGGGTGACAACTTTTTTTTCACGAATTTGTCACGGTCAATGACCATGACAAGTTCATTAGAATTATCACGGTCATGTCACGGTCCTTGACCTTGACAAGTTTGTCACGGTTAAGGACCGTGAAAAGCCCATGACAATGGTTAAAAAATTATCACGGTCAATGACCGTGACAAGTTTCTTACTCAAGTTTCTTACTCGGTGGTGACGAGGTCTGAGGAGGGGCAAGAGGAAACCTTTTTTGTACAAGACGTCTCCTATCAATGAGAACTTGGCAGCCCCGTATCTCAACTTTTTCCTTTCAATCTTGGACTCGGGTAACTCCCCCTCCCTTAGGTATCTGACAATCGGGTCAATCCACGAGTCTCCCGGGTTTATATTATGACAAGGGTTACATACCTCATCCTACTCGATGCTTGCTTTTCCTAGAACTTCAATTGGGATGGTTCTTCCCAAATCTTTCTTCATTGCTGAGGCCAGTCTTGCCAATGCATCAGCGTGGTTATTGCTCAGTCTAGGCACTCTCTTCAGTTTGGCCTCTTCAAAAAACTCTAGCAATCCTCTTACCTTTTTTAAGTACCTGGCCATCCTCTCATCCTTGGCCTCGTACGCCCCCAATACTTGGTTAACAACCAACCTTAAGTCGCTATGGAGTAGAAGCCGTTTTACCCGCAGAGTTGTTGCCAATAGGAGGCCCGCTATCATGGCCTCATACTCAGACTCGTTGTTTGAAGCCTGGAAGTTGAATCTTAAGGCATACTCAATGTTGGCGCCATCTGGAGCTGAGAGTACTAGCCCCGCGCCGCTTCCATCGTCACAGGAGGATCCATCCACGAAGAGGCTCCACACGTCTTCATCTGAAGAGAAGACCCCTTCTCTCATCACTCCTTTTCGAAGAGGTATCGATCCTCTTCATTTTCTTCTACCCTCCTTCGAGCCTTGCCTGGTACAACCTCTTCTCGGCCCCGGAAGACGTACGGGTTTATCTCTTCCGAATCTCGGGAGACACCTTAGCCCTTCTCTTCACCGCTTTCTAAGCTATTCTCTGACTCAGTCTCTTCCCAAGTGAATTCTGCGACAAAGTCAGCAAGGGACTGTCCCTTAATGGCCGTCCTGGGCTGGTAAGTAAGATCATACTCTCCTAGTTCAATGGCCCAGGTCATCAATCTTCCGGACTTCTCAGGCTTGTGCAGGACCTGCCTTAGTGGGGAGTCCGTGAGGACTGTCATAGAGTGAGCTTGAAAATAGGGTTTCATTTTCCTTGAAGCATGGATAAGAGCATAAGCCAACTTCTCCATCCGGGGATAGTTCTGTTCAGACCCTTGTAGGGCTTTACTGTTAAAGTACACAGGCCTCTGAACTCCATCCTCTTCTCGTATGATGGCCGCGCTAATGGCCGACTCAGAGACTGCTAGATACACAAACAACCTTTCTCCCGTGATGGGCCGGGACAGCAGCAAGGGAGACCCTAAGTAGGACTTGAGTTGATCAAAAGCTTTTTCACACTCTTCATCCCACTGGAAGGCCTTCCTTAGAACTTTAAAGAACGGAAGACACTTATCCGTTGCCCTGGAAACAAACCTGTTTAGGGCTGCCACTCTTCCCGTGAGTCTCTGGACATCCTTGATACTCCTAGGAGTCTTCATATCGAGTAATGCCTTGATTTTCTCAGGGTTTGTCTCAATCCCCCTTTGATTAACGATGAACCCCAGGAACTTCCCAGCTCCAACCCCGAAGACACATTTCGCCGGGTTGAGCTTCATTCTGTATTGGTCCATGACATCAAAGGTCTTCTCAAGGTCTGCCACGTGAGTACATGCCTTTAGACTCTTCATTAGCATATCGTCCACGTACACCTCCATGGTCTTACCTATCTGTTCCTCAAACATCCTATTGACGAGACACTGATATGTTTCCCCCGCGTTTTTCAGACCAAAGGGCATTACCTTGTAACAGTATGTCCCCTTGTCAGTGATGAAGGCTGTCTTCTCAGAGTCTTTGGCGTCCATGAAGATTTGGTTATAACCCGAATAAGCATCCATGAAGCTCATGAGCTCGTACCCTGATGTTGCGTCCACCATCTGGTCTATCCTAGGTAGGGGATAGCTGTCCTTCGGGCAAGACCTATTCAGGTCTGTGAAATCTACACACATCCGCCACTTTCCATTGGCCTTAAGAACGATCACTGCATTTGAGAGCCACTCTGGATAGGTGACCTCTCGTATGAACTCGGCCTCTTCCAACTTCTTCACCTCTTCCCAAATGACCTCATACTTCTCTCTGGAGTAAATTCTTCTCCTCTGCTTGATTGGCCTGACATCCCTGTCCACGTTGAGTTTGTGGGTCATGACCTCAGGGTCTATACCAGGCATGTCGGTGTGGCTCCAGGCGAAGACATTCTGCCTCTTCTTGAGAAGGCTTACCAGCTCTTCCTTAATCTTTGGTTCTAGGGCCTTACCGACCTGGATGGTTTTTTCCGGCTCGTCCTCATTGAGGACGATGGATTCTACCTCTTCCGCGGCCTCGCCCTTCTTTAGCTTTGTTTCATCTCTCGGGTCAAGAGTGTCTATGCTGTAGGTGACGGTTGCTCTCTTATGTGCCTCCCTCTCTTCAGCTGAGTTGAAGTAACACTCCCGTGCCATGGTCTGATCCCCCTGCACTTCCCCTACCCCATAAGGGGTCGGGAATTTTAGCATTTGATGGACCGTTGACGGCACGGCTTCAAACTCCTTGAGGGCTACTCTTCCGATGATGAGGTTGTAGGCCGAGAAGACATTCTCGTCCATAATAAAAAAGTTTATCTTCTTAGTCAGCCTCTTAGGCCACTCATCCCCCATGCGCACATCCATCTCATACATGCCCAATGGGTGCACTTTCTCACCACTAAAGCCTATCAAGGGGTGGTGGTATGGCACTAATCTTGATCTGCTAAGACCCAAACTCTTGAAACAAGGCCAGAACATCACATCTGCTGAGCTTCCCCCATCTATGAGGATTCTCCCTACATCGCACCCGTGCACCCTTGTCGTGATGACCAAGGGGTCATCATGGGGGGCTAAGATGCCCTTGAAGTCGCGCCGGGAGAACCCCACCACTAGGGTGTCCATGTCCACCTTTGTTCTCTTCTGTCCCGCGTCAGAAGACGTCAGGTTCACAATCTCAGGCTTGACCACCGACTTGGCCTCCGCTACATGAGCCTTTCTATCGGCTACCTCAGATCCACCCCCTGCGAATCCCCCACATATGGTGCTAACACCAAAGGAGATCATTCCTACCCTCTTCACTGGGGTGTTGTCATCCCTAGGTGGGAGATCTGGGTCATCTCCATCATCACCCTCTGAGTCATCATGCCTTCTAGCCGGGGCATCGCCACGGCACCTGTCGTCTCTTCTCTTCCTAGGGTCTTCTCTGCCACCTTTTGGGGCCTTGCCATCCACATACTTTCTTAGCTTCCCAGATTTCAGCATCTTCTCAATCTCGTCCTTCAGGGCAAAGCATCTGTCTGTGACATGGTCGTGATCCTGATGGAACTCACACCAGAGGTTTTTATTCCTCTTATGTGGCGGAGACTTCAACTTCTCTGGCCACCTCAGAGCCCGGTCACTCTTGATCTCATTAAGAATGTGTTCACAGCTCACAGTCAGAGGAGTGTAATGAGCGAACTTGTCATCTGCTGACCGCTTCTTCCCTTCTTTCTTGCCCTGGGACCTCCCAGCACTACCACGGTTCTCCTCCTCGTATTTGGCGGCCATCGCTTCTTCCGCATTCATCACTTTTCCTGCAGTGGACAACAGCTCTGCCATAGACTTGGGGGGGTCTTCCGCCAGCTTCCATAGTAGCTTTCCCTTCTGGAGGCCTCCTATAAGGGCGGTCATGGCTATGCTCTCTTCATAGTCCTCCACTTCTAACTTCTCCTTGTTGAATCTTGCTATGTAGTCTCTCAGGCTTTCACCCTTAGCCTGTTTAACATATAGGAGGTGGGTAGTCTTCTTCTGTGGTCTTACCCCAAAGCAGAAGTTATGTATGAACTGCTCGACCAATCCCTTGAAGTTTTTGATTGAATTCT
This sequence comes from Sambucus nigra, assembly GCA_949130495.1. Taxonomy (NCBI): domain Eukaryota; kingdom Viridiplantae; phylum Streptophyta; class Magnoliopsida; order Dipsacales; family Adoxaceae; genus Sambucus; species Sambucus nigra. Next base: position 400,992,532 of record OX422211.1, read on the forward strand.
TTGGAAGAGAGGTGAACCAGCTATGCGCGGCCCCTGTTAAGGTCCCTGAGAAGGCCCTGCACTTCATCTCATCAGGTATCGAGTAAATATCTGCGGCTGACTGATACATCTCGATATGGTGCACTGGGTTAGTGCTGCCATCATATTTAGGAGTCACCGTAGGAGGCTTGAACTTAGCGGGGGTTGGGAACCCCACTATCCTAGCTACAAACGGGGAGCCCTCTGAGTAGCCCCTTTGTAATGGGTCCCTACTCTTCATGAGGTCCCCTATCTTCTCCTCGAGACGTTGGATTGAGTCATTCCAGGGTCTTCTACCATCAACTTGGCCGAGGTTATCCCCTGCCACCTCTCTGCGGTGGATAGAGGGTTCCCCAGCCGCGACCCGCTGACTGTTGACCTCTTCCTGCTCCCTGGCTCTTCTCTCCATGGGTCGGCCTTGATCTGGCCGAGCCTGCCTATCCCCTCTTTGGGAGCCTGCTGCACTCCTTGACCTTGATAGCCTGTGTATTAGGTCATTAACTGGTCCCAGCCTCTCGAAGGTCGAGCCTCTGCTCAACCTGTTGAAGGCCGACCCCCTCTGCTGGGCCTCATCTCTTCTTCGGCCGACACATCCTTGGCTCTGCCTATCAACGGCCGACCCTCTCTGTTGGGCCTCATCTCTTCTTCGGCCGATACATCCTTGGCTTTGCCTAAGAGGTCGTACGGTGTTATCTGACACCTCATATGGCTCCCAGCAGTCTTCCGGGGGTTCTTCTGCTCCTAGGTCATCATACCTGTCTTCCGGGCAAGGGTTTCCTTGCCTCCCCAGGTGCAAGCACCTAGGGTCAGTAACGTCCCTCCTCCGCTGAGGTGCAGGTTGGTCCTTCATCGGTGCCTGGGGTGGTCCCCTGGCGTCTGGCTGTGGATGAACCGCCGCCGGAGTGATCATATCCGGTGAGGCCCCAGGCGGTCTCATCATCATGGTTTGGCTGAGCTGTACAAATTGCTCCTTCATCGCTTGTTGTGTTGCATCCAAAGATTTCAAGGCAGCTGCCACCTCTGCCATTTCGGACTGGGGAGGAGCCTGACTGGAGCTAGCTCCTTCGCCTCCGGGCGGCGGAAGAGGCGACGGCAAGTCTGGTGTCATGTGTTAAAACTGTATAGAGCTTTTAGTTGCAGGTGAGCTTAATACCTGAAAGGAACTCTTTCAATGGTGAAACAGCTCCATACAAGGGGTGGTTTCTGGTTCACCACCAGAGTCTCCGGTGAGGTAAAGCAGAAAAAGAGGAAGAGATAGCCTCTCGTTTCCCACAGACGGCGCCAAAAAGATGATGCTGGGAATCAGCACCACCAGGTGAGGTGTTTGCAAGCTCAGTATCGGTATAACAATGGCATCACAGCTATATACATAAGATAAGAATGAGGTGAGGATAAGAGGAATGATACCCGAATATAAGTGGTTCAGCCAATCTGGCTTACGTCCACTGTGAGTGTGTGTGTGAATAATATCACTGAACAATGGCACTAATGGCCATGGGTACAATTCACTCAAGCTCTCCCTCTCTACTGTGTGTTTTCAGACAGAGTTTCAGCTAGGGTTTTTATATCTGGATCCCTTTGCAAAGTAGGGGATGATCCCTTTATATAATGCCTAGGGGGTGTAATGTACCCCCTATGCATGTAATGTGCATGTGTGTGATTTCCTCACCAATGGGGGCGTGCCACTTGTCATGGCCTCATGTAGGTAATGATGATGAAATATTCCCCCACATGTGGAGAATGATATTGTTATAACTGATTTATGCCCAGGTGTCCTTATCCAAATGTCAACAGATGCTCGGCAGTCATGTTGGTGAATGGCCTCGGCCTAGGAGAGGCCGAGATATAATGGTTGGTCGTCCGCTCAATCGGCGAGGTGTCATGAGGTGTCTCGGCCTTATGTCAGCCGAGGTATAGGCCGGTGTCGGCCTGAGCCGAGGTAGGGTTCATGTTGAAGATGAATGCGCGGAGCCCCTTGTTACCTCGGCCTACTGATGGTCGAGGTTACTATTCCTTGATGCTCGAGGTCAATGTTGATATCTGCGACGTGTGAAGTGTCCTTAGGGAGGTGCATGCAGTAGTGTCGGCCGTGGCCGAGGTAATCCTGGCCGAGGGATGACATTACGGGCCTCCACCCACTGGTGGGTCGGTCATTGTCTCGGCTCTTATTTTCGGCCGAGGTAGGTGTCCCTAGGCCGAGGTCGTTCTTGGGTATATCAGTCACTACATGTCTTGGATAAGGTTAAATCCGAGGAGGTGAGTATGCCACACGATATACGAATTGACACACCCAATGATATACATTGTGCTACATTGTTTGCGCAACCACAACGGGGAGTCCTCCTTCCCAGGTATCACATACGTGATGAGCACTTTGGACTCGATGTCTTGAAGCTCACGTCCATGAACTATTCCACCCTGGATGATATTCGGGTCCCTCAACCCCCGCCCTATCCGCTGGCCATCAAATATGTCCAGTATAAACACGCTCGGCCAACCAAGTGTCGACATCGGTCTGTCAAAGGGAGCCAAATAGGGAAGTGGATCATCAAAATAAGAGCTCAAACGTGTCGGCGATGAAGCAACGACGTCCACATCCTCATCCTCCTGTACCTCGTCCTCAACCACCTTCTCCTTCTGCTTCCCTTTCCCCTTACGATCTCCGCCCAACGAACGCGTCATGAATGAGAACATATCTTGGACCGTCACCTCCAAACGGGACAGCTTCGCATCATGCGAGTCCACCGTTCGAGCCAACCCGGTGTCGCTCATCTCCAATCCGATGATCCTAGATTTGACCACCTTTGAGCTCAACCCCCTTGTCCTCCCCTTGTGATCAACACCAAGCACTTGGCTGAGTGCGTCAGTGGACAAAGATGCCTTGTCGGCATCACCCTGCGACTCATGCATTTCCTTAAGCTTTTCCTGAAACGACAAAATAAGTAAAATAAGTAAATTAAAAAATTGTAATGTAATTAATAAAAATTGAACTATCGGATTACTTACAATCGTGGACACAATTCTCGGAGACACCTCCTTATCCTTCCCCTTCTTTGTCCAAAGATCCACATAAGTATCGAGCCTATGTGGCCTACCCCTAGGGCCACTCCGTGTCCCCTGAAATAAAATAAAGTAAAATTAGAATCGGCCCCGCAAAGTAAAATAATATAGAATAATATATTTATGTAGTTATAGAAAAATTAAATCTTACCATCATCCGATGCTCCACCTCGGTGTAAGACATCCGGCCGTAGTAGTGCACGCCCGTCTTTTTTGCCCGATTTTCCCTCCCCGATTGGCGAGATGCCAATTGTCACTCCCTGATCTCATTGTCAATGAACCTTTGCCATTGTGCTAATGAGATTGTCTCCTTCGGCGGGACGGATTCACGCATTCGGATAACAGACTCTCGTGTCTTCCCAAAGTATCGGGTCCGCATATTTTCTTCCACGTCTTGTGTTGATCCCTCAACTGCTCCAAGGCGGAATCTCGTAGCTTTGGATCCAGGCTGAATTGTTCATGTCCAACAAATACAATGTTAGTTGCGAATAAATATAAAATGAAATTGAAATTGAAATTGAAATCGAAATCGAAATTGAAATTGAAATTGAAATATTTATATAAATATAAATATAAATACTTTACTTGTAGTGCCACATATACACACACACACGCACACACGCACATATATGTACAAATCAAAATGAATTGTTACTACAAATATGTACAATTACTACACACACACGCACACTACACATCCCCACCCCCATCCCTACTGCCCACACACGCACACTACACAAGAGTGAAAATGATAAAGTGCAAATCAATTAAAAGCATTAAAAATGGATGTTTTGGTACAAATTGGAATATTTATTACAAATTGAAAAATTGTTTAAAATTCGGGTTATTATAAAATATAAATTGATATTCGGTAGGAGCGGCCAAGTCATCCACACTACTATTTAGACGCTTTGGCGCGTGTTAGACAATTGACCACGACTCGTTGTTGATATATTCCGAGTAAAACACTTGGTTAACCTTTTGAAATGCATAAACAAATGGTTCATCACTCACGTGGTCGTTCCTCTTTAACTTGGACAAGTCAACCATGATCAAATTGGTGACGGGATCAACTTTACATGCATTTTTATCCTCAACTCTTACCCTATCACAGTAAAATACAACCTCTTTGAAGCTTATATAATCCAATTCAATTATATTTTGGATTACACCATAGTAAGTCATTTCAGCTTCAACGAGGTTTTAATCTTTTGCGCTCACTCGAAATAAAGTAAGAGCCATATATGAAATGCCCGAGTTCTATACATTTTTACTTTCCTCGTACACTTTAGCGCCGAAAACGTAACCGTTCAATCGATACTTTTTGTACTCATGTGCCACGAACAAAGGCCTAGTGGCTAGACGAGCAAGCCTTGATGTCGCATCACCCGTCTTTAAGAGCTGAGAATGTAGATAAATTAATTATATTAGTTGTAAAATTTGAGTGTAATGTAACGTTATATAACGTCCATTTCCATTATAATTACCTCTTGTGTCAACCACAGCTTAAATTCATTGCCTGATTATACCATTGTTTTTCGTCTTTTATTGTTCTCACGGGCTTCATATTTTCTGCATATTACAAAATTAATCATGTATAAAATAATCTAAAATAATGTTAAACATTATAATAATCGAAACTTACTTTTTCCACTCTTCGACATCTTCATGTGTGTCAAATAGATAACGAGCTACTTGTTCATGTTGCAAACTCGTTAATTTCACTCGTTTTCCCATCACATAACCACCATCATTGACGAAATCATCAGTGTTATCAACACTGGTCGAGTCAGGCATATATTCCCGAGTATTGTAACACCCCGTATTTTTGAAGACTTAAATAATTGTGTGATTGATAATTATTGTTAGATTAATTAAATTAAAATGTGAGAATTAATTATTAATCCAGATTGAAATTGAATATTTACTAGCGTGACGAGAAGTTAGTAATTATTTATATTATTGTGAGAATAAGTAATGTGGAATGACGATTTTATATAACTTGCAATTAGAGAAAAATATGACAGTTTGGTATATTAAGTCGGGACACGCGTGTGAGTCGTGTCAGGACTAATTAAGTGGAATAAAAAGGTAAATTATTTTAAGGTCGAGATAGTCAGAAAACTCTACCCGGATATTTTATTTGGACTCCCAGATATTTTTAAGCCAAGCCGGCACCAGGTAGGGTTAATTTTGTAATTTGGATTTTTGGAGGAATTAAATGGACAAAAATTGGAGAAATAATATATCAGCTAATTGGGGACAATTAGGGTTAGGTTAAACCAAAATAAAGAGAGAGCCACAGTGGGTGAGGGAGAGCAAATTCCAAAGGAGGAGAAGCTATGTTCACCACCTTGCACAACCACCACCACCACCATCATGTAGATCGTAACGCGAGGAACGCATCCATACCAACAACACCAACGGATCATGCCTTCAAAATCGAGGCAAGAGTTTATTTATTTCTTTCTTTAGCGATAATTATGTTCATGTTAGTCTAGGTTAATAAACCTTTTTTATGAAAGTTAATTTGGGTGAAATTTGAGAACTATATCATAAACTAGGGTTGATTTCATAAGAATTTGAATACCATATGTAGATAGGATGATGCCTACGAAATTAGAGTGATTTCTATGAACCAATCTGGGCTTAATTCAGAAGTTATGCATATTAATTTAAGAACTAGGGTTCTTGACAAAAAAATTGGGGATTCTGAATTTTATGGATGATTGGTTACGATTTAATGATGTTAGATTATGGGAAATCTCACATACATGTTAGAATAATATTTGGTATTGATTGTTGGAAGTTTGGGCTTAATCTTTAGACGTTTTAGGGTTGAAAAATGGTGAAAAATAGGCTATCTAAGGTTGAAGACGAAACAGCCCAGGTCGCGAGATGTCGCTCGAAGTCATTCGAGCGAGATTGGTTATCGCGCGAAGTCGTTCGAGCGAGATCCATTTTGGTTTGAGCGAGATTTCTAATTTCATAGAATTTCCTATTTTACCCCTATTTGTGTAAACTGTCAATTTGAGTGAGAAAAATTAGTGTTCGATGAACCCAAAATAGTGCAGAATTATTGGGAGCTGTTTAGGTGTAATGATTCAAATATTTGGAACGGTGAATTTAACTTGAAGATTGCGAGAGATAGATAATCTTTATTGTAATTGCGTTAAGAGAATTAAGTGATAAATACTTACGATATTAGTTCTAATGATATGGAACTTATAAGAATAAAAATTAGTGGTTACTTTTGGGACTTCTTATGATTATGAATTAAGGATATTCGGGTGACATATTATCCTTTTATATTACGAGAGAGGAAATATCGTGATTTAAAAATACGTTGATAGTATTTAGTGATGGTAATACTATGTATGGAATATGATAATTGGTTGTGTGTATACCGTTTGATTTGATGGGTTATGTTTATACCTATATTTGATATTTTGTGTATGACATACCTAGTTGCTTGCTATCACGGGGGGTTGTACATAAACAGTCTTCTCCTGAGTGACCTTCGGGGGGATATTGGACTTGTATCTCAGAACATAGGACTGTGAAGACTTGTTTGTGAGTTGATAAGTTGCTGACTATGGGAGAGTAGGTATGTGCGTGACCCATAGGTATGTGAACTATGTTCGACGCCAATCTCTGTGATTTGTTTATATGGTTCGTTGGAGATTTCCAAACTGATAGTCCTTGTTTGAGTACGAGATGTACCGGGACATGATAGCAGAGTATGAAATGCACTACATGTATATCCTTAGGGTGTTGTGTCAGTATATATATAATAGTGTTGGATATTTATATATACTTGTGTTATACTTACAATGTGATGTTTGTAGGCTATTAAGATTGGGTTAATACATATATAATAGTGAAAGATATATATGTATGCTTTTGGTATATCTAAAATGAGATAATATCAGATTATTAAGATAGTGAAATCTTCAGTAACGTAAATAGTAAATACTTGACTTTAGTGTGATGACACTTATTTAAACTGATAAATGTTGAGATCAAATACAGGATACTAATATGTGGGGTAATTAGTAAGATAAGCCTTTTCTAGTTAGGAGTGTGTCAGATGGCTGGGTTGGATTAGATGTACATTAGGCGTCCACACTAGTCGAGAGGTGAGAATCTCATGTGAGAGTTCGAATTATAATGCATATGATACTTGCTTTAATGCAGTTTTAAATAGTTGCTAATAAATCATTTTAAAACATCGGACTCTCACTCGTCTCTTGCATTTCTTCTCTCTTTTGCTATATATATATGTATTAGTACAGGAGCCCAGCCACAGGGACACCATTTATAGATACTTGGATGGTTTGTCGAGCTGCAGCTATTGTGAAAGTTGTGGGTCATTGAGATTAGGCGCTTCTCATTTCATTCAGTTCCTTGTTTAGATATTTCAATTCCGGCATGTGTCACCCATTCTCATTAGCAGAGTTGTATTCATTTCCTTTGTAGTTCTTTTCAGTTGGGTTGAGTATTTATTATGGTTTGGTTTGTGACTTTGAACTGAAAGATTTTATCCAATCTTAATTATTCAGTAATTGATTCAGTCAGCCTTTAATTCTTATGTATGGTTTATAATTACATGTTCAGAAATTTATTGAATTAATTGGTTTCAAGTTTAATTGGGAAATGTTTTGACACTAGCTTAATCAAATGTTAGGTAATTAATTGGAATTAAGTTTTTAACAGTGATGCTAAGAATGATCCAACCGAACATTCTGTTATATATTTTATAAAGGACTGATCACCTGATATTTAATTGGGTGGGGTGTCATAGGTGGTATTAGAGCATCAGGTTCTAGTGTCTTTTAGGATCTGTACGGCTTATTACGTTTCAAGTTTGCGTTCTTTGATGTAGAGCCTTATTCTAGGAATTTTGTATTCCACTGCTAATCCGACTCACGCTCTCCTGCGATTTAGTTTAGTGAATCCAATTCACATGCGATGGTGATTGGACTTTGTACTCCGAACAATATGAGACGACTAGCGAAGCCCATTAGTGGGACTGCATGAGGAGGAAAACAATTGAAAGTTGTGAAGCATTTATGGAACGGTAATTGTGGTAGAAGTCACCAACAGTAATATCTAAGTGTGATGGGCCAATGGAGGGAGCTAATCCAAAGCCAGTAGTGTAAAGTACAGTGCAGTAACACTCATAATTTTATATTAAGAAGAAATTTTTCTAGCTCAGAGAAACGGCAAAGAGTAACAATCGAAAATCAAATCGTGATATTGGGTGCAGGTTAACCGTTTAATCAACCACCAGTAGGTCGGGTAGAGACCGACTGTAAAGGATGAGTTAGCTTGGTAAGCAAACTTCGTAACCGAAGTAGGAGACACGGAAGATAAAAGGGTTTGTAAGACTAAAATGGACTCATGGGTAGAATGCACTAGCGTGAATGGGAGATGGGACTAAGGTGACTAGTGTCAATGCCATCAAAGTATATGTTTATTAGAATATGACAACGTCCCAGAAGAAAGGGATCCAGTAGAGTTGGGATACCTAGCCGAAGGGCAAGGTTGAATTAAATAGTGTTAGTAGAACATCACCAGAAGGTATACCTAGTGGGGGGGAAACCTATTTAAATGATATGATTAAATCTTACCGTAATGGTAATGGATTCAACCAAGACCAGCGGGTCGACCATGTGTTCCATATGCCAGGTAGATCACAAGGAACAACAAAAATAACAACTGGGAGTTAAGACTACAAGGTCTGAGATAAGGACATCCCAACAAGGCCAGGAGGGCCGGTGAAAGGGAAATTACCCTGTATGTAAAGATAAGGGTTACCAGTATTGAATGTGATCACTTGAGAAGTGAAATTTATAATATTGGGAATAATAAATCATTCCTGTAAGGCATACCAGTTGGAAAAGTAAAATATCCAGTGTAAGAATCGGGTCAAGAGGATTGGACCCAGGAACTAATAACCCAAGAGTAGTAGGTCTAGACAGGACCAGTGTAGTCCTCAACAACTGTAGCATACATGATTAACGCGTGAAAAGGGATGCGTGTAAGTACGTTGATCGTCGTTGTAGTTTCACCACCTCAATACAAAAGAAACCTAAGTTACGACTACACTCAACTGGTAAGTACAGCGGTAAGTCGGGTATCGAATCCACAGAGAATGTTTGATAGATCGTTACGGATTATTAATTCAGGAATAAAAGTGTAAAAAGGTGATGGTTGGTTGTAAATAAAAGAAAAGAGAAGTTAGGTCTAAATAAAGTAAAAGCGAGGATCGGGATATCATCCAACCATACGGATCGAAAAACCTACTAATCAAGATTCCGTCTCGCAAGCAATTTAATCGAGCATTATCAATTAAACATAAACTTCACACAATAAGGAATTTAAGACAAAGTTGCGAGAATAAACACTTAACCAAAAATTGATCGCACGCGGATTAAATTCGGATTATCGCTATAAACACTAACGTTGCATGAAAAAGAAAGTTAAACGCATAATAATCCGACTTTAATTCGCGCAGCTTCAATTAAACGCAATTTTGCACAAAACCTAATCACTACACCAAAAATAGCAATTTGGCACTCCTTGATAATAAAAATCTGGCACAGCTTAAAACTGTGCCAAATTTTGGCATGGTTTAATGACAATCTGGCACACTTTACAACCGTGCCAAAATTTGGCACTGTTTAAAAGTGTGCCAAAATTGAGCACACTTAACTAAAATATAAATACCCTAAAAAAATTCCCTGCCCATCTAAAATGGAACTCCCGCTTTCATTCCTTCAACACAAAGTCCTCTCTTTTCTAACCAAACCCCAAAACCTCCCGAACGAAATACAGTTTTTCATTGCTTCAACTTTCGTTTTCGAACCCTAGAAACTCACCAGGGATCTTGGAACCGAATGAGTTTTGTTTCCCAAATACCTAACTTCTGCTTTTGAAACCTAGAAATTTAACCTGTATAGTAAATGTATTGTAAATTTCCTCCAAATATTTTGAATGGTTGATTAATGAGCATCGGGGTTTTATATTCAATCGGTAAGTTTGAACCCAATTTGTTTATCATATTTATTTGAAGTAGAAATAAATTAGGGCTTTTGAATATAGCACCATGGAAATTGTTTTTGCATTTTTTATTAGAACATCTATCCCCCTTCTTGTCATTCGTTTCTAAAGCTCGGATCTAGAAAATAGATACATACACCTCATCAATTCTATAATTCTATATTGCTTATGAGAAATTGTCTAATCTTATATCTTGGGGTGAAATTACTTGTTGTAGTGGGTTCAAATATAAGTCTGGAATAACTTAGAATTGATAGGATTTTCTAGAATTTGATTAATTTTTTTATGTGGTATATTTTGTTTTAATTTGTTGTTGCAATTAGGTATTTATCATCATGTACATGTCTTCGCTCAAAGCGCATAGCATCTATTTATTCGGAAATTATTCCCATAAAGAGAAAAATTATAGAAATAGAATATCATTTGTAATATATTCATTTCAAATATTTTTTACCATGCAAAATATCCATATTTGTACTCATAATTGATCAATGTGTCGTGGAAGAGTCACATGAAGAATATTGTAAGTCATTATTTTAATCTATCCATTTGGGCTTGTTTGTTGTTGAATCTTATTGAATTTTGGTTCCTACAAAAGAGATATTACAACAATTGCCAAATTTTTGTTGTGTTCTCTAAGCGTTTGATGCAATTCCAAAATGAATACATTCATTACTTTTTGCCTATCTCACTCACAAAAGCTTCGCAACGCATTGACCCTTTACCCCTTTGAAATCTTTCTAATTTATTTTAATCTACTCATATTAAATATTTGGAGATCATTATTTTTATGCATCAACATACATTTTGATTAATTTTACTTTTGTTTGCCTAGCTCACTATTAATAATATGTTTGCTTAGCTCAAGACTTTTGGTTACACTAATTTCCTTGTAAAATATCTTAGTTTATGAATTGAAACACTTTTCGGAGATGCTCACGTGATTAATAAATTTCTAGGGTCTGTTTGGAGATGTCTATAATGTGTTGGTGTAGTTCTTGGTTATTAATATGTTCTTGCAATGAACACTTGGGCATATATGGAATTGGAAAGACATAGTGCAAAATGATAAGTGGTCATTTATTATTTTCTATTAAATGTATAAGGTCAAGTACTCCAACTCGGGTGTTTTATTTTGAAACCCAATAGTTTTTTAGCTTCACATAAGATGGCCATAAATGCTATGCACCTACATTTGAATTCATGATCTCGGACTCAAAGACAAACTCATTTAAGATAAACTCAAAGTTTAATAACTAAGCATACTCACATTTTATAACTCCACTTTTTTTTAACCAAACTATACAAACCTCAACAACATGTCAGCCTCGTTTCCCAGTGAAGGAAACTGACATGCCTCTTCATAGGGGAATGCATGATTGAGGGAATTGAGTTCACCTAAAAAACTAATTTCATAACTTTTTTTATGATGTCAATCCTATTTTCTTGTTATGTTGATTTCTAGTTTAATCAACATCACATGCTTATGTGTTTGAAAAGAAAACTCATTAAGTTTCATCTATCCATGCTTAATCTGAACACAAAAAGCCCTTCAATTCAGGTCCTTAATCCCTGGTTTCGTGAATGGAATACATATAATTTTATATACTTTGGCACAAACTCGATTGCAGTAAAAGAAAAATTGGAATAGGAGTGAAAAAACACGGGGAATGGGTGAGTTCACTCATAACAAATGAAGGAATGATGCAGAAGACAATGAAGAATAAAGAGGAGCAGATCACCCTTACCTTCTAACCATTGCCTGCTACCGCAAATGGAGGTCTAATTGTCCGGTTGTCTCTATTATATATACACATCCAATGAAATTATATATACATTTTTTGTTCTGTAAAAAAGATGTTACATGCCAATACAATATTGTTGTATTTAAAAAACTGATTTGACACAATTGGTGCTTAATTATATCAGTTTAATATTGTGAAATCCATGACTTCTATTTTTTAGTTAGCATGGTACATTATATTACGTTATATTACATTCGAGGCCAAGTTACCTGTTGTTGTTGATGCAGAAACTTTCCAAGTCAAGGTGTATACGCCGATGCCTGAAATCCGATGTAGAAGTTATATCTTACGAACATAAAGCTACTAACTAATCGAAGGTTATCAAGGAAATTATATAGTCACTATTAAAGCGCACAAACAAAGTTACCAGAGCTCCGAGACTGCATCTGTATTGGTAAGAGTCAAATGTATGTAGTTAACATGTTTTACACCAATTTTGAATCGGTAGAGATGCCACTACGGAAGACAAAATATTTAAAACCACTAATACCATTTAACTTTGAATAATCTGTTCGAGTTTATGTGGTCCCTACATTCGTTGTGATGGTGCTTAAGAGACATTTCTACTTCTCACAGGCCCAATTCCACTCATTAATAAAGTGTTTGCTTTGGTGTCTCAAGAAGGAAAGCAATGACAAATCAGTGTTAACATGAATTATGATAGACTTCCTATCTCAGGCATAGGATTTATTCAAGTAAATTCTTCCTTATTGCTCATATATGTTACAAAACTCTCCCAATTGGCTCCATCTCGAGCGGATCTACAAAAACCTAGGTACTTCAATACTCGTCGACTGTTTAAAAAAATTATCTTAAATAGATAAAAGATTGAACATGTGTGTTCGGGTAATAAACAGAGCATTCCGATACTAATGTCTCATAAAAAACCTAATTCAAAAAAATATAACTTGAGTATATTTGTCTTTCACTGAACTATGTATATACACTTTATATGGTACCCAAAACGATCAAAACAATATCTCCAAGAAAACAGCAAACTAAAATAGAGCTCGATTCATAAACGAGTTTGAGATCAAGTTCGAGCACAATTCGTTTCTTAATGAACGATCTGAGCTCGAGCTGCTCGGTACTGATGGGTCTAATTGATCTCTTATATGATTAAACAAACTGAGCATATCGAGATCAATGTTTTAAATGAGCTCAAAATCGAGACTGAGTTCGGTTCTTTTGCTTAACAAATGAGCCGAGCTGGAGCTCCTGGCACAAATAGCTCAGTTCCTAGTCCGAACATATCTACACATAACCATATTAACACGTTCCAGGTAACATTAGTCCATGTCTAACCAAGGAGACATATTGCAACTTCCAACAATAAGAAGAGAGAAAGAACATAACTATTTATTGGAACATTCACTTTTTGAAGGATAGTCATAAGGGAAGAGGAGTGAAATGAAATCAGAAAGGTTAATACATACGCATTCCTAAGATCCCATCTCTCATCATTATAGAGAATATATTTCACTGCTATATTCAACAACATTTATTACTCCTTAGTTTGTAATGACCCATGATCAATACCAAATAACTGCGACAGTTCTGAACAACTCGCAAATTACTGAACACTACAGTGAAAAGTTACAAGACCTAGGTAGTGTAACTATATATGAGACAATATTAACACGATTTTCAAGTAAGAGCACAAAGATAATTTCAGCCAAAATTTTAGTTTCATCAATTAATTTTAAAATTAAACATAATTTCCAAGTAAACTCGAAATATACTCCCAGCCATTTGAGTAATGAGAAGCAACCTTTAGTATGACCGTCCCATTGTCTCCAATTAACTTGTCTCTCCATAACTTCCCCTCTCCAACTCATTTCCTCTACTACCCCTTATCATTCTAATGATCCACCCGTCTCTACTTCTTCTATTTTTCTGGAACCTACTACTGCAGCCTTATCTCTATCCCCTCTTTGTCCACTACTTCTTGCAATTTAAGGTAGAAGTAGGTTATTTAATTGATACCACTACACAATCTGTCATTATCTTGTAACTAAAACTAGTAATATGCACATGTGCTGGTGGTATTACTGTTTATTCTGTTATGTTTTTTTGAAAACATTTACAAATGCAATGGTTGAATTTTATGAAAATGAGAGTTTTTGGATACAAATGGGGACTTAATTTCCTGATGGCATGGTGGCCTTCACCATGCTAAGAAGTGCGACTGTAAGGACTATTTAGGATAGAGAGTTAGTTGAATGAGAGGACTCTAAGGATCAATTTATTTATAATATATAACACCATGATCCTTACACAATATGCCCATAAATACATTCATCATATTGAAAATTAAATGATTTTGAAAGAACCTTGTTTGGAATCTCTATTAGAATGATTTATAATCTCTATTTTACTAATTCGTTGCTTGTACACTCCTGAAAACAGTTGTGGAACTTGTGATTACTATGGAATTTGGACTATTAAGATTTGGATCATTATGGTTTAGAAATGGGGTGAGGATAACTCATGTATCAGGAGTGTGTTATTAACAAGTGGCATATAAATCATTTTTAATGTTTCTCTGCCTCTGAAATGATTACTATGATAATATAATTTATTTATAGAATAATATAACTGCATTAATGGTTTAAATACTTGACAGGGGTCACATTCCTTATGGAGATAGTAAGCTCACATTCCTTATGGAGCCTTACATAAAGAAGGTTGATTCTAAACCCTTTTTTTAATGAAACTACAAGCATTCTGCCTTACATAAAGAAGGTTGATCCTTACATAGCATCTTTTAAAGATTTCAACATGACATGTCCATACTCCATAGTAGGTACGTGGTGTGTCGTGCGGCAAATTGCACACCATTTCAAGGGTCTACTATAGGCACCAAGGGCATCGTAGGCTTGAGTACACCAGAAGCAATTAATGTCATGTTTGTGTGTGTGCATGGCACATCCATGTGCGCATCTAATTTTGTACTTGAGAATGGTTTTGACAATGATTGGACTTTGATTCAAATGATTTTGGTTTTGTATGGTTTCACGTGTTGAGTGCTCCATACCTCCATAATACATCAGCAACAACTACAATAGAGGTGAGAATTAAGCGGCCACACAGCAATAGCTTGATTAAGTGGTCACACAGCAGCAGCTCCATACCTCCATAATGCATCAACAACTTTATACTGTATGTTCTAAAGTTGTGATCGCGACCACAGAAAATGGGGTAAGTCAAGAATTTTTTTTCAAATCAATATTCAAGATTCAATTTAGAAAATAGTGTTTCCCTACGCATTTCATCCAATAACTCAAAATTATAAAAATAGGAAATTTGTCTTTGACAATAAGATCGTGGATTGGCTGTATAATTCTTAAACCAAGCATCTCCTAAACTAGTATTTCAATTTCATCCAATAACTCATATAATTTATACCACCTGATGTTAATTAAAATCAAATGTTACTGGAATGAATTAGTTAGATTTGATTTGTATTATCAATTTTCAGGCAAGGCGGCTCACCCCAAACCAGTGCCCCTCCTCTTCTGCCCCTGCCAGCAGCGCTCCTCATCTCTCTCGGGTCCCTCCCTCGAGTCAGTGATTCGCAACAGCAAGCCACGCCAAGCAGGTAACTTTCGATCTTTTTTTTGTTTGTTTTATTCAATATTCAAGCAGGTAACTTTTTACTCTTGGTTACTGTCAAACACAAGCAGGCTTCAAATGTACTTTGTCAACTTTTATAAGTTCTGGTAGTTATAGTTCTCACTTCCATTGTTACCTCTCTGAACTGTGACTAAAACATGTTTTTGAGTTCACTAGATTTCAAGCCACATTTCAAACTAGTGTATTATTAAAAATGTTTAATTGTTTCTAATGTCAACATATTTTCATTTGGTGTTGAGTTTTTGGACTACACTATAAAATAACAATATGGTAGTTTTATTGACACATAAATTCCGACAAACAAGTTGGCGACTCAATTTTACCAAACAAGTTGGTGACTCCAAAATCCCAATCTTGCCTTTAGGCATCAGCATTATATTTTTTTTTGTGCATTGGATTGGATTAATATTTGTATCATGAGAGTTATATTTTTTTATGTGTATTTTTTATGCGAGAAAAAGGGTGATTGAAAGAATATATGTTAAGTCTCTATTAAATTATTGGCCTTCAATTTTGTCAAATGATAAGAATTAATTACTCTTTTTTATTTTTTGTTTTATAGGTTTGAACTCATTGGATGTTCGATGGTTGTGCATGTAGAGGCGAACCAGTGTTGCTTGATAAATGAGGAGTTAAACACGTTAGTGCTGCTTGAAGAGAAGACCGCGGAATTTGAGATGAATTTCATATGTATTGACATGAATTTCATATGTATTGACATGAATTGAGATAAAATTCAAATTCCTCATGTATTCAGATGAATTTCATATGTATTGACAAAAATTTTCTATTAATGGAATTTGAGCCATTAATTTTTAGTAGGCTTATTGTCTCTATGTGTATTAGTGTTGTTGCAAACTATTTTTATTGTTGTTGTACTATTTTTGTCATGCTAGTTTTATATTATTATTGAATTTTTGTTATTCTAAAACATGTAAGAAAAATAGTGGAAATGTTGTTGATTTTTTTGGGGGTAATATTATTTATAATTAATTTTTTTTTCTTTGATCCAAAAATTTGGCACAGTTCAAAACCATGCCAAAAGTATATCAAATTTTGGCACGGTTTTAAACTGTGCCCAAAAGTGTATCAAAATGTACTCAATTTGGCACATTTGTAAAGTGTGCTAAAAGTGTACCAGAAATATTAAATTCTGGCACGGTTTTAAAATGTGGCCAAAGTGTTCCTGTTTGGTCAAATCTGGCACACTTTTGAGCCATGCCAGAAAACACTGACCATTTTGGAACACCTGATTCTGGCACAGTTCAAAACCATGCCAGATTTGATCTGACACAGTTTTAAACCGTGCCAGATTCCTGGTTTTGGTGTAGTGAATATTCGGAGCTCGGGGCCCAAAAATGGTGGAATGAAATCCCGACCCTATTTATCTAAAGGAGCATGATGAATTAAACTAAATTACACTAATTAAACTATGAAAGCAAGAATTAAAGCAATTAAACTAACTACAAAGCACGGAGACTAAATTACAAAGAAAGGAAAAATGAAGAACAAAACTATATTAATGGAGATGGAAGTGAATAGTTCAATCTTACAAAACCAAATGGTTGTCAATCCAAGAAGAGAAGAAGATGAACTCTCAAAACCAAACCCTAACCTAAAATGTCTTCTAAAACTAAGGATGAATCTATATCTGAATATTACACAAAATTGGGTTATATAGTAAGTTAGAATAAAAGAAAAGAAGAAAGAAAAGAAAAGAAAATATCTGCAGAAAAATAGGGGATCGATCCATCGACCCCTTTGGTCGATCGATCGACAGTTGAAATCATGGTAAAATTCTGAAGGGTCGATCGATCGATCAAGCAGGGCAGACTGCAATTTCCCATGTTTTCTCTTCTCCTCCTCTTTTGCTTTCTTCGTTTTTCCTTCCACTAGAAATACCGTAACTTCTTCATTCGGGCTCGGAATTACGCACCGTTCGCGGCCATACGAAACTTGCGAGGAGGGATACAACTTCCATGTGGATGTCGGGCCAGTGCCCAAGCTTTGAAATGACCAGATTGCCCTTGAACGTGTGCTTGCATACGGAACTTCACCGGAATGTATCTGAACTCCATACTTAGTACCTAAATACCTACAAAAGCCCGATTATACCTCATATAGCATGTTAACAATATAAATTGAGGTTTTCTAGTTAACGGTCTTAAATATATGTAATACCCCGTATTTTTATGCTATATTTAATTTGGGGATTTATTAAATTTAATGTGATGATTTATTTAATAAAAATCCGGAAATTAATTATGTTATAATTATTAACGTGACTAGAGTTAGTAATTATGGAAAACTTGTTGAATATTACTAATGAGCATAGTAATATAGTATATTGGTTATATTGAATGTCATAAGTGAATTATATGACTATTTCGGAAATTTAAGTCGGGACGTGCCCGTGTCACGTCGGGACTAATTATGTTAATTAAAAAGTGAATATTTTATAAGTTGTCTGTATGGTCGTTTTGAGTGCGCCAACGCGTCCGGAAGGGTCGAGATAGTCAGAAAAGTATACCCGGGGGGTTAGTTTGGGCCTCGGGGCGTTTTTAGGCCTAATTAGTGACCCGGGAGGGCATTTTGGTCATTTTACAAAATAGGGTAATTAAACCCACGAATTTCAGCCATCCTTAGCAGCCATTTAAGTCAGCCTTTTAGGGATAGAACATTCAGAACCCTAGAACGGCCATTGGAGAAGAGAGGAGAGAGCTCTCAAGGTGATTCAAGGCCCAAAACACCACCGATTTCACCGCCGTCACCACCAACGCGTAGATCACGAGGAGGAGAACGCAACCACACCAATATCAGCAGGAAACCAGACCTCTGAAATCCCAGGCAAGTGTTTAACTTGCGTATTTTCATTAGTGCAATAATCATATTAGTGTAGGAATGATTAGGAGTATAATCAATGGAAGAAAACCCCAATTTTGATAGGGATTTGCATGTAGAAATCATTATAACCTTATTCTGGAAATTAATATGTGAAGTAGATGATTAACCCACGAATTTGTAATGACTTGTTAGAAGGAAATTCTAGAGAAAACTGATTAGAACAAAAGTTAATAAAACCTTAGGGTTCTTGATGATTAGATGAAATTTTAGGTTGTTTAACCATGTTTAATGATGAATACACGCATGCTGATCGTTAAAGATATCTGGAATTATGTTAGGATGTTAGAAGTAGACTTTTTGGGTCGATTAGTGTTGGAAAGTATGAGTTTTGATGAAGAAACTTAATAAATCCCGTCACTGCAATTTCTGCAGAATTTTTGCCCAGACCTGCTTGATCGATCGATCGAGCATAGAGCTTCGATCGATCGAAGGATTTGATCGATCGAAGGATTCGATCGATCGAGCCCCAAGCTTTGATCGATCGACCCCTCCTGGCAGACTCCTATTTCTCTTGTTTATTTAGTTAAATTAAATTATCGTGAAATAACCCTTGGGCATTCTAAATAAAATGATTTGGGAGATATTGAGGACCAGTAGGGTATATGGATAAGTGTTAGAACCTTTAATCTTCAACGAGAAGGGTAATTATGGGATATTTACTTTAGGTTGGTAAATTTATGAAACTTAAGGGTGAGGTGCGTAAGAGAGTTACGTTGGAATCAAATAAAGTCACTTACTGAATTTTAGATTGGTAAGGATATGACCCATGAGTATTAGGTAATGAGTGAAAAAACTCTTCGAGTTAAGGTTAGAGACGAAACCTTATACGTAATCATAATAATGGGAAATTAAAGATAAATGTTGTGACTATGGGTTACGAGAGAAACCTATATTAATATGATGAAATGGGTATATTTATATAATTGTGTGTACATATATTATATACATGTGAAAAACGTACCCGCGCTACTTGCTATCCCTGAGGTTACCGCGCTGGGACGATCGTATCCTGTGTTGCTTTTGGGGGATATCGATTTGTACCCTAGAAGATAGAGATCCTAGGTACGGTCTATTAGATTGATAGTCGGACGGTCCTAAGAGACGTGTGGGTATGTACTGACCTCTTGGACTTGGAATCTATGCTTCGCCTCAACGTTGTTTTGTATATGTTAATACAGTTCGAGAGTGATTCCGAACTTGTATTCCCTTTGTGTGAGCGATACGGGGAATGGATAGCAGAGTATGCCCGCACCATAAATTAGTTGGGGTGCTGTTATATATATATTATTCGAATAGCTAATATATATATATATATATATATATATGGTTATAAACTTTAATCTGCCTACTATAATTTGATAAGTAGGACATAGTTGTTGACGCAATAATAAATACTTGTTTTGTGAAAGTATGAGAAGACACTGGGAAACCTTATAATTCAATGAAGCTAAAACGAGAGGAGTACTACAAATTGAAAGTAACCTTTTTAAAATATTGTCATCGTTCGGTTTTGAAAACATATGAGTAAGTTAAGATAAACGAACCGTTGGGAAGGTTAGTACGATAGGAGTGCACATTAGAAGAGAGGTTAGTATTTCTCAAGAGAGAGACGAACTAATATGTTGTTGCATTGGCCTGTATCAATTTAAATACTTGCTTAACGTATTTTAAAATCAAACACACTTTCGGGCCCTGACCCGTTTCTTTTTCTCTCTCTCTCTTGTGTATATATATGTATATTTTCAGGTGCCTAGCCACAGGGGCGTCTTGCTTAGGATCCTTTGAGGAGAACGAGCTGCAGCTTAGGTGGGAGTTGCAGGTCACTTGAGTAGACGGCTTCTGTTATTGACTCCACTCCTATTACTCTCATTTATTGGGCACGTGTCGCCCTTTTTATCATTTCATTTATTGTTGGGATTTTTATATTTCAGTTACTCCAGTATGGTTTTATGGGATTTATTCAGGATGGTTTATGATTTTTAGTTTTATTATGTTGACATTCGATTGGTGAATGTATGGTTTTATTTTTAGTTCATCGTGGTGTGATTCTATATTGTAAATGTTGTTTTGAATAATTAAATCTTTTCTTTAATTAAAATTTGGAAGTTTGTATGAAAAATGTTTTTGGCACTTAGCTTAATTATTTAGGGTGTTGGATTGAAAAATTATTTTTATCGACAGTGATGCTGAGAACGAACCAACTGTTTACCTTGATTTAATTTAATAAAGGAGTGATCGCCCGGTATTTAAATAAGCCGGGTGTCACAGGTGGTATCAGAGCATCAGGTTCTAGTGTCCATAGGATCTGTACGGCTTACTTCGCTTTCAGCTTAACGTTTTTGCTATAGAGCCCTATTTTTAGGATTGTTGTATTCCTGCTTTTACGTTTAAGTCTTCAGTTAATTAAGATTCGATGATGACTGTAGACTGATAAATTTTGTTCACGTTTCAGATGCCTCCGAGACGTGCTCCGAAAGATAGGCTTGCCCAAGCCGAGCAGCCAACAGCTCCGGCACCAGGCACAATGAATGCGAATGAGGTAGCCGCCATCGTTGCTCAGGCGGTAAATGCCGCGATAGCGGTGATTCAGCAGGCTCCACCACAGGTCCAGGCAGTGGCGCCAGTACCAGCACAGCTTCCATCTGCATGGGAGAGGGTTCGGGATGCTTTTCAGAAAGCACCTCCCCCTGAGTTTTCTAGTAGCTCCGATATTGTTACTGTCAGCCAATGGAAGAAAGACATCCAGCGGCATCTTCGCATGTATGAGTGCACCGAGGTACAAAAGCAGTTATTGGCTTCTTTTAAGCTGGTGGGAGCCGCATTACAGTGGTGGGAGTCCACTACTACTTTGGAGGAGAGGGACACGATCCCTATTCAGATGTTCTGGGAGCGGTTTGACCGCAAGTACTTTCCACCCTCAGTGCAGACTAAGATGAGGCGGAGATTACTAAATCTGAAGCAGGAGAACCTTACTGTAGCCGAGTATGAGGAGGAGTTCACGATACTTCTCACTATTGTGCCAGATGAGGCACCCACTGAGGGCAAGAAAATTTTGCTGTTCGTCGACGGGTTAGCTTGGAGGATCCGTCAGCACCTTATTGGGAATCTATCCCTGAGTACTTTCACTGACGTACTCAATGCAGCGTTACTACATTGCCAGGATCACCGCTTCCATCTTCAGGGAAGCAAGAGAGCAGGAGAGTCCAGCCAGCAGGGCAGGACCGGGGGTAATAGTGCCGGTGGGGCACCAACTCATGGGCAGACTCGTCAGCACGAGCAGAGTTCCCATCAGGGGGACCCTGCTAAGCGATTCCGTTCAGGTGATTCTAGGCAGGGATTCGGAGGATTCAGGCAGGGCCATCAGGGTCAGCCTAATCAGCAGGGCCAACACCGACCGCAGGGGCAACAGCAGGGCCAGCAAGGCCAACAGCGTGCACATCAGGGCCAACATGGCCAATGGCGTGGAGGTAACGGCCAGCAGGGCCGTGGTCAGCAGGGACAGAGGGGAGGTAATTTCAGAGGCTGGTGTTTTGTGTGCGGCAAGCACGGCCATAAGCGTCAGGATTGCCCAGAGGGCGATAGGGCCCCACAGCAGCAGGGAGCCCGTAATGAGCCGCAGAGGCCACTCTTTCCACCTGCCCTTCCAGCTCCAGCCCAGGTGCCAGCCCTACCAGCCATTCCAGCAGCTCCAGTACAGCAGGGGCAATTACAGTATGGACGTGTCTATAACGTCCACCAGGCAGCAGCTCCACAGGCACCACCCGTGATTGAGGGTATGTTTCCTATCCATGGTACTATGGGTAAAGTTTTGTTTGATACGGGGGCAACGCATTGTTTTATAGCTACGCATTTTGCGAAGTCCTTAGGGTTGTTAGCCATAGCAGAGAGCACCGTGACGTGTGTCGACTCACCACTGGGGAGTGGGTCACTTATATTCTTTATATGCCGGGGAGTAGGGGTAGAGATTGGTAGCTTGGTATTGCCTGCAGACATGCTAGTCTTAGACATGCACGAGCATGGCGTGATTATTGGTATGGATTGGCTCGCATCTTATAGAGCCATGATTGATTGCTTCGGTGGGAGCATTGTTTTTGCCATTCCGGGGCAAGAGATGTTTGTAGTGGCGATGCCTCGCCCAGAGGGAGGTTCGACCGCTCATTTATATTACATTGAGGAGGATACCTCTAAGGAGGTTATGATTCCTTTGGATTCGATCCCAGTTGTTAGGGAGTATTCCGATGTGTTTCAGGAGATACCAAGCCTACCGCCCAGTCGTGAGATAGACTTCGTTATAGATTTATTGCCGGATACGAGACCTATAGCACGCGCACCGTACCGTATGGCTCCGGCAGAGATGCGAGAGCTACGAGATAAGATTGAGCAGCTATTAGGTCAGGGCTTCATTCGTAGGAGTACCTCACCATGGGGCGCTCCAGTCTTATTTGTAAAGAAGAGAGATGGCTCACTGAGATTGTGTGTGGACTACCGGGAGTTGAACAAGGTCACGATACGAAATAAGTATCCGTTGCCTCGAATCGATGATCTATTCGACCAGTTGAGGGGAGAAACTTTCTTTTCCAAGATAGATCTGAGGTCGGGGTACCATCAGTTACGGATTAGAGAGCAGGATGTTTCAAAGACCGCCTTCTTGTCGAGATATGGGTCCTATGAATTCAGAGTGATGCCGTTCGGACTCACAAATGCCCCAGCCATTTTCATGGACTTGATGAACCGAGTATTCAGAGAGTTCTTGGATCAGTTCGTCATCGTCTTCATAGATGATATTCTGATATATTCACACTCCGAGGAGGAGCATGCCGAACACTTGAGGCAGGTTCTTCAGACTCTACGAGAGCATCAGTTGTATGCTAAGTACGAGAAGTGTCGATTCTGGTTACGAGAGGTACAATTCTTGGGCCATGTTGTTTCTGAGCAGGAGATAGCAGTTGACCCGAGCAAAGTGTCAGCGGTGAGGGAGTGGGGACAGCCCACGACACCGACGGAAGTGCGTAGTTTCTTGGGGCTAGCCGGATACTACAGGAGGTTCATTCGGGGATTCTCCAAAATAGCGGGTCCATTGACGAATCTGACTCGCAAGGGGGTACCATATGTTTGGGATGACGCTTGTCAGTTGGCTTTCGACGAGCTGAAGGACAAGCTTACTTCGGCACCAGTCCTTGCTTTACCAAAGCCGGGTGTAGAGTACCTGGTTTACACAGATGCGTCCTTACGAGGACTTGGGGGAGTACTTCAGCAGGAAGAGAAGGCTATAGCTTTTGCTTCCCGCAAGCTTAACCCGCATGAGAAGAATTACCCCACCCACGACCTGGAGTTAGCTGCAGTCGTCTTTGCATTGAGAGTTTGGAGGCACTATTTATTGGGCGAGAAATTTCGTTTGTTCACAGACCATAAGTCACTGCAGTACCTGTTCACTCAGCGAGAGCTGAATATGCGTCAGCGCAGATGGTTAGAGTTTGTGAAAGATTACCAGTTTGATATACAGTATCATCCGGGGAAAGCCAACGTAGTTGCTGATGCGTTGAGCCGTAGACCGGTTGACGATGTAGCGGACATCTGGAAAGCAAAGTGGAAGGAGTTGGGTCACCAGGACGCAGTAGCACGTTCTTTCATATCCGTGATGACAGTCACACCCGAGATTGTTACGAGGGTGATACAGGCACAGACCCCAGACCCGTTTTGTCAGGAGCAGATCGTACGACTTCTAGCCGAGGGTGCTGAGTCCTATTCTGTTAGTTCGGATGGAGGGTTGCGGTTTAATGGGAGATTAGTGGTTCCAGAAGGAGCAGAGCTACGTCGTGAAGTGATGACTCATTCTCATGGGTCCCGATTTGTAGTACATCCGGGAGGCGATAAGATGTACCAGGACATGAGACGACAGTACTGGTGGAGTGGGATGAAGAAGGACATCGCTGAATTTGTGTACAAGTGTTCTACTTGCCAGCTGGTGAAGGTGGACCACCAGAAACCGTCGGGATTACTTCAGCCGTTGGAAGTACCCGCGTGGAAGTCGGAAAGTATTTCCATGGATTTCATTACAGGGTTGCCTACATCACAGCGAGGCCACGATTCTATCTGGGTGATTGTAGACCGTCTGACCAAGGTGGCCCATTTTCTGCCAGTACGGACAGATTATACCACGGGTCAGTATGCTCAGTTGTTCATCGCTGAGATCGTCAGATTACACGGGGTGCCCCTGAATATTGTGTCAGATAGAGACAAGATTTTTGTGTCACGTTTCTGGGAAAGCTTTCAGGAGGCTATGGGTACAGAGTTGAGACTGAGTTCATCTTACCACCCACAGACAGATGGACAGACAGAGCGTACTAATCAGATGTTGGAAGATATGCTACGCATGTGTATTCTCGATTTCGGAGGAGGTTGGGAGCCACACCTTCCACTGGTCAAGTTTGCTTATAATAACTCCTATCAGTTTACGGTTGGCATGGCTCCATTTGAGGCTTTGTATGGCAGGCCTTGTCGTTCTCCAACCTGTTGGCTCGAGGTGGGGGACAACAAGTTATTAGGACCAGAAGTAATCCAGGAGACCTCAGCGAGGATTGAGATAATCAGGAGTCGTATTCGGGTAGCCCAAGACAGGCAGAAGAGCTACGCCGATGCGAAACGGTTCTTTCGGGAGTTTAATGTGGGAGATCAAGTGTTGTTGCGTGTATCTCCTATGAAAGGAGTGATGAGGTTCGGGAAGAAGGGAAAGTTGGCTCCGAGGTACGTAGGACCATTTCCCATCATCGAGATAATTGGGCCAGTAGCATACAGGTTGGGATTGCCAGAACATTTACATCGCATCCACGATGTATTCCACATCTCGTCGTTGAGACGATATCTTCGGGATGATATGGCCCAAACTCACATTGCGATAGACGAGATAGACTTACAGTCCGATAGCTCTTACGAGAAGAGACCAGTGGCTATTCTAGACTATAGTGAGAGAAGATTGAGGTCGAAAGTAGTTCCACTTGTGCGAGTCCAGTGGGAGCATCATAATGTGGAGGAATCCACTTGGGAGCGTGAGGCAGATATGCGCGAGAGATATCCAGATTTGTTTTTACCAGGTATGCCTTATTTTCCGAATTTCGGGACGAAATTCCGTTATTAGGGGGGAAGTATGTAATACCCCGTATTTTTATGCTATATTTAATTTGGGGATTTATTAAATTTAATGTGATGATTTATTTAATAAAAATCCGAAAATTAATTATGTTATAATTATTAACGTGACTAGAGTTAGTAATTATGGGAAACTTGTTGAATATTACTAATGAGCATAGTAATATAGTATATTGGTTATATTGAATGTCATAAGTGAATTATATGACTATTTCGGAAATTTAAGTCGGGACGTGCCCGTGTCACGTCGGGACTAATTATGTTAATTAAAAAGTGAATATTTTATAAGTTGTCCGTATGGTCGTTTTGAGTGCGCCAACGCGTCCGGAAGGGTCGAGATAGTCAGAAAAGTATACCCAGGGGGGTTAGTTTGGGCCTCGGGGCGTTTTTAGGCCTAATTAGTGACCCGGGAGGGCATTTTGGTCATTTTACAAAATAGGGTAATTAAACCCACGAATTTCAGCCATCCTTAGCAGCCATTTAAGTCAGCCTTTTAGGGTTAGAACATTCAGAACCCTAGAATGGCCATTGGAGAAGAGAGGAGAGAGCTCTCAAGGTGATTCAAGGCCCAAAACACCACCGATTTCACCGCCGTCACCACCAACGCGTAGATCACGAGGAGGAGAACGCAACCACACCAATATCAGCAGGAAACCAGACCTCTGAAATCCCAGGCAAGTGTTTAACTTGAGTATTTCCGTTAGTGCAATAATCATATTAGTGTAGGAATGATTAGGAGTATAATCAATGGAAGAAAACCCCAATTTTGATAGGGATTTGCATGTAGAAATCATTATAACCTTATTCTGGAAATTAATATGTGAAGTAGATGATTAACCCACGAATTTGTAATGACTTGTTAGAAGGAAATTCTGGAGAAAACTGATTAGAACAAAAGTTAATAAAACCTCAGGGTTCTTGATGATTAGATGAAATTTTAGGTTGTTTAACCACGTTTAATGATGAATACACGCATGCTGATCGTTAAAGATATCTGGAATTATGTTAGGATGTTAGCAGTAGACTTTTTGGGTTGATTAGTGTTGGAAAGTATGAGTTTTGATGAAGAAACTTAATAAATCCCGTCACTGCAATTTCTGCAGAATTTTTGCCCAGACCTGCTTGATCGATCGATCGAGCATAGAGCTTCGATCGATCGAAGGATTCGATCGATCGAGCCCCAAGCTTCGATCGATCGACCCCTCCTGGCAGACTCCTATTTCTCTTGTTTATTTAGTTAAATTAAATTATCGTGAAATAACCCTTGGGCATTCTAAATAAAATGATTTGGGAGATATTGAGGACCAGTAGGGTATATGGATAAGTGTTAGAACCTTTAATCTTCAACGAGAAGGGTAATTATGGGATATTTACTTTAGGTTGGTAAATTTATGAAACTTAAGGGTGAGGTGCGTAAGAGAGTTACGTTGGAATCAAATAAAGTCACTTACTGAATTTTAGATTGGTAAGGATATGACCCATGAGTATTAGGTAATGAGTGAGAAAACTCTTCGAGTTAAGGTTAGAGACGAAACCTTATACGTAATCATAATAATGGGAAATTAAAGATAAATGTTGTAACTATGGGTTACGAGAGAAACCTATATTAATATGATGAAATGGGTATATTTATATAATTGTGTGTACATATATTATATACATGTGAAAAACGTACCCGCGCTACTTGCTATCCCTGAGGTTACCGCGCTGGGACGATCGTATCCTGTGTTGCTTTTGGGGGATAGCGATTTGTACCCTAGAAGATAGAGATCCTAGGTACGGGCTATTAGATTGATAGTCGGACGGTCCTAAGAGACGTGTGGGTGTGTACTGACCTCTTGGACTTGGAATCTATGCTTCGCCTCAACGTTGTTTTGTATATGTTAATACAGTTCGAGAGTGATTCCGAACTTGTATTCCCTTTGAGTGAGCGATACGGGGAATGGATAGCAGAGTATGCCCGCACCATAAATTAGTTGGGGTGCTGTTATATATATATTATTCGAATAGCTAATATATATATATATATATATATATATGGTTATAAACTTTAATCTGCCTACTATAATTTGATAAGTAGGACATAGTTGTTGACGCAATAATAAATACTTGTTTTGGGAAAGTATGAGAAGACACTGGGAAACCTTATAATTCAATGAAGCTAAAACGAGAGGAGTACTACAAATTGAAAGTAACCTTTTTAAAATATTGTCATCGTTCGGTTTTGAAAACATATGAGTAAGTTAAGATAAACGAACCGTTGGGAAGGTTAGTACGATAGGAGTGCACATTACAAGAGAGGTGAGTATTTCTCAAGAGAGAGACGAACTAATATGTTGTTGCATTGGCCTGTATCAATTTAAATACTTGCTTAACGTATTTTAAAATCAAACACACTTTCGGGCCCTGACCCGTTTCTTTTTCTCTCTCTCTCTTGTGTATATATATGTATATTTTCAGGTGCCCAGCCACAGGGGCATCTTGCTTAGGATCCTTTGAGGAGAACGAGCTGAAGCTTAATTGGGAGTTGCAGGTCACTTGAGTAGACGGCTTCTGTTATTGACTCCACTCCTATTACTCTCATTTATTGGGCACGTGTCGCCCTTTTTATCATTTCATTTATTGTTGGGATTTTTATATTTCAGTTACTCCAGTATGGTTTTATGGGATTTATTCAGGATGGTTTATGATTTTTAGTTTTATTATGTTGACATTCGATTGGTGAATGTATGGTTTTATTTTTAGTTCATCGTGGTGTGATTCTATATTGTAAATGTTGTTTCGAATAATTAAATCTTTTCTTTAATTAAAATTTGGAAGTTTGTATGAAAAATGTTTTTGGCACTTAGCTTAATTATTTAGGGTGTTGAATTGAAAAATTATTTTTATCGACAGTGATGCTGAGAATGAACCAACTGTTTACCTTGATTTAATTTAATAAAGGAGTGATCGCCCGGTATTTAATTAGGCGGGGTGTCACAATATAGAGATTAAGGCACCCGAGGGTGCTAAAATGCATAGGTTCGACGGATGAAATACGCAATATGTGCGTATTATCACACCCCCTAACTTACACGTTACTAGTCCCTAGCAATGAAATAGGATGCACAATAAGAACAAGTAAACCAAAACAAGAGAAAGTGCAAAAGTATGGTATAAAAGCATTAAAAAGATAAGGCCACTTTCGTGGACGATTCGATTGCATTTAGCGTATGCAATAAGCCGTTAAACCCCTAGGTTACCCTAGTGGACGAGTGTCGTCTCGTGAGGGTTTTCAGTGACTATACCCACAAACATCATAAAGTTTCCTCAAAATATGCCCAATCAAACATGCGACAAACTCAACAATACGAATAAGATTTCAACATGTTATTAACAAAGCAAACGAATTCACATGAGAAGTCCGTAGTTATTAACATTATTGAATACACCTCAATGAATTGAAACTTTAACATGTGGGAGGGGAGTGAGCATATGCAAAGTATGATTTGGCAAAAAACTTAAATAACTCGGAAACTAAATATCAAAGCATGCATAAAAGTCAATCCTCACGGGCATTACACTCATCAAATGAAATCACTTGAAACAGGGAGGTAACACACGGGACATGCGGGCACAAGGAGTAAATGTAAAGGGAAATTTGGTCGCGCGCATGTCACAATTGAAGAACGCTATACTGGAAATAAAAACTATAATCTCAGTGAAAGGATACCGCACATATAAAAGAGGAGAAATGCATTTTCACAGATTATCAAAACTAGTTAAACATTTGAATTACATCTACTTAAGATCACATAGGACTTTAATAGGGTTGTAATGTAGGCTAGGTTAGGGTACGAAATGAAAGGGATGTATATACGGATTCAAAGTGTTTGGGGATGAAACTCGAAATAATGGAAAAAATTGGGCAATTTAAAATTGGACAAAGATGTCCAAATAAGCATTATATA
Source organism: Sambucus nigra (assembly GCA_949130495.1). NCBI lineage: Eukaryota > Viridiplantae > Streptophyta > Magnoliopsida > Dipsacales > Adoxaceae > Sambucus > Sambucus nigra. The sequence goes on from OX422211.1 coordinate 401,022,116, forward strand.
TAACAATCGAGAGAGCAATCAAAGCTTATTGAAACACTATACACAATATATACACATTTCTCTTTCTTTTTCTTTTCTTCTTTTTCTCACTTTTTTCTTTTGTTTTCGACTTTCTTTTTTTCATCTCTTTTTCTTTTCATTTCTTACTCTTTTTCACTACACTCTTTTCTTTTCTCACTCTCATATGCCTAAATTGCAACCGCAAAATACAACAATAGCATTCAATCCCAAATAACAATCCAAACAAGGGTATGTAAGGTAATATGTATGGTATATAACTCCAATTTGGAGTTGGTTATGGGATTTTGGGTTATTAAATGAAAGGCTAGTGTTTAGGCTCAAACGGGTTGACTAGGGAACATATAAAGGATGAGGTCAAGGTCATATGGGTGATATACAAAGATGGCCTATGATCATTTCAAAAATTTTACACAATTCTCGAGTCAAAACAATATATGAAAATCATTCTCAAATAATACATTTCAAGAATGAACTCAATTAATGAACGGCCAATGAAAGAATAAAGAGATTACCAACGACTATAACGTTTTCAAAGAGGAAAGAATAGTGTATACACTCACAAATGAAGATAAGTCTCTAATCTCACTCGGTGTAAGTATATACAATGCAACAACAGCATACCGAGTTATAAAAATCTTAAACCAAATCAATAAGGCAAGAAAAATGCATGTGCTCACGGGATAAAGTTTAATTCATGAAGTTATTCATAATATTAATCATTTAAGGACTAAAGTCTAATAACTTCTAAAATCGAGAACATTCATCGTTGAATTGTCTATTTGATCGGGCAATTATTGAAATTTATCATCGGAAACAAGGGCAAAATGCCCAATAAAGGAGAAAAAAGAAAGAAAATATTTTTGAAAATTTTCAAATTTTTAACAAAAACATGCTTTGTAACTAAATTGTGGTCAAATTCTTGGACTAAACAACAAAATGGATAGAATATCCTACACCCCCTAACTAAAATGTTGCATTGTCCCCAATGCGTCCATTAAAGAACACAACACAAAGATAGGAAAATAATGATATTACCCAAATGTGGAGCGATCTCCAAAAGTACAAGTCCAACTGAATCTGCAAAACAAGTTAGTACAAAGCATAGGAAGTATTTGTACCGATGTATTAAGTTAAAAGAATATATGTCACAAGTCACAATAATATAGAGGGGATGAAGTGCAAATACTAGATAAATTGATGGTGAACTTTTTGATTTTATAAAATGGAAGGTCACAGACATCAAAATCCAATAAACAACCACAAACTACATTTTCATTTCTCATTCCATAAGTTCAATACAAAATCACTTAATACATTACAACTATTGAAATGAAAGAAATAAAAATAAAAATAAAAAGTACAATATAATATCCAACCCATAAATGCCAAAAATGACCCATTACAACAGTAGCCTAGTGGCCGGTACCACTAGGATCCGAAGGGTCCTAAAAATGAGGAGGTAGCGCTGTGTCGGAATCATGCCGCTGCAAATAAAGATCTATCATCATCTGTTGCATCATCCGGTACTCATACCTGTGCTGCGCTCTAGTCTGCCTCTGTTGGGCCCACTCCTGCCACTGCTCGGCCTAATCCTGTCGCTACTCGGCCTGATACTACCTCTGCTCGGCCTGCTGCTGGTCCAGGTGGGACTCCCATGTAGCCCACCTGAGCTGGGTCTCCTCCCAGCGCTGGTCCTGCACGACCTGGAATGCCACAAAGTGGGCATCGTAATCTGTATGTGGCGCGTGAGAACCCTCACCCTGCTCCATCTCTCTAATCTCAGCCTCCTCATCGCCGGGCTCATTAGCTACCTCTGCCCTTTGCCTTTTTCTCCCCAGTTTCCCCCACTCGTGTTTCAGCATCTTCAAAATATTATCCTTTGAGAGAAGCTCGAGTGGCTCATGCTTATGGTCAACGCCAAACTCCGGGCAACCATGAGAAGAACAAATCCTCGTAATGAGGGCAGGAAAAGGAAGGGAATACCTCCAGGCTATCTCATATGCTGTCGCGCACATCATATCTAGAAATATATTGGGTAAGCTGATATTCCCAAATTATTTTTCAGTACATAGATAAATGCGGCGTGCTTGTAACGCACCTCTGACCGGTTGTTCGTCACCATAAATGAGTGGACATTGATATAGTGAAGTAGTCTCGATAAATCCTCCATTGTTGTCGAACGAAAAGATCCCTTTTTCCATGCCTCCCCCAGCGCAAGGGCCTCTATCAATATCCCACGCCCAAAGATATTCCCATCCAAAAAACTGATCGAATCCGCGGGGTTTGGCACACCCATGTAGTCTGTCAAGTTAGAAAGGTGGAAAGGTATCCGCACCGCATGAACCATAGCCTCATATGGAGTCGGCCCGTTCCCCCTCACCTTACCAATGTCGCATAAAACATACGGACCAACTCTTCATTAATTCGCCCGTTGGTAGAGAGAAAGGGCTCACATCCCTGACGGCGCAACTATGTATGTGCCTCCTATTGTATGTGATCAATGGTCCAGGCAAAATGGTAACCAAGCAGTCGCTCGGATGTCTGGAAATGGTCGTGGTACCGATCTCGCTCCTGTTCGTAGCGAAACCCCACGACGCCCCCGGTGGGCAAACACCTAGTGTACTTGTATTTCTTCAGTTGTTCCATTTCAACCTAATAAACAAGAATTAAGCAATACAAAAAAAATTGTAAGCACAATTAATGGTTGGTTAGTGTACAAGTTGAAATGGGGGTGCAAGTGCACAAAATCGAGGGGAAAAAAACAACATTGCGATACAAGTTGTCGGAATGTGACAAGGAGTGAAAATCACCCAAGTGTGCGCTAAAAATTGGATTGAAAACTGTTTGTGGAATTTCAGCAAACACTTGGCGTGCGCAATGTGCGTCAAGGGTGAAAGATACCATTTTGAACCAACCAAAGAGCCCCACTCATGAACAAAACAACAATGCAACAATATACAAGTGTTCATGAGTGGATATACATCAATAATCAATAATCAAATCGGTTGGAACAACACAAATTAGGGAGAAATCCACCAAAATCAACACACATTCAAAAATTGTCAAAAATTGGTTTAAACATGGAAAACATGACAAAAGTCAACCAAAATCTACAAATATATAAGTTTAGAGCAAGGATTATACGTTTACAATGTAGACAAAGGGTTGAAATAAGGAAATGTGGTGGGGGGGAAAATTAGGGCACGGAATAGGTTAACAGAAGAGAAGAGAGAATAAGGAGAAAGGGAAAAACAGAAGCAGTTTTCGGCCTTTAACTGCTCGATCGATCGATCGATCGAGCTTGGGGCATCGATCGATCTATAAAGCATCAAAAGGCACACTGCAAGCTGTTTTTAAAATGGGAAGAAATTGTAATTATGGGGCATATGGGAGGGGAATAAGTAAAATAAATATATATAAGTATATATATAGTTTATATAAGTATAATTATATAAAAAAATGAAATAAAAAATAAAAAAACAAAAAACAAAATTGAATAGACTTACGCTAAAATATGCACATACATAGGCCTATCCAAACCAAAAAAATAAAAATATGTACAACGAGAAGCACACACGCATGTTCACGACAAAATGTATAATAAAATAAAATAAAAAAGAAAAAGAAATGCAAATGCGTGAGAATGAGTGTGTGAAAAATAAAGAAAAAATGTTTTTGTGATTTTTTTTATCGTTTTCTTAACAAATGTGTGCCGGGGCGCATTGTCTCCGTAAATTCAAGTGCGTTGAACCTACAAAAGAGTTAGAACCAAGCATACACAAAAAACATAAAAAGATATTAACTAATTACACTAGACTAAATTAAGAAAAGATGAAAATTAAGAAGTTAACTATATACAACTACATTTAGAATTCTAATTAGCTATATACTAAAAGTTGAAACTTTTGAGGGTCCATCCAAAACATAATTTGAATTTGGCGTATCAACGGTAGACCCTCCCGAACATGCATGCCTCCCGAAAAATAGGAATTCCGTTCGAACGACAGAAGGCATGTGTAAGGTGGTAAAAGAGAACCATCCCCAATTGAAACTTTGGGAGGGAGGATGGGGTATTTGGAATAGGACGGGAAACAAATACACATGTGGGCCAAGAAAAATTGAATCATCTCCCAAGTATTTTAAAGTTGGAATGGGAGGCGGCGCACACGAGGGCGAAAATGCCGTCATGGAAAGCGACTCGAGCAAGTACTCCTCGTCGGTGAAAAGGTTTATAACTAAAAAGTTTTTGGCCGATTCATCGGGTACTAGAATTGGTGTGACAGTATAGAATAAAGACAAGAATGTGAGAAATTCAATCTCAGGCGATGAGTGATCATTGCTTGAAAATTGAGTTTCGAAAGAAATAGGATCGTTTAGAATGAAACTTTCTTCTTTGAAAATCAAAGAAGAAACGAATTCATTGCAAATGGATACTATGACCTTTTCATCCTCATTCTCATTCTTTACTATACCATGGGTCAAGTCAAGGATGATTTGTTCCAAAGTAGGAAAAAAGTCCTCATTTGGTTCAAAACAGTCCTCGATTTCGGCAGTCTCCGAAGAAAAGTCATCGTCGGATTCAAATAGTAAATCCAACTCGTGTTCCCAACAACAATTTTCTTCCCGATAAAGTTCTTTAATCCTTTCATTTTCAAGCATGTGTAAACCCTCACCGAAAGTCATAGGGTGAGGAGCGAATTCTTGGACATGGAAAGTTTGGAAATTGTTCTCGGGAATACACTCAAAATCATTAACATAAGAATTTTGAAAATGATTATTATTTGTTTCAAAATTCTTATCATAAGGATCTTGTGACCCAGAATCAGAATGATCAATCTCAAAATTACTGTAATCCAAACTTTGACTTTCATAATACTCACCCAATGTCATTTTAGATGTTACAACTTTTTGGGATTGCAAGTATTGACCAAAAGTCATAGGTTTATCGGAATTTTGGGAGTTATCATTAGGATTCCCAAAAAAGTTAGAATAAGACATGCTTACCCCAACAATGGCTCGAGAAGGCGACTTCCACAAAGAAGATGTGCGTGCAGGATAATTCAAGCGTTTCTAGGCGCTCAAATGTAGAAGTCCTGAAAAAAAAGGTTAAAAGAAAGAATACTTCGAACTAATAAGACAATTATAATCTATAATAAAACATTCCCCAGCAATGGCGCCATTTTGATTAACGCGTGAAAAGTGGCGCGTGTAAGTACGCCGATCGTTGTTGTAGTTTCACCGCCTCAATATTAAAGAAACCTAAGTTACGACTACACTCAACTGGTGAGTACAGCGATAAGTCGGGTATCGAATCCGCAGAGAATGTATGATAGATCGTAACAGATTACTAATTCAGGAATAAAAGTGTAAAAAGGTGATGGTTGGTTGTAAATAAAAGAAAAGAGAAGTTAAGTCTAAATAAAGTAAAAGCAAGGAGCAGGATATCATCCAATCATACGGATCGAAACAACTACTAATCAAGATTCCGGCTCGCAAGCAATTTAATCGAGCATTATCAATTAAACATAAACTTCACACAATAAGGAACTTAAGCCAAAGTTGCGAGAATAAACACTTAACCGAAAATTGGTCACACGTGGATTAAATTCGGATTATTGCTATAAACACTAACGTTGCATGACAAAGAAAGTGAAACACATAATAATCCGACTTTAATAAGTGCGGGTTCAATTAAACGTAATTTTGCACAAAACCTAATTTTCAGAGCTCGGGGCCCGAAAATGGCGGAATGAAATCCCGACCTTATTTATCTAAGGGAGCATGATGAATTAAACTAAATTACCCTAATTAAACTAGGAAAGCAAGAATTAAAGAAATTAAACTAACTACAAAGCATTGAGACTAAATTACAAAGCAAGGAAAAATGAAGAACAAAGCTATATTAATGGAGATGGAAGTGAATAGTTCAATCTTACAAAACCAAATGGTTGTCAATCCAAGAAGAGAAGAAGATGAGCTCTCAAAACCAAACCCTAACCTAAAATGTCCTCTAAAACTAAGTATGAATCTATATCTGAATATTACACAAAATTGGGTTATATAGTAAGTTAGAATAAAAGAAAAGAAAGAAAAGAAAAGAAAAATATCTGCAGAAAAACAGGGGTTATCCATCGATCCCTTTGGTCGATCGATCGACAGTTGAAATCGTGGCAAAATTCTGAAGGATCGATCGATCGACCCTTTTGGTTGATCGATCGATCAAGCAGGGTAGACTGCAATTTCCCCTATTTTCTCTTCTCCTCCTCTTTTTCTTTCTTTGTTTTTCCTTCCGCTAGAAATGTCGTAACTTCTTCATTCGGGCTCAGAATCGTGCACCGTTAGCGACCACGCGAACCTTGCGAGGAGGGCTACAACTTCCGTGGGATGTTGGGCCAGGTTCCCAAGCTATGAAATGATCGGATTACCCTTGAACGTGCGATTGCGTACGGAACTTTACCGGAATGCATCCGAACTCCATACTTAGTACCTAAATACCTACAAAAGCCCAATTATACCTCATATAACATGTTAACAATATAAACTGAGGTTGTCTGGTTAACAGGCTTAAATATAAGGATTAAGGCACCCGAGGGGGCTAAAATGCATAGGCTCGACGAATGAAATACACAATATGTGCGTATTATCAATACTATATTTCAGGGTCGACGGGGCCCAGGAAATCAAGGGAAGGCCATTAAGGACGTATTTGAGGCCTAGAGATATGGGGGCAATGTATCAATGTCGGGAGGGTAAGTCATATAACAGAATAATGTACCCACAATGAGGAAGGGAAAAACTAATGAGTGGAATCTGAAAGGTATAACGATTATAGATAATCATGGGTCGCGAAAAGTGTGTGCAGGGACCCTACGATCGGACTAGACTGATGAAGCCTTGTTTTATCCTTGTGAATAAATGATGAGTTCAAGTGACATGGGTGTGTCACAACATATGTGAATAGTTAACACTAAGGGTTCGAGTGTTCATTCGGTTTAGTGGGTACGCTGACGATAGCAGCCTTATTATGTAGGTTACTACCGTTTGGGTAGCGAGACTTTTTGTACCATATGCGGGGAGGCGCAAGTGTGGCACTAAGAGAAATTTTTAAATGGTATAATGTAACGATTCATGGTCCTTTAAGCTTTATGATAGTAGAGCACATTATTATTATATTGTATGGGTACTAGTTACCGAGGGTTTGAACGGTTGTAAATTGTGTGATAAGACTATCGTACTAAAATTTTCAAATTTTAAAAATATGGTTTTTAACAAGGCATCACCTGAAAGATAGTTGAGCCTCCATATATGTTTTATAGTATTGTAGACTTCGGTGAGTAAGGTGTCTTACTATGTTAATCTCGGTGAGCAGGGATGTTTTACTGATGTGATTCAGGGTATATTGACTTATTACAGAAAGAAGAGGAATAGCTCCTTAATGATATAGCGTTAATAACTCGTGATAGTGAGAACGCCGCATTTGTATGCCGTCTTTAGTGACATGAGTGTAGACGAGTAGACATTTTATGATCGTAGATGGGAATTCAGGGATATATGTTATGGATTAAAGACTTAACAGATCCCGACGACCAACAGGTTAGGTAGTAGTGTATTGGGGGGGTTCCTTGTTTGGATTTCGCTTTGCGAGACATCCCACGCATGAAACTTAGCGAATGTTGGAAGTTGGGAGAAGTTTGCCTTTAGTACATCGATTTATTATCATAGTGATTGCAATATTCGTAGTTATAGCTGTGAAGTAATGGTTATATTACAAACCAAGGCCGATAGAGCCGTATAATAATAATGTATGTTAATGTTACCAATCGTCGACACCATAAGCAGACTAGTGGGACAATCTAAGATATTATTAGGTGGAAAAGGTAGGGTGGTTGAGTAGGACCTTACCATATAGTCAAGCCAAGTAAGTAGGGCATAATTTGATATTTATATAACACGTCTAGTACGATGGTGCTGCAATGCACAAAGCATAGGGTGTATGGGCGCCCTATATATTTGGGTACTAAATTTTTCTTCCTTAACTAAAGGATTGTGACACAATGCGTATTTTGGAGATAACTGAATGTAGAAGTTTTGACTTCAGTACTTAGATGTTTGATGGTTTAGGTCAGTTAGAACCGTTAATTCCCAAAGATTTTCCATGAGGACAGTATCGAAAGAATCCAATAAAGTTTAACTCGGGAAAGGTTAAAACTTACTTGATAGTGTGACACCCCGCCTAATTAAATACCGGGCGATCACTCCTTTATTAAATTAAATCAAAGTAAACAGTTGGTTCATTCTCAGCATTACTGTCGATAAAAATAAATTTTCCAATTTAACACCCTAAATAATTAAGCTAAGTGTCAAACCCATTTTCATACATAACTTTCCAAATTTTATTCAAAGAAAAATCATTTATTTATTTTAGTTAACCACATTCAACAAGTAAGGATCACACCACATTTAAATTCTGCAACATAGTTCAAATAATTTAATACATTCATCAATCGAATGTCAACATACGAAATCTAAAGTCATACATCCAAACTGAATAAATCCCATGGTAACAATACTGGAAATAACTGAAATATAAATGTCCCAATAACAATGAAATAATGGAAAGGGCTACACATGCCCAACTAAATGAAAGTACTAAGAGTGGATCCGAATGAACGAAGTCGTCTAATCAAGAGACCTGCAACTCCCACCTAAGCTGCAGCGCGTTCCTTCCAAGAGATCCTAAGCAAGACGCCCCTGTGGCTGGGCACCTGTAATACATACATATATATACAAGAGAGAGAGAGAGAGAGAGAGAAAAACGGGTCAGAGCCCGAAAGTGTGTTTGATTTAAAATACGTTTAGCAAGTATTTAAATTGATACAGGCCAATGCAACAACATATTAGTGCGACACTCTCTTGAGAAATTCTCACCTCTCTTCTAATGTGCACACCTATCGCACTAACCTTCCCAACGGTTTGTCTTATCATTTATCGCACTAATCTTCCCAATGATTTAACTTATCTTAGATTACTCGTAAGATTTAAAATTCAACGATTCCATTTTGAAAAGGATGTTTCAATTAGTAACCAAAGTTCTCCATTTTAACTTTATAAAATCAATAAAGTTTTCCAGTGACATATTATACTTTCTCAAAACAAGTATTTATAATTAAGTCATCAACCATGTCCTACATATCACATTTCAGTAGACAGTTCCAGATTTCATAATTTCATATATATATTAACTACTCGTAAAATATATATAACAGAACAGCACCCCAAATAAAACTATGGTGTGGGCATACTTCTACTATCCAAACCCCATACCACTCATATCAAGGGGAATACAAATTCGGAATCACTCTCGAATTGTATTAACAAATACACAAACAATATCGAGGATAATCATAGATTCCAAGTCTCTAAGAGGATGGCACATACTCGCGTCTCTTAGGACCGTCTGAACTATCAATTCGATAGCCTGTACCAAGGATATCTATCTTCTAGGGTACAAGTCAATATCCCCCATAAAGGTCCCATCGAGATAAGACTGTCCCAGCGCGGTAACCTCAAGGATAGCAAGTAGCGCGGTATGTTTTTCACATGTATATAATATAAGTACACACAATCATATAAATATACCACTTTTATCATATTAATATAGGTTCCTCTCGTCACCCATAATTACAACATTTATCCTTAATTTCACATTATTAGTATTACGTATAAGGTTTCATCTCTAACCTTAACTCGAAGGGTTTTCTTACTTATTACGTGACACTCGTGGACTCTATCCTTCCAAGTAGAAAATTCAGTAGGTATACCTCTATTCACTATCGTAGCTATTTGCCGTAATCTCTAACTTGAAACACGTAGTTTTATCGTTCATTATATAATTATCCCAAAAGCAAAATTCTCGTCTTATAATAAAGTTCCCAACACTTATTCATATGTCCTACTGGTCTTTCCTATCTTCCAAAACATTTCATTAAGAATACCCAAGAATTATTTCACGATAAATTTAATTTAACTAATTAAACAAGGGAAATATGAGTCTGCCAGGAGGGGTCGATCGATCGAGGTTTGGGGCTCGATCGATCGAACATTCGATCGATCGAAGCTCTAGGCTCGATCGATCGATCAAACAGGTATTTCGATTTCTACAGAATTGCAGTTACGGGTTCTAACACTTTTCTTCATCCAAATCCATATTTTTCCAAACTCAAACGTCCCAAAATGCTACTACTAACATTATATCAATATATCAGATGTTTCCAACGTAAGGCATGGGTATTTCTATCATTTAATCAAGGATTAACAGCCCCAAAAGTTAATTAATTGTCAAGAACACTAAAATTCTCTTAAACGGGTTTCTAACCAATTTTCTTCAGAAATACCTTCTTATAATTATCAAAATTTCGTGGATACATTCCTCTACATGGCAAGGTTTCCAGAATTTTCATATAAATCAATACTACATGGATTTTCCTATCACAAATTGGGTTTTCTTCCATATTTTTCATCTCAAATCATTCCTAAACTAATATGAAAATTGCACCAACGAAACTACGCAAGAAAATACTTTCCTGGGATTTTTAGAAGTCTGGTTTGGAGATGAATCCGGTGTGGTTGCGTTCCCCGTCTCGCGATCTACACGTTGGCGGTGACGGCGGTGCAAACGGGTGACTTTTTGGCCTTGAATTGCCTTGAGAGCTTTCTCCTCTCTTCTCCAATGGCCGTACTAGGGTTCTGAATATTCTAACCCTAAATGGTTAACCTAAATGGATGATATAGGTTGCTGATTTTCGTGGGTTTAATTACCCAAATATGTAAAATGACCAAAATGCCCTCCTGGGTTACTAATTAGGCCTAAAAACGCCCCGAGACCCAAACTACACCCCCGGGTACACTTTACTGACTATCTCGACCCTTCCGGACTCGTTGGCGCACTCAAAATGACCATACGGGTAACTTATAAAATATTCACTTTTTAATTATCAAAATTTAGTCCTGACGCGACACGGGCGCGTCCCGATTCAAATTTCCAAAACTGTCATTTTATTCACTCGTGACATTCAATATAATCAATATCATATATTACTTTGCTCATTAGTAATATTCAACAAATTTCCCATAATTACTAACTCTCATCACGTTAATAATTATAACATAATTAATTTCTGGATTTTTATTAAATAATTAACTCACATTAAATTTAATAAATCCCCAAATTAATATAGCATAAAAATACGGGGTATTGCAGATAGGACATGGGGAGAACATGATTCACGAGAATCTGAAGCCTAAAGAGAGGGGGAAGGACTACGACATGCAGTGATGACACTGTCTCCTGAGCCATATATGTGGATGTGATGGTAAGAAAGGTAAAATGCGTAATGATATAAAGCCGTAGTAGTGACGGCCTAAGCAAAAGAAGACAGTACTGAGCTCCAATTGGAAGTGGAGCATCAGGAAATAATAGAGTTCCTTCAGCATTAGTAATTCCTTGGTAGTAGTGAGAGAGTAAATCATTGGACCATTACAGAGTTAATTACTTCGCAATGGGATCACGACCCTATGTGGGTGAAAGTGGGTCGGGCAATTAAAGTAGCTCACGTTATGCCAAGTTAGGACAAATCATAATGTGTAACAGTAAACCCCACCCATTATTCCTGGGATAGTAAGGTTATATGGGGTACAAATAGAGTTTTTGTTCGAAAGAGTCAAGTGAGTTATGACTCGATTATTCGGAAGAGTTTCTGGGAGGCCATGAATATCGAGATGTGAACATATTCGGCCTAACATACTCACAGGCGGGCAAGAAGACTGCTAGTTTTTGTTTCACATTGCGAGGTAGGTTGCATTTCCAATTATGGGAAGGTTTAGTATAATATCTTCCACTGGTGAGTTAGTGTAAGACGACTCCCCTCAACTTATTATCGATAGGATTCCATTCGAGGCGTTATATATATCAATCCTTGTTATCCATATGCTTATTGGATAGAGGGAAGGACAATAATCTACTAGGTCTAGAGGAATTTTAGGGCCCATTAACGAGGGTGGAAATGATTGGGAGTTGCATTATTGCATGTTGGAATGAGGAAATTGGTACCGAGTGATGTGGGATCTTTTTTCTATTATTGTTAAGTTTGAGCCGGTAGCATACTGGCTTAGGTTCCATAGTCCTTTACGGAGGTAGTATGGAGAAAATGTGTTAACATTTATAGTATATATTGTGTGTAAGACAAATTCGTATATATTTAAATATCAATTAATCTACTAGTGCGAGTAGTAGGAGGCTAGATAGTAACTATCTAAAATTTAAGTGGTGAAACTTAAATAGTAAGGCTTGGAGATTAAATTATCAGTGAGGTGTTCATTATTAAGGGTATTCGGTAATGTACTGTATGGGAGGTACTCCGTAGATTCATGAGATGTGAAATAAATAATCGGAGTTGTCCTTACCAAAAAACCCTTATTTTCCGAATTTCGGGACGAAATTCCGTTATTAGGGGGGGAAGTATGTAACACCCCGTATTTTTGAAGATTTAAATAATTACGTGATTGATAATTATTGTTTGATTAATTAAATTAAAATGTGAGAATTAATTATTAATCCGGATTAAAATTGAATATTTACTAGCGTGACGAGAATTTAGTAATTAGCAACATTACTGTGAGAATAAGTAATATGGAATGACGATTTTATATACCTTGCCATGAGAGAAAAATATGACAGTTTGGTATATTAAGTCGGGACACACGTGTGAGTCGTGTCAGAACTAATTCAGTGAAATAAAAAGGTAAATTATTTTTAAGTAACTCGTATGATCATTTCAAGTGCACCATTGAGTCCGGAGGGGTCGAGATAGTCAGAAAAACTCTACCCGAGTATTTTATTTGGACTCCGGGATATTTTTAAGCCAAGCTGGCACCCAGTAGGGGTAGTTTTGTAATTTGGAGTTTTTGAGGAATTAAATGGACGAAAATTGGAGAAATAATATATCATCTAATTGGGGACAATTAGGGTTAGGGTTAGGTTACACCGAAATCAAGAGAGAGCCACAGTGGGTGAGGGAGAGCAAATTCCAAAGGAGGAGAAGCTATGTTCACCACCTTGCACAACCACCACCACCACCATCATGTAGATCGGAACGCGAGGATCGCATCCATGCCAACAACACCAACGGATCATGCCTTCGAAATTGAGGCAAGAGTTTATTTATTTATTTCTTTAGCGATAATTATGTTCATGTTAGTCTAGGTTAATAAACCTTTGTTATGAAAGTTAATTTGGGTGAAATTTGAGAACTATATCATAAACTAGGGTTGATTTCATAAGAATTTGAATACCATATGTAGATAGGATGATGCCTACGAAATTAGAGTGATTTCTATGAACCAATCTGGGCTTAATTTAGAAGTTATGCATATTAATTTAGGAACTAGGGTTCTTGACAATAAAATTGGGAATTTCGAATTTTATGGATGATTGGTGACCATTTAATGATGTTCAATTATGGGAAATATCACATACATGTTAGAATAATATTTGGTATTGATTGTTGGAAGTTTGGGCTTAATCTTTATAGGTTTTAGGGTTGAAAAATGGTGCAAAATGAGGTTGTCTAAGGTTGAAGACGAATCATCCCAGGTCGCGAGATGACGCTCGAAGTCGTTCGAGCGAGATTGGTTATCGCGCGAAGTCGTTCGAACGACATGTGGAAGTCGTTCGAGTGATATCCATTATGTTTTGAGCGAGATTTCTAATTTTTAGAGAATTTCCTATTTTTCCCTTATTTGTGTAAACAGTCAATTTGAGTGAGAAAAATTAGTGTTCGATGAACCCAAAATAGTGGAGGATTATTGGGAGTTGTTTAGGTGTAATGATTCAAATATTTGGAACGGTGAATTTACCTTGAAGATTGCGAGAGAGAGATAATCGTAATTGTAATTGCGTCGAGAGTATTGAGTGATAAATACTTATGATATTAGTTCTAATGATATGGAACTTATAAGAATAAAAATTAGTGGTTACTTTTGGGACTTCTTATGATTATGAATTAAGGATTTTCGGGTGACATATTATCCCTATATATATTACGAGAGAGGGAATATCGTGATTTAAAAATACGTTGATAGTATTTAGTGATGGTAATACTATGTATGGAATATGACAATTGGTTGTGTGTATACCGTTTGATTTAATGGGTTATGTGTATACCTATATTTGATATTTTGTGTATGACATACCTAGCTGCTTGCTATCGCGGGGGATTGTGTAGAAACAGTCTTATCCTGAGTGACTTTCGGGGGGATATTTGACTTGTATCTCAGAACATAGGACTGTGAAGACTTGTTCGTGAGTCGATAAGTTGTTGACTATGGGAGCGTAGGTATGTGCGTGACCCATAGGTATGTGAACTACGTTCGTCGCCAATCTGTGTGATTTGTTTATATGGTTCGTGGGAGATTTCTGAACCAATAGTCCTTGTTTGAGTACGAGATGTACCGGGACATGATAGCAGAGTATCCAATGCACTATAGGTATATCCTTAGGGTGCTGTGTTAGTATATATATAATAGTGGTAGATATTTATATATACTTGTGTTAAACTTACAGTGTGATATTTGTAGGCTATTAAGATTGGGTTAATACATATATAATAGTGAAAGATATATATGTATGCTTTTGGTATATCTAAAATGAGATAATATCATATTATTAAGATAGTGAAATCTTCAGTAACGTAAATAGTAAATACTTGACGTTAGTGTGATGACACTTATTTAAAATGATTAATGTCGAGATCAAATACGGGATACTACTACGTGGGGTAATTAGTAAGATAAACATTTTTCTAGTTAGGAGTGTGTCAGATGGATAGGTTGAATTAGATGTACGCTAGGCGTACACACTAGTTGAGAGGTGAGAATCTCATGTGAGAGTTCGAATTATCATGCATATGATACTTGCTTTAATGCAGTTTTAAATACTTGCTAATAAATCATTTTAAAACATCGGGCTCTGACCTGTCTCTTGCATTTCTTCTCACTTTTTCTATATATATATGTATTAGTACAAGTGCCCAGCCACAGGGACACTAGTTCTAGATACTTGGATGGTTTTCTGAGCTGCAGCTATTGTGAAAGTTGCGAGTCATTGAGATTAGACGCTTCTCATTTCATTCAGTTCCTAGTTCAGATATTTCAGTTCGGGCATGTGTCGCCCATTCTCATTAGCGGAGTTGTATTCAGTTCCTTTATGGTTCTTTTCAGTTGGTTTGAGTATTTATTATGGTTTGGTTTGTGACTTTGAACTGGAAGATTTTATCCAATTTTAATTATTCAGTAATTAATTCAGTCGGCGTTTAATTCTTGTGTATGGTTTATAATTACATGTTCAGAAATTTATTGAATTAATTGGTTTCAAGTTTAATTGGGAAATGTTTTTATAGTAGCTTAATTAAATGTTAGGTAATTAATTGGAATGAAGTTTTCAACGGTGATGCTAAGAATGAACCAACCGAACATTCTGTTATAAATTTTATAATGGACTGATCACCCGATATTTAATTGGGTGGCGTGTCACAGGTGGCATCAGAGCATCAGGTTTTAGTGTCTTTTAGGATCTGTACGACTTATTACGTTTCATCTTAGCGTTCTTTGATGTAGAGCCTCATTCTAGGAATGTTGTATTCCGCTACGTATATGACTCACGCTCTACTGCGATTTAGTTTAGTGAATCCAATTCACATGCGACAGTGATTGGACATTGTACTACGAATAATATGGGATAACCAGCGAAGTCCGTTAGCGGGACTGCAGTAGGAGGAAAACAATTTGAAGTTGTGAAGCATTCGGGGAACGATAATGGCGGTAGAAGGCACCAACAGTAATATCTAAGTGTGATGGGCCAATGGAAGGAGCTAATCCAAAGGCAATAATGTAAAGTAGAGTGCAGCAACACTCATAATTTTATATTAAGAAGAAATTTTTCTAGCTCAGAGAAACGGCAAAGAGTAACAATCGAAAATCAAATCGTGATATTGGGTGCAAGTTAACCGTTTAATCTTCCACCAATAGGTCGGGTAGAGACCGACTGTAAAGGATGAGTTAACTCGGTAAGCGAACTTCGTAACCGAAGTAGGAGACACGGAAGATAAAAGGGTCCGTAAGTTGAAAATGGACTCATGGGTAGAATGACCTAGCGTGAATGGGAGGTGCAACAAAGGTGACTAGTGTCAATTTCGTCAAAGTATATGTTTATTAGAATATGCCAATGCCCCAGAAGAAAGGGAGGCAGTAGAGTTATGATACCTAGCCGAAGGGGAAGAATTAAATAGTGTTAGTAGAACATCACCAGAAGGTATACCCAGTGAAGGGGAAACCTATTTAAATGATATGATTAAATCT
Organism: Sambucus nigra; assembly: GCA_949130495.1. Lineage (NCBI taxonomy): Eukaryota > Viridiplantae > Streptophyta > Magnoliopsida > Dipsacales > Adoxaceae > Sambucus > Sambucus nigra. Next base: position 401,038,550 of record OX422211.1, read on the forward strand.
TAACGTAATGGTAATGGATTCAGCCAAGACCAGCGGGTCGACCATGTGTTCCATATGCCCTGTAGAGCTCAAGGAACAACAAAAATAACAATTGGGAGTTAAGACTACCAGGTCCGAGATAAGGACATCCTAACAAGGCTAGGGGGCCAGTGAAAGGGAAATTACCCTTTAGGTAGAGATAAGGGTTACCAGTTTTGAATATAATCACTTGAGAAGTGAAATTGATAGTATCGGGAATAATAAATCTTGCCTATAAGGCATACCAGTTGGAAACGTAAAATATCCAGTGTAAGAATCGGTTCTAGAGGATTGGACCCAGGAACTAATAACCCAAGAGTAGTAGGTCTAGACAGGACCAGCGTAGTCCTTAATAACTGTAACATATCATATTTCAGGGTCGATGGGGCCCATAAATCAAGGGAAGGCCAGTAAGGCCGTATTTGAGGCCTAGAGATATGGGGCCAATGTATCAATGTCGGGCGGGTTAGCCGTAAAACACAATAATGTACCCACAACGAGGAAGGGAAAAACTAATGAGTGGAATCCGAAAGGTATAACGATTGTAGATAAGTATGGGTCGCGAAAAGTGCATGCGGGGACCCTACGATCTGGCTAGACTGATGAAGCCTTGTTTTATCCTTGCGAATAAATGATGAGTTCAAGTGACATGGGTGTGTCACAACTTATGTGAATAGTTAACACTAAGGGTTCGAGTGTGCATCCGGTTTAGTGGGTACGCTGACGATAGCAGCCTTATTATGGAGGTTACTACCGTTTGGGAAGCGAGACTTTTTGTACCATCTGCGGGGAGGAGCAAGTCTGGCCACCAAGAGAAATTTATATATCATATTATGTAACGATTCGTGCTCCTTTTAACTTTATGATAGTAGAGAACATTGTTATTATAATGTATCGTTACTAGTTACCGAGGATTTGAACGGTAGTAAATTTTGTGATAAGACTATCGTACTAAAATTTTCAAATTTTAAAAATATGGTTTTTAACGAGGGATCAACTGAAAGACGGTTGAGCGTGCATATATGTTGTATAGTATTGTAGACTTCGGTGAGTATGTTGTCTTACTATGTTAATCCCGGTGAGCAGGGATGTTTTACTTATGTGATTCAGGGTATATTGACTTATTACAGAAAGGAGAGGTATAGCTCCTTAATCATATAGCCCTAATAACTCGTGATAGTGAGAGCGTCTCATTTGTATTCCGTCTTTAGTGACATGAGAGTAGACGAGTGGACTTTTTATGATCGTAGATGGGAATTGAGGGATATATGTTATGGATTAAAGACTTAACGGATCCCGTCGACCTGCATGTTAGGTAGTAGTGTTTCGGGGGGGTTCCTTGTTTAGATTTCGCTCTGCGAGACATCCCACGCATGAAAGTTAGCGAACGTTGCAAGTTGGGAGAAGTTTGCCTTTAGTACATGGATTTATTATCGTAGTGATTGCAATATTCGTAGTTATAGATGTGAAGTAATGGTTATATTACAAACCAAGGCCGATTGATCCGTATAATAATAATGTGTGTTAATGTTACCAATCGTCGACACCATAAGCAGACCGGTGGGACAACCTAAGATATTATTAGGTGGAAAAGGTAGGGTGGTTGAGTAGGACCTTACCATATAGTCAAGCCAAGTAAGTGGGGCATAATTTGATATTTATATAACACGTCTAGTACGGTGGTGCTGCAATGCACAAAGCTTAGGGTGTATGGGCGCCCTAGATATTTGGGTAATAAATTTTTCTTCCTTAAGTTAAGGATTGTGACACAATGCGTATTTTGGAGATAACTGAATGTAGAAGTTTTGAGTTCAGTACTTAGCTTTTTGATGGTTTAGGTCAGTTAGGACCGTTAATTCCCAAATATTTTCCATGAGGATAGTATCGAAAGAATTCAATAAAGTTTAACTCGGGAAAGGTTGAAACTTACTTGATAGGACATGGGGAGAACATGTTTCACGAGAATCTGAAGCCTAAAGAGTGGGGGAAGGACTGCCACATACAGTGATGACACTGTCTCCTGACCCATAGACGTGGATGTGGTTGTAAGTTAGGTAAAATACGTAATGATATAAAGTCGTAGTAGTGACGGCCTAAGCATAACAAGACAGTACTGAGCTCCAATTGGAAGTGGAGCATCAGGAAATAATAGAGTTCCTTCAGCATTAGGAATTCCTTGTTAGTAGTGGGAGAGTAAATCCCTGCACCATTACAGAGTTAATTACTTCGCAATTGAATCACGGCCCTATGTGGGTGAAAGTGGGTCGGGTAATTAAAGTAGCTCACGTTATGCCAAGTTAGGACAAATCATAATGTGTAACAGTAAACCCCACCCTTTATTCCTGGGATAGTAAGTTTATATGGGGTACAAATAGAGTTTTTATTCGAAAGAGTCAAGAGAGTTATGACTCGATTATTCGAAAGAGTTTTCAGGAGGCCATGAATATCGAGATGCGAACATATTCAGCCTAACATACTCACAAGCAGGCGGGAAGACTGAGAGTTTTAGTTGGACATCGTGAGGTATGTTGCATTTCCAATTATGGGAAGGTTTAGTGTAATATCTTCCACTGGTGGAGTTAGTGTAAGACGACTCCCCTCAACTTATTCTCGACAGGATTCCATTTGAGGATTTATATATAATAATCCTTGTTATCCATATGCTTATTGGATAGAGGGGAGAACAATAATCTACTAGGTCCAAAGGAATTTTAGGGCCCGTTAACTAGGGTGGAAATGATTGGGAGTTGCATTATTGTATGTTGGAATGAGGAAACTGGTACCAAGTGATATGGGATCTTTTCCTATTATTGTAAAGTTTGAGCCGGTAGACAGGCTTAGGTTCCATAGTCCTTTGCGGAGGTAGTATGGCGAAAATGTGTTAACATTTATAGTATATATTGTGTGTAAGACAAATTTGTATATATCTACATATCAATTAATCTACTAGTACAAGTAGTAGGAGGCTAGATAGTAACTATCTAAAATTTAAGTGGTGAAACATAAATGGTAAGGCTTGGAGAGTAAATTATCAGTGAGGTGTTCATTATTAAGGGTATTAGGTAATGTACTTTATGGGCGGTACTGCGTAGATTCATGAGATACGAAATAATAACCAGAGTTGTCCTTACCAGAAATGCCTTATTTTCTGAATTTCGGGACGAAATTTTATTATTAGGCGGGAAGTACGTAACACCCCGTATTTTTTAAGATTTAAATAATTATATGATTGATAATTATTATTAGATTAATTAAATTAAAATGTGAGAATTAATTATTAATCAGGATTAAAATTGAATATTTACTAGTGTGACGAGAAGTTAGTAATTAGTAATATTACTATGAGAATAAGTAATATGGAATGACGATTTTATATAACTTGCCATGAGAGAAAAATATGACAGTTTGGTATATTAAGTTGGGACACGCGTGTGAGTCGTGTCAGGACTAATTAAGTGGAATAAAAAGTTAAACTATTTTAAGTAACTCGTATGATCATTTCGAGTGCACCATTGAGTCCGGAGGGGTCGAGATAGTCAGAAAACTCTACCCGGGTATTTTATTTGGACTCCGAGATATTTTTAAGCCAAGTCGGCACCTGGTAGGGGTAGTTTTGCAATTTGGATTTGTGGAGGAATTAAATGGACGAAAATTGGAGAAATAATATATCAGCTAATTGGGGACCATTAGGGTTAGGTTACACCAAAATCAAGAGAGAGCCACAGTGGGTGAGGGAGAGCAAATTCCAAAGGAGGAGAAGCTATGTTGACCAACTTGCACAACCACCACCACCATCGAGGAACGCATCCATACCAACAACATCCGCGGATCAGGCCTTCGAAATCAAGTCAAGTGTTTATTTCTTGCTTTTTTTAGCGATAATTATGTTCATGTTAGTCTAGGTTAAAATTTATTGTTTCCATGCCGTGATAAAAGCTTTACTTTATATGTAGCTCAGTTCAAAGTTGGATTAAATTGACTTATATAATGCGGGTAGTGGATTAATATTTATACACATTTTCATGTAGGATATGAATTGCATCCATTGTTAAATAATATAATTCATTGAAATAACTTTCAGGAAAAAATGTAACAAAATAATGGTTTTGAAGTTTGTTATCGAGCAGTTTGGTTCATTGTATAACACATTCAGCGACCCTTAATTGACACAATGGCTAAGGATGTTATGAGTAGAATATTAACTAGTTGGATGAAATGGAGACAAATGAGTGGGGTGTTATGAGATAAGAGGATAAATAATAAATTAAAAGAAAATTTTAATAGGACAGTTGTTACGCCAGTGACCTTATATGGAGCAGAGTGTTGGGAATTAAAAAAACATGAACAAACTCTCCATGTTAGTGAGATGAGGACGCTCTGATAGATGATAGGAATCACTAGAAACGACAAAGTAAAAATCTAATATGTGAGAGAAAAGTTTGAAGTAGCTCCCAGTAGCAATAAATTAAGAGAAAGTAAAAGGTGGTACAGACATGTGTTGCGTAGACCAATATATGCCCCTATAACAAGTGGGAGATTGTTGGAAATAGAAGGTAAAAGAAAAAAAGGTTGCCCTAAGTGATCGTATGAAGAAATTATTAGGAGAGATCTTATGGAATTAACTTAAATGATAATATTGCATATAATATATTAGAATGGAAAAGGATAATCCATGTGGCCAACCCCATCTGATGAGATTAAGGCAAGAATGATGATGATGATGATGAATTGACACAATGCCCTAATTTCGGCGTCGCTAAAAATAGGGTTGCATATAAAATGTTAATACGCTAAAATGTTCCTTTTGACAATACGAATCCAACAGTATAATCTGCGTATATTTCAGAGTAACAGTTTGAAAGATATGATTTTTAAAAGATAACGAAATTGCCTTTTAGAGTGTATGCTTAAATTTACCATTTGTTTTTAAAAGGAACTGTATTTCCCTCTGGACACATATACGTGTTGTAAAAGTTTATTACAACCAATATTTTGGCCCTTACGTGTTTTAAACTCAGTTTTTCTTCTCGTTCATTGTAACACATGCATATAGTCATTTTCATCTCTCTCTCTCTCTCTCTCTCTCTCTCTCTCTCTCTATATATATATATATATATATATATATATATATATATATATATATATATATATATATCCATAGATGGTAGAAAAAAAAACTTCCATAGTTGCCCCAAACCAAAACTTCTTTGGAACACCTTATACACAAAACCAATCTATATATTTACTCTCAACTATACATATATATATATATATATATATACACACAAAAACAACCCATAATCCTCCATATATACACTTACATACACGAGTATAAAATAGAAAAAAATGGGACGAAGACCATACCGGTTTAAAGTTCGAATTTTGACATGGCTTCCATAGTGTTTCGGAGAAGATGAAATGGATTTTGGTTCTTTTAGGTTTCCTATTCGGGTGTTGTGGTTTTCATTTGTGTTGGAGAAACAAAGCTTGTTTTTGTTTTCTTCTTTATTTGTTTCGTCGATTTTAGGAGAATGGTAATGGGTTTTTGGCTTGTTAAAAAAAACAAAACATGTTTTATATAAGAGAGAAATGGGGACAGTTGCCCTATCAAAATATCTAGATATTTTGATGGGTTTTTCTTATTTGCACTTTGATCCCTTAATATTTTAATGTCTAAAATTTAATCTTTGGCCCTTAAGTTTATGTTTCAATATCCACTAAAAATATTTATTTGGGGATTTAAAATATATTTGGGTTTTTGTCTTAAAATGAATAAAGGATTAAAACCTACACGGTAGTTATACGTGTAAAAAGTTTGTTACTCGGGACTTAAAGGGGTAATGGGGTATGATGTAAAATATATATATATATATATATATATATATATATATATATATATATATATATATATATATATATATATATATATTTTTGTGTGTGTGTGTGTCTCCGACTTGGTATTTAATATAAAAATAAAGTAGCAATGTCATTTCAGTACTTGAGGATCAACATTTGTTAGTTATTGTTAATTGGGTTTTAAAATTGACATTTCAAGAAATAATTAATTCACATAAAAATTTTAATGAGAAATTAAAAGGTAGGTTGTTACATGCAACATATTTTAACGCTCACCATCAGGCTAGCTATCATAGTCAAGTAATAGCCCTCGAGTCTCCACTTACCGGTGATCACACTCAATTAAGTACTAAGGCTTCTTTGCCAACACCCAAGGCATACCAGCACATCCACTGGGGCAACACTCTCTAGTAATCGATACTCACCCAGAGAAAAACGACATACAACTAACACCGAATCCAGCATCATAAATTATTTTAATTCTTAGGACTAAATATACTGAATCTCCTCGAATTCTCGGGTCATCCTGCCCACACAAATTCACTTAAACTTGATACTAACCTCGCATCGCTAGTCACTCACCGTGGGGAGAGACATACCAACTAAGTCATAAATTGTGCATCCGATGAATACCTTCCACAAGATCCTTCTATGAACCTATAATCACTCTAGGCATCCAACTATATAACTTTCACCCGAGTATTATACTAATCCACTCATTGTGGAAAAATAACACTATATGTTATGTTTCCTCGAGCTCTAACATTTTATGATATCCTCAAATCATAACCCTGTTCTTTATAACTAAAGGAGCTAATTGCTATGCCGACTAATCCATAAGATCGTTAATCCTAAGTAAAGCGGATACTATGAGCAAATCGGGTGGCAGAACACACAGCCACACATGCATGGAACTTGTGCAAACAAATGATATTTCAAATAAGAGCGAACTCAGTTGTCGAGCTACAATGACCACACCAGATCATTCCACATTTATACTGATCCAAGCCATGTTGTGATCGAATCGTTAATATGGTAAAATCCTAGGCTACCGCAATCGAAGGAACACAATCCTCAACAATTGAAATTAAAAGAACACATTCCTAGGCTATCGATACTGAAAGAAAAACGAATCATAATGAATGAAAAATCATTTTGAGAGAATCCCATATTCATTTCAAGAACTATGGTTCATTCAGTGGGGACCTAAGTCGTACGCTTAAAGTTTATGACTCCTCCCAATCCCTTTCATTAGATCCTAGTCTCGACATACACTATGGCTTGAGTCACCAACCGTGATGAATTGGATCACGAACTACCTATCTTCATAAGATGAACGTAAAACCCAGACTATTATCCTTTGGTAAGTCAACGCTGGACTTCCCTCCTTTGGATTATTTATTCCCCATTTCATTCTTGACAAACAGGGATCGCTACGGTCGACGAATGCAATACACATTTGTCAATGCCTGCCTTGTCATTTGTCTAGTCAAAGTGACTTCGTGACCAACCTAACACACCTAGGTTATTATCTACTTTATCGTGTAGGGATTGTATCCCAACATCTCCTTAGGCAATGACCAACTAGGCGAAACACTCACCTCGTAATAGCCACCATTGGTACAAGATCGTTACTATGCCTATCCCCAAATTCTACTAAAATCGAATCTTTGTGACGGCCACATCGGTCATCATTAGTACATAAGGGTAATACGTACTATACATGTCTACAACCCTTAATCTGTATTGGTCTAGTAAGGCATTCCACTAACTAGTCATTTCCCTGCTAGGGTTATCCTATCTTATACCGATGGCACATGTCGATAAACCAATCATACCTCGATATCCTATTTGAATTGCTATTCTGAAGTCTTTACATGCCATCATCAATCTAAGTCTCGTATTTCATTTCCTAGTACTCATGAAATCAAGTAAGACACTTTCTACGCTAGTCATTTTATAACAAATGAGTATTATGCCCAACTATGACCCTAATTTACAATTTCCTTTAGAATGTTACATCACCTTTCAGTACATCAAATGCTACGCATGGTCACGACCCAAATCCTTGACCATTGGTTCTGGGTCGCAGATTTGGTCCATGACCAAATCTAGTGTGACCAAAATTGGTGGTCACGGCCAAATCCCGGACCACCAACATTGGTCATGAACTAGGATGGTCACGACCATAGTCATGGACCATGTCCTCGATCCACTATTTTGTGTACAGAACACATGGTCACGACCCAGAACCGTGACCACATGTTATCTTAAAAATAAAATAGTCATGGATGTGGGCCGTGACTATGTTATTTTTTGAAATAAAAGATGGTCACGACTTTGGGTCGTGACCATTTTATTCTTACATAAAATATGGTCACGACTTTGGGCCATGACTACCTTATCATTGAAATAAAAGTTGGTCAAGGATTTGGATCGAGATCGCCTTCTATTTCAAAAATAAACTAGTCACGGCCCAAAGACATGACTATTTTTATTTAAAAAATCATTTTATCCTAGAACCAAGAGTATAATCATTCAGTTGTTGCGAGAGTCCATTGGGTTTCATTGGACACTTGTGTGAGTTTACGGTTGGTTCCTACTGGTTGCATTTGCCCCATAAAAGTCCTAAGAGTTTGTAAATTATGGCCATGTTCTCAAATCGGGGGTCCCGTGACTATGCGGTCGATTCATGTGGGTTACATTGGTCCCGTGCACGGTGTTCTTGACTGTCACGTGATCGTTTAGTGGCTATTTTACGTTCTCACCCTCTGACGACATGTTTTTAAGACTAAGTCTAATAGTTTGAAATTTTTGGCCGTGCTCTCAAACTGGGGGTCTCGTGACTACGTGATTGGTTCATGCGGGTCACATTGGTCCCGGGTAAGGTGTTAGTGCCTCTCACGGGACCGTGAGTGGATTTTTTTGTTCTCACCCTCTCATGGCATGTTTTAAGTGTAAGTCTAATAGTTTGAAAATTTTGGTTGTGCTCTTAAACCGTGCCCGTGCAAGGTTTTCATACCTCTCACGGGTCCATCTAGTGGCTTTTTTTTGTCCTCGCCCTTTAACGGCATGTTTTTAATCCTAAATCTAACCGTTTGAAAACTTTGGTCGTGCTCTCAAACCGAGGATCTTGTGACTACATGGTCAGTTCCTGCGGGTTACATTAGTCCCGTGCGAGGTGTTTGTGCCGCTCATGGGGCCGTCTGGTGGTTGTTTTATGTTCTCACCCATTGAAGGCATGTTTTTAAGCCTAAGTCTAACAATTTGTAAATTTTGGTCTTTATCTCAAATCGGGGTTCCTATGACTACGCGGTTGGTTTCTACGGATTACATTGGTCCCGTGCGAGGTGTTTGTGCCACTCACAGGGCCATCTAGTGGTTGTTTACGTTCTAACCCTTTGACGTCATATTTTTAAGCCTAAGTCTAACAGTTTGGGGATTTTGGTCGTGCTCACAAATCGGGGGTCCCATGACTACAAAATCGATCCATGTGGGTTACATTGATCCTGTGCGAGGTGTTCATACCTCTCACGGGGCCATGTAGTGGTTCTTTTTTGTTCACACTCCTTGTCGGCATGTTTTTAAGCCTAAGTCTGATAGTTTGGAAATTTTGATCATCCTCTCAAATCGGGGGTCCCGCAACTAAGAGGTCCATTCCTGCGGGTTATATTGGTCCCATGCGAGGTCTTTGTGTCTCTCATGGGGATTTATAGTTGTTTTTTATGTTCTCACCCTTTGACGACATGTTTTTAAGCTTAAGTCTAACAGTTTTCAAATTATGGTCTTGCTCTCAAATCGGGGGGTCCCGTGACTCCACAGTCGGTTCCTACGGGTTACATTTGTCCCTTGGAAGTTGTTCGTGCCTCTCACGGGGCTGCATAGTGGTTGTTTTACGTTCTCATCCTATGATGGCATGTTTTTAAGCCTAAGATTAAGACTAACAATTTGAAAATTTTGGTCGTGCTCTCAACCCAGGGTCCCGTGACTACAAGGTCGGTCCCTACGGGTTACATTGATCCCGTGTGAGGTGTTCGTGCCTCTCATGGGTCCGTGTAGTGGTTGTTTTACATTCGCACTCTCTAACGATATGTTTTAAGCCTAAGTCTAATGGTTTGCAAATTCTGGTCATGCTCTCAAATTGGGGATCCCATTACTACTCGATCGGTTCCTGTGGGTTACATTGGCCCTGTGCAAGGTGTTCGTGCCTCTCATGGGGCCTTTTAGTGGATGTTTTGCATTCTCACCCTCTGACGGCATGTTTTTGAGCCTAAGTGTAACAGTTTGAAATTTTTGGTCATGTTCTCAAACTAAGGTTCCCGTGTGTACGAAGTCGGTTCTTGCCTGTTACATTTGTCCCGTGCGAGGTGTTTGTGCCTGTCACGAGGCTGTATAGTGGCTTTTTTATGTTCTCACCCTCTGACAGCATGTTTTTAAGCCTAAGTCTAATAGTTTGCAAATTTTGGTCGTGCTCTCAAATCGAGGGTCCAATTACTATGTAATCGATTCTTACGGGTTGTATTGGTCCCCTGCAAGGTGTTTGTGCCTCTCATGGGGCCGTTGTAACACCCTGGAAATTCAAGGACCTTTGATTAAATAAAATTTTGGGAGAAAAAGAATTTAATTTTATTGAGAGGAATTAAATTTGCAATTTGGGAAATTTTTAAATTTGAGAAATTTATTATTTTGGCTAATTGAGGTTTAATCAGTTGGATTTTATATGTCACATATTGAGGTCAAATTATGAGAATGTTAAATATTAATTCCGATGCAAATTCGGAGTGCACGGTTGAATCCTGATGGGTCGAAATAGTTGGAAAAGGGTGTCCATAGGTATAATATGTGTTTCGGGACCTTTCTGGACACATTTGAGCTCCCAAATAAGTGTTTGGGCCCTTTTTAGAAGGCCCATAAGCCCAAAAATGGGATTATAGTTAATAACCCTAATTGAGAGAGGGTGTGGGAACTTTAATTCATTTTTAAAAGACTAAATTGAGGAGATTTAAAGAAGAGAGCAACTAGGGGAGATTTTGGGAGATTAATCCAAGAACAAGAGAGGTGGCCCTTGAATCAACCGAACATCTTCATCAAAGGATGTGATTCTACAACCCCTAAGGCAAGTGGTTTAACTTGCATTTGATTAATTTCAATATTATATTCATATTATAGAAGGTGTGCATTAAATAAAATGTTAGGGTTAGTTCTATATTTGAATTTGGGGATTTCATGATTGTGATTTAAAAATATGTAAAGATGATAAGAATATGTGGATTTTGGTTCCCCAATTTGTGTGGATGATGTAATTAGATTTAGAAAATCAAATGGGTGGATTTAGGATGAATCTCGGAAGCTTTTGGGAATAAAATTTGCAAAGGTTTTAAAGCTTTAATTGCGGACTGGGTTTTCTTGGAATGAAAGAGGAGAGAGAAGACCAGTGTCGTTCGAACGACCTGATGTCTCGTTCAAATGATAGGCAGAGTCATTCGAACGACATGGTCACTTTCTTGAACTACATCATTTTTAATTCTGACAGATCCTTCCCTCCCCTGTTTCAGACCTGGTTGTTAATGTGTGATGAATTGTTCCTATTTTGGATAAATCTGAATTTTTGGGGTTATAATTTAGGATTCATATTTGTAGAGATTTACCCATGGATTAGTAAAGGATAAATCCAAATTGAGAATTAAGGTTTACGTTGAGCAATTGGGAACCTTGTAAATTAAATGGGCCAACTTATTTGATAGAAATTGTATGATAATTTGGGGATGTTAACTTTCAGGTCGAGCGAATGAGTCGAGGTGTATTGTTGAGCGATGCCAAGATTATTAATTAATATGGGATTAATTCTATTGAGATGGGATATGGACTCGAGCAAAATTTGGACTAGTGCTATGAGCATTTAGGCACGGATTTAGTCGAGTTAATTTATTATAATGGCATAAAATAAATTAAGGAATATTCGAATATAAAAAGGGTGTTAACCATAATAAGTGGGATTGAGGAATAAGTTCTGCATGAGGAGATTTCGGGCCAAGTGAGATAGTCTGGGTAATCGAGTTGGGTGACACAACTAAAGTAATAAATAAATAATTGAGTGAAATTATTTAAATGTCAAGTCGGTAGGTAGACTTGGAAATGCTAGGCTAGTGTTACGAATTTTGTACACCGGTAGCTTTGATTTAATATATATATATATATATATATATATATATATATATATATATATATATATATATTTCTATGTGTATAATATTTATAATAAAGCATAACGATTCAAATGCTATCTTAAGAGGTTGCGCGATGTGGGTGAATCCTCTGGCTAGTGAATGCAGGGAGAGTATAATCCCCAGGTCATAGCGTCTGTTATTAGGGGAGATCCGTTATGGTATGGGACAGTAATTTTCGGGGGGAACTATGGTCACCTCCTATGCAGTTGTGATAGCATTTATATCTACAATATGTGTATGTACGTTGTAGTATGATATTACGTATATATAGTGTAGATTTTTATACGGGTAAATACATGATGAGAATTGTATTAATGATGTAACTGGTGAGAATGTTATATGGTATTAAATGAGAATGATTTAAATAAGTTAGTGTGAATAAATTATAACTCGTATTCTAAACTCACTCGTGATAGATTAGTGGGAAAAGTAGTATGTATATATATATATATATATATGACAAGGCAAGTTACGGGGTAGATAGCTAGATTGGTCATGTATAGGTACGCTAGGCGTGCACATTAGTCGAGGGGTGAGGTGTCCTCAAGAGAGTGCGCGGCACTAACTTAAATATGAAGAGCATTCATGCATTTTAATTTATTGCATTTAAATTCACTTGCGAAATATTTTCAAAATGGTTTGGGTTTTAACCCTTGCTATAGAATATTTTCAAAACCTTTTAGGTGTCCAGCCACAAGGATGCCAGAATTGTTCTATTCTAGGGTTACGCAGCTACGGAACATGTGGATGTTGCAGGACCTTGACTTAATGGCTTCAGTCATTTCATTTTTAGAATAAGATGCAGTCAGTGTTCCATTTGGTCATGTCGCCCTAGTTGTTCCATTTTTGTTTTAGTTAGTTGATGTATTCAGTTATTCCTCTTTTGGTTTATTTTGGTATTTGATTTATAGTCGGTGATTGTCTAAGAAAAGATTACATTTATTCCATTTTATTATTGTTTGATTAAGTGATTGTGTGAATGGATAATTATATATTCTTTCTCATGTTGTTAGAGATGTTAAATAAAAAGATAAAATTTGGCACCATGTTTTTTGAATACTAGGTGGTTAGTAAGTTTTAAAAGGTTTTCGACAGTGATGCTAAGAATGATCCAGATGAGATTCCTGTTTAATTTGATATAGGACAAATCACTCGGTATTTTATTAGGCAGGGTGTCACAGTCATCTAGCCGTTGTTTTACGTTCTCACCCTCTGATGACATCTTTTTAACCCTAAGTCTAACAGTTTGCAAATTTTGGTCGTGCTCTCAAATCGGGGGTCCCATGACTATGCGGTCCGTTCCTGGAGGTGACATTGGTCCCATGCGAGGTGTTCGTGCCTCTCACAGGACCGTCAAGTGGCTATTTCAATTTCTCAACCTTTGATGGCATATTTTTAAGCCTAAGTCTAACAATTTTCAAATTTTGGTCTTCCTCCTAAACCGGGGGTCCCTTGAGTATGCGGAATTTCCTAAACTCTTTTGCACGAAAACCAGGGCCTTTTGCTAGGCGTGAAATCCTAGAAGAGACATCACCTCTTTTTAGGAGTTGCATTTATTAATGAACTTTTATTAGGGCATTAGTTTATCACACGTGAATAAATAATCGCACACATAAGATGTGAAATTTACCTCTTTTGATACCCATGCCCTAAAATCAGTTATTGTGCAATTCCTCCTTTGATGCTGGGTGTAAGGACACAAATTTCCAATTGAGTCCTTTGTAGTTTTGGCTCAATTCCGGACAAAAATTTTTGAGTCATAGGATAGAGTTAATTGATCATCCTTCAAGCCTATGACGTGTTTGTTGGAGACGTAGCAGCCAAGAGTATAAAGGTTCATCAAAATACTGAGTTTAAGTGCCTCGTTTCTACGTCATCAACGTAGTTCCATGCTCCCAAGGTATGAATGCATTACATATATATATATATATATATATATATATATATATATATATAGGAGCTTGGAATAGTATAATGGGTGTAGGTTTAATTAAAACTGTTGTTTATTTTCAAAAACATTTAATTAAAACTTTAAATAAAGTTTATAAAGTTTCTGGGCTAAAAATAGAAATTTTCAAACTTTCTGGAAGCTCGTTCGAAATGTCGTTCGAATGAGTTTGTCATTTGAACCACATTGTCGTTCTAACGAGTTTGCCAACGAGTTCCCATATTGGCCACTGGAACTTCGTTCAAAATGTCGTTCGAACGAGATGGAAGTTCAAATGAGATTTCCAACGAGATTTCTAACGAATTCAGTTTTAAAGACACTGGAACTTCGTTAGAATGTCATTAGAAGGTCGTTCGAACAAGACTTCGTTCGAACGACAAATCTTGTTCGAACGAGATTTGGCGGGAACAATTAAATGGAATTTTTTGACAGTTTTCACCCACTTTCCCATTATCTTTCCCCACTAACTTTTGACTGATTATCTAAGTGTGGGAATCAACTTTGGAGAGTTAACTTTTTCATACACATCTATCTCCAAGAGAGGTTTTGAGAGCAAAAGAGAAAGATAAAAAGTTCATGTCTTAAAGTGTTTATTTTTTCAAAGAAAAATTCATTTACACTTTAGTTTTCACCCATATTATTTATCCAAGCTTCCATATATATACATATACATTGCTTGGAGTTTTGGCACCGGTTTTTCATCTCTACCGTTTGAAGAGACATTTGGGTTTGCTTCAAAATCCCACAAAGAAGAAGAGGTTTGTGTTGATTTACCTACTTGGAGAAAGGATCCTTGTTCGGGTGACAGTGACCATATAAAGTCCGATCGGAGGATTCCGAGATCGCGGTGGAGCTCCATAGTTATTCACTAGGCAGAGGTTGATACAAGAAGATGCCTCGGGGCTTGAGAGGGATCGAGTCAAGTGTTTTAAGTCATCTTGCTTGTATTTATAAATTCCGTACTTAGTGTATTTGAGGCTAGGGTCGTCCGAGGTTTTTTTCCATTGTGGGTTTGTTCACATACATCGCGGCGTAGTGATTTATTGTTTATTTTATCTTGCTATACTCACCAAGAATGCATGGTTAGGTAATTCAAGGTAAAATTTGGTGTTAATCACTACATGTTTAATTTGGTGCTAAATTAAATATTTGGTAATGTTTAGTTAATTTACTTAAAGTCAATTAATTTAATTGGATAAAATTGGTTTGGCCTATTTTGGTAAAATTGAGAAATATGAATTAGGCAAATTTTCTAGGGCTTGGGTTAATAAGTGAAATTTGAATTGTGTGTGGATGTAATCTAATTTCACTTTGTGTAAATTTAATTTGAGAAAAATTAAATTTAGTTAAGTTATTTTAATTTGAACCATCACCCTACGCTTCTGCATCTAAAAAGGAAATTATTACTTGTTGATTTGAAAATTGGGCAAATTGGTATGAGAGCCAAAACGATAAATTACTTCGTTAAATATCCTTTCAATATTTTTGGCTAAAATGGATTTTTCCTCATTTTCTAAATTTCCTATTTTTGATGGTTCTAATTATGCGTACTGGAAAGCGCGAATGAAATCGGCACTTAAATCTATCGAAGAGAGGGTTTGGATGTCTGTAGTTAATGAGTGGTCCCCACCAACTCATTTAGTAGATAATGAACATGTTCCCAAATCGGCCGATAGGTGGAGTGAGAGTAAATTTAAACTTTCAAATTTTAATTCCCGAGGTTTAAATGCCTTGTTTAGTGCTGTTACACCGGATGAATTCCTATGCATTATGACGTGTGAGACCGCTAAAGAAGCGTGGGATATTTTACAACTCACTCATGAAGGTACTAGTGTCGTTAAAGCTTCAAAACTCCAAAACCTCACCACTCAATTTGAAACTATCAAAATGAACGATAAAGAAACTTTTAATGAATTTTATGCCAAACTTTTCGATATTGTTAATTCATCTTTTAATTTTGGAGAGAAAATACCCGGAAACCGAGTAGTAAAGAAAATTTTAAGGTCCCTACCCGATAGATTTATTCCAAAAGTGATCGTGTTAAATTATTTACCAACTTTAGCCTCTACGAAATTAGAAGAGCTTGTAGGTGATTTACAAGCCTATGAACTGGACATGTTTCCCTCTAAAACTGAAAAGAAAATAGAAAAGGGCATTGCTTTAAAAGCCCGAAAAGAGGATAAACAAGTAGTAGAGATCAAGAGTGATAGTGACTCGAAAGATATGGCCTTGTTTTCTAGGAAATTTCAAAAGTTTCTTAAAATTAACAAAGATAAATTTAAAAATGACTTTAAAATTTTTGAAACTTCTAAGCACGACAAAGTCGAGAGGATCCCTAAAACTTTTAATGAAAATTTAAATAGGGACGAGTCAAATAGGTGTTTTGGTTGTGAGGGTTATGGCCATAGGGCTTCTGAGTGCCCCCACTAAACTAAGGAGAGAGGGTAAGCGACCCATTTCATATAATGCGACCCTTAGTGATAGTAATAAGGAAGAGGGAACCGATTCCCTCACTAAGCCCAACTTTGTGGCTTTCATGGCTAGTCATGTGAGTGATAGTGAGAACTCATCTATAGATGAAAATTTATCACATGACACTTCCAAGGTCATTGTTTATGATTCCCTTGTTTTTTATGATAGTGAGAGTGAAGAAGAAAGAATGAATGAAAATGAAGAAGAGGTTAATGTGAGAGAACTTCAAAATGCTTTTCAAGAATTATATGAAGAATCAATTAAATTAAAAAAGAGAAAATTTAAAGTCAGAAGAAAATTTAAAAGAGCGTGTCAAGGTCGTCGATGATAGTGTGTTGGTAGAATACCTTAGGACACGTGAGAGGACTCTTCGAGAGAATCTAGAATATGTAGAAGGCGAGAGAGATAGCCTTAGGGGTTTAATGGAATCCTTGAAAAAGGAGCTTCTCGAGTTTGAAGAGAGAAATATTTTGTTAGAGTCTAAAATTGTAGAATTAGAAATTAAACTAAAAGACTCTAGTAAAGTCAAATTTGATTTGGAGTGTAGTTCGCAAAACTAGATAAGATCTTAGGAACGGTCCAAATCAAAAATGACTTGTGTGGTTTAGGCTTCGATACTTGTAGTGAATCAACACATAAAGTCAAAACCAACGTTTTAGGAGAATCGCCTAAGAAGGCCTTTTAAGATCACTCCTTAGGTAAATCTTTTCGCCGTGAGTTCAAGTGTTCACATTGTGATCGAAAAGGTCATCTTAAGAAATTTTGTTTTGATCTTAAAAGATTTTTTAGAAAATCCCAACGTAAGGCAACCAAGGTAGTCAAGATTCCTACACCCCGAGATAGTCACTCTTCATTAGTTTGGGTTAGGAGATCCGACTTGGTAGCTTTACAAGATAGGGTATTTTATTCTCATTTACTTTCACATGCTTCCTCCCTTGCAAAATCTAAATGTTGAATGTGTTAGTTTTATTTGCATATTTTAGCTTTTGTATTTCATGCTATATTCTCATGCTAAATGTATGCTTGTTTAATCATTTTCTAGTCTATGCTCCATGCGTTATCACATGCTTGAATTATGATTTTTGTTTATCTTTTATATTATATTATTTTCATTTTTGTTTGCATTAATTGAAATATACAAAAAGATTTTTGGTTTATCATTTGCATTTTATCTTATTAGCAATTTAATCTTAATGAAATATTCAAATGATTTTTGTTTGTCTTTTGAGTATACATTTTTATTTTTGGTTAAAATTTTCAAAAACTCAAAAAAAAATTATTTTGTGTGTAATTTATTTTGACACACTTTATGTGGCATATACTTGTGTTTGAATCCCATATTTTACGCTCTCATGTGTCTTGAACTTTTGGTTTATATTGTCAATCCTTATTATGTTCTTTATCATGCTTACATGGAGTAGTTGGACTTTGTGTTGCTTAAATGGATTATATTTTTATATGCCTATTTTCACACATGCACGAGCTCATTTAAAATTTTAACTTCATATGTATATTTGAGCTTTGCGAGATGTTCTCCTTCTAATCTTGTCATCTACATATTTGTGACCTAGGAGGACTAGTGCATGTCAAAATACGTTGCACATGAGATGTGTGAGAAATAAAAAATGATAAATATATATGTGCACGGGGAAGGGCTTCGAAAGGATTTATCATCCTTTGCAATTGTAAGCCACTGTTTGAAATGGACCTAAAAGAAATACGTGGTCCAACGTCCTAAAAGAAAATATGGCATTAAAAAGAAAAACAATTGCCAAGGCCTATGTTTGATTGATATATTCATTCAAAATTAATTATATATATGCTTATTGAGGGAGATTGGATGGTATATCAACGGTTTGCACAATGGTCATTTATCCTAGTTGCGTTTTCAATGTCATGGCTCTATTGGTTTGTAGAATCGTCAACATGCTAGGCTTGTATGCATTGTGTATGTTTGTTCATTGAGTTTAATCTATATTGTCACATGAGGTTATATTCAAATGTGATGAAGTTTGCAATCAATTGAGAACTTCGTGAACATGTTTTAAGTGATTGGGTCTAAATTTAATTGTTGCTAGTTCACACCCCAACACTTTCGTTTCCACATGGCCCATTTTTTCCATACGAGTGAGAAAAGCTTATCTTATTTTGTGTCATTTGTGTGTTTATATATATATATATGCACTTGAGTCTATTACGTATATATTATGTATACATATATTTGATATTTTTTTTGTTTAGTCTTTGCTTTGCTCTCTAGTCCATATATTCTTTAATTCATAATTGGTATTCATCTTGTTGCATTCTTTGCTGATATCACATGCTTAATACTTATGAATCATATTGGTATCTGTTTCTTGCATCTTAGTTGGTATCCATTATTATTTGTTGGATTAGTAATGATTTTGTTGCCCATGTACTTTAATGTTCTCATCATTTTATGCACAATTGCATGTTTTTTATTCTTTAGCCTTTGTCTATTCCTGAACAAAAAGGGGAGGGGGGGAATGATAATGATAGGGGGAGAAATGGTATCTAATCCTATTGTAATCGTATCTTAGTTTGGCAGAGTCGCTATCTTCTTAGGTTGATCATAGTTGATAAAGGGGAGAATTAATTTTGGGGCATTTAATGTGTTTGCTTAAGTGTGCAGGAATTCTATTCTTCATGGCAACTTTCATCGTCAAAGATTTTGATCCTTTGGCTTGTTTGAGTCAAGCATTGTATTTTTATTTTGGGTGGGACTTTGTGTCAGTCTAGTAGATCTTGAAGGCCCTTCAGGATTTATATTGGTTTTTGTCCTGGAATAGTCAAAGGGGGAGATTTGTAAGGACACAAATTTCCCATTGAGTCCTTTATATTTTTGGCTCAATTACGGACAAAAACGTTTGAGTCATAGGATGGAGTTAATTGATCATCCTTCAAGCCTATGACGTGTTTGTTGAACACGTAGCGGCCAAGAGTATAAAGCTTCATCAAAATGTCGAGTTTAAGTGCCTCGTTTCTACATCATCAACAGTAGTTCCATGCTCTCAAGGTATGAATGCATTACATATATATATATATATATATATATATATATAGGAGCTTGCAACAGTATAATGGGTGTAGGTTTAATTAAACCTATTGTTTACTTTCATAAAGATTTAATTAAAACTTTAAATAAAGTTTATACAGTTTCTGGGCTAAAAATAGAAATTTTCAAACTTTCTGGAAGTTCGTTCGAAATGCCATTCGAACGAGTTTTTCATTCGAACCACATTGTCATTCGAACGATTTTGCCAACGGGTTCCCATATTGGCCACTGGAACTTCGTTCGAAATGTCATTCAAACGAAATGAATGTTCGAACGATATTTCCAATGATATTTCTAACAAGTTCATTTTTAAAGACATTGGAACTTAGTTAGAATGTCGTTAGAAGGCCGTTCGAACGAGACTTCGTTCGAACGACAAATCTCGTTCGAACGAGATTTGGCGGGAACAGTTAAATGGCAGTTTTTGACAGTT
Source organism: Sambucus nigra (assembly GCA_949130495.1). Lineage (NCBI taxonomy): Eukaryota > Viridiplantae > Streptophyta > Magnoliopsida > Dipsacales > Adoxaceae > Sambucus > Sambucus nigra. The sequence continues at coordinate 401,058,580 of OX422211.1, forward strand.
TTCACCCACTTTCCCATTATCTTTCCCCACTAACTTTTGACTGATTATCTAAGTGCAGGAATCAACTTTGGAGAGTTAACTTTTTCATACACATCTATCTCCAAGAGAGGTTTTGAGAGCAAAAGAGAAAGATAAAAAGTTCATGTCTTAAAGTGTTTATTTTTTCAAAGAAAAATTCATTTACATTTTAGTTTTCACCCAAATTGTTTATCCAAGCTTCCATATATATATAAATTTCTTGGAGTTTTAGCACCGATTTTTCGTATCTACTGTTTGAACAGACATTTGGGTTTGCTTCTAAATCCCATAAAGAAGAAGTGGTTTGCGTTGATTTACCTACTTGGAGAAAGGCTCCTTGTTCGGGTGACGGTGACCATATAAAGTCTGATCGGAGGATTTCGAGACCGCGGTGGAGCTCTGTGGTTATTCACTAGGCAGAGGTTGATTCAAGAAGACGCGTCGGGACTTGAGTGGGATCGAGTCGAGTGTTGTAAGTCATCTTGCTTGTATTTGTAAATTCCGTACTTAGTGAATTTGAGGCTAGAGCCGTCCGAGGTTTTTTCCCGTTGTGGGTTTTTCCTCGTACATCGCGGCGTAGTGATTTATTGTTTATTTTATCTTGCTATACTCACCTAGAACGCATGCTTAGGTAATTCAAGATAAAATTTGGTGTTAATCACTACATGTTTAATTTGGTGCTAAATTAAATATTTGGTAATTTTTTGTTAATTTAATTCAAGTCAATTAATTTAATTGGATAAAATTGGTTTGGCCTATTTTGGTAAAATTGAGAAATATGAATCAGGAAAATTTTCTAGGACTTGGGTTAATTAATTGTGTATAAGTGAAATTTGAATTGTGTGTGGATGTAATCTAATTTCACTTTGTGTAAATTTAATTTGAGAAAAATTAAATTTTGTTAAGTTGTTTTAATTTGAACCATCACCCTATGCTTCCGCATCTAAAAAGGAAATTATTACTTGTTGATTTGAAAATTGGGCACTGGGCAATTTTGTTCTCGTACTTCCTCCTAGTAAATTGTAGAGTTTAGATCATAAAATATAAAATACATATAATCAAAGAAGAAGAATTTAGTTGGAACTCACTCTCTCCATTCTTCGACTTCATCTTTCGATTCGAATACATAACGAGTTGCTTGCTCGTATTGTACAATTGTGAGTTTCAAATCTTTAGGGATGCCAAACGGTATTTCATCATCAAACTCGTCAAGTTCCTCGATCACTCCTCCCCCGTGAGGATTGAACCTCCTCACGTCTTGTTTTAGCATATGTTCCCTAGCGTATAGTGATGATTCCACAATTATGTATTCTTCAGCAATTTACCCTCTAATATACCGTGTATTCTTTACATAATCTTTTATGGTTTTCATCAAACGCTCAAAAGGATACATCTAACGATACCTAATGGGACCACATAATAAATCTTCATCGCATAAATGCACAGGCAAATGGATGCTGATATTGAATAATAAAAGAATAAAATATTTCTCTAATACACAAACTACCTCAGTTAAAGTTGATTTTGTAGCTTTAATGTGCCTTATGTTTACCACTTTTGCACAAATTAGGGTAAAACACAAACTAATTTGCATAATTCCCCGACGAATATCTTTGGGTTTAGAGAAGCGATGCCGAAATAACAGAGGAATTAATTGGATGATTACATGCCAGTCGTGAGACATCCACTATTTTAAGTCATTTTCTTAGTAGCTTATTACTCTACGTAAATTAACAGAATAACCCGTTGTAGTCTGTAAGTTGAAGAACGTGTCTAATAGGATATTCTTCTCTATATTATTCAAAGTGAAAGAAGCCGAAAGGGTAGAAATTCTTCCTGTTATAGGATCATTTTTTAACCAGAGTTTTTTCTTTATTTTCATATCCTGTAGATATCCATGGTCCCTCTCTCCATCTTTGGAATAAAATCCACCCAAACATGATCCTATCAGATGTTCTGGAACATTCTTCTCTATGTGAATCACATTGATTACATGCCTTACACGATGATCTTTCCAATACGTAAAATAAAAAAAAATATTGATCGCTTTGACCATGGTTTTGCTTTACTAGGGTTGTTAGGATACCCCCTTGCTTTACGCTTCAGGTTTACAAACATGGGGTGTTTGCCTACATACCTATTCCCCACAGTCGCAATCACTGCCTTCTCCCCGATCTGCTAACCAGAAAGACGAGTAGGTGGCATCCGGCGCTGGTGACCAATAGGATAAAAGTTAGACTTGTCATTCTTGAAAGGTTGACTGGTCAACAAAAATCTAAGATGACCCATGTAACTCATCTTACTACTATGTTTCAGCCAAGTAGCTTCAGTTTCCTCACCACATATGGGATATCCATAATAACCATGAATATTACAACCAGACAAGGTCCCATAAGTAGGAAGGTCATGGATCACCCACATCACCATTGCTTTAAGTGTCAACTCTTCACCCTTGTAAGAGTCGAACGCCATCACTCCTTTATCCCACAACTCTTTAAGTTCTTTGATTAATGGGGATAAGAATATATCAATATCATCGCTTGCACATTGTTGGAGGGAGACTTAAAGGCTCCATGAGAGCTGGCCAATAACTCTGACTAGTACTTTAATTACAAAAAGGGTTAAACCCATTGGTTGAGACTGCAAGACGAACATTGCGCGATTCTTTTACAAATTCATGGTGTTGTGAATTTGAAATTAGTTAGATGAGTGAATCAACTGGATTACCCATCATATTCCCACCCATATCGCATCGAGCGTGCCATGCCATGGCCTCTGCTATCCATGGTACAGTAAAAAATCGTTTTAACCGTGGCCCAAGTGAAAAATATTTCAAAACCTTTTGTGAGACTTAAGGGAACTTTTGATATTTTGCGAGTTTAAGCTTTACCTTCTCTCAAACGACATATCTAGGTTCACCGAATACTAGACATTCATCTTCTCCCCATGCTCGTTGCGGTACAATATGCAACCATACTTGCATGCATGAATATATTTGTATTTCAACACCAAACCCTTCAAACTCTTCTTCATGGTAGGATAATTTTCTAGTAACATGTTCTCTTTTGGGAGAATTTCTTTAACCCACTTAAGAACTCCGGTTACGTTGTTCCCAGACAAACAAAAATGAATCTTCAAATTACGCAAACCAATCATTTCAAATAATACCGGGTGATCTTCATCACAATATTTATACAACAGTCTAGCTCTATCTACTTTCAACCGTATATATTCTAGGTCTCCTGATAGTTTAGTATCAAATTGTTCATTGTTCACATTATTTGTGTCCATAGGTTGGTGATTTTGGTCATCGTGGAGTCCATTGGCCAATTCCACTCGTTGGTGTTCGATTATGCGGTCGGTTATCTATAATTCTTTTGAAACATAAGGTACATGTTTTTCACCATGGTATGTCCATTTGTTATAATATTGACAAATTCCCCACTTTATTAAATGTAACTCAATATCTTCTAAAGATTTATATTTTTCTTTCATACAATGTGTGCGCGTACACGGAATCTTCTCACTTTCAAGGTTATTAAAAGCATAGCTAATAAATTCTGGAACGCCTTTAACATAACTATTAGCTAGTCCATCAGTCTCCTCCATCCACTCTTTGTATTGTGGAAAATTCATTTAATAATCTTCAAATTATAGCCATGTGTTAACATGATAAAATAAATATCATGTTGCATAAATATCATGTTGCATAGTAAAGCACTAATATAGTGTCAACAATGCTCAATCAATCAAACTCAAATACAAGAACACACCAATCAACGATACTACACAACCACTTAAACTCAAATTAAATATTTTTTCTAGTGATATTATTACAACATAAGAAAAATATTACTACATATTCATCAAAAGATAAACTGGCCGAGTGATAAAAGAGTTTAAATAATTTTTCAACCAATTTTCTTCTCCAGTGTTAATGTGCACTGGAGCATCTTCAAAATCAAAAAATATTTTATAAACCATGATTTGACACTCACCTTCCTACAAAGGCCGACTATGTACTAAAGTTCTTACTTGAGTGGAGATGAGAATGCACACCCTAACGACAGTTTTACCACTCAGGTCCTTCATATAGTATTTCTCACCATAGTCACCATGGGTTGTTGCCAATGATGATGAGGCACTGGTGAAGGAGGAACCGATATCTATGAGGGGAATGGAGAAAGAGAGAAATTTTGAGGAGGTAAAGGGAAACCATGATGCATTGGGGGCTGTAGGGGTATATTACCGGTTAAAAGGGAAAAAATTTGTCAAAGCTTCTCATTCACGTCTCCCAATTCATTTCAAAGCCTCATTACATCCCTTCGATCCTAGAATGACGTTCATCGTTGGACAAGAAACGCTTATTAACAGAATAAATCTCATCCACAAGTGGTGCGGTGTGTTTGAATCTTATTTTTGACATATGCGACCTCATACCTCTCTCCCTCCCTCTACGGTCCTTCCCCAATGTCTATACAAGGTCGTTATTCTCACGGTCATCGAATGGGCTTAAATTTGACTGACTACTCATAGGCTCTATTGATTTTAGAGTCTTAGCCAAGTGAGGAGGGAATTTATTATCTTTGTCCCATCTTGCATGCACATACAAGATGGCCCGATTTGGTACCTTTCCTTCATTTGGGATGGCTTTTTTCTTACTTGACCACTCATTCTTCCAATCTTCATAAGATTTCAATCCAAGCCGGTGGACATCAATTTTTTGGCCCTATTCTGCTTATTTTTCTCCCTTCGCACCATTTTTAGTCCTTCGCCTCATTTTTTAAATAATCATTTCATTGACCGACAAGCCTCTCAACATTCGAAAGGACTTTGTCTTTGAGATGCAAAATGTCGGAGCTCGATGATCCCTTAGGGAAAAGCTTTTGCCTATGGTTTCTTTGATATGTTCAGAGTTGTTCAGCAACCTGAGAAAGAACCTTATTTTTTGAGTTTGCGAAAAATGAAAACAGTTTGTTGAGTTGCTCGTAGATGTCATCTTTAATATGTTTATCTACGAGGTTCCAATTGTCAGCTCCTCCCACTCCCATATTCATTTTTTTCCATGGAAAAACACTGGGCTTTAAATTGTTGAACGTGATTTTTATCCACCGTGGGGTTATTTCCCAATAGAGAGAACCCAATGGGCTTCTTAACAACTGACCCAACAGTTTCAGGAGCGTTGGGCGTGTTTGTTGGATTACTGGGAGTACCTTTCCTACTACAACTCGGATTAATGGAGTGAATCGTAGGTGGAGTTGTGTATTTATCACCAATTGGTGATGATAATTCTCCTTAGGGTGGTGCCATCTCGTCGGTTTGAGTGTTGTGTCCATTACCGCCCAACATTTTCTATAAAAATAATAAAATTTCAATGCGTATCTATAATAGATGCATAATTTCAATGTTCAATATGAAATTATAACTAAGAAAGTAAATTTTGTGACCATATATTATAATCTACCTTTTCATGGTAAGACTTTAATAAAAGTTCAATGTGTTTGATCTCCATCCAGTCGGGATATTTTTTTTAAAACCTATGGATTTTGGCATGTGGATAATTAGGAGGAAGTGTATCTATAATGGATGCATAGATGTCAGCGACATGAACTCAAAATATCATCCTCTTCAGCCTATTGGAAAGATTGAGTTTGATGTGTATATGTCGCGAGACATCACAATCTTCGGTAACGCTCTTTGTACGTAATTCTATCCATACTGGGTGATTTTTTCTGCCTTCTCTAACAGTGTAAGCAAGGTCAGTTCTCTATTGGGATTATGTACGCGAAATATATATTGTACAGCTTCATCCCGGCATTCTGGTAGGGAAAACAGAATACGATTGAACAAGTACTCTTACTGGGGATGAACTACACGGTTTGCAAGGTAATTAAATTGTTAGATCTTACTTCTCCCATACCAATAAGCCATAGTACCCGCTGAATGAATCTCATTAATGAAAGAGGTACGACTGCGGTCAAATTTCCACCTTTCACACTCTTGTTTCCATTTATTATCACCATGACTCATTTTTTCCTGAGAAAAATGAACGAGGAAGTGAATATGATTCCAATAAAGAATGGCTCTAATGAATCGTTAATTTGTTAGGCTATTTTGATTTAGGTTTTGAATAATCACTACCCTTATATTCACCCAGTGCAATTTTAATTTAGGAAAATTTACAATTAGGTCCCTTGTTGGCAATTTTTAAGCATTTGAGGACTATTTACTATTAACGGACCTAAGTGTTTAAAATTTGTCAAAATTCCTTTAGTGTTTAAAATTTGTTTTCGAGGGACCTAAGAGTATTTTTCTATTTAATTTATTAGTTATTATGTACGAGTGTGTGAATCTCGTGAATATTGGATCTCACCGATGTGAAATCCAAATAACAACTCGCCGTATAAGACCCAAAATTGAACCGTATCAAACCATGCACATATAAAATTCTAATAAACCAAATAGCATATACTATACACATTACACACACACAAAAATACACACATACACAATATATACAATGTGTGTGTATACCAACTTTTGTATTTATTATAATTTTTACCCCAATAATTATATATACCTACTTTTCCTTTTTTTTTAAATTGTCTCTTAAACACAAATAGTGCACAATACACACACTTACACAGTATACACATGTACATACATAATACACACACATATATAGTATACACACATACATACATACGCAATACACACACACATGTATACACACATACACATAGAAACACACATAAACAAATAGAAATACACATATAGATATACACACATACACAGAGATTTCATTATAAAAAATTAGGGATTGGAAGATAATGTCATTACCTGTGAGATTGAGATTGAGATTGAGATTGAGATTGAAATGGGATATTGAGATTGGAAATCACAAAAATCACCATAATCGCCGAAGAGAGGGAAAATTGAAGGGTTTGGAAATTATCGAGGGAAATATGAAAAATAGTTTGGGGATTTTAGTATAAAGACGTTGGTCAGGGCCCTGATTCATGACTACATGCCATGAACCCTTTAAAGTTTAACACATCATCCTGGAAATAAGTAAATTGTCACAGCCCAAAGTCAAGACTCCTAAATTGGGATAGTCATGGACAAAAGCTATAACCATGGAAAAGTGCATTTTGTTTGCTAGTCAGGAACATAGACCGTGACCCCATCCGCGACCAGCTTGAAGGGAACTTTGGAGAGAAATTGGTGCCATAATGGTTACGTACGTGTCATGGCTTTGGTCCGTGACCCGTAGTGGTCAGGAACATGAGTGTGGCCAACTTCAAGAGGATCCATGACCTTGTTGGGTCATAGAATTGGTCACGGCAAATTTTTATGTGGCCACTTCTTTTGGCCATGGCCAGAGTCACATATCTGGGCCGTGACACCCAGGCTGTGACCATGCACAGGATTTGGTGTAGTGTTATCATGCCAAGTCGAACAACTTCACTAAAGACTTACACTATTCGACTTTTTTGTACCAATAACCTTAGATCACCATATGACCTTCAATACAACTATCACTGGAGCACATTACACTCCATAACACTGAACTTGATTGCCTTCCTAAGGACACCCATCATGCCTCAATGTAAAAGTCACCAAAATCCTGACAAGATTTCATCACCCATGATTTTCCCATAGTAAGTACGCTCTACCAACTTCCTAATATTCATCTCAAATGAATATTAGATACTCACCTAAATACTAGATTATAAGTATCCAAATATGGTCAGACATAATCATTGAACACCTCAAGGCGTCACAATAAGTAGATTTCTTTTCCCAAAGATGCCATGTGCAATTAATCTCAAAGGTCGAATAGAGTAGATGATTTCCTTGTCAAATAAGTAAAACCCCTTTCTAAAATATCCCACTCATGATGGCTAATGGATAAGGACCAAAAAATTTACTTCCCACATAATAGTGATGAAGCAGAGTATTTGTTAAAGTCATGTACTCGTTTGAAACCTAAGCATGGATGAAAATCTAAGCATTGACGTTCAGTTATCACGTAGGTAATTGACAACGAGCTATGGTATTTAGATGAAAATCTTATTTTCCTTTCGTTTGAAACCTAAGCATGGATCTAGCCTACGACCCTCTCCTTGGGACCAAATAAAAAGTCCAAAAACTTTCTTTCAAATGAATGACACCATATACTAGATATTAAACAACCACTTGACACTACTAAGGATTCTAACAAGCTATAGGACGTCGTGTACAACCTATAAGCCTCAAAGTCCACAATGTCGACGTCACTAGGGATCCTATTCCTCAAATGTTACATCATATTCTCCAAAACCATATCATATAAGGCTACCTAGGGTTTACTTCTATGTCACTTCAACTGATTATTATTACGAACGTAACACACATACCACCAATGGCTTGTAAGTCTCACCATAACTTATGAGATACATCTATCAATAGAAAATTACCAAGGCATTAACCTATAGTGATGGTATCCTATCAACTAAGTCCTGAGTACACATCCTTAAGTGATGACCAACACGGGTCTACATGCCTACAGTATTGTCAAATGTTTACGACATGACACTTCCCCAAGAATCAAGTTCGCCTAATCACATTATCATTATTAACCACCCGCAAGTACCTAACCAATGAACCCATTGTGTCCTTATCGTAAAATCAATACTTTCTTATACATGCCACTCTAATCACCTAACTTCACAGTTAGCTTTAAACAATTCACATCTTCTAATCCAAAGTATGCTATTTACCTTTATTAACATCTTAAGAGGCCTCTCACATCATCCAAGGTTGGCATAAGTGCACCTCACACTAGATAATGTAGTGTCGCCACTAATGGTCTACGCAGACACTCGCAAATTACTAACACATCTAAATATGGAGCACCAAGACCTATTAATAGCTACTAACTTGGCAACTTTTTACTTGGCAATGAATTGCCCATCGTTCTATTCTCCTTGACTCCATCATCGGGAACACGAATCGAAAACCATCACATGTCTAGCGTGACCTGACCAAAACCAACACCGACATCAAAGGTCCAGTACCGACCTCACAACGTCAAGCCTGAAAGGAACCTTGAGCCTAGTGCTCTTATACCATTTGTAATGCCCATGTCCGGATTTATAAGTTACCCATGGGTCAACCCGGTCCGACCCGAACATTAGATTTGAAGTGCAATGAAACAACTTAAATAATATTGTTAGTCCGATTTTATTTAATTAACATTTCACTTATTAAGAATGTGATTCTAATTTATATCAAGCGATATGTGGGACTCGTGGGAAGAATCCCAAGAATCCAAGCATTCAGAGCTACTAACGTAAAATAAATGTATTGCGCTCCCAAAATAAGGAATCGCGTACAACTTGTCGTAACAAAAGAAGGGAGTGAGTCGAATGCCCAGTGAAATATAAGAATGAAACATAGAATCAAACGACCAAAAGATACTCAATAACGCATCACCTACTTGCACATGCAGATACCTTATGCATATACATATACATATACTTATATATATACATATACATATACATATACATATACATATACATATACATATACTGATGCATGAATCTGTTTATTCCAAAATGTTACTTGACTTGATTAAATCTCTTTAATCTTACAAAAGGACTCTTCTTGCCCCTTATTACTTAACTTAGCATCATTCTCCTAATTTAACACACCTAGTAAATAAACTTAAACAAAATACCATTTGTTGAAGGAAAAAAAAACTTCATTTTCCAAAATTTCCCTCTTTCTCAAGTCAAAACTCACTATTTTTCTTGAAAACCATCTTTCAACACACGCCCACTACGTGTTAAAAAATACTTGTTTTCCTTCTATAAACCATTCACAACACGTACTTATTTTAATTATGGATTAAGCCCATCTCAGGTTTCTTGATTACCCATCGACCACTTCACTTGTGACATTAACTCACGTTGTACTTAGACTTAGTCATTTTAAGATTTATTGTCAAAATTACCTTTTTAAAATAGGAACATTTATCAATTTCATTTCACAAAGGTTATCTGTTCTTATATTCTTAAAACAACCACTTTCCTAATCATGGTCCACTTTTCTTATTATCTTCTTATCGAAATTCACCATATAACCGCGTACTTTAATGGGATCAAACACCGTTGGCTACGCTACCATATGCTCTGGTAAGTGATTTTGGGTCTTTCACCCCAGGGCTCCAGGCCTTTCTAAATTATTTTTGGTCACATCCTAGTCCTTTTTCAATGTATTTTAACATTTTACAAATGACCACATTATTCCACTTTTACCGACTAAAGATAAAATCCCGTGAAAAAAGCCCCATATTTGTGTTACACTTGAAAAATAACTATTTCTTGTCCTTTACATATTTACGTTGATTTCATCCCAAAGTCACTTCCTTTTAGTAACATTTTGTATAACAGATTTTTCCAACATTTTTATTTCATAAAAATTTTCCGCTTTACGTAAAAGTACCATTTTACTCTTTTATAGCCAAAACTCACAATTTATCCATTTTCATAAGTGTTATTTCTCAAAAATATTATTAAGTCACTAACTTAACTTATTAAATATTCTTAACTCATTAACACTTGGTTAACACCTTTAGTCACTTTGTGGGATTAACACACTACTAAAGCTATCAGTCTATTATGTTCTTTAATAAAGAAATCACTTTGGCATTTAAAGGAAATTTTTACTAGAAAACACAGAGTTTTCCTTCAACATCACATGGTGATGAAAATAAAAATTTATCATTTTCTCAATATTTCATAAAACAGTTTTGGGATTTAATTTTTTTCTTATTTCAAGTTAAAAATGATTTTAACCATTTATAAACATGTTCATATGATCACCAGTAACTTACTACAAGTCTATACACATAATAGGATGTTTATTAATCCTAGAAATTTATAAAAATGAGTTTTACACGTGATTATCATATGAAATTTTATAATATTTGTAAATACGTGATTTTCAAGATTAAAAAGACATTTTGTTCTTCATAAACATGTTTAGATATCTAACACCATCAAATCTCTATATATGCAACAAAACTTCAAGATTTATACTAGGCATATCTTATCAATGCAAATATTTCTTTTTAAAAACATTTTATTTCATAAAATGATTTAACATAGGGTTTTCTTGATATTTATCATCTTTTCTCAAACAATTTGAAAACCATTTTTAAAATTTTTAAAACTATTTTGAAATGATGAGTAACGAATACCCAAACATGCAAAGATTCTACTCTTATAAAATCTAACATATTTGCCCAAATATTTTAAAATAGATAATATTAAACTTAACAAGAGTAAAGTTTTTCCACCTCAAAGGAAGCTTCAACTATGGTGGATGAAATGTAAAAGAAGATCGCCACCTATCACCACCTAAGGTGTCCTTAAAGAGGTTGCCTAGCTCCACTAAGCTTGCCTCCTTAAATGCTCCATAAAATCCCCTATCAACTCCATAAACTCTTCTTTAACTTCTTCACAAAAATATCTAAACAACTTTTAAATTTACTCAATAATGGTGTAAATGAGTTTTATAGGCTTTTATATGTGGAAGAGTAAAAATTACTAGTGTGATTTAAGGCGGTAGAAGTGTTGTTTCTAGGTTTGGCATGGTGGTTGAGCTCCATGGAAACTCTAAGGAATTAGAGAGAGAAGGAAAATCTTATGTAAATGAGCAAGAATGAGCAGTCTCACCCTTTAATACCCTAGAACCCTTAAGGAGAGCTTGACACCTCATTTAAACCAACGGTCAAGAATTTCATATCATTTTTTCATCTATAAAAACTAATTTTTGTAGTCTCATTAGAACGAGAATGAACCACATTCGAATGATAACATACTCTCGTTCAAATCTCGTTCGAACGAGCTTCTAATGAGGGTGGATTTTCTAAACAGGTATATGTTAAAAGGTCATTTAAAGCATCATTCTAACGAGATTGGGATCTCGTTCGAATAACTAAAGGTCTTGTTAGGACACTATATTATCCAAATTTGACTCGTAATTCATCTTACAAAGTCTAAAGCCCAATTGGATCACGTAAAGTCACTAATTTATACGGGTAAGATCAAAACCACGAGGGCTGGTGTTACAAAATTGAATTTAAGTTTTTATTTGAAAAAAGAATAAATTTTTCAATGTTTAAATACGATTTAATTTAGATAAGCGTGTTAAATTATTATTTGAAAACTAAGTTAAGTAATTAGTTGGATGGATGAGGTTAATAAGGAAATTATAGCATAATTGGAGAGAGCAAGAGGCTTAGAAAGGATTAGTATAGTAATTAGTTGGATGGGTGAGGTTAATAGGATAACTAGAGCAAACTTGGAGAGAAATCTAGTTTTAGGAGAACTAACATAAGAACCTAGATGAACACCTAATGCCTCCTAAACCCACAATCTAACTTCGAAACTTCACACAAAATACCTACTTTTATTCTAACTAAAAATCCTATAATTCTCAACATGGGCTAAACTTGGTTTTGGAAAATCATCTACCCAATTACAAAAACAAAACACATTTTGGGACATCTTTGAAGAACAATTTAACTATTTCTTAATAGGACTCTTTAGTGTATCATTGAAAGCTTATTTACACAAATTGATAATTTTGAGGAACAATTACAAATGATTTCTTTATTCTTTCTTTTGAAAATTTTATTCATCATTCAAGGAGTGATATTTCTACTTTCTCCTCTTATGATATAAATAATCATTTCCACCAATTTTTTTTTAAATTATAAAAATGGTGTACAAACAATTTTGGTTATTTGATCTATTGAAAAATGGTGATTTATGTACATAAACGAATGAAGCCAATTCTTCAAGTTTCATTTCACTTTAAATTAGTTTACAAATTCTTGAAACTATATTTTTAGCTTAAATTAGTTCAATAGAATTGGGCTAGAGAATTGTATATGCCTTTTAGATGTTCTTCCTTAAATAAAATCATGTGTTAGACTACCCGTTTAATAGAATTGTATATTTGGTTTATATATATTAAAGTTGGAGGTTTTCTCATCTCTCTCTTTATAGCATTTTAACTTCAGTTTTTATTTCTTGTTACATGCTAAGGATGACAATTAATTTTTTAGACGACCTTTCTAATTTTAATAAATAGATTTCATCAACCTAATTATTAATAATATACAGTGTGTCACAACTAATCCATTTTAAAATATAACTTTCAATTATAATGGTTATAAACCCATAGAAATTGTAACTGATGTATATGATTTTAGTTACGAGTGTGATATCACAACAATGATCTTTAACCAAAAAAATTACATTTTTAAAAAAGACTTAGTAACGGTCCTTAGTCCTTAATAAATTTTTACTGGTTATTAACGGTTATTAATTTATTATTACAAACCCGTAAAGAAAAAAATTTATTGGTTCCAATAGCAATTCGAGAAAAACTAGCCATTTCTCCCATTTGTATACTTAAACTTTACTTTTTCTTCTATGCCATAAAATCCAATATCAATTATTGCACTTGAAAATATCTGTAAGTGAATTTTATGTATAATTTCTTGATTGTTTATGTAAATTATTTATTTCAAATGTGTGGATGAAAAAAACTCAAATGATATTATCAAATAAATATTTGGTAAAGTGTAAGTATGTGTGAACAATCTATACAATAGTTAATAGAGAGTGGTTACATACTTTGAATTGAGATTTTTATGCAGTTTGGCCTTCCATCTACGCCCACACCTTAGACGATACACAAAAAAATTCACTAGCTTCATGTTCTTTGTGGTGGACTAACAATTAATTTTTTTTTTTTTTTTTTTTTGTATCCTGCCACGTGGTGTCCGGACACTAATACTTAATAGTATAACCACACTTGCCTTTGTAACCTCAATTAACTAGGAAACGATACCCTACTTTATCCAAGCTAACAACTTGAACTCCAATATAACTATACCCTTGTTTTGAACTACAAAACCAAGGCACTATTGACCTAAAAGATATTATAAATTTTGAATTGTAGAGATGATAAATATAACGTTTGAAGATCAACAACTAATTACAAGCATATCTTCAAATGTAATACCTCATTAATGATATCACTCTCAAGAATGATGAATCTTTAACTTAAGGGTGGTGATATTCCCACCCCAAAATAATCTCCATAACACCATAAAACAAAAAACCACTTTTCCTACCATCAAACGCCACAAATTTAACACTTAAAATCTTACTAAAAAGTCTAAAATGCCCTTAAACATAATAACATTAATTTTAATCTTTAACTATTCAACACCCAAAAAATTTCAAACCCAAATCATGAAACCCAATATCACGACTAAAACCCTCAAAAACTCAACCTTCTTGTTCTCAATCTAATCTTGTTTATATCATGTACATTGTATTTGGGATAGTTTGTGTGGTTGTTTGCTGCATTTTTTACAGGTCTACACCAACAAAAATGACCATAGATGATCCAAAAACCCAAGATACAAAATATGCTCAGAGTGTAGATTTCACTCCTACATTGGACTCATTTGAGGTACAAAATACTTACATACATTGTACTCAATCATTACACACTAAAAAATCTAAGAAAAGAATAACTAAAAAAAGTTTGGAAAAAAGTTTATATGCCTTTCCACGGTTTCCCGTAACCGAAGAAGATGCAAATTCTTGACCATGATTGTCCCCCCCGTTATATCCAAGTTTACGGTTTATCATAACCGTGAATTATGGTATATCACAGTTAACCTTGGCCGTTAATACAAGCATTTCACGACTAATCTTGGTCGGGATCACCTTATTCAAGGTTTACCTTTGGATTGACTTAATATTGAACTCAATTTATTATTATCTAAAATTGCAGCAAGATGACTCAATAATAAACTCAATTGATTGGGGGGAGATTGATAACCTTGTCGTACCAAGTGCTAGTGCGACTTGGAATCACGGATCATCATCGGGTACACCATATGGGGAAGAATTTCCAAGTCGTACGCGTGAGAAATCTACTGTTGAATAATCTTCTGTAGAAGTGCATAACACAAATGATCCTTGCTTGCGGGATGAATTTTCAGACTTGACTATACCCATGGTAATTTTCCCCGAAAGTCCTAAGATATCTCGTGAATATTGCATAATGTGTTATTAAGTTTAAATATTTTCTTCCATTTGGGATGATACGGCATCTTCTAATAGTGCCACTTGTCAGGATCATACCTCTGAATTTTCTACCGAAGAGGTTGGTTTTTCCCTTACTCATTTTTAAGTTGTAATGTTTAGTCATATACACACAATGGATAATTATTTATTTTCAATCTTCACATGTATTCCAGAGTAAAAGTAAAATGGTAGAATGGTGCCAGATGATTGGTTTAAAAATGAAAGTTATCGTGATTATACTCAAATCCGAGAAGGAGAAACCAGGAAGAAAGCCACGTATAATTCTTGGATGTGAAAGAAGATCATTGCACAAATGGGAAAAGGACGAGGAAACAGAAAGGAAGAGAAAGCATAATGTTGGCACCCAAAAGTGTGATTGTCCATTTAGATTTAAGGGTGTCCCGATGGAAGATGGTAAGTGGGGTGTAAAAGTTTTGTGCGGTCTACATAATCACGAGGTCTCCGATTCGTTAGTTGGACACCCATATGCCGGACGTGCGTATATATTTTCAAAGGCATTTTTATGGTTGCCTTTAGTCGTGAACTGAACAATACGGTTGTCATTGGTCGTGCGTATATATTCCATGATCTTTTATGGCTGTAGGTATCTTGTGACGGTCATGTGAGGTTGTGGAAATCGTACAGTGTACTTAAAAAGTCTCCATAGGCATTTATATGGTCATCTTTAGTCGTGAACTAAAAAATACGGTTATATGTGGTCGTGTGTATATAATCCACTATCTCCTGGGGTCGTAGGAATCTTGTGACGGTCATGTGTGGTCATGGAAATCATATAGTGTACTTGTATAATTTCCAAAGGCATTTGTACTGTTATCCTTAGCCGTGAACTGAACAATACGGTTATATGTGGTCGTGTGTTAACATTCCACGATCTTCTATGGTTGTACATTACAACATAATGTCTCATTAGTAAAAAAAAAATTAGGACAAGTTTTTTTGTCACTAAAAGTTACCCTTGTGTGAATAAAATAAATTTCGTCACTAATTGAGTGGGAGGGTGTTAAATTGCTGACGAATAAGTAATATTTATCACCAAATAATCATTAAAATTTTGGTGCCATCATTCCCGCATTCTAAAATGTTTCATTCATCTATTCGTGACAAAATTATTATACATTTAGTAACAAAAACGTTTCTCACATGAAAAGAAATTAATTGGTGACAAACAAATTTCCCCAATTATTCCTAAAAAAAGTAACAAAATATTATTTACACACACGCTTCCTCGTTCAATAAGTAGAATGCCCAAAAATACCTTCCCTCTGTCGCCCCAACCTCACGGTGCTGCCTTAGCCCTATGTTGTTGCCTCACCCCAGGTAGTCTCTCTCTCTCTCTCTCTCTCTCTCTCTCTATTACACACAAGCCCTCTTTTTTTAGATCTGACAACTAACCACATTTCTCTTCTATTTTGTGAGTTGATTTCTACCGCCACACCCCCACATTTCTGCCTCACCCCCGCGTTGCCTCCTAAACACAAGTAATCTCTCTCTCTCTCTCTCTCTCTCTCTCTCTCTCACACACACACACACACACACACACACACACAACCTGTTTTGTTTTCAACACCCTAAACTTTAGGTTTGTTAATATATTACACATTTACCATATTAACAGTAAAAAAATTTAAGTTAGCCTAAATGGAAGTGTAAATTTTTAGGTTTTTTTAAATTTAGGGGGTTTGATTTGGGGGTTTTAATTTTAGGTGATGGATTATGTGTTTGGGCATAATATCTGAATTTTTATGGTGTTTGAATTGTAAAATACTATGTATTGTATTTTTCACATTATAGCTACATATTTTGAGAGTTTACTATTTTTGATTTGTATATTATATGGTGGTTTACTTTCAATTTTATTTTGTACAATACTATGTGTTATATTTCACATTATTGATGAATTTTTATGGTGTTTGACTTGTATATTTTATTTTGCATACAAAACATATAATGTGGATATAAATTGTTTTGTAAACTAGATCATTTGTTTTCAAATGATTATGCATGCGAAAGTTGATCTAATATGCATAGAGCGTACATTTCTAATCAATATGCATACCGCATAACTGTGTAATTTCATTATTAGAACATAGAGCATTCATTACTAAATCTGAATAACTACTTATATTGCTACAAAATCACATGCATTATTGTTATATTTGTAAGGACATATTTTTATAAGTCTGTTATCAATTTGTTATGTCATATACCGCTACACCGTCGAAGAGAATTGAAGAGCCATCTACATCAAGACGGATCTGAATTAATCAAGTTCTTCATCAAAAAGACTCCGCAAAGTTTACTTTGGTAAGGTTTTGTTTTAAATACCTTAACTTTACACTTAGAGCTTTTGGGATATTTTTACAAAATATTTTCTAAGTGTTGGAGCGGACATTTTCGTCAAAATTTGAGAATGAGTATTTTTTCTAAGCGTTGGAGCGGAGATTAAAATAATATATTTTGATGACCAGGTCGTTCAAGCGAGATTAGCATCTCACTCGAGCGAGATTGGTATGTCACGCAATGTCGTTTGAACGACACGCGTCCTTCGTTCGAGCGACACCTGTTTCTAGTTCGAATGAGCTCATTTTTTGAGGCGGCGCATTTTTATTATAAATACTTATTAAATGGTATTGTTTTCTTAAAGAAGTCTCAGCATTTTACAAAACAGAAAAACTGCGAAAGCAGAATTCTTTTGGCTTCTTCCTTTTAGGGTTTAATTCCCTTTTTGTTTTCAACTCACAAAACTCCCGTATGCTTTAGTGAATTATTTTGGTATTTGAAGAACACACTTTGCTGTTGTTTACTCTTATAGGGAGGATAACCTACACCGAGAAGACTACGTGTCTAGGATTGCGGTCCTTATGGTTAGTTGCGTGTGAACCATTGTTGTTTTGTTTCTAGCGGTTGCTTTGGAGGTTTGTTGAAGACACCGTGCGTTACTCTTATGGACGAAAGCAAGATTGTATGTATGTCAATGGTCTTGTAAACTTGTTAGAGTTCTAGAAATAAAAAGGTTTTGCCCTTCGGGGATTTTTCCTTAATCTTGTGTCGCATGCTTTATTTATTTATGGATTGACACACGCACACACGTAGTTAAATGGTTTGGGGCTGATTTAAGTTTGTTTAAAAATATACTCTAATTAAATAAGGTTTAATGGGAAACTTGCGAATTTATTTAATCAATTATCACACACTGCATTTATTCGGTTTTTTCAAATTGGTATCAGAGCGGGTTACGCTAATTTATCGGGTGATTCTGATTTTTCAAGAATTTATTTTTGGATACAATTTGACTTCTCACGTTTTTCAAATTGGTATCAGAGCGGGTTACGCTAATTTATTGCGTGATCTTTGTTTTCCGCAAAATTTGTGTGATATTGATTTTTTTTAATCAGTTTTGTGAAAAATCGCAATTTTTCATTGGAACGTTCATTTAATAAGGTGCCTATTTTTTATGGGAATAATTATGCCTATTGGAAAGCTCGCATGAAATCTAGTTTAAAAGTCATTGACGAGCGTGTTTGGTTGCTTTGTGAAAATGGATGGACTCCTCCCACGGTCACCGTTGATAATATTACCTCTTTAAAACCCATGTCGGCTTGGACTGAAGATGATTATAAAATGTCTAATTTTAATTCCCGTGGTTTGAGTGCTATTTCTGTAGTCGTCACTCCCGATGAGTTCTGTCGAATTATGACGTGCAGCACGTCTAAAGAGGCATGGGATGTTTTGAAATTGACACATGAGGGTACGAACGCGGTTATAGAATCAAAATTATAAAATTTGGCCACCCAATTTGAGACTATCACCATGTCTGAGTCTGAATTCTTTGATGAATTTTATGCACGTTTGTCGGACATTATTAACACATGTTTTAATTTGGGTGAGGTGATTGATAACACGCGCGTCGTTAAAAATATTTTGAGATCTTTTCTAAAATGCTTTACTCCTAGAGTCACTATTTTGAACTCTTTGGGAAATTTGAAATCACTTAAGTTGGAAGAACTTGTAGGAGATCTTCAAACCTATGAGATTGACATGTTTCCCAAAACCATTAAGGCTAAGGATAATGGTGTTGCTTTAAAGACTCATTTTAAGAAAAAGAAAGAAAAAGTTTGGGAGTCCAATTCTGAGGAAGATTTTGATTTTAAAGATATAGCCTTGTTTGCGAAAAATTTTAAAAAAATTCTGAACATGAACAAAAATAATTCTTTCAATAAGAGATTTTTTTAGAAAAATAAAAAGGCCAAAGAAAGCGGTGAGGAAGAGAAGAAGAGAGAAAAAAAGGAGAGTGAAGAAAAATTAGAAAATTTGACGTGTTTTGAGTGTGGTGGTAAAGGGCATAATGCGTATGAGTGTGCCACTAGAATTAGGAGAGAGGGAAAGAAAGTGGCTATGCCTGCCACACTTAGTGATAGCGACATAAAGGTTTTTTATTCGTGATGAAAAAGAGCACGGTATGTGTGTCGGGTTTTTAGCTAGTCGGATTAGCACATCTAGTTTGGATGGAGGTGAGGGGACTAGTTCTAGTGAGACCCCCGAGGAGGATGATTTGAGTGTTTTAAGTGGGGATGAGAGTGAATTTGAGAGTGGAGATGAAAGTGAGATCCAAAAATCCTTTAGAGATTTGTACACCGAGACCTTGAAAACAAAGATGTATAATAGAGATTTAGGTCGTCGGGTTTTAGATTTGGAGACAGAGAAGGAAGTTTTAAAAAGGGAAAAATATGATTTGACCAACACGGTGTCTAGTCTGACGACACGTGTATCCCAACTAGAGAGTGATCTCGAACGTGCCCGGGAGGTCAAAGTTCCTTTAGAGAAATCATCTAAGAAGGTCGAAAAGATGGTTCTCAATCCCATTTTGGGTAAAGGTGAGAAGTTAGGAATAAGTCATGACGGTGCTTCCACTTCCCAATTAGCACCCGAGTCGGTTCCCACTTTAGTGTTAGATTCACGTGTGTCTCACCCTAACCCACCTAGGCATCCCATTCCTTTTAGGAGAGTACGTCCTAGAGTTTTTGAGAGAGGTGTTCCTAGGCCTATTTATGTTTGTTCACATTTCAAGAGGAGAGGTCACCTTAAGGAATTTTGTTTTAAGTTGGGTTATGTGTCACGTTTTGGTTCTAAACGTGTTTCTGACACACATGCACCCACACTTGATACTTTACATACTCCCGGAGATTACATGAGAGATTTTACACATTTAGGTGAGCAAGTTAAGTTTTTGGTCAAAATTCACAAGATTTGATGGAGGTTTTTCATAAGTTGGCACCACCTTTGGAAAACCCCTCCGCACATAACAATTGAGGTTTGACTTGTTTACTAGCATAGGATGATTTTCATGATGTCATTATTTGCCTATTGCCAGTATGTATCATTTTTTGCTTTTGAAAAATACAAAAAGATTTTATTTTAATAAAATTTTTGAAAAATCCAAAAAGATTTTTGTATTTTGTTTGCACCGTTTATGGATGGGCACTTAGGATGACCGAGTCACAACATCATTCCATTTTTTCATGTGACTATTTGGTAGTGTTTTGAGACAATAGGTCAATTCATCCATGTGCTTTACA
The DNA here is from genome assembly GCA_949130495.1 of Sambucus nigra. Taxonomy (NCBI): domain Eukaryota; kingdom Viridiplantae; phylum Streptophyta; class Magnoliopsida; order Dipsacales; family Adoxaceae; genus Sambucus; species Sambucus nigra. Next base: position 401,079,362 of record OX422211.1, read on the forward strand.
ATGTTTGGAGTCATTAAGATGTAATTAAGTGTTACTTCCTACATGTTTGACTCATAATTTCCTTTATTACACACATGCACGGATTTGTTTGATCATTGTGCTTGTCTTATCACATGTTGGTTGGGTATTTTCACTTCAATCCTGTCCTTAAAATGAACCAAGCGCGATAAAACTTGATAAGAAAGTTGTGTATGTAAGAGCCGTTTGTGAGTTTGTGTGCTTTGTTTGAAAATGGTGAAGGGCTACAAAAGATTATTTTTTATCCTTTGCGATTAAGCCACCGTTTAAATTGGACCTAAAAAATTAAGGAATTTTATTATCCGGGGTTCAAAGAGGTTTAAAAGTACCCGAAAAATTTAAAGGCAATAAAAAGAAATTCATGCCAATTATGGGTCATTTAGGTTTTTGCACCAATTCTCCAAAGTTTGAGAATTTTGTTTAACACCTCTAAAAGAAAATATATATGAGGGAGTTTGGTTGGAGAATTTAAATGGGTTTGCATGTCCTTGAAAATCTTGAAAAAGCGCTAAATAGTTTTGGACGTTATTGGTGTGAAAATCACTATGACTTTGACGTGTTGATTTGCAAAAGATGATGTCATATAAATTCAATAATTTTTACACCTAAGGATACTTTTTATGTTCATTCGTTAGGAGTACACGCATGCATCGTGCACATATGATTGATTGAGTTTATTTACCTATCGAATATGTTCACACTCATACATTCTATTTCCATGACTTGGTTGTTTTAGTTTAAATCCATGGTGTGATTTTTAGTATCTTATTTTTGTATAAAATTTTGAAAAATCAAAAATAGTTTGTGAAATTTTTGAAACATACCTTTGCATGCGCGTAGTTCGATCCATGTTTGTATTGCATTTAATCGTGACACTCCATGTTTTGATTTTTTTTTCTTCTTATCTGTCTATTTGGGGACATCATAAAAAGGGAGAGAAAGAATTATCATGTTATGGGGGAGTTTTTGCTTTGTGGGGGAGCTTTGATTTATTAATGATTTATTCTTATATCATTTCACACTCGATGCGTCACGAAGGTATTTTTGCTTTATCTCATGTGTGTAGGTACAAAGATTGAAGATCATGATGTTGCACACCCTGATGAGAAAAGATTTGAGATTTGGCGAAGATGTTTGAAGAACAATTTGAGAACTTGCAAATTTATTCATGGGAGGGTAGATTTGTATAGGCATTTTGGTTTTAGATAATTCGGATTTTTTATGTATGTACCGGCATAGACATAGAGGAGATTTGTAAGGACATATTTTTATAAGTCCGTTATCAATTTGTTATGTCATATACCGCTACACCGTCGAAGTGCATTCAAGAACCATCTACATCAAGACGGATCCGAATTAATCAAGTTCTTCATCAAAAAGACTCTGCAAAGTTTACTTTGGTAAGGTTTTGTTTTAAATACCTTAACTTTACACTTGAAGCTTTTGGGATATTTTTACAAAATATTTTCTAAGTGTTGGACCAGACTTTTTCGTCAAAATTTGAGAATGAGTATTTTTTCTAAGTGTTGGAGCGGAGATTAAAATAATATTTTTTGACGACCAGGTCCTTCAAGCGAGATCAGCATCTCGTTCGAGCGAGATTGGTATTTCGCGCAATGTCATTTGAACGACACGCGTCCTTCGTTCGAGCGACACATATTTCTCGTTCGAACGAGCCATTTTTTTCGAGACGGCGCATTTTTATTATAAAAACTCATTAAATGGTCTCGTTTTCATAAAGAAGTCCCAGCATTTTACATAACAGAAAAATTGCGAAAGAAAAATTCTTTTGGCTTCTTCCTTTTAGGGTTTAATTCCCTTTTTGTTTTCAATTCAAAAAACTCCCATATGCTTTAGTGAATTGTTTTGGTATTTGAAGAACACACTTTGCTATTGTTTACTCTTGTGGGGAGGATAACCTACACTGAGAAGACTGTGTGTCTAGGATTGCGGTCGTTGTGGTATAGCAGCATGTGAACCATTGCTGTTTTATTTCTAGTTGTTGCGTTGGAGGTTTGTCGAAGACATTGTGCGTTACTCTTGTGGGCGAAAGCAAGATTGTATGTAAGTCAATGATCTTGTAAACTTGTCAGAGTTCTAGAAATAAAAAGGTTTTGCCCTTCGGGGATTGTTCCTTAATCTTGAGTTTTATGCTTTATTTATTTATGGATTGACACACGCACACGCGTAGTTGAATGGTTTGGGGCTGATTTAAGTTTGTTTAAAAATTGACTCTAATTAAATAAGGTTTAATTGGAAACTTGAGAATTTAATTAATCAATTACCACACGCCACATTTATTCAGTTTTTTCAATATTTATTTATGTAAACGCATTCATATACGAGTACCTTAGTTTTTGTATATTCTTTTGGGTGTTTTATATTCCATTTGAACCATCCTATGAGTAACTTAGTTTTTGTGCTTTCAACTTCGATTACAATGACTAAGATTCTTTTTACACATATTATTCCATTGATCATATTAGCTTTTATTTTATTATTTTTGGTTCCTAATATTTGAATTTCCTTAATATCAAAGATTTTATGGATGTTTTATATAACAGGTATATCAAGGCCCACAATATATTTTGTCAAGAATGGTCGAATTACCTCGCATAGCAAGATTATCCATTCCTCTATTCAAAAAGTGGTCTCTGGAATATGCTGGAAGGTTAGATCATAGCAATTTTTACTACAATTATAAATTATGTCGTCTCACTTTATGATGGAACTGCATCATCTTTTCTTGGCATACATAGTTGAGTGTTCTTATTAGTGATTCACATGATCCGGAAGTTCCTTAACAATTCTTCTGGTTGCAAATACCCCTTAAATTTGAAACAACTCCCTAAATGATTGTAAATTTGCACTCCCTTATGTGATACAAAAAGTTTCACTACAAACACATGGAGGGAAATTGCAACTGATAGTGTGATAGTTCATGGTGTGCCTTGAAATTTACCCAAGTTTGAACACAATTATTCAGTGGTGTTGCATGGATAATTCTTGCTATAAGTTGTTGTGCTACTGTTGGAAACCTGGGTCTGGGCCGTATTTCTCATCCGTTATGCTCAGTATCAATTGAAGATGTATTTGTAGATATAATTGAAAACTAATCAATTTGTAAATCAATTTGCACACAATATTTTGCGTGCCAATTATGGGAGTATTAACAAATTTTCAGAAGTGTGCACTTTCGAAAACTAATCGGAAAGACATGTTATATAACATACGCAGTAGTTGAACCTATGGAAGAGGTAACATCATGGGATTTCCTTATGAGAATGCGAGGATCATAGTTAACCTGTGAAATCATATGAAAGGCACCAAGTGTATTAGCTAAAGATGAAAGGAACCTTACTGTGACAAAATCAAACTATTTGGCCAAGACAATATACAGTTGGCATTTAGCAGTTTAGAGTAGTAACAACAACAACAACAACAACAACAACAACAACAATTACTACTTGCTCATCTTCCACGAAGAACGAAGTATTTTCATTAGCTCGCGAGAAAATAATGAAGGATCCACATTCTTCTCAGCCCACCTGCCAAATGTAAAAGTAGTGATAAATTCCTCATCCTGAAGCTATGTAATTTAAGATTTGGCCATGAAGTGCTAAATATATAGTTGAACTATTGAGTTTTAGCATACTCAAAACAACTTATAACCTATTGAAACAAATTGCCAATAATTCACGAATAATGGAAATTGTACGTGATAAATCCATGTTATATTTCTCAACAAGATGTAACATATAATCCATCTTCCTAGATCAAGTGTTGATTTTTAAAATTTTGAGTGAAATTATAAATCAATAATACAAAGAGAATAGGGTCTTTGGAATAACCATCCGTACCCATAGACACCATCAGCAACAACAAGAATTCCCCCGTTAAAGTTTCTCATGAACAAGGCATCTTCCCCACCTCTCTCAACCTTTAAAAAGGTCAACATATAAGTTGTGGATTAAGTTTTATAGTAATAGTTGTTGTGTCACTACCAGTGTAAGAAAATTCCATCTTCAAGTAAGAGTCACACATTTAGGTATGGGTGATCACCAGTGGAAAAGCTTATCTAATGGGTGGTAACCATAGCATATATTTAGGTAGCTTTGCCTCGATGAGCTTGGTAGGGGTGGCACTGCAGTTTATAAGGTGGAAGACGACATATTATATCCGTAAAGTTAATTGCACTCGGGTTCTTTTGATTCATTATTCGACCCAATGTTGAGAAGAATGTTAAATTGGTATTCTTATATTTTCTTGCATCATTCTTATTATTGTCCTACGCAACTACTCTGATTTTCTTACATATTTTATGGCCACAAAGATTTATTTTCTTGCATCATTCTTTTTAAAATTGGATACGCTTTGAGCAGATTAAGGATAGATCCGGAATTACATGAGAGTGGCGAGTCCAATTTGGAAGCAGGTGTGAGATCAGGGTCTTGTTTGGACAATGAAATTGGTCAGTTAACAAAACTTAAACCACAACCTCATGAGAATTTGAGCAGAGTTTCACCGGGGAAACGGGAAATGTCAGTTTCGACGGTGAAGATGTTGGCTGGTAGAGAAGGGAATTATTTAAGGAGAGGGAGATTTTCTTAGCTGATAAGTGTCATGTTTTTACTAAATATTTTTCGATTAACAGTCCCTACCTTATCGTCCAAATGACAAATAGGGCTTATGTCTCTTACGTTTCCATTGATGGTTCACCCTTTCTTGTTGCGTTTCTGGTATTTCAACTCTCAAATTTTTCATTTTCTTCTCTTGTTCAGATATGTATTTTTATTTTTCAAATACAGGGAAGCCATATTATAATTTACAAAGTAGACAAAGGGTGGAAAGTTCAAAATAACATTATTGCCAAAAGCTTGCGATGGACAGTTACCGATACATCTCTTTCCCCAGATCAACGGTATTTGGTGAGTTTTCATGCCTATTTTGTTATTAAAATGCATCTTATTCCCCCATTTTTAAGTATGAATGTTGGAAACAACAAATAATATTTCCTCCATAAATATATTGTAACACCCCGCGTAATTTTGAGGTATTTTAAAAATATAGAGGAAAATAAAGTTTTTGGTAAAATTATTTTTAATGCTCAATATTTTGAATTTTATTTTTAAAGATGAGAATTTCAAACGGCTTCGAAATCAGAATTAAAATGGAGTTTTAATTGAATTTTTATTATAGAGAAGAGTCCTAAAAACATAAAACTCTCTAAGAGTCCTCGGAGCATAAAAATCTCTAGTAAAAAAAAATATTTAAAAATATTGAACGGTCCGATCGAACTGAATTTTTTTTGACAGCTTCCTCTCGTCTTTATCTAATTCTCTGTAAATTTTATCCATTTCCAACGGTTCGATCGTCCGAAATAAAATTTTTAGTGTTTGTATCTCATTATAACTCTTTTCTTAATCAAACTCTTAATCCTTTATATATCAACAAATTCGTGGATGGACTTTTCAATTCACTTTTTTCCAAACTTTTCAACCAGAAGAGCTCTTTAAAATTACTTCCTTTCATATACAAACCATAGCCCCAAACTTATTGAAGATTTCAACCTTAGATTAGAAGGCTTATTTGTTGTTTTCTCGAGTTTGGGCTAGAACAAGATTTGATTATTTTCGCGAGAAGAACGTGATGGTGTGAATAGATTTTGAGGCTAAAATTATGTGATGATTCATGTGATAATGTTGAGGTATGGGGTTTTACACAATATGCTCCTTAATCTCACGAGTGTTATTCCCTTTGTTTTCTTGTGATTATTGACTCATATTTGAATTGATAAATTCATTTGGAAATCTGGAAATATTTGTTGGAATCTAATTTTGATTCATGTGGTATTATATTTGGTGTTGAGCATGTTGTCATGAGATTTTAATATGGCACTGAAGTTGGACACCCGCCAATATTCCTTTTTTTCGGATATGCTAGAAAAATGCATAGGCACAGTACGGTGGTGAGGCCTGGTGATCCGGTTAATGTGCTGTTGAGAAATTATATTGATATAATTGCTTATGAGATTCGTATTTAATTTGAATATTCGTATTCGTATTGTTACGTTTTATTCGCCGCTAATATTTGTTGAGCATCTTTCCTGTCGTATTGTGTACTTCCCCATATTTTCTTTTAGTGGCAGGTTAGCGCGGATTTTTGGGGCGCTACGAAGTTTGATTTTAGCGAGGATTATTTTGGAAAGATTTTTAATACAAGTTGAGAAAATTGTATTATTTTGATGTATAGAGCATTGGAGATTTGTATTTTATTTTTGAGTTAGTTGTTATATGTAATTCAAGAGACTTAGTATTTATTTGAAGAGATTTGTAGTTCTCTTTTATTGTTGTGGGATTTTTAGAAGCTCTATACCTTGTTATTTGTGGATTTGATTAGTTTTATCGATACTAGCATCTTCGTTCGCTCTCCCCGGGCGGGCGGGGTGTTAAAGAATGGTATCAGAGCTTAGGTATACGACAACCCTCGAGTTTTGGGTTTTGGGTCTGTTGCGTTTTTGTGGCGCGTATTTTGGAGATAGATTATTTTAGATAATCGTTTCGCGTTAGGCATCTAGATTAGATGTGAGGAATTTATTTTTGGAGATGAGTTTCTTTTTGGAGATGTTGGCCTAATTTTTTAGAGTTAGGCATTCGGCGAATTTCGAGGGAGAAATTCCATTGTTAGTGGGGATGTGTAACAACCCGCGTAATTTTGGGGTATTTTCAAAATATAGAGGAAAATAAAGTTTTTGGTAAAATTATTTTTATTGCTCAAATATGTTGAATTTTATTTTTAAAGATGAGTATTTCAAACGGTTTCGTAATTGGAATTAAAATGGAGTTTTAATTGAATTTTTATTATATAGAAGAGTCCTCAAAACATAAAACTCTCTAAGAGTCCTCGGAGCATAAAACTCTCTAGAAAAAAAAATATTTAAAAATATTGAACGGTTCGATCGAGCTAAAATTTTTTTGTAGCTTCCTCTCGTCTTGAGATAATTCTATGTAAAATTTCATCTAATTATAACGATCCGATCGTCCGAAATAAAAATTTTAGTGTTTGTATCTTATTAGAGTTCTATTAGGATTAGGTTTCCTAATGACTCTAATTCGTGGGGGGGACTTCTCATAATCACTTTTTCTCAAGTTTTTCACCAGAGAACACTTCTAAAAATATTTCCTCTCAACCATAATCATCAACCTCCAACATAATCAAGGTTTTGTCGCCAGATTTGAACGCTTATTTGGGGTTTAATCAAGATTGGTCCAAGAACACTTCTTTGCTAATTTTTTTAGAGGAATCCAGATTTCTAATCAGATTTTCAATACAACCTTCACAGGCATGAATACTCTATTCTTTTCCTTTAGTATTATGCATTTTAAGTGTCGCCTAAACACTTAATTACATGTTTTCTTAAAAATAATTAGTAACTTAATTAGAAAAAGTGGATATTAATTATGGGGCTGTTTTTATAAAATCTTTTAATATGAATAATATTCATAACCCTTTGGGTACGTAGGATTCATGAGTGATTTTTGGGTTTTATTGGTGTAGGTTGCATGTATAAAAACCCTAGTTTTAAAATAAATGATTTTTGGCTGCGTATAACTCATGTAATACACGTAGACATAATAAAATTTGGTTTTGATGAATGTATGATGAAAACTTGGTATATTTAATTCAAAATAATTAAATGAGATTAATTGGGTACTGTTGACGAGGTGATAATTAAATTAAAGAATTAATTGAATTGGAATATCATGCGTAGTTTTATATATTGATTAATTATGCTTGTTTGTGTGACTTGTTGGTATTATGATGTTGCCTTTGTGACGACGGGTTGCTGGGTATTATTGCTCTCCATATATTTTAGAATGCCTTCTAGGTATGGGACTAGTGGGTATGTCTTTTGATGATTTACGCCTTCTAGGTATGGGACTAGTGAGGGTAGATTATCGCGTTTTTATCATCTTGGGGGTGGGATGATTTTTGATACTTTATCGTCGTTACGCTAGCCTAAGCATGAGACTAGGTCGAAATTTAAGTTAGAAATTCATCCTATACATAGGCTAGGACGTATTGATAACTTAGGGACCCTTAGTTATGGGACTAATGGCTATTTTGAGGATCTCACATCGATTAAAAGGGTGGGGTGATTATAAATTGAGAAATTGAGAATTAATGCCTAAGATAAAAACGGGTATTAAAATTTGTGGCGACATAATGTGTCGGGGCCGACAGTTTAAACGGGTTAGAGGACGATTTATGTCGTGTCGTGTGTGGAACCTTGTCATGTGTCGGGACCGACAGTTTAAACGAAACGGAGGACGATTAACAAGGGGAAGTGTGACACTTTAATAAAAAGTGAGAACAATAATAAAAGTTGGTTAATTTAATTAAATTAACATCGTGGGACTTGGGAATTTAAAATCATATTGGTGTGCCTTTATAAATGGGGATTTTTGCGGGTAGTTAGTAGATTATAATTATCGCGTTTAATTATCCCGTTTAATTTAAAATATTCTATTGTGATATTTATTGCGTATAATGCTACTGTATGGATTCAAGGATCCTATTTGAGGGGAGTAGTGTGTATTCTTGCTCGGGGCTTTGGCTCTGACCCATGCGTTGACTAATCTTTTTCAGGATTAGAATTGGAGAAACTGCATAAGTTTATCGGAGTTATCATTTGGAGGTGCAGCTGGAGTTATTCATTTTATGGCATAGTTTAGCTAGACTTTCCTTTTCAGTCGTATTTTATTATGAAACTTCATTTGAGTTTTATTGGGTCATTCGGTTCCAAAGTTGTTTAGAGGATTTTTGTTGGGGGTTTTTCAAATTTTATTTAATCATTATTGGAGAATGGATTATTGGAGTTAGCGTGTGATGGATTTTTTATCGCTTAGTTATTTATGAGCATTTGAGTTTGATTCAATTATTTATCTTATGGACTGATTTATTTATGTCTCATATTTGTCTCATGCTAAGAATGGTATTTTATTTACTCACGCACGACTTAGTTTTGGTGGCGGCCGACGCCAGAATTAGGCGAGGTGTGACATGTATTCAACACTATTTTAATCAAATTAGTTAACATTCTACTTAATCTAACTTTAATGCCTAATACTGAATCTTTTAATCAAATTTTATTTCATTTTCATCTAAGGATATCAACATAAATTAATATAGTAAATAATTACTAATGGTAAAATAGTTAAATTACATGTATTTAACATTCATTCAGAACCAAATAAATTTGAATACACAACATACATTAAGACCTTCATTCACATAGAAAACAAACACACTTTTCAACATTCAAACTTCAACGTTGAACATTTAGGATTCATTATTAAGCATTCAACATCCAGACGCTAAAAACAAATGATCCCTAATTAACAAGATGTGACCCTTGTATTCAATTGGGGCTCTTGCACAGCTCAGTGGTGGTTGTGAGAGTTCGGGACATCACAAAGACTTTTGAGGAGGTATCGGGAGTTGCTTGATGGGCCGGTGGATTGTTGGGTGAATGGCTAGAGGCATGAAGTGAAGCGACTGTCATGTTTATCCCCATGGTGTGAATGGATATTATAGTGGATCTCATGTAGTGGGAAAGGATCTCATGGAGAAGTCATATACAAGATGCACAAGTTGAATCAGTGACTACAGCAGATGAAAAATGTTAATGTGCCGCGTGGTGTTTTTACTGTATTTTTTATTATTTCTAATTTTTAGCTTGTTTAACCACATCACTAATTTGTAGTGGCATTGTTGCAACAATATATGTATACGAACACACAGACGCACATTCATATGCAGTAGTCATACATATATAATATGGTGAAAGGAGAGTATTTGTAAAATTAACAAATACTCTATGAAATTCATACAAGTATACATAAGGATATAATCAAATCATGGAACATAAACAAGATACCTAAGTTAAATCAATGACTACTATGGGTGAACCATGCTAACTTGTCACGAGTTTCGAATGTACTATATATTCTCTCATATTTTCAACTTTTTTAATTTCCAATCACACAGCTCACACACAAGTATACGTATGAAATTTAAGTACATACATTCATACATATAAAAATGGGAATTATATTACTTATATGAATGGAGAAAATGTGTCATGATTTTATCATTAGAATATATAAAACAAAACCCTCCTCAAACATACCTTTGCAATAAGTGGTAACATTGACAATTTAGAATTTAGTTTGGTCGTCTATCCTTTTGTATATTTGGGAAGTAAAGTTGAGAATACAACTTAAAAATTGATTTCTATATTTTCCGTCTTTATTTTGGGCTTCTAAAAATTTAACATAATAATTTTCAAAAGTGTACACTATTAATTTTGCATATAGAACGCATTTATGTTAAAAAGTGGTCTACTACTACATAATAATAATAATAAATCCACACCACATTTATATTCAAAATCGATTCGAATCAAACTGATTCGAATCGAGAGAGGAAGCTCTTCTAAAAATGAGCGATTTTAACCACACCCTCGTCATCATAGCCATAATTATGTGTGTATTGGTATTTTTCTTCAATGTTTACCTCCTCGTCAACAACCAACACCTAAATGACAAAAACCAACCTTACTTCCCTAAAATCAATTGAATCTGCAACATCTTCAATGTTTACCTATTATATCGTTTTGTTAGTATTGCGTTTAAACCCACCCCACTCGCCTTTTTTAATAAAAGAAATGAATCTCAATGCGATTCAATGCAGATTTTGTATGCAAGTGTGTTAATTTATCTTTTTTAAGCGCTTTTAGAGAATTAAACCAAACTAATTGTCTCTAGAGGTTACTTTCATCAATGAAATGATATATATGAATTTGGTTTGTAGATTGATATTGAAAAGGTTGCAAGTTGAGCCTACTCTTGAGGATAGTGAACCTTTGAGTCCCGATGAGATAGATGATCGAGTACTTGGTATTAAATCGGTATATATCATAGGTCTTAGGCATGGACCAAAAGCTACCAAATCAAAAACATCATGACGAGATGCAGAGTTAGAGGAGGCCCTTAGGGAAGCTCAAAGAGCAAATCGTGAGTTAAAGGAACAACTACAGGCTCATGATGAGCGTTTGGAACGTTTAGAGGCTTGTCAATTTGGATTTGAGAAGATGTGTGATGCTTTAAAAGCATCGTACTCCCTTCCTCTCACATTTACTATATGGTAAGCTTTAATAATTTCAATGTTGAATTTATCGAAATTACATTGTTGGCTTCACATCCTTCGACTTATTTAATATCTCTATTGGTGATGCTAATACCTTATTTACTGAATCGGTGGAAGCGGTATTTTGGTGGATTGTCATTGGGTTTCTTGACTTTTTTATTTTTTAATTTAATAGGGTGCTTTTAGTCTATAAACAAAGGAAACTCTACCAAATTTTCTTAAAATATTGGCGATGCTATTACTTTATCTTTTGAATCGGTGGAAGGGGTATTTTGATGGATTGTTGTTAGATTCTTGATTTTTTTTATTTAACATGGTGGTTTTAGTCTATAAACAAAGAAAATTCTGTCGAATTTTTTTAAAATATTAAAAATAAAATTGAATTTCGTAATTTTTTTGGTGTTTAGCTCAAAATGTATTATTTCTTAGTTGATGTTATTCTATCTATCAATTATTAACAGACTTATAAAAGTTATAAACTAATGTCTTGGTAGTTTTTGAATTACAGATTGGGACGTTCTGAGGACGTTTTTTTTGAAATTATTTTTGGGGTGATGATGAAGATGGAAGGAGAACTCAACAAACTTGTTGGGAATTGTTTTTTGGAGGATACTTTGTAATTGATTAGAAAATAATGCCTTACTAAATATAAAGTTAGAAACTAATGCCTTCGGAAAAAAATTTGGAGGCTACTTTGTAGTTGATGTGTTGTAACAAACGATGTAGGCTACTTTGTAATTGATCAATAGTTTTGAGATATTTGTAAGAAAGATTTTGTATCAATTATATAATCTTTGAAACCTTAATTTTGAGTATGTATTTGATGGTAGTTGATTACTTATATAATGTCGATGAAATTTAGTTGATTCTATAACTAATATTTATTTGACTGAATATCTATATGATAAATGAAAAAAATATGAGTTCTAAATTTAAAATATTTTAACAATCAAATTCATTTCGTGAAAAAAATATTTTGTCAGCAAATGGTTCTCCTTTTTGCATATTATCATATACATTAGGTGACAAAATTGACATTTTTGTGACAAAAAATAAGATCTTTGGCTACAAATAGTTTTGTCACTAAAAGCCTTCTATTACATGACAAAGAATGTTTTGTCACTAAAAGGTGTACTATTTAGTTACGAAATTTGTATCACGTCACCAAAACCTTTAGCGACGGGGCTTTCGTGATGGACGATTGACGAAATTTTTTTCGTCATCAAATGTTTTTGTTGACAAAAATTTTCATTTGGTGATGATTTTTTTTGCCAGTAATTATCTGTTTTGTCATGGTGACTCTTTTGACGGCTAATTTTGGTCGTGGAAATCATACAGGTAATGTATCATTTTCGAAGGCATTGGTACGGTTATATTTAGTCATAAACTAAACACTACGATTATGTCTAGCCGTGTGAAGATAGCTCACGGTTTACTACGGCCGTTAAAATCATCCAGTTAACTACAACAAACAACCAACATTATGAATGAAACGGTTATGAATGAAACAAACAAAGTTATGATAATTGTTTCGTATAATAAACAACCAACCCCAAATTGTTAACTACAACAAACCAATAATTGTTTACAATAACTAACCAAACAACTTACCACAAATTATCTATCCATTAAAAATATTCAAACAACCAACATTAATATTTCTTCCTTGGTTGTCTCCCTTTTCCAAGTCTTTTCCTTGTAGTTGTAGGCGCATATTTCTTATGAGGGTCGAACCGATGTTTCGTTCCTTGCTCCGGTTATAGTTCATCGCTCTCCTTGAACTTTCCTTGTATACCACGATCGCCTTTAGCCTCTAAAAGGGCATCACATGTTTCCTGACCAGTATCAGAGAGAACTTGATAATCTTCTGCCGAGGTTTCTTCCCTTGGACATTTAAGCGCCTCTTTCAAGAGATTAATGGCTAGGTCGACACCCGACTCTTATCCATGTTGCCACAACGAATGTAATTAATACTACGAATACATGTTACTAACCTTAAATGTTGATGTGAGGTATCATACCAGTTTTTCCATAGCGTTCACTCCTGGGTTTCCCTTTCGGTGAATAGGATTGCAGACTAAGGGATGCAATATATCATTGTACCACGCCAAGTAACCTTCAACACACTCCCAAGGGTAGTTACGTATGGGTGTAGATCATCTACCAGCATTCGGGACAAAGTCAACCCAGTTCTCCAGGTATCATTTCTCATTGTCGTACGCCACCATGTACCTAGCTTGTGTCCTACCCCTATCTTCTTTAATAGTGCGTATGGGAAGGCGTGGAATACTTTGGACCCTGTGATTCGTATCGAATATTGCACTTTATTAACCTCGAACCTATGCATTTTAGCCCCGTCGGGTACTTTAATGCCTATAATTATGCTCGTTAACCAGACAACCTCCGTTTTATGTGCTAAAATATTATTTGAGGTATAATTGAGCTTTTATAGGTATTAAAGTGCTTAGTGTGGAGTTTGAGCGCGTTTCGATAAAGTTTCATCGCGATTCGCCCGTTCGGGAAAATTTTTATCATTTCACACTTCGGGATTGTTGCCCAATATATCCACGGAAGTTGTAGCCCTCGAGCCAAGCTTCGCGTGGTTGCGAACAGTGCATAAATCTGAGTCCGAACAAAGGAAACACAAACCTTTAATCGAAAGAGAATTATAAGGAATTCATTAACATTTCAAATAATACCCACCATGTCCCTTTCTCTTTTATAACAATTCTAATAATTCCCTTTATGTCCTAAAACGTTTTTTGCACCTAATGAGAATGGCGATTTGGTCCTAGGCTCGTGTTTTTCTCGAGTTTTGGTTTCGCCCAAAATTCGAAACTTTGGTCCGAAATTGGAGCTCGATTATTGACCACACACGCAAATGGGTCTCTTTAGCCACTTTTATGGTGCTTGAGCTTTGTCCATTTATGGCTATGGGGGTTGTGGAGCTTCGAAGTGGGTTTTTGCATTTTAATGGTGGAACACAAGTTGGTCTCGAATTTGGCTTCCAAGAATGATCTTGGGCATATATGGAGTTGGGTTTTTGTTGGCATTTTCTTTAAATGGGTCTTGCTTTGGTGTTTGCCTCCATTAATGGGCAAGGAAATTTTTGGCCATATTTGGACATGGGAGTGGGCTGCGCAAAGTTGTGAACTGAATTGGGAGTTTCCAGTAGCGCCGGTCGTCCGGCCTCTCACCGGCGGTCGACCGCGTTTTCCATTTTTGTCGTGGGTTGGAGACAGCGGGCAACCCCCCATTGCACGCGGTTAACCGATCACCACACTCGGTCGACCGGTACTCTGTATTTTGGTTCTATTTTTGCTGTATCTTTCTTTCTTTATTTCAATTTTTCTTTTTTCTTTTTCTTTTGTTAGTTAATTTGGAGACTTATCTCCCTTTTTCTTTTCTTATTTCTTTTCTTTTCTTTGTTAATTCCAACTTAGTACAAATAGGAGATATGGTTTATTTTTGTAAATATCATATAATATATTAGATTTTTAGTTCTTTTCTCTCTCAGAACCTAGGGTTAGTTTCTTTGGGGATTTTTTGGAGATAAACCCCTTTCCTCAATTTTCTTGGTTGTTCACACCCATTAATGTAAGTGGATACTTTTTCTTGCATTGTTCATTTATTTCCATGTTTTGCATTTAATTTCTTGCCAAGATTTATTGTGTTCCTAGTTTAATTTAGTATTGATTTAATTAATTAGTTAATTTATTTAATATTTTTAATCATGCATAGTGGCTAATTTAAATTAGGGTGCGAGTAATGGAACTAGCGTAGGGTTGATTTGTTGCTTCGCTTTGGTGATGGAGATTTACGTATTTATTTCGAGTGCGTTGTCCTATTTTTTATGCCTAGAAAATTTAACGATGTATATCATGTATGTGCCATATTTACGACCTTGCGTGCATAATTTCCGGGGTATTTTTTTACCTCAAAATCTTATTAGTCTTTTATGCGAATTTAGGGGTGTGACAACTCTTAATTTAATTAATTGACGAAACGAGATGCAATCCTAATAATTCGCGGTCCCATGTAACCATTTATATGCATTTACTCAATTTGAGGGATATTAGTCGCATCCTATAGTTTTTATTATCTTTTTTAATTTGTTTAAATACACTCGCCTAGTATAATCTTTTCCTTTTGTTATCTTTTATTTTAGTTAGAGAAATACCTTTTACACTTTTATTTAGAAGTATTAAACCAATTAAATTCTAGCATCTTGTCTTTGTGGATTCGATACCCGGACTAGCTTCTATACTCCCTTAAAAGAGTGTAGTCATAGTTTAGGTTTTTGTATAGAGTTGGTGAGCCGAACAATATAAAACGACCGGCGCGCAGGTGATGCTCGCGCCGCGAAGAAACCCAGTCTATCACCCTGCCTACTTGATGAAGCACTCTCTCAGGATAGTATGGCTCGGCAACGTCATAGCATATGAGAATACCGGTGTACCACGATATCTCTTGGAATGGAAAGGCCTCAACATTTTTTTTTGCATGGATCCCATACAACCTACATTTTTAATCATCATGTAAGTAAATAGTAAACTTCATTATAAACATATCGAGTAAGTAAAAATTAGTAGTGATACTCACATCATGAACTTTTAAATCATCCAACGTCTCCCTCATAGCAAGAAATTTCTCTTTCGAGTCACCCGAAACCATTTGCGCCTTCCACCTACGAATCTGAGGCTCGACGGTGGTATAATCAGACTTACGAAAACTACGTTTTAAATCGAAGTGATTGTGTGTCCATGCCTATGTATCCAGCAACTTGTTATTATATTAGGATAAAGTATATATATACACATTACCATTAGAAGAGGGAGATATCCAGCAACTTGTCGTAAGTCTGCCATGGATGCGATCCCCAATTGGCAGTATAGGTGGGATAAGAGAGAACCTCCCCAGTTCTTGTCCTTGACTTCCCCCATATTCTTCAAATTTTTAATGTAATATATCGGGACACGGGTCCCTGACTTGTCAGGAAAAAGAAGTCACCCTATCATGAATAGAAGATAGGCCCGGGCACATCGATCGATGTGGTTACCCTTTGCATTCTCACCCATTGCCTTCACCCTATCCTTCCACACTTTCATCAACAAGTCAAAACGGACCGCATGAAAAGACTTGCACACCTCCTCAACCTCTTTCACCGTTGACCCGATCAACTTAGCAAACTTCCTAATTGATGTAGCTCATTCTTCAGCTATCTTCGGGATCACCTCATACACACTATGCCCTTCAACTTCTATCCCCAATAAATGATAAACATCAATTTGTGTAATGGTCATTTCATCGAATGGCATAAGAAACATATTAGTTTACCGTTTCCACCATTCGATGAATGGACATACAAGGAGATGATCAATAAATCGATAAGAATTTTTTATCAAAGGCCATAATCCCGAGGCCTTTACCACCTTCACCACCGGCTCATCTTCTTGATCAATATTCCACTTAATGAATTTCTTATAATGGTATACACCCTCTGATTAAGTCATCATCATCAGATGATAAAAATGTAGATGAACCACTAGACGTGCTAGAGCTACCATCCCCGCTAGCACCTTCATCAACATCACCCTCACGATAATTCCCCTCACCAATATTTCCCTCACAAACAACAACACTCACACCAACATTCCCCTCACCCCCAACCCCCTCACCCACAACCCCCCTCACCAACATTCCCCTCACCCATAACTGTAATACCCCGTAATTTTAAATGACTTTTAAAATGGGTTATATTTTAAATTAATGGATTAATTGGATTTTATTATTAATTAATTCGTTCGGGTTTTATCCGGACGGTGGATATGAAAATGGATGATTCTGAATATTACTTAAAGATATTTAGGTAATATATGAATGTGATGTCATTGATATGACTGTATGATATAAATTCGGTAATTTATATTTTTAGTCAGACGCGGTATGGGACGTGTCGGGACTAGTTTATTAAATTAAAAAGGAAATTTATTTTCTATCGACCTTATAGTCATTTCGACTGCGTCTTTGCGTCCGGAAGGTTCGAAATAGTCAGAAAAGTCTATTTGGAAGTTAATTTTGAGTCTCGGGTAATTTGGAAATGAATAGACAACCCGAAAGGGCATTTTGGTCATTTTTCTAGGGGGGATGAATAGTGATTTTGGATTTTGGCCTATTATAAGTATTGGTAGATTAAGTGTATGTGGGTTATTCATCTCCTCTACACAAATTAGAGAAGCCATCTTCCTAGAGAGAGTGTAAGAGTGCTTGGGAAGGCAAAAGCCAACTTGGGAAGGAGAAGAACAAGAACCAAGGTTCACCACCACCAACCACCATCGGAGTTTGAACAGAGAAGGGACAACCAACTGAGATATACTACACCAAAGGATCAGACCTACAGTAAAGGCAAGTGTTTGATAATGGCAATTTAAGTTCGTATATTGTCCATGTTAGAATAGTATGAAAAGAGAAGATAATTCATGTTTGGAAGAAATAATGGAGTATTAAATGGATTTCAGGAAACTGAAATGATATAGGAATTTAACTTATGTTTTAGGATGATAATAATCCACGAAATAGTCATGAATCTGTTGAAGAAATTATGAAAACCATTGATGTGTTCTTGAAGATGATATGTTGATAAATTTCTGGAAATAAGGAGATAAACATGCTTTTTAATCCAATCCCTTGATGATTCTAAGATGTTTAGAGTATTGGAAATCGTTCATATATGTTGATATATCATGTAGAAATAATTATAACTCATTTTGGAGGTTAATATGAAGGTTTGAATGAGTAAAAATGTTGAAACCCGTAGTTGCAGAAAATGCAGCAAATCAGGCTTGGACCTGAGGGATCGATCGATCGACCCCTGCCTTCGATCGATCGACCTCCCCAGAATATGTAAAGTTGTTTCTTTTTAAATGTTGATTCTTATCCCAAACCTTTTGTGGATCTTTGGTGATTATTATTTGGATATTATGGGACTTAGAAAATATCAGTAAACCCTTGATAAGATTTGAATTAATTTGATTTGGATTCAAGTGATTAAAATGATGAAAATTATATCGAATGGAACTTCGGTTGCTAGATTCATTTGTTAAATTCTAAATGGAGATTTATGAGGATTAAAGATAGGACCAGTAGGGGTGATTGAATATAACACCTGGGTATCCTTAAGTTTACAAGAGGGTTTAATCCAAAGTGAAAGAAGATGTGTTTATAATAGATTTGAAACTATCGATTTTAACCTTAATTAAAAGGAGAACTAAACTCGTAGTAATTCGGGAGAAATGATGTTATGGACCAGTAGGATATTAGTGAATTCTTACTGCATATATGTTGAGGAAAAACCTATTTAAATCTTGTGTATTGAGTGAGGGTAGCCTTAGGGTTACAATTTGAACATCAAGGACTGAGTTTAAGCTCAATATTGATTTCTCAAGGACGGAGTGTAATACAAGAGCGTAGTGGTTTGTCTCCTGGATAGATATGGGAGTTTAGAACACATTTGGTTGAAAGAGGGTATGAGGTTATCCCGATCGCATAGTTGAAGTTTTCGGACCTCCTCGATCGACAAAGTTAAGTAGTAGTGTATTGGAGGGGTTCTTTGTTTGGATTTCGCTTTGCGAGACGCTCCGCGCATGAACCTTAACGACGTCGGGAGTGGAGAGATGTTATAGGATGCGAGGATAATTAAATTATGAATTAAATATATGATACGTGGAATTTAAAAGAGATATAATGCTACGTATGGGAAATATCTTAGGGTAGTGATAATTACCTTATTGATATTATGTTATAGGTATGATAATACCTATTTGATTGATTGATGATTTATGTGTATGACATACCTAGCTTACTTGCTATCGGTGGGAGTTTTGCGCGTGAGGGCAGTAATATCCTGATGAATCCATGGGATCTTTGATTTGTCGCTCGAGATAATAGATCTATGAAAGAATTATCGGGGATTTGATAAGTCCGCTGACTGTGGGTACGTAGGTATGTGCGTGACCCATGGATACGAGAACTATGTTCGCCTCCAATTTGTTTGTTGTTGTTTGTGGTTCCTGGAATCTTACCGAACCTTTAGTCCCCTATTCGGCGACATGCGATGATGGGACATGATAGCAGAGTAATGCATTGCACCGCAGCTGTGACTCGGGGGGTACCGTATTATATATGAATATATATATATAATGGATTAAATGATTGAATGGATATATTGTGGTTAAATCTATCTACGGTGATAATTGTAGATAACGATGAATAGAGAAAGATTATGGAATTAAGTTAATGAATGTTTATGCTTATAGAATTGAAAAGCTTAATTCATGTTAGTGAGAAACGATTCATATTAATGAGTAATGATTCATGTTAATGAGAAACTAATCATATAAAGGAGAAATGTAAATGAATAATAATGTGGCGTATGGTATGGGACATACGGGGATTATGATATGGGAATGGAATTATAATATGGAGACTAGAAAAGAGGAACCATTAACTAGGAGGTTAATAGGAAACGTTAAGTGTGCACTCTAGTTGAGAGGTGAGAATAGCAAGTGAGAGTTGGATCTAACATGTACATAATAAATGCTTTATTGCACTTGTTAAATACTTGTTGTTTTAAAAATCATCTACACATTCGGGCTCTGACCCGTTTCCTTGCATATTTTCTTTTCTATTGTATCTCTATATCAGGTGTCCAGCAACAGGGACGCCAACCATAGTTGATTATGACGAGCTATGGAGCTATGGAGTATTGCTTAGACGCCTTTCATCTTTTGATTCACAGTATTCTTAGTTAGGGCATGTCGCCCAAAGGATTCAGTTATCTTTTCTATCGAGGTTAAATACTATTGTATTCGTGTCTTTTTAATACAATTGTTATTGATGGGATTACTGTAATGGATTAATATTATTTAGGAATGTTTATTCCAATTGCATTTCAATTCTTTGGTGTTATTTATTGGGTTATCAGTGTTGTAGAATAAAACGTGTTGTGTTATTCTTAAACTAAAAATGGTTTTGTTGAAATTTAAATTTGGAAAGTTTTTAACACCAGCTTAATTGGGTATTGGGTGAGTTGTAAATGTTTTCGACAGTGATGCTAAGAATGAGCCAACTGTATATTCTGTTTTAATTTGGTATGGGACTGGCCACCCGGTATTTAATTTGGCGGGGTGTTACAGGTGGTATCAGAGCATCAGGTTCTAGTGTCCTTTAGGATCTGTACGGCTTACTATGTTTTCAGCTTAGCGTTCTTTGATGTAGAGCCCTATGAGTTGGATTATTGCTTTTCTATTTACGCCTACAAAGGTACGATGACTGCGGCCGAAGTTGCTGCAATTGTCGCTCAGGCAGTCAATGCAGCTTTAGCTGCTGTTCAGCAGGCTCCAGCACCAGCACCGATTGTGCCACCCGCGTAAGGGCATGTGTTTCCTACTGCATGGGAACGAGCGAGGGATGCCTTTCAGAAAGCGCACCCACCTGAGTTTCAGGGAGGATCAGATGTTATGACTGCTAGCCAATGGAAGAAAGATATCCAACGGCACTTGAGAATGATTGAATGCACTAAGATTCAACGTCAAATACTAGCCACATTCAAGCTAGTAGGGGCAGCTTTGCAATGGTGGGAAGCTACGACCACTATGGAGGAGAGGGACACAATGACTATCCAAGACTTTTGGATACGGTTTGATGGGAAGTATTTTCCTTCCGCCATCCAGATAGAGATGAGGAGGAAGCTACTTGATTTGAAACAGGGAGAGAAAACTGTGGCGGAATATGAGGAAGAGTTTACGAGATTAACTAATTTGGTACCAGCTTAAGTACCTACTGAGGAGAGGAGAGTCCTAATGTTCACTGATGGGTTGAACTATAAAATTCGCCAACATTTATTGGGGAATCTTTCATTACGTACGTATGGCAGATGAGGGCCATTGGACGGATAGCGGAGATCGTACTTAGGAGGTTATGAAGTATGTTCGAGTATGATGACCGTAGTCGAGGTCACCCCTATTATGGAAAAAAATTGAGGAGAGTCATCAGTAGAAGATCTTGAAATGCGTGAATTGTGTATGTTCCCTAACGAAGGCAATATATTGAAAGGCTTGGGTATATAGTGGAGTGTGGTTCACTAGAACTGAAAATTTGGGGTAAAATTTTCTTGACTCATCGGAGCAAAGTTATAATATTGGGATTCAACAACCATCACCCGCAAATGAGGGTATGTTTCCTATCTAAGGAAGTATGAGGCGTATTGATTTTTGTAGTGATTGATATTGTGTGGGCAAAAGGGTTGTTAAACTTAGCCTATGGCATCGTTATTTACGTAAACTCACTGAGGGGTGTGGGACACCTATATATTACTTGTTATCATGGGGGTTTGATTTTTATGGTATTACTTACCTTGGGCGTGTCCGAGCGTGATGCGACTATCGGCATGCATTGACTTGTGGTATATGAGAGCATATGTCTGCATCTTGTCTTCTATAAGAGAGTAGATGCGTAGACTCTATTTGAAATTGATAAAACCTAATTTTTGTTTTAAATCGATAAACCTGGTATTTTTAAACCAAATTTTTATATATTATTGACTAAGGACCTTAGGAGTTTCGATGACCGACTACTTTAGGAAGTAGTGTATCGGGGTGGTTCCTTGTTTGGATTTCGCTTGCGAGACACCCCACGCATGAAACTAATAACTGTTGGGAGTCGAAATAAGTTAGGTCTTTGGGAAACGAGTTTATAACCTTTGCGAAACTTTTAATATTGAAAGCGGTACGAGAGGGTGTATGGGCACCCTGGATGATTGGATTGTAGTATTTTTCATAATTGTGAAATAAGTAAGTAATTGTGACTTCAGGATTTATTTGTTCACTACGAGAGGATCATTTTTCCCAAAGTTTGTCACGAGGACGGTATAGGGAAGATTAGGTAAAGTCTAAATTTGATTCGGTTGAAACTATATGGTGAGGCTTGGCATATAACATCGATAGGGATTTCGTTAACGTACTGTATGGGCGGTACATCTTGGATTTCTTGCGACGTGAGATTTATACTCGGAGTTGACCTTACCGGTATGACTTATATTCCTAAATTTCGGGACGAAATTCTGTTATAAGGGGGGAAGTATGTAATACCCCGTAATTTTAAATGACTTTTAAAATGGGTTATATTTTAAATTAATGGATTAATTGGATTTTATTATTAATTAATTCATTCGGGTTTTATCCGGACGGTGGATATGAAAATGGATGATTCTGAATATTACTTAAAGATATTTAGGTAATATATGAATGTGATGTCATTGATATGACTGTATGATATAAATTCAGTAATTTATATTTTTAGTCAGACGCGGTATGGGACGTGTCGGGACTAGTTTATTAAATTAAAAAGGAAATTTATTTTCTATCGACCTTATAGTCATTTCGACTGCGTCGTTGCGTCCGAAAGGTTCGAAATAGTCAGAAAAGTCTATTTGGATGTTAATTTTGAGTCTCGGGTCATTTGGAAATGAATAGACAACCCGAAAGGGCATTTTGGTCATTTTTCTAGGGGGGATGAATAGTGATTTCGGATTTTGGCCTATTATAAGTATTGGTAGATTAATTGTATGTAGGTTATTCATCTCCTCTACACAAATTAGAGAAGCCATCTTCCTAGAGAGAGTGTAAGAGTGCTTGGGAAGGGAAAAGCCAACTTGGGAAGGAGAAGAACAAGAACCAAGGTTCACCACCACCAACCACCACCGGAGTTTGACCGGAGAAGGGACAACCAACTGAGATATACTACACCAAAGGATCAGACCTACAGTAAAGGAAAGTTTTTGATAATGTCAATTTAAGTTCGTATATTGTCCATGTTAGAATAGTATGAAAAGAGAAGATTATTCATGTTTGGAAGAAATAATGGAGTATTAAATGGATTTCAGGAAACTGAAATGATATAGGAATTTAACTCATGTTTTAGGATGATAATAATCCACGAAATAGTCATGAATCTGTTGAAGAAATTATGAAAACCATTGATGTGTTCTTGAAGATGATATGTTGATAAATTTCTGGAAATAAGGAGATAAACATGCTTTTTAATCCAATCCCTTGATGATTCTAGGATGTTTAGAGTATTGGAAATCGTTCATATATGTTGATATATCATGTAGAAATAATTATAACTCATTTTGGAGGTTAATATGAAGGTTTGAATGAGTAAAATTGGTGAAACCCGTAGTTGCAGAAAATGCAGCAAATCAGGCTTGGACCTGAGGGATTGATCGATCGACCCCTGCCTTCGATCGATCGACCTCCCCAGAATATGTAAAGTTGTTTCTTTTTAAATGTTGATTCTTATCCCAAACCTTTTGTGGATCTTTGGTGATTATTATTTGGATATTATGGGACTTAGAAAATATCAGTAAACCCTTGATAAGATTTGAATTAATTTAATTTGGATTCAAGTGATTAAAATGATGAAAATTATATCGAATGGAACTTCGGTTGCTAGATTCATTTGTTAAATTCTAAATGGAGATTTATGAGGATTAAAGATAGGACCAGTAGGGGTGATTGAATATAACACCTGGGTATCCTTAAGTTTACAAGAGGGTTTAATCCAAAGTGAAAGAAGATGTGTTTATAATAGATTTGAAACTATCGATTTTAACCTTAATTAAAAGGAGAACTAAACTCGTAGTAATTCGGGAGAAATGATGTTATGGACCAGTAGGATATTAGTGAATTCTTACTGCATATATGTTGAGGAAAAACCTATTTAAATCTTGTGTATTGAGTGAGGGTAGCCTTAGGGTTACAATTTGAACATCAAGGACTGAGTTTAAGCTCAATATTGATTTCTCAAGGACGGAGTGTAATACAAGAGCGTAGTGGTGTGTCTCCTGGATAGAGATGGGAGTTTAGAACACATTTGGTTGAAAGAGGGTATGAGGTTATCCCGATCGCATAGTTGAAGTTTTCGGACCTCCTCGATCGACAAAGTTAAGTAGTAGTGTATTGGAGGGGCTACTTGTTTGGATTTCGCTTTGCGAGACGCTCCGCGCATGAACCTTAACGACGTCGGGAGTGGAGAGATGTTATAGGATGCGAGGATAATTAAATTATGAAGTAAATATATGATACGTGGAATTTAAAAGAGATATAATGCTACGTATGGGAAATATCTTAGGGTAGTGATAATTACCTTATTGATATTATGTTATAGGTATGATAATACCTATTTGATTGACTGATGATTTATGTGTATGACATACCTAGCTTACTTGCTATCGGTGGGAGGTTTGCGCGTGAGGGCAGTCATATCCTGATGAATCCATGGGATCTTTGATTTGTCGCTCGAGATAATAGGTCTATGAAAGACTTTTCGGGGAGTTGATAAGTCCGCTGACTGTGGGTACGTAGGTATGTGCGTGACCCATGGATACAAGAACTATGTTCGCCTCCAATTTGTTTGTTGTTGTTTGTGGTTCGTGGAATCTTACCGAACCTTTAGTCCCCTATTCGGCGACATGCGATGATGGGACATGATAGCAGAGTAATGCATTGCACCGCAGCTGTGACTCGGGGTGCCGTATTATATATGAATATATATATATAATGGATTAAATGATTGAATGGATATATTGTGGTTAAATCTATCTACGGTGATAATTATAGATAACGATGAATAGAGAAAGATTATGGAATTAAGTTAATGAATGTTTATGCTTATAGAATTGAAAAGCTTAATTCATGTTAGTGAGAAACGATTTATATTAATGAGTAATGATTCATGTTAATGAGAAACTAATCATATAAAGGAGAAATGTAAATGAATAATAATGTGACGTATGGTATGGGACATACGGGGATTATGATATGGGAATGGAATTATAATATGGAGACTAGAAAAGAGGAACCATTAACTAGGAGGTTAATAGGAAACGTTAAGTGTGCACTCTAGTTGAGAGGTGATAATAGCAAGTGAGAGTTGGATCTAACATGTACATAATAAATGCTTTATTGCACTTGTTAAATACTTGCTGTTTTAAAAATCATCTACACATTCGGCCTCTGACCCGTTTCCTTGCATATTTTCTTTTCTATTGTATCTCTATATCAGGTGTCCAGCAACAGGGACGCCAACCATAGTTGATTATGACGAGCTATGGAGCTATGGAGTATTGCTTAGACGCCTTTCATCTTTTGATTCACAGTATTCTTAGTTAGGGCATGTCGCCCAAAGGATTCAGTTATCTTTTCTATCGAGGTTAAATACTATTGTATTCGTGTCTTTTTAATACAGTTGTTATTGATGGGATTACTGTAATGGATTAATATTATTTGGGAATGTTTATTCCAATTGCATGTAAATTCTTTGGTTTTATTTATTGGGTTATCAGTGTTGTAGAATAAAACGTGTTGTGTTATTCTTAAACTAAAAATGGTTTTGTTGAAATTTAAATTTGGAAAGTTTTTAATACCAGCTTAATTGGGTATTGGGTGAGTTGTAAATGTTTTCGACAGTGATGCTAAGAATGAGCCAACTGTATATTCTGTTTTAATTTGGTATGGGACTGGCCACCCGGTATTTAATTAGGTGGGGTGTTACAATAACCCCCTCACCCACAACCTCCGAACCAACGTTTCCCTCACCCACAACCCCTTCATTAACATTTCCCTCACCCACAACCACTTCATCATCAATCACATCCTCACAAACGGTACGCTCACCTCACCAACCAAATCATCACCAATCACATCTTTACTTGAAATTCTATCTTGTTTTCTTTTCCTTTCCGACGCAGTCATGGGTTGTATACCCTCTCCCCCCCCCCCCCCCCCCCCCATTTATGATCTGCAATACTTGTTAAAATATATTAAAAAAATCAATAAATTTGGGAGCATGAATTTAACAGGTTTTGTAACATGGATAGAGAAATGAATAGATTTGAAAAACAATACCAACGACCCTCCATAATCGTGGAATCGGGAATTCCACGGTCTACTTATTCTGTGTGTGTTTCCAACTGAATGGTGTAATGTAGCTATAAAATTAGACTACACGGACTAAGTAGACCGCAAGAGTTCATCATCTACGATGACGGGTGACCGTACAATTACCACAGTTTTATACTTCATTTTTTTTTTTGCATTTAAGTTTCTTTTTCAAGAAACTAGGGTTTTAGGCAGGTTTAAGTTTATATTAATTTTTTTTTACATTTAGATTACATTGATTTTAATGGAAATAAGGGTTTTATGGGGGTTCTTATAATAATGGAAGTAGGTATGAGCATAAATGCATAATGAGAGAGTTTTGGATTGCATACCACGTTATGTTTGGAAGGATGGAATAAGGATTTAGTTTGAGTATGGAAAGATGAAAAAGGTAGTAGAGATAAAAGAGTAGAGAGAGAGACAAAGGAGGAAAAAAATAGGAGATTTTTAATTTCGATTTATATAATGGACGTTCAAATTGTGGTGTTAGTGAGAAATAAGTTGTAATTTTGTGGTGTTTTAGAGTAAAGGTATATAACTGGAAAAAAACACTTATGTCGTTTAATTAAATATTAAACTATCTAAATGGCTCTGAACAATTTGTTGAAGAAACACATTTCTTAAAACAAATTTTAAACACAAGATGTGTAAAACAAAATGAACAAGTTATTTCAGGTATAGGTTTACCAGTTTGAAAAACAAAACTTAAGAAAATTAAACCAACACGGCCTTAAGAAAGGGATGAGAGGAAGAGGAAGTATACACGAGCAATTTCAATTTGGTAAAACCCCGCCCAATTAGGGAAACATCCACGGAGGTCTCTACACCTCAAAAATAAAAATTCACTAAAATAGAGTAACAGTTTACAAACTATATAACAATCAACAGACACAATCAGACCTAGTTCTAAGTTCAAAAATATACCAACTCCTCTGAATTTTCTTACTTCTCCCAAGGCTTTGATGTTGTTGATGTTCTCTCAGCTTTGTAACTCCACTCCTTTTAGCTTTACGTCGACTCAAAATGTCCAATATCTCAATACCAACTCCTTTTAGTGTAGTAGTGTGGCAGTGTAAGTGGTGATGTGCTCTAAATCACATGCATGCAACTCACACACCCTTAATTACAGACAGTATGCAAAACAAATCACAAATATGCAAAGCAATTTCCAAAATTAGTTTAATCAAAGTATCAGACTTTGGATCTTTCAAATATCCGCAGATCAAGAGGGAATCTTGCTATATACACGAGCCAAGATCCTATGCACTTTTTTATTTGAAAATATGTACACTTATTTCACAAAATGTGAAATATATAAAAGTGCAAATCCCCAATCAAGATCTCAACTAGATCTAAGCCAGAATATTCAAAGAAACTAAAATCAGAAAAGGTTTTGTTGGTTTAGGGTTTGAAAATAACATAATAGTTTGAAAACAACCAACAAAATAAGATTTCTAAAAAAAAAAAGAAATCAGAACTACGCAATATCTAAGTGAAATGTGTCACGGAGATCAAATCTCAAATTTCTATGAAAGAAAATGAGATTTAACCAACCTGATTAAGTTGGGAAGGAGATGAAGGACAAAAGATGATGGATCTACTTGAATCTCAAACGAACTCTCTCATAGAAAAGGTTTTCTGGAAGGATTTGGCCGGAGTTTATTTTAGGGTTCGATTTCTCTCTCTTCTTTTTCTCTCTCTTCTCTCTATTTTCTCTCAGAAGTGTGGCTTGCCAAAGATTGTAAACGTATAACATATGGTTTGTATTTATAGTAAGAGATCGAAGGCTTTGGAACCTTGAGGCAAATCAACGCTCAAGATTGAGTTTAAAAAATTGAAGCAAATCCAAGGGTTAAGGTTGCACCGCTTGAAAGTTAACCCTCATTGGTTGATCCAGATGTTACAAGGATCATCTCTGATAACCCAGGTATGTGAGAGCGTAGAAACACAAATCTAGTCGTTGTGGAAACAACACGTGTAAGGCTAAGATGGAACTTTAAACGTGTGTTTTTGAACTTCTACAAATACAAATTGCACCCACAAAATTTTCAAGCCCTTTTGGTTTCTAACCAAGCAGGTTTTTAACAGCTTATGAAATTTACAAAATAGACCACAACTTTATTAAAAACAAATTTTTAATTTCTAAAAATTGTTTGAAA
Organism: Sambucus nigra; assembly: GCA_949130495.1. Taxonomy (NCBI): domain Eukaryota; kingdom Viridiplantae; phylum Streptophyta; class Magnoliopsida; order Dipsacales; family Adoxaceae; genus Sambucus; species Sambucus nigra. Next base: position 401,107,749 of record OX422211.1, read on the forward strand.
AATCATAGAAATTATTTAAAATATCCCAAAAAATTAGAGAAAATTAGTTTTGAGGGATTTAACTCATACAACACCAAATAATGAATAAGGCAAGCACATATGCAATTCATGAATGCATCCTAGGTGAAGTGTTGGTGTACTACCTTTTGGACAATTAGAGGAACTTAAAATGAAGAGTCTGAAGGTTCTTTGGTTTGAAATGGTATGACTCAATTTTGTCACTATTTTCAAACGAGATGAGCACCTATATAATATAGACTCAAGTGATTCAAAGATATAGAGTTCTTCAATCTCCCCCTTTGTAAACATGAGACAAAATCTCCTTTGAGTCATCTAGTACTCGTAGGGATACAAAAGAATTAAGAAAATCTTATTCCTATACAAAAATTCTATCTACCCATAATCCTAGAAAGAGAAAATTACATAACTCAACTAGATACAAACCAATACCCTAACAAAATTATGTTGCAAATGAAGGTATTGATTCGTGAAAATAAGACAACTAAGATGAAGCTTTTGAGTTGAGAATACACCAAAATGTCCAAGAGGACTCAAATTTCTCCCCCATTTTTTCTCAAATGGACAAAGGGAAAAGAAAACTAGTAGAAATAATAAATCATTGTTATGTCATGACCATACCAATATATTTGCGCAAAGTTTCAAATCGAAAAAAGTCTAAAGGTTTGGTAACTAGGTCAGCTAATTGTAATACAGTAGGAAGGTAATTTATTTCTAACTCCTTAGATTCAACTAACTCGCGTATAAAATGATATCAGATTTTAATATGTTTAGTATGAGAGTGATGAATGGGATTTTAAAAAATATTAATCGAGCTTTGATTGTCACAATAGAGATGTAACTTATCTTTAGTTATACCGTAATCTTTCCGCATTTATTTTAGCCAAAGTAATTGTGCACAATAGCTTCCTACTGTAATATATTCGGATTCGGCAGTAGAGAAGGAAGTGCAGTTTTGTTTCTTTTTACTCCATCCTACCAAATTGTTACCAATGTAGTAACACGCTCCGAAAGTATTCTTACTATCATCGGTACAACCGGCCCAATCAGCACCGGTGTAACCTACTATAGTACTAGAAGTGTCTTTAGTGTACCAAAGTCCAAAATTTATAGTGCCTTAATGTATTTGATTATTCTTTTGACGCATAATAGGTGACTCTCTTTAGGATTATTTTGATATCGGGCACACATGCAGACGGAGTACATGATATCAGGATGGGAGGCGGTAAGATAAAGTAAACTTCCTATCATACTACGGTACGAGGTGGAATCAATGGATTTCCCATTCTCATCTTTAGAAAGTTTGACAGAGGTACTCATAGGAGTCATAGCCTCTTTAGCTATTTCTAGGCCAAAATTTTTGACAATCTCTAAAGCGTATTTAGATTGCGATAGAAATAATCCTTCTGAATTCTGTTTAACTTGGATCCCTAAGAAGAATTGTAACTCCACCATAAGTGACATTTGAAATTCTTTCTGCATAATGTCTGAGAAGGTCTTAACTTCTAAAGGGGAGGTGGATCCAAAAATGATATCGTAAACATAAACTTGAGCAATAGTAATGTGGTTGTCAAAATGTTTGATGAAGAAGGTTTGGTCAGTCCCTCCTCTCCCAAATTCTTTATCTAAAAGAAAAATGGATAGACGCTCATACCAAGCTCTAGGATCTTGGTTTAACCCAGAATGAGCTTTTTTAAGACGATAGACATAATTTGGGTGATGAGGGTCAATAAACCCTTTGGGTGGTTCTACATAGATCTCCTCAGTTAAAATTCCATTAAGGAAGGCTGACTTAACATCCATTTAATATAGTGTGAAATGCAAATGACAGGCTATGGCAAAAAGCAAGCTAACAGATTCGAGGTGGGTGACAGGAGAAAAAGTTTCCTCGAAATCTATTCCTTAAATCTAAGAGTAGCCCTGGCCAACTAATCTAGCTTTATTCCAAATAATCGTCCCAGATTCATTAATCTTATTTTTAAAAATCCAACATGTGCCAATAACCCTTTTATTTTCAGGCCTGGGTACCCAATACCCAACATCATGAATGACAAATTAAAGAAGTTCCTCCTGCATAACACTTATCCACCAAGTGTCATTCAAGGATTCATTTAAAGTTTTTGGCTCAATAAGAGACACAAAACATGCAAAATGAGCAATGTTACGAAGTTAAGATCTTGTACGAACAAGCTCAGTAGGATTACGAACTACACTATCTAAAGGACGATCTTTGGAAACCCAGTTAGGTACTTCAAGGGTCTCAGTTGGTAAATATTCAACTATTTCTAGAGAGTCATAATTTAAAATGTTTTCGGACTCATACACAATAATTAGTTCTTTGGTCTTACTTTCTACATTAGTGCCACTAACAACTACATTAATGGATTCCATCATGGTTTTGGTATGAAGATTGTAGACACGATAGGCTCTACTATTTGGAGAATATCCTAAAAGTATGGCTTTATCTCCTCTGGTTTCGAATTTAGACAGATGTTCTCTATCCTTACAGACATAACAAGTGATACCAAAGACTCTAAAGTATTTTAGGTTAGGTTTCTTCCCATACCAAAGCTCATAGGATGTTTGTTTGGTATTTTCCCTTAAGTAGACTCGATTGATTATATGACAGGCGGTACGAATGGATTCTACCCAAAAATATTTTGGTAGGTTTTTCGCATGAATCATCACACGGGCCATTTCTTGTAGAGTGCAATTTTTATGTTCAGCAATCCCATTTTTTTAGGTGTCTTAGGAGCACTAAATTCATGTTTGTAACCATTATAGTCACAATATGCTATGATGCCTAAATCTATGAATTCTCATCCTCTTTCACTACAAATTCTATCTACTTGGGAGTCCTTTTTGTTTTTTATACGAACAAATATTTTCAAAAACTTACGAAAAGTTTCTGATTTGTGTTTTAGAAAGGCAACCAGGTAAATCGAGTGAAATCATCAACCATAACAAGGATGTAACTGTTGCCACAAAGACTAACAGTACGAGAAGGACCCATTAGGTCCATATGGATGAGTTCTAGAGGTTTATGAATAGAACTTCTTTAACTTTCTTGTGGGGAGCCTTAACAATTTTTCCTTCTTAACATGGACCACAAATAATGTTTAAAATTGGTTTGATCTTAGGAAGACCAATAACTATCTCTTCGGAGCATAATTTACTACGACTATCATAATTAATGTGACCCAACCTATTATGACATATCTCATTGTCATCCATTCTAGCAATGTTACAAAACTCTGTACTTGGATGGACTGTGTAGTAGTTATCTGGAGTAAGGAGTCCTGTAATAATGCAATTACTTTTTTCATTTAAAATATTGCAATTGTTATCTAAAAAAGTGACAATATGGTTTTAGTCACAAAACTAAGATATACTTAGTAAATTGGATTTAAGTCCTTTTACCAAGAGAACATCTTCAAGAATGGGTAATCCTTCTTCATGGAGTGTTCAATTATCAATGATCTGGGTGATTCACCATCTCCAAACAAGACTTTTCCTCCGGAGAAGTTAGTTTTGTTTGAAAGTTTGGAATCATCACTGGTCATATATTTGGAACAACCTGAGTCTAAATACCATCCAGTTGTAGTATGTTCAGCTCTAAAAGCACTGATCACTACGTTGCATTTTAACTGGGGTAATAGATCATCTTTTCTAACCCAAATTGCTCTAGTTTTCAATTTGCGCTTATTAGGTCATATTTGATAAAACTTGCTAGCTTTTGTCTTTTCCTTAAAATATTTTTGTGCATTTTTATTGTTGTTGTAAATAGTTGGAGCAATTGGTCTAGAATAGAATCTAGGAATCCTTCTCGTTGATGGTCTTTTAGTATTAGTCGTTTTTCTTCTATTACGATATATAGAATTCTTGTCTGCCTGTCTAGGAAGGACATAATTGTTTTGACTTCTCCTAGAAAAGTTAAAGTTGTGGTAAACAGGAAAGTTATAGACTGGATTACATAGACGTTTGGAATAGCATCCTTCAAGGGAATGTCCATAGACATCACAATAGGAGCAGTAGTGATGGCACGTAGAACTCACAACCTTAGAAAAATTATTATTCAAAGTTTTGTCCTGGTTTTGAGCTCTATTCTTGCTCCTAGGTGGCACGGGATGAAAAGTCGAATTTGCTTGTCGAATAGGGGGGGGGGGGGGGGGGGCAGACGTATTTAGCCTTTTGTTCAACTTTATGCTTAGAGTAGCTTGATTCACCAATGTCTAACTTCAGTTTTTTTTTATCAAACTCATTTTTCAAACCTTCAAAATTTGGACAAGTTTCAATAGGTCTTTTGCCACTAGACACAAACTTTATAGTTTCAACGTTTTTAGTTTGGGTCTTAGATTTGGGACAAAATCCTATTCGAGTTCTGTCATTAGAATTGGTTTTGCTTTCAACAACACAATCTTCAAAATGTTTTGAATTATTTTCAAATTTTGCAAACTTTTTTAAGACTGTGGATGTCTTCTTTTGTTTGTTCCAATTCTAACAATGTTCCTTTGTATTTCTTTTCCAGGATTTCATTAGAGTTAGACAATTCTTTCAGTTCTTATTCAACGTTTTTGGTTTCATTCTCATGAGTTAGACGATGAGTAGTGTACTCTTCAGCATTCTGTTTGATCATCAGGCTTAGGGTTTCTATCATCTGGGTAAGATCCTTGACAATCTTTTCAAGCCTAGTGCTTTTCTTGAGAGTTTTTGTGTACAGTGTGTGTATGTCAAGAAGGTCATCATTTTCAGAGTCACTAAATGTGCAGTGTGCAGTGTCCTCTAGCGGTTCATTTTTAGGACTGACACACCAATTAACATCAACAATAGAGCGTTCCCTTTGACTCACACACACGACGTTTGAAACATTATTAACATTCTCAAGCAATAAGTAAGATAAACTAGTAGGCATAGTATCCGTTAACATAGCATGATCAGATTTCTCATCATCATTGTAGACTATATTAGCAAAGAATGACATACAAGGGTTAAAAATGTTAGATGACTCAAGTTCATCATTTTCAGAGTCATCCCAGGTCTTGCTTAGATGAGCCCTATTATGTTTGTGAATTTTGTATAAGTTAACTCTACAGTCACTAGCCATATGTCCTAACTTTCCACATCTATAGCATTCAACATTTTTAAGGTCTTTCTCAGGTCTCTTGTGATTGTCAGTATGGTGTTTTTCATGTCTTCTCTCATGAGGCCTGTTGTTAAATTGATTTGGATAGGTAGGTTTGCCTTGTCTTTTTGCTATTTTATTTTGAAAGTTCACAATTTTCTTAAACTTCTTAGACATTAAGGCAATCTGATTATCTAACATATCTAAATTACGGTCCTCGTCAGATTATAAGTCAATATTAGATACGCTAAGATCAGGTGTGGTCAACTTAGATGAAAAGACAAGATTGGAGGCCGACTGTCTCTTTTGGGACTGGGTTAATTGTTTCTTAAATTCTAATTCCATTCCCACAGTTCTAAATTTGTTACTGAGGAGTTCAGCTGTAAGATTTTGATCATCCATCTCCTCAATTGCATATCTCTTATTATCAATTTTTTATGGAAGTGAACTTAGTATTTTAGAGACAATTTCCTTTCTATTATAAACAATCACATTAGCATGCAATTTGGTCACGATACCTGTCAGTCTAATATAGAAGTCATCAAATGACTCGGTCTCAGTCATGATCAAGGAGTTGTACTGCTGAATTAACATTTGTGTTTGAGCAGCTTTAACTCTAATATCACCCTCATGAGAAGTCACTAGGGTGTCCCACACTTCTTTAGAAGTAGAAAAAAATGATATCCTCTTAAATTTGTGTTCATTAATATACATGAATATGGAATTTTTGCCTTTATTGTTATTAAGTGAAATTTATTTCTCTTCTTTAGTGAATTCACTTTGTAACTTTTTAATCCTCACAGTACTTCCTTCAGCGGCTGGTCCAGTCGGAAAAGTGTAAACATGTTTAATAACTTCCCAGACATCATCTCCCAATGTCCTTTGCATGAAGGCAACTATCATTACCTTCCAGTAAGGAAAGTTGGTTCCATCAAAGAGAGGGGGCCGGGACAAGTTACCTAATCTCTCAAATTTCTCGTCCATAATTTTTTTTGAGAAAATAATTTCAAAAACTCAAGATCTAAAGAAATTTTTTAAAAAACCAAAGCTCTGATACCAATTAAAAAAATACCACTTAAGTCGTTTAATTCAACATTAAACTTTCTAAATGGCTCCGAACAGTTTGTTGAAGAAACTCTTTTCTTAAAACAAATTTTAAACATAAGATCTGTAAAATAGAATGAACGAGTTATTTCAGGTATAGGTTTACCAGTTTTGAAAAACAAAACTTAAGAAAATTAAACCAACACAACCTTAAGAAAGGGATGAGAGGAAAAAGAAGTATACACGAGCAATTTTAATGTGGTAAAATCCTACCCAATTGGGGAAACATCCACGGAGGTCTCTACACCTCAAAAGTAAAAATCCACTAAAATAGAGTACCAGTTTATAAACTATATAACAATCAAGACACAAAATCATACCTAATTCTAAGTTCAGAAATATACCAACTCCTCTGGATTTTCTGACTTCTCCCAAGGTTCTAATGTTGTTGATGTTCTCTCATATTTGTAACTCCACTCCTTTTAGCTTTATGTTGACTCAAAATATCCAAGATCTCAATACAAACACCTTTCAATGTAGTAGTGTGACAGTGTATGTGATTACGTGCTCTAAATCACATGCATGCAACTCACACGCACTTAATTACATACAGTATGCAAAAAAAATCACAAATATGCAAAGAAATTTCCAGAATCAATTTAATCAAAATATCATACTTTTGATCTTTCAAATATCCACAAATCAGGAGGGAAATTTGCTATATACATGATTCAAGATCCTATGAACTTTTTTATTTGAAAATATGTATACTTATTTCACAAAATGTGAAATATATAAAAATGCAAATCCCCAATTAAGATCTCAACTATATCTAATTTAGAATATTCAAAGAAACTAAAATCAGAAAAGGTTTTGTTAGTTTAGGGTTTGAAAATAACATAACAGTTTGAAAACAACCAACAAAATAAGATTTCTCGAAAAAGAAATCAAAACTACTCAATATCTACGTGAAATGTATCACAGAGATCAAATCTCAAAGTTCTATGAAAGAAAATGAGATTTAACCAACGTGATTAAGTTGGGAAAGAGATAAAGGACAGAAGAGGATGGATCTACTTTAATCTCAAACTAACTCTCTCATAAAAAAGGTTTTCTGAAAGGATTTGGTCGTAGTTTAGTTTAGGGTTTGACTTCTCTCTCTTCTTTTTCTCTCTCTCTCTCTCTTCTCTCTATTTTCTCTCACAAGTGAGGCTGGAAAAATATTGTAAACGTATAACATATGGCTTGTATTTATAGTAAGAGATCGAAGGCTCTGGAACCTTGAGGCAAATCAACGCTCAGGATTTAGTTTAAAAGATCGAATCAAATCCAAGGGTTAAGGTTGCACCGCTTGAAAGTTAACCCTCATTGGTTGATCGAGATGTTATAAGGATCATCTCAGATAACATCCAGGACATTGATTGAAAATATCCAAGGGTTCACAGCTAAGCACAGGTATGTGAGAGTGTAGAAACACAAATCTAGTCTTTGTGGAAATAACATGTGTAAGGCTAAGATGGAACTTTAAACGCGTGTTTTTGAACTTCTACAAATACAAATTGCACCCACAAAATTATCAAGCTCTTTCGGTTTCTACCCAAGCAGGTTTTTAACAGCTTATGGAATTTACAAAATAGCCCAAAACTTTATTAAAAACTAATTTTTAATTTCTAAAAATTATTTGAAAAATCATAGAAATTATTTAAAATATCCCAAAAATTATACAAAATTATTTTATAGGGATTTAACGCGCACAACACCAAATAATGAATAATGAAAGCGCATATGCAACTCATGAATGCATCCTAGGTGAAGTGATGGTGTACTACCTTTTGGACAATTAGAGAATCTCAAAATGAAGAGTTCGAAGGTTCTTTGGTTTGAAAGGGTATGACTCAATTTTGTCACTATTTCCAAACTAGATGAGAACCTATATAATATAGACTCAAGTGATTCAAAGATATAGAGTGCTTCAATAACGGCTTAATCTGACCATCAAATAAGGTATATCACGGCTTAACCTGGCCGTAAAATATGGTATGTCAGGGCTTAATCTAGTCCGTCAAATAAGGTATCACGGCTTAACCTGGCCGTGAAATATGGTATGTCAGGGCTTAATCTGGTCGTAAAATAAGGTATATCACGGCCTAACCTGGCCGTGAAAAGGCACGTCACGGTTTGGGTTGGTCGTAATATTCTAACCTCAATTTTGGTTGATCGTGGTTTTCATCCGATAATTCGTATATATCGAGATATTTTTATTTAAGTACTACATTTTATAAAATTCTAATAGATTGTGTCAATTAAAAAATTCTAATAGATTGTGTACATTTTAGCTTCCATGACATTTAAAGTGGTTATTTTATTTTCATGACATCTGATAATCCATGACATGTTTATTTTGTTTCAATGAAAATTAAAGCTTCCATGACATCCGATAATCCATGACATGTTTATTTTGTTTCCATGACATTTAAAGCTTCCATGGAATCCGATAATCCATGACATGTTTATTTTGTTTCCATGACAGAGCATGCTTGAATTACAATCTGATTTGAAATGTCACTAAATTTACACACGTTAATTACACACACACACACACACATGAATGAAACAACGAAATACGAAATATCCATTAATTTCTTTTGTAATAAAATTATAATAATGAAAGCTAAGAACCAACAATCACATTTTTTAACAAGCATAAAGACCCAAAAATCACATTTTTTTAACAAAATAATAAAGTTGGGCGCTCTTTTTTCCGGGAAGTTGTAGGGGCACATCTTGTGTTAGGTTCTGGTTCGTCCTTCTTCTTCCGTGGTCAGTGACTTGGTTTGCTAGGTGTACTTGTTCATATCTATAGTTAAGTTTGTGATCCCATTTCTTTAAATTTATTTTTTCTTACCCTAGCGTGTCAATTATTAGTTATTTAAAATTCCCTTTACAATACTAATCTGTCAAATATTAATAAATTTATTTATTAGTTTTTCTTGTCCTCTGGATGATCTTGCTCACTTAGCTACATTTCAGACCCAATATTCTATAATTATTTATACATAATATCGGGTATGAAATGCAGCTAAGTGAGCAAGATCATCCTGAGGACAAGTAAAAATAATAAATAAATTTATTAATATTTGACAGATTAGTATTGTAAAGGGAATTTTAGATAACTAATAATTGACACGCTAGGGTAAGAAAAAATAAATTTAAAGAAATGGGATTACAGATGAACATTTAGATATTGAACGAGTATACCTAGCACACCTCGTTACCTAGCACCTAATCACCAATGCAGTCACATGTGGTCTACCAGCTCTCTCGATTTAATGGATCTGCAATAAAATATGGGAATAAGAATTTAAAATCTTAACTTAACAAATTAAACTGGGAAGGAGTACAGGGCCACCCCCAGACATGACTTGGTGCAATCAACGACCTAGTTCATTCATGATTTGTTGAAAATTATAACCCATCCAAATCATGAGTTATTAAATACTCACGGATAACATAGGCCACTGTTATGGAAACTTTGTTGGTCTACTTTAACCGTGAATATGAGTGACATCGCTGAACTTGGCCTTGAAAACCAACCACTTACGATTACCGGCGACCGTGAGGAATCCAGTTTTGAAGAGACATGTACAAAAACTAGGGTTTGGTTTTGTACATTAACTTAAGGTTCATTTTGGACGAAAACTAGGTTTGATTATGGAATGGACATGTATAAATACCAAGTTTATAATTTAAACATCTATAAATACAAGTATATAATTTAAACATATTGAAAAACACAAGTATATAGATTTGAAATACATACCTGCGTATTTTGTGGGTTATGGAGTGAGGATGTGGTTGGTTGTGAAGTTATGGAGTTAGGGTTTGGAGTGTTAGTAGTATAGAGAAAATAGTAGAGAGAGAGAGGGATGAAAAAATAAAGTATTTTTTAATTTTAGGTTCAAATATTGGAGTTTGAAATTGTGGTGTTGAGTTTTTTTGGTGTTAGTGAGATGTATAATTGACTTTGATGGTGTTTTCAAGAAATTTGTGTCATGGAGATTATTTTGGGGTAGGAATATCACCACCCTTAACTTAAGGACTGTAAAAGAATGTACGATGGCACTTTAAAACTTTCTTAAACTTTTGATTGTACCTTGAATCGATGTTTTAAAATATCAATAAATGTTTTGTTGGAATCAATGATATGTTGATCTTTTGAACCTATGTGTTTTATGCTCTTGTGAATATAATAAGGTTGCCAAGTGAAGTATATATAGTGTGGAGATGAAAAATAGCATTGGATATAGGTTGGTAATGTTTATATATGAACTTTATGAAAACTTGAAGTTATTAAAACGATATGTTTGACTTTTATAGTAAAGTGCCTTGCCAATTTTTTTAATCAGATATGAGTTAATTTGTCAAAAATGGGTAAAAAGGTCGACTATAATTAAGACATTGGCGTTACTTAAAAAAATTATAAGTGGGTGAGTTTTGATATAATGTTTGACCAGATTGAAAAGTGTTATACTTCTCAAATTCCTAACACTTTCAAATCCCTCAATGCTTTGAATTTTAAATTGTTTGAGTGTTGATGAAGACTTGTAGATCTTTCATTAACTAATGGAGCATTAATAATGCTTGAATCTTCTTTCGATGGATGTTTGTAGGTGTGTAAAATCTTTTATTTTCTTATCTTTCGTGGTTGACCAGGCATTTGATGTTCCTTATTTCAAATGTTCTTGAGCTTTTGATTACTTTGACTACTTCATGGTAAAGAGTGATTAAGTGAACTTGATGTAACTTTGTATTCTTACTTGATACTTTGTATTCTTACTTGATCTTGATTAATGCTTGATGTTAATCTTCATTGGTGTACATTTGATTGGATTGATAGATTTCTCAAAATACTTTGCTAATAAAATGGTTTTCATCATTATTTGGGAGTTATATTTTCATCTCAATAACATTAGAGAAGATATAATGGTGTATATAATTATCAATTGGATTGTTATCATCCAAATTATTTATTTATTATTTTGATATCATTTGGGATCACAATTTTGAAAATATTATTGATTACCTCCAGCTTAATATTCTCATTTTTCAATAATATCCTTTAGTAGTTTATTATTTTATTATTTTATTTTATAATTATTTATAGTGATGTATAGTTATTTAAATTATAAAATTATATTTCCCAGTGTACTTTATCCTCAAATAACTTTCTAATTAAGGTATTGTCTTGAAACGTTCTAACTACTCTCTCCAATTGCAACACCCAATTAAGTGAATGAAATGTGAAAACTAAAAGTAGCATGGTAACCTATTTAATTTTTAAACTATTACAAGGAATTGATTTCCACACCTAATATACTTTGGGGCTTAATAGCTACTATAGTGAAGGGACACAATCAACTTTGTTACTTCAATATATTATTATTGTTTTGCTAAAAATATGTATAATTGGGTGTGGTTTGTTAAGAGAAATAGGGCACAAAGATAATTTTAGAGAAATGGCAACTTTCTCATTAATCAGTGTGTCAATAAAAAAAAATTGGGGGGGAAAGGGTGACCCCTTATTTATAGTACAAGTTGGTAGAGTCCTAATAGGAGGGATATCCATTTAAATATGATAAATATAAATATTTATAACACTCCCCTTTGGATGTACACCATTTCCGCCATTCAATGATTATTTCCTCATTAAAATCTTACTAAGGAAAACCCATTTGAAAAAAAGCCAAGTGAAGGAAAAAGAGTACAACTTTTATGATCATTAAGTCGGTGTTGGACGTGTTTAATGTTTCTTCATTAAAATATTTACTAAAAAACCTAGTGGGATAAAACCTAATTAAAGGAAAAAGAGTGCAGTGCACAAATGTCCCAGATAACATGTTATTGTATCCTCCCCCTGATAAGTTGATCCCCACGATTGATATGTTAAATTTCACTATTAGTGGAATTAACACATTCTAATCTCGTACACAAAATTTTGAAATGTCGATTTTGGTAGTGACTTTGTGAATAGATCGGCTACATTATCACTTGAACGAAGTTGCATGACTTCAATATCATTTTTCTTTTGAAGCTCGTGATTGAAGAAAAACTTCGATCGAATGTGCTTAGTTTTGTCTCCTTTGATGAATCTTTCTTTAATTTGTGCTATAAATGCTACATTGTCTTCATGGATGGCAATTGAAATATCTGTAATGAAAGACAATTGACAGTAACTATGAATATGTCGAATTAAAGATCTCAGACATACACATTCACTGCTAGCTTCATGAAGAGCTAAAATTTAGAGTGTTTAAAAGAAGTAGCTACTAAAGTTTATTTCGTAGAATGTCAAGAAATAGAATAATTACCACTAAAAAATACATAACCTGTCTGAGATCGACCCTTATGAAGATCAGAAAGATATCCAGAATCTTCATAACCAACTAACTTGGAAGTATTAGAATTATAAGAATAAAATAAACCCATGTCAGTGTTTCCACATAGATATCTTAAGATATTATTGACACCATCTCAATGCATTTTTGGTTGGTTCAGAACTATATCGAATAAGAATGTTCATAGAGAATGAAATATCCGGCCTAGTGCATTGTGCCAAGTACAATAATGCACCTATTGCACTTAAATAGGGTACTTCTGGACCCAATATTTCCTCATCTTCCTCTTTAGGATGATATGAATATTTCTTTATGTCCAAGGACTAGACAACTATGGGGGCATTAAGTTGGTGATCTTTATCCATATTAAAAAAAATCATATATTTTCAGTATAATTGGACTGATGGACTAGAATCCCACTAGAATTTTTGTCGATCTACAGGACGAGATAAAATTTAGTATTTCCAAGGTCTTTCCTCTCAAATTCCTTTTTCAAATAGTTAGCAGTTGTTTCGAGTTCTTCTGGAGTCCCAATTAAATTTATGACATCCACATAGACTATTACCATTGCATATCTTTTTTAGGATTTCTTAAAAAATACACAAGGGCAAATTGGACTGTTTTTATATCCTTTCTTAGACAAGTATTCACTACGACGATTATACCATATTCTTTTGGATTACTTTAAATCGTACAATGAAAGTCTTAGTCAGATTGAAAGCGTACACTTTGGCTTCGCTTCGGGCAAAGAAAATACTTAAGGGATTTTCATGTAAATTAATGTGTCTAAGTACCCGTATAAATAAGCAATCACGACATCCGTGAGTCTCGTATCAAAATTTTCAAAAACTACTAAGTTAGTCAAATATCTAAAAGTTATACCATCCATTACGGGGAAGTATGCTTTCTTAAAAAAAAATCCCTGATTTCTGTAGGAAACCTTGTGCCATAAGTCGTGCCTTATATCGAGTGATCTAATTATTCTCATTTTCTTTTCTTACAAACACACATGGGTAACCTTCCGGGTTAAAACCTTTTGGGGTTTGTACATTAGGTTCAAATACACCACGTTCATTTAGAGACTCAAGTTTTCCTTGATGAAAATTTTCCATTTTGGCCAATCTACTCTTTGTCGACATTCATTTAGAGTACGTGGTTCATTATAAATTTGTGTAACTACTGTATATAAAAATACATTATCGATGATAGTTTCTTTACGATCCCACATTTTCTCCCGAACATGTATAAAATATATATATATATATATATATATATATATATATGGCATTATTATCATTAGGTACATTTGCCTTTTCAGGGGATTGTAGAGTTACTTTGGGGACTTATGTCTTTTTTGAGATAATACCCTCTTTATGGGTTTTAGAGAAAGTGGATCTTTTATTCATATCCTCTTCAGGAGTGTTATGATGACATTATTTTTATTTTATCTCCACTTTCGGGGAGCATAATCTTTGGAACCTATAGGTCTGCCATGTTTCTGGGGTGCAACAGATTCATTTACTGTTGAAATCAAAGTTTGTCCCACTGATATATCAATTTTGGATGACACATTTGCAGTGGGTATATGAGACTTGGTTGCTTTTGAAACATCATTGAATGCATTGGGTAATTTATTGTGATTTCCTCAAAATGCAATATATTTCGTATTTCTTGCTCACATTGAGAAGTACGGGGGTCTAAATGAGACAAAGTGGAAGTGTTTCATATTAATTCTCATCATTCTTTAGGAAGGGATCATACTTCTGATACATTATTTCTTACCCCAAGTAGAGGGAAGAGTGTCTCATCAAATGACAATTCGAAAATATAGCGATAAACGTATCACCTATCAGCGGCTCAATATAATGAATGATTGACGGCAAATCATAATCAACATATATTCCCAATCGATGTTGGGGGCCCATTTTGGTATACTGGGGTAGGGTATGGGCACATGCATTGCACAACCAAATTTACGCAAATGTGATATATTTGGTTGACATCCAGACACAAGTTGAGGGGTGAAAAAGGATGAAAAGCAGTAGGCCTAAGCTTAATTAAGTTAGCAACGTGTACGATCGCATGTCCCCAATAAGATACTAGGAGTTTGGATTACATAAGTAAATGTCATGTAAAAAATTGCAAACATTTAATTAAAGACTCAATTAAACCATTTTGGGTATGGACATGAGGGACTGAGTACTCAACATTAATTTCTTGTGATAAACAATAGTCATCAAAAACTTGAGAAGTAAATTCTCCTGAATTATCTAAACAGGTGGATTTAATATGTTGATCAGGAAAATATCCTCTAAGTTTTATGAATTGAGCAAGTAATTTTGCAAAGACCAAATTACAAGTAAATAACAAACTAACATACAAACAAACAAACACGTGACCAACTAGTGGATGCATCAATTAAAGTCATAAAGTATTTAAAAGATCCACTAAAATAGTGGATGGGGCCACAGATATCCTCTTGAATTCTTTGTAAAAAGGATGGTGACTTAGAAGATATTTTGAGAATAGATGTTTTGGTGAGTAATTTACCTTGAGAACAATGGGTGAAAATCGTCAGGTAAGGTAAGTTTTTTATTTGTGAACGAGTTTCCATGCGAGTTATTTATGATTTGACACAACACTCCCTTTTTCGAGGCCTGATAATTTTTCATTAGTTCTTAGACGAACAATGGGTACGTGTCCAATGGCCACTATGGAGACATCTATGATAAATATCATTTAGATTTCGTGGATTTGACTTCTGATTCAATTTATTATTATGACCATTCCACTTCTGGTGGCTCTCGAATTTTGTATTCTTTCTAGGGCCTTGATTATGGTAGCCACTTATTTTAAAATTGTCACGGTCACGCCGTATATTTCTTCAACCTCTTTTATTATTCTGAAAAGAGTTAGTATTCACTTCACGAAGTGCTACAGATCCAGTGGTTCTAGATGAATGATTGTTCATCAGTAAATCATTGTTTTATTCAGTAACTAGGAGACATGACATTAGTTTCGGGTATCTTTTAAACCCACGCTCTCGATATTGCTGATGCATGAGCATACTTGAGCCATGAAAAGTTGAGAAATTTTTCTCCAACATATCTGCATCCTCTATATTGTTTCCACAAAGCCTTAGCTTGGCTGTAATTTTTAACATAGCATAATTGCATTCTGACACAGTCTTTAAATCTTGAAATCTCAAGTTGCACCCTTTATGACATGAACATAAAAGTATGACCGATTTTGGGTGCTCAAAACGCACCTTTAAGGAGTTGCATAAATTTAGAGGATATTTCATAGTCAGGTATCCACTTTTCAAATCATTGTGTATCTGATGCCTAAGGGATATCAAATCCCTATCTTTATCCCCTCGGGACATGGTATTTTCAAGTGTTATTGCATCACCAAGGCTTCAATCTTAGAGGTGGAGTTCATCATCTTGAGATCGATTAAGATAATTGACACCAGAAAGTTCAAGTACTTCGAATTCAAATTTTGAAATATTTGACATTTTTAAACTATTCAATTAATAAATTACCATCATAAATATGTAATGCATAATAAAGAAAAATAATAACTCAATATTAATTGGAATATCATGTGTGCAATTAGGACTTTAAGTCAATGATTTAGTAAGTAGAAATTCAGGTTCATGTTATTTATTTATAGGAGCTTCAGGTCAACACATAAAATAATTGAACATCGGATCAATTTTATTAAGTATAAGGACTTCAAAGTCCATATCCTATTGTGTCAAAACTTCAGGTTTGATAAGAGTTTTTTAAAAAAATTACTTATAACTTCAGGTCTAAATTATAAATTATTTGGGGACATTTAATGTCCCTTACTCTATTATGAAAATAATCAAAACTTCAAGTTTTGATTTAAATAATATTTTATTGGAACTTCATGTCCAAATTATAAATAATTATTACGGTACTTTTAGTATCCTTTGCACTATTGTAGAAATAATCAAAACTTCAGATT
Source organism: Sambucus nigra (assembly GCA_949130495.1). Classification (NCBI taxonomy): domain Eukaryota; kingdom Viridiplantae; phylum Streptophyta; class Magnoliopsida; order Dipsacales; family Adoxaceae; genus Sambucus; species Sambucus nigra. The sequence continues at coordinate 401,124,321 of OX422211.1, forward strand.
TGATTTTAGGGCATATTTATTGTCATTTTCAAAATTTTGAATAGTCAACTGAGAACTTCAGGTCCCAATTTTAGATGATTTTGAGGACTTCTGGCCCCAAATTAAAATCACTATAGGGAAATTTTGGTCCTAATTGAAAATAGCTATATGAGAACTTCGAGTCCAAGTTTAAATAAGAACTGAGAACTTCGAGTCAAAAATTTGAAATAGCAACTGGGAACTTCAGGTCCTAAATTTTGAACAGGGAATTAGGAACTTCAAGTCCTGGGGTTTAAATATTGTACATAAAACTCATAACAAAATTTTTATAACCATTATATAATATTTGAAACAAAAAGAAAAATTAAATAGACCAAGTTGATTAATTAAATCTAACAAAAAAATATGTATATAACAAATTTATAAACACTATATACAATCTTGTGTAAGAATTAAATAAAGGCTGATTGAAAGTAACCCATTTAAATCATTTTTTTTGCGAAAGGAAAAAAATCACTGATTTTATTATACAAATTAAGATAAGGCATATAAGTGTTAAAAACACATGCATCTTTGAGAATAAAAAAAGGGTTCTGATTTGTCAACCAAATCATATCACAAGCTAAGATATGGAAAAATGCATTGAGTACATGACAATGAAGGAAGCATATTAGATGTAGGCACAAAACAAGAGTTTATGTTTGCTATGTACATGACATGATGTTATATCTCCTACGATGGCCATTTCAGTTTGCACCATCAATCGACGTGATATACACAACGAAAAAAATATAACACACAGCAACTCATAGAAATAAATAACATCTTCATTCTTATCACTCAGTATCTGATCTAGTATTAGAAAAAGGTATTGATCATAAATCATAACTAGGTGTAATCCCGCACGATGCGCGGGCTAGGCGAGGTAACATACTTTTAAACTATAACAATTCTTTTATATACATACTTCCACTATAAATGAGGAACACATGTTTCTTGGTTTATCAATATTAAAAACATTAAAAGCATGTTATGATGGATAAAGAATCATGTCTTTGTAACTAACCCCAACTATCAAATAATAGACCTAATCATGACAAAGTTAACCTAACTTTATCTCTAATTTCTAAAACAAAGTTACCAAAATCTGAAATATATTGCATCTAAAGCGAAGAGGCCTGGCTTGCATAAAAATATATATAATAATACAAACACTTATAATCTTACACAGTGATGTATGGATTGGAATATTGATCTCAACATATATCCTGAAAAATAAATATACAAAATTTAGAATGAAATGAATTAGATCATGTATTCGTGCATTGGTATGACACAATAAAAAAATATCCCTAGTCAAACTTATCAATTCTCTCATACTCTGCATACATTTATCGTGGAAACACTTTTCTCGCAATCCTCTCGTAAATCAATTTCGACTTATCGTAAGATGAATCAATCATCAGAGACCATTTTGCTGCCAAACTGATATTCCTAAGTTTTCTAGACTTCAAATTTTTATCATCCGCTTTCAACAACTCAACAAACAAATCAAAAATTTGATCATTCAAGAATCTGTAATTGAAATCAGTATTGTACTTGTGTAGTGCTTTCTAGCCTTGGCAATATCTCTCTCCTTTCTTAAAACCCTAAAGTGTTGTACTTCTTCCTTGAGCATCTCCCGAGTCTTGGCATTTTTTTTCCTTTTTGGAATATTTAATATCACTTTTATAACAAATATGAAAATCATTTAGTTGTGAAAAGTGAATTGTTTATTTAGGTTGAACAAAGATGAAAATCATTTACATAACATATTAACACTACACTTTCTTTGTAACAGCATTGACACAAAAGGATTATATATATTTAGTTTAATAAATAAAAGGTAATGCTAACAGCTTTGGTAAACATAACCATCTTGTAAATGACATCCTAAAAGTTAGAAGTTACCGTAAAAGAACTGAAGGTTACAGTGAAAGGACTCCAAAAAGGTAAATTGGAACACATTAAATTAAAACATGGGCGAATCAAAACCCAATATATACATTTTCATAAATATACATCGGTATAATCTCATTTCTACTCATATATATGTGATGATCAATACTCAAAAAATAGTTCAAACCATAGGAAAAAAAAAATTATAATTTAGATATGAAAAGTCCAATAAAAATAACACCTTTTAACTAAGCAACAAATAACATCAAGACAAAAAAATACCCGATTATAGATTTCTTTGATACTGTAGACACTCACGCCCTTCTTCTATTTCTTCTCTCTTTCTCTAAGGTTGAGATTAGGCTTTCAGTGTGATAAAATGAGCAGTTGTAATCAGATAAAGAGAGACGGAAAGAAAAGAAATATAAGAGAGAGGGGGATATGAAGGAATATAACAGAGAGGGGATATAAAGGGATAGTATGCACAACTTCTAGCAGTAAAAACGTAGAGAGAATGAGAAATCCACGTAGATAACTTTAAAAAAAGGAGCATCTCCTCCCTTGTATAGCATTTTAGATTAGTATATGGATGTTATACTGTACAGACTAGATAATAGTATAATAGTTGTATAAGAGTCCTTTATTTGATTAATAGTCTAATGATTTATAGGTTAGATGAATATATCTACTATTGACTTTTGAAAACATATATACCCACATGAATAATATATACTTGTATTGGCAACGAATGTAAAAAAGAACAAGTAATACATTAATCAATATTGCATGCTTAGATCGACATTGGTTGTTATGTAGTAGATTTTTTTGTGGGGAGTCGTGTTGATAACATGTTTAGAGAAACATGGTACATAGAAGAATTTTTAGAGAGATGAAGAGTTTTTCATTAATTGGTATGTCAATAATGGGAGTCACATCCTTAATATACTATAAAATTCTCTACAAACCTTTAATTCTACTTGATTATAAGGTTGTCCACATGGCACTCCCACGTTTTCATTTATGCTTTCTTTCCACCACTATCAATGTTTTCTACTTCCCTTTTCGCCTCTCTGTCTCCTTTTATCATTTACAAAGTAAACATTCCCAACATATTCAATATGTTTCTCTTCGTCACTATTATTAAACGGCCATCCAGTTCTCCCTCTATCACCCTCCGCATTTTCCCTTTCCCAAACCCGAACTCGTCCTACCCGCCTTAGATATTATATCATCCCCATCGCATGTCCCCCATTCACCACATACTCCACCGGTACCTCCACAATAGAGATTCTCTGTGGCCTCTAAAAAGGTGATTTCATGGGGTTGAGTCATATCACAGGAAGAGGTTTCAACATCAATAGAATATCTCTAATACGAATTTTAAAATCTTTTGATTTTCTCCAACGGTCAAAATATAAATTTTTTTGCTATTTTTTTTTAGATTTGTATATATTTTTTACGGTGCGATTTGTTATGGCACGAGAGTTTTTTTGTGAGAGTTTTTTCATTTCTTATGGTGAGATTTGTGTTCAAATATAGGTTTTGCGTACAGATATAAGGATTTGTAATTCAGAGTTTTGTAAGTTAGGGCTTTGTAATTAGATTTGTTTATGTTTATGTTTTGGGATCTAATTATTATTTTAGTTTTTATTGTTTATTTTATCTTTTGCAGATCAAGACAAGTATATCTACATTTTTGGGATCTAAATAGGTAATCATCCTTTGATATGTGTTTTGTGTATTGAGTATATTTTTGTGCATAATGGGTATTTAAAGTTTTGGGTATTTTTACCTTTTGGGGTATTCACTTCTTTGTTTAATGTATTCAATGTTATGAGTGGTTATCATGTATGATTTACGACACGCATGCCATCTATTTGATAAAAATCCTCGTACAGTTTTCTAATTTTTTCTACACTTTATCTTCTTTTTTTTCAATAAAATTAATTGAATATGTTAATAATTTTCCATTTGCTTTCTTCCCTTAGGTTTCTAAAGAGCACACACAATATGGAAAGATAATCGGGTGAAGAATAACACTTAGGGTATTGTATTATCATAAAATAGTAAGTTATATCATTTTTATACATGTTTATATTCCTATTCCTGCTATTTTGTTTTGGCTTTCACTATGTTCCTGTCAACTTTGTGACTTTAACTTATGGTATTTTGTGATCCAACTCATCCCCATATTTTCATTTCAAAAGTAAAGAAAAATAAATGAATTTTTTTAACTTTCCATACTTTTACTGTACATAGATGAACTAAACAATAACAAAAGAAACAAAGTATAAAAGCAGAGATGAAAACTTTGAAACTCATGCAGTCTTGGGACAATATCAAAATTTTAGCGCGAAATTACATTAAAGAAAAGAAACTTTAACTTAATTAGATAATTACTAAACTTTAAATATTGAAACATCTGAGATATAAGGTTCAATATATTCCCAAATTTCATAGTTTGATGTTTATTCATAAAGTAGTTAATTTGGTAACATTTTACATGTACTTAATCCCCCTCTTTTATAGGTGTCCAAATTTTATAGTTTGATGTTTATTGAATTTGCGTGTGTTCAGATGCACATAAGAGAAAACTTGATATTTATATCTCAAGATCAAGAATCCATTTTATATATACTCTTACCTTTCTTTTTGGGAACGATTTTTTTCATGGCTATCAAATTTGGTTTTGATGTTTTTTTTGTAGTATTTTGTATGTATGTTCACTATGTCATTTAGTATGTATTTTTTGAAAAAAAAATATAGTTCTTCTAAATACTCCTTATTGATATTGAGTGAGGTGACATTACGATACTAGAATTGTCACATTTAGTTTAGAATTATGGGTTTCATAATTATCTTATCTATATGATATTATGTTTGATAATTTACTACACTTTATTTCCATTGGTATTTTTTTTCCAACCAACTGACTCTGCTTGGGTTCATATTCTACCATGTAAGTGCTTTGGTTGGTTTTCATATTGGGTATTAAACTGTTTGGTGACATAGTGGTTTTATGGGAATTAATAACATGATTTTCCAATAACACGTCCTTTTGTAAAAGAAAAATGTTGAACACTCTTAAATAATGAATTCAGTAGATTCGGTAGCTGGGTCTCGGATTGTAGTTATATTTATTTTATATGTTTTGGAATAACAAATACTATGAAGTTTTTTAATGAGTCCCTATTTTGGTTTACCATCTTTTATGTGTTTGCAATTCCTCGAGTGCATATTCTATTCTAATGTATAACTCGTGCATCGCGCGGATTTTCAACTAGTCTTATTTATAGTACAAGTTGATAGAGTCCTAATATGAGTGCATATTCATTTAAATCACTATTCTAAAAAACCCGCATAGGCTTGAGGCTCGGGAGAAACGCCCCGCCTTAAGATTTTTACGCCTTATTCTTGGTAAAACCCTTAAGGCGCACTTTTTTTTCTAAAAACAACAATGCTTTCGTGAAACGATATCTCCTTTTTAAGATTTTTTTTACAAACTGTAAAACAGGTATATTTTTTATATGTTCATATTTTTTATATGTGTTTGTTTGTGTTTACCTCCTACTTGATTGTGTATTTTTTAAGTGAAAAACACATATATTTGTTATATGTATTTTTATATGCATTTTTTATGTGCAAAACATGTATATTTTTTATATGTATTTTTTATAACTCCTTCTTAATTGTGTTTAAATTTATAATGTATTTTAAATTAAAATCCCTAGATTTTGTTTAAAGTTGTGTCTAAACTAGTCTGAAATTGTTGCAAATATATATAGGAAGTCATGGAGAAATTTTTTAAACGAAAAAGAGGAGACAACACACAATCCGTTAGGGGAATATTATGTTGAAATATTATAAAAAAATCCACGAACAAAGTAGGAATCCAAATTTAGTTAATTACAACCTCACACACTTTTAAGGTTAAAAATTGAAAAAAAAGAGTAAAAACAACCCAAAAAATCTGCTCGGGGGCTCCCGCCTCAGAACCCCCAAGCTTCGTAAAAAAAATTCACCCCGCTTAACTCAAATTCCTGGATCTGCCACTGCTCCAACAAATAGTTAATTTCTTGGGCCTTCTTATCATATAATTTACATGTCTTACGCTACGTTTATTTTTCATAAATCTGAAATCTGAAAAAAAAAATTATGATTAAATGGACATCTGAATGAATGTATGTCTAAATAAAACTAAATAAATGTATTTAGACTCATTCACACTTTATATTCAAACTTTAGTTGTACATTTACCTTTTAATCATTTAAAGGTAAAAATAATCATTAAACTCTTAATAGTTTAAAAAAATAAACACTACTTGATACCACTTATTCAAACTTAAAAAAAAAGATAAAAATAAATAAAACCTTAGTTTGTGCTAAACCATTTTATACATATGTGCGCGCGGCTTCACGCATGCATGTGAGATGAGCTAGTGCCACTAGCCTAGTGGGTATGAGTATTCTCGGTTCAAATGTGCTCCAATTGACCTCCTTATATTCTTGCACCCGGATGAAAAACCCATCGCAAGGAATACATCGAAATCTGACGTGTTGAGGATATATGACGGAGAGAAAGAGAGTCTTAAACATTCACTAGAATTTGTTTCGAGTAGAATATGTTTTACCTCGGACTTATGGTTCTCTATTACCACGGATGGATATTTGTCATTAACAACCCATTATATAGATGAGAATTGGGTTTTGCAAAAGAAGATACTAAAATTTAGGCATATACCCCCCCCCCCCCACAAAATGGGCCACTCTTGGCAGAAATAGTTATTCAACTTTTGTCAGAGTGGGGTACTGAGAAGAAAGTGTTTTATGTTACTTTAGATAACGTTTCATCTAATGATGGTTTGATTGATGTATTAAAATAGCATATGCGTTGGATAGATTCATTAGTGTGCGATGGGGAGTTTTTCCACATTCGTTGTGACACGCATATACTGAATTTGATAGTACAAAATGGCTTGAAAGTAATCGACTTGTCTATTCATAAGGTTCATGATTCGGTGAAGTATGTGAGGAGTATAGAAAGAAGAAAGATTATGTTTGCGAGTTGTATATCAAATATTTCTATCGGTTGTAATAAAAAGTTCAACAGGATGTCCAAACAAGATGGAATTTGACATATCTTATGCTTGAGAGTGCATTGTCGTATCGTCGTGCAATTAAGCAACTTCAACTCATTGATCCACATTTTCCAACTTGCCCAACAAATGAGGAATGGATTAAAATTGAACAAATTTCTAGGATTTTGAAGCCTTTTATGACATCACGACTCTTTTCTCCAGAAGCCAATACCCAACGAGAAATTTATATTTATCGGGGGTTTGGAAGATTCAATTGCTTATAAATGAAGAGATGGGTGATTCAGATTTTGTTATATGTACTATGGCTCGGGAAATGAAAGTGAAATTCGATAAATATTAGGAGTGTTATATCATGGTTTTATAATTTGCAATAATCTTGGATCCACAATACAAAATTCAATACGTGGAGTTCTGTTTCAACAAGCTATGTCCTGAGACAAGGGAAGAAAAAGTGAGAGAAGTTCGTGACAAGTTGAATTTACTCTTTGAATATTACACGCTCCTCGCTCCCTCGGCTTCATTGTACAACTCGTCATCAAGTTCACATGCGACTAGTGGTGGCATAAATGATGAGATGGATGTAAGATTCGATGCGATTTCTTCGTTGTTTAACTTATTCTTTACTTGATTTATTTTATTCAAATGTAAATAATGTTAAGTTCATGTAGGAGTTCGATGTTTTTGAGAGCCAGCATTATAGTGGAAGAACAAATCCCAACTAGATACGTATTTGGAGGAAATCAGAGTTGATCTAAGCAAAATCCTCATTTAAATGATCTCAAGTACTGGAAAACCAACAAAACTCATTATCCAGAACTTTCTCTAATGGAGCATGATATTCTTAGTATTCCTATCATGACAGTAGCATCTGAGTCTTCATTTAGTATTGGAGGGCGTATAATTACTAAATATCAGAGCTCCATCTTTCCTGACAACGCTGTAGCTCCATTATGCACTAGGGATTGGGTATTTGGTGTACCGGGTAAATTCTACATTAAATGTATAATATTACTATGTATTCTTTAAGTATATAATTACCATCTTTTTCTTTATTGATATTATGCATTTAATATAGCGCCGAAAGACACTGATGAGGCGGAAGGACTAGTTGAGGATTTTGCTCCAAAAGTTGCTAATTTAATTGTTAATCACGATCAAGTAAGTGCATGTCAACTCTTTTTAAAAATATAACTATATTGTTATCTATTTATATATATTTACAAGACAATTTTATTACAGGGTGATCACTCGTATTCACACGCATTTGAAGACCATTGATTTTGGATTATATTGTGGGAGTTTGTGATGTCTCATTATTGGATTTATGAAGATGGTTATAGAGTATGGGATGTTTGTGGTTGTGGAGTATGAATTTCAGTTAGTTTGGCATATGGATGTCAATTCAGAATATTAAGAATTTTGTCGATTCAAAGTTTATTATCTCTTATAGTGTTAAAACTTATTACTAATAGTGTGCAAGTGGTGTAATAGTTTTCTTACAATTTTGACTTTCTTTTATTATGTATCATGCATAATTACCTGCTTGAAATATACTTGGGAGATTTAAATTACCTAGTACAGGTTCATGCAGCAAACTCCACCATTCAAACAGTTCAAAGAGAAGTTGAAGAAATCTATGGAAAGTATTCACCTTTTCAGTTCTTGGCATATTGGTATGTTACATAAGTTCCGAGTTTCTTTCTATTTACATTGCAATTTTCAGTTCTTGGCATATTGGTATCATAGCAGTTTTGTATGTCATTTAAAACTAATACAATGTAATAAAATTCGTCGTTTCTTCTTACATTGATGCAAACACAAAAAATTGGATTACAGTTATAAACTTTTATAAGTTTATAACTGTTAAAAGTGAAAACTTTTGAATAACAGTTATAAACTTTTAAAAGTTTATAATTGTTAGCATCATTTATTATTACACCCCCCCCCCCTCCCCAAAAAAAAAAAAGCGGGTCAACCGACCCGACCCGTCCAAATTATTATGTCTGACCCGCTCTTGACCAACCCAAATTTATCCGTATCCATTTTTGACCCATTCATAACCGTCCATTTGCCACTACTAGCTAGTGGGTATAAGTGTTCTCGATTCAAATGTGTTCCAATTGAAATCATATAGATCAAATTAAAGTGTATAAAAGGGTGTGATTATTAAAAACATGAAATTTAGCCATGCAATATTAATTTTCTAGTATTTGGATATTATTTTACTTTTGTCAATTCTAATCTTGAAATAAATCTTATGTCACATTGGTTGCGGGTCATATAAAGTCGACACAGATATTTGACACAGAATGGTGCAACACAATGACGTGTCGCACCGGTATTGGCTATTGCCTTATCGATGTGAGTTCGCACCAACGACATTATCCAATACCGATGCGACACATCACCGTATCGCACCAAATGTGCCATAAAACTGTGTCAGTGTAGAAGGGCTCTTTTATTTAAGGTTTTACAGCAACCATTGGCTACCATACATATAATCACTATTCATTGTTTAACGACAACCAATATGTGGCTCAAGACCGACATGACATCTAATCATAAATAATGGTGTCTAGTGGTAGTTTCAATACTGGATTTACATTGTAGGATTAATAGAACAAATAAAAGAAGATGGAGCTTTTTAATTTTTCTGATTATGATGGAGAGGTCTAAAGAAAAGATGGTGATTTTGAATCATCATGTTAGAAGAAAGTATAAAAAACAAACGTAAAGTATGCAGTTTCTGTGAAGAAAAACCTAGTTAAGAATCTTAATTTAATTACCCCCCCCCCCCCCCCACACACACACACACACACCCACACCCACACACCCACACCCCCACTAAACAACCAAAACCAATTTTAAAAAAAATCACTATTATGTATTTTGTTACAACGATAAGATTTTGGGGAGTTTTTAACGACTCTTTTTTAGCAACACATAAGAGATATTTATATAAAAAAAATGCATAAATCATATATTTTTTGCTTTGATAAATAGCGTACTGATTTTTTTGTAAAATTGCGTAGTTAGATTCCTGTGCGCTTCACCCTCAACGTAATTGTAGTGAAAGATATGGTAAAATATCATTCATAGCTAGTTAGATTTAAAGAAGACATCATATATCACATGGACATGAAATTATATATTAAAAGGATAAGAAGCATATACATCACGAGCTATACAGAATGTGTGTATTTTTCTCATCGTGATTACATGAATTGGGACCCGAAGTTTTATTTTTTACATTCTGATCCTTGTATTTTTTTTATCCCTTTTAATATTGGGACCCGAAGACAATGATTTTGATCCCTGTATTTTTTATTTAAAATTAATAACACACACACACACACACACACACACACACACACACACACACACACATATATATATATATATATATATATATATATATATATATATATATATATTACATGAATGTGTGTATTTATTGCAAGTCTAAGCATATTTTTTTGGACCCAAAGACCCATTTATTAAATGGGTAGGGTCTGGATCTCATACAAGATCCGGACCCGAAGACCCGATCATAATTGTGGATTATATATATATATATATATATATATATATATATATATATATATATATATATATATATATATATATATATATATATAACATGTAAGTATTATATATAAAAATATATTTTTATGTATATAATAAATATAAGTAATATATGTTTTATTTGTACTTATAATATTCTATAATACATTACAAAATATTTTAATTTAAGATTAACAAAAAGGGGGGGTTAAATAAAATAAATGTATATATTTGGCGAGACCCGAACCCGAGATCCGAAGATCGAACGGATCCCGGTCTAGATCCAATATTATAGAGTCGGTGAAGACCCCGACCCAAACTCGAACCTGATGAAGACCTGATTACACGGATCTGGATCTCTCTAAACCCGACCCGTTGAAAGGCTTAGACCGGACATGTGTCACCTGAGAGTGAGGGTAGAAATTATTGGTTAATTTATAGGCATTTTCTCTCTCTTTTCTGCGCTCACCGTCAGGTGACACATCTCCGGTCCACACTTTTACAATGCGGATATATCTGCACAAGAACACACACACACACACACACACACACACACACACATATATATATATATATAGGCCTGTAAACGGATCGGATTCGGACCGGATCAGTCAAATCCAAATCCATATTCGTTTATGTTAAACGGATTCGGATCCGATCCAATTATCCGATTGTCCGTTTAAGTTAAACTTGATTTGCAACATTTTTATTTTTAACTCTTATTTCATAAATTTATTTTGCAAATGTTCCAAAAAAACAGATAATGAAATAAAGAACTATTATAATAAATATTTAAAATATTATTAAATACAATATATATTAATTAAAAATATATTATATTATATATATATATAGGAAAAGGATCAAGTGTGGTCCCAGTTTAAGATTCCTGAATGAGCTCCATTTTTTAAAATAGTAAAAAAAATATTTTTTGGCTGATTTTTTATATGATTTTTAAACATTTCAATAGGACCATAAAAAAACAATCAACTCAAAATGAATTGTTTTACTATTTTAAAAAAATCGGTCAAACTGTGTCAGTTTTAAGCTCTTAAAAAGAGACAAAGTTTGACCGATTTTTTTAAAATAGTAAAAAAAATCATTTTGAGCTAATTTTTTTTATCTAGCCTTGTTGAAATGTTTAAAAACCATGAAAAAAAATCTGCCCCAAAATATATGTTTTACTATTTTAAAAAAATGGACCTCATTCATGGACCTCAAACTGAGAAACCTCGTGAGTTCCTCTCTCTCTCTCTCTCTATCTATCTATCTATCTATCTATCTATCTATCTATCTATCTATCTTTATCTCTCTCTCTATATATATATATATATATATATATATATATATATATATATATATATATATATATATATATATATACGCCCTCTCCTGTAAGGACTCCATACGGTGCAGACTCCGGTACATACCACTTTTTTAAAATAGTAAAAAAATAAATTTTTGGATGAAACTTCATGGATATAATCTCTATGGTGAGAATATCATCTCTAATTTTTTTCATCAAAAAATTCAATAAAAAAATTGTTGAGATGAGGTGATATGTAAAAAAAATGGAATAAATATGCATTTTCGACCATTGAAATGTTGACGATAATCTCACCCACTTTTTGATTGAATTTTTTGATGAAACTTCATGGATATGATCTCGATAGTGAGAAGATCATATCCATGAAGTTTCACCAAAAAATTCAATTAATAAAGCGGTTGGCTCCAACCCAACATTTCAACGGTTGAAAATGCATATTTATATCATGTTTTTACATATCATCTCATCTCAACGGTTTTTTTATTGAATTTTTTGACGAAAAAAATTGGAGACGATCTTCTCACCCTGGAGATCATATCCAAGAAGTTTCATCAAAAAATTAATTTTTTTACTATTTTAAAAAATGGTATGTACCGGGGTCTGTACTATAAGGAGTCCTTACAAGAGACTTTATATATATATATATATATATATATTAATCGGATCGGAGTATATGAACCCAAATCCGCTCCATTTAATAAACGGGTAATCGGGTAATTGGATAATCGGATTTTAGGCATGATCCATATCCGCTTAAATGGATCAGATTCGAATTCGGATAAAATCCGATCCATTGACAGGCATATATATATATATATATATATATATATATATATATATATATATATATATATATATATATAGAGAGAGAGAGAGAGAGAGAGAGAGAGAGAGAGAGATCTCCTGTAAGGACTCCTTATGGTGTAGAGTCCGGTACATACCATTTTTTTAAAATAGTAAAAGAATGAATTTTTTGATGACACTTCATGGATATGATCTCCATGGTAGGAAGATCATTTTCAATTTTTTTCATCAAAAAATTCAATAAAAAACCATTGAGATGAAGTGATATGTAAAAAAATGGTATAAATATGCATTTTCGACCGTTGAAATATTGGGTCGGCGCCAGTCGCTTTATTGATTAAATTTTTTAATCAAACTTCATGAATATGATCTTCTCACTATCGAGATCATATCCATGAAGTTTTATCCAAAAATTCAATCAAAAAGTAGGTGAGATGATCGCCAACATTTCAACGGTTGAAAATGCATATTTATACCATTTTTTTACATATCACCTCATCTCAACAGTTTTTTTATTGAATTTGTAAGGACATTTTGTCCATTGTCAATATGTATGTCGTATGCCGTTACACCATTGAAGAAACTTAAGATCGCATCTACATCAACGGATTCGAATATCAAAGCGTCTTCAACATCATAACCTCTGCGAGAATGAACTTGGTAAAATTTTGTTTTTAAGTCCCTTAAAGTTTCATACTTAGTATTGGGAAATTTTTATGAAATGTTTTTTATAAAAATAAGAAGTTTTTTCAAGCAAAATGAGGCTTTTAAAAGTTTTTTATTTTTCTGGGAAATCGGACCGGTCCGCCTCCATACCGGACCGATCCGCTTTACACCAGTAAACACCGGATCGAAACCGAACCGAAGAGCCCGTGTGGAAAAACGAACCAATCCGAGGTCGGACCGATCCGCCTCCAAGCCGGACCGGTCTGCCTGGGATAAAATCGAACAGTTCCGTGAGTGTTTTTACCACCGACTCATATTTCTTATATATATACCTATTTCGGTGATGAATTTTCTAAGTCTTTGAGAAAACGTTTCTAAGAGTTCAAACACAACAAGACTTCTTTTTTTGATGTGCCAAACATCTTTTTGATTCACACACAAAAATTCCAATTACTTTTGTGAATCTTTTGGAACCCTAGAACACAAGCTTTGCTATTATTCAACCTTTGTGGGGAGATCTTTGCAACCGAGGACTGCGTGTCATTTCTGAGGGAGTCTCTACAAAGTTTTATGGCTGCGTATCATTAAGGAGAGCTGCGGTTCTTCCTTTGTTGTTTGGGATGCGAGTCCTTGGAGGCTGCTGTGTGTATTCTCTTGCTGAGTTCAAGACTGCGTATATTTGTGGGTTAGCTGCGCGTTGATCCATTGCAGATTTCTCAATGTAATTGTAAGTTGCGATTTATATATTCATAGTGAAATAAAGGTTTTACCCGAAAGGGGTTTTTTCCTGAAATCTGTGTCTCAGCATATTTTTGTGTCACATGCTTTATTTATTTATGGGTTGACACACGCACCTTAGATGCATGTTTAGGGACTCTAATTAAATAAGGGGTACTTGAAAACTTGCGAATTTAATTTAATCAATTATCACACAGTAGCACTTTTCAAATTGGTACCAGAGCAGGTTGTGCTAATTTATTGCGTATTCCTATTTTCCACAAAATTATGTGATATTGATTTTTTTTAAAAATCAGTTTTGTGAAAAATTGCAATTTTTCCAATGGAACACCCATTTAATGAGGAGCGTATTTTTGATAAAGTTCACGACCGTGCTGAAAATTTAAAAAGTTTGAATTTGAAACTTTGCAAAAGAATTAAAGTTTTGGAAAAAGAAAATTCTCTCTTTAAAAGTAAGATTGAATATTTGCAAGCGTTTCAAACTCAAAGTGATATTTGTCGTGAGCACTTTGGCAATTTGTGTATTGATTTTGATTCTTTGAAAATTTCCAAAAAGAAGAGTGATGGGGGAGTCCTTATTTTAGAGAAGGAATTAGAGGACTTAAAAAATTCTAGGGTTCCCGTTTGTGCCGTCGAGGATAAAAAATTAATCGATGATTTTACGGCACATGAAAAGACTCTTAGGGATAAGTTTGTTTTAATTAAGGGTGAGCGCGATAAACTGTTAAGTTTAATTGAAAATTTGAAAAGAAAATCCCTGTCTTTGGAAGAGTCTAATTCTTTGCTTGAGTCAAAAATTTTGAAGTTAAAAAATGATTTGACAGACTCAAGTAGGTTTGATAATGATGGTAATGGCTCATCGTGTTCTAATGCTTCTAATGCTAAAGCCAAAACCATTATTTGTTTTATAGGGTCAACTAATTCCAAGGATATTAGAAAAGGTCATACCATAGGTGTTGTTCCACCCGTTTACACATGTTCATATTGTGGTAGGAAATGTCACTTTAGGAGATTTTTTTTCGATCTTGGAAAATGTTCTAGGAAGTCTATGTCTAGTGTTCTCGTGGTTCCCAAATCCCCTATACGACGTTTCTCATCTATTTGGGTTAGGAAATCACTTTTGTATATGCTAGATTTTATAATAGTTGATTCTCATTTGCTTGCACATGATTCTTCTCTTGCCATATCATATAGATGAATGTGTTTGCATGTTTTTCATACGCTAGTTATGCTTTTTGATATATTTTGCTAGCGTTGTGACATGTACTTTTTGTATGTTTTATTTTTAAAATTTTTTTTTTGAAAAATACAAAAAGATTTTATTTTGATAAAATTTTGACAAAATTCAAAAGGATTTTTGTATTTTGTTTGCACCATTTATGGATAAACACTTAGGATGACCGAGTCACAACATCATTCCACTATTTTCATGTGACTATTTTATAGTGTTTTGAGACAATAGGTCAATTCATCCTTGTGCTTTATAATGTTTGGAGTCATTAAGATGTAATTAAGTGTTACTTACTACATGTTTGACTCATGTTTCCTTTAATGCACACTTGCACAGATTTGTTTGATTATTGTGCTTGTCTTATCACATGTTGGTTGGGTGTTTTCACTTCAATCCTGTCCTTAAAACGAACCAAGCGCGATAAATTTTTATAAGGAAATTGTGCATATAAAAACCGTTTTGTGAGTTTGTGTGTTTTGTTTAAAAACGGGGAAGGGCTGCGAAAGGCTCATTTTGCCTTTGCGAATACTAAGCCACCGTTAAATTGGACCTAAAAATGGAGGAATTTTATTATCCGGGGTCCAAAGAGGTTAAAAGAGCCCGAAAAAAATTGAATGGCAATAAAAAGTAATACATGCCAAATTATGGGCCATTTAGGTTTTTGCACTAATTCTCCAAAGTTTGAGAATTTAGATTACCACTAAAAGAAAATATCTATGAGGGAGTTTGGTTGGAGAATTAAAACGGGTTTGCACGTCCTTGAAATACTTACAAATGCGCTAAATAGTTTTGGACGTTATTGGGGTGGAAATCATTTTGACTTTGATTTGTTGATTTGCATAAGACGATGTCATCTAAATTCAACAATCTATTTACCTAAGGATACTTTTGATGTTCATTCGTTAGGGGTACACATATGCATCGTGCACATATGATTGATTGAGTTGATTTACCTATCGAATGTGTTCACACTCATTCATTCCATTTCCATGACTTGGTTGTTTGAGTCTAAATCCATGGTGTGATTTTTGTAGCATATTTTTTTTCAAATGTATCTTATCTTTGTATAAAAAATGAAAAATCAAAAATAGTTTGTGCATTTGTTTCTGAGCATCTCCTTGCAAGAGCACGTTTTCCATATTATTTGATGCCCTGTTTTGTGTATCGTGACACCCCGATTTTGCTTATTTGAGTCATTCTTCTCATTTGTCTATTTGGGGATATCATAAAAAGGGGGAGAAAGAATTATCATTTTATGGGGGAGTTTTTGAGATTTAACTTATGTTTTTATCATAAATTGGTATCTATGTTTATCTCATTTCAAACTTGATATGTCACGTGGTATTTGCTTTGTCTCATGTGTGTAGGTATGAAGATTGAAGATCAATATGTTGCACACCTTGATGAGAAAAGCTTTAAGATTTGATGATTGTTCAAGATTGAAGAACAAACGATGAAGATTTAAACATTTGTATCTTTCCATCTTTAGGGTTCATGGGAGGCTAGATTTGTATAGGTCATTAGTTGATAATTCGGGTTTTTTATGTATGTACCGGCATAGACATAGGGGGAGATTTGTAAGGACATTTTGTCCATTGTCAATATGTATGTCGTACGTCGTTACACCGTTGAAGAAACTCAAGATCGTATCTACATCAACGGATCCGAATATCAAAGCGTCTTCAACATCATAACCTCTGCGAGAATGAACTTGGTAAAGTTTTGTTTTTAAGTCCCTTAAAGTTTCATACTTAGTATTGGGAAATTTTTATGAAATATTTTTTTATAAAAATAAGAAGTAAGTTTTTCAATCAAAATGAGGCTTTTAAAAGTTTTTTAATTTTCTGGGAAATCGGACCGGTCCGCCTATTTTAAAAAAGAACCGATCCGCCCCCGGACCGGTCCGCCTCCATACCGAACCAATCCGCTTTACACCAGTAAACACCGGATCAAAACTGAACCCAAGAGCCCCTTTGGAAAAATGAACCAATCCGAGGTCGGACCGATCCGCCTCCAAGCCGGATCGGTCCGCCTGGGATAAAATCGAACAGTTCCGTGAGTGTTTTTACCACCGACTCATATTTCTTATATATATACCTATTTCGGTGATGAATTTTCTAAGTCTTTGAGAAAACGTTTCTAAGAGTTCAAACACAACAAGACTTTGTTTTTTGATGTGCCAAACATCTTTTTGATTCACACACAAAAATCCCAATTACTTTTGTGAATCTTTTGGAACCCTAGAGCACGCTTTGCTATTGTTCAACCTTTGTGGGGAGATCTTTGCAACCGAGGGCTGCGTGTCATTGCTGAGGGAGTCTCTACAAAGTTTTATGGTTGTGTGTCATTAAGGAGAGTTGCGGTTCTTCCTTTGTTGTTTGGGCTGCGAGTCCTTGGAGGGTGCTGCGTGTATTCTCTTGCTGAGTTCAAGACTGCGTGTCTTTGTGGGTTAGCTGCGCGTTGATCCATTGCAGATTTCTCAATGTAATTGTAAGTTGTGATTTATATATTCATACTGAAATAAAAGTTTTACCCGAAAGGGGTTTTTTCCTGAAATCTGTGTCTCAGCATATTTTTATGTCACGTGCTTTATTTATTTATGAGTTGACACACGCACCTTAGATGCATGTTTAGGGATGTAACACCCCGCATAATTAAATACCGGGTGGCCAGTCCCATACCAAATTAAAACAGAATATACAGTTGGCCCATTCTTAGCATCACTGTCGAAAACATTTACAACTCACCCAATACCCAATTAAGGTGGTGTTAAAAACTTTCCAAATTTTAATTTAACAAAATCCCTTTCCAATTTAAGAATAACACAACACATTTTATTCTACAACACAGATCACTAAATAAATAACTCAAAAGAATTTAAGTGCAACTGGAATAAACATTCTCAAATAATATAAATCCTTTACAATAATCCCAACAATGTTAAATGTATTAAAAAGTCCCGAATACAATAGAATTTGACCTCAATAGAAAAGATAACTGAATCCTTTGGGCGACATGCCCTAACTAAGAATACTGTGAATCAAAAGATGATATGCGTCTAAACAATACTTCCATAGCTCCATAGCTCGTCATAATCAACTATGGTTGGCGTCCCTGTTGCTGGACACCTGATATAGAGATACAATAGAAGAGAAAATATGCAAGGAAACGGGTCAGAGCCCGAATGTGTAGAGTATTTTTAAAACAACAAGTATTTAACAAGTGCAATAAAGCATTTATTATGTACATGTTAGATCCAACTCTCACTTGCTATTCTCACCTCTCAACTAGAGTGCACACTTAACGTTTCCTATTAACCTCCTAGTTAATGGTTCCTCTTTTCTAGTCTCCATATTATAATTCCACTCCCATATCATAATCCCCGTATGTCCCATACCATACGTTATATAATCATTCTTATACATTTCTAAATTTCTCCATTATGATTTAGTTTCTCATTAACATGAATCATTACTCATTAAACTGAATCATTTCTCATTAATATGAATCGTTGCTCACTAATATGAGTCGTTGCTCATTAACATGAGTTAAGCTTTTCAGTTCTATAAGCATAACCATTTTATTAACTTAATTCCATTTTCTTTCTCTATTCACCGTTATCTACAATTATCACCGTAGATAGACTTAACCATAATAAATATCCATTTAATCATTTAATCCATTATATATATATTCATATATAATACAGCACCCCGAGTCACAGCTGTGGTGCAATGCATTACTCTGTTATCATGTCCCATCATCGCATGTCGCTGAATAGGGGACTACAGGTTCGGTAAGATTCCACGAACCACAAACAACAAACAAATTGGAGGCGAACATAGTTCTCGTATCCATGGGTCACGCACATACCTACGTACCCACAGTCAGCGGACTTATCAACTCCCCGATAAGTCTTTCATAGACCTATGTTCTCGAGCGACAAATCAAAGATCCCATGGATTCATCAGGATATGACTGCCCTCACGCGTAAACCTCCCACCGATAGCAAGTAAGCTAGGTATGTCATACACATAATCATCAATCAATCAAATAGGTATTATCATACCTATAATATAATATCAATAAGGTAATTATCACTACCCTAAGATATTCCCCATACGTAGCATTATATCTCTTTTAAAATATCATAACTTTACTTCATAAATTAATTATCCTCGCATCCTATAACATCTCTCCACTACCGACGTCGTTAAGGTTCATGCGCGGAATGTCTCGCAAAGCGAAATCCAAACAAGGAACCCCTCCAATACACTACTACTTAACTTTGACGATCGAGGAGGTCCGAAAACTTAAACAATGCGATCGGGATAACTTCATAACCTCTTTCAACCAAATGTGTTCCAAACTCCCATTTCTATCTAGGAGCCATACCACTACGCTCTTATAATATAATTATTCTCGTATCCTAACATCACTCCACTCCCGACGTCGTTAAGGTTCATGCGCGGAGCGTCTCGCAAAGCGAAATCCAAATAAGGAACCCCTCCTACACTACTACTTAACTTTGTCGAGCGAGGAGGTTTGACAACTTTAAATACGTGATTGGGATAACCTCATACCCTAAGGCTACCCTCTCTCAATGTACAAGATTCAAATAAGATTTTCCTCAACATATATTCAGTAAGAAGTCACTAATATCCTACTGGTCCATAACATTATTTCTCCCGAACTACTACGAGTTTAGTTCTCCTTTTTTAATTTCGGTTAAAACCGATAGTTTCAAATCTCTTATAAACACATATTCTTACTCTTAGGATTAAACCCTCTTGTAAACTTAAGGATACCCAGGTGTTATATAAAATCACCCCTACTGGTCCTATCTTAAAACCTCATACATCACCATTTAGATTTTAACAAATGAAACTAGCAACCGAAATTCCATTCAATATAATTTCCAACATTTAAATCACTCGAATCCAAATCAAATTTAATTCTAATCTCATCAAAGGTTTACTGATATTTTCTAGGTCCCATAATCTCTAAATAATAATCACCAAAGATCCACAAAAGGTTTGGGATAAGAATCAACATTTAAAAAGAAACAACTTTACATAAACTGGGGAGGTCGATCGATCGAAGGCAGGGGTCGATCGATCGATCCCTCAGGTCCAGGCCTGCATTTTCTGCATTTACTGCAACTACGGGTTTAGCAACTTTTGATCATTTAAACCTTCATCTAAACATCCCAAATGACTTATAATCTTTACTACATGATATACCAACATATATGAACGATTTCCAATACTCTAAACATCCTAGAATCATCAAAGGATTGGATTAAAAAGCATGTTTATCTCCTTATTTCCAGAAATTTATTATCATAACATCTTCAAGAACATATCAATGGTTTTCACAATTTCTACAACTGATTCATGACTATTTCTTGGATTATTATCATCCTAACACATGAGTTAAATTCCTATATCATTTCAGTTTTCCAGAACTCTATTTAATGATCCATTATTTCTTCCAAACATGAATAATCTTCTCTTTTCATTCTATTCTAACATGGACAATATACAAACTTAAATTGCCATTATCAAACACTTGCCTTTAGTGTAGGTCTGATCCTTTGGTGTAGTTTATCTCAAGTGGTTGTCCCTTCTCCAGTCAAACTCCGGTGGTGGTTGGTGGTGGTGAACCTTGGTTCTTGTTCTTCTCCTTCCCAAGTGACTTTTCCTTTCCCAAGCACTCTCACACTCTCTCTAGGAAGATGGCTGCTCTTATTTGTGAAGAGGAGATGAATAACTCCCATTCACTTAATCTATCAATACTTATAATAGTTCCAAATCCGAAACACTATTCATCCCCCCTAGAAAAATGACCAAAATGCCCTTTCGGGTAGTCTATTCATTCCCAAATGACCCGAGACTCAAAATTGACATCCAAATAGACTTTTCTGACTATTTCGAACCTTTCGGACACAACGACGCAGTCGAAATGACTATTAGATCGATAGAAAATAAATTTCTTTTTTAATTTAATAAACTAGTCCCGACACGTCCCATACCGCGTCTGACTAAAAATATAAATAACCGAATTTATATCATACAGTCATATCAATGACATCACATTCATATATTACCTAAATATCTTTAAGTAATATTCAGAACCATCCATATTCATATCCACAGTCCGGATAAAACCCAAATGAATTAATTAACCCAAGATGTACCGCCCATACAGTACATTAACAAAATCCCTATCGATGTTATACGCCAAGCCTCACCATATAGTCTCAACTGAATCAAATTTAAACTTTTCCTAATCTTCCCTATACCGTACTCGTGACAAACTTTGGGAAAAACTGAGCCTCACACATTGAACAAATAAATCCTGATGTTCCAACTACTTTCCTTTTCACAATTTGAAATTTACTACAATCCAATCTTCCAGGGCGCCCATACACCCTGTCGTACCACTTTCATTATAATATTTGTCGCAAAGGTTATAAACTCATATACTAAAGACCTAACTTATTTTGACTCCCAACGGTTATTAGTTTCGTGCGTGGGGTGTCTCGCAAGCGAAATCCAAACAAGGAACCACCCCGATACACTACTTCCTAAAGTAGTCGGTCCTCGAAACTCCTAAGGTCCTTAGTCAATAATATATATAAAAAATTTTGGTTTAAAAAAAATAATGTCAGGTTTATCGATTTTGAAAACAAAAATTTTGTTTTAACGATTTCAAATAGGGTCTACGCATCTACTCTCTTATAGAAGACAAGATGCAGACATATGCTCTCATATACCACAAGTCAATGCACGCCGATAGTCAAATTACACTCGGACATGCTCTAGGTAAGTAATCCCATGATATAAATCAAACCCACGTGATAACATGTATTATATATAGGTGTCCCACACCCCTCAGTGAGTCTACGTAAATAACGATGCCATAGGCTAAGTTTAACAACCCTTTTTCCCTCACAATATCAATCACTACAAAAATCAATACGCTTCATACTTCCTTAGATATGAAAACATACCCTCATTTGCGGGTGATGGTTGTTGAATCCCAATATTATAACTTTGCTCGATGAGTCAAGAAAAATTTTACCCCAAATTTTTCAGTTCTCGTTAAATCACACTCCACTATATACCGAAGTCTTTCAATATATTGCCTTCATTAGGGAACATACACAATTCACGCATTTCAAGAACTTCTACTGATGACTCTTCATCAATTTTTCCATAATAGGGGTGACCTCGACTACGGTCATCATACTCAAACATACTTCATAACCTCCTAAGTACGATCTCTACTATCCATCCAATGGCCCTCATCTGTCATACTTCTTTGTTCGATCACTCCCGAACGAAAATAACATTCACTGATATATACGGAATCTTACCAAAGAGATCAACAATCATAAACATAGGGCTCTACATCAAAGAACGCTAAGCTGAAAACACAGTAAGCCGTACAGATTCTAAAGGACACTAGAACCTGATGCTCTGATACCACCTGTAACACCCCGCATAATTAAATACCGGGTGGCCAGTCCCATACCAAATTAAAACAGAATATACAGTTGGCTCATTCTTAGCATCACTGTCGAAAACATTTACAACTCACCCAATACCCAATTAAGGTGGTGTTAAAAACTTTCCAAATTTTAATTTAACAAAATCCCTTTCCAATTTAAGAATAACACAACACATTTTATTCTACAACACAGATCACTAAATAAATAACTCAAAAGAATTTAAGTGCAACTGGAATAAACATTCTCAAATAATATAAATCCTTTACAATAATCCCAACAATGTTAAATGTATTAAAAAGTCCCGAATACAATAGAATTTGACCTCAATAGAAAAGATAACTGAATCCTTTGGGCGACATGCCCTAACTAAGAATACTGTGAATCAAAAGATGATATGCGTCTAAACAATACTTCCATAGCTCCATAGCTCGTCATAATCAACTATGGTTGGCGTCCCTGTTGCTGGACACCTGATATAGAGATACAATAGAAGAGAAAATATGCAAGGAAACGGGTCAGAGCCCGAATGTGTAGAGTATTTTTAAAACAGCAAGTATTTAACAAGTGCAATAAAGCATTTATTATGTACATGTTAGATCCAACTCTCACTTGCTATTCTCACCTCTCAACTAGAGTGCACACTTAACATTTCCTATTAACCTCCTAGTTAATGGTTCCTCTTTTCTAGTCTCCATATTATAATTCCATTCCCATATCATAATCCCCGTATGTACCATACCATACGTTATATAATCATTCTTATACATTTCTAAATTTCTCCATTATGATTTAGTTTCTCATTAACATGAATCATTACTCATTAAACTGAATCATTTCTCATTAATATGAATCGTTGCTCATTAATATGAGTCGTTGCTCATTAACATGAGTTAAGCTTTTCAATTCTATAAGCATAACCATTTTATTAACTTAATTCCATTTTCTTTCTCTATTCACCGTTATCTACAATTATCACCGTAGATAGACTTAACCATAATAAATATCCATTTAATCATTCAATCCATTATATATATATATATATATATATATTCATATATAATACAGCACCCCGAGTCACAGCTGTGGTGCAATGCATTACTCTGCTATCATGTCCCATCATCGCATGTCGCTGAATAGGGGACTACAGGTTCGGTAAGATTCCACGAACCACAAACAAATTGGAGGCGACCATAGTTCTCGTATCCATGGGTCACGCACATACCTACGTACCCACAGTCAGCGGACTTATCAACTCCCCGATAAGTCTTTCATAGACCTATGTTCTCGAGCGACAAATCAAAGATCACATGGATTCATCAGGATATGACTGTCCTCACACGTAAACCTCCCACCGATAGCAAGTAAGCTAGGTATGTCATACACATAATCATCAATCAATCAAATAGGTATTATCATACCTATAATATAATATCAATAAGGTAATTATCACTACCCTAAGATATTCCCCATACGTAGCATTATATCTCTTTTAAAATATCATAACTTTACTTCATAAATTAATTATCCTCGCATCCTATAACATCTCTCCACTACCGACGTCGTTAAGGTTCATGCGCGGAACGTCTCGCAAAGCAAAATCGAAACAAGGAACCCCTCCAATACACTACTACTTAACTTTGTCGCTCGAGGAGGTCCGAAAACTTAAACTATGCGATCGGGATAACTTCATAACCTCTTTCAACCAAATGTGTTCCAAACTCCCATTTCTATCTAGGAGCCATACCACTACGCTTTTATAATATAATTATTCTCGTATCCTAACATCACTCCACTCCCGACGTCGTTAAGGTTCATGCGCGGAGCGTCTCGCAAAGCTAAATCCAAATAAGGAACCCCTCCATTACACTACTACTTAACTTTGTCGAGCGAGGAGGTTTGTCAACTTTAAATACGTGATTGGGATAACCTCATACCCTAAGGCTACCCTCTCTCAATGTACAAGATTCAAATAAGATTTTCCTCAACATATATTCAGTAAGAAGTCACTAATATCCTACTGGTCTATAACATTATTTCTCCCGAACTACTACGAGTTTAGTTCTCCTTTTTTAATTACGGTTAAAACCGATAGTTTCAAATCTCTTATAAACACATATTCTTACTCTTAGGATTAAACCCTCTTGTAAACTTAAGGATACCCAGGTGTTATATAAAATCAACCCTACTGGTTCTATATTAAAACCTCATACATCACCATTTAGATTTTAACAAATGAATCTACCAACCGAAATTCCACTCAATATAATTTCCAACATTTAAATCACTCGAATCCAAATCAAATTTAATTCTAATCTCATCAAAGGTTTACTGATATTTTCTAGGTCCCATAATCTCCAAATAATAATCACCAAAGATCCACAAAAGGTTTGGGATAAGAATCAACATTTAAAAAGAAACAACTTTACATAAACTGGGGAGGTCGATCGATCGAAGGCAGGGGTCGATCGATCGATCCCTCAGGTCCAGGCCTGCATTTTTTGCATTTACTGCAACTACGGGTTTAGCAACTTTTGATCATTTAAACCTTCATCTAAACATCCCAAATGACTTATAATCTTTACTACATGATATACCAACATATATGAACGATTTCCAATACTCTAAACATCCTAGAATCATCAAAGGATTGGATTAAAAAGCATGTTTATCTCCTTATTTCCAGAAATTTATTATCATAACATCTTCAAGAACATATCAATGGTTTTCACAATTTCTACAACTGATTCATGACTATTTCGTGGATTATTATCATCCTAACACATGAGTTAAATTCCTATATCATTTCAGTTTTCCAGAACTCTATTTAATGATCCATTATTTCTTCCAAACATGAGTAATCTTCTCTTTTCATTCTATTCTAACATGGACAATATACAAACTTAAATTGCCATTATCAAACACTTGACTTTAGTGTAGGTCTGATCCTTTGGTGTAGTTTATCTCAGTTGGTTGTCCCTTCTCCGGTCAAACTCCGGTGGTGGTTGGTGGTGGTGAACCTTGGTTCTTGTTCTTCTCCTTCCCAAGTGACTTTTCCTTTCCCAAGCACTCTCGCACTCTCTCTAGGAAGATGGCTGCTCTTATTTGTGAAGAGGAGATGAATAACTCCCATTCACTTAATCTATCAATACTTATAATAGTTCCAAATCCGAAACACTATTCATCCCCCCTAGAAAAATGACCAAAATGCCCTTTCGGGTAGTCTATTCATTCCCAAATGACCCGAGACTCAAAATTGACATCCAAATAGACTTTTCTGACTATTTCGAACCTTCCGGACGCAACGACGCAGTCGATATGACTATTAGATCGATAGAAAATAAATTTCCTTTTTAATTTAATAAACTAGTCCCGACACGTCCCATACCGCGTCTGACTAAAAATATAAATAACCGAATTTATATCATGCAGTCATATCAATGACATCACATTCATATATTACCTAAATATCTTTAAGTAATATTCAGAACCATCCATATTCATATCCACAGTCCGGATAAAACCCAAATGAATTAATTAATAATAAAATCCAATTAATCCATTTATTTAAAATATAACCCATTTTAAAAGTCATTTAAAATTACGGGGTATTACATACTTCCCCCCTTATAACAGAATTTCGTCCCGAAATTCAGGAATATAAGTCATACAGGTAAGGTCAACTCCGAGTATAAATCTCACATCGCAACAGACCCAAGATGTACCGCCCATACATTAACAAAATCCCTATCGATGTTATACGCCAAGCCTCACCATATAGTCTCAACTGAATCAAATTTAGACTTTTCCTAATCTTCCCTATACCGTCCTCGTGACAAACTTTGGGAAAAACTGAGCCTCACACATTGAACAAATAAATCCTGAAGTTCCAACTACTTACCTTTTCACAATTTGAAAATTACTTCAATCCAA
This sequence comes from Sambucus nigra, assembly GCA_949130495.1. Lineage (NCBI taxonomy): Eukaryota > Viridiplantae > Streptophyta > Magnoliopsida > Dipsacales > Adoxaceae > Sambucus > Sambucus nigra. Next base: position 401,151,113 of record OX422211.1, read on the forward strand.
TCTTCCAGGGCGCCCATACACCCTGTCGTACCACTTTCATTATAATATTTGTCACAAAGGTTATAAACTCATATACTAAAGACCTAACTTATTTCGACTCCCAACGGTTATTAGTTTCGTGCGTGGGGTGTCTCGCAAGCGAAATCCAAACAAGGAACCACCCCGATACACTACTTCCTAAAGTAGTCGGTCCTCGAAACTCCTAAGGTCTTTAGTCAATAATATATATAAAAAATTTTGGTTTAAAAAAAATAATGTCAGGTTTATCGATTTTGAAAACAAAAATTTTGTTTTAACGATTTCAAATAGGGTCTACGCATCTACTCTCTTATAGAAGACAAGATGCAGACATATGCTCTCATATACCACAAGTCAATGCACGTCGATAGTCAAATTACACTCGGACATGCTCTAGGTAAGTAATCCCATGATATAAATCAAACCCATGTGATAACATGTAATATATATAGGTGTCCCACACCCCTCAGTGAGTCTACGTAAAATAACGATGCCATAGGCTAAGTTTAACAACCCTTTTTCCCTCACAATATCAATCACTACAAAAATCAATACGCTTCATACTTCCTTAGATAGGAAAACATACCCTCATTTGCGGGTGATGGTTGTTGAATCCCAATATTATAACTTTGCTCGATGAGTCAAGAAAAATTTTACCCTAAATTTTTCTGTTCTAGTTAAATCACACTCCACTATATACCCAAGTCTTTCAATATATTGGCTTCATTAGGGAACATACACAATTCACGCATTTCAAGAACTTCTACTGATGATTCTTCATCAATTTTTCCATAATAGGGGTGACCTCAACTACGGTCATCGTACTCGAACATACATCATAACCTCCTAAGTACGATCTCTACTATCCATCCAATGGCCCTCATCTGTCATACTTCTTTGTTCGATCACTCCCGAACGAAAATAAGATTCACTGATATATACGGAATCTTACAAAAGAGATTAATAATCCTAAACATAGGGCTCTACATCAAAGAACGCTAAGCTGAAAACACAGTAAGCCGTATAGATCCTAAAGGACACTAGAACCTGATGCTTTGATACCACCTGTAACACCCCGCATAATTAAATACCGGGTGGCCAGTCCCATACCAAATTAAAACAGAAATTATACAGTTGGCTCATTCTTAGCATCACTGTCGAAAACATTTACAACTCACCCAATACCCAATTAAGCTGGTGTTAAAAACTTTCCAAATTTTAATTTAACAAAATCCCTTTCCAATTTAAGAATAACACAACAGATTTTATTCTACAACACAGATCACTAAATAAATAACTCAAAAGAATTTAAGTGCAACTGGAATAAACATTCCCAAATAATATAAATCCTTTACAATAATCCCAACAATGTTAAATGTATTAAAAAGTCCCGAATACAATAGAATTTGACCTCATCAGAAAAGATAACTGAATCCTTTGGGCGACATGCCCAAACTAAGAATACTGTGAATCAAAAGATGATATGCGTCTAAACAATACTTCCATATCTCCATAGCTCGTCATAATCAACTATGGCTGGCGTCCCTATTGCTGGACACCTGATATAGAGATACAATAGAAGAGAAAATATGCAAGGAAATGGGTCAGAGCCCGAATGTGTAGAGTATTTTTAAAACAGCAAGTATTTAACAAGTGCAATAAAGCATTTATTATATACATGTTAGATCCAACTCTCACTTGCTATTCTCACCTCTCAACTAGAGTGCACACGTAACGTTTCCTATTAACCTCCTAGTTAATGGTTCCTCTTTTCTAGTCTCCATATTATAATTCCATTCCCATATCATAATCCCCGTATGTCCCATACCATACGTTATATAATCATTCTTATACATTTCTAAATTTCTCCATTATGATTTAGTTTCTCATTAACATGAATCATTACTCATTAAACTGAATCATTTTTCATTAATATGAATCGTTGCTCATTAATATGAGTCGTTGCTCATTAACATGAGTTAAGCTTTTCAATTCTATAAGCATAACCATTTTATTAACTTAATTCCATTTTCTTTCTCTATTCACCGTTATCTACAATTATCACCGTTGATAGACTTAACCATAATAAATATCCATTTAATCATTTAATCCATTATATATATATATTCATATATAATACAGCACCCCGAGTCACAGCTGTGGTGCAATGCATTACTCTGCTATCATGTCCCATCATCGCATGTCGCTGAATAGGGGACTACAGGTTCGGTAAGATTCCACGAACCACAAATAACAAACAAATTGGAGGCGAACATAGTTCTCTTATCCATGGGTCACGCACATACCTACGTACCCATAGTCAGCGAACTTATCAACTCCCCGATAAGTCTTTCATAGACCTATGTTCTCGAGCGACAAATCAAAGGTCCCATGGATTCATCAGGATATGACTGCCCTCACGCGTAAACCTCCCACCGATAGCAAGTAAGCTAGGTATGTCATACACACAATCATCAATCAATCAAATAGGTATTATCATACCTATAATATAATATCAATAAGGTAATTATCACTACCCTAAGATATTCCCCATACGTAGCATTATATCTCTTTTAAAATATCATAACTTTACTTCATAAATTAATTATCCTCGCATCCTATAACATCTCTCCACTACCGACGTCGTTAAGGTTCATGTGCGGAATGTCTCGCAAAGCGAAATCTAAACAAGGAACCCCTCCAATACACTACTACTTAACTTTGTCGATCAAGGAGGTCCGAAAACTTAAACTATGCGATCGGGATAACTTCATAACCTCTTTCAACCAAATGTGTTCCAAACTCCCATTTCTATCTAGGAGCCATACCACTACGCTCTTATAATATAATTATTCTCGTATCCTAACATCACTCCACTCCCGACGTCGTTAAGGTTCATGCGCGGAGCGTCTCGCAAAGCGAAATCCCAACAAGGAACCCCTCCATTACACTACTACTTAACTTTGTCGAGCGAGGAGGTTTGTCAACTTTAAATACGTGATTGGGATAACCTCATACCCTAAGGCTACCCGCTCTCAATGTACAAGATTCAAATAAGATTTTCCTCAACATATATTCAGTAAGAAGTCACTAATATCCTACTGGTCCATAACATTATTTCTCCCGAACTACTACGAGTTTAGTTCTCCTTTTTTAATTACGGTTAAAACCGATAGTTTCAAATCTCTTATAAACACATATTCTTACTCTTAGGATTAAACCCTCTTGTAAACATAAGGATACCCAGGTGTTATATAAAATCACCCCTACTGGTCCTATCTAAAAACCTCATACATCACCATTTAGATTTTAACAAATGAATCTAGCAACCGAAATTCCATTCAATATAATTTCCAATATTTAAATCACTCGAATCCAAATCAAATTTAATTCTAATCTCATCAAAGGTTTACTGATATTTTCTAGGTCCCATAATCTCCAAATAATAATCACCAAAGATCCACAAAAGGTTTGGGATAAGAATCAACATTTAAAAAGAAACAACTTTACATAAACTGGGAGGTCGATCGATCGAAGGCAGGGGTCGATCGATCGATCCCTCAGGTCTAGGCTTGCATTTTATGCATTTACGGCAACTACGGGTTTAGCAACTTTTGATCATTTAAACCTTCATCTAAACATCCCAAATGAATTATAATCTTTACTACATGATATACCAACATATATGAACGATTTCCAATACTCTAAACATCCTAGAATCATCAAAGGATTGGATTAAAAAGCATGTTTATCTCCTTATTTCCAGAAATTTATTATCATAACATCTTCAAGAACATATCAATGGTTTTCAAAATTTCTACAACTGATTCATGACTATTTCATGGATTATTATCATCCTAACACATGAGTTAAATTCCGATATCATTTCAGTTTTCCAGAACTCTATTTCATGATCCATTATTTCTTCCAAACATGAATAATCTTCTCTTTTCATTCTATTCTAACATGGACAATATACAAACTTAAATTGCCATTATCAAACACTTGCCTTTAGTGTAGGTCTGATCCTTTGGTGTAGTTTATCTCAGTTGGTTGTCCCTTCTCCGGTCAAACTCCGGTGGTGGTTGGTGGTGGTGAACCTTGGTTCTTGTTCTTCTCCTTCCCAAGTGACTTTTCCTTTCCCAAGCACTCTCACACTCTCTCTAGGAAGATGGCTGCTCTTATTTGTGAAGAGGAGATGAATAACCCCCATTCACATAATCTATCAATACTTATAATAGTTCCAAATCCGAAACACTATTCATCCCCCCTAGAAAAATGACCAAAATGCCCTTTCGGGTAGTCTATTCATTCCCAAATGACCCGAGACTCAAAATTGACATCCAAATAGACTTTTCTGACTATTTCGAACCTTCCGGACGCAACGACGCAGTCGAAATGACTATTAGATCGATAGAAAATAAATTTCCTTTTTAATTTAATAAACTAGTCCCGACACGTCCCATACCGCGTCTGACTAAAAATATAAATAACCGAATTTATATCATACAGTCATATCAATGACATCACATTCATATATTACCTAAATATCTTTAAGTAATATTCAGAACCATCCATATTCATATCCACAGTCCGGATAAAACCCAAATGAATTAATTAATAATATTATCCAATTAATCCATTTATTTAAAATATAACCCATTTTAAAAGTCATTTAAAATTACGGGGTATAACATACTTCCCCCCTTATAACAGAATTTCGTCCCGAAATTCAGGAATATAAGTCATACAGGTAAGGTTAACTCCGAGTATAAATCTCACATCGCAACAGACCCAAGATGTACCGCCCATACAGTACATTAACAAAATCCCTATCGATGTTATACGCCAAGCCTCACCATATAGTCTCAACTGAATCAAATTTAGACTTTTCCTAATCTTCCCTATACCGTACTCGTGACAAACCTTGGGAAAAACTGAGCCTCACACATTGAACAAATAAATCCTGAAGTTCCAACTACTTACCTTTTCACAATTTGAAATTTACTACAATTCAATCTTCCAGGGCGCCCATACACCCTGTCGTACCACTTTCATTATAATATTTGTCGCAAAGGTTATAAACTCATATACTAAAGACCTAACTTATTTCGACTCCCAACGGTTATTAGTTTCGTGCGTGGGGTGTCTCGCAAGCGAAATCCAAACAAGGAACCACCCCGATACACTACTTCCTAAAGTAGTCGGTCCTCGAAACTCCTAAGGTCCTTAGTCAATAATATATATAAAAAAATTTGGTTTAAAAAAAATAATGTCAGGTTTATCGATTTTGAAAACAAAAATTTTGTTTTAAAGATTTCAAATAGGGTCTACGCATCTACTCTCTTATAGAAGACAAGATCCAGACATATGCTCTCATATACCACAAGTCAATGCACGCCGATAGTCAAATTACACTCGGACATGCTCTAGGTAAGTAATCCCATGATATAAATCAAACCCACGTGATAACATGTAATATATATAGGTGTCCCACACCCCTCAGTGAGTCTACATAAATAACGATGCCATAGGCTAAGTTTAACAACCCTTTTTCCCTCACAATATCAATCACTACAAAAATCAATACGCTTCATACTTCCTTAGATAGGAAAACATACCCTCATTTGCGGGTGATGGTTGTTGAATCCCAATATTATAACTTTGCTCGATGAGTCAAGAAAAATTTTACCCCAAATTTTTCAGTTCTAGTTAAATCACACTCCACTATATACCCAAGTCTTTCAATATATTGCCTTCATTAGGGAACATACCCAATTCACGCATTTCAAGAACTTCTATTGATGACTCTTCATCAATTTTTCCATAATAGGGGTGACCTCGACTACGGTCATCGTACTCGAACATACTTCATAACCTCCTAAGTACGATCTCTACTATCCATCCAATGCCCCTCATCTGTCATACTTCTTTGTTCGATCACTCCCGAACGAAAATAAGATTCACTGATATATACGGAATCTTACCAAAGAGATCAACAATCCTAAACATAGGGCTCTACATCAAAGAACGCTAAGCTGAAAACACAGTAAGCCGTATAGATCCTAAAGGACACTAGAACCTGATGCTCTGATACCACCTGTAACACCCCGCATAATTAAATACCGGGTGGCCAGTCCCATACCAAATTAAAACAGAATATACAGTTGGCTCATTCTTAGCATCACTGTCGAAAACATTTACAACTCACCCAATACCCAATTAAGCTGGTGTTAAAAACTTTCCAAATTTTAATTTAACAAAATCCCTTTCCAATTTAAGAATAACACAACACATTTTATTCTACAACACAGATCACTAAATAAATAACTCAAAAGAATTTAAGTGCAACAGGAATAAACATTCCCAAATAATATAAATCCTTTACAATAATCCCAACAATGTTAAATGTATTAAAAAGTCCCGAATACAATAGAATTTGACCTCAATAGAAAAGATAACTGAATCCTTTGGGCGACATGCCCTAACTAAGAATACTGTGAATCAAAAGATGATATGCGTCTAAACAATACTTCCCTAGCTCCATAGCTCGTCATAATCAACTATGGTTGGCGTCCCTGTTGCTGGACACCTGATATAGAGATACAATAGAAGAGAAAATATGCAAGGAAACGGGTCAGAGCCCGAATGTGTAGAGTATTTTTAAAACAGCAAGTATTTAACAAGTGCAATAAAGCATTTATTATGTACATGTTAGATCCAACTCTCACTTCCTATTCTCACCTCTCAACTAGAGTGCACACTTAACATTTCCTATTAACCTCCTAGTTAATGGTTCCTCTTTTCTAGTCTCCATATTATAATTCCATTCCCATATCATAATCCCCGTATGTCCCATACCATACGTTATATAATCATTCTTATACATTTCTATATTTCTCCATTATGATTTAGTTTCTCATTAACATGAATCATTACTCATTAAACTGAATCATTTCTCATTAATATGAATCGTTGCTCATTAATATGAGTCGTTGCTCATTAACATGAGTTAACCTTTTCAATTCTATAAGCATAACCATTTTATTAACTTAATTCCATTTTCTTTCTCTATTCACCGTTATCTACAATTATCACCGTAGATAGACTTAACCATAATAAATATCCATTTAATCATTTAATCCATTATATATATATTCATATATAATACAACACCCCGAGTCACAGCTGTGGTGCAATGCATTACTCTGCTATCATGTCCCATCATCGCATGTCGCTGAATAGGGGACTACAGGTTCGGTAAGATTCCACGAACCACAAACAACAAACAAATTAGAGGCGAACATAGTTCTCGTATCCATGGGTCATGCACATACCTACGTACCCACAGTCAGCGGACTTATCAACTCCCCGATAAGTCTTTCATAGACCTATGTTCTCGAGCGACAAATCAAAGATCCCATGGATTCATCAGGATATGACTGCCCTCACGCGTAAACCTCCCACCGATAGCAAGTAAGCTAGGTATGTCATACACATAATCATCAATCAATCAAATAGGTATTATCATACCTATAATATAATATCAATAAGGTAATTATCACTACCCTAAGATATTCCCCATACGTAGCATTATATCTCTTTTAAAATATCATAACTTTACTTCATAAATTAATTATCCTCGCATCCTATAACATCTCTCCACTACCGACGTCGTTAAGGTTCATGCGCGGAACGTCTCGCAAAGCGAAATCCAAACAAGGAACCCCTCCAATACACTACTACTTAACTTTGTCGATCGAGGAGGTCCGAAAACTTAAACTATGCGATCGGGATAACTTCATAACCTCTTGCAACCAAATGTGTTCCAAACTCCCATTTCTATCTAGGAGCCATACCACTACGCTCTTATAATATAATTATTCTCGTATCCTAACATCACTCCACTCCCGACGTCGTTAAGGTTCATGCGCGGAGCGTCTCGCAAAGCGAAATCCAAACAAGGAACCCCTCCATTACACTACTACTTAACTTTGTCGAGCGAGGAGGTTTGTCAACTTTAAATACGTGATTGGGATAACCTCATACCCTAAGGCTACCCTCTCTCAATGTACAAGATTCAAATAAGATTTTCTTCAACATATATTCAGTAAGAAGTCACTAATATCCTACTGGTCCATAACATTATTTCTCCCGAACTACTACGAGTTTAGTTCTCCTGTTTTAATTACGGTTAAAACCGATAGTTTCAAATCTCTTATAAACACATATTCTTACTCTTAGGATTAAACCCTCTTGTAAACTTAAGGATACCCAGGTGTTATATAAAATCACCCCTACTGGTCCTATCTTAAAACCTCATACATCACCATTTAGATTTTGACAAATGAATCTAGCAACCGAAATTCCATTCAATATAATTTCCAACATTTAAATCACTCGAATCCAAATCAAATTTAATTCTAATCTCATCAAAGGTTTACTGATATTTTCTAGGTCCCATAATCTCCAAATAATAATCACCAAAGATCCACAAAAGGTTTGGGATAAGAATCAACATTTAAAAAGAAACAACTTTACATAAACTGGGGAGGTCGATCGATCGAAGGCAGGGGTCGATCGATCGATCCCTCAGGTTCAGGCCTTAATTTTCTGCATTTACTGCAACTACGGGTTTAGCAACTTTTGATCATTTAAACCTTCATCTAAACATCCCAAATGACTTATAATCTTTACTACATGATATACCAACATATATGAACGATTTCCAATACTCTAAACATCCTAGAATCATCAAAGGATTGGATTAAAAAGCATGTTTATCTCCTTATTTCCAGAAATTTATTATCATAACATCTTCAAGGACATATCAATGGTTTTCACAATTTCTACAACTGATTCATGACTATTTCGTGGATTATTATCATCCTAACACATGAGTTAAATTCCTATATCATTTCAGTTTTCCAGAACTCTATTTCATGATCCATTATTTCTTCCAAACATGAATAATCTTCTCTTTTCATTCTATTCTAACATGGACAATATACAAACTTAAATTGCCATTATCAAACACTTGCCTTTAGTGTAGGTCTGATCCTTTGGTGTAGTTTATCTCAGTTGGTTGTCCCTTCTCCGGTCAAACTCCGGTGGTGGTTGGTGGTGGTGAACCTTGGTTCTTGTTCTTCTCCTTCCCAAGTAACTTTTCCTTTCCCAAGCACTCTCACACTCTCTCTAGGAAGATGGCTGCTCTTATTTGTGAAGAGGAGATGAATAACTCCCATTCACTTAATATATCAATACTTATAATAGTTCCAAATCTGAAACACTATTCATCCCCCCTAGAAAAATGACCAAAATGCCCTTTCGGGTACTCTATTCATTCTTAAATGACCCGAGACTCAAAATTGACATCCAAATAGACTTTTCTGACTATTTCGAACCTTCCGGACGCAACGACGCAGTCGAAATGACTATTAGATCGATAGAAAATAAATTTCCTTTTAATTTAATAAACTAGTCCCGACACGTCCCATACCGCGTCTGACTAAAAATATAAATAACCGAATTTATATCATACAGTCATATCAATGACATCACATTCATATATTACCTAAATATCTTTAAGTAATATTCAGAACCATCCATATTCATATCCACAGTCCGGATAAAACCCAAATGAATTAATTAATAATAAAATCCAATTAATCCATTTATTTAAAATATAACCCATTTTAAAAGTCATTTAAAATTATGGGGTATTACATACTTCCCCCCTTATAACAGAATTTCATCCCGAAATTCAGGAATATAAGTCATACAGGTAAGGTCAACTCCGAGTATAAATCTCACATCGCAACAGACCCAAGATGTACCGCCCATACAGTACATTAACAAAATCCCTATCGATGTTATACGCCAAGCCTCACCATATAGTCTCAACTGAATCAAATTTAGACTTTTCCTAATCTTCCCTATACCGTCCTCGTGACAAACTTTTGGGAAAAATTGAGCCTCACACATTGAACAAATAAATCCTGAAGTTCCAACTACTTACCTTTTCACAATTTGAAAATTACTACAATCCAATCTTCCAGGGCGCCCATACACCCTGTCGTACCACTTTCATTATAATATTTGTCGCAAAGGTTATAAACTCATATACTAAAGACCTAACTTATTTCGACTCCCAACGGTTATTAGTTTCGTGCGTGGGGTGTCTCGCAAGCGAAATCCAAACAAGGAACCACCCCGATACACTGCTTCCTAAAGTAGTCGGTCCTCGAAACTCCTAAGGTCCTTAGTCAATAATATATATAAAAAATTTTGGTTTAAAAAAAATAATGTCAGGTTTATCGATTTTGAAAACAAAAATTTTGTTTTAACGATTTCAAATAGGGTCTACGCATCTACTCTCTTATAAAAGACAAGATGCAGACATATGCTCTCATATACCACAAGTCAATGCACGCCGATAGTCAAATTACACTCGGACATGCTCTAGGTAAGTAATCCCATGATATAAATCAAACCCACGTGATAACATGTAATATATATAGGTGTCCCACACCCCTCAGTGAGTCTACGTAAATAACGATGCCATAGGCTAAGTTTAACAACCCTTTTTCCCTCACAATATCAATCACTACAAAAATCAATACGCTTCATACTTCCTTAGATAGGAAAACATACCCTCATTTGCGGGTGATGGTTGTTGAATCCCAATATTATAACTTTGCTCGATGAGTCAAGAAAAATTTTACCCCAAATTTTTCAGTTCTAGTTAAATCACACTCCACTATATACCCAAGTCTTTCAATATATTGCCTTCATTAGGGAACATACACAATTCAGGCATTTCAAGAACTTCTACTGATGACTCTTCATCAATTTTTCCATAATAGGGGTGACCTCGACTAGGGTCATCATACTCAAACATACTTCATAACCTCCTAAGTACGATCTCTACTATCCATCCAATGGCCCTCATCTGTCATACTTCTTTGTTCGATCACTCCCGAACGAAAATAAGATTCACTGATATATACGGAATCTTACCAAAGAGATCAACAATCCTAAACATAGGGCTCTACATCAAAGAACGCTAAGCTGAAAACACAGTAAGTCGTACAGATCCTAAAGGACACTAGAACCTGATGCTCTGATACCACCTGTAACACCCCGCATAATTAAATACCGGGTGACCAGTCCCATACCAAATTAAAACAGAATATACAGTTGGCTCATTCTTAGCATCACTGTCGAAAACATTTAAAACGTTTCTAAGAGTTCAAACACAACAAGACTTTGTTTTTTGATGTGCCAAACATCTTTTTGATTCACACACAAAAATACCAATTACTTTTGTGAATCTTTTGGAACCCTAGAGCACAAGCTTTGCTATTGTTCAACCTTTGTGGGGAGATCTTTGCAACCGAGGGCTGCGTGTCATTGCTAAGGGAGTCTCTACAAAGTTTTATGGCTGTGTGTCATTAAGGAGAGATGTGGTTCTTCCTTTGTTGTTTGGGCTGCGAGTCCTTGGAGGGTGCTGCGTGTATTCTCTTGCTGAGTTCAAGACTGTGTGTCTTTGTGGGTTAGCTGCGCGTTGATCCATTGCAGATTTCTCTATGTAATTGTAAGTTGCGATTTATATATTCATAGTGAAATAAAGGTTTTACCCGAAAGGGGTTTTTTCCTGAAATCTGTGTCTCAGCATATTTTTATGTCACATGCTTTATTTATTTATAAGTTGACACACGCACCTTAGATGCATGTTTAGGGACTCTAATTAAATAAGGGGACTTGGAAACTTGCGAATTCAATTTAATCAATTATCACAAAGTAGCACTTTTCAGAATTTTTCGACGAAAAAAATTGGAGATGATTTTCTCTCCATGGAGATCATATCCATAAAGTTTCATTAAAAAATTAATTTTTTACTATTTTAAAAAAATGGTATGTACCGGGCGCTGCACTATAAGGAGTCCTTAGAGGAGACTTTCCGTATATATATATATATATATATATATATATATATATATATATATATATATATATATCACTGTTCTAAAAAATCAGCATAGGCTTGATGCTTGAGAGAAACGCCCCGCCTTAAGATTTTTACCCCTTATTCTTTGTAAAACCCTTAAAACGCACTTTTTTCTAAAAACGACAATGCTTTAGTGAAACGATATTGCATTTTCAAGATTTTTTTTACAAACCGGACCATTATCTCATTCAAAATAATCAAATAATATTTTAATTTGCATATATTCATACATATTTTATGAGATGTATAATTTTAATATTTGAATACCCTTTTTATAATTAAAAATATTAAAATATATTGAGAATGCCTAAATGCCTAAACGTCTTTTCATCTCTAATGTTTTAGACTTGGACTCCACATTTCAATCACGCTCTATATTTTTTAAAATATTGATATATATGTGTGTGCGTAAAAGTTCCTTATGTGTATACCTTAAAAAGAATATATACAAACCCAAATTGCACTCTTTCCAAAAGTTTCTAGCACCGCCCTCGTGATTATGTGTATAATCATATGAATATGATAGAATTTGAAGAAAAATCATCATAGAGACTCAAAGATTGCACCACGTGCACAAAAGATTGCTCCACGAAAGACGGTTAGCCATCAAGCTATATATTACAAGATCCTAGCCATTGACAATAAATTAGTCATTTCCAGTCCCTGTAATGCACTTATTTTATTTTTTAAATAAGAAAATTAAATTAGCAATGACATCAAGTACAGTGACTCTAACAATGACACGTATAAGTGGCAATCGGCAACCCTCAAATCGATTGACAATATGGCATGCGTCCACAACTTTTTTGGGTGACATTGCCAAAAATATAGGTATGGTGATGTCACGGCAGGGACAGATGTACCACAAATACATTAATATAATTTGATGTCACATTTAAGAACTAAATTATTATAAAAACAATTATTGGATAAATTTATTTTCTAGGCTGGCGACTTATTATAAACTGTCTACTGAGACATGAAAATAGGAATATTACATTCTAAAAAAATAGGATAATATAACGGTCCACTAATATAATGGTAGTCTTCTTAATTGAATAATAATCCATGGTTGTATTGATTATTGAGTAGAACTATAGTTGATGAACATCAACTGTACTTGATGCTGATAATTGAAAAAAGGTTATCAAATCAAATAATCTAGAAGGTGACAGGTTAGGCACACTGCTTTCTAAGCAGGGGCCTAGAACTTTAACTTAGGCAGCACTATTGTTAGTGAAACTGTTAATGATGATAATTAAAGGCAATGAGGGGTCAAGTTTTGCATAAGAATGTTTGATTAGCCAGCCACTAAGTGGAAGGCTATGGAATAGAGATTTTCATTTGTTTGTATGATAATATAGATAAATCTGACAAGTTCGTCCGTAATATGACAATCATTAAAGGGTGATTGAAACCACATGAGGCAAAAAGAGGCATCTTGTGGGCCATTCCAATTCTTTTAGGGGGGGAGGGCTAGGCAATATTGCAATAATGGAGTCTTTATTGACGTCTACATTACATTGATTTCATGAAAAGTATATAATTCATTGTTGTTACATTTGCAATGTTTACATGTAAATATATTTTATTAAAATTGTTATGGGACATTTGAAAAAAATTGTCATAAAAAAATTATATTTTACAAAAATAATTAAAAATGAGTGTAAAAGGATGTTTTGTTAAGGATGTCCACATTAACCAAGTTAGATTTGAACGTTTGCAACAACAAACCCACCCTAGTCCCAGTTACATATGAATTACTAGAGGGGCAAAAATTTACTCTTTCACTACTTTTTTTTACGTGTTTACTTTGCTTATAGTAATATAGGTTTAGCTAACTTTACCTTGTTACTCTGTCCACTATAGGTGGTGTAACACTACACCAAATCTGCATTATTGTCACGGTTGACCTTGACAAGTACTTGTCAAGATCAATGACCGTGACAATTCGGGCGAGATAATTTTTTTTTTGTCACGGACGTGTCACGGTCATTGACCCTGACAATTTCGTTAGAATTGTCACGGTTGTGTCACGGGCCATGACCGTGAAAAGTTTAGTCACGGTTCACAACCGTGACAAAGCCTTGACCATTTTTAAAAAATTGTCACGGTCAATGACCGTGACAAGGCCGTGACAACCATATTTGTCAAGGACTTGTCACGGTCAATGACCGTGACAATTCTGGACATAATTGAAAAAAAATCTGTTGGGCAGTATGGCCACTGTCCAGCAGTATATTTGTACATGTTATAGCAACGTTGTACCTGTTTAAACATCATATATCCAAACAAACTAAAGATAATGCAAATATATATTCAAAATAGAAACAATATATATGACGATATAATCCATATATAATTAAAATGTACCAACTTAAAAATAATGTCACTACATGTCTGGGGTAAATGTGAGGAGGTGAGTAGGCCACACGATATACAAATTGACACACCCACTAATATACATCGTGCCGCATTGTTCGCACAACCACAATAGGGAGTTCTCCTTCCCGGGTATCACATGCGTGACGAGCACTTTGGACTCGATCTCTTGAAGCGCACGTCCATGAACTATTCCACCCTGGACGATATTCGGGTCCCTCAACCCCCGCCCTATCCACTGGCCATCAAATACGTCTAATATGAACACGCTCGGCCAACCAATTGTCGACATCGGTCTGGGGAAGGGAGCCAAATAAGGAAGTGGATCATCGAAGTACGCATGTGTTGATGATGAAGCAGCGAGGTCCACATCCTCGTCGTCCTGCGCCTCGTTCTCTCGCACCTCCTCCTCCTCCTCCACCGCCTTCTCCTTCCCTTTCCCCTTACGGTCTCCGCCCAACGTACGCTTCATGAATGAGTACATATCTTTGACCGTCGCCTCCAAACGAGACAGCTTCGCGTTATGTGAATTCACCGTTCGAGCCAACCCGGTGTCACTTGTCTCCAGTCCGATGATCCTAGATTTGGCCACCCGCGAGCTCACCCCCTTGTCCTCCCCTTGCGATCAGAGCCAAGCACTTGGCTGAGTGCGTTTGTGGACAAAGACGCCTTGTCGGCATCAGACTGCGACTCATGCACTTTCTTAAGTTTGCCTGAAACGACAAAAAGCACATGATTAGTAAAATAAGTAAATCAAAAAATTATAACGTAATTAACAAAAATTAAATTGTCGGATTACTTACAATCGTGGCCGCGACGCTCGGGGACACCTCCTTGTCCTTCCCCTTCTTCGTCCGAAGAGCCACATAAGTATTGAGCCTATGTGGCTTACCCCTTGGGCCACTCCCTACCCCCTGAATTAAAATAAAGTAAAATTAGTATCGGCCCCACAAAGTAAACTAATGAAGAATAATATATTTCTCTAGTTATAGAAAAATTAAATCTTACCTTCATCCTATGCTCCACCTCGGCGTAAGACGTCCGGTCGGAGTAGTGCACGTCCGTCTTTTTTGCCCGATTTTCCCTCCCCGATTGGCGAGATGCCAATTGTCGATCCTCGATCTCATTGTCAATGAACTTTTGCCATTGTGCCAATGAGATCGGCTCCTTGGGCGGGACGGATCCACGCCATTGGATAATGGACTCTCGTGTTTTTCCAAAGTACCGTGTCCGCATATTTTTCTTCCACGTCTTGTGTTGCTCCCTCAATTGCTCCAAGACGGAATCGCGTAGCTTTGGATCCAAGTTGAATTGTTCCTGTCCAACAAATACAATGTTAGTTGCAAATAAATATAAATATAAAATGAAATTGAAATTGAAATTGAAATTGAAATATAAATATATTACCTGTAGTGCCGCCCAAATAGCTAACTTGAGCTCATATGGCACCTCCTTCCAACTCATAAACCCCGAGCCGATGACCGTCTTTAGCAGCTCGAGGGATCTCGCTAATAGCTCCGATTTGTTCTCGATGGTAATCCCAAATTTTCCATATTTGGGGAGCCTAGGGGCCGATGAGCCCTCGTCGCCTCCGCTACCACCAAGCCCAGACAACATCATCATAAACAGCATCATCATCTTCGCCTTAATACCTGAAGGAGACATTTGCTGTAAAAAAATATTATTAGTACAGATAAAAAAATGTTATTATACACACACCCCTACCCCACCCCCACCACACACACGCACATGTACACGTACACATACACGTACTCGTACACCCCCCACCACACCCCCTACCCCCCTCCCCCACCACACACATATATACACACACATACACACACATATACACATGCACACATAAATATGTCTAAATTAGTTGAAAACATCTAACGTGGAATAGATGTAAAGCGTGGAATTATTATTATATATATTATATATGCACGGAATAGATGTAAAGCATATAAAGCATGAAATTATTAGTACACATAGACACACACCCCTACCCCACCCCCCATCCCCGCCCCCACCCCCTCCCCCCCTCACCCCACCCCCACCACACACACGCACACGTACACGTACACTCCCCACCACCCCTGCCCCCTCCCCCCACCCCCACCACACACACGCACACGTACACGTACACCCCCACCCCACCACACACATATATACACATACACACATAAATATGTCTAAATTAGTTGAAAATATCTAACGTGGAATAGATGTCAAGCATGGAATTATTATTATATATATTATATATGCCGGAATAGATGTAAAGCATGGAATATATGTTATATATTATGTCCGTTAGAATGCCTCAAAATAAAAAATTCCAAAATTATTTTTAAAACTTGTTCCTAGATCCCAATACTTCAAAAGGTAAATACACAACTCAAAAAAATTCTTCAATACTTCAAAAGGTTTTTAAAACACATTTTATGAAAAAATTCTCTCAATTTAAAAAACATCTTAGTGTGTGCAATTAGCCAATATTATATCAAACTTCTCGAAAGGATATATCAATCTTTAGTCCTTAAGGTTCATCTGACCTAAACTATAGATTGTGTCTCACTCATAACGAACCAAGTCTATTTAACTTGATAGACTCAAACGTTTTGATACATGAGAGAGCCAATTTATATATAATACAAATGTTTACATTTTCAGTAAGACTTTTGCCAACATTTAGTGAACAATAATGGTTCTTTTGATTTTGTTTGTTAAATACTAATCTACTAAGAATTTGGCGACATCCATGATGAAAAAAATTGGTAGGAGAAAAATGCTACCAATTTAATGTTTTAATGGTGAAGGAAAGTTCAAAATAACCTGCATTATTAAAAAATAAATATCTTTCAACAGAAAGAATGCATTGATTTCTTTAACTCCAAGAATAAAAATTCTAGAATCACTTAGAAATAAAATCACAACGAATTATTTTTTATCTTTAACCATAGTCAAAATATCGTAATCTTCCCATTGAAATTAAAATTAAACACAAATTAATCTAAATTAGCAACAACATATTAACATGTGAATTGTCTAATTCGAATGAAAATGAGTTAATCTTTATATACATAATCATCAATATTAATCTAAATTAGCTTATACCCATACAAGGCAAATATTATATACATTATCATCAATGTTTTGCCTCTAATATAACAATCCCCTATTTTCCACATACTCACCCACCACATACACACACACACATATATATACACACAAACATATATATAAATGGAAGAGAGAGAGAGAGAGAAATTAACCTGAAACTAGAGAGAGAGAGAGAGAGAGAGAGAGAGAGAGAGAGAGCAGCGTAGAGAGAGAGAGAGAGAGAGTTGTAAAAAGGAGGGAACGACGAGGGGAAAAAAGAAGGGGAAAAGGGTTTTTGCTGAAGAAGTTGTCACGGTCGTGTCAAGGTCCTTGACCGTGATAATTATTTAAAGAATTGTCACGGTCATTGACCGTGACAATTCTTTGTCACGGTCAATGACCTTGACAAGGGTGGCCGGCTGAAAGGTGACAATTTTGTCATTTTGGTGTAGTGTAATGCCATTTACAATAGTTTAAGGTACCGTTTGATGTCTAATAAGAAAGTGAGTTATTTCATTCCATATTTAATGTCATTTAAGATGAGATTTGAGATGGGTTAATCTATTCTGAGTAAGATTAATATATCATTAGTTGTGACATAAAACCATCTAACTTCTTATTTTATCCCGTTGGGATGAGATCAATTTTATCCTAATCGTATTTGTTTATCCAACACATCAATCAATGCCTAAGGGTGTTAATTTAGTCTGGATAGGTGAGAAAAATCTTAAATCAATCAATAGATAGGAGGAGCCAATCCTCCTATTTGGACAGAGCTAGACGCCAAACACTCAACCCTCTCTAGGACGACAACCACTTAATCTTCTGATAATTTTTTTACTTTTTTTAATCATCGGTAGATCATTAACTATCCATTAATACAATCGGTGGGAAAGTCGGGTCTTACCCCAACGGGTTAAGAGTCTACCATCCCAACGGGATGATTAAGAGGACTACGTTTAGTGAAAAATCTTTCTGTTGTCATTCTTAATTGCCTATTGGAGCCTCTTTTGGTGGATTATACATGCATATTATATTTACATCTTATCTTTAAATATCGTATTATCATTGGCTTATGATTCTCTTAACTTCAAGTTATTTCACACATCCTTAAAGTTATTTCACAGATTCCTAAAATTAATATTATATAAAGAGCATCTCATTAATCTGGTTTTACATTAACCTAATAGTAGAGAAAAAACTCTAATTTAACATGAATATACAAATCATAACATAAAGAAAGTAATGGTAAATGCAACGATCCCCTTGGTCTATACTAGTTTTATGAATAACCACTTGGACGTTTAAATAACCCATTGAAGTACGTATTTTCACTAAGAAAATTATCAATTAGTGGTAATTTTTTTTGTGGCAAAATGAATTTTTCCTACTAAATAGCATATTTGGTAGAAACAAATTTACTCCCACAAAATATTACTATGGAAGAGATTATTCGTGGGAAATAGTGATATTGTCACTAAATTTGCAACCAAAGGTACGGTGCCAAAATATTAGCGAGGGTGGAAACAATTTACAATGATATAGGTGGGGAATTAAAAATTATTTTCGCCAATAATAAACATTTAATGGCATTAAAAAATTTCCTACTAAATATTTTTCAAATTGCAATGAATGATAATTTAGATAAACCACCTAATATTATTACTTAAAATAACTTAATTTTTCTAACAAACTTCCCAGTTCCCACTCCTCTCGATTCTCTGTTTTACCATGACCTTCGCATTACTCCACAACCTAATAAAAACATAATTCTCTCTCTCCATCAGACTTTTCCATTTTCTCTCCATTCTCATTATATGCAAAAATAAGTTGTTCCCAACAAAGAAATTAAATTATTTAAATCCCTTTGGTTAACAAGAGATGTTGGCAAAAATGGAAAACGGGAATAAAATGTGAATGATCAGTTTACGGGATAAACTTGAAAGATACTTTAAATCGTATCACACGCCGCATTTTACAACTATAAGTTTGTTAACCTAAGTGGTTAAAATATTGAGAATAAAATTATAAAGAAAGTAAGATTATATTAACATATTCTTTGGGAGATACATATGGGTTAAGAGATTTATATAAATTAATAAGGATTAATCGAGTGGTCTATAGTTGGTTAGGCGAGTAGCTTAACTACGAAGGAATATTAGAGTACGTTAGGTGTGCACATTAAGTGAGAGGTGAGAACTCATGTGTGAGTACGCATATCAAACATGGATATTTACATTACTCATAATAAAACATTTCAAACACTTGTTAAATATTTTTAAAACATTTTCGGGGCTCTGACCCCAATCAAATCGATTTTCGCAAAATCTTTTAGGTGTCCAGCCACAGGTACACCAGGGTTAGGAGATTCATTCCAGAGTTGACGTGCTATAGTGTTGTGGATGCTATAGAACCTCGAGCTCAAATGTATCTATCATTCTTATCATCTATATTATGATTCAATATTCCCATGCGAGCGTGTTTGCTCATTGCCTAAACTTTACATTTGATTTTTAGTATTACCTTTATATCAAACCATATGTCTCGGTATTGTACTTGGCTTGCACAAAGATTTGGATTTGGATGTGTTATCTGGTTATTGTTTTATTCAGTTTATTGTGGTCATTATTATTATGGTGGTTGTGTTATTCATTATTATATTATTTAATTATTATTATTCTCTGTTAATTAAAATTGATATCCGACTTATTAGGATATTTAGTGATTAAAAAAAAATCAACATTGATGATAAGAATGGACCATTATGAATCCTGTTTAATTGAATAGTAGAATGATCACCTAATATTTCAATTAGCAAGGTGTCACAGATGGTATCAGAGCATCCAGTTCTAGTATCTTTAAGAATCTATGCGGACTTTTTACGTTTCAATGTAGTGTCCTTTGATATAAATCCATATATTAGGATTGTTGTTTCCATAATGCAAAATCTATGTCTTCAACTTTAGTGATAAAAATAGGTAGTAGATTTTGAAATTCTTTATCTTTTCATATGCCTCCCAGACATGCACCAAGGGTTGGGGCCACACAGCCAGGGCCGCAGCAGACTCAAGTACAGGAAAACCTTACACCTGCAGACATTGTTGCCCAAGCAGTAAATGTAGCAATGAATTCTCATGCTCAGTAGGAACCTTAGGCGCCACTTCAGCACCAGGCGATGACACCTGTCCAGGGATAGCAATTCCCAGTTGCATGGGAGAGAGTTTGGGATGTCTATATGAAAAGACACCCTCTGGAGCTTCAGGGGAGTTCTGATGTAGTAACAAATTTTCAATTAAAGAAAGATATCCAAAGGCATTTACGTATGTTCGAATGTACAGATACTTAAAAGCGAATACTGGTTACCTTCAAGCTAGTAGGGGCATCACTGAGATGGTAGTAATTAGTCACCACTATACAGGAGCGAGATGTTATGACTATCTAGGATTTCTAGGCGTGGTTTGACTGTAAGTAATTTCCTCTCGCCATTCAAATTGAAATGAGGTGGAAATTTCTTAACATTTCCCAAGAAGGGAAAACTGTGACAGAATACGAAGAAGAATTCACGTGATTGGCCGACTGTGTGACTGTTGATTTTAATACAGAGGCTAAAATCATGGACCACTTTATAAAGGGGTTAACTTAAAGATTCTGACAACATTTTTTGGGTAATCTAGCCTTGGTGACTAACTCAGATGTGGTCAATGCAGCCCTTAGTCTGCACATGAAGGCAAATAAGAACAGTGGTGAATCTATTAAGCTAAGCAAGACCAGGGGTAATAACACTAATGCGAGTTCTCAGGCTGAGAAAAATTCTTAGCCAGTGGATTACGCTAAACAACTTCATTTTGGAGGATTCAGACATGGGCAATATGACTTCAGAAATGGCCATCAGGGGCAAGGGAATGGTGGTAAGGGCCAATATGGTCGAGGTCAGCAGGACCGAAAAAGAGGCAAATTTTATAGTAAATGATTTTTTATGGCAAGTATGGCCACAAGCATCGGGATTATCCCGACAAGGCTAAGTTTCCTCAGCAATAGGTTATTCGTCCAGAACCGTAGAAGCCTATTTTTCCCACCACCATCCTAGCGCTTGCGGCAGTTCCAACTTTACATACCATTCCAAAAGTTCTACGGTAGTAAGAACAAATTTAGTATGGGCACATGTATAATGTTCATCAGGTCGAAGTCCCATTGTCACTACTGGCAATTGAGGGTATGTTTCTTATTTATAGGACTATGGGGCGTATTTTATTTGACACTGGGGCGTCACATTCATTTATTGCTATTAGATTTGTTCGGGTCGTAGGGCTCTTAGATACGTCTGATAGTACCATTACTTGTGTAGAATCTCCTTTGGGTAGTGAGTCACTTATTTCCTTTATCTGTTGGAATGTGAGTATAGAAATTGAGCAATTGATCTTGCCTGCTGATATGCTTGTGTTATACATGTTAGAGTATGACGCAATTATTGTCATGGACTGGTTAGTGTTATATAGATCCATGATTGATTGTTTCAGTAGGATTATTATTTTTCTATTTCGGGCTAAGAGATATTTCTAGTGGAGATGCCTCACCCCGAGGGAGGATCATCCACTCATTTATATTCTATAGAGGAGGAAAGCTCTACGATAATTATAATATCCTCATATTTGATACCGGTAGTCTATGAGTTCACCAATGTATTTAATAAATTCTAGGGTTATTTCCTGGTCAAGAGAATTATTTTGTTATTGAATTAGCACCAGACTCTCGATCGATAGCTCGTGCATTGTACCGTATCTCTCCAGTTGAGATGAGAGAGCTTAATGATCAACTTGATCATCTTTGGGGTAGGGTTTTATTCGTAGGAGTGCCTCTCCTTGGGGTGATCCATTCTATTTGTAAAGAAGAAGGATGGATCTCTTCGATTGTGCCTTGACTATAGGGAATTAAATAAGGTCGCGATACAAAATAAATATCCATTGCCAGGTATTGACGATTTGTTTGATCAACTTAGGGAATCCACCTACTTCTTTAAGATCTATTTGAGATCCGAATTTTATCAATTGCGCATTAGGGAGCAAGATGTTCCCAAAATTGCATTTCTATTGCGATATGGGTCTTACGAGTTTAGGGTTATGCCTCTCGAGCTAACCAATGTTCCAGAAATTTTTATGGACTTGATGAATCGGGTATTCATGTAATTTCTAGACCAATTTGTCATTATCCCATTAATGATATTTTGGTTTATTCTTGGACTGAGGAGGATTATGCAAAGCATTTGTGTATGGTTCTGTAGACACTGCATGAACATCAGTTGTATGCAAAGCTCGAGAAATGTGGGTTTTGGTTTTGAGAGGTATAATTATTGGGTCATATTATCACTGATAATGGAATAGAAGTGGATTTGAGTAAGGTATCTATGGCGAGGAAGTTGGGACATCCCATGACACTGATCGAGGTTCGCAGTTTCTTGGGATTAGTCGGTTATTACATTTTATTTATTCGAGGATTTTTCAATATTGCGGGTCCATTAACAAATCTAACATACAAAAGGGTAGCATTTATATGGGATAACTTTTGTCAGTTAGCTTTTGACGAGCTAAAGGATAAATTAATTTCGACACCCGTACTTGCATTGCCCATGCCAATGGTAAAATATCTTATTTTATATCAATGCATCCTTATAAGGACTTGGGGGTATACTTCAGTAAGAGGAAAAGGCTAAAGTATATGTTTCTCGCAAGCTTAAGCCTCATGAAAAGAATTATGCTACGCATAACTTGGAGTTAGCAGTGATTGTGTTATCATTGCGAATATGGAGACATTATCTTCAGGGGCAAATTAGTTCCTTTTATAAATCATAAGTCATTATAGTATTTGTTCACATAAAAAGATCTGAATATGCGACAATGCCGATGGCTTGAATTTGTGAAAGGCTATCAATTTGAGGTACAGTACCATCTGAGGAAGGCTAACTTAGTGGAAGATACGTTGTGTCGGAGGCCAATTGAAAATGTAACTGAGGTGTAGAAGGCAAAATAAAAAGAGCTGGGATAACAGGACTCCATTTCTAGATCCGTCATGTCTATATTGACCATCAATCCATAGATTATTAGTAGAGTTATGAAGGCTCAAGAAGTCAACTCGTTCTGTCAGGAGAAATTACGTCAACTTTTGGTTGAAGGAGCTGAATCTTATTCCATGGGATCAGATGGAGGTTTGTGCTTCAATAGTAGACTTTATAGTGCATCCTAGAGGCGATAAGATGTACCAGGATATGCGTTGATAATATTGGTGGAGCGGGATGAAAAGGGACATTATTAAATTTGCCTCTAAGTGCACCACATGTCAGTTGGTGAAAGTGGACCACTAGAAGCCAACCAGACTTTTACAGCCAATAAAGATTCCTATTTGGAAATGGAAGAGAAATTCAATGTATCGTATCACTTGTTTACCTACTTCTCAGTGAAGTCACGATTCCATATGCATCATCATGGATCGATTGACTAAAGTATCCCATTTTTTGCCAACGAGGATAAATTATATGATAGCACAGTATGATCAGTTATTTATTACCGAGATACTCAAACGACACGAAGTTCTGATCGTTCTCATATCCAACACGGACAAGATTTTTGTGTCTCGCTTTTGGTAAAGTTTGTAGGAGGCTCTAGGTACGAAATCGCATTTTAGTACAGCCTATCATTCATAGAAGGATGGGCAAACCGAGCAAACCAATCATATACTGGAAAACATGTTGAGGATGTGTATCTTAAATTTTGGAGGAGGGGAATAGTATTTTCTACTGATGGAGTTTGCATTTAACAATTCCTATCAGCTCACTATAAAAATGGCACCTTTCGAAGAATTATATGGGAGACCTTGTCGTTCGCACGCTTATTGATTAGAGGTGGGGGACAACAAAATCCTCTAGCTATAGGTCATGCAAGAGACTTCTTACAAGATTAGGTTGATCCGTAGTCGTATATGGATAGGTCAGGACAAATCAAAAAGTTATGGCGATGCTAATAAGATGTTTAGGGAGTTCAGCGTGGGAGATCAGGTATTAATTCGAGTATCTCCTATTAAAGGGATTATGAGATTCGGTATGAAGGGGTAATTAGCGCCAAGGTATGTTGGTCCATTTCTTATAATTGAGAAGATTAGACCAGTGGCTTTTAAACTTGGGTCATCGGATAATTTACATTGTATTCATGATGCATTTCATATTTCCTAATTATGTCGATATAATGGAGATGACATGTCATACAACTATATTACACTTGCGTGAATTGATTAACAGCCAGATAGTTCTTATAAGGAGAGGCCAGTTGTTATCTTACATCGGATTGAGAAACATTTTAGGTAAAAGTAGTACCCTTAGTCCGTGTTCAGTGAGGTCATCATAGCATTAACGAGTTGAAGTGGGAACGCGAAAATGATATACATGAGAAATATACATAATCATTTTTTCCAGGTATTTTCCTTTGTTTAAATTTTTGGAATGAAATCTCGTTATTAATGGGAAGTAGGTAATACCCCGTATTTTTATGAATATTTAAACCGGGTTAATTAAATTTAAATGGTAAGATTTATTTGGTAAAAATTAAATATTAATTAGTGTGACGCGGGTTAATATTTAATATTATAAATTAAAATGTATTCTACTGAGAGAATAAATAATATAAATTATGCAATATGTTACAGTGTGCTGTAAGTGAGAAAAAAGACAATCATTAATAACTTAATTGGGACGCTCATTTAAGATATGTCGGGACTTAATATGAGCATTATGAAGTAAGTATAATATATTAAACCCATATAGTCATTTAGATAGCATAGAAGTGTTTGGAAGGGTTAAAATAGTTAGAAAACTATATTTGGGCATATGTATAGGGCCTCGGGTCATTTTTGGGTCAACTCGACAAGTAAAAAGTTAATTTTTGACCTTTGGTTTCCAACCCATGAAGTGATACAGGATTAGCTACTTTAAACCAAATCTTTGGATAATCAAATGGGGAATTGAAAAAATTAAAGTGAGAGTAAACCTAAGGAGAGAAAGTGTGAGAGCTTATATAAGAAAGTGAAGAGTTTCTCAAGAAAGTTAAGGGTCTTAGAAGAGGAGCAACACCTAGAGACACCTTGCACCACCATTATACACCACCAAAATTTAGGAAGAACGAGGAGGAGAAACTCATATCATATTCTTCAAAGGAAACTCATAATCATTATAAGAGCCAAGTTGTTTAAACTTTCTTAATTATCAGTTTGTAGAAACACATGATAGATTATGGAATTTTTGGATAAAAACCCATGTTTAGGAAGTTTTGAATTGAGATAATATCAATTGGGATTATAGAACTAATGACTAGGATTATATATTTTATTGATGATTTAAAAATTTGAGAAAATCATGTGATTCAATTGGAGATTAAACTATCTAACTAGAAACGAAGTGAACGCATACGACTCCGAAAGCCAAATGCATGTGAAATCATTTTAGAAAATGACGAACATTGTGTGTTAATTTTAGGTCTGTTTTAAGTGGAAATTTGTAGTGTGATCGTGTATTCTTGTATAAAAACATGTTCAGAACAACTTTGTTATTTTAAGTTTCTTCAAAATCAGATAAAAAATTTATCAAATTGACATTTTATATTTTTTGGCATAATGTAACTTTGTTAAGAAAAAGGATTGTTGGGAACTAAATTATAATTTGGGCTTATTATAATGATTACGGGTTGTAGAACAGTAGGTATGGGTTGAGGGTAGCTACTAAAATAATTAATTAAAGTATTTAAATCCCTTCGGTTAACAAGAGATGGCAGGAAAAATGGAAAATGGGAATAAAATGTGAATGGTTAGTTTACAAGATAAACTTGAAACATACTCTATGTGTGTATAGGATGAGTGCATGACTATATTATGTTAATTATAATATTATGTGTAATGTCATACATAGCTACTTGCTATCACGAGAGGTTACGTGTAGTGGGTAATCCTATCTTTGAGTGCCCAGTAGGGAGGATTTGGATTCGTGCCCCAGAACATAGCACTTACGTTGTCATTACCTTGAGGGTTGGTAGTGTATTAACGGTTATTTCAATACATTAGTTATGGACATCATCATTATGGCAGTAAGGATTATGTTCACCTTCATTATGTGTTATCATTGTATAGGTTGAGGTGTCACACCTAGCCTTAGTCCTTAATTTGGTACATGAGGTACATAGGGACTAGATAGCAAAGTATGCATGCATCACGAGTTTGATCGTTTAAATGTCGTCTTCGTATATGTATATATTAGATAGTGTAATCTATACATATACATAGACTTGTGATAGTCTATTTTATTGTATGTTGTAGAAGTGATTATTGTGAATATTTAAAATGTACTTTAAGAATATGAACCTAAATGGTTAAAATAATGAGAATAAAATGATTATAAAGTAAGACCATATTAACATATCATATGGGAGATACAGATGGGTTAAGAGATTTATATATATTAATAAGGATTAATCGAGTGGTCTGTAGTTGGTTGGGCGGTTAGTTGAACTATTAAGGAATATTATAGTACGTTATGTGTGCACATTAAGTGAGAGGTGAGGAATCATGTGAGAGTACGCACATCTAACATGGATATTTATATTACTCATAATACATCATTTTATACATTTGTTAAATATTTGAAAAATATTTTTGGGGCTCCGAACCAAATTAAATCTATTTTTGCAAAACCTTTTAGGTGTCCAGCCACAGGTACACCAGGGTTAGGAGATTCATTACAGAGTTGATGTGCGGCAATGGTGTGGATGCTACAGGACCCCGATCTTTGACATGTCTATCATTCTTGTCATCTATCTTATGATTCAGTATTTCCATTTGAGCGTGTTTCCTCATTGTCTAGACTTTATATTTGGTTTTTAATATTACCTGTATACTAGTCTATCGGTCTCGGTGTTGTACTTGGCTTGTATTAAGTTTAGAATTTGTATATGTTATCCTATTATTATTCTATTTAGTTTATTGTGGTTATTATTATTATGGTGATTGTGTTATTCATTATTATGTTGTCTAATTATTAATATTCCTTGTTAATTAAAATTGACATCCAGCTTATTAGGATATTTAGGGATTAAAGAAAATATTTTTCAACAGTGATGCTAATAATGGACCATTTATGAATCCTATTTAATTGAATTATACACTGATCACCGAATATTTTAATTAGCAGGGTGTCACAAACACCTTAAACAAAACTAGTGGAGGTGATGCTACATGGGTGTCTTGATTTTAAATTATTAGATTTTAGTTGTAATAAACTTGTATGAGGGTTTGTTTCTTATTTTGGGGTAGATAGGATTGAGTCTATTTCGGTGGTCCCGTTTGTTCGTGTTTGGCCGGTTGTTGAGGTTTGGGTTTTGTGGCTTGTTTAGTGTTTTATATCTAGTGTGATCTGTAGACTGACCCATTTCAAATTATGTCATGTTTGCTAATTAATATACTCATATTTTACCAAAACAAAAATACCTTAAAGAAAAAAGAATTAATTTGAAAATATAAACTTTATAAAGCAACTATATAAGGCTCACAAAATGAATTAAGAAACTAAAAATAAGTGAAATACTAAAAATTAATTTGCAATTGACTTTTAATATCATAATAAATACAAACTACATTAATTTCCATACTAATTATAAAATAATGCATCATATTAAGTGATATATGAGTTAAAAGAATAACACTTAAGCTTAACAAAAATGAAAACAACATTTAAAATATAATAAAAAGAAAGGTATAACACATTTCATATTCTCTAGCTATATAGGTTCAAACCAGTACGTAATTTACTCTTCAAAATAAGTGACAGAGCATACTCAATAGTTGGCCAATTTTACATCCAATCAACACTAAGTAGGTTCTTTAGAAATATATTAACATACTTATACCAATATATAAGTTCAATCTTTGTTAGACAATATTAAAGTGTATAAAAAACATTAGGGCAATTTTTGGCACACAATATGTGTTGATCGATGGACTGACTGGTAGACTTGAAGTCATATGATTCATGGCTTTATTTTTCCCGATTATTGTTTAGACGAGTGGAATTCGAAGACAATGAATTTTGAATCTATGAGTTTAGAATTTTTATTCTTATTCATGTTAGTGTGTGTTCTAGTTTGTGTCTGAAGTGTGTACGAAGTGTGTGCAATATGTGTTGCTGAAAATGCATTTGAAATTATATGGTTTTTTTTTGTGAAGTGTGTGTGAAATGTATGTGGACTATGTGAGTGTTAAACTCTATGTGCAAGGGGTGTGTGCGCACGAGCATGTGGGATGAGAAGTTTCAGGTGAGGTGTATACATAAGTGAAACTATACTGTAGATGCGTGTATGAAACCATGTGAAATTTTATGTGCACTCTTTGTGAATTTTTCTATGTAATGTATTCCATAAAATATTTTTTTAATTATTTACATAAAATGGCTATAACTTGTTGGTTTGGGTACCTATGTAGTCAACATTGCTATAATTCATTAAAAACACCATTTTTACATGAAAATTCATGATGTCCTTTTAGATATGTCCCATTATACCAGAAAAATGCATGTGTATGTGCCACTCAAGGTGATGGAATAAATAAGAACAATAAGAAAACGAAAGATATTTGGTAGTGAAAGTGGTGGAAATTAGGCTTGTTTTACTTAGGAGGAGGTGTAATTTTTAAATATCATATGCTTGTAACTGTATGCATATTAGAATTTTGTATATTCATTTGGGAGTTGTTGACCTTACGTTTCTCTTTATACATTAATGGGTGTAAATATTGAATATCTCACTCGTTTAAAACCATTTTTTTTCTGTACTTTATATCTTATGTGCTTGTATATATTTATAATTTCATTATAAAGATTGAGTTTGATTTTAGATCCTAAACTAGCATATACATTAATGGGTGTAAATATTGAATATCTCACTCTTTCAAAATCATTTTTTTTCTACTTTATATATTATTTATGTGCATATATTTATAATTTCATTATAAAGTATGTGTTTAATTTTAGATCCTTATAATTAACAACAACAACAACAACAACAACCCCATTGGTCTAGGATGTACATATGGATACATGTTCAACTTAGTTAAACAAATTGGCCCCTCCTTTAACTCTCATTTATTCAACAAATTTTAAAATAAATGAACTTCCTAATGAAACCTTAATAAGTATCAACAAAATAATCAACTTCATATCTATATCGAAAATTGACCGATGTAACCTTTTTATTATTCAAGATTAGTTAGTTTCCATTTATTTTGAAAATGTATATATTTTTAAACTTTATTGTAATTGTTATATTTGAATGTTATGTTGTGTGGTAGGGTATTTGAAATGGATGAGAGTTCGATGCATCATCCAAACATAATTAGTCGTGAATATCAAGATGGGGTTAAACAAATTCTTGATTTTGCATTTTGCTAATGTAAAGCAAAATGGTAAGATTAAGTAGCAATGCAAGAAATGTAATAACTTTTATCGTAAAAATCGTTGAGATATTAAAAATTATTTGCTAATACATGGCATATTGAAGAGTTATACTAGGTAGATATATAAATGAGAACCATTTGAATTGCACATCAGTAATGATTATTATTATAATGAGTTTGAGTTTGAAGTTGGAGATCATGATACTATAAAGGAGGAAGAATATACCAAAGATAAGAAAGAATAAGATTACATTGAGCGAATATTACATGATATGTTTATAGGACTATACAACAATGATGTGTCACAGGATGAAAACGAATTATACAATAATGATATGATATGTGATGAATCAAATAGCTATGCTACATAAGTTCCCAAGTGTGAAGGCGTAAAGTTTGCTAGTTTAGATAAGTATACATGATAATAACTATATCCGAGATGTTAGAAGTTATCTAAATTATCATTCATTATTGAGCTAACGCATCATTGAAACAACTAGAGTGGTGTAATTAATATTTGCAATAGAATAATGCTAAAATGTTCAAAGTAAATTCCTATTTTATGTATTCATGTATATATCTCCATATCTAATGTTGTTGGTTTCTTGTTCAGGTATCCCAGGTTCCGGTCGTGCACGTGCCACAAGATCCTTTACGAGCCAAGGATTCACAAGGGAATCCATGCATATTCCTTCTCGGTCAATGGATCCAAATGTCAGTGACTCTCCCAACATCATCATATTTGGTGTTAACAACTACGAGGGCATGATATGTGTTTTTGGAAAAATAATTTCAATTAAATAAAGAATATATCAATGTTTTGTTATGTGTAGTTTTAATTGGTATTATGTTAATCCATTTCATGTCTTTTATAGGTCATAAAACAACATACGTACAACAATTTGTAAGAGACCCTAACTATCCTCCTTCACAACCTAGTCATCCAAATGTTGTTGCATCTAAAGACACCATTTCATATGGTATGAATATAAGTGAGGGTATGATTTTGATCTTCGTAGCTTTACACATTGATTTCAATTTTATATTTCCATATTAGACATTATATGAAGTATAAATAGAAATACATGAACTAAAATTGATATGATTTAAGTCTTGAATAATATAATTAAAAAATAACGCGTTAAAAATGTAATAGTTAGATAAAAATATTTTTCTTATTTTTACTAATTTTCATAATAGATATTTGGAGATTTAAGATTATAAATAAATCATGTAACCTGGTGGACAGTTTACCAGTAAAGTGGAAAGATAAAGGGAGAAAACGATTAAAAATATTCTTTGAACCATATTGATGCATTGTAAAAAAATGAAATGGCATGATTTGCAGTGATATATAGAAAAAAGTAGACATAACAACACTCAATTGTTAAACGGACAAAGAGAAACATATAATCCTGCCTACAGATTAGTTGATTATATACTTCTATTTTTCACCTTCTAGATGAATAACCACTTCTCTGGCTGAATTTCTCCCTTATTCTATGTGTTACACATAACACGATTAGGGGGCAGGGTGAAAGGGAGGTCGGGTGGTGACTGGATGAAATTGTTATATGTTTGACCGAAGTAGCGAGAGAGATGCACATATTTTTTATAAAAGGCAATGAATCATTAACTTCCTAATAATAAAATCAAGGAAAAAAGTATTGAAAGGTTGATGCCAACATACACACACACACACACGCGCGTTCACAATTCACGACCAAAAACATATATACACCCAGTTCCACACACCCAGTTGTGCGTCCATACACCCATAAAATTCACAACATACTCAACATCACACACACACCCATACATGAACATACCCTTTGAAAATTACGTGAGTGACATGAATCCAACGTTAGTCATATAATTTTTACTGGTGGTGCTTCGACATTCAACATTTCTTCACATAAACCAGAATAAAGTTAGATGTCAAAAAATATTTTCTATATTTGTTTTCTACAAAAAAAAACAATATTAGAATAAATTTTCATCACCATAAAACCTTTACATGGATTTTGTATTATGTTGGATATGATTTGAATCGTTTGGATGGATAAAAATAAAAGATTTTATGAAGAAAAAATGGATATAAAGTTCGAGGTTAAGAATTTTGGGAATGGTTCAAAGAACAATATAAGTCAAATATTCACCATTACTTTATGTGTCAATTTTAAGTTTTGAATTTAAAATGCGTCTATCACTGCATTATACAGCCTAGTTTTCGGACAAATACCTAATTAGGAACTATGCTCAAAACCTCACCACAATACTTTGCGAGTCCTAATTTCTCCAATTACGTATTAAAATACAAAGTAAATCCTCAGTAACAAAATAACCAGATCTTCTAATATCTTGAATAAACTCAGCAGATAGTAGAACGTGAGCTTTTTTCTAACCTAATTCAATAATTTTATCATCCAAATGAAAACCTTTATTACATCAAAATGCATCAACAAACACAAATGAGAACACTAATTTTAAATCAAAATCTTCAGAACGAACATATTGATTTATGTGTGACAACCTTTATTACATCATAGAGTGAGGAGCTAATGTGGTGTAGGGAGGATACTCAGATTCCTAACTTTTTCTAAACATATCTAATTACACATCAATTAAAGCCACGATAGTGATGCCACTGTATATGCTCTGATTTCTATGCTAGTTGGCATATCTCGGCTTTGCAACCACTGCTTCATGGCCCGGAGTAATAAATTATACATTGAAACCTTTGACAACCCAAGTATTGGCTCTTCATCTCCACCAGATTCGTCATCCTCGAATACCATCTTTATAGCCTTTTTTAATTACTCCCTTTTTAAATATGGCATGATCCAACAATAATGATCCCACTCTGTGGCAGACAAAAAAACATAAACTACACTACACCAAATTAGGGAGATAGTCACGGAAGCATGGTCACAGACCAGGACTGTGATTAGATGGCCATGGCCCAAAGCCATGACCATAGGACATAAATGCGTGACTAGTTCCATGACCATAAATTGTTGTCAACCTAGCTGGAGATGGTCACGACCATAATCCGTGACCAAGGCGTGACCATCATGGCGGTAAAATTACGCCAAATTTCCCTCCAACTGTGGTCACAGATTACGGTCATGACCACATCCATGACCATGGCCAAAATTCCCTCCAAAGGGGTTAGGGATTTGGGCCTTGACGATTTTGAATTGGTCATGCCTCATGGTCGCATCTTAGGATTGTGACCAACCCTGTTATAATTGGATGGTCAAGGATGGTAACGTGAACAAAAATAGGGGGTCGGGTCGGGTCACAGTCGATGGTAACGATTCAGGGTCGTGACCAATCTCTTTAGATATATACCCCTAACTCTTTTCAGCTATTTTCACGCAGACTCTCAAACCCTCAAAACCCTTTCACTCTGGCTGTCTCGCGCTCTCTTCAACTTCCTCTCTCACTTTTAGGCTTTCTCTCTCTTAATATCAAAGGTAACATTCTCTCTCTCTCTTTCTCTCTCTCTCTCTCTCTCTCTCTCTCTATATATATATATATATATATATATATATATATATATATATATATATATATATGCATATGTTAATGTTCTCTTTAACCCTAATTGAAATTTAAACCCTAGTTTTCATGTATATGTTTATGTCTTTATTTTAACCCTAATTAAAATTGAAACCCTAATTTTTATGTATATGTTTATGTGTGTTTATTTTAACCCTAATTAAAATTGAAACACTAATTTTTAATTCTGAAACCCTAATTTTCAATTCTTACACTCTATCTTAAATTTTGAATTCTTAAACCCTAATTAGTGGAAAATTTTCCCATTTCCAAACTCTCTTTAAAAAAATTAAACTCTATTTAAAATTTTCAATTCTTAAACCCTTATTTAGTTAGAAACCGTAATTTTTAATTCTTAAACTCTATTTAAAATTTTCAATTCTTAAACCCTAATTAATGAAAAATTCATCATAAACCCTAATTTAATGAGAAATGACCCTACTTTAGTGAGATATTGTGATTATTGATACATGTTTTCATCATGTAGATGATAAAAGGAGTACGAGATAGTTATCGATTGTTGGTTTGGTTGTTGGATAGTGATGTTGGATTGCATGGATTGATAATACATATATACTTTCAAACTCTCTCATAATAAATCCTAACAAAATGTGTCACAACTTACGACGGGTTCTTGTTTGCATTTCAACTCGGTGAGATCCAACAAGCATGGGGTTAAGTGAAGGGTAGCGATGAATTAAAACCTTAATCAAACTAATATACCTTTATACCTCATATATTAAAATAACATAAACTTAAATTGGATCGGAAGAAAAAGAGTAAATAGTGATTAATTAATTAGAGCCCTTATTTGTAAGACTCATATTCACGCCCTCGTATATTTTTCTCAAGATAATCACTGGCAACAAGAGTACAAGAGGTTGTAGTTGGACCGCACATATACCTATTTTTAGTGCGCACCATATAGAGGGAACTCCTATTTATGTGTATGGGAATAAGAAGATCGAATAATTTAAATACCTTGCAAATCGTGGAGTTGATCTCCAGCAAGAGTACATGTTCGATCATATTCTATTTATCTACCAGAAAGATGGGATGACACTATAGAGAATATATTCCAAGTACATAATCCCATGTACCCTGACCTTTCTTACTCTGTTAAAGAAGGCAGAAAAAAATTCACCCGTTATGGATAGAGCTATGTATAGAGAGAATTGATATAGACTGTGATGTCTCGCGATATATGCATATTAAATTGAATATTGACAATAAGTTGAAGAAGATGGGATTTTGAGTTCATATTACGGATATCTATACATCAATCATAGATAATCTTCCTCTAAATTGGTCATATGCAAAAATCCTTTGGTTTGTGCACTAGAGAAATACTTTCATCCGTTGTTCTTCGATATCAGCATCCACCTGCTTATGCATTTATGTGATGAGGCTTTATTATGTGGTCTCATTAGATATCGATGAATGTATCCTTTTTAGGACTTGATGAAAATCTTCAAAGATTACATAAAGAATACACGATATGTTGGAGGGTCAATTGCTGAAGAATATGTTACCATGGAATCATTGTTATATGCTCCGTAACATATGCCAGAACAAGAGTTAAGGAGGTTCAATCCTTTTGGAGAACAAGTGGTCGAGGAACTTGACGAGTTTGAGTATAAATTGCCATTTGGAAACCATAAATAGGGGAAACTCACAAATCTACAAGTTAAAGACTGGAGAGAGTAGGTATCTACTAAATTATCCTTCTTGGATATATGTATTTTATATATTATGATTTAAACTCTATAATTTACCCATAAGAAGTATGAGAACAAAATTGCTCGAAATCAAAGGAGAAATTTCATGACAAATGATTTTAGGGCATGTGTATCAAAAGGTGTGATTTTCACCTCTTATGTGCGTGGTTATTTATTCATGTGTGGTAAAAATATGCCCCAATACAAATTAATTAATAAATGTAGCTTTTAAAAAGGGGTGATGTCTCTTCAAGACTTGCATGCCTAGCAAAAGGTCCTAATTTTGGTGTGAAAGAGTTTGAGAAATTCCTCACCAACAGTGTTGATTTCATTTCATATATATAATACCCCATATTTCTACATATCTTTAATTTAATTAATTCAGAAATTAATTAGGAAAATACGTTTTATTTAAATTACGCGAGTGAAGTAATTTAATGTCATTTATTAAATAAATGTGATGATTAAATATTAATCGAGAGATAGATACTGATTAATATTTTGATAAAATTTACTAAGTGTGAATGGTAAATAATAAATGGTTATGATTATACGACATAGCGAGTGATATGTGCATATTTTAATTTATCTCATTGGGAGTCGCGTGTAGACTAGATTGAGGTGAGAAATGACAAATATATATTGTGTAACTCGAATGATGATTTATAGGTCACGGAAGACTCCGATAGGGTCAAAATAGTCGGAATACAGTACCTAGGGGTTTAGTTGGGGTCCCGGGTCGATTTTGGACCAAACCGGCATCTATTAGGGGCATTTTGGTCATTTTAAAAATAGAGGATAAATGACCTACGAAAATTAAATCCTATATCTGATAGTTAGGATCGTGGGTTAGGGTTCATAACTCATAAAACTTAGAGAGGCCATAAGAGAGAATAGAATAACCATTCCTAAAAGGCTTAAGGAAACTTCTTGGAGTTTGGAAGACATTTTAGCACCCTAAGCAGCTAAGGAGTGGATATTTGAAGAGGAAACATATAGATTCATTACCTTATTCACGAAATCAGACTCTACAATAATCAAGGCAAGTTTGTTTATTATAAATTATATGAAGTTATAATACCTATGTGTAGGGATTTAATGATAGCCTTGTTAAATTATCATTTTGTGAGAAAAAGAATGGTTTTCATGCATGTTGGGATAATATTTACATATAGAACAATTTAACATCTGTAGAGGATTAATAATCAGAGGAGAATTACCTTCTTCATGAAAACCTAGGGTTCTTGGTGATTAGATGCTTAAATACATTCTTAAATGTCATAATGTTTTGATGCAAAATGCACGTTAGAAACTGTCCTAGTACATGTGTGAAGGGTTTGGGATAATTGGTTTGAAGTTTAGTGGATAAACATGGAAGTTATAGGTGTGTTAATGGTGAAAAACACATTTGCGAAACGAAGAAGATGAAGTGTTGTGCAGGGAACCGATTCGGAGCAAATCGGTCCGGATAAAAAGAACCGGTCTGGGTCCCAAAAAATAAAACAAATTCCCTTTTTGGACTAGACTTCCTAAACAGTTATCTTAGAAAACTCTTGGAACTTGGGTAGAATATAACAAGGGATTTATTATATTCAAGTGGGCTTAAATTGGGCTTGTAAGTAAGTCTTATGGAGAGGATTAAGACGAGAATAAATTGGGATGAATTTTGTAGTAATTTATCGGAGAGAGATAACAAATTTATGAAAACTTTGAATGAATTAGTAAGTATATCAGTGGTGTAAATATTAATTTAACTACTAAAAATTATATATAAGGGGTAACTAGGGCCCTTTAGAATTATTTGTAGGCTTAGATTAATACGATAGTGAAAGAAATCGTAAAATAAAAGGTACGGTGAGTATTAGAGGGAAATATATTGTGTATCAATGTGAACTATGAGGTTGGGTGAGTACCTACTACACTAATTACTTTGGCGGTGTGATTGCCTAAGGCATACTAACTATATTAGGGTCGATGTCTATCCGGACCAATATATGTGTAGGCAATAATATTTACATTGGGGTCGATGGCTATCTAGACAAATGTAAACTAATAGGTGGCGTGAATACCTACTATAGTAATTACTTAGGCGGTGTGAATGCCTAAGGCATACTAACTATATTGGGGTCTATGGATGTCCGTACCAATATACGAATAACATTTACAATGGGGTCGATGGCTATTCGGACCAATGTAAATGATAAGATGAATTGGGGTCGATGGCAAAGTTTGAACCAATGAGTCCTAAATGTGTGATAATAGGACTTTGTAGTGGAAAATACACCTATAGTATATATTATGTGTGAAATATATATGCATGTGAATAATCTACTTAAGTGGAATAATATACGATTACATTCAAAGTAAATTAAGTAGTGAGACTTAATTATGAATATGGAAAGCTAACATACGTGGTAATGTACTTTGTAAATTATTAACATACGAGAGATGTTAATAAACGGGTGTACTGTATGGGTGGTACGGGAACTTAGAAGTGTAGTTAAATTCAGTGAGATACTTTAGATTGATTAGATTGGGTAGTATAGCTAGGTGGGCTAAGTATAGAGCGTTAGGCATGCACTATAGATGAGGGGTGAGGAAACTCAAGAGAGAGTGTACGTGGTCCTAACAAGTGTAATAAATAATAGATTTTTATCACGATAAACTTCTTGCTAAATATTTTCAAGACATTTTGTGTACTAACACTTTCTATAAAAATAAATTGAAAACCTTTTAAGTGTCCAACCACAGGGATGCCAAGCGTGACTTCTTTCCAGGGACTCGGAGTTGTAGCATTGTGGATGCTGACATGACTTATTTTATTAGATGATTCCTTTATTCTGATCTAGTGAGGACTATATTTCTATACTTCATGTATGGACATGTTGTCCAATGACAGTCTGCAGTTATTTAGAGTTGTTTTATTATGTAGTAGTTATTTTGAATTTTTAGCCGACTGTTAATTCGATAAACCATATTTTCATTTTTATATTATGATGGTTGGATTCTATATTATTGTGATTGGTTAATTTAGTTCAGTATGGTCCTTTTAATTGTTAATAAGAAAGATAAAAGTTAGCACCAGTCTAATTTCACTTAGGTGGTTAGTAATTTAAAAAAATTTCGGCAGTGATGCTAAGAATGATCCACATGAAAAACCTATTTTAATTATAATAAAGGCATGATCAACCGATGTTTAAATTAAACGGGGTGTCACAATATCCATATGGGGAAAACCTTTTGACGTAAAATAGTGGAATTTTAATTTCTTCCTTGACTACCGGTGTCGCTAGCAAAAGGTATAAAAATCTAAAATATACGGTGTTAACTTATTATGGGATAATCTAACAAATCCTAATACTCAATTACTTAAATTTCACAGAAACCATATTATGTTGTGATTGGGTGAAGGTGGAGGATACTACGAATGCTTACAAAGTTGATCCTAGCTCCAAACTTATTATGGTAGACTTATCAAAGATGAAGAGTAAAGATTGCATAGTCGACGAGTCTTTTATTTATGCCTTCTAGAACGTAAAGAAGGTATTCTACTAGAAGTTCATAAACGATGGAAATTGGTTTATTATTGTGCATGAACTAAAGGGTATGATTACTCAAGCATATACATTAAAGGCTCCAAAAGAGTTCCAGCCAACTCTTGATGACAACCCTAATTTGAAGGATCTTTTAGTCGATTTAGAGCAAGATTGAGTATGAAAGCGTTATCTTACCATTGCTAATGTTATTTGTATCCTATTATGATATTGATATTATATTAGCACTTTAATTTGATTTATGAATGTTTACTTTAATTTATGAATGTTTAATATGATTTATGTATGTTTAGTTGTGAAATTTCCAAACTTTTCTTATATAATGCATGTGTGTTGTGTACTAAGACTACAGTGACATACACCAATTTTAACCTATTCATTTGCAGAAGTAGCTTCTTAACACTTTATGCTTTGCCAATGAGATTCAAGTATTAGGGAAGGACGTTGGGACTATTGTAGGCTCAATGTTTTTTGAGAAATTAACCAAACAAGGCATAAAGACAATTTAGTCTCCCAAATCTTTTTGAGACTTAATTGAAGTCATCGTTTTGTTATTGGGAGGCTAAACATGTTGCTGTAGGCTTGCATCAATAGACAATTTGAAATGACTTATTTTTATTTATTCTTTTGATATGTGAATATGTATTATATTTATGTGTGTGTGTGTATATCCTTTCAAATGTTGGCTACCTAAAAATTTAACTAGATCACAAATCCTCGATATTTTTTAAGAAGGTTAGACGAACTACCTTATTAGTCTAATTTTTGGTTTTACTCTTTTGGGAAAATTGAGAAGAACTTGAATATCTCTTGCATAAAGTTAACACAATCATTGAAACCCAGCATCCAATTGAACATAACATATTATCGAAAGTTAGCTTACATGACTCCAAATCAATATTTGTTGGCAGGAAAATGAAAATTGTTCCTTAAATAAGATTAGGGACTTTTCATCATTAACATGTACAATAGTGAATAATTAACCTAAAGGGGCATTGTTAGTTAGGTGTTGTAGTAATGCTTCCTCCTAATTGTTAGCCCCATCAACACTTTTCAGTGCATCCTTTTTTCGGTCCTCAGTAAAAAAAGATACATTGTTAGTCAGTTTTTGTTAAGGACACCAAAGAGGATGCACCGAAATGTGTTGATGGAGCTGACTATCAGGAGGCAGGAGTACTACAACAACTGACTACTAATGTCCCTTAAAATTAATTCTTCACTATTGTACATGCTAATGATGGAGAGTCCCTAATCTTATTTAAGAAACAATTTTCATTTTCCTTCCATGTAAGTTAACTTTCGATAATATGTTCTATTCAATTGAATGTTGGGTTTCAATGATTGTGTTAACTTTATGCAAGATATATTCAGTTCTTCTAAATCTGCTCGAAAGAGCGAAACCAAAAATTAGGCCGATAAGGTAGTTTGTCCGACCTTCTATTGATGCAAGCATACACCAATAGGTTTGGCATCCCAATGACAAAATGATGACTTCAATTAAGTCTTAATTAGATTTGGGAGACTAAATTTTCTTTGCGCCTTGTTTGGTTAATTTGTAACAAAACATCTGGATGTTTAGTTTAATTTACGAATATTTAATATGATTTATGTATTTTTAGTTTGGTGTATGAATGTTTAGTTTTATTTACGAATGTTTAATTTGATTCATGAATATTCAGGGGCACAAACACCTTTCACGAGATGCTCGATTTCAAAATAGAGTCTCTCGAGTCTGTGATTGTACAAATTCACCCAACTCAATTTCCATGTGTTTCTGTACATATACATTTGCTGATTAATTTCATTGATACAATATTCATTAAATGAATGAAAATTAACGTCCCACATGGGATAAATATCAACATTAGTGATATCCTCAAAATTTGGAAACTCTAAGTTGGTGACGAGTTTCCAAATTTTGAGGATATCAGTATTGTTGATTTTTATCCCACGTGGGATGTTGATTTTATCTTCATCTAATGACAATTGTATCAATTAAACTAATCAGCAAATGTACATG
The DNA here is from genome assembly GCA_949130495.1 of Sambucus nigra. Lineage (NCBI taxonomy): Eukaryota > Viridiplantae > Streptophyta > Magnoliopsida > Dipsacales > Adoxaceae > Sambucus > Sambucus nigra. Next base: position 401,191,952 of record OX422211.1, read on the forward strand.
TACAAGAATATATGGGGGGTTCCATGATCAATTTGGTCTAATCATACATTCAAAACACTCTATTTAATGGTCTTCTTTGATTGCAGAAAAAAGGTATTCTTTACTTTAACTAACATTTTTATATATTTATATTCATAGTCTTTTTAAATGTTTGAAAATAGGCACACTTATGCTTGACCAACATAACTCGTACCAACCGATCACATAGTTGCGGGACTCCTGATTTGAGAATAGGACCCGAACTTGAAAATATGTACAACTAGGCTTGAAAATGTATCGCAAGTGGGTCGAAACCTCGAACAGTCCCTAAATGACCTCATAACTAGCACGGACACCTCGCACGTGGCAAACGTAACTCATAGAAGCTGACCATGTAGTCGAGGGACTCGCGTTTTGAGAATAGGATCTGAACTTAAAAATAGGCACACTTAGGCTTGAAAACATGTTGCGAGCGGGTCGAAACCCTGAATAATTACCAAATGGATCTGCAAGTGTCACGAATACCTCACATGTGACCAATGTAATTGTAGCAACCGACTGCGTAGTCACGGGACTCCTAGTTTGAGAATAGTACCCAAATTTAAAAATAGCCACACATTAATTTGAAAACGTGCCGCGAGAGGGACGAAATCCCAAATAGACCCCAAATGACATCGCAAGTGGCACGAGCACCTCGCACGTGTCCAACGTAACTTGTAAAAGTTGACGCGTAGTCGCGGGACTCCCAGTTTGAGAATAGGACCCAAATTTGAAAATAGGAACACTTAGGCTTGAAAACGTGTTGCAAGTAGGTCGAAACCCAAAACCTCCCCCAAATGGCCCCTCAAGTGGAGCGAGCACCTCACATGTGTTCAACGTAACTCGTAGCAACCAATCACGTAGTCACGAGACTCTCAATCTTGAGAATAGGACCCGAATTTAGAAATAAGCACACTTAGGCATGAAAATGTGCCGCGAGCAGGTAAAAAATCCAAACAGCCCCCAAATGGCCTCACAAGTGACACAAACACCTCAAATGTGACCACGGTAACTCGTAGCAACCGACCGCATAGTCGTAGGACTCCCGATTTGAGAATAGAACAAGAATTTGAAAGTAGGCACACTTAGACTTGAAAACATGCCATGAGTCGGCCGAAACCTTAAACAACCCCAAATGACCCTGCAAGTGGCACGAACACCTCACATTGTCGAGGGACTCTCGATTTCATAATAGGATCCAAATTGGAAAATAGGCACACTTAGGCTTGAAAACATGTCACAAGTGCATCGAAATACCTAATAACCCCATACAGCCCCGCAAGATGCATGAACAAATTGCACGTGACTAATGAAACTCATAGAAATCGACTGCTTAGTAGCACAACTCTAGATTTGAGAATAGGACCCAAATTTTAAAATTGACACCTTTGGCTTGAAAACATATCGCGAGTGGGTCAAAACCCTAAATAGCTCCCACACGGCCCTACAAGTGTCACGAACACCTCGCATGTGTCAACATTACTCGTAGAAAAATATCACATAGTCTCAAGACTTTTGATTTGATAATAGGAACCAGATTTAAAAATAGGCACACTTAGGCTTGAAAACTCGCTGCGAGTGGGCCAAAATCCTGAACAATTGCAAAACGGACCCACAAGTGGCACGAACACCTCGCATGTGACCTACGTAAGTCGTAGAAACAGACTTCCTAGTTGTGGAAATCATGATTTGAGAAGAGGAATCGAACTTAAAAATAGGCACACTTAGGCTTGAAAATGTTCCGCGAGTGCGTCGAAACCCCGAACAACCCCCATGCGGCTCGGCAAGTGGCACAGACATATCGCACGTGACCAACGTAACTCCTATCAACCAATCGCATAGTCGAGGGACTCCCGATTTGAGAATAGGACCCAAATTTGAAAATAGGAACACTTAGGCTTGAAAACGTGTCGCGACTGTGGTGAAACCCTGAACATCCCCCATATGGCCCCGCAAGTGGAATAAACACATCGCACGTGACCAATGTAACTCAATAGAAATTGACAACGTAGTTGCGGGACTCCCGATTTGAGAGTAGGATTCGAATTTAAAAGTAGGCACACTTAGTCTTGAAAACGTGACGCGAGTGCACTGAAGCCCTAAACAACCCCCAAACTTCCCCCACAAGTGGCAAGAACACATCGCATGTGACAAACGTAACTCGTAATAACCGATCACTTAGTAGCGGGACTCTTGGTTTGAGAATGGGACCTGAATTTTAAAATAGAAAAACTTAGGCTTAAAAACATGCCGCGAGTAAGAAGAAAACCTGAATAATCCCAAATGACCACGCAAGTGGCATGAACATCTCGCATATGTCAATGTAACTCGTAGTAACCGATTATAGAGTCATGAGACTCCCGATTTAATACTAGGACCCGAATTTTAAAATAGGTACACACAGTCTTAAAAACGTGTTGTGAGGGCTCCGAAACCTCGAACAACACCTAAATAGCCCTGTAAGTGGCACGAATAGCTCACATATGACGAACATAACACATAGCAACCGACTGCGTAGTTAGGGAACTCCTGGTTTGAGAATAGGACTCGAATTCAAAAATAGACACACTTAGGCTTGAAAACGTGTCCTAGGTGGACCAAAACCCCGAACAACCCCAAACAGCCCCGTAAATAGCGCGGACATCTCACATGTGACCAACCTAACTCATAGACAGCGACCGCATAGTCACGATACTACTAATTTGAGAATATGATCCAAATTTAAAATATCTACACTTAGGCTAAAAAACTTGCCACAAGTGGGATGAAACCTCGAACAACCCTCAAACAGCCTCGTAGGGGAGATAAACACCTCGCATGTTTCTAACGTAACTCACAATAGCCAATCGTGTAGTTGTGGGACTCCTGGTTTGAGAATAGGATCTGAATTTTAAAATAGACACACTTAGGCTTGAAATCCTGCTGCGATTGAGATGAAACCCCGAACAATTGCCAAATGGCCCCATAAGTGTCACGAACATCTCGCATGTGACCAACGTAACTCGTAGCAACGACCGCATAGTTGCGAGACTCCCGGTTCAAGAACAAGACCCGAATTTAAAAATGGGCACACTAAGGCTTAAAAACATGTTGAGAGTGGGCCGAAACCCCGAATAACCCCCAAATGGCCCCGCAAGTGAGATAAACACCCCGCACGTGACCAAAATAACTTGTAGCACTGACCACGTAGTTGCAGGACTCCTGATTTGAGTATAGAACCCCAAACATGCCATTTTTTCATTTAAATATGGTCACGGACTTGAACTGTGACCATGTTTTATTTTTTTCTTGATGAATTAGTGGTCACGGATTTAGCTCATGAACAAAGTCAAGTAGGTAAAAAATTTGGTCACGGCTATGGGTCGTGGTCGTATTTCTGCACGTGTAATTTGGGTCACATCTATGGTCTATGAACATGTTTAATGTTTTGTCACTCCTGGTCACGACTTTATCCCATTACAATTATTAAAGTTTTGTCATGACTGGTCATGACTTTAGTCCATTATCATAAATAAATGATGGTCATGATCGGGTCACAAATTTTGTACGTGATTGCCTAGGGACGACCCTTGTTCGGGACCATGCTTCCTTAACAGCCATAGGAAATGGTCTGTTTGGTCAGGGATAAGGTCCGTTACTAGTGCTTTTGGTCACATGTTTTTTGGTCACAGATCAGATCTGTGACTTGTAGGATTGTTCACTGCCCGAATTCGTGACGATCCACCAATTTTGGTGTAGTTCTAAAAGAATAAATCATGTCTTTTTTCATCCTATCATCAAATTGAAATGATCCCCAAGTTTTTCCCATCCATAATTAGTGAACAACAAATCAGTTATAAATTCAATTCCAAGTATTATCAGTAGACCAAGAAGCCAAGTGAAAAGAAGGAATACTTAGACTTTGGAGCTAAATTATGGGCTTATTGGCAATTTCCATAATCCACTTAGTCACAATTGTTGGAGTTCTATAAAACAATTTCAAACATTAGCGCAATATGCCATAATGGGTCCTAGTGATTAATGATTAAATGGAAGAATTAGGGATACAAATCGAGAGTTTGATATCATGACAGTGGCATATATAGTGACAATATCAACATTATATTACAAGGCTTTCTAAGTTGGCCAAGTCTGCAGGTTTTCTTGTAGCATATTTTCAAGCCATATTGATCAAGGTAGCATATTCTCTAACACTTAGAGATGATATTAATAAAACATTTAAGAAATGACATAAAAATTGAACTCAAAGATGTGATTAATTAAGTAAATTAGTTTGATGCATGTGAGATCATAAACTGATGGTTAGTGCACCCATATCATGCAGCTGTGGAACTCCAAGCAGTGTTGGATCTGCATAGAGACTAAGGTGAGCATCTTTCCACATTAGTTTTTACAAGGATAAAGAAATAAGGGTATGAAAATATGATATATATCTATTTTCCCCCTTGATTAACTGACTATATCCCCTTATTGAAACTAAAAATAAGTATTGCTTGTTTGCATTAGTTTGCTGAAGGTAATAATAAGTTGTCTTATATATTTGATCAATTACTTGTTATATATGTATATATAAATAATTGAAGGCATAATTTTATAGTAATTAATAAAAATAAATTAGTACAAATTATTTTTTCCACCCATCTTAAAAAATTATGAATCCACTAATGACTCCAAGTGAATAGTTTCAGTGTATAAATGAATTAAAAAAAATACCTACCTTAGTTTCCCTAAGGACATGATGCTCTAAAACTTGTACATAATTAAATTGGCAGACCTTGAGTAAATGTAATCCCCCGATTTGTACTTACGATAGTGACTACATATGTTGTACATAAAATAAAATGCATCCAACAATGACGTCTTATGCATTATTTTTTTTCATATATACCATACACATGACTACCACACTAGTGACATATAGTCTGAACTATTTCAAATTCTTTTCCTTATAGTACATGTAATTTACAAGAACTACTATATATCACTCGCATATTGCGTGGGGGATAAAAACTAGTTTACTTGATTGTTATGGAACAAATGTTAACTACCTTTTGAGGATAATTATATCTTGTAAATTAAAAAACTCACCCTCCTCACACGCCCAAGTCTTCCCAAAATCCAAAACCCATTCATCCTCATATATGTCCTCCTCCATCCAATCATAAAAAACACCCCAACTTAGAAATCCTCATATATTGTCACTAAATACAAATAGCTTATAGTTAAAAACAACTTCGTCTTTTTTTTTGTGCTTTGTTTGTTCAGAACAAAACAATAATCGAAAAACCCCATGATATGAGCCAAATTATTCGTGCCATGTGGACCTATTGTGTTGGGACACCTGTCCTCATAAATATAAACCTTGGCACTTTATTTACACTTGCTCGACCCGAGAACAACTTGGTCGGCGTACCGACTAACTACTAAGAAAAATCATTCATGTGGGAATTATCAAGAGACATTTGACACGTGCTCTAGAAGATCAATAATCTCATTAATTATGTACAGGTGCAAATGCCTGCATATTTAAAATTATTCGGTCCATTGGTTTCCGCACTATTATATATATTCTCTTTCCTTTAGCTCAAGGGACAAGTCTATCACACATCGCAAGACTACCCTAAATTCCATGTAACCACCTTCAATAGTAATACCATGACATTGGACGTAGGATTTTCCTAACCTGAACCACTTTTAAAATATTTGGCATTCCTTATTATTTTCATTTACATTATTCAGCTAATTATCCGTGATTATAAACTGGTGATTGTTAGCTAAGATAAATTATCTACTAATTTTGGACATCAACAGATTGACGCCGTTTGTGATAATGACTATTAGTCATCGTTCTCTACTTATCCTATTCACTCATTCCCCTAGAAAATTTTGTACGGAATGAAAAACATTCCTGAAAAAATCCTTACAGCTGTAGGAAATTCTCTAGATTCACATACTCCTCCTAATATTACGGATCTTCAAGGAATTTTACTTAATCTTGCCAAAGGGCAGGAAGCCATGAAAGAGTTAGTCAGGAAGTTGGTTTGAACTTTGCAAGACAAGTCCACTACTACACCATCTTGGAGGAATATGCCACCTCCTCCCACCATAAATGACAGAAATTAGCTACTCTAGGTCTTCTCATGACAGATCCTATCACCCGAGGTAACATTGTCAATTCGGTCTACTGATTACTATGATGGTTGATTTTTCACTTCTAAGCATCTGAATGTCTCAGAACGTATAAGTAAGGCATATGTTTTTTATCGCCTAGGTCCCCTAGCCACTAGAGGTTATAACAAATAGCCAATATGATTTCACGAATATAGGGAAGGGTCAGTTAGGTTCAAGACTAGCATTAGAGGATTGTGGTGATGAGTAGACTTCTCAGGAAGAGAGATTAGTAGAGGTGCACAGTAAAGCCACTAAAGATTCCTCAACCAAGTCCAAACCAGAGGAACACTCTTAGAAGGGATCCATACAAAGATTATAAGATCGTTTGGGGAAAATGGCTAAGACTAAGAATCCTTGCAGAGGAGTTTTAAGAAAGGATCTCATTTCATCCAAGCTATTGTGGATTATTCCCACCTTAAAAATTTCAATCGCCTGTGGTGACGCCCAAATATGATGGTAAAACTGATCCCATCCTTCATGTCAAATAATACTCGCTGATATCTATTTTGTTCTTAACGAGATTAGATGTAGAGCTTTTACAAGTACGATCATTGCTCCATCTCAAATCTTATACAATAATTTACTCCAAGGTTAGATTGCTAATTTTCACCAGCTCACCGAACTATTCATCAATAATTTTTTCATTGGGGCCAAGACAGTCAAGAGAGTAGCCCATTTACTCAGTGTCCTCCCGTAACTAGGAGAAATTATTAGAGAATATATCACTCGTTTCAATAGTGAGAAATTGGAGGTTGTTGACTACGAAGAGAAAATAACCATCACAACTTTAATGAGCGATATGCTTCCTGAAAAGTTATACTATGAGTTGGCAAAAGAACCTAAAAAAACCATGACTGAATTGATGGAAAAAGCTATGAAGATCATGAACGCCAAAAGGGCTATGGATTCTAAGCAAACCCCCATCGAAAAATTGGAGGGCCAGAAGATCTCTGAGAAGAAGGAGCAGAAAGGCAAGAAATCGAAGAAACCTAAAAAGTATGAGTAATATACTCCTCTCACTATAGGTGTGCATCACATTATAGATGAAATTAGGGGCAATAAAGATTTGAAACGGCCCGAGAAATGGAAATTGCCACCTAACTAGAGAGATAAGTCTAAGTATTGTGACTTTCATAAAGATCATGGAAATACCACTAACAGTTGTCTTGCCTTAAAGAATGAGATTGAATATCTCATTCACCGAGGAAAAATAAGAATTTTTTTTATCGGACTAAAGGTCGAGACACCTGAAGGCAATAATAATACCCTTACAAAAATAAAGACAATAGGAAGAGAGGTTAAGATGATGATTCTGAAGATGACCTTGACCTGCCGAAGAACCTAAAGGAGCCTAAACTTGATGTAAAAGCATGATATCTTTTGATTGTCAATTTATTACAGGAGGGGATGCTAGAAGTGGAGATGAAATAGCTAAGAAAAATACTTATTTGAATGAGGCCAAAGCTTGCTCTTACATTAGGTAAGTTAATTTAACACACGAAGTCGATGGTCGGCCAACAAAGGTGAATAAAGATAAGCTAGTCATCGGCTGCTCCAAAAATGACTTATCGGGAATCTGTACTCTCATGATGACCCTCTAGTTGTTACTTTCCAGATGTATCACGTCAGGGTAGAAATAAATCTCATAGATAATGGTAGATAGACTAATGTCAAGTTCTATGAATTCTTTCATAGCATGGGGTTACGGGGTAGAAAACTGGAACCTTACCATTGGCCTTTAATCGGGTTCTCTGAGGAAAAGTTGTATCCATTAGGTACAGTCTAGATAGAATGATTGATCGGCACTTAGTCAACAAGAAGAATAGAAAATATTTGCTTCTTCATCCTAGACAAGAATGTTCCCTGAGTTTATAATATGATCCTCGATAGATTCGGATTAAAGAAGTTTAAAGTAATGGCATCCACCGTTCATTAGTGTATGAAGTTTTCCATTAACTATGGGGTCGGTGTGGTAAAGGGAAATTAGAAGGAAGCCAGAGAGTGCTATTATACCTTTGTTGACCAATAAGAAGGTCAAAAGAGAACCACCACATACCAAATTGACACTTTAGACCCACGTGAAGAAGTTAATTTAGTCAAAGGGAAAGTTGTGGAGGCTAAAAAAACCATTGTACTAGATGATGAAAAGGCAGAAAGAACCATCCAGATTGGATCAAACCTAACACCTTCCCTCAAATATGAATTAATTGCATTTCTTAGAGAGAGGAAGAGCGTGTTTGCTTAGATCCATGAGGATATGCCAGAAATTGACCCTAATTTCATATGTCATGAGCTCAATATCAACAAAGACGCTAAGACGATCAAGCTAAAACATAGGGTATTCAGTACGAAGAAAAATATGGCTATCCAAGAAGAAGTTGACAAATTACAGAAAGCCCATTTCATTGAAAATACTCTAGTTTGTTGGCCAACATAGTAATGGTAAAAAGAAGAATGACAAATGGAGAATGTGCGTGAATTTTACTGACCTCAATAAAGCATGACCAAAAGATGATTTCCTTTTACCAAGGATTGATAAATTAGTAGATGTGATAACATGTCATAAGTTGTTAAGCTTTATGGATGCCTACTCTGGTTACAACCAGATTAAAATGAAGCCTAATGATAAAAAAAGAATATCTTTCATTGCCAACTGAGGTACCTACTACTAGAACGTTATGCCTTTTTGGCATAAAAATGATGGAGAAACATACCAGAGGCTGGTGAATAAGGTTTTTAAAGAATAAATTGGGAAGAATATTGAAGTACATGTGGATGACATCTTACCAAGAGTAAGGTAGCTGCCGACCACATCAAAAACTTGAGTCAGACATTTAATAAGTTGGAAAAACATCAAATGAAGCTAAATCTGACCAAATGTGTTTTCGGTGTACAGGAAGGAATTCTCCTTGGCTTTATGGTGAATCAAAGGGCCATCTAAGCTTACCCGAATAAAATAAAGGCACTAATTCTCTCACATGTAAGAAATATGTGAATAAATTAACTAGAAGAGTGGTTGCACTCAATCGATTTGTGTCCAGATCTACTAATATACGTCTACCATTCTTCAAAGTACTTAAAAAAACCTTCGAATTGAACAAAGAATGAAAAAATGTTATTTAGGAGTTGAAGAGGTACTTTGGTTCTCCACTACTGCTCTTCTGACCGGTTTTGGAAGAATAATTATGTATGTATTCGATTGTTTCAGAATACACTATTATCTCAGCATTAGTTAGGTTGGAAGATAGGATTCAAAAGCTAGTGTATTACATAAGCAAAGCATTCAGAGGAGCTGAAGTCAGGTATCCCCACCTGAAACAGCTAGCCCTTGCCCTTATTGAAGCTTTAACGAGGATGAAACCCTATTTTCAAGCGCCCATCATTATGATTTGCAAAAATTTACCACTATGATAGGAACTACATGAGCCAAAAAAATTAGGGATATTGATGTCCTATGCAGTTGAGCTAGGAGAATACGAAATCCTTTATGATCCAAGGACAATGCTTAAAGGCTAGGTTGTGGCTGAATTTATTACAGAAATTGCGTATCCAGTAGTGATTATTACTCCAATTTTTCCTAACAAGCACACTTCCTTGGAAGAAAACTCTGCTCCAAAGCAAACTGAAATGATCATCGTCGAACCTGAAACGTCAGCTACCCAACAGATTGCTCAAAGGTACAAGGAATGGAGTAAGAAAATATTCTAATAAAGAGTATTATCTTAGGAAACCTTCAAGAACAACATTATAATTTGGAAGTTATACATAGATTGATCATCATGTTCTACTGAAAGTGGAGCATGTCTAATTATAAACACTCCAGACGAAATTCATGCGGAGTATACAATTTGTTTTTAATTTTAATCCTCAAACAATGAAGGAGAGTATGAAGCATTGATCACACGTTTGGATTTAGGCTTGTCATTAGGAGCTGAGCAGGTTATGGCACATAGTGATTCCCAGCTCAATGTCAACCAAGTACTTCAAATATATGGAGTCAAGGGGGATATCATGATTAGGTATTTGTCCAAAAATATGGAAGTAATCTCTAAGTTTTCTATAGTTAAAATAGTTAGAATTCTAAGGATAGAAAATGATCGAATAGATGGACTTGCCCGGATGGCCTTGGTGACTAGGACATAACTCAGGATAACCACCCCAGTGGAAATTCTTGGACATAGGAACGCAGATGTGGAAGTTGTGGTCAGCCTCATTACGATGGATTTAAGACCTTCATGGATGGATCCTATTAGATATTATATTGACAAAGGTATACTCCTTGCTAATCCAAAAGACACTAGGAATTTAAGGTTCATGGTAGTCAGTTATGTGTTAGAATGAGGAATCCCATCAAAAGAGTGTTTCCAAATATGTCAACTTGTTTGAAAAATATATATATACTCTTTTTAAAAATGATTTTTGTAAGCAATTGCTCGTATTATGGAATCTCATTTAAGTAATTCCAAAGTCAGTCCCGGTGAAATTCTGTCTAGTTGAGATGGTATTTAAGTGGTGCCCCTGTGACCCTCCATCTCTACTGGGAATAAATCCGGAAATGTTCTGTCTAGATGAGATGGTATTTAAGTGGTGCCTCTGTGACCCTCCATCTCTACTGGGAATCGACTGATTAGGAAGAACTATGAATTGAAATTCTTTAAATGCGATGAATGAATATTAAAAATCGAGAAAGTGGTTTTAGTAACCTTTTTCAGCAAGATATTTTAGGATTAAAACACAATATTTAGAATTGGACTTTATTTAGAATACATAATTAAACCTTTATTGTATTTATTAGATTAACGTGTGATCCAAGACTCAATATCTATATTTTCGAGCCTCTATTTTAGGTGAGTACTCTAACATTCCTTGTGTATTTTGATTATATGATATTATGAAAACAATATATATTTTGTGAACTGCTTTTATTCTCAAAATGCATGTGATACCGATGATTGATTCATTTGTGATATGTTTATATTTGTCCATATAAACATACTGATTATTGAAAAGGATATTGAATATTGAAAATCTGATTCGGCCTAAGGGACCTCTTTACTGACTGACCTTCCCAGCTGGGTTATCGCTGGTGTGCCCTAAATAAGGCGTTGTGACGAACTAGTTCGATTGACCCTCAACTACCGGGGTATAATACGGTAGAAGAATACGGTATTAGAGTGTACTTGGCCATTAAAATGATATGATTGAAAGAAAAAGATATCACATTTGAATTATTGCATTCTTCTTATTCTGAGCTATCCAATTGTGATATATATACTATCATTTCAAAATATATATCTATATACTGCAAGTTCCTATCCATATATGTATATGCCTTCTCTTTTGACTTGAATAGGTATCTATATTCTGAAAACCTTGGAATGTCGGGAGATTAAATCTTATTCAGCTTTTAGCTGACGTTGTATAAATAACGATTTTTCAGGAAATAATTAGACGGGAGGATGGAGTGTAGAAGGACTATGTTGAAGATCTAGCTTGAGGAGCTCTTTTGTTATAATTTTAAATATAACGGTTATTTTTAGGAGATAGAGCATGTTTGGCTCTTTAGTAATAAGTTTTTAATTTTGGGATAAGTTTTAATCCGTTCATACTTTAATATATACGAAGTTCCCTTTTAGAAAGCTCTGATGACGTAATTCCATTTTTTCAATAGTTTACGATTCATGACCATGTGAATGTATTTCCGTTGCATTTATTTTAAGAAATATTTTAAGTCCATAACATTGAATGCCTTGGTGGCATGTCAAGACACTCCTTCCCTACGACTATTGGGTTGGGGTCATGACAGAGGTGCTTCATTACTTCACTGTGTTCACCCAACCGAGGCACCATATTTGATTAGAGAAGGGCATGAAGGTTCTTGTGGGGCTCATTCTGCTGGACGATCATTAATATGAAAGATATTTATGCAGGTATACTACTGGCCGACTATGAGAGAAGATTGCATTTCCTTTGCAAATAAGTGTGATAAATGGCAGAAGTTTTCCATGATTCATAGAAGACCGTGGGCTATCTTAATTCCAATTAATTCTCCTTAGCCTTTTTTGATTTAAGGAATTGATTTGGTCGGCCCATTACCGAGGACCAAATGATAGTACAAATGCCTAGTGGTTGCTGTAGATTACTTCACTAAATGGGTGGATGCTGAACTGTTACTTGAGATGCCTTACGAAAAAGTTTTAAAGTTCATATGGAAATACATCATATGCAGGTATGGAATGACATATGCCTTCATCACTGAACATGGAACTCATTTTGACAATGAGAACTTTGAACATTACTGTTTTCAATCCAAGATCCAAAAACTTCACTTTGCCCCTGAATACCCATATTGTAATGACCAAACAGAGGTTAGCAACAAAACCATACTTGACGGGTTGAAAAATATGTTGGATGATGCAAAGAGAAATTAGATAAATGAGCAACACAGTGTTCTTTGTCTGTATAGCACTAGGCCGAGGTGACTCCTTACATGCTCACTTTTGGAACAAAAGCCATGCTACCAGCAAAGGTTAGTCTATCGACTCACAGGGTGTTGAACTTTGATTCCCCCCAAAGTGATCTCATGAGGAGATTGGATCTAAAAGTGATTGAAAAGGTCAAGGAGGACGCTGTACTTCAAATGGATGCTTATCAATAAATAACTGCTAGATTTTACAATATAATGGTCAAGGCAACCAACCTAAAAAAAGGAGACTATGTCCTTAAGAAGGTAATCCAAAAGGGAAACAAGTTGGAACCAAACTGGTACGGTCCTTACCGCATATAGGCAGTCATCTGACTAGGCACCAATCGTATGGAAACACTTAAAAGGTAAGAATTTAAGAATCCATGGAATCTCGAACACCTCAGAAAGTATTACCAGTAAATTTATTTCGATGCAATCGTTCCATCCAATTTAATGAAATTGTAACTTTTTACCAATTATGCTTCCTTTTTATGTTTTTTTGGGATATGGTGATGATACACATCCACCACAAACTAAGAAACTTTTCTACCTTTAATTTTTTTAGACTTCGTATATGACTTCGTCTTTGACAGAGTACGGACAAGAAATCCTTGAAACTTTATGTATGACTCAAAGTCAAGAACAAGGAGTTTTATCCGACTAAGTTAAATTCAGGAAATACCTACATTCCTAATACACTTGGTTGCCACTCGTAACTAATGCAAACCCTTAGTTCTAAAAACATTTAATCTGAGTGCATTAACAGAACCTAGGGCTCTATAACTCAAGTTCATAACTTAATCAAAGCAATTAAGACAGTTAGTGGGTTGCATAGTCAATACACTAATTAAAAAGCTTAATTATGGATCAAAGACAAAAATACATAGATAAAAATGTTTCCTACAAATAGTCTTTTATTCCAACAACAGTTCATACAATCAGAGGAAATGTAAGAAAAATAAGGCTATTCTGTTAGGCGTTTTCCTTCAGCTTTATTCATCCTAGCGGGAGGATCATCAAGAGTGTTGGGAAAAGTTCTAATTCTAAAATCTCTTAGACTTTTACGTCTACTGCTGCTCAGTGGATCCAACAAATGAGGGGACAAATATATTCGTCTTTACTTTGAAGGCCATAATCCCCTAAGTATTTTATCACTAATCTCTGGGGAATGATATCGATTGTAATAGATTTGGTATTAATATTTAATGGAGGGTCAGGATAATCCAACATGCATGGACCAAGCCAATACCACAAGTCACATTTGTCTTCTATCTTCAGCAGTCCTAACGCATTCAACCAACCCCATTTATATCCTTCGTGGTGAGCTTGCTCCAGATGATCGTTCGGTTGGGTTAAGGCTTCATCATAGACATCCATCTAATCAACTTTGGGTTTTTTATGGAAGTAAAACTTTGGTCGGTCCACTCTGTCTTAGAGCTTCTGGATGGATTTATCTTTCTCTTATAATAACTCTTGTTCATTGGCCAAGGTCTTCTTAGTTCTCTATTCATCCATGTTCAAGAAATAATAACCTATCTAGAGGGTTGGCCAGACTTGGTTTTCATCTTCATTAAGTTTTCCATCTCCTCCAATAATTTAACGTTCTCAAGCTCTGAGAAAAATTCACCTTCGTTCGGCGCAACCTTAGCCGATTTTTTCAAGCTATCCAACTCATTTCTTAAATTCTTATTCTCCTTCTCAAGAAGAGTAGCCACCTCTTGAGCACTTTACGTTTCTCTGTTAGTAGGAATTCCTTCTTCCTAAAGGTGGATGTAATATCCTGAAGTTTCTTATCAAAACCCCAACCTAAACTCAGTTCCTCATATTTGTCTTTGTTATTAGAGTATAGTAGAGCCCGAGAAAGATTATGATCCTCTTGGAGCTACTCAATCAACTTATAGTATTCAGCGTTGTTCACCATTTCCCTATCAAAAAGACTATGTAAATGTACATAGGAATCTTTCATTTGATCTGATGCATTTGCATTGAGAAATCCTTCTTACTCAATATTAGTTAAACTCACGTGTTCAGCTTTAAGAAAATTATTGCAACGTTTAGCAGGTTAGATTTAGCAGAAATGATATAGTCTACCTTGCATCAAACTGGAAAATCACAAGCATAAGAACACAAGTCTGACCAAGGAAAATAAATGACAGAAATCAAATAATGAACAATATCAGAGGGATTAAATAACTTCTTCATTTCATTAACAAACTAAGCATTACAATCATTTTTTCATTACAAATGAAGATAGGTAAAAAAGGAAGTATAAACATCCAAATGGAAAATAGATAAAAATTAGCGAAAGGAGTTACATCTTCTCCTTATCTTGAGCAGCTGATTTAGGAGGATGTAGGTCAGTTACAATAGTTGGCACCACACAGGACTCCCCAGAACCCTCCTCCTCATCAAACTCCTTCAGAGTGTTTGAACAACCATCCTTACAAGAAATTTTGCTAGCATATTTAATTTGTATGGCGGTAGAAACGAATGCCTTATCCCATCCTTTATTGCAGGCTTCCTCCTCATCTTTCTTGTTATTGATCTTCAAATTTAACATCTTCTTCCAATCAATGGCTAATTCAGTAGTGTAGTTGGTGACCTTCTCCTTGGCATCCTTTCCCTTGCTCTAAACTTCCTTCAGCTTCTCCTCAACAACCTTTACTTTTTCATCATTATCCTTTACTTTATTTCCTACCATAGTGGCACTATCTTCAGCCACTTTCTATTTTCTTACCAAGCCATCTTCTCTTTCTCCTAGGCCTCCCCGGACTCCTTCAAGGACTTCTTCAAGCCTTAAAATTCTTCTTCTAATCAAAAGAGGAAGACTTTAACTGGTCATATTTAAACAAAAGTTGGTCATAATCGACCAAGACCTGCAAAAGGGAATGGAGATAACATCGGTTTAAAAGGTGTTCAATATAAACTATTGAAATAAATGATGGACTTAAATACTTACAAGTTCCAGATTTTAGTTATCCCTTTCTACCAAATGGGATCTAGAAATCAGGGAAGCAACCAACCTATCTGCTAGAAGGACTCTAGCCATAATCAACCCCTGTCTAACCCAGGGTTCACTGCTACAGAGATAGACTCAACACCACCTTGGTTTGAAAGGACTTTTTAGGCCAGTTCCAATTAACTGGGTTGACTTTTCTTCAACCTCTTGAATTGAGACTTAATAGTTATTATTTCCTCCATATTGAGGACCTGAAGCCTCTTGTCAATGTTTGTATTCTTCTTGGCAGGAGGGGGAGAGCTAGTCAATAAGTTGGGGACTCTTGTCTTCACCATTTTAGAAAAAGGTGAAGTTAGGATTGTTGTGATATCAAGGTATTCGAAGGAAGATGATGTTCCTCCTTGTGCAAACTCTCTCTCTACTTCAGTTGAATTAGCAGTAGATGAGGTAAAATTGGCTCCTCATCCAAATTTGTGGGGTACTGAGGCAAAATAACTACTGGTCGAGCAACAAATAAAGTGACTGAGCTTTTATATTTCAGCAGAATAGAGGCTTCTTGGGGATGTTCTTCTCTCAGTCTTTGGTGGATGGACCTTCCTTCAGACACTTCTGTTTTCTATCCTCTATACCAGAATAGTGCAAAACAATTGGTCGGCATATCATCAAACAATTAGTACACATAGGAAGAAATTAAAAATTAAAATATTATACGACCTATGCCATGCCCTTCCTGGGGGATCATAGGCCTAGTATATCTTACCCCCTCAGGAATGGGGGGGGGGGGGCATATTATCAACTTTTCCCCACTAAACCATAGTCCAAGTAATCATTGTTTAAATCTAGAAAATTGACCACCAATGCTTGATTGTCCGGCCTTATTTTCAAGTAATAGGTATTGTCACAAGTGGTTTCTCATTTCTAATAGAATATTAACTCAAGAATACCGATACGAGTCCCATGGATTTCATTTAACCTATTTACCCCCATTTACCACCCTCCATGTAATGGGGACTACCCTTACTGGGACTACATCAAAATATTAGCAAAATTCAAGAAAATTGTATTTGGGGAAAAAGTCATGCCACACTCAGCAATGAATAAGGTGGGGATCCAATGATCCCCAGCTAATGACAAAACGTCTACAAGACCATTTGTTATTTCTATACTCACCCAACTAGGGATTTTTCTTCTCTCCTTAAACTCCTTTAAGAAACTTTCATCTACAATATACACCATATTTGAAAGGAAGAAAATCAAAAAGGAGAGGGAAAAGGGAATAAAGCTTGCAGAGTTTGAGAAGAAATGACAAAGAACAAATAGCAGAAGAATAGAAAAAAAGCTTGAGAAGAAAGAGAAATCCAAAGTTCAAAGTTTAATGATGAAGAGAAAAGAGGGGAAACCTCCGTCCTTTTATAGTTTCACCTCAAAAGTTGAAAGGTAATGATTAACTTAACCAACGATCAAATCCTAATGGATGCACGATTCCCAAAGATGCAAAAATATCGTTGTTCCCTTAGGCGGTTCATTATTTTTCAAATTATTGACAACAATTCCACCACCTGATAAACTGATAAAAAAATTAGAAGTCCAGGAGGTCGGTTGTGGTGAATAATTTGAAAGGGTCAACAACAATCTGAAACATTTATTGGGCAACGTTTTAGAACTAATACTTCATACTTTCAACAAAACATCAAGCATGGAGCATTGGGGGCTATTGTTGTGAGATGAATTATTCATGCCGCGTAGACCTATGGTGTTGGGATACATGTCCTCATAAGTATGCACCTCGACACTTTATTTACACTTGAACAACTCCAGAACAACGTGGTCACTATATCGATCGATCAGTTGAAGAAGATGAACCATCAGGAAGAAGAAAAGTCATTCAAATAGGAATTATGAAGAGACATTCCACACATGCTCTAGAAAATCAATAGTCTTATTCATTATGTACGGGTGTAAATTCCAGGATATATAAAGTCATTCCACCCCTTGGTTTTTGGACTATTATAAATATTTCCTTTCCCTTAGCTCAAACGACAAGTCTATCACACATATGCAACACTACCCCAAATTTTATGTAACCACCTTCAATAGTAATACCACAACAGTGGACATAGGTTTTTCTTAAGTGATACCTCACGAATATTGCATATTTGCACCCATTATCTTTATACATTCTAGAAATTTTGTGTTCCTTAATGGCTATATTTATGCTCGTTAACTAGACAACCTCAATTATGTATGTTTATATGCTTTGCAAGGTATAATTGAGCTTTTATAGGTATACGAATTACTATAGTGCTGATTGGCTTCTTTTTGAGGAAGCTTTATCGTCTGACTCAATTTCAAGGGACTTTTAGTCATTTCATACTTCATCTCCAACTCAGTATAATTCCACGAAAGCGTAGTTCATTGAGTGAGATTCGTGTGGCTACGAATCACACGTCGTTTCGAGTCCGGACGAAAAAGTTATAGCCATTTTCGTTAAAGTCCTTTTCTCCCTTGTGAATACCAAATCTCCCGTGAAAATGGAGCATCGGTAAACCGTCCCTCATACCTCGATCGATTGGAAATTCAGATTAAGCCTATGAACCAAGGCAGGGGATCTCAAATCTGAACCCTGATCGACCGATCCCAGCAATCGACCGATCCCACTAGATTTTCGGTGCTTGTTTCTTTTATTTTATTTTTACTTTATTTATTTTATGACATAGTATATAAGTTTGTTTTTGTTGTATTTGTAAATATAATTCATTTTAGGTTAGAGTTTTAGGGTTTCTCTTTAGGGGCTTCTCTCTCTAGGGTTTCAACCCATTTTGTTTATGTAAGTATTATTCATTGTCTTCTTCCCTTTAATATAGTTGTATTTCTTTATTTCATGCTTTGTTCTTCATTTACTTGCTTTATATTTAGTTTTTGTTAGTTATTTAGTTATTTTCTTTGGTTAATTAGTTTTATTTCTTGCTTTAATGATGTGTTGTAGCTAGTTTAAGGGTTGGGGTCATATTTTCACCATTAATGGTCTCTAGCTTTGAAATCTAAGTTTTGGGTAAAAATGGATTTAATTGAAACTTCATGTAATAAAGTTTGAATATTAGGCGTTTAGCTTTCTTTGTCACACAAAATTGGTGTTTATAGCGATATTTCGAAATTAATCCATATGAGACCATTTTCGATTAAATGTTTAATCTTTCATTATTGGATTAATTTTCTTGATGCTTTCTTTTTATAATAATTGAATGTGTTAGGTTAAATGTTTTCGAACCAATATCCTTTTTACGCATTATTCAACCCATGGTGGCGATGTGATCCTACCCTCAATTTATTAATCTTGTTATGTTTTATTACTTTCCCCCCCCTTTTTCCCTTTGCACTATAATCACATTTTACACCATTAATGGGTCCATTTCCACCATTAATGGGTCTTGAGCTTTGAAATCTAGTTTTTTGGTAAAAATGCAATTAATTGAAACTTAGTGTATTAAAGTTGGAATATTAGACGTTTAACTTTCTTTGTCACGCGACGTTGGTGTTTATAACGATATTCTGAAATTAATCCACGTGTGACCATTTTCGATTTAATGTCTAATGTTTCATTGTTGAATTAATTTTCTTCTTATTTGATGTTTATAATTAATTAAATATGCTACGTTAAATGTTTTCAAACCATAATCATTTTTGCGCATTGTTCAACCCATGGCGGGGATACCCTCATTTTATTAATCTTGTTTAGTTTTATTACTTTTTCCTTTCTTTCCCCTGTAGACCATAATCACCTTTTACACTTTTATTCTAGAAGTAATAAATAAATTAAAGTCTGTCAAACGTTCCCTATGGATTTTTGATACCCGGACTATCTGTTATACTCCATTGGAGTGTAGTTAAAGTTTGATTTTTTTGCATTGAGGTTGAAAGTCGATAACAATGATTAGAGTATCTACACGGACGCTCGATTTCCATCCCGTCACTAAGCCGAACCACTTTAAAATCTTTGTGGTTCCTTATTATTTTCATTTACATTATTCAACTAATTATCTGTTAGTACAAAATTGGTGATTATTTGCCAAGATAATATATCTACACATTTTGGACATCAACAACCCATATATTATCACTAAATAAAAATAGCTTACAATTAAAAAAACTCAATTTTTTTTTATCTATGCTCTATTTTTTTCAAAGTAACTATGTCTTTCAGGCATTTGATATGATTGGAGGGGGAAAGTATACTTGAATCCGTAGTATTGGGGCGTTTGGTCTAATTTGAACATATTAAATCACTTTATATCCCGTCTTATATGTTGGTTGGATGTGAAATTGAAATAGGGTAGTATTTGAATGCTGAAAGTTTGACCGAGCTTCTAATATGGGAACACCAAAGTGGAGCCTCATTTTATATTATAGTATATATTTCAATGGAATCATGACAAAATGTTCAAAATTCTTTCTTGTTTTATGTATTCATGCATACATATTTCCATAGCTAATTTTTTTAGTTTTTTTATTCAGTTATACCTTATTCTGATCGTTCCCATGCCTTAAGATCTTCTACGCATAAAAAATTCATTCGGGAATTTATGAGCCTTCCTTCTCAATCAAAAGATTCAAATGCTAATGACTCTCCTAACAACATCATAGTTGGTTTTAACCAATATGAGGGTATGATATGCATTTTCATAAAGGTATTACTTTATAACATACAAATAATTTTAATTAAGTAGGAAATTTATCAATGTTTTATTCTTTGTGATTTTAATTAGTATTATGCGAATCGATTTCATGTTTATTATAGGTCATAGAGCAACATCAGTTTAAAAATTTATGAGAGTCTCAATTAAGTCTCCTTCACAACCTATTCATGCAAATGGTATTCCACCCAAAGACACTATTTCATTGGGTGCTAACACGAGTGAGGGTATAAATTTGATCTTGGTAGCTTTACTCATTGATTTTGATTATATATTTCCACATTTGACATAATATTAAGCCTAAATAGAAATCATAACCTTTGATGTCTAGAAATGGACTTACTCTTAATTTATAAGCATAGATAACAATATAATGACTTAATCAAATCACACACACAAGAGAATATATTTTTAGAATTGTTCAGTTGTAAAATAGCCTACGTCCACCATTAGTTTTATTTCGTAAGGTTCACAATAGCTCAGTATGGTGTACATATGAGTGATTTGAGTTGTTCCTTCGGCTGAAGGAGTATTCCTCTATTTATAGTTGTGTGAAACCCTAGATGGAAACTCTTGGAATTAGTGTTGGTTGGCATCCCATCTGAGTAACTTTTGGTCTTCCTAAGGGTTGGCCATCTGTAGTTGGTCAGTATTCCATCTGACTGAGTGTATCTAAAGCTGATCAAGGTGACTAGTTGATCAGATAGGAGGACATGTGTACATTTATCATTGGTCCATATAGGAGGATAATTTTTACATACAACAAAAGTCCCCAATGCTCCATGCTTTATTATTGATTGAAAGTATGCAGTATTTAGTCCAGGAAATTGCTCGGCGTACTATTTAGAGAATTTGGTCGACAGTCAACTTCCCACACTTGTTAAATTATCGTTGGAACTTTTTGATAATGGAATTTTTGTACATAACTTAACATTTTTGAACCACCAAAGGATACAATTGTCTTTTAAAGCTTAGGGAGGAGATAACAAAGAAGACTTTGGTCGATCAAGCCACCCTGCTAAAATCCAAAGACATTATCCTCAAGAAGGTACAAGATCAAGTTGATATGCTCACATTCCACTTCCATAAGAAGCGAAGGGAAGTTTGGATGGAGGGTTATAGTAAGGCCTTAACTCACTTGGATGATTATATTACTTAAAGCAATCGTGAAGGATACAAATGGGGATGGACTAACTTTTTAACATTCTTGAAGTATGCTCAAATAGTGAGTTATGGAACTCAAATGACCCAGGTTTCTTAGATTGTTACAAACCTTCCTTCAAATTGGACACGGGATGGATTCCTCCTAATGACATTCCTCAATGCCTAATAAGTAAATATTTCGAAGATTATGGCCTCCATGACGAGTGTGAGATAATTGATCCTCCTCATTTTCTTGATAGGTCGAGCAGAAGCTACAGGAAGATGTTGAGAGATTTCAACATAATAAATTCACCATATACCCTTGATGATCCTCCTACTCGGAAGAATAAGGCACAAGGAAAGTGTGTAGTAGAATATACTTGTATTTATCCTTCTATTTGTAATGCGTTTTCTGACTTACTACATTTTTTATTAACGAAGTTATTTTTTATTGTGAGTTTCCTCTATTTAAGCTTGTGGTAGATGTTTAATCTTTCTCCCGACTAGGTAATCTGTATAACGATTAGTTAATCATCTTATATACTAAATACCATGCTCAAATATTTAATATTTAATTCATGTTTGAATCATTTACATGGCCTTAGGTTCAGCTAATGCACTTAGATAAAACTGTAAATAGCTTTAATGTACTAAGTTGTAGCATTAGTTATCAATGTTGACCAAGTGTATTAGGAATGTATAATTATTCTAGTGTTTTAACTCAGTTTGGTAAAATCTCTAATAAAAATTTTTTACTGCCTTCCCGTTCGTGACTTGCCAAGGAGAAATCATACATGAAGTTTAACTTTTCTGAGATTGGAAAAGTTTTAGTCATGCACTTTTCTGAAGTTGGAAAAGTTTGACAATTATAAAGAAATTTTCTGAAGTTGAAAAAGGTTGAACCATGCACTTTTATGAACTTTGAAAAGTTTGTGTAATACCCTGTATTTTTGTTGATTTTAATAATTATGAGATTAATTATTATTGTGGAATTAATTAAATTAAATGTGAGAAATTGATTAGTAATTAATCCAGTGTAAAATAAATATTAACTAGCGTGCCAATGGTTAATACTTATTATTAAAAATTATTGAACATTAGAGTGTGAGTAAGTAATATAGGATTATGATATTATATATTTGTCGTGAGTTAGAAATACAACGGTTTGGTAAATTAAGTCGGGACGCACGCGTGAATCGTGTCGGGATTACTTTAATGGGTTAAAAATATAATTTATTTTTAAGTAACTCGTATAGATATTTTGATTGCATCAATGAGTTCAGAAGGGTCAATATAGTTAGAAAACTCTTCTCGGGTGTTTTATTTGGATTTCGGGGTAATTTAGGCCAAACCGACCCCCAGAGGGGAATTTTGGTCTTTTGAGATTTAAAAAAATTAAAATGGACAGAAATTGGGAAATTAAAATGAAAGGTACGTGGGTTTGATGGAGGTTATCAATTTCTAAACCTAAGAGAGAGAGAGAGAGAGAGAGAGAGAGAGAGAGAGAGAACTAAAGAGGAAGAAGAAGAGCTTCATAGGTGTTCTTAGTGCAAAACTCAAGCCCTCACACCAATAATCCCACTAACGTGTAGATCGAGAGGAGAGGATCACCCCAATACCAGTTTCATTCAACAAATCAGAAGTTCTCCATAAGGCAAGTGTTTATCTTGCTAAATTTTGTGCATATATTACCCATGTTAGACTAGGTTGTTGAATCATCCATGTGATAATGATTTTTATGATTAAATTGATTTCAAATGATGAATTTTGGTAGGAACTTCGTGTAGATTGAGAAACCCTATTTAGAGATATAAATTCTGAGATTTATTCATCATTAAATACGAATTTAATTTGGGTTTAGATTAGACATTAATGGTGATTATAGAAATCTAGGTCTTTTAAGGATTTGTAGAATTAATGCATCCATACTTGACATATAAAGGGATTTTGATGTTAAACCATGTTGAAAGAAATTATATTAGGTGTAGAAATGATTTAGGATGATTGGTTTTGTGTTGGGTGAAATTACACATGATTTGGGTGGACAAAAATGGAAGAAAAACGCAGAAATTCAAAGGTAGGGGACAATCTGGGTCAAGGTCGTTCGAACGACCTCGGGAACTAGTATATCGTTTGAACGACTTCGTTCGAACGAGATTACCAATGATGTTACTAACGAGAATTCATAGATTAGTTCATTCGATTTAGGTTTCAACGACCTCGTTCGAACGAGAATTTTAAGTCCATTTTTGTTCGAAGTTTTGTTCGAACGACATTACTGGGACTTCTAACGAGATTTTAGATTTTTAAATTTTTCCTCGGACAAGTAGGATCTTTACTAGTTTAATTTTTAGAGAGAGAATAAACATAAAGGGCTAATATACGGTGAGTAGTAGAGGGGATTATACTAGGTATTTAAGGAAAAGAATTGGGTTGGGTGTATACCTAAGGTTCACGATAGGTTGTGTGAATACCTAAGACTATAATAGGTTGTGTGTATACCTATGGATTGATTATTATGTGTATAACATACCTATGCTTCTTGCTATCGGGTGGAGGTTTCGTGCTTGGGCGGTCTTATCCCGAGGAGCCTTCGGGGGGCTTTAGACTCGTACCATAGAACATAAAACCTTGGACACGTGCTATCTGAGATATGATAGTTCGACAGTTTAATGGGAACGGATGTATATGCGTGACCCATTGGGATAGGGACTATGTTCACCTCCAATATGTGTTATTGTTTTTTTTATGGTTTGTGGGAGATTATCCGAACCCTTATCCCTATTTAGTGCGAGATGTACCGGAATACGATATCAGAGTTTGCATTGCACCTAGAGGTCTTAACCTAGGGGTGCAGGATTTGTGTGTGTGTATATATATACTTTAAAAAATTTCTACTGTGCGAATTAGTAGATATGGTAATGATGATACAAGATTAACTACACGAATGGTGAAAACCTAAATCAACTATTTGGGATAAAATATGTTAATAACGTACTGTATGCGCGATACGAGTGTACTACGGGTGAACGTAAGTAGTGATAATGTGGTTTCCAATTAGTTAGGTTGTGTAGCATAGGTAGTATGGGTTAGAAGATGCATTAGGCGTGCACATTTGTTGAGAGGTGAGCATCTCAAGTGAGAGCACGAATTTCTAACATGTATATAATATGTGCGAAATTGTATTTATGCACTTGCTGTTTTGAAACTATCTTTACTCGAGTTTCGTCCTGTTTCTTGCACATCTTCTCTCTTGTCTCTATATATATGTATGATAACAGGTGCCCAGCCACAGGGACACAAGATCTAGACACTTGGATGATTTGACGAGATGCAACAACTGTGGAAGTTGTAGGTTCTTGAGATTAGAAGTGTCTATCATTTCTATTCTGGGCATATATTGCCATTCTCAGACTATGTTGATTTTGAGAGATTTTTGTATTTCTCATCAGTATTTCAGTTTCTGTTAAACTTGGTATTTTATGTTTGTGATTGTGGACATTTTAATTGGAACGTTCATTCCGGTATTTATTATTCTGTTATTTAGTTCAGTGGATAGTATTTGATTATTTGTGTAGTTCAATTAGTTAATGAAGTGGGTTATTTATTGAAAGAAACTGAATGGGTGTGTTATGAGTAATTGTTTTTTACACTAGCTTAATTAAATATTAGGTATTTAATCGGATTAAAGTTTTTCAACAGTGATGCTAAGAATCAACCAACCGAACATTCGATTTTAATTGAATAAAGGATTGATCACTTGATAATTAATTGGGCAGGGAATCATAGGTGGTATCAGAGCGTCAGGTTCTAGTCTTTTTAGCGGTCTTTTATATAGAGCCCTATTTTAGGACTGTTGTATTCCTGATTATATGATTACGTCTTCAGATATTAGAGATTTGTTAATTACTATCGACTAATAAAAAAATTCTCATTTCAGATGCCTCCTCGACGTGCACCCCGAGCCATAAATGCCCAGTTAGAGCCACTGCCAGCTCAGGCTCGGGGGATAATAAACGCAGCTGAGGTTGCCTCCATAGTTGTAGAGGCGGTGAATGCAACTTTAGCAATGGTGCAGCAGGCCCCACCCCAGGCTCAGGCAGTGGCTCCAGCACTAGCACAGGTGTTCCCCACTACACCAAATCCTGCGAATGGTCATGCCCAGTGGGTCACGGCCCAAGTTCGCGAACAGCTGGTCGCGAACTTGGGCCGTGACCCACTCAATATTTGGCGTGACCATATTTATTACCACACTAAATTATTGATGCTCGGAAAGTGGTCACGGACTTTGGCCGTGACCACGGTCGTCGCGGACTTGGGCCATGACCAAGTCGTGACCATCTTGGCGCCAAACTCGCGCGAAAATTCCCTCCAAGCTTGGTCGCGGGTGGGTCACAGCCCAAGTCTGTGACCCATGGCATGACAAAGAAGAGAATACACACATTGAGGGTCATGGCTTAGGGCCGTGACCATTTCTGGGTGTGGGTCACGGCTATGGGCCGTGACCAAAGATCATTCAGGAAGTAGGGTTGATGTGAAGAGGGTTGTGCATAGTGGGTCACGGCTCTAGGCCGTGACCAGATGTAAATGGTATGAGTCACGGCTATTGGCCGTGACCAATCCTCAAGCAGGTAGTAGGGTGGAAAAGGGTCATCAATGGGGAGTCACGACTCTAGGCCATGACCAGATGCGAGCCAGAAATACCCTGAGTTTCATTTATTAGTCGCGCGCTTTGTGGGTCACGACTCTAGGCCATGAACAGATTCATGACTTAATAAATAAAACGCTGGTTCGTCATTTGCAATTTCTAAGGGCTGTGTATCGGGGCTGAGGGATTTCATGCGATTTGGTGTCATTTCTAAGGGCTAAGCGATTTCAATTGGATTTCATTGTGATTAACCCCGGGTATGTATAGATTTGTTTTCATTTCATTTGGATTTCGTGATGTCTATTCAAAGCCCTAAGTTTTATGTGTGTATGTGTAGATTTATGTTTGTATGTGTGTGTATGTATTGATTTATGTTTATATAGATTTATGTTTGTATATGTGTGTGTATGTATTGATTTATGTTTATATGTGTGTGTATGCATAGATTTATGTGTATATGTATGTTTATGTGTGTAACTATGAACAAATAAATTATTTTTTTGTCAATAAACCCTAGATTTATGTGTATATGTATGTTTATGTGTGTGTATGTATAGATTGTATGTGTGTGTATGTATAGATTTATGTCAAAAAAAATATTAAGGTTTAGTAAACCCTAAATTGTATCTGTGTGTATGTATAGATTATGTCAATAAACCCTAGATTGTATGTGTGTGTATGTATAGATTATGCCAATAAACCCTAGATTATATGTGTGTGTGTATTTTTTTTGACAAAATATAATTAAATGGATTTTTAATGAGTAAAAAAATTTACATGCACCTTGTCGTGATTTTATTGGGGGTTATATGCGTGCCATCATATTATATTGGGGGTTATATACATGTCGTGATTTTTTGCACTATAGTGAGATATTGTTGGCTTGGTTGTTGGATACTATGTTGAATTTATTGAATTGATACTAGTGTCGATAAATGTATATGTTATTAAATTTGTTGGGTGTGCTCTTGATTTGCCTATGAAAAAGTATATCACATATGCTTGTCTTGTTTATGTGTATATGTATGTTTAAACTCTCATAAATTTCAAACCTAAACCTTAATAGCAGGACTCGTATTCATGCCCTCATATACCTTTCTCAGGAAAAATGAGGCACGGTGATAAATACTGTCAGCAAGAGTGGGGGAGGTTGCAATTAGACCGCACACATAACTCTTTTATTAGCGTACGTCATATATAGGGTACTCCTATTTATAGGTACGGAAATAAAAAGATCGAACAATTTAACTACCTTGTAAATCATGGATTTGATATCCAGCAAGATTACTTGTTCGATCGTATTCTATTTTCTCTACCATAAAACTGGGATGACGTTATACAAAATATATTTCACACACATAATCCCGATATAGCCCTGACCTTGGTTACGTTGTTGGAGAAGGAGGGAAAAAAAATCCACCCGTTATGGATACAACTGCGTACAGAGAGCATTGACATAGACTGTGATGTCTCGCGCCACATGCACGTAAAATTGAATCTTGCCAACAAGTTGAGAAATAGGGGATTCCGAGTTCATGTCACTGACATCTACACATCAATCAAAGATACCCTTCCTTCTAGTTGACCACGTGCAAAAATTCATAGGTTCTTAAAAACTAATACCGAATGGATGGAGATCAGACACATTGAACTTATTCTAAAGTCTTACTTTGAAAAGGTATCTATCTATCTATATATATAAAACTAATTAAGCTTGATTAATTAGTTATAATTTCATATTACTATAATCATTTAGTCACTTATATTTTTTAATTTTTGTAGATAATGTCGAGAGGAAACAACCAAAGGGTACCAAATGCCGATGTGACACCACAACGAGGTTCACCATCTCGTGCAGAACCCGAATTCTCAACACCAATGGCTGAGAAATTCACAACTCCACCAATGGTTCACTCCTCACCAAGTCCAACTCCAAGTGCTCCAACGCCCCAATCCAGCACTCCCGTTGCTTTAACGCCCCCATCCAACACTCATGATGCCTCCCGCTCAAATGAAAAGAAGCCTATTGGCTTCTCCCTTCTCGGGAATAACCCGATGGGTGATAGGAATGACGTGCTGAACTTTAAAGCCCGGTGTTTGTCGCTGGGAAAAATGAACGTGGGAGTCGATGGACCAGACAATAGGAACCTTGTTGATCAAGATGTCAAAGATGACATACATGACCAACTTTGCAAGCATTTCTCATTTCCTGACCGTTCCAAGAATAAGGTTCTATCTCGGGTTGCTGAAGGATTGAGGACATACAGGAGAAACCTTCGGAAGAAACATTTCCTGAAAGAGGCAGCGAGCTCAGATATTTTGGCTTTGAAAGAGAAAGTGCCTCCCAATGTTGAAATGCCGATGGATCAGTGGAATAAGTTTTTGGAGAATGAGGCGAAGGAAAAAAAGTTGGTCCAGAGGGAGCAAAACAAAAAAAAATAGGGCACAAAAAATTGATATCCATAGGCTGGGATCCAAATCATATGAGGATTTGAAGAATGAATGGGAGAGTAGGACAAAAGATGGTCCAGATGCCGGTAAAAACCCAAATCGGTCCAACTTATTCCTTCATGCTCGACGGGACAACACTTGGCTAAGACACTGGAATCAATAGAGGCCATCAGCAGTCAATCAGATTTGAGCCCTACTGATGACTTTGACCTTGAAAATGATGCCCTAACTAAGACCTTTGGAAAGGACAAAAGGGGGAGGACGAGAGGTGTTGGCTCACATATGCCAAAAAAAAAACATCAACACATTGCACCTTATGTGGACGAGCTTTCTTTGGTCAAGAATTGTATCTCATCCCAAAAGGAGCACCAGTTGAAGACCGATGGGGATGTCCATGAGATTAAAAATTCCCTGGGATTATTGACAAATCAAATTGGGAAACTTGTGAATCTTTTTGAAAGTTATAGGCCCCCAATGCCTCCTCAAGGTTACCCTTACCCTACTCCTACTCAAGGTTTCACACATCCTTCCCCTCCAACATTCCCCTCTCAAATGCCTCATCCTCCAACATTCCCCTCCCCTGCACTTTCGCCAATCACGTGGCTCGGATCATCGTCAATAACTCACAGTGACTATGGCGAAGAGTACTATATCAAGGACATGAGAAATTCAAGGTTTGTTGGCATGTGCATACTCATCTCCAGGGTTCCTGGAACTCTAGTACATCACCGACCTTTAGAGAAGGGTGAGGCTAAAATAATGGTCGATGAAATATACAACGGCTGCGGAGATGTACATGTGTACGTTAACAGCGGGGATGGGATGGAATTGAGGAATTATGAAAAATCTTTTATTACTTGGCCACTTTATCTGTTGGCCAAGATTTAATATATTTTCTTTCGTTTCAGTTGTAATAATTTTCTTTTGTTTTAGTTGTAAGAATATTGGTTTTGCTTCAGTTGGAATGATATTTTTTTTTGTTTCAGTTGTAAGAATATTGGTTTTGTTTCGTTTGGAATGATATTTTTTTGTTTCAGTCGTAAGAATATTCTTTTTGTTTCAGTTGTAATAATATTTTTTAACCTATTACCACAGGACTGAAATTTGAAGATTATTACATGGATTTCCCATAATACAAAGAGTGGATGGGAGAGACTAACCGGATATCAATTAATCATGTAAAGGGCGTTTATGAATTTGTTAAATACGCTTCCAAAAATCTTAAAAGTGAGAAGATTCCGTGTCCGTGCACTCATTGTATTAATCGAAAATATAAGTCATTGGAAGTTGTTGAGTTGCATTTACTAAAGTGGGGAATCTGTCAAGACTATATAATATGGACATACCATGGTGAAAAAGTTGTACCTTATGTTCCAGAAGAATTACCGGGAGCCGACCGTGTAACGGAACCTGAAGGAGTAGAAGTGGTACATGATTCACCAACACATCGTCCATTGACCGACTTAATTGATGATGCTTACGGACTCCACAACCAACAAAACCACTAACCTATGGATACAAATAATGCGCATTATGACCAAGTAAATGAACAAATTGATGCTGAACTACTAGGAGATCGGGAATACATACGGTTGAAAGCCGATGCGGCTAGACCGTTGCATAAAGATTACGATGAAGATCACTCGGTATTATATGAAATGATTGGTCTGCATAATTTGAAGAGTCAATTTGGTTTGTCTGGAAACAGCGTAACCGAAATTCTTAAGTGGGTTAAAGAAATTCTCCCCAAAGAGAACATGTTACCAGACAATTATCCTACCATGAAGAAGAGTTTGAAGGGTTTAGGTTTGAAATACAAATCTATTCATGCTTGCAAGTATGATTGCATATTGTACCGGAATGAGCACGAAGAGAAGGATGAATGTCCTGTATGCAGTGAGCCTAGATATATGGTTTGTGAGAATGGAAATGACAAACATGCAAAAAATCGCAAGTGCTCGCAAGTCCCACAAAAGGTTTTGAAGTATTTTCCACTTGGGCCACGGTTAAAATGTTTTTTACTGTACCGTGGATAGCGGAGGCCATGACATGGCATGCTCTATGCAAGGTGGGTGGGAATTTGATGCGTCATCCGGTTGATTCACTCATCTGGCAAATTTCAAATGCACAACACCATGAATTTGCAAAGGAACCGCGCAACGTTCGTCTTGTAATCTCAACCGATGGGTTTAACCCTTTCGGTAATTTAAGTACTAGTTAGAGTTATTGGCCAGTTCTTATGGCGCCTTTATGTCTTCCTCCGACATTATGCACGAGAAAGGAGTTCACATTGTTATCTCTGTTAATACCCGGGCCGAAGGCTCCCAGTGATGATATTGATAATTCTTAGCACCATTAATCGAAGAACATAAAGAGTTGTGGGATAAAGGCGTGGCGGAGTTCTATTCTCATAAGGGTGAAGAGTTCACACTTAAAGCAATGGTGATGTGGGCGATCCACGATCTTCCTGCTTACGGGACCTTGTCCAGTTGTAATGTTCATGGTTATTATGGATGTCCCATATATATATGGGGAGGAAACTGAAGCCTGTTGGTTAAAACATAGTGGTAACTTGAGTTACACAGGTCATCGTAGATTTCTGCCGATCAGTCACCCTTTTAGGAACGACAAGTCTAACTTTTTGCCTGTCGGTCACGAGCGAAGAACGGCACCTATTCGACTTTATGGTCAACAATTTGAGGAGAAGGCGGTGGCTGCGACTGCGGGGAATAGGTACGTAGGCAAACACCCCCAGTTTGTAAACCTGAAGCGTAAAGCTAGGGAGGATCCGAAAGACCCTAGTAAAGAGAAGCCATGGTCCAGGCGATCAATATTTTTTGATTTACCGTATTGGAAAGATCATCGTGTAAGGCATATAATTGATGTGATGCACACAGAGAAGCATGTTGCAGAACATTTGATAGGAACATGTCTGGGTGGATCTCATTCCAAAGATGGAGAGCGTGCCCATCGAGATCTACAGGATATGAAAATAAAGAAGAGACTGTGGTTAAAAAATGATCCAACGACAGGAAGAATTTTTATCCCCCCGACTGCTTTCACTTTGACTACTAGTGAGAAGAAGATCCTCTTAGACACGTTGTTCAACTTGAAGACTCCAACCGGTTATTCTGGTAATTTACGTAGGGTAGTAAGCTACCAAGCAAGTGACTTGAAATAGTGCAAGTCTCACGACTGGCACGTAATCATCCAATTAATCCCGTTGTTATTTCGACATTGCTTCTCTGAACACAAAGATCTCCGTCGGGCAATTATGCAAATCAGCTTGTGTTTTACCCTACTTTGTGCAAAAGTGGTAAACAGAAGGCACATTAAAGCTGCAAAATCAACTTTAGCCGAGGCAGTTTGTGTATTAGAGAAATATTTTCCTCCGTCATTCTTCGATATCAGTATCCACCTGCTTGTGCATTTATGCGATGAAGCTTTATTATGTGGTCCCATGAGGTATCGTTGAATGTATCCTTTTGAGCGCTTGATGAAAACCTTCAAAGATTATGTAAAGAATACAAGGTATATTGGAGGGTTAATTGCTGAAGAATACGTAACGGTGGAATCATCGCTATACGCTAGGGAACATATGCCAGAACAAGAGGTGAGGAGGTTTAATCCTCGTGGAGAATGAGTGATAGAGGAACCTGACGAGTTTGAGGACGAATTATCGTTTGGGAACCCTAAAGAGGTGAAACTCATAAACCTATAATACGAGCAATCAACTTGTCATGTCTTCGAATCGCAAGATGAAGTCCAAGACTGGAGAGAGTGAGTATCTACTGAATTCTTCTTCTTTGATTATATGTATTTTTTATTTTATGATCTAAACTCTATAATTTTTCGGTAGGAAGCACGAGAACGAAATTATCCAAAATCAAAGGAGAAATTGGACGACAACTGACTTTAGGGCATGGGTGTCAAAAGAGGTACTTTTCACATCTTATGTGTGCGGTTATTTATTCATGTGTGGTAAAAACATTCCCTAATAAAAATTCATTAATAAATGCAGCTTCAAAAAAGAGGTGATGTCTCTTCCAGACTTGCACGCCTAGCAAAAGGTCCTAGTTTTCGTGCAAAAGAGTTTAAGAAATTCCGCACCAACGGTTTTGATTTCATTTCATATCCATATGAGGAAAAGCTTTTGACGCAAAACAGTGGAATATCAATTTCTGCCTTGACCACCTGTATCGCTAGCAAAAGTGATAAAAATCCAAAGAATACGGTGCTAACCTATTATGGGATAATTCAACAAATCCTAGAACTTGATTACTTGGATTTCACAGAAACCGTATTCTATTGTGATTGGGTAAAGGTGGAGGATACAACGAATGCTTGCAAAGTTGATCCCAACTCTAAACTTATTATGGTAGATTTATCAAAGTTGAAGACTAAAGACCGCATAGTCGACGAGCCTTTTATTTGTGACTTTCAGAATGTAAAGAAGGTATTCTACTCGAAGTGCATAAACGATGGCAATTGGTCTATTGTTGTGCATGCACCAAAGGGTATGACTACTGAAGTAGACACATTAAAGGCTCCAAAAGAGTTCCATTCAGCTCTTGATGACAACCCTAATTTGAAGGATCTTTTAGTTGATTTAGAGGAAGATTTAGTATCAAAATATTATTTTATCCTCATCAATCTTATTTGTATCCTATTATGATATTGACATTGTATTAGCACTTTACATTAATTTATGAATTTCATCTACTTTTAAGTGTAATGTCACGCTATTTGTGCAAATGGTAGGTGATTTATCGGTTCTTTTGTTTAGAATAGATATGTTTTCATTTATTTATCTCTATCATTTGGCTTTAGAGGGCGAAAACCCGAAACAACCCCCGAACGGCCCCGTGAGGCCCTGTGGGTGGCACCAACACCTCCCACGGGACCAATGTAACTCGTAGGGACAGTGAGTGACGAAAGAACTAGCCCTGGTTTTCTTCCTTTGGTTTTGAATTTGATTTTTTGGTTCTAACATTTTTTTAATTGAACATAACTGTTTGCAAAAAATTCATTATTTTTTCACTGTCATAGGATACATTGATGTTGGGGTCGAACTACTATCAAACATAATCTGAAATTGCATCGCTGCTGGCATAGAGAAGGTTCTGATTGGTGTTGGGTGTAACAAAATATCCAGGTAATGGATAGACCTATGATGAACTTCATTTTAAGGTTAAATATGCATTGATTCAATTTTTTAATTATTTTGGGTTTGGATCCTATTTATGTCTAAACCCCGTAATTTTAATTTTTTTGTGCCCCTATAGCTTGGGTATTGTTGGCGCATTTGTTTCTTGTCACTTCCAGTGGGGGGGGGGGGGGAGAACATAAAATTTAAACAAAGAATAGTTAGGGTGAACACTAGAAAAAGAAGTCATTATCCAACGGATTGCCACTTTCTAGGTTTAAGGCGCTCCCGGTTTGATTGTACGACGTAAATTTG
This sequence comes from Sambucus nigra, assembly GCA_949130495.1. Lineage (NCBI taxonomy): Eukaryota > Viridiplantae > Streptophyta > Magnoliopsida > Dipsacales > Adoxaceae > Sambucus > Sambucus nigra. The sequence goes on from OX422211.1 coordinate 401,225,960, forward strand.
CAAAAAATTAGACTTAAGCATAAAAACATGCCATCGAATGGTGAAAACGTAAAATAGCCACAAAACAGTCCCGTAAGAGTCATGAACACCTCGCACGGGACCAATATAAATCGCAGGAACTGACCGTGTAGTCACGGCGCTCCCGGTTTGAGTGTATGACGTAAATTTGCAAAAAAATAAACTTAAGCATAAAAACATGCCATCGAATGGTGAAAATGTAAAACAGCCTTAAAACGGTCCCGTAAGAGTCATGAACCCATCTCACGGGATTAATGTAACTCATAGAAACCGACCGCGTAGTCACGGGGCTCCAGGTTAGAGTATACGACGTAAATTTGCAAAAAAATAGACTTGAGCATAAAAACATGCCATCTAAGGGTGAAAACATACAACAAGCACAAAACGGTCCCGTAAGAGTCACGAACACCTCGCACGGGACCAATGTGACTCGTAGGAACCGACCGCGTAGTAACGGGGCTTCCGGGTTGAGTGTACGTCGTAAATTAGCAAAAAGTTAGACTTGCATGCCATCGAAGGGTGAAAACGTAAAACAACCTTAAAACGATCCCGTAAGAGTCACGAACACCTCGCACAGGACCAATGTAACTCGTAGGAACCGACCGTGTAGTCACGGCACTCCCGGTTGGAGTGTACGACATAAATTTGCAAAAAATTAGACTAAAGCATAAAAGCATGCCTTAGAAGGGTGAAAACGTAAAAAAGCCACAAAACGGTACCGTAAGAGTCACGAACACCTCGCACGGGACCAATGTTAATAGTAGGAACCAAACGGGTAGTCACAAGGATCCCGGTTTGAGTATACGACGTAAATTTGCAAAAAGTTAGACTTGAGAATAAAAAAGATGCCATCGAAGGGTGAAAACGTAAAACACCCACAAAACGGTCCCGCAAAAGTCACGAACATCTCGCACGGGACCAATGTAAGTCGTAGGAACCGACCGTGTAGTCACGGCGCTCCCGGCTTGTGTGTGTGCGTGTGTGCATGTTTGTGTGTGTGCGCGTGTGCGTGTGAGTGGGAAAGGGCAGGGGGCGCGTGTGTGCGCGTGTGCGGGTGGGGAAGGGGGAGGGGACGGGCAGGGGGCGCGTGTGCGTGTGTGTGTGTGTGTGTGTGTGTTTGTGTGTGCGTGTGTGTGTGAGTGGGGAAGGGGGAGGGAACGGGGCATGTATGCATATATGTAGTGAGAGTGTGTGCGTGTGTGCGTGCGTGTGTTTGTGTGCGCGTGTGAGTGTGTGCATATTGGTGATAAAATCCAAAATAAAATGGAGAGTATACCTGATCCAGGGTGAATCCAAGAGTGGGATCTATAAAACAAACCTCCTGACACTCATATTCAGTCATCTGATCCGTTACGGTTGCCTCCGGTTCCGGTATCACGTAGGACTTTAAATAATTGTCACCTGAAAGAGAAATAACATATCAGAATTATATAATTATTAATATGAAACTAAATGAGAGATTTAGAAATAAAACATACCATATGCTCAGTGCATCCTACTTATCAGGCCATCCATTACAACAGTGATGAGAAGCTTCACAGTGATAAATCATACTTGCTAAAACAAAAGATTCAACAAAAATATATTAAAACAAATTCGTGAGGTATACCTCATTTTTGGCAGCAACGTGAAACCCCCAATCCAAAAACTTAACAGATATGCCAGTGTATACATGTTTGTGTGTGTGTTTGTGTGCACGTGTGTGCGTGTGTGAGTGGGAAAGGGGGAGGGGACGAGGCAGGGGGCGGGGCGGGGCAGTGTTGCATATATATGCAGTTGCATATACATATATATGCAACTGCTGTATATATATGCAGACATATATATGCAACTGCTGCATATATATGCAGTGCATATATATGCAACATATGCATATATATGTAGATGCCGCTTACAATCGACTTTTGATGAAGGTTTGCCAGCGTATAGAACGCAAGTTCGCGTGCCAGGTCATCATTCACGTCCACCTCTTGCTCTTGGTCAATGTTAACAGATAGGTTGTGTATCCAATCCACGTTATCAGTAGACCATCCTTGTTGTATAGATCTAATAAATATTTATAATGTGCCTACCTTTATTCAAACTGTCCGAAATTGCACCCTTGTTGTGACAAAGAAATCCACATTGACCGGGGGCTTCATCCTCCACATTTGCCTTCGTGGGTACATATTATCCCTCCTACCAATAAGCACCGAGGGTACGCTTATTTAAAGTAATGAAAAGTATTTATTTGTCACTGAATCGAAATACCTGGAAAATAAAACCACACAATCATATCAAGTTCGCAATGGGTTTGAAATCCTAAATGTTTTCGAGACTATCCAATATCCTAACCATCTGCAATAATTAAGGCTCTAAATCAATCAACCATCCATAACTGCGGGTGAAAACTCGAAAACTTGAAACAGCCCCCGAACGCAGCCGTGGGTCTCTCGATTTGAGAGTTCTACGGTAATTTGCATATTTCTAGACTTAGGCTTAAAAACATGACTTTAGAGGGTAAAAACTCGAAACAGCCCCTGAACGGCCCCGTGGGTGGCACCAACACCTCCCACGGGACCAACGTAACTCGTAGGAACTAACCCCGCAGCCGCGGGTCTCCCAGTTTGAGAATATGACGGTAATTTGCGTATTTCTAGACTTAGGCTTAAAAACATGGTGTTGAGGGTGAAAACTCAAAACAGCCCCCGAACGGCCCCGTGGGTGGCACCAACACCTCCCACGGGACCAACGTAACTCGTAGGAACTGACCCCCCAGCCGCGGGTCTCCCGGTTTGAGAATACGACGGTAATTTGCGTATTTCTAGACTTAGGCTAAAAACATGACGTTAGAAGGTAAAAACTCGAACCAGCCCCCGAACGCCCCCCTGGGTGGCACCAACACCTCCCACAGGACCAACGTAACTCGTAGGAACTGACCCCGCAGCCGCGGGTCTCCCGGTTTCAGAATATGACGATAATTTGCGTATTTCAAGACTTAGGCTTAAAAACATGGCGTTAGAGGGTAAAAACTCGAAACAGCCCCCGAACGGCCCCGTGGGTTGCACCAACACCACCCACGGGACCAACGTAACTCGTAGGAACTGACCCCACCGCCGAGGGTCTCCCGGTTTGAGAATACAACGGTAATTTTCATATTTATAGACTTAGGCTAAAAAACATGACGTTAGAGGGTGAAAACTCGAAACAGCCCCCGAACGGCCCCGTGGGTGGCACCCACACCTCCCACAGGACCAATGTAACTCGTAGGGACTGACCCCGCAGCTGCGGGTCTCCCGGTTTGAGAGTACTACGGTAATTTGTGTATTTCTATACTTAGGCTTAAAAACATGATGTTAGAGGGTGAAAACTCGAAACAGCCCCTGGACGGCCCCGCGGGTGGCACCAACACCTCCCACGGGACCAACATAACTCGTAGGAACTGACCCCGTAGCCGCGGGTCTCCCGGTTTGAGAGTACTACGGTAATTTGCTTATTTCAAGACTTAGGCTTAAAAACATGACATTAGAGGGTGAAAACTCGAAACAGCCCCCGAACGGCCCCGTGGGTGGCACCAACACCTCCCACGGCACCAACGTAACTTGTAAGAACTGACCCCGCAGCCGCGGGTCTCCCGGTTTGAGAATACAACAGTAATTTGCATATTTCTAGACTTAGGCTTAAAAACATGGCGATAAAAGGTGAAAACTCAAAACAGTCCCCGAAGGGCCCCGTGGGTGGCACCAACACCTCCCACGGGACCAACATAACTCGTAGGAACTAACCCCGCAGCCGCGGGTCTCCCGATTTGAGAGTACTACGGTAATTTGCGTATTTCTAGACTTAGGCTTAAAAACGTGATGTTAGAGGGTGAAAACTCAAAATAGCCCCCGAACGGCCCCGTGGGTGGCACCAACACCTCCCACAGGACCAACGTAACTCGTAGGAACTGACCCCGCAGCCGTGGGTCTCCCGATTTGAGAATACGACGGTAATTTGCGTATTTATAGACTTGGGCTAAAAAACATGACGTTAAAGGGTGAAAACTAGAAATAGCCCCCGAACGGCCCCGTGGGTGGCACCAACACCTCCCACAGGTCCAACGTAACTCGTAGGAAGTGACCCCGTAGCCGCGGGACTCCCGGTTTGAGAATACGACGGTAATTTGCGTATTTCTAGACTTAGGCTTAAAAACATGGCGTTAGAGGGTGAAAACTCGAAACAACCCAAGAACGGCCCCTTGGGTGGCACTAACACCTTCCACGGGACCAACGTAACTCGTAGGAACTGACCCCGTAGCCGTGGGTCTCCTGGTTTGAGAATACGACGGTAATTTACGTACTTTTAGACTTAAGCAAAACTTGGCGTTAAAAGGTGAAAACTCGAAACAGCCCCCGAACGGCCCCGTGGGTGGCACCAACACCTCCCACAGGACCAACGTAACTCGTAGGAGCTGACCCCGCAGCCGCGGGTCTCCTGGTTTGAGAATACGATGATAATTTGTGTATTTCTAGACTTAGGTTTAAAAACAGGGCGTTAGAGGGTGAAAACTCAAAACATCCCCCGAACGGCCCCGTGTGTGGCACCAACGCCACCCACGGGACCAACGTAACTCGTAGGAACTGACCCCGCAGCCGAGGGTCTCCCGATTTGAGAATACGATGGTAATTTGCATATTTCTAAACTTAAGCAAAACATGGCGTTAAAAGGTGAAAACTCGAAACAGCCCCCGAACGGCCCCGTGGGTGGCACCAACAACTCCCACGGGACCAACGTAACTCGTAGGAACTGACCCCGTAGCCGCGGGTCTCCCGGTTTGAGAGTTCTACAGTAATTTGCATATTTCTAAACTTATGCTTAAAAACATGACGTTAGAGGGTGAAAACTCGAAACAGCCTCCGAACGGCCCCGTGGGTGGCACCAACACCTCCAACGGGACCAACGTAAATCGTAGGAACTGACCCCGCTGTCGCAGGTCTCCCGGTTTGAGAATACGACAGTAATTTGAGTATTTCTAGAATTAGGCTTAAAAACATGGCGCTAGAAGGTGAAAACTGAAGACAGCCCCCGAACGGCCCAGTGGCTGGCACCAACACCTCCCACGGGACCAACGTAACTCGTAGGAACTGACCCCGCAGCCGCGGGTCTCCCGGTTTGAGAATATTAAGTTAATTTGCATATTTATAGACTTAGGCTAAAAAACATGACGTTAGAGGGTGAAAACTCGAAATAGCCCTCGAACGGCCCCGTGGGTGGCACCAACACCTCCCACAGGTCCAACGTAACTCGTAGGAACTGACCCCGCAGCCGCGGGTCTCCCGGTTTGAGAATACGATGGTAATTTGCGTATTTCTAGACTTAGGCTTAAAAACATGGCGTTAGAGGGTGAAAACTCGAAATAGCCCCCGAACGGCCCCGTGGGTGGCACCAACACCGCCCAACGGACCAACGTAACTCGTAGGAACTAGCCCCGCAGTCGCGGGTCTCCCGGTTTGAGAATACTACAGTAATTTCCCTAATTCTAGACTTAGGATTAAAAACATGACGTTAGAGGGTAAAAACTCGAAATAACCCCCGAACGGCCCCGTGGGTGGCACCAACACCTCCCACGGGACGAACATAACTCGTAGGAACTGACCCCACAGCCTTGGGTCTCCCAGTTTGAGAATACGACAGTAATTTGCGTATTTCTAGACTTAGGCTTAAAAACATGGCGTTAGAAGGTGAAAACTCAAAACAACCCTCGAACGGCCTCGTGGGTGGCACCAACACCTCCCACGGGACCAACGTAACTCATAGGAACTGACCCCGCAGCCGCGGGTCTCCCGGTTTGAGAATACGACGGTAATTTTCGTATTTCTAGACTTAAGCAAAACATTGCGTTAGAGGGTAAAAACTCGAAACAGCCCCCGAACGGCCCCGTGGGTGGCACTAACACCTCCCACGGGACCAATGTAACTCGTAGGAACTGACCCCGTAGCCCCGGGTCTCCCGGTTTGAGAATACGATGGTAATTTGCTTATTTCTAGACTTAGGGTTAAAAACATGGCGTTATAGGGTAAAAACTCGAAATAGCGCCCGAACGGCCCCGTGGGTGGCACCAACACCTCCCACGGGACCAACGTAACTCGTAGGCACTGACCCCGCAGTCGCGGTTCTCCCGGTTTGAGAATACGATGATAATTTGCGTATTTCTAGACTTAAGCAAAACATGGCGTTAAAAGGTGAAAACTCGAAACAGCCCCCGAATGGCCCCGCGGGTGGCACCAATACCTCTCACAGGTCCAACATAACTCGTAGGAACTGAACTCGCAGCCGCGGGTCTCCCGGTTTGAGAATACGATGGTAATTTGCGTATTTCTAGACTTAGGCTTAAAACATGGCGTTAGAGGATGAAAACTCGAAATATCCCCCGAACGGCCCCGTGGGTGGCACCAACACCTCCCACAGGACCAACGTAACTCGTAGGAACTGACCCCACAGCCGCGGGTCTCCCGGTTTGAGAATATGACGGTAATTTGCGTATTTATAGACTTAAGCAAAACATGGCGTTAAAAGGTGAAAACTCGAAACAGCCCCCGAACGACCCCGTGGGTGGCACCAACACCTCCCACAGGACCAACGTAACTCGTAGGAACTGACCCCGCAGTCGCGGGTCTCCCGGTTTGAGAGTACTATGGTAATTTGCGTATTTCTAGACTTTGTCTTAAAAACATGACGATAGAGGGTGAAAACTCGAAACAGCCTCTGAAATGCCCCGTGGGTGGCACCAACACCTCCCACGGGACCAACGTAACTCGTAGGAACTGACCCCGCAGCCGCGGGTCTCCCGGTTTGAGAATACGACGCTAATTTGCGTATTTATAGACTTAGGCTAAAAAACATGACGTTAAAGGGTGAAAACTCGAAACAACCCCCCGAACGGCACCGTGGGTGGCACCAACACCTCCCACAGGACCAACGTAACTCGTAGGAACTGACCCCGCAGCCGCGGGTCTCCCGGTTTGAGAGTACGACCGTAATTTGCGTATTTCTCGACTTAGATTTAAAAACATGGCGTTAGAGGGTGAAAACTCAAAACAGCCCCCGAACGGCCCCGTGGGTGGCACTAACACCTCCCAGTGGACCAACGTAACTCGTAGGAACTGACCCCGCAGCCGCGGGTCTCCCAGTTTGAGAATACGACAGTAATTTGCATATTTCTAGACTTAGACTTAAGAACATGGCGTTAGAAGGCGAAAACTCGAAACAGCCCCCGAACGGCCTCGTGGGTGGCACCAACACCACCCATGGGACCAACGTAACTCGTAGGAACTGACCCCGTAGCCGTGGGTCTCCCGGTTTGAGAATACGACGGTAATTTGCATATTTATAGACTTAGGCTTAAAACATGGCGTTAGAAGATGAAAACTCGAAACAGCCCCCGAACGGGACCATGGGTGGCCCCAACACCTCCCATGGGACCAACGTAACTCGTAGGAACTGACCCCGCAGCCGCGGGTCTCCCGATTTGAGATTACGACGGGAATTTGCATATTTCTAGACTTAAGCAAAACATTGCGTTAGAGGGTGAAAACTCGAAACAGCCCCCGAACGGCCCCGTGGGTGGCACTAACACCTTCCACGGGACCAATGTAACTCATAGGAACTGACCCCGCAGCCCCGGGTCTCCCGGTTTGAGAATAGGACATTAATTTGGTTATTTCTAGACTTAGGCTTAAAAACATGGTGTTAGAGGGGGAAAACTCGAAACAACCCCCGAACGGCCCCGTGGGTGGCACCAACACCTCCCACGGGACCAACATAACTCGTAGGAACTGACCCCGCAGCCGTGGGTCTCCCAGTTTGAGAATACGACAGTAATTTGCGTATTTCTAGACTTAGGCTTAAAAACATGGCGTTAGAAGGTGAAAACTCAAAACAACCCTCGAACGGCCTCGTGGGTGGCACCAACACCTCCCACGGGACCAACGTAACTCATAGGAACTGACCCCGCAGTCGCGGGTCTCCCGGTTTGAGAATACGACGGTAATTTGCGTATTTCTAGATGTAGGCTTAAAACATGGCGTTAGAAGGTGAAAACTCGAAACCGCTACCGGACGGCACCATGGGTGGCACCAACACCTCCCATGGGACCAACGTAACTCATAGTAACTGACCCCGCAGCCGCGGGTCTCCCGATTTGAGAATACGACGGTAATTTGCGTATTTCTAGACTTAAGCAAAACATTGCGTTAGAGGGTAAAAACTCGAAACTGCCCCCGAACGGCCCCGTGGGTGGCACTAACACCTCCCACGGGACCAATGTAACTCGTAGGAACTGACCCCGTAGCCATGGGTCTCCCGATTTGAGAATACGATGGTAATTTGCTTATTTCTAGACTTAGGGTTAAAAACATGGCGTTAGAGGGTAAAAACTCGAAATAGCGCCCGAACGGCCCCGTGGGTGGCACCAACACCTCCCACGGGACCAACGTAACTCGTAGGCACTGACCCCGCAGTCGCGGTTCTCCCGGTTTGAGAATACGATGATAATTTGCGTATTTCTAGACTTAAGCAAAACATGGCGTTAAAAGGTGAAAACTTGAAACAGCCCCCGAATGGCCCCGCGGGTGGCACCAATACCTCTCACAGGTCCAACGTAACTCGTAGGAACTGACCCCGCAGCCGCGGGTCTCCCGGTTTGAGAATATGACGATAATTTGCGTATTTCTAGACTTAGGCTTAAAACATGGCGTTAGAGGATGAAAACTCGAAATATCCCCCGAACGGCCCCGTGGGTGGCACCAACACCTCCCACAGGACCAACATAACTTGTAGGAACTGACCCCGCAGCCACGGGTCTCCCGGTTTGAGAATATGACGGTAATTTGCGTATTTATAGACTTAAGAAAAACATGGCGTTAAAAGGTGAAAACTCGAAACATCCCCCGAACGACCCCGTGGGTGGCACCAACACCTCCCACAGGACCAACGTAACTCGTAGGAACTGACCCCGTAGCCGCGGGTCTCCCGGTTTGAGAGTACTATGGTAATTTGCGTATTTCTAGACTTAGTCTTAAAAACATGACGTTAGAGGGTGAAAACTCGAAACAGCCTCCGAACGGCCCCGTGGATGGCACCAACACCTCCCATGGGACCAATGTAACTCGTAGGAACTAACCCCGCTGTCGCGGGTCTCCCGGTTTGAGAATACGATAGTAATTTACGTATTTCTAGACTTAGGCTTAAAAACATGGCGTTAGAAGGTGAAAACTCGAAACAACCCCCGAACGGCCCCGTGGGTGGCACCAACGCCTCCCACGGGACCACCGTAACCCGTAGGAACTGACCTCGCAGCCGCGGGTCTCCCAGTTTGAGAATACGATGATAATTTGCGTATTTATAGACTTAGGCTAAAAAACATGACGTTAAAGGGTGAAAACTCGAAACAGCCCACCGAACGGCCCCGTGGGTGGCACCAACACCTCCCACAGGACCAACGTAACTCGTAGGAACTGACCCCGCAGCCGCGGGTCTCCCGGTTTGAGAATACGACCGTAATTTGCGTATTTCTTGACTTAGGTTTAAAAACATGGCGTTAGAGGGTGAAAACTCAAAACAGCCCCCGAACGGCCCCGTGGGTGGCACCAACACCTCCCACTGGACCAACGTAACTCGTAGGAACTGACCCCGCAGCCGCGGGTCTCCCAGTTTGAGAATACGACAGTAATTTGCATATTTATAGACTTAGACTTAAGAACATGGCGTTAGAAGGCGAAAACTCGAAACAGCCCCCGAACGGCATCGTGGGTGGCACCAACACCTCCCATGGGACCAACGTAACTCGTAGGAACTGACCCCGTAGCCGTGGGTCTCCCGGTTTGAGAATACGACGGTAATTTGCATATTTCTAGACTTAGGCTTAAAACATGGCGTTAGAAGGTGAAAACTCGAAACAGCCGCCGAACGGGACCATGGGTGGCACCAACAGCTCCCATGGGACCAACGTAACTCGTAGGAACTGACCCCGCAGCCGTGGGTCTCCCGATTTGAGATTACGACGGGAATTTGCGTATTTCTAGACTTAAGCAAAACATTGCGTTAGTGGGTGAAAACTCGAAACAGCCCCCGAACGGCCCCGTGGGTGGCACTAACACCTTCCACGGGACCAATGTAACTCATAGGAACTGACCCCGCAGCCCCGGGTCTCCCGGTTTGAGAATATGACAGTAATTTGGTTATTTCTAGACTTAGGCTTAAAAACATGGCGTTAGAGGGGGAAAACTCGAAAAAGCCCCCGAACGGCCCCGTGGGTGGCACCAACACCTCCCACGGGACCAACGTAACTCGTAGGAACTGACTCCGCAGTCGCGGTTCTCCCGGTTTGAAAATACGATGATAATTTGCGAATTTCTAGACTTAAGCAAAACATGGAGTTAAAAGGTGAAAACTCGAAACAACCCCCGAACGGCCCTGTGGGTGGCACCAACACCTCCCACAGGTCCAACGTAACTCGTAGGAACTGACCCCGCAGCCGCGGGTCTCCCGGTTTGAGAATATGATGGTAATTTGCGTATTTCTAGAGTTAGGCTTAAAAACATGGCGTTAGAGGGTGAAAAGTCGAAACAGCCCCCGAACGGCCCCGTGGGTGGCACCAACACCGCCCAACGGACCAACGTAACTCGTAGGAACTGGCCTCGCAGTCGCGGGTCTCCCGGTTTCAGAATATGACGGTAATTTCTGTAATTCTAGACTTAGGCTTAAAAACATGACGTTAGAGGGTGAAAACTCGAAACAGCCCTCCGAACGGCCCCGTGGGTGGCACCAACACCTCCCACGGGACCAACATAACTCGTAGGAACTGACCCCGCAGCCGTGGGTCTCCCAGTTTGAGAATACGACAGTAATTTGCGTAATTCTAGGCTTAGGCTTAAAAACATGGCGTTAGAAGGTGAAAACTCAAAACAACCCTCGAACGGCCTCGTGGGTGGCACCAACACCTCCCACGGGACCAACATAACTCATAGGAACTGACCCTGCAGCCGTAACAGCCCCCGAACGGCCCCGTGGATGGAACCAACACCTCACAACGGACCAACGTAACTCGTAGGAACTGACCCCGCAGTCGCGGGTCTCACAGTTTGAGAATACTACGATAATTTGTGTATTTCTAGACTTAGGTTTAAAAACATGGCGTTAGAGGGTGAAAACTCGAAATAGCCCCCGAACGGCCCCGTGGGTGGCACCAACACCTCCCACGGGACCAACGTAACTCATAGGAACTGACCCCGCAGCCGCGGGTCTCCCGGTTTGAGAATACGACGGTAATTTGCGTATTTCTAGACTTAGGCTTAAAACATGGCGTTAGAAGCTGAAAACTCGAAACAGCACCCGAACGGCACCATGGGTGGCACCAAAACCTCCCACGGGACCAACGTGACTCGTAGGAACTGACCCCACAGCCGCGGGTCTCCTGGTTTGAGAATACGACTGTAATTTGCGTATTTCTAGACTTAAGCAAAACATTGCGTTAGAGGGTGAAAACTCGAAACAGCCCCCGAACGGCCCTGTGGGTGGCACTAACACCTCCCACGGGACCAATGTAACTCGTAGGAACTGACCCCGCAGCCCCGGGTCTCCCGGTTTGAGAATACGATAGTAATTTGCTTATTTCAAGACTTAGGCTTAAAAACACGGCTTTAGAGGGTAAAAACTTGAAACAGCCCCCGAACGGCCCCGTGGGTGGCACCAACACCTCCCACGGGACCAACGTAACGCGTAGGAACTGATCCCGTAGCCGCGGGTCTCCTAGTTTGAGAATACGACAGTAATTTGCGTATTTCTGGACTTAGGCTTAAAAATATGGCGTTAGAAACTGACCCCGCAGTCGCGGGTCTCCCAGTTTGAGAATACGACCGTAATTTGCATATTTATAGACTTAAGCAAAATATGGCGTTAAAAGGTGAAAACTCAAAACAGCCCCCGAACGGCCCCGTGGGTGGCACCAACACCTCCCACAGGACCAACGTAACTCGTAGCCCGGATTGAGAGTACTACGGTAATTTGCGTATTTCTAGACTTAGTCTTAAAATCACGACGTTAGAGGGTGAAAACTCGAAACATCCTCCGAACGGTCCCGTGGGTGGCCCCAACACCTCCCATGGGACCAACGTAACTCGTAGGAACTAACCCCGCTGTCGCGGGTCTCCCGGTTTGAGAATACGATAGTAATTTGCGTATTTATAGACTTAGGCTTAAAAACATGGCGTTAGAAGGTGAAAACTCGAAACAGCCCCCGAACGGCCCCGTGGGTGGCACCAACACCTCCCACGGGACCAACGTAACCCGTAAGAACTGACCCCGCAGCCGCGGGTCTCCCGATTTGAGAATACGACGGTAATTTGCGTATTTATAGACTTAGGCTAAAAAACATGACGTTAAAGGGTGAAAACTCGAAACAGCCAACCGAACGGCCCCGTGGGTGGCACCAACACCTCCCACAGGACCAACGTAACTCGTAGGAACTGACCCCGCAGCCGCGGGTCTCCCGATTTGAGAATATGACCGTAATTTGCGTATTTCTCGACTTAGGTTTAAAAACATGGCGTTAGAGGGTGAAAACTCAAAACAGCCCCCGAACGGCCCCGTGGGTGGCACCAACACCTCCCACTGGACCAACGTAACTCGTAGGAACTGACCCCGCTGCCGCGGGTCTCCCATTTGAGAATACGACAGTAATTTGCATATTTCTAGACTTAGACTTAAGAACATGGCGTTAGAAGGCGAAAACTCGAAACAGCCCCCGAACGGCCTCGTGGGTGGCACCAACACCTCCCATGGGACCAACGTAACTCGTAGGAACTGACCCAGTAGCCGTGGGTCTCCCGGTTTGAGAATACTACGGTAATTTGCGTATTTCTAGACTTAGGCTTAAAACATGGCGTTAGAAGGTGAAAACTCGAAACTGCCCCCGAACGGGACCATGGGTGGCACCAACACCTCCCATGGGACCAACGTAACTCGTAGGAACTGACCCCGCAGCCGCGGGTCTCCCGATTTGAGATTACGACGAGAATTTGCGTATTTCTAGACTTAAGCAAAACATTGCGTTTGAGGGTGAAAACTCGAAACAGCCCCCGAACGGCCCCGTGGGTGGCACTAACACCTTCCACGGGACCAATGTAACTCATAGGAACTGACCCCGCAGCCCCGGGTCTTCCGGTTTGAGAATACGACAGTAATTTGGTTATTTCTAGACTTAGGCTTAAAACATAGCGTTAGACGATGAAAACTCGAAATATCCCCCGAACGGCCCCGTGGGTGGCACCAACACCTCCCACAGGACCAACGTAACTCGTAGGAACTGACCCCACAACCGCGGGTCTCCCGGTTTGAGAATATGACGGTAATTTGCATATTTATAGACTTAAGCAAAACATGGCGTTAAAAGGTGAAAACTCGAAACAGCCCCCGAACGACCCCGTGGGTGGCACCAACACCTCCCACAGGACCAACGTAACTCGTAGGAACTGACCCCGCAGCCGCGGGTCTCCCGGTTTGAGAGTACTATGGTAATTTGCGTATTTCTAGACTTAGTCTTAAAAACATGACGTTAGAGGGTGAAAACTCGAAACAGCCTCCGAACGGCCCCGTGGGTGGCACCAACACCTCCCATGGGACCAAGTAACTCGTAGGAACTGACCCCGCTGTCGTGGGTCTCCCGGTTTGAGAATACGACAGTAATTTGCGTATTTCTAGACTTAGGCTTAAAAACATGGCGTTAGAAGGTGAAAACTCGAAATAGCCCCCGAACGGCCCCGTGGGTGGCACCAACACCGCCCAACGGACCAACGTAACTCGTAGGAACTGGCCCCGCAGTCGCGGGTCTCCCGGTTTGAGAATACTACAGTAATTTCCCTAATTCTAGACTTAGGATTAAAAACATGACGTTAGAGGGTAAAAACTAGAAATAACCCCCGAACGGCCCCGTGGGTGGCACCAACACCTCCCACGGGACGAAACTTACTGGAGCAAAAAGGAAAGGGGATTGGGCGACTGAAGCTGCCGACAGCGTATATCCATTAAAAAGGATTTTTCTATCAATGCATGGGACTTATGATTGTTGTTTAACTATGGACCATGTCCTTCAAGAAAAATTAATAAAAGTGCTTGGATGTATCCTATTGTTATTACTAGTTACTAATTAGTTCCTTATGATTTTGTACATATTTAATGGAAGTAGAAGAGAAATAGTGGTGTAGCAATGAAAATTTAATGGAAGCAGGAGAGAAGTAGTAGAGTAGCAGTGGAGAAGTTAAGTTTTTCAATGAAAGTTGGCACAATTCATGTAAATAATGTTTCAAAATTACTTGGCATGGGAATAGCTAGGACAATTATTTGGGTTTATTTAAAATGTTTCTTTATGATCTTTATATAAATATCTTTGACTTTATTTTTGGAAGCAATGAAGAATGTTGTTTTTTAATTGTTTTTACTATATATGAAATAACCTGGAAGAAAGTAAAATATGTACAAAATGTTACAACAATTTCTTTACTGGAGAAATTAAATTTCTACAAAAATGTTAAATATGATTTCGTGACAAATAGTTTTTCAATCTATAGCAAAGTTATTTGTAACAAAAAGTATCCTTTAGTGGCAAATTTAAATTGCTAGGAAAATTTCCGTTCCAATTTTTTTGGTAAATGCACCTATTGATGTCTAAAAATGATCGATCATTTGGAGACATCAACAAATCAAATAAAGATAAACAATCCAAACCAACACACTAGAGACAAATATTTTTAAAGTGGTTGGGCTATGAAGAAAGCATATGTCCACTGTTTGTTTTGTTCTTGGTGATTACAATAGCACAGTTAGTTGTGCTTAAGAATGATTCACTTGTCCCTTTGAGCTAGGGGAGATCATGTATATATAGTGATTGGGAGTCTAAAAGATGGAATGCCATTATATAATCAGGCATTTTCATCTATATAGAATAAATATAATTGTTGATATTCAATATAACTGTTGATGTTCACGGGTACAATAATTGTTGGTGACTCCATACAAATGGTTCATATTCCTTAGGTTGGTTGGTCGGTTAGCTGACCAACTGTCTTGGGAGACGACCACTTAAGTAATTACTATGAGGATTGCCATGTAGGAGAATGTGTGTCCATTTTTCATTGGTCCACGTAATGGAGTAAATTTTTTAATCAACAAAATCCCTCAATGCTCCGTTCTTGATGATTTAGTGAAATGATGGAGTATTTATTCTGAAAAGTTACATCTGTACAAATGCATGAGGTTATTGTCCTTCTACAACATGTGTTGAGTGTCTCTCGATAATTCCCATGTGTATGACCCTTCTTCTTCTTAATGGTTTACCTTCTGGACTTGATCGATCCTTGTGCCGATAAATTAGGACTGGAGCCTACCAAGCGCTCATAAAGTGCTGGAGTGTCTGCTTGGGAGGATAAGTGTCCTGATGCTGTTGGTTCAACTGGTACCATTTGGTGTCATCAATTTCACTTTCCATAATGTGTCTCTTGGAATTTCTTAGTAACATATGAAAGGTGTTCTCGCATCACTAATCCATGTGTCATGAACAATTTAATCTGCCCCCAATTTTCCATTCTTGAAGATTTGTTGAAGGGATAGAATATGAGGTCTGAATACTTTCTCGGCCTTTAAGTATGCTGGTGGTTGGCAACCGACTTACCAGACTTTGTAAAATATTTCACTGGGTTGGATAGTTTGAAAAACTGTGAACCACCAAATGGGTACTCTGGTCTTTTTCCCCTCGATGTTAATCTTGCTGGAATGGATAAGGCCAAAAAAAAATGCCCTATGAAATGACTCCTAAGAGCTTTGTTATTTCCTAGTAATGAATGTTTCTATTTTTATATTATCCTGCTAAATGCATTGGTATTGAAATAATTAGTAGATCTATATTTAAGTTTGTGATTAGTTTTTAATCAGCATGCCAACTAGGTAATCTATGTAGATTAGGTAGTCGAGTCAGTTATGATTGCAATGTATTAGATTCTACTAATGATTTCCTTAGATAAAACTGTAATTAGTTTTCTTGCTCTAAGTTATAGGGTTAGTTATCAGTGGTGACCAACTGCATTGGGAATGTATAATTATTCGTGTATTTTAACTCGATTAGGTAAAAATTCTTGTGTTTATACATGAAGTTTTACAGACCTCTTGTTCTCGACTTGTCAAATACTAAGTCATACATGAAGTTTGATGTTAGTATCTTGTCCGTGCATTAGTCAAGTATGGTCAGATCTTGTCATCCACATGACTGCAACGGAATTCCTAGATTTGGTCAACTTCTTATTTGTGATCTCTCCGGAAATGAGGTCATACAGGAAGTCTGATTTTGGCCATACAGCGGAGGTGCTTTGTTGAGATGTCTTCAGTTCTAGACCAATTTTTGTGCTTCTTCTGCATTTTCTCTTGTCGGACTGAAAATTCATGCAAGACATTATTATCTGTTGATCGAATAAATAGCTCCATTAGAGAGGCCAATGACAGGTGTGTGAAGCATTAATAAGTTAAGGCTTACTTGACTAATGTTGCAATGAACATGTCAACATAAATATGGATCCCCCTGTTGGGGTTAGGAAGAGATGACTGAATAATAATATTATCATGCAAATAATAATAATGCTAGACCATCGTCGGGACATTGTTGTGATATAATGACAATTAATGAATCAACATTTAGTCATTTGCTGAAGTTATATCAAAGAAAAAGAATAGTGTGCTACAGTCCGTTGGGGATAAATTGTGATGATTCACATAATATAAATTTCATCGATTATCCATCGAATATAGTGAGAAATCCAGAGAAATAATGAAAGGGTCGACCATCTGTCTGGGCCTTTAAATAATTCCTGATGGAACTAAGTACATATTACGAATGGTCCTGCATTGTTAGAGAAATATATATTTCCACACCATAAATCGACTATGCCGACCATTTTTCGGGATTGAATATAGATAAGGAATATCCCAACCAACTATCCGTTGGTGATAAAATACAACTTGTGTGGTAGATGTCGTAAATAAATATTTTTTCGATCCTCTACCGAGAAGAATCTTGAATATGCATAACCATCTTTCATGTTAAGAATTAGAGTTAAATAATTAATAATGAAGTTGAATAAATATCGATGTTCGGACATCCATCGTTTATAAGAAATAATCTGGTCCAACCATTTGTTGGGTCTTAAAGTGTTGTAGCATGCTCGATCATCCATCATGGAAAAATTGTATGAAACCGAGTAGATATAAATTGTATATTACCGAGTAGATATAGTGAGTGATTCGCGCTCGAACATCTATTGGAGCATTAATAAGATTTCTAAGAGATTAAGATCTCGGTCGAGCACTCGTCAGGACTGAATCTTATACCCGTGGAAGTTAATGATTTTTCTGACCATCTGTTGAGGATAAATCAAATAGAAATCATCATGAGATTAATTTTTTGGCCAAATAATATATAATATTTATCTGCTCGAACATCGGGAAGTAAAAATTTCAAAATGTGAAATAATAAATTTATGTCAAATACTTATCACGTCGAATACGTGTCAGATGAGAAGATTTTTATCAAATATGTACCAGATTTAAGGCGTAATTGTTAAGTTTCGAATTTTTGCAAAATTATTTGAACTCTAGCAAATATTTAAATATAAGTTGGTTTCAAAAATTTATTTCCACATGAAGCTGTGAAGTATAGAGAATTGGTGTAAATAAATAACCAAAAGCATTTAAAGAGCATATTGTGATTTAATAAAGTTAAATATAAGGAGGTACACCAAAAGACCTTAAACGACAGACTGTCTGCATTTTATTTTTTCTCCGTCGAACAATTTGCACCGAAATTTGATTTCCATAAAAAAATTGAAAATGGTGTCAAACGAGTTGTAGACCAAAACTTTAATTTGGTTGGCCCTATCCGTGCTCGATTTAATTTGTTTTATGTAAATGAAAGATTTAAACAACAAATGTTATTTTTGAAAAAATTAAAAAGGGTTTAAAACCCATCATGCCACTAATAGGCTCATGCCCGGAGAGACTTTATTTATGTTTGTCCTCGTATCGCCATCGATCTATGAAAGGACATTATTTCTGTTGTCCGTAGTTTAAATAGAATATGTCGTATATCGCTACAATCATCAAGTGAAGCCCACGATCATTTGTTCAAGATAACATACCCGAATTTCAAGTATCTTCAAAATATGAACGACATGAGGTGCAATTTCATATAGAATGTGTTTAAGTTTCGCAAATGGTTTACATTTATATTGGGATACTTTTCGAAAATGTTTTAAAACTAAATGAGGCATTTTTTCTAAGTCAAAATAATTTTTTAAGAACCTTAGGCGAGCATTTTTAAAATATTTTTTTTTGCTATAGTCGTTCAAATGACAAGGCAATGTCATTCAAACGAAAACTTCTAATGACATGCAATGTCATTTGAAGGGTCGCGAGAATGGTCGTTTCATTACTACTTCAAACAAACCTGTTTTGTTTTAGATATTTTAAGGTCATTTGTAAGGTCGCTCGAAGTCACTTCTAATGACATTCAATGGCGTTCAAACGACTTAAAGATGTCATTCTAATGATCTGTGCCGTCTCAACTTTTTGTTCAGCTATAAATACCTTATTTAGAGACATATTTCACGAAGACTTTTTGCAACATGAAACTATATCTTGGCATGCCTTTTAGTCTTCAAAGTTTAGGGCTTTTTATGTTTTTGATTCACCAAATTTAATCCCAATTCTTTGTGAATCATTTGTGGAGCCCAAATCACTTCTATTGAAGTTTGTTCTTGTGGAATGCCATCTCTACTGCTATTTTGGTATCTTTTGAGGGAGCAGCTTGCTGACGATTGGGGTCACTTGGGGAGACTCGAGGGTGTTCCTTGCTGGAGAGAGAGCTGCGGTTCTTATTGATCTTGTGGGATTCATTATTGGTTCGAGGTTGCGGCCTATGTAGGTTTGTTGCGGTTAATTCATTGTATATTTCTGTAAGTGTGTTGTCAGTTGCAATTTGGAAACATTTATTAAAATTAGAGGTTTTTCCCTTTCGGGGATTTTTTCCTGAAATTTGTTTGTCTAGCAATTTGTGATTGTTTATGATGGCATTATTATTCACATGGATGCATGATTAGGGTTTAAATAATATTGGATTTAATTTGGATCTAAGACTATATATGATTAAATAAGTTTTAATTGGAAATTCGCAAATCCCAAAAACAATCGATATCACTGCATCCTCAAATTGGTGTCAGAGATGGTTACTCTAATTTACTGAGTGATTCTTTTTTCGCAATTTTTTTGTGATGTTAATTTTTGAAAAATTTAATTTTTGAAAAATTTCACAATTTTTCTGATGGAAAACTTATATAATTGGCTTCCCGTCTTTGATGGCACAAATTATGCCTATTGGAAAGGCCACATGCAATTTGGTTTAAAGTCTATTAACGAATGTGTCTAGATTATTTGTGAAAGAGGGTGGAATACTCCCATTGTCACCGTCGTTAATGTCACTAATCCCAAACATGTGTCGAGCTGAACTGAGGATAATTTTAAATGGAGTGACTTTAACTCCCGTGGCCTTAGTGCTATTTCTAGGGCCGTCACTCCTAACGAGTTCTGCCGAATTATGACGTGCACCATGTCTAAAAAGGCATGTGATATCCTTGAATTGACACATGAGGGTACCAACACAGTTAAGGCGTCTAAGTTACAAAATTTGACTACCCAATTTGAGACAAGTATGATGTATGAGTCTGAGTGTTTTGACTAGTTTTATGCTTGGTTATCGAACATAGTTAACAAGAGTTTTAATTTGGGTGAGAATATTGACGAGATGAGAGTTATCAAAAAGATTTTGAGGTCACTTCCATTCCATTTTATTCCTAAGGTCAATGTTTTAAATTCTTTGGGGCTATTAAATACAGTTAGGTTAGAAGAACTCGTAGGAGACCTTCAAACTTATGAGATCGATATGTTTCCCAAAACAGTTAAGCCTAAGGATAGAGGGATTGCATTTAAGGCACAATTTAGAAAGAGTGAGGAATTATCTAGGAAGAAAAATAAGAAGAAGAAAGAGAGAGTTAGTGATTCTGAGTCTAAGAGAGAGTTTTGTATTGATTATGTGGCCATGTTTGCTAAAAATTTAAAAAGTTTCTTAAATTTTCAAAAGAAAACTCTTCCAATAAAAGTTTTTTGAGAAAACTAAAAAGAAAAAAGAGGCCAATGAAAGCAGTGAGAAAAAGAAAAAGGAAGAGGAAATATGTTTTGAGTGCGAGGACAAAGGGAACAAAGATTTTGAATGTCCCACTATGCTAAAGAAAAACGGAAAGAAAGTTGTTATGCCAGCGACTCTTAGCGATAGTGATGAGGAGGTGAATGATTAAGGGGATGAGTCATCACATGGTATGTATGTCACCTTTATGGTAAGTCAGGTGAGCTCATATATTTTGTCCCACGACGATGAGGATACTTGTGTAAGTGAGAGCGTTGATGATGATTTGAGTGTTTTGGGTGAGTGTGAGAGTGAGGGTGAAAACGATCTCTAAAAAGCGTTTAGAGATTTGTACGATGAGACCTTAAAGATGAAGAAGTTGAATAAGGAGGTACGTCTTAAGGTGTTAGATTTGGCGAGAGAGATAAAAGTTTTGAGGGAATTTGAGCCGTTAGCGAGTCAACCCGAGAAGGTGAAGGTTTCTTTGAGTGAACAGTTGGTCATCATAGGTCGGGAAAAGAGTGAACTTGAATCTCGTGTGTCACAACTAGAGAGAGATCTCAAACATGCCTGGGAGGTCAAGGTTACTATAGAGGACACATCTAAGAAGGTTGGAAAGATGATCCCCGATCCCGCTTGGGGTAATGTTGAGAGACTAGGAATAGGTTATGATGGTGCATCTACTTTCCATGTTGCACTCGAGTCGGTTCTCGAGTTTGTGATAGATTCTTATGGCTCTCAACCCAACCCACCTAGTCATCCATTACCTGATAGAAGAGTGCGTCTTAGACATTTTACGAGAGGTGTTCCTAGGCCCATGTATGTTTTCACCCATTGTAAGAAAAGAGGACACCTTAGGGGATTCTATTTTAAGTTGGGTAGTGTGTCACATTGAGTTTTGTCACGTGTTCCCACACACGCATCCACACATGATACTTTGCTTGCTCCAGGAGATTACATGAGAGAGTTTGCATATATTCGAGAGCAAGTTATGTTTTTCATTAAAACCTCACATGATTTCATTGATGTTTTTCAAAGGATGTCACCACCTTTAAAAAACACCTTTGCACCTAATAGTTGAGCTTTAGACGTATTTGCTAGCATAGGATGATTTTCTTGATGATATTTTATGCTTATTGCTAGTGTGTACCATTTTTGTATATATCTTTTCCTTTTTTGATATATTTTTCGAAAATTCAAAAAGATTTTTGTTTTTAAAGAATTTCGAAAAAATACAAAAAAAAATTCTATTTTTTTAGATAAATTAAAAAAGCCAAAAAGATTTTATTTTGATAAAGTTTTTGAAAAAATAGAAAAAGATTTTTGTATTTTTTTTACACCGTTTATGGATGGACATTTAGGATAACCAATTCACAACATCATTCCATATCCATTTGACTATCTGATAGTGTTTTGAGACGATACATCATTTCATCCATGTGCTCTATAATATTTGGAGTCATTAAGAGGAAATTTCAGATTACTTTCTACACGTTTGACTCATAATTTTCTTTAATGCACACTTGCGTGGATTTTCTTTATTATTGTACTAGTTTATCACACGTTGGTCAAAGTGTTTTCATCTCAATTCCGTCTTTAAAACAAACCAAATGCGATAAAACTTGAGAATGAAAGTAGTGCATGTAAGAACCATCGCCAGTGAGGATTTGTTTAAAATTTGAAAAAAAATGATGAGTGAACGTGGGTGTTAACGCAAAAATTCTCCATCTACGAGGACCAATCAGAAAAGGACACATGTCATCCTACGTGGCAATATTTGGCACTCGAGGAGAGTTGGTCGGCACCCGAGGAGAGTTGGTCGGCATACCAACCAGGAAGATCAAAGGATAACTATGCATTTAATGTGCATTAATGAAGATGACAGCGCATTTAATGAGCTTTAATGTACATTTATACTGTATTAATAGATGACAACACATAGCATACCAAGCAATTCAACAATTAGATTCGTTGAATGTAGACATAAATGTCTACATACAATGAATCTCTTTATCTCCCATCACTATAAATACATGTATCCCTTAGCCAAAAGGGGGGGACGGTGGGAGAAAACTAATAAACACCATACACAAGATACACATCCTTTCTCTCTCTACACCATATGGTGCTATTGTAAACCCCTGGGAATAAAATAACAGTGGGCGTAGGCTTTATTCATAGCCGAACCACTTTAAAAACCTTTGTCTCTTTTATGTTTGATGTGAATGTTTATCTTCATCTTCAATCTCATCCTCATCATTTATCTGCTGTTGACGCCACTAAAATGGCAGTGGCCATTTTCTGTCTTCAACAGATTGGCGTCGTCTATGGGAACGTGTTACAAGCATTGTTCTCCATCAAAAGCTAAGTTTTTATTTTCTCTACGTATAATCAATTATACATATATCTTTTGATTCAATCATGATTTTTATGTTTATATACATAAATTAATTGTCCAATTTTTATCTGCAAAATGTTGCATTTCATGATTTTTAAATCATAACTGTTAGATTCATTCTTATTTAGAAATCTGAAAAATAGTGGATTTCATAAATCATAACTTTTTGTTTGATTCTCAAGTTTCAATTTTATATCATAGAATAAATATTTTAAATAATTACATATACCAATATATATGACGGTGGTAAGATTTGATAATTTTCATTATAAATTTTGTAAGATCTTTGATGTCTATTCAAATTCCCATAATATTTTTAATCAAAGAATGGGAAAAGGTTAAAGACAATAAAAAGTTTTCTCATGGAAATCATGACCCAGATCTATTTTCTCTCTCTTCAAGTTTGAGCCTCTTTGAATTCATTTTTATGAACTATATACTTAATTTGGTTCATCTTCCATCTATGTCAATAAAGTCTCATTGATTGATTTTTGATATAAATTTGGTAATAACTTCGATCATTCAGCATATTTTTATCTCTCCAAATAGGTAATATGAAGGGACCAATATAAAAAATAATTTTCTCTCACCTGAAAAACCATTACCCACCTCTTGTGAAAAATAAAAAAAAATAACAATCATGACCGTATCAAGACTCTGGGCACAAATTTGAGATGTTGGCTCCTCATTCATCACATCACATTGTTTCTTTGTCGAAATCACACGATCTAGTGGATTAGATAATTATTCATTTAATTAACATTCTTAATGCTTAAATTTTACATCGAATGTTATTTTTCTGATCTAAGGATTCGAGATATTCTGGTCAACCATCCATATTGTTGGTCGGCATCATCTTGGGCCATCTTTTATTAAAGGGAAGCTTAACCAGATCACTTTTATTTGTCGGAGATAAAGATCCACCAGCAAAGTTGAAATAATTTTATCCAACTACGAGGTATCTTATTGTTGGTCGGAGACCCATATTGTAGCTCGGTGGAACCAATTACAGGTCGACGATCATCTACTTCTTGATCGACGACATCTCAGTCTTGTTCGAAGGGTCCAATTTACTGGTCGGCAACTATCCAACCATCCACTTCTTGGTCGGCGACACCTGATGTTGTTCGGTGACCATCCAACAGCTGGTCTGCAATATCAATGCACCATTTTTGTTGATCGGCAAAATCGCTCTGCTGGTCGGGGATCATTTGCTTCTTGGTCGTCATCATGTATTCTGCAACTTGAGACGTCCATCCCCTAAAAATATTTTTAAAACCAACTTATTTTTGGTCTTTTACTTAAAATTAAAATGCCTAGGATTTTTTATAAAAATCTGCCCACATGACACATTTGGCACATAACATATTATTTCATATTTTGAAATTTTTATGCTGATACACATTATATATTATTTGGTTGAATAATTATTCTCATGACAATAATTATTTGATCTAGTCTCGACAGGTGCTCGGGCAGCTTATTAAAATTTTATGGGGACGAGATTTAATCCCGACGAAAGCTCATCCACAATCTTAAACCTCTAGAAACTAGTATTGCTCGACATCAGGCAATTTTGCCTCGACATATCAGCCAACATATATTATTTCATTTTTTGAAATTAATATTTTTATTTCTCAAACATATAACTATCATACATTTATTGGATGATTAAATTATTCTCATGACTAATTAATTCAGCCTACACATATGGTAGGGCAAGTTATTAATTTTTACAGGTACAAGATTTGGTGCCGACGAATGCTCGAAATAATCTTAAACTTCTGGAGAATATTATCATTTCTTGGCATTGTGAAACTTTGCCTCAATGAGGCATTATTGATTGTATTATTGCTCAGATATCTGCTCAGGCACTAATTATTCTATTTATCCATTCGGATTCATATTCTATATTCACCTCAGCATGGTGCTCGACGAGATATATATTCAGCTCCAAAGAGATCTGCAACATTTATTATATTTCACCCCCAACGGATGGTTGGTCGGGGTAATTCTTATTTATATTCAGGCCCGACAAAGTACTCGGCCATTTTCTTATATTCTGGAAAATATTATCCTTATTCGGCATTATGCAATTTTGCCTTGACAGATCAGCAAGACAGTTTATTATTATTCTAAATCATTCTTTATGTCTATGCATATTTATATTATCTTATTCCCAACAATCTGTTGGTCAGCTCCGAGGAGGTCTCCAGCATTTATTATATCTTATTCCCAACAATCTGTTGGTCAGCTCCGAGGAGGTCTCCAGCATTTATTATATGTTATTCCCAACAATCTGTTGGTCAGCTCCGAGGAAGTCTCCATCATTTATTATCAAAAATATTTCTCAAAAATGCCAACTAAGGTTGGTTGGGAAGTAAAACTATTCCTAAAAATGCCAACTAAGGTTGGTTAGGAAGAAAAACTATTCTAAAAAATGCCAACTAAGGTTGGTTGGGAAGTAAAACTACTCCTAAAAATGCCAACTAAGGTTGGTTAGGAAGAAAAACTATTCTAAAAAATGCCAACTAAGGTTGGTTGGGAAGTAAAACTATTCCTAAAAATGCCAACTAAGGTTGGTTAGGAAGAAAAACTATTCTCAAAAATGCCAACTAAGGTTGGTTGGGAAGAAAAAATCCACCAACTCAGGTTGGTCGGAAATAAGAAGCTGTCAACTATAGTTGGTCGGAAACATTTTATGAGTATGTGTAGACCTGTCAAAATACACGATAACCCGTTAACACGACACGACCCGACACGAAATTATAAGTTAATGGGTTTACCCTTATTGGGTTTGGGTCATTAACGGGTTGACACAGTAGACCCGTTAACACTAACGGTTCGGGTTTGGAAATTTACCTGTACCCGTTTTAACTCGTTAACACCCGTTAACACTAACGGGTACTATAGGGTCACCCAACCCCTACCCAATAACAGTAACCATTAAAACCCATTATTTATAAATCTTTAAAGACTAACGGGTGCTATAGGGGTCACCCAATCTATACCCAATAAAAAATTCAATTAAAACCCATTATTTTTAAAGTATTGAAGACTAACGGGTATTATAGGGTCACCCAACCCGTTACCCATTTCGACCCAAAATGATTCGTTAATATTAACGGGTGTTAACGGTTTGGGTCGTGTACCCGTTAATATTAACGGATCGTGTTTGGGTATTGTTATTAGACCCATTAGGCTTAACGGGTCGTGTATGGGTTAGGGTATTTTGACCCGTAACCCGTAACCCGTACACGACCCAAACCGACCCGTTGACAGGTCTAAGTATGTGAAAGCGATCAAGCAAAAAGCATTCAAAGTTCACATTCCACACTTGGGGGCTTCTATTAAAAATCCAGTTGTTCATTCGGTGGCACATTCTCATAACATCATACAATCGAGCACCAAATTCAACTCCATAAACTTACATAGTCGGGGCCCCGACTAATTATCATTCAGAAGTTATTTTTCTTGCTCGAGAATTAGTTCAGGAGGCTATTGAAGTTCAGGAGGTATATTGAAGTTCAGGAGGAATATTGAAGTTCAGGAGGTATATTGAAGTTCAGGAGGCATATTCAGGAGTTATTATGCACATATTATTGAAGTTCAGAAGTCAAATTCAGCATCTACAGCACTGAGATCTTTACTACTACTGACCCGACCAATATTTAAGAAGAAGTTGTATGAAAATGTTTCGAAGTCCACCACTAGCTTGGTACTAATCAGATTGAAGAGTTGGGTTCAAAAGCTAGTATGTTACTCGACAAAGTATTCAGAGGATCATAAATCAGAAGAATCAAGCACGTAAAGTTAGCACTCAGTTGCTCGGCACAGGAGGCAGTTGGTCGGCTAGCAAACCAATCAACATACTTGAAGATTATTACAAGCTACAAGCTGCATACTATGGCATGGCTGCATCCAAATTCCCAAGGGTGATACATAGCACACGGAGTTCCTCAAAAGAAAGATTAGCAACCATCGATCAGCCTGCATCATATGTCGTCCAGGAGATAATGAACTTTATGTTGAACAAATCAAGAAGGTAGATCAAGAATTTCACGAGCACCGAGCAACACTGCAGAATAAATACTCCATCCTTTCAAGTAAACCATCGAGCATGGAGCGTTGGGGGCTTCGGTTAACGCAAAAATTCTCCATCTACGAGGACCAATCAGAAAAGGACGCATGTCATCCTACGTGGCAATATTCGGCACCCGAGGAGAGTTGGTCGGCACCCGAGGAGAGTTGGTCGGCACCCGAGGAGAGTTAGTCGGCACCCGAGGAGAGTTGGTCGGCATACCAACCAGGAAGATCAAAGGATAACTATGCATTTAATGTGCATTAATGAAGATGACAGCGCATTTAATGAGCCTTAATGTACATTTATACTGTATTAATAGATGACAACACATAGCATACCAAGCAATTCAACAATTAGATTCGTTGAATGTAGACATAAATGTCTACATACAATGAATCTCTTTATCTCCCATCACTATAAATACATGTATCCCCTTAGCTAAAAGGGGGGGACGGTGGGAGAAAACTAATAAACACCATACACAAGATACACATCCTTTCTCTCTCTACACCTTATGGTGCTATTGTAAACCCCTGGGAATAAAATAACAGTGGACGTAGGCTTTATTCATAGCCAAACCACTTTAAAAACCTTTGCCTCTTATATGTTTGATGTGAATGTTTATCTTCATCTTCAATCTCATCCTCATCATTTGTCTGGTCATTTTAGTGGCGTCAACAGTGGGAAAGGGTTGCGAGTGAATAATAATCACGTCGTGAAAGACACCGTCTAAAACTATCCAAAACATTAAGACAATAAAAAGATAAATATGCCAAAAAGCAGCCATTAGGTTTTAGATCACCTCAATAGAAAAATAAATGCATTATTATTAATGAGGGTGTTTGGCTGGATATATATCAACGGGTTTGCATGTCCTAACAAAGTCTTGAAAAAGCATTACATAGTTTTAGATGTTATTTGTGTGGAGATCATTTTAGACTTTTATGTGTTGATTAGATTGAGTCGATGTCATTTGAATTCAATAATTTTTTACACCTAAGGATGGATTTGAGTTCATTCTTTAGGAGTTTCCCTATTCATCGTGCACACATGTTATGTATGTTTGAGTTGATTTACCTATTAAATATGTTCACACCCATTCATTCCGTTTCCACTATTTGGTTACCTTAGTGTAAATTCATGGTGTGTGTTGTTTTTGGTAAATTTTCTTTGCTTGAAAATTTTGAAAAATAAAAAAGATATTGTGAATGATTTTAAGTTTATCCTCGCATGAGTATAATAGTTAAATCTTTGCTATGATTTACATGACATTATGTGCTTATTTTTGGTTTATTCCTTTCCTTGTCTATTTCAGAAAAATAAAATGGAGGAGAACGAATTGTGAATTATGGGGGAGTGACAGTTTAGATTATGGGGGAGATTTGAGATTTGTTCCTTGATTTGATTTATGTTTATCTCATTTCAAACTCGATATGTCACGAAGGTTTTTATTTCTTGTCCCATGTGTGTATGTAAAAATTTTGAAGATCATTATCCTGATGATGACAAAGAAACGTTGAAGATTTGAAGATATCAAAGTTGAAGAATTTAAAGACTTACATTTTTAGTATATTTTCGGATTTTGGGTTACATGGGAGGGTATTAGACTTGTATAGGATTTTTTTTTTGATAATTCAAATATTTTTATTTTGTACCGGCATAGACATAGGTGGAGATTTCTAAGGACATTATTTCCATTGTTTGCAGTTTACATAGAATATGTCGAATACCGCTACAGTTGTCAAGTGAAGCTTACGATCATTTGTTCAATACAAAGGATCTGAAGTTCAATCATCTTCAGCTTATGCACGACATGAGGTACAATTTCATATAAAATGTGTTTATGTTTCGTAAATGGTTTAAATTTATATTGGGATACTTTTCGAAACTGTTTTAAAACAAAATGAGGCATTTTTCTAAGTCAATAATTTTTCAAGACCTATAGGCGAGCATTATTAAAATAAATTTCATCACTCCAGTTTTCAAATGACAAGGCAATGTCGTATAAACTAAATGCCAATGTCGTTCAAACTACATCTTCTAACGATAAACAATGTCGTTTGAAGGGTCGCGAGAAGGGTCATTTATTTATAGCTTCTAATGAACCCATAATATTTTATTTTTTTGAAGGTCATTTGTACTTCTAAGGACATTCAATGTCGTTCAAACGACCTAGATATGCCATTCTAATGACCTAGAGATGCCATTCTAATAACCTAGAGATGTCATTCTAACGACCTGCTCCACCTCAGCTATTTGTTCAGCTATAAATACCTGCGTTGGAGTCGTATTTCACGAGGAATATTTACAAAACGAAATTGCATCTTAGTAGACCTTTTAGTCTTCAAAGTTTTGGTATTTTTATGTTATTAATTCACCAAGTTCAATCCCAATTCTTTGTAAATCATTTGTGGAACCAAAATCACTTTTATTGAAGTTTGTTCTTATGGAGTACCCTCTCTACTACTTTTTTGGTAGCTCTTGAGGGAGTTGCTTGCTGATGACTATGGTCACTTGGGGAGACTCGAGGGTGTTCTTGTTGGAGATAGAGTTATTGTTATTGTGGATCTTGTGGGATTCATTGTTGATTCTAGGTTGCGGCCTATGTGATTTTTTTTGGTAAATTCATTACAAATTTATGTAAGTGTGTTGTAAGTTGTGAATTGCAAACATTTATTGAAATAAAAGGCCTTGACCTTTTGGGGGATTTTCCCTGAAATTTATTTGTCTAGCAACCTGTGATTGTTTATGATGTCATGATTATTCACATAGATGGATGATTAGAGTTTAAATAAAATTGGATTTAATTTGGATCTAAGACTGCATCAAATTAAATAAGTTTTAATTGGAAAATTATGAATCCCATAAACAATTGATATCACTGCATCCTTAATCAGTGCTGAGGTCCAGCGGTGACCTTCCTTTGCATTCATTTTTATAACCTCGTGGTCTCCGACCATTAAGAAAGGTCCGACGATGTCGCTGCCCATTTAGGGCAGACTGAGGCATTCTTTGCACATGACTACTGACCAACAAGGGTGGTCCAGTGTTGTTGCCGACGTATCCTATTTGTACAACATGAATGCCAACCAGGAGGGCCTCATTTGGAACTTCTTGGTGAGGTAGGTTGTAGGTCGGGAATTAATAGAGACTGTAAAATATTGTCGTTATTTTCAACCTTGTTGACTGGCCCTTTTTACCACTTTGTCTTTATGGATACCACCGACAGTCATCATGCTCAACTCTTCCTTTCTCAGACGTTGAGGGGTCGAAGCAACATCATATAAACATCCACAATTCATGATATAATTTTAGGGAGTTTGACAGGATAGGTATTCCATGAGAATGGAAAAATTGCCGACCCTATTTATGTCATCAACTTCTCCGAGGTTTGGATATGATTATAATTAGGGGAATGAAATCAGAGGAGTGGTGGGATGAGAAAGGACACTAGGTTGCTAGTCGAAGAGTTCGAGGGAGGGGATATGAACCTCCCATAACCATTTGGATTTAAAATGTTCAAAACACGGATGGGTTTTACCGTCCGATCTGTTTGGAGTACGACTTCTTCTTCATTTCACAAAATAGGATTTTTCACATTTGAAAATTCTCTATGGGTAAGTCGGCTAGGTCAAAATAATGCTTGGTAATTTACCCAACACATATCAAATATTTATACTTCATTTTTTGTAAACAAACTGGGCCTTCTTTTTCCTATTTCGAAATTGATTTAAGGTCTGTTGTTTTATTGAAGATTTTGGAGGATTTAAAAATAGTGAATCATGATACCGATCTTGAGCATCAAATATATTTTTATATAGAAAAATCTTTTGAGAGAGAATTCATTCTCTTGGAATCTATCACCTCACAAAATTATGAAAAATTAGATACACGTTGGGATTCAAAAAATTGATGTAACCCAAGTTATTATTTAGTGTGAATAATGGAAATTGTATTTAGCGTGAAAACTATCATGAGAGTCCATATTTTTTAGGATTCACACAAAGCGTTCGATTATGAAATCTATTGTTATGTAGATTACCATATTTAATTTGAATAGAAAATTCATGAATATAAAATGTATGAGAATCCCATCTCGATGAAATAAAAAACATATAATTTATTATGTTAAAATATAGAAAGAAAACATAGCTCTTGATCACAATGCACATAAATCTTCGTCTCTTATATCAATAAGTAAAGATCTTTTATGTCATTTCCCACAGACGGCGTCAATCTGTTGATGTCTAAAATTGGTCGATCTATTGGAGATGTAAACAAATAAAATAAAGATAAACAATCCAAGCCAACACACAGGAGACAAAGGTTTTTAAAGTGGTTCGGCTATTAAAAAAGCCTACGTCCACTGTTTGTTCTATTTCTGGTGATTACAATAGCATAGTTGGGTGTGTGACGTGACTAAGAATTTGTCTCAAAAGTGCGTTCTCTCTAGGCTCAAGTGCAAGCCTGTCGCGTTAGTATAATCCGACAAGTCGGGATCGTCTCCACAAGGATCAGAAATTGGCAATTGGGAATTATGTAGGAAGAGTTATTTAACCTTCAAATGGTTTCTCAAAAGAAAAGAAAAGATGATTGATGGGTTGAAATTTCCAATTGGTGATGAAATAAAAAAAATAAACTACATGCACAAAAACACTAAGAATTGTAAAGAAATTAGATGTGAATAAGAAAGAAAATAGGGTGGAGTACAATCCCTCAAACCTTAGTAAATAACCATATAGAATACTAGAATTGTAAATTGAAATTTTGACTAAATCCAATCTTTATAGATCCTAAGCATTACATATATGAGGGAATTAGCCCGCATCATATGAAATCAAAGGTAAATACAAAGCGGTGTATGGACAATTACACTTGCATAGTGTTTTTAAACATCACAAGTACCTAGGGCAAGAGAGATTAAAAGATCGGCTACATTCGTATAATTTCCATACACGATTCGGTCAATATTTAATTTACCCTTTATTTTCTACATGGGTAATTTACCTCAGGATGAGTTTATGTACCCCAACCCTTGAAAATTTAGCTAGAAATGGTTTTATGAGAAAAAAAATTCATAACAAAGCATGCAATGATGTATCTAATAAACATTAGTTTAATACGAATTATGAAACAAGTGAGAATTGAATTGAAAATAGAATTGAGACTAAATAAGAGAATGGAAAATTGATACTTGTAATCAGCACTAGGAAAAAGAGATGAACTTAAATCCAGAATACTCCTTGTTCCTCAAAATTACAAACTAGGTTTTTTCTAAGAATATGAAATTGTCTACCAAAGAAAAAGAAGTAAAAAGGCTCTCTAAAATTCGACCCCCTCTCTAAAATTCGACTCCACTTGGAAGGATGTAGGGCTTGGCCTTTTATAACACCAACTAGCACAAATTGACAGCTAATATCGATGAGATGTGCAAGATATTCCAAGATTTGCACCTCTTCAGCTCCATAATTAATGCCAAAAATTCAAACAGCCGGACCGGTCCGAATCCCATCGGATCGGTTCGTTTTTCTGTAACCGAATCGGTTCTTTTTTATTTCTACCGGATCGGTCCGGATGCCATCGAATCGGTTTGGTATTCATCAGTTCTGCATAAATCCGGGGGCTACTGGAATGGTGACATTTCGGATCGGTCCGAGATAAATCGGATCGGTCCGATTATCTTAAATTTTGACTTTTTCTTTTCATCTTTGACTTGTCTTAACTTTTGATCTCGAGCTCCGATTTGATTGTCGTTTCTTCCGATGATCTTGTGAAATAAGGGTCTTCAACTTTCCTTTAGGCTTCAAATCCGAACTCCAGGTGTAAATTTACGCTTTTTCCCTTTGACTAGTCTTCCTTTGTTCTCTTCCTTTCTTTCGGTTTCTTTCTTCCTTTTCTTGCACTAAATACCTGTAAAATCAATAAAAAAAAATACACGAAACTCGGGTTACTTGTTAGAAATAGTCAATGGCATTGATATGGGATAAAAATGATTCAATTACATTGTTCAAGATATTAAAATTACTAACTTAAGGGGCTAAATTCAGAAGAATTTATGCTTGGTCAAATCCCCCTAACTTAGAACTTTGCACGTCCCGGGCAATGTAAATGAAGGTACCCAAAGTTCTATTCTTGAGATTTACTTTATTTAACTGAAATTCCACTTTCGCAGGCATGCGATTGCATTGAGCGTATGCAACAAGCCTTTAAACCCCTAGGTTACCCTAGTAGGACGAGTTTTGTCTCGTGAGGGTTTCCGTGAATACACCCACAAAATTCTTTATTGACTCAAATAAATATCAAAATACTTAAAAATTGTACAATTTAAACTTTTTGTAAAATAATCACCATAAATTCATATTCAAATGTCTCAAACCATAGTGTGTGTCTGCAAAGCCACAAATTAAACCTCAGATTTTTACCGATTGAGCATTACGTTACTTTCCGAAAATTCGTTTTGATTTAGATTCTTACGGATGCACTCACAAACGAATCACTCGGATTGTGGTTTTTTTCTCTCGGTATGCATGATATAAAGAGTAAATATAATGGACACAAATTCATGCATACAAAATTGAAAAGAAGGAAAGATATGGCGAAAAGATTTCATGATCGGAATACAGTTATTAGGAAATGGGAAACATCATCTCTTAATCACACCTTTTTAATCTCTTTTATTATCTTTTCATGTCTTAGCTCTCCATGCAGTAATTAATTTCGCCATTCGGACTCGGTTAGGAATTTTTGGGTTAAAAAGTGTAAAGGGTAAAAATGGGAATGGTCGGAATGTTCGGAATTGGAAAATGTCCTTATGACGTCCATTAGTGCATTTTCGGGCATTTTTCTCTTTCTTATTCTATTTTCATTTTTTTCTTCTTCTTTTTTCTTGCTATTTTTTTTGTTGAGAATTCTTCTATTTTTTCCTTGCCCCCTTTTTTTTGTTGTTGCACTTTTCGGACTTAAATTTTGAGTTTTTCCATTTTTCACAATTCCGGGCTATTTGGGTTTTTCAGGTTATCAAACGAAAGGGAAATATTTTATTAGGCTCAAAGTGGGTTGCAAAGGGATAATTTTTTCACAACTTTATTATGGCTAATATTTTTGGGTTAAACAAAAGAGGGCCTACTTCATTGTCCAAATTGCTAATCACATTACCATATGCATCTCGAGATTAATTAAGTTTAGAGATATATTTAGCACTAATTTCGAGACAACATTTCACACATTTCCTATAACCGATCAAAACAAAGGATTGAGATCATCAACGACTTATTTAGAACGCTGAAAAGAACTTTGAGTTAATCATAAATTCGGATTGATTTAAAAACTCATAAAAAATTGAAAGACTCGAAATCTCACCGGGTTTGATCAATCTCCACACTTATTCGTTAAGTCGTCAATTTTCTTTCAATTTCCATCTTCAGTCAATTTTGGCTTAGTAAATATTTATTGTTAATAATTTGAGACTTTAAATAGAATAAATGTGAAATTTTTGAAAAATTTAAATTCCAATTTTTATTTATTTTGAAGAAAAATATTTTTGGTTTTTCATTTTTTTTAATATTGCGAAGTTTTATCAAAACGCACTTATCATCCCCCCTAACTTAGTCTTTGGCATTTTCCACAATCGAAAAGACGAGAAAGCTAAATAAGACGAAATAAGGAGTGCGATAAATAAAACAAGCAAATAACTACAATAAAAACTGTTCAGTACAACACAACTGTGGAAACAAAAGATAAAAACAGGACAATATAAGATAAAACCAAGGGGGGTTTCGAAGGGTTCCAACGGGGCTACCTACGGTGCTGGTGGGTGGTGGGAGCTACCTAGGGCATTGGGGTCATAAGGATCATAAAAATAAGCAGGAAGTGGGGCCTCAGGACCCAACTGGAGGCGATAAAGATTAGCTTGCACGCGCAACACCATACTCGTGTCACGACGGTATGAGGACATAAACCCATCGAAACGTGTCTCAAGAGAAGCAACACGCGCGGTGAGAGCCGTTTCGACTGGAACATAATCAGGATCACAAATTTCATCATATTCGTCCACCTCACCTTCTTCCATCTCAACGTCGGCTTCATTAACATCCTCTTCCTCAGTGGACGCCTCATCACCCGAAGTATCACTGTCACCTCGTCGCGCACGGATCAGTTGCATTTGTTTCTCACCGCGGGTGCGGGATTCTTGCCCAAATGGCTTGGGTAAGTTAATAAGATCTTGTGGGGGAACAATACCGACATCATTAAGAAAGGAGGTAATGAGACGAACATAAGGAAGAGGGGCCTTACCCTTTTTGCCTAGCGTCGTGTAAATGATATCATTGTAAAAGGTGCGGGCCAAATTGATGACAGTTTGATGGTCAAGCAGATGATACACCATAGTAGCTTGATGCGGGCGCATAACCGAATCATTTGAAGTTTGCAAAAGGTTGGTACAAACGATGTGAAAAGTGATTCGTGCCTTTTCGGGTAACCGACCAACAGGAAAAGTCTCATTATTCCAAACCGAACCCGGAGCGATTCGAGACATGCAAACATCTTTGGACACAACTGGATCATGACTGGGATAGGAAAATTGGGCTTGAGTGAGAACACCCTTGGACTCAAGTTTCTGGGCCAGTAATGAAAGCGATAACGGTATCAGTGTCGAGTCGACAAAGGCTTGATATTCGAAATCTGCGGTACGGATAAGGAACCATAAAACGCACGCACTTCATTCTCACATACTGCCTCGTACGATTCATTGAAAAATCTGCACCATCCTCGGGGCATGAACAGGCCAGTGACAAAATTAGGAAGCTGATCCCAAAGCACCTGACGCTCAATGTGGATTTTTTTCCTAGGACTGAAAAAATGGCAGCACCAATTTCCCTCTCGACGTGAACGATATTCGTCATTGCCATCGGGAAATACTTCAATGGAATTATATTTCTAGGGAGCAGCCATAGAAACTGAAGAGATGGACAGAAAGAGAGAAAAGAAAATGGAGATGGAGGTGTGAAAAGGTGGGGAGAGGGTAAGTGGATATTTATAGATTGGATGGGGGATAAGGGGGAAGAATTGGGGAGAAATAAGAGAGGCAAAGAATGGGTATGGGGGTGTACGAATTTTTTGGGGAGAGGAAGGGATTGGGGAAGTAAATGGGTTGTGGATTGAAGAGGTTTTAACCTCGGGAAAGGGCACAGCCTGCAAACGATCGGATCGATCCGAATTCAGATCGGACCGGTCCGCTTTCTTTTTTTTTAATTTCTTTTTGAGACCGGATCGGTTCTTTTTTTTTTAGGGCCGGACCGATCTGATTGGTAAAACTGCCAGATTTTTCCCTTTAGTTCAGTGGCCACTTTCCACTTGATTTCACTAACCCAACACTCCCTCCAATGCAATTGGACCTCAAAACTCTCAGAACTCTCATCGAAACCTGAAATGCTCCCGAGACATGTGTTTGATCCCCACCTCTGGTAGTGACACTCAACTATGACTTCCTAACTAGACTAACATCCTATTATGACTACTATACACAACATTCACCCCATACATGTCGGGGGTGTAACGACCTCACCTTTCGTGATCAGTCAATCCCCATAAATGGGGTCCGATAACCAGATTGTGTCGACTTCCATTACAACCGCTTCCAAATACGGCTTGAGATGTTGTTCGTTAACCTTGAATGTGTTTCCCCCTTTTTGATCCTCTAGCTCAACAGCTCCATGGGGGAATACTTCCTTCACAATGAATGGACATGTCCATCGTGATTGCAATTTTTCGGGAAACAAGTGTAACCTCGAGTTGTAGAGAAGTACTTTTTGTCCCGAATGAAACTCCTTACGTCGGATGATTCTGTCGTGAGCTCGTTTCATTCATTTTTTTTTAGATTTTAGCACTTTCATACGCATCATTGTGTATTTCTTCTAACTCATTCAACTGAAGTTTACGTGTTTCACCGGATTTCTCCATGTTAAAGTTCACCCTTTTGATAGCCTAATACGCTTTGTGTTCAATTTCAACAGGAAGATTGCAGAGTGCGACTGTGTGATAATTGAATAAATTAACTTCGCAAGTTTCCAATCAGCCCTTATTTAATTCAACCCCTAAACATGCATCTAAGGTGCATGTGTCAATCCATAAATAAATAAAGCATGTGACACAAAAATATGTTGAGACACAGATTTCAGGAAAAAAAACCTTTCGGGTAAAACCTTTATTTCACTATGAATATATAAATCGCAACTTACAATTCCATAGAGAAATCTATAATGGATCAACGCGCAGCCAACCCACAAAGACACGCAGTCTTAAACTCAGCAAGAGAATACACGCAGCACCCTCCAAGTACTCGCAACCCAAACAACAAAGGAAGAACTGCAACTCTCCTTAATGACACGCAGTCATAAAACTTTGTAGAGACTCCCTCAGCAATGACACGTAACCCTCGGTTGCAAAGATCTCCCCACAAAGGTTGAACAATAAAAAAATTATGTTCTAGGGTTCAAAAGGATTCACAAAGATTTGTCTATGTTATGTGAATCAAAACATGAGTTTGGGAGATCAAAAAGTATGAAGACTTAGAGTATTTAGGACTCTGAAAATCGTCTTGAAAAGTCTTAGGAAAATAAACTCCCCGAAGTGGTTTATATAAGGAAACCATGAGAAGATTTAAACATACACGGAACTGTCCAATTTTATCCCACGAGGACCGGTCCGGTATTGATGCGGATCGGTCCGAGGTCGGATCGGTTCATTTTTTCAAGGAGCTTCTTCGGTTCGCTATCGATCCGGGGTCTACTGTTTTGGTGCACAAGCGGATCGGTCCGGTAGAGGGGCGAACCGGTCCGGAGGCGGATCGGTTCTTTTTTATTATGGGCGGACCGATCCGGATGCTAAAAAAAAACAGATTCCTTTATTCTTTGATATTCGGATCCGTTGATGACGATACAATCTTGACTTTCTTCAACGGTGTAACGGCGAACGACATATAACTTGATAATGGACAAAAATGTCCTTACAAATATCCCCCTGTGTCTATGCCGATACAAACATAAAAACAAACATCCGAATTATCAAATATCAAAATGCCTATACAAATTTACCCTTCCATAAACCCAAAACTGAAAAGGTACAAATGAATAAGACTGCATCGTTTGCTCTTCGACTTTTCAGGAATCTCAACGCTTTTCTCATCAGGGTGTGCAATATATTGATCTTTAATCTTCATACCTACACACATGAGACAAAGCAAATACCACGTGACATATAGAGTTTGAAATGAGATAAACATAGATACCAATTTATGATAAAAGCATAAGCTAAATCTCAAAAACTCACCCTAAATTCAAACTCCCCCATAATATGATAATTCTTTCTCCCCCTTTTTATGATGTCCCCAAATAGACAAATGAGAAGAATGAATCAAACAAGTAAAATCGGGGTGTCACGGTACACAAAATAGGGCATCAAACAATATGGCAAACGTGCTCTTGCAAGGAGATGCTCAAACAAATGCAAAAACTATTTTTGATTTTTCAATTTTTCATACAAAGATAAGATACATTTGAAAAAAAAATATGCTACAAAAATCACACCATGGATTTAGACTCAAACAACCAAGTCATGAAAATGGAATGAATGGGTGTGAACACATTCGATAGGTAAATCAACTCAATCAATCATATGTGCATGATGCATATGTGTACCCCTAACGAATGAACATCAAAAGTATCCTTAGGTGAAAAGATTGTTGAATTTAGATGGCATCGTCTTATTCAAATCAACAAATCAAAGTCAAATGACTTCCACACCAATAACGTCCAAAACATTGTAGCGCATTTTCAAGAAATTCAAGGACGTGCAAACCCGTTTTAAATTCTCCAACCAAACTCCCTCATAGATATATTCTTTTTAGAGGTAATCTAAGTTCTCAAACTTTGGAGAATTAGTGCAAAAACCTAAATGGCCCATAATTTGGCATGAATTTCTTTTTATTGCCTTTAAATTTTTTTCAGGCTCTTTTAACCTCTTTGGACCTCGGATAATAAAATTCCTCAATTTTTAGGTCCTTTTTAACGGTGGCTTAGTATTCGCAAAGGCAAAATGAACCTTTCGCAGCCCTTCCCCGTTTTAAAACAAAGCACACAAGCTTACAAAATGGTTTTTATATGCACAATTTCCTTATCAAAATTTATCACGCTTGATTTGTTTTAAGGACAGGATTGAAGTGAAAACACCCAACCAACATGTGATAAGACAAGCACAATAATCAAACAAATCCGTTCATGTGTGCAATAAAGGAAACATGAGTCAAACATGTAGGAAGTAACACTTAATTACATCTTAATGACTCCAAACATTATAAAGCACAAGGATGAATTGACCTCTTGTCTCAAAACACAATCAAATAGTCACATGAAAAAAAAAATGATGTTGTGACTTGGTCATCCTAAGTGTTTATCCATAAAAGGTGCAAACAAAATACAAAAATCTTTTTGGATTTTTCAAAAATTTTGTCAAAATAAAATATTTTTGTATTTTTCAAAATTTTCTTAAAAAAATGATACATACTAGCTATAGGCAAATAATGTCATCATGAAAATCACCCTATGCTAGTAAACAAGTCAAACCTCAATCATTAGGTGCTGAGAGGTTTTCCAATGGTGGTGACAACTTATGAAAAACCTCCATCAATTCTTGTGAAGTTTTGACCAAAAACTTAACTTGCTCACCTAAATGTGCAAACTCTCTCATGTAGTCTCCGGGAGCATGTAAAGTATCATGTGTGGGTGCATGTGTGTCAGAAACACGTGTAGAAGAAAAACGTGACACATAACCCAACTTAAAACAAAATTCCTTAAGGTGACCTTTCCTCTTGCAATGTGAATAAACATAAATAGGCCTAGGAACACCTCTCTCTAAAACTCTAGAACGTGCTCTCCTAATAGGAACGGGGAGCCTAGGTGGGTTAGGGTGAGACTTACGTGTATCTAACACTAAAGTGGGAACCGGCTCGGGTGCTAATTGAGAAGAAGAAGCACCGTCATGACTTATTCCATACTTCTCACCTTTACCCTTAAGAACCACCTTTTCAACCTTCTTAGGTGCGTTCTCAACAATAACTTTGACCTCCCGGGCACATTCGAGATCACTCTCGAGTTGGGATACACGTGTCGTCAAACTAGACACCGTGTTGGTCAAGTCAAACTTCTCCTTTCTCAAAACCTCCTTTTCTCTTTCCAAATCTAAAACCTGACAACCTAAATCTCGATTATACTTTTTTGTTTTCAAGGTCTCGGTGTACAAATCTCTAAAATATTTTTGGAGCTCACTTTCATCTCCACTCTCACTTTCACTTTCTCCCTCACTCAAAGAACATGAATCACTATCATCGCTCTCGTGTGCACTCTTGTGAGACAAAGTGGGAGTCCTCACACGACTAGAAAAAGCAACAGCCATCCCATTATCCTAAACCTTTATCCGATTCATCTCCCTCATCACCCTCACTATCACTAAGTGTGGTATGCATGGCCTTTTTCTTCCCTTTCTTTCTAATCCATGTAGGACACTCAAACGACTTATGCCCCTTACCCCCACATTCAAAACAAGTGACGTTCTCAGAATCTTCCTCACACTCCTCATTGGAGTCATTCTCTTTTTCCCTCTCATCACTTTCTTTGGCCTTTCCTTTCTTTTTATTTTTCTCAAAAAAAATCTTTTTATTGGAAGAATTATTTTTGTTCATGTTGAGAAATTTATTAAAATTTTTCGCAAATAAGGCCATATCATTAAAATCAAAATCTCCCTTAGAATCGGACTCATAAACTTTTTCTTTCTTTTTCTTAAAATGAGTCTTTAAAGCAATACCATTATCCTTAGCCTTAATGGTTTTGGGAAACATGTCAATCTCATATGTTTGAAGATCTCCTACAAGTTCTTCCAACTTAAGTGATTTTAAATTTCCCAAAGAGTTCAAAACAGTGACTTTAGGAATAAAGCATTTTGGGAGAGATCTCAAAATCTTTATAACGACACGCGTGTTATCAATCACCTCACCCAAATTAAAACAAGTGTTAACAATGTCCGACAGACGTGCATAAAACTCATCAAAGCATTCAGACTCAGACATGGTGATAGTCTCAAATTGGGTGGCCAGATTTTGTAATTTAGATTCTTTAACCGCGTTCGTACCCTCATGTGCTAGTTTCAAAACATCCCAAGCCTCTTTAGACGTGGTGCACATCATAATTCGGCGAAACTCATCAGGAGTGACAGCTCCAGAAATATCACTCAAACCACGAGAATTAAAATCGGACAATTTATAATCATCTTCAGTCCAGGCTGACACGGGTTTTAAAGTGGTGATGTTATTAACAGTGACTGTGGGAGGAGTCCAACCATTTTCGCAAAGCAACCAAACCCGCTCGTCAATAGATTTTAAAATCGATTTCATTCGAGCTTTCCAATAGGCATAATTATTCCCATAAAAAATAGGCACCTTATTAAATGAATGTTCCATTGGAAAAATTGTGATTTTTCACAAAACTGATTTTTCAAAAAAATCAATATCACACAATTTTACGGAAAATAGGAATACGCAATAAATTAGCGTAACCTGCTCTGATACCAATTTGACGACGTGAGAAGTCAAATTGTATCAAAAATAAATCCTCGAAAAATCAGGATTACGTGATAAATTAGCATAACCCGCTCTGATACTAATTTGTAGAGTGCGACTATGTCATAATTGAATAAATTAACTTCGCAAGTTTCTAATTAACCCTTATTTAATTCAGCCCCTAAACATGTATCTATGGTGTGTGTGTCAATTCATAAATAAATAAAGCACGTGACACAAAAATATGCTGAGACATAGATTTCAGGAAAAAAAAACCTTTCGGGTAAAACCTTTATTTCACTATGAATATATAAATCGCAACTTACAATTACATAAAGAAATCTACAATGGATCAACGCGCAGCCAACCCACAAAGACACGCAGTCTTGAACTCAGTAAGAGAATACACGCAGCACCCTCCAAGGACTCGCAGCCCAAACAACAAAGGAAGAACCGCAGCTCTCCTTAATGACACGCAGTCATAAAACTTTGTGGAGACTCCCTCAGCAATGACACGCAGCCCTCGGTTGAAAAGATCTCCCCACAAAGGTTGAACAGTAACAAAATTGTGTTCTAGGGTTCAAAAGGATTCACAAAGATTTGTCTATGTTATGTGAATCAAAACATGAGTTTGGGAACTCAAAAAGTATGAAGACTTCGAGTATTTAGGACTCTGAAAATCGTCTTGAAAAGTCTTAGGAAAATAAACTCCCCGAAGTGGTTTATATAAGGAAACCATGAGAAGATTTAAACATACATGGAACTGTCCGATTTTATCCCAGGAGGACCGGTCCAGTATTGATGCGGATCGGTCCGAGGTCGGACCGATTCATTTTTTTAAGGAGCTTCTTCGGTTTGCTATCGATCCGGGGTCTACTGTTTTGGTGCACAAGCGGATCGGTCTGGTAGAGGGGCGAACCGGTTCGGAGGAGGATCGGTTCTTTTTTATTATGGGCGGATCGGTCCGGATGCTAAAAAAAATTGATTCCTTTATTCTTTGATATTCGAATCCGTTGATGACGATACAATCTTGACTTTTTTCAACGGTGTAATGACGAACGACATATAACTTGATAATGGACAAAAATGTCCTTACAATGATGACAAGGTTTTCCATATACAAAACGAAAAGGGGACATCCCAAGGGGATTCTTGTATGCAGTTCGATAAGCCCATATCGCATCATTCAATCTGAAAGATGAATCTTTCCTGTCAGGTTCGACTGTCTTTTCCAAGATATTCTTCATTTCCCGATTGGCTAGCTCGGCCTGGCCATTAGATTGAGGGTGATAAGTCGTTCCAACCTTATGGACGACCCCATACTTTTGCATTAGCTTTTCCATCGGCCTATTACAAAATTGTGTGTCATTATCACTGATGATAGCCTTAGGAACTCCGAATCGAGAAAGTATGTGTTCTTGAATGAATTTTATCACCACCTTATTGTCATTCGTCCTTGTAGCTATGGACTCTACCCATTTTGAGACGTAGTCTACTGCGACGAGGATGTATAGAAAGCCAAAAGAGGGTGGAAAAGGCCCCATGAAGTCAATACCCCAGCAATTAAACAACTCTAAGACAAGTATGGGGGTTAATGGCATCATGTCACAGCGAGTAATAGCTCCCATTCTTTGACATCTATCACATAATTTGTAAAAAGTATTCACATCCCGAAAGATTGTGAGCCAAAAGAGACCGCTTTGCAGGATTTTCGCTGCATTTTTATTTTTGGAGAAATGACCTCCACATGCTTCTGTATGACAAAATCGAATTACCCCTTGAATTTCTTCATCAGGTACACATTTTTTGGATGATTTGATCAGCGCAATACTTAAACAAATATGGATCATCATAAAAGAACATGCGTGACCAAGTAATGAACTTCCTTCTCTCTTGTGGAGTCCAATTGGAGGGAACCACTCCAATGACAAGGTAATTTACTATATCCACAAACTAAGGGAGAGAAGAAGTAGCAAATATATTTTCATTCGGAAAATACTCGTCTATGGGGATGGGATCAATAGGTACGTCGGACGAGAGTCGTGACAAATGGACAGCAACGACGTTTTCTACTCCTTTCTTATCTTGAATCGAGAGATTAAACTCTTGTAGGAGTAGGATCCACCTGATTAGGCGCGATTTGGCATCTTTCTTGGTCAGAAGATATTTAAGGGCCGAGTGATCAGTGAAGCAAATGATTGGCAACTCAACAATGTAAGAGCGGAATTTGTTGAGAGCAAAAACGACTGCTAGTAATTCTTTCTCCGTGGTGGATTAGTTAAGCTGGGGGCCAGATAATGTCCTACAACATAGTAAATAACATGAGATTTCTTGTCTTTTGTTTGTCCGAGAACTGCCCCAATCGCGTAATCACTTGCATCACACATAAGCTCAAATGGGAGAGACCAATCGGGAGCTTGCATGATAGGAGCAGAAATTAGCATGCTTTTGATCGAAAGCTTCTTGACATGCGTTATTCCATTCAAACAGAGTGTCCTTCATGAGAAGATTACTCAAGGGGCTAACGTAGGCGCTAAAGTCTTTGATAAATCTCCTGTAAAATCCAGCATGGCCTAGAAAGGACCTCACATCTTTAAGCAATTTTAGCGAGGGTAACTCAGCTATTACTTTTATTTTTGTTCGATCAACCTTAATATTATGTCATATACATAATATTAAGCAAGTAATAGTTATCCACACATCCTATTAAAATCCATTAGGTATCTACCCAACCTAATCATATATATTCCATAAGGATTATTCTCTCATTACTACGTATAATATATTTACTTTATCCCAAATAATCTACGTAGAGTATTTCTCCTCACTCGAAGGGTACTACTACATTCACACATCAAGATCGTAGATAACGTCCCGATACTATACCAGTCTAGGGTATTTTTTCTCCTCAAATCTCACAATTTAAGATTCTAAAGGTTCTCTAAAGTTCTACAGCAGCACTGGAAGTCTGCAGAAAAACGAATCGAACCGATCCTCCAAAAAACGAACCAATCCTACAAAAAAAAGGAACC
This sequence comes from Sambucus nigra, assembly GCA_949130495.1. Taxonomy (NCBI): domain Eukaryota; kingdom Viridiplantae; phylum Streptophyta; class Magnoliopsida; order Dipsacales; family Adoxaceae; genus Sambucus; species Sambucus nigra. The sequence goes on from OX422211.1 coordinate 401,270,333, forward strand.
GATCCTATCATAAAACGAACTGATCCTATCATAAAAAGGAACTGATCCTATCAGAAAATGAACTGATCCTATCAGAAAAAGGAATCGGTTTTGTTATGCCAGACATGTCATTCAATAATTACGTTATTGCCATATTCGCACCCAAAACCTCATAGTTCATACCCAATCTTCAATGCAACTATTTTGATTGATAACCGAACATGTTTACACAATTTCTAACATCCTAAGATCATTTAATGATTATAAATCATAAGGTAAAAATTAAATCCCCAATTAATATCATAAGAACCCTAGTTTTCCAATTTTCCATTTAAGAACTTAATTAACCCAAATTTGTTCATCGATTTGTACTCCAATTTCGTATTAAATTATCTTACATACATGAAAGAATTAACTATTGAACCATCTTCCCATAATCATAAGTTACTTCTACAACTTTCACCCAATTTCAAAGTAATTCATTAAAAAATTTACCTACACTAACATGAACATGACTATTGCTAAATGAAAAGCAAGTAATAAACACTTGTATGATTACGAAGGTTTGATTCGCTACTTGAAATTGGTATAGATGTGATCTCCTCTTTCCGATCTACGCGTTGATGCTGTTTTTGGTGAAGGATAACTGGGTTTGGCCTTAGAACTCCTAGGAACCTCTTCTCCTACTTCCCCTGGGACTCCCTCTTTTCTTTCACAGATGAAACCCTAACTGTGACTACGTAAGGGATAATAAAACCTTCTAATTTTCGTCCATTAATTAACCCCAAAAATACAATTTACTAAAACACCCTCCCGGAATGCCGATTAGGCCTAAGATTGCCCCGGGACCCAAACTAAACCTCCGAATACACTGTTTTGACTATCTCGACCCTTCTGAACTCAACGACGCACTCGAAATGACCATACGAGTTGCTTCAAAATAATTTATCTTCTTATTTCATTAAATTAGTCCCGACATGACTCACATGCGCATCTGACATCATTACCAATTGTCGCATTTCTCATTCTCGATAATTTGTCAAATTCAATAATTCCATATTACTTATTCACTCAGTAATATTCAATCAATAAGTATTAACACTGGCATGCTAGTTAATATCTATCTATTTTAATCCGGATTAATTAACAATTAAATCTCGCATTTTAATTCAATTAATCGAACAATAATAACACATCACATAATTGTTTAAATGATCAAAAATACGGGGTGTTACATACTTCCCCCCTAATAACGGAATTTCGTCCCGAAATTCAGAAAGTAAGGCATTTCTGGTAAGGACAACTCCGGGTATTTACCTCACATCTCATGTAATCTATGCAGTATCCCCCATATAGTACATTACCGAATACCCATAATAATAAACACCTCACTAATGTTATAATTTACTCTCCAAGCCTTACCATTTAAGTTTCACTACTTAAATTTTAGATAATTACTATCTAACCCCCTACTACTCGCACTAGTAGATTAATCAGTATTTAGAAATATACGAATTCGTCTTACTACTATATCGCACTAGTAGTTTATCCTTGTTTATATGGTATATACTTTACACACAATATATACTATCCATGTTAACACATTTCCGCCATACTGCCTCAGCAACGGACTACAGAACCCAAACTTGTAAGCTACCGGTTCCCACTTAACAATAATAAAAAAAGATCCCACATCACTTGGTACTAATTTCCTCATTCCAACATGCAACAATGCGACTTTAAATCATTTCAATCCTGGCTAACGGGCCCTAAATTCCTCTGGCCCTAGTAGATCATTGTCCTCTACCTCTATCCAGTAAGCACAAGGATGACAGGATTTTACATATGACACCTCAATTGGAGTCGTATCGATATTGAGTTAAGGGGAATCATCGTACACTAACTCCATCGCTGAAAGATATTACTCTAAACCTTACCATACATGAAAATAGAACATATTTCGCAATACATAACTAGAACTCTCAGTTTACCCGTTCGCTTGCGGGTGTGTTAGGCCGTATACATTAGAATTTTGATACTCATGGCCTCCCGGAAACTCTTCCCGATAATTGACTTATAACTCTCTCGACTATATTAGAAAAAATGTCTACTTGTAGCCCATATAACCTTACTATCTCAGGAATAATGGTTGGGGTTTATCATCACACATTATGATTAGTCCTTAATTGGTATAACGTGAGTTACTCCAACCACCCGACCCATTTGCACCCGAATGGAGTTGTGATCCCGTTACGAAGTAATTTACTCTGTTATGCTCTAGGGATATATTATCCCATTACCAACAAGGAATTTCTAATGCTGAAGGAAACACTATTATTTCCTGATGGTTAACTTCCAATTTGAGCTTAGTAATGTCTTGTCTCGTTTATGCCATCACTATTACGGTTTTATATCATGATGCATTTTACCTTTCTCACAAACTCATCCACATCCATGGCTCGTGTGACATTTGTCATCACCACGTGTCGTAAGTCCTTCTCCCTCTCTTTAAAGTTTCAGATTCTCATGAAACATGGTCTATATACGTCTTACCAAGTAAGTTTTAACTTTCCCGAGTTAAACTCTATCGATTTTTTTATACCATCCTCGTGGAAAATAAGGGAAGTATCAGGCCTAACTAACCAAAACCATCAACCGTCTAAATCCTAAAGTCTCCACTTCTACATTCATTTACCTTGAAAATGTGTATTTTGTCTCAATTTTTCAATTATGGAAACATACCGTAGTCCAACTACCTAGGGCACCCATACACCCTATGTTTTATGCATTACAGCACCACTATACTAGACAAGTTATATATATCTCAAATTATGCCCCACATTCTTGGCATGACTAAATGGTAGGGTCCTACTCAGCTACCTTTCCTTTTCCACCTAATTATATCTTAGGTTGTCCCTTTGGCCTATTCGTGGTGTCAACAATTGGTAACATTTTCACATATTAACCATATACGGCTCTATCGGCCTTAATATGTAATATAACCATTATCTCATAGTTATAACTATGTATACGTGTAACCACTACAATACTAAATCCATGTACTAACGGTATACTATAATCGTTGAGGACTACACTAGTCCTATCCGGACCCACTACTCTCGAGTCATTAGTTTCCTGGGCCCAATTCTTTTGACCCGAATTCTACACATGATATCTTACTTCTCTAATGTTACGCCTTACCGGCAAGGTTTGATATTCCCATTCTTATCAATTCCACTTCTCATGTGGATGCATTCAATACTCGTAACCCCTCTCTCTACAAATAGGGATATTTCCCTTTCCCTGGTCCTACTGGATTTTTTGGGATCTCCTTCTCTTGGACCTGGCAGTCTTAGATTCCAGTTGTCATTTTCATTGTTCCTTTGGCTCTACTGGACTCATGGAATACGTGGTCGACCTCGCTGGTCTTGGTTGAATTCATTGCCACTACGTTGAAATGGAATCATGTCCTTTTAAATATTCTTCCCCAGTGGGTATACCTTATGGTGGTGTTTCACTAACACTGTTGAATTCAATCTTGACCTTTGGCTAGGTATCACAACTCTACTGGATCCCTTTCTCCTGGGGTGTTGACGTATTCTCTTAAATGTATAATTTAAACTACATTAGTCTCACCTCCCATTCACGCTTGGGTATTCCACTCACGAGCCCATTTTCAACTTGTGAACTCTTTTTGTCTTCTGTAACCCCTACTTCGGTTACGAGGTTCTCTTGTCAAGTAAGATTATTTTCTCACGGTCGGTCCCTACCTGACCTATATGTAATAAGTTCAAATTATCTTCTGTATCTCCATCTAACCAGTAGATGCAAAATTACACAGTCAACCCACACCGAATATCTCTATGTGATTGACTATTCTTACTCTTTATACTGCTTCTCTGAGATAGAAAAATTTTGTTTGAAATTTAAATTATGATTTTCACTTCACTCTACCTTACACTATTGCCTTTGGATTAACTCCCTCCATTGTCCCATCACACTTAGATAATGCTATTGGTGACTTCTATCACGATCACCATTCCCCTAATGCTTCACAGCTTTCAATTGTTTCCGTCCTCCTGCAGTTCCGCTAACGGCCTTCGTTGGTCATCCCACATTGTTCGGTGTACGAAATCCAATCAAACTTGCATATGAATTGGATTCACTAAACTTAATCGCATGAGAGCATAAATCATATACGCAATGGAACACAAAAATCCTATAATAAGGCTCTATATCAAAGAACGCTAAGCTGAAACGCAATAAGCCGTACAGATCCTAAAGGACTATAAAACTTGATGCTCTGATACCACATGCGACACCCTGCCCAATTAAGTACCGGGTGATCAGTCCTTTATAAAATTTAAAATAGAATGTTCAGTTGGTTCATTCGTAGCATCACTATACCACCTGTGACACCCCGCCCAATTAAATACCGGGTGATCAGTCCTTTATAAAATTTAAAACGGAATGTTCGGTTGGTTCATTCTTAGCATCACTGTCGAAAAGATAACAATCTTATTAACCACCTAATAATTAATTAAGCTAGTGTCAAAATATTACTTTTTTCTTTTTAAATTGTAACAAAAAAATCATTTATTTAAAAAGTCTAAGAATTTAAATATAATACATCCACCACACAACTGAATAAAATAAATATTGAATTTGAATTATGTACTGAAATAAATATGACTGGATAAAACATTTTCGTTCAAACCTCTAAACTAAGAACCATAGTAAAATAAATCCAACTGAAATGACTAGAAAGTAAAATGAATACAATCTCTCATAAAAATGTCTAAGGAGTGGGCGACACATGCCCTAAATGAAAAGTCTAAATAAAATTGAGTGAAATGATAGAGGCATCTAATGCAAAGACCTGCAGCTTCCACAACAGCTGTAACACGATAAGCAATCTAAGTCTCTAAGTCTGGTGTCCCTGTGGCTGAGCACCTGATAATATACATATATATAGTAAGAGAGAAAAGAGGTTCAAGAAACGGGTCAAAGCCCGATGTGTAAAAATATTGTTTTAGCAAGTATTTAAAATTTGCAATAAAGCAAGTATCAAATGCATGTTAGTTCGAACTCTCACATGAGATCCTCACCTCTCGTCTATTGTGCTAGCCTAACATAGATCTATTCTAACCTAGCCATCTGTAACACTTCTAACTAGATAAAGACTTATACTTCTAGTTATACCTCGTGGTAGCAACCCATGATTTACAGCTTTCCACATTATTAATATCATCATTTATTAATTCGGTTAAGTTTTATCACACTAAGTTAAGTATTCACAACTTACGTTACTTAAGATTGTACTATCCTAATAACCTACAGTTATCTCACAGTAGAAATAACACAAGTATACATATATATATATATATATATATTCACCACTATAATATATATATATACTAATACAGCACCCCAAGGCTTAACCTGTAGTGCATTGCATACTCTGCTATCATGTCCCGGTACATCTCGTACTCAAATAAGGACTATCGGTTCAGAAGTCTCCCACGAACCATATACACAAAACACATATAGTGGAGGCGAACATAGTTCACATACCTATGGGTCACGCACATATGTACGCTCCCATAGTCAGATGACTTATCAACTCACAAATAAGTCTTCATAGTCCTATGTTCTGAGATACAAGTCAAATATCCCCCCCCCCCCCGAAGGTCACCCAAGATAAGACTGTCCCTACACAACCTCCCGTGATAGCAAGCAGTTAGGTATGTCATACACATAATATTAAGCACGTAATAGTTATCCAGATATCCTATTAAAATCCATTAGGTATCTACCCAACCTAATCATATATATTCCATACGGATTATTCTCTCATTACTACGTATAATATATTTACTTTATCCCAAATAATCTACGTAGAGTATTTCTCCTCACTCGAAGGGTACTACTACATTCACATATCAAGACCGTAGATAAGGTCCCGATACTCTACCGGACTATGGTATTTTTGCTCCTCAAATATCAAAATTTAAGATTCTAAAGGTTCTCCAAAATTCTGCAGCAGCATTGGAAGTCTACAGAAAAATGAACCGAACCGATCCTCCAAAAAAAGAACCGATCCTACTATCAGAAAACGAACCGATCCTATCAGAAAACGAACCGATCCTATCAGAAAAAGGAACCGGTCCTATTAGAAAACGAACCAATCCTCTCAGAAAAAGGAACCGATCCTATCAGAAAATGAACCGATCCTATCAGAAAAAGGAACCGATCTTATCTGAAAAAGGAACCGATTCTGTTATGTCAGACCCATCCTTCAACAGTTACATTCTTGCCATATTCGCACCCAAAACCTCATAGTTCATACCCAATCTTCAATGTAACTATTCTGATTGATAACCCAAAATGTTTACACAATTTCTTACATCCTAAGATCATTTAATGATTATAAATCATTAGGTAAAACCGAAATCCCCAATTAATATCATAAGAACCCTAGTTTTCCAATTTTCCATTTAAGAACTTAATTAACCCAGATTTGTTCATCGATTTGTACTCCAATTTCATATTAAATTCTCTTACATACATGAAGGAATTAAATACTGAAGCATCTGCCCATAGTCGTAAGTTACTTCTCCAATTTTCACCCAATTTCAATGTAATTCATTAACAAATTTACCAACACTAACCTGAACATTACTATTGCTAAATGAAAAGCAAGTAATAAAGACTTGCCCGATTACGAACGTTTGATTCGCCGCTTGAAATTGGTATAGATGTGATCTCCTCTTTCCGATCTACGCGTTGATGGTTTTTTTGGTGAAGGATAACTAGGTTTGGCCTTAGAACTCCTAGGAACATCTTCTCCTTCTTCCCCTGGGACTCCCTCTTTTCTTTCACAAATGAAACCCTAACTGTGACTACGTAAGGGATAATAAAACCTTCTAATTTCCGTCCATTAATTAACCCCAAAAATACAATTTACTAAAACGCCCTCCCGAGATGCCGGTTAGGCCAAAGATTACCCCGGGACCCAAACTAAACCTCTGGATACACTGTTCTAACTATCTCGACCCTTCCGGTCTCAACGGCGCACTCGACATGACCATATGAGTTGCGTAAAAATAATTTATCTTTTTATTTCATTAAATTAGTTCCAACACGACTCACACGCGCGTCTGGCTACATTACCAATTATCGCATTTCTCATTCCCGACAATTTATCAAATTCAATAATTCCATATTACTTTCAATCAATAAGTATTAACACTGGCACACTAGTTAATATCTATCTATTTTAATCCGGTTTAATTAACAATTAAACCTCACATTTTAATTCAATTAATCCAACAATAATTACACATCACATAATTGTTTAAATGCTAAAAAATACAGGGTGTTACATACTTCCCCTCTAATAACGGAATTTTGTCCCAAAATTCGGAAAGTAAGGCATTTCTGGTAAGGACAACTCCGGGTATTTACCTCACATCTCATGTAATCTATGCAGTATCCCCCATATAGTACATTACCGAATACCCATAATAATAAACACCTGACTGATGTTATCATTTACTCTCCAAGCCTTACCATTTAAGTTTCACTACTTAAATTTTAGATAATTACTATCTAGCCCCTACTACTCGCACTAGTAGATTAATCAGTATTTAGAAATATACAAATTCGTCTTACTACCATATCGCATCAGTAGTTTATCCTTATTTATACGGTATATACTTTACACATAATATATATAATATCTATGTTAACACATTTCCGCCATACTGCCTCAGCAACGAACTACAGAACCCAAGTCTGTAAGCTACCGATTCTAACTTAACAATAATAGAAAAAGATCCCACATCACTTGGTACTAATTTCCTCATTCCAACATGCAACAATTCGACTCGAAATCATTTCAATCCTAGTTAACGGGCCCTAAATTCCTCTGGCACTAGTAGCTCATTGTCCTCCACCTCTCTCCAATAAGCACAAGGAGGACAAGATTTTACATATGATACCTCAATTGGAGTCGTATCGATATTGAGTTAAGGGGAATCATCGTACACTAACTCCACTGGTGGAAGATATTACTCTAAACTTTCCCATACATGCAAATACAACATATTTCGCAATACATAACTAGAACTCTCAGTTTACCTGTCCGCCAGCGGGTGTGTTAGGCCGTATCCATTCGCATCTCGATACTCATGGCCTCCAGAAAACTCTTTCCGATAATTGAGTCATAACTCTCTCGACTCTATTAGACAAAATGTCTACTTGTACCCCATATAAACTTACTATCTCAGGAATAATGGTTGGGGTTTACCGTCACACATTATGATTAGTCCTTACTTGGCAAATTAGGGAAGTATCCGGCCTAACTGACCAAAACCATCCTCGTGGAAAATTAGGGAAGTGTCAGGCCTCACTGACCAAAACCATCAATCGTCTAAGTCCTGAAGTCACCACTTCTACATTCATTTACCTTCAAAATACGTATTTTATCTCAATTTTTCACTTATGGAAAAATATCATAGTCCAACTACCTAGGGCACCCATACACCCTATGTTTTGTGCATTACAGCACCATAATACTAGACGTGTTATATATATCTCAAATTATTACCTACATTCTTGGCATGACTAAATGGTAGGGTCTTACTCAGCTACCCTACCTTTTCCACCAAATTATATCTTAGGTTGTCCCACTGGCCTGTTTATGGTGTCAACAATTGGTAACATTTTCACATATTAACCTTATACGGCTCTATCAGCCTTAATATGTAATATAACCATTATCTCACAGTTATAACTATGTATACGTGTAACCAATACGATACTAAAGCCATGTACTAATAGCAAACTTCTCCCCACTTCCAACGGTCGCTAAGTTTCATGCGTGGGATGTCTCGCAGAGCAAAATCCAAAGAAGGAACCCCCCCCCAATACACTACTACCTAACACTGCTGGTCGTCGAGATTTGTCATGTCCTTAATCTATAACATATATCCCTGAATTCCCGTCTATGAACATAAAAAGTCTACTCGTCCACTCTCATGTCACTAAAGACGGCATCACAAGTTATTAGTTCTATATAATTAATGAGCTATCTATCTCTGCTCTACAACAAGTCAATATACCCTGAATCATATCAGTAAAACATCCCTGCTCCCTGGGATTAAAATAGTAAGACAAAATACTCACTGAAGTGTATGAAATAATGCAACATACATGTAGGCTCAACCATTTTTCAGGTGATGCCTCGCCAAAACCATATTTTTAAACTGGATATATTAAGTACGATAGTCTTATCACACAATTTACTACCATTCGAACCCTCTGCATCTAGTAACCATACACTGTAATAATGATTTGTTCTACTATCATAACAATCAAAGGATCACGAATCATTACGCAATACCATATACAAATTATTTTTATTGCCCACACCTACTCCTCCCCGCAGGTGGCACAAAAGTCTTGCTACCAAACGATAGTCATTTACATAATAAGGCTGCTATCACCAGTGCATCCACTGGCCGATGTACATTTGAATCCCTTGTGTTAACCATTCCCACATGTTATGACACACTCATGTAATTGAACCCATCATTTTCTCATAAGGATTGAACAAATATTCATCAGACTATCCTGATCATAGGGTCCCCGCACATACGTTTCGCGACCCATAATTATCTATCATCGTTATACCTTTAGAATTCCATTCATTAATTTTCCTCTTTCTCGTTGAGGGTAAATTATTCTGTTCTGCGGCTTACATGCCTCACATTGATATATTGGCCCCATATCTCTAGGCCTCAATTTTGTCCTTACTGGCCTTCCTTTTATTCCCTGGGCCCCGTTGACCCTGAAATATAGCATACTATAATCGTTGAGGACTACACTGGTCCTGCCCGGACCCACTACTCTCAGGTCATTAGTTTCCTGGGCCCAATTCTTTTGACTCGAATTCTACACAGGATATCTTACTTCTCTAATGTTACACCTTACCGGCACGGTTTGATATTACCGTTCTTATCAATTCCATTTCTCATATGGACGCATTCAATACTGGTAACCCCTCTCTCTACAAATAGGGATATTTCCCTTTCCCTGGTCCTAGTGGCCTTTTTGGGATCTCCTTCTCTCGGACCTGGCAGTCTTAGCTCCCAGTTCTCATTTTTGTTGTTCCTTTGGCTCTACTGGACTCATGGAACTCGTGGTCGACCTTGCTGGTCTTGACTGAAGTCATTGCCACTACGTTAAAATGGAATCATGTCCTTTTAAATAGTCTTCCCCAGTGGGTATACCTTATGGTGGTGTTTCACCAACACTGTTGAATTCAATCTTGCCCTTCGGCTAGGTATCGTAAGTCTACTGGCTCCCTTTCTTCTAGGGAGTTGACGTATTCTCTTAAACGTATAATTTTGACGACATTAGTCGCACCTCCCATTCACGCTTGGGCATTCCATTCACGAGCCCATTTTCAACTTGCGAACTCTTTTTATCTTCTGTAACCCCTACTTCGGTTACGAGGTTCTCTTATCAAGTAAGATTATTTTCTCACGGTCGGTACCTACCTGACCTATTTGTGATAAGTTCAAAATATCTTTCGTATCTCCGTCTGACTAGTAGATGGAAAATTACATAGTCAACCCACACCCAATATCTTGATGTAATTGACTATTCTTACTCTTTATACTGCTTCTCTGAGATAGAAAAATTTCGTCTCAAATTTAAATTCTGAGTGTCACTTCACTCTACCTTACACTATTGCCTTTGGATTAGCTCCCTCCATTGGCCCATCACACTTAGATAATGCTATTGGTGACTTCTATCACGATCACCGGGATGCCGGTTCGGCCTAAGATTGCCCCGAGACCCACACTAAACCTCCGGATACACTGTTCTAACTATCTCGACCCTTCCGAACTCAACGACGCACTCGAAATGACCATATGAGTTGCTTAAAAATAATTTATCTTTTTATTTCATTAAATTAGTCCCGACACGACTCACATGCGCGTGCGACTACATTACCAGTTGTCGTATTTCTCATTCCCGATAATTTATCAAATTCAATAATTCCATATTACTTATTCACTCAGTAATATTCAATCAATAAGTATTAACACTGGCACCCTAGTTAATATCTATCTATTTTAATCCGGATTAATTAACAATTAAATCTCACATTTCAATTCAATTAATCCAACAATATTTACACATCACATAATTGTTTAAATGATCAAAAATACGGGGTGTAACAAAAATGAGACTTACAGATTGAAAAAAGAATATTCTTAAGAAATATACACATAAAAAATGGGCATGCTTACCTTCAGTGAGACCTTTAATCGAGAAGGAGATGTGCACCATGATTTCATTGAAAGTTGAACGTATAAATGGACATTAAACCCATCTCTCTTCATAGTTTCCTTACTTCATTTCTTCCCAAAATTTCCAATTATTAAAATTCATTTTATATAAAATGGAAATCACAAAACACAACCAGATTAGTCTTATAAAATTGTAGTTGAGTCATTAAAATTTAATTAAGAACTATATGAATCAAATTCATTGTTTAACCCTTGTATTTGTAGCACAAAAACTTAGGCACTACCTACTATCATTCACAGTTCATATTGTAACTAGGTGTGATCCTATAAAGTTTTTGCTTGCTATAACTATGTTAATAGGCAGGGTAGCTCGATGCTTCTTAATCCTCTCAAAGTATGATCTCAAGTGCGTGGTTCCTTGAGCCATCAAGAGCCAGGCATATGAAAATTTGTTGGCCATCTTCCCATCAGGAATGCTCGAGCCACCTGGTGAAGAGCTTCTGGGTGAGGATCTCCAGGACAATTTCGTAGCATCTTGCCTGGATGAGTGGAGTATGGAATTTGACGGCTCTTCGACCAAGAAAAAAAGGGGAGCTGGAGTCTTACTATGAAGAGATGGTGAAGAAGTCAGTTTATCATTCAAGCTGAAGTTTGAGTGCTCCAATAATGAGGCTGAATAAGAAGCACTGGTCTTGGGGTTACTCGAAGATCTGAGAAGAGGTATCCAAGTCCTGATGATAAAAGGAGATTCTAACTTGGTGGTGAAAGAGGTAACTGGGGAATTCGCTTTGAAGCATATGAGCCGGACGCCCTACCGAATCATTCAACGTTTGCTAGGGAAGTTTGAGGTGGTAAAGATCAAGAGGCATCCTCGAATGATGAACCGACATGCGAATGCCTATTGCACCATCGTCTAAAATATTGCCTTCGATGGAGAGTCAACGGCAGTTCAAATCATAAAGCATATAGCCCCCTCGACAGTGTTAGAGATGTTACCCTCAGATGACAAAGATGATTGGAAAGGTGAGATCAGAAAGCAACTAGAGAGAGGCGAAGGGCCAGTGAGCTTAGGTGATCGGTTTTTTTTAATCAGTCCGACCTAGGGTTTTTTTTAACAAATCGGTCTAACTGGTACGGTCCTCGGTCTCCCTTAATAAATACCCGGTCTGGACCGACCCGGACCGGTTACTCTAATATATATGCATTTAATTATATTTATACGCATATAATATATTAATAATAACACACGCACACACAAGTTAAGTTAGAGTTAGAGTTAGTAGTAGTAAGGGGTACGATGGTCCAAAAAAAAGAAAGGAAGGAAATAAAGAAACCCTAATCAAATCTAAACAAACACACCCGCACACCTTTGTTTTTTTTACTTCTCTTCTCTCTTTGCTTTTCTCTCCATGTGAGACTGTGTGGCCGGCGGTTTGCTCTCCTTGATAAATCGATTCCTTACACCGGTGGTTTTCTCTCCTTTCCTCTGCTCTGACTGATCTACGCTGACAGATCTGTGTCGCTTCTCCTCCGCGCTGCGTCGCACCGCGCCATCGCTTCTCTTCCCTGCTTCTCCTCTGATCTCCGTCGCTACTGGTGGTAAGAAATGGAACTGATCATTTATTTTGTTCATTTTTTGTTTTGTTCATTACTTTTGTTCATTATTTGTTTCAAATCTTTCAAAAATGGAACTGGTCACATCAGTTATTTTTTGTTTTCAAAATCTTATATCAAAATCTTTTACTTTTGTTCATTATTTGTTTCAAATCTTTCAAAAATGGAACTGATCACATGAGTTATTTTTTGTTTTCAAAATCTTTTACTCTTGTTCATTATTTCTTGCAAAAAATAAATTAATATAAATGGAAAAAAAGAAATGCCGTTGCTCAGTCAGTGTGTGTGGAAAATTATTTTTTGTTTTTTGTTTAATAATTAATATAAATTAATATAAATTAAAAATTAAGAAAATTAACATGATAACTTATTTAAATTTATGTGGTATATTTTGTAGATAATGGTTGCCCAAATGGATGAAAATGAAGGTGGGCTTCCCTCTACCCAAGTTGTAATGCAAGGTACAAATGCCCCTCCTAAACCCCCTAAAAATCCAGAAGTTAAATGTTCGAAACGAAAATCGAATGCTTGGGAGCATTTTACCGAAATTCAAGGTTATGATCCAAACAAACGTAGGGCAAAATGTAATTATTGTCCCTCAACATATGCTTGTGATCCAAATAAAAATGGAACTAAAAACATGTTGGCCCACATCAAAAAGTGTAAGAAATTTTTGGGAAGGTGTGATGAGAAACAGAAAAATTTATCATTTAAAAAAGAAGATGGGGAGTGTCCTAGTCTTGTAGTAATTGGTTTTAGTTTAGAAGCTTATCGTGATGCTCTTGCTAAGATGTTAATCATTGATGAATTGCCTTTTCGGTTTGTTGAGGGCGAAGGATTTCGATAATTTATGAGAATTGTTCAACCGAAATTTATAAAAATCCCAAGTCGTATTACGGTTGCAAGAGATTGCTTAACAATATATTTGAATGAGAAAATAAAGTTACAAAGTGATTTGAAGGGTAAAAGAATATGCATCACAACGGACACATGGACTTCTATTCAAAATATCAATTATATGTGCCTCACGACTCATTATATTGATGATGAATGGAAGTTACAAAAAATGATTTTAAACTTTTGTCAAGTCCGAAGTCATAAGGGGGAGATGTTAGGTAAGGTTATTGAATCATTATTAGTGGAATGGGGGATTGATACCATTTTCACCGTAACCGTTGACAATGCTAGTTCTAATAATGGTACCATTAAATATTTGCAAAGAAAAACCAAATCTTGGAAAGGTACTATTTTAGAACATGAGTATTTGCATATGCGATGTTGTGCTCATATCTTAAACCTAATTGTGGGTGATGCGTTAAAAGAAATGGATGAGTCGGTTGTTAAAGTTCGCAACGCGGTGAGGTATGTGAGGTCCTCCCCTTCTAGGTTGTTAATGTTCAAAATGTGTGTAGAGAAAGAGAAATTTGAGAGTAAGGGTTTATTGTGTTTGGATGTTCAAACAAGGTGGAACTCCACCTATTTAATGTTAGATGTAGCCGAAAATTTTGAGAAAGCTTTTGAAAGGTTAGGGGCGGAGGACAAAAATTATGCTTCTTACTTTAATGGAGAATTTGAAATCCAAGAGGATGATGAAGTGGGGAGGGGAAGGGACGGGAGGACTATCTTAGGGCCTCCTTTGAGTGTTGATTGGGAGAAAGTGAGGGAACTTGTGAAATTTTTAAAGATATTTTATAATGCAACTTTGAGATTTTTGGTTTCATTATTTGTTACTTCAAATTTGTTTTTCAATGAGCTTGTTATAATACAAAACAATTTGAACCAATTGAAAAGAAGTGGGGATTATCATATATCTTCGATGGCGGATAACATGGTTAAGAAAATGGACAAATATTGAAAAGATAAACTTGTTGTTACTTGTTGCGGTCATCCTTGACCCTAGATATAAATTGGGGTATGTGTCATAGTGGTTTGATAGCATGTATGAAAGTAGTGTGGCAAAAGAGATGACAAGGAGAGCAAAAAATGTACTTGTGCGTTTGTATGAGTGGTATAGTGATAATAATGTGCAAAATGGTTCATCATAAAATGCATCACCATGTGACGTCGTTAAATTAGTAGTTGATGGTGGAGATGATGATGTTGATGGGCATGCATTTTTAGCTACCCAATTTAAAAAACATTTAGAGTCGGGAGATAGTATAGGGCGTAGTAAGTCGGAGGTGGAGAAGTACTTGATTGAGACTAATGATGATGCAACCAACAAAAGATTTAATGTATTACTGTGGTGGAAGAGTAATTCATTTAGGTACCAAGTTCTTTCTCGTGTGGCAATGGATGTATTGACAATTATGGTGTCAACAGTGGCCTCCGAGTTGGCATTTAGCACGGGGGTCGTATCCTTGACCCATTTCGTAGTTCACTTTCCCCCAACACGGTGGAAGTGCTTGTTTTTACCCAAAATTGGCTTAAGTCTTCATCAAAATAATTAACCTTAGAGATGCCATGGATGAGTTGGAACAACTTGAGCAATTGGATGGAGGTAACTAACATATATCATAATTTTAAATTATTAAATTATTAAGTGTAATATATTTTTTAAATCATTATCATATTATTTTTACAGATTTGTTGGGAACATCAACAAGTGTGAATTGACAATTTGACTTTGTATAATTGAGGTAAAGTGAATAATTTATATTTTTTTCAAATTCATGGTTGCATTTTATTTGGACTATTTTTCTATCTATTCTAAAATTATTTGTGATCATTTCAGGTTTATGGAGTAGATTGTTTTGGGCAGCATTATGGATGGTTGCATTATTTTGGATGTTGCAGTTACTTCGGCTCATATTTATTAATTTCGACATTTCATTAGCGCAATATTAATTTGTATTATTATGGACAACCTTGTGGTTAGGGGTGTTCGCGGTCCGGTCCGGTTTTGGGGTATTTTTTGGATCGGACCGCATTAATCGGTCCTAAAAATTACGGATCGAGACCGGATCGGAATTATCGGTCTCGATCCGTGTTCGATCCATACCAATAAAAAATAGCACATCTGTGTAACGTAATCCAGTAAAAACCCTGCCTCTCTGTCTAATAATGTTTGGATCATATATAGTTTGACTCATTGTATGTTTAATAAATGGAAGGTTCTATTGTTTTTTATCTACACTAAACACTACATAATGTAGTAATAACCTATAGCAGTAACATAGCATAATTTATTCATTTTGCTGCTGCTTTATATTAGTGAGTATATATTAGGGAAAAAAGTATATTTTACATTTGAATTGATACATTTTTTTAGGATTAAGTTGTCTCATATGGCTGGTTGAGTTACCTCAGCCAAGATTCTTAATCAGTAATTAGGCCTATGAGATTTTTATATTGACCTTTATAATATTAACACAAAAATATGAGGAACCACAAATCATATGTACATTTTCTTGTTTCCTATGGAGAGAAAGATAAGAAAATCATACCATAGGAGGAGGCGACCACTGGTTGCATAGGAGGAGAGAGGGAAGCGAGCGGGTTGCATAAGGGCTTAGAGGTGGGTCGACTTGGAGCGGGCTGCGTAAGGGCGTAAGGGTTTGTCGTCGGCACATATTTGAGAGGGTGGGTGTATGGTTTCTTCTTATATAGAGATTAGAGAGAGAGAAGTAGGGTGTAATACCCCGTACTTTTATGGATATTTATTTATGGGATTAATTAAATTAAATGTGAATTAATTGAGAATTAATTCGGATAAAATACTAACGAGATGTGAGTTGGTATTTGATTATAATGTGTATACATATGATGTGATATGAATATTAGAAATATTGAAATTTGTCGCGAGATTGAAATACGACAATTTGGGAAATTTTGTTGGGCCGCGTGTGATAGTCGCGTCCGGAATGTAATTATTTTAATTAAAAAGTGAATTTTTATTTTTATCAATCGAATGGTCATTTTGAGTGCGCCAACGTGTCCGGAAGGGTCGAAATAGTCAGAAAACACTAGCCGGGGGTTTAGTTTGGGTCCCGGGGCATTTTTGGGCCACACCGGCAACTTAAAAGGGTATTTTGGTAATTTTGGAATTTGGGGAATTTTGACCAACGAATTTTGGGAATTAAAAATAGGGTATTTGGGAACCCACTAACCCATTACCAGCACTAACTAATTAGAGGGCTACGGGAGTTATAGGAGAAGTTAGGAGAGGTTCCCAAAAGAGAAAAACCATAACCATCATCTTCAACCTTCAACCTTGGGAGAAATTGTAAAGGAAAAGAGAGCAACATCCAACATCCAACATCAAATTCAGAGAACAATCCGAGGCAAGTGGTTTAATTACGTTAATTTCAAGCGAATGTTTCTTCTATGCTTAGAAATCTACATAATTGCATTGTATTGGGAGATTTATAAAAAACCATGAAATTGGAGTTGTAAATTCAGGTTGTGATATAGGGATTGCTGTAGAATTATTATTGGGTGATTATACAAAAAGAAATATGACTTTTATGTTGCAAAAATTGATTTATTTATGAAAATTGATGACTTTAAATTTCTAGGGTTCATACTCATAAGGTTTGGGGGAAACTTTGGGAGATTTGATAATTAGGTGTTGTATAGGAAGATTTGATTCCATAAATATGACCTACAAATGTTTGGGGATGATTAGAAACCTTAAAACACTGTTGGGATGACTTTTGGATAAGTTTTAAGAAGAAGAAAATTGAGAAAAACGAGATAGGAAAATTCTGGGCTCGAAACTGTCATCTCGTTAGAAGACCTGCCCAGGTCGTTCGAACGAGCTCGTTCGAACGAGCTTCTAACGAGGTGACAGTTTGCCTTCTAACGAGTTGGATGTTCGTTAGATGCCCCTTTCATTCGAATGAACTCTCGTTCGAACGACCTCGTTCGAACGAGACTTCTAACGAGTTGACAGATTGGCCTTTTTGGCCTGATTTGATTTCTAATGTCCCGTAACCTGGTTTAATTGTAGAGATAACATTCCCTTGATGACTAATTGATATAGTTGGGATATTTGGGATATATTGAGGAGTAAAACATAGAAGTGTGATTTGAACCAAATGAAAATTGTGGATTAGGACGTGAGTGACTAATTACGATGTGAGAATAATTGACGATTTAAATGTTAGTATTAATCGGGGGTATGTGAATTGCGTAACATTATAAGTTGGTATAAGAATGAGAAGTATACCACTAATAAATTATGGAATTACTAAGATGTGTGCATGCTTAGTATATGTATATGATTTTATGTGTATGATATACCTACCATACTTGCTATCACGGGAGGTTTGCGTTCGCTTAGGGCCATCTAATCTTTGTGTGCCTACGGGGGGATTTAGATTGGTACCTCGAGGACATAGGTCAGAGAAGGAATTATTGGGAAGTTAATAAGTTTGCTGATCGTTGGAGCATAGGTATGTGCGTGACCCATGTGATGTGACTGTGTTCGCCTCCATTGTTTGTGATTGTTATTATCTGAGAACGATTCCTGAGAGATTCGGAATGTGTGATCCTTATGTACGTGATGTACCGGAATGGATAGCAGAGTATGTGTGCACCGCAGCTTAGTCTCGGGGTGCTTGTATTGTATATTTATGATGTGAATGATATACGGTTAAATGAACAGACTTGTCATGTTTAATTATGAGAATAATTTATAGTAACTCCTTGAGAAGATAAATAAGGGGATAACCTCCAATAAATGGTAATGCTAATAATTGAGAATCCGAGTTTAAGTAAACCTATCTATTTAATTGATAAAGTTAGAATGTATAATGGGAATCGAGTAGAAAGGGGTAGAACTTATGACGGTTTAGTTAGATATGAATGTCACTTAGATGGGTACGGTACGTTAGGAGTGCACAATTAGTCGAGAGGTGAGTATTTCATGTGAGTGCACGTCCTAACATGTATTTTGGATTCATTGTTTTAATGTTATTAAAGCACTTGCTATTTTTAAAATACTCTCCACTTTCGGGCTCTGACCCGTTTGCTTTCAAATCTATTTTTGTAAAAACCTTTTAGGTGCCCAGCCACAAGGACACCATGCATAGGATTTCCATTCAGGTGACGAGCTGTAGCTGTTTGTGGAAGTTACAGGGCCTTGCTAGTAGATGCTTCTTTGGTCTTGACTCTATTCAGTTTTCATCATTCGTAGGGCATGTCGTCCATTTCTATTAGAGACATTTCATATTTCATTTATTCAGATTGTTGGCATGTAATTAATTCAGGATATACTGTTTTATTTATTTCAGTGGTGGGATTGTTGTGAGGAGTTTTCCTCCGGACTTATTATTATTTTGTTGGTTACTTTATTGAGACTTCATGGTGTATGGTTTTGATATTCTTTCATAATTCTTTTATTGTATGTTAATCAGACATAATTTAAAATTTGACATCTTACTTTTTAAATACTAGGTGGTTAGTATTGATTGAAAATGTTTTCGACAGTGATGCTGTTAACTGGACCAACTTGACATTTTGTATTAATTTAATAAAGGAGTAGCTACCCGGTATTTAATTAGTCGGGGTGTCACAGGTGGTATTAGAGCATCAGGTTCTAGTGTCCTTTAGGATCTGTGCGGCCTATTATGCTTCTAGTGTGACTTTCTTTGATATAGAGCCCTATGTTTAGGATTGTTGATTCCTTTAGTAAAATTTCGTTCTCCTGCTATGATGTATATGATAGCGAATCGTATTGCGATCGGGTGTATTCGTGTGCCGAACAATGTAGTACGTCAGGCGAAGACAGTTGGGTGAACAGCAGGAGGCAGATATATATTGAGGTTAATTGAATTATTTAAGGAAGGATGACCGTAGTTGAAGTCACCGATATTATGGCACGGAAGTCCTGGATAATATAGAAGGCTAAGGCGCGACTTGAGACTTCCGGGTACATCTATAGTAGGAATGATGTCAAATTAGACACATCCAACAAGGTTAGAATGGGAGAGAAAGAGTTAGGTGTAATCATTGAAGAGAACCAGCAGTAGCAATACTCGAAAAGCGAAGACGGCATATGCTAGCCAAACGAAGGCAATGTATCCAAAGGCTTGGACATACGTCACACTACACCAAAATGGGCAAATTGTCACCTTTCAGCCGGCCAGCCTTGTCAAGGTCATTTACCGTGACAAAAAAACACGCGTTTTATGTCACGGTCATTGACCTTGACACGACCGTGACAACTAATTATCACGGTCATTGACCGTGACAAGTCCGTGACAAGTAAATTTGTCATGGTCTTGTCACGGTCAATGACCGTGACAATTCTTTGAATACTTGTCACGGTCAATGACCTTGACACGACCGTGACAATGTTTACAGCAAAAACCCTTTCCCCCTTCTTTTTTCCCTCCCGCGCCGTTCCCTCCCTCTCTCTCTCTCTCTCGACGCTGCTCTCTCTCTCTCTATTTTCAGGTCGATTTTCTCTCTCTCTCTCTCTCTTCCATTTATATATATGTTTGTGTGTATATTTATGTGTGTATGTGTATATATATATGTGTGTATGTGTGTGCGTGTGTGGGGGGTGGGGCCGGGTGGGGGTAGGGGGTGGGGCGGGGTGGGGGCAGGGCGGGGTATGTGCGTGTGTATATGTATGTGTATGTATGTGTATATGTGTGTGTATGTGTGTGTATATATGAGTGTGGTGGTGTGTGGTGGGGGAGGGGGTGGGGGTGGTGGAGGGGGGCAGGGGGTGGGGTGGGGTGTGTGTGTGTGTGTGTGTGCGTAGGTGCGTAGGTGTGCGTGTGTGTGTGGCGGGAGGAGGGGGGCAGGGGGTGGGGGTGGGGCACCCATTTAATAAGTTTTAAAATATTTGGAAAAAACATAATATTACAAAATTGAAACGAAATGGTATTGATGGAACTTACACATACGTTATGTACTGTGCTCTTACGTTGAAAATTATTAGATAGAAAAAGAAAAATATAAATTGAGATAACCTTAGAATCTAATTAGGCTAAAAATATAATGGCATCAACTAACATATATACACAACACTAAAAGTAGACATCAATTTTATAAATAATTGATAATAGTTGGATAATAATTGGATAATAAACATCGGGAGGGGGTGGGGGTGGGGGTGGGTGGGGTTTTGAATATTATTTACATTTATATTTTTGGATATTATATACATTCAAAATAAATAATTGATAATAGTTGGATAATAATTGGATAATAGTTGATATTTTCATTCAAAATAAATATTTCATTCAAATATATTGGATAATAATTGATATTTTCATTTAAATTGATAATAATTTTATTCATGAAATTAATTCATTTCATAATAATTTATATATATGTTTGTGTGTATATATATGTGTGTATGTGTGTATATATGTGCATGTGTGTGCATGTGGGGTGAGCCCTTCATATTTTAAAAATGTTATTTTTATTCCTATAGAACAGCTTAGATAGTGTGTGTGTGTGTGTGTGTGTGTATGTGGTCAATACATGAATTTATTTTTGTATTTGAATTAACCCATGAATTTATTTTTGTATTTGAATTAACCCATTATATGAAACATACTTGAAATTAAATATAGTGCGCATAGATACTAGCATTCTAGTTCTTATGCGTACGCATTCAATAGCCCTTAGACCCGTTCGAGAGTCATTACCCCTGTAATGAGATCTCTCGAATTGTCCCGTTTGGACAGTTTGAGACTGTATAATTTCTGCATAATATTCTTATTGGCTTAAAGTTGTTACTTTTGGAGGAAGTTCTTCAGTCGTATCTTAATGTTCTCTGGGTACATACTAGATTGACAAGTGTGACTGTTATTTTAATTGACCAATTGAAATAACACTCACACCTGCCAATCTACATCGTGTACTTGGAGAATAAGGGGATCTGCTGTCGAATTTTTTTCAAATCGTAACAATGTGCATGAGCTGTTAAGTATATTACAGAAAAATGCATTCTTGAATGGGATAGGACCACTTACCCTTTAATAGGATAATTAAATGATGGGATAATTAAATAAAACATACTATAAATCTAAGTTTTGTTTACCTTTAATAGGTGTTTAGTTGTGGTAGCTGTGATGGGATATCCGAAATACAAAGAGTGGATGGGTGAGACTAATAGAATGGGGGATATGTTTCGCAGAGGTGCTAACGAATTTGTGAAACATGCAAAGAGATGTCGTAATGATGAAGAGTTTCCATGTCCGTGTGCTAGGTGTAAGAATGGTAAGGTGTTTGAGTGGAAAACAGTTGAACTACATTTGTTAAGATCGGGTATGCAAGATAGTTATCGATTTTGGAGTTTTCACGGTGAATTGAAAGTTCCTTTTGTCCCCGACCAACCTTCACAACAACCTTCAACAAGTAGAATAGATGAATAAGGGGACGACATAGATCATAATATGTTAGAGGATTTAGTTGATGATGCGTACGGAGTTTATGAAGCTGAGGAGAATGAGGTTACTGATAATGTAGAAGATTCACATTCAAGTGCTCGTGAAGATAACACGATAAAACTTGACGATGACTACTAAAGTTTAAAATTTAAGGCGACCCAACCGTTATACTCTGGCTGTGAGAAAGATCAAATAACTTTACATGCCATGGTTGGTTTGCACAGTTTGAAGATGCAGTACGGTTTGTCTGGCAATAGCGTGACGGGAATTCTGAAATGGGTGAAGGGCTTATTACCCAAGGTGAATACACTTCCAAATAGCTATCCTGTTATGAAGAACAGTTTGAAAGGTTTGGGAATGAAGTATAAATCGATTCATGCTTGTGTGTATGACTTCATACTATACCGAAAGGAGTACGAAAATCTCGATCGTTGTCCGGTATACGATGAACATAGATATGTCCAATCTACTAGTAAGGAAGGCACAATCTCAAAAGTGCCTCAAAAAGTATTGAAATATTTTCCCGTTGGGCCTAGATTAAAGCGATTTTTCACAGTACCATGGATTGCAGAGGCAATGACTTAGCATGCTAGGGCAGAAGTAGGGGGTAATATCATGCGTCATCCTATTGATTCTACTGCCTGGCGGAGGATGAATTATGAGTATCTCGATTTTGCTCGAGAATAACGCAACATTCGTTTGGCTATATCAACAGATGGTTTCAATCCATTTGGAAATCTAAGCACCAATCAGAGTGTATGGCCAGTGATCCTAGCCCCACTCAACCTCCCTCCTTCACAGTGTATGAGACCTGAATTTTCGATGATGGCTTTATTGATACCTGGGCCAGAGGCACCAAGTGAAGACATTGATATCTACCTGGCTCCTTTGGTAGAAGAATTAAATGAGTTGTGGGAAGAGGGTGTGCAATCATTTGGCTCTTTTTGAAAAGAAGAGTTTACGCTGAAAGCTATGTTGATGTGGGCAATTCATGATTTTCCAGCTTATGGGACATTATCCGGATGTGTAGTACATGGTTATTTGGGGTGTCCTATTTGTGGAGAGGAGACTGAATCTCTTCGTCTATCCTCTAGCTTAAAAAATGTATACCATTGCCACAGGAGGTTTTTATCCCCAGCTCATAGTTTCAGATTTGAGAAAGGTTCCAATTTTTTATTGGGCGGAGTTGAACATAGGCTACCGCCGAGACAACTTTCGAGTTCAGAAATTGAAAGTAAATCTTCTGAATGTGGCCCAAATATGCCATGTAAGAATCCCAAATTTAAGAATGTCAAGCATAAGAAGACCCCAACTGGGAATGAAACTGAGGTAAGAAAGGCATGGTCTCGGAGGTCAATTTTATTTGACTTTCCTTATTGGAAGAAAAACCCGGTGCGCCATGTATTGGATGTGATGCATGCAGAGAAGAACTTCGCTGAACATATTGTGGGTACTTGCCTTGGGGGGAGTCATTCGAAGGATGGAGAAAATGCACGAAAAGACCTTAAAAAGTTAAAACTTAAACCACAACTATGGTTGAAAGAAGATAGTAGGGGAAGGACAATAATTCCCCCTGGTGCGTTTACTTTGACGAGTGAGGAAAGGAAGGTGCTTCTAGACACAATATATAATTTGAAGGGCCCATCTACTTTTTCGTCCAACTTGCAAAGGATTGTGAATTATGTTACTCATGATTTACATAAGTGTAAGTCCCACGATTGGCATGTGATCATGAAATTGGTTCCTCTATTGTTTAAGCACTGTTTCTCCAAGCACAAGGATTTGCGTAGGGCTATTATGCAAATTAGTATTACCTTCTCCCTCTTGTGTGAGAAGGTAGTGAATCGAGAACACATAGTGGCCGCAAAATTGGCTGTGAACGAAGAGATTTGTGTATTGGAGAAGTACTTTCCCCCAGCATTCTTTGACATAAGTGTTCACTTGTTGGTACACCTATGCGACGAGGCACTTCTTTGTGGTCCAGTTAGATATCGGTGGATGTATCCGTTTGAAAGATTGATGAAAGTTTTTAAAGATTACGTCAAGAATACGCGATATATTGCAGGATCAATTGCAGAGGAATACATCACCATGGAGTCATCAATATATACTCGGGAATATATGACTGACTCGACCAGCGTTGATGACACTGATGAATTCCTCGATGATGGTGGTAATGTGATGGGAAAACGAGTGAAATTAACGAGTTTGCAACATGAACAAGTAGCTCGTTATCTATTTGACACACATGAAGATGTCGAAGAATGGAAAAAATAAGTTTCAAATATTATAATGTTTAACATTATTTTAGATTATTTTATACATGATTAATTTTGTAATATGCAGTAAATATGAAGCCTGTGAGAACAATAAAAGACGAAAAATAATGGTACAATCAGACAGCGAATTTAGGCTATGGTTGACACAAGAGGTAATTATAATGAAAACAGTCGTTATATAACGTTACATTACACTCAAATTTTACCACTAATATAATTAATTTATCTATATTCTCAGCTCCTAAAGATGGGTGATGCGACATCAAGGCTTGCTCGTCTAGCCACTGGACCCTTGTTCGTGGCACAAGAGTACAAAAAGTATCGATTGAACGGTTACATTTTCGGCGCTAAAGTGTACGAGGAAAGTACAAATGTACAGAACTCGGGAATTTCATACAAGGCTCTTACTTTCTTTCGAGCGAGCGCAAAAGATAAAAACCTCGTTGAAGCTGAAATGACTTACTATGGTGTAATCCAAAATATATTTGAATTGGATTATATAAGCTTCAAAGAGGTTGTATTTTACTGTGAATGGGTAGGAGTTGAGGATAAAAATGCTTGTAAAGTTGATCCTGTCACCAATTTGATCATGGTTGACTTATCCAAGTTGAAGAGCAATGACCACGTGAGCGATGAGTCGTTTGTTTGTGCATTTCAAAAAGGTTAAGCAAGTGTTTTACTCGGAGTATATCAACAACGAGCCGTGGTCAATTGTCCAACACGCGCCAAGGCGTCTAAATAGTAGTGTGGATGACTTGGCTGCTCCTACCGAATATCAATCCATTTTTTATGATAACCCGAATTTGAAACAATTTTTCAATTTGTAATAAATGTTTCAATTTGTACCGAAACATCCATTTTTAATGCTTTTACTTGATCTGCACTTTATCATTTTCACTCTTGTGTAGTGTGTGTGTGTGGAGAGGAGATTAATACATAAATATTCCAACTACATCTAAGTTTTGTTTATACTAATCCATGAATATACGCTTCTTACCTTTAATAGGTGATTAGTACATAGTTATTTAGGGTGTCCTATTTGTGGAGAGGAGACTAAATCTCTTCGTCTATCCGAACACTAAGAAATTCCATAATCCTATGGAGCGATGCTCTGCAAATTCCTCCCAACCGTTATGTAGCCAAACATCACCAGTTGAAGTTGTCAATTCCACTTTCCATACCCCACCACTTGGAACTTCTAGCAAAACATGGGAGACCATTGAAAGGTGGAATTGACAACTTCAACTGCTGATTTTTGGCTACACAACAGTTGGAAGGAATTTGCAACGCATAACTCCATAGGATTATGGTATTTCTTAGTGTTTAGATATGAAGAGAATTATAATTGACACGATTGCCCGGGGTACATTAGTTGGAAGGAGGTGCCATATGAGCTCAAGTTATCTGTTTGAGTGACACTACAGGTAATGTATTTATATTTATATGTCAATTTCGATTTCGATTTCAATTACGATTTATATTTATCTATATTTGAGGGGCGGATACTAATTTTACTTTATTTCAATTCAGGGGACAGGGAGTGGCCCTAAGGGTAGGCCACATATGCTCTATACTTATGTGGCTATTCGGACGAGAAGGGAAGGATAAGGAGGTGTTCCTGAGCGTCGCGGTACAAAATCTCTTTTCCATGCAAATAGTTTGTAGATTTGAGATAAAATGATGGTGATGTTGTTTCTTTTTAAATAGTTTCTTATTTGAATATATATTTGCATTATCTTTAGTTTGTTCGGATATATGATGTTTGGAACAGGTACAACGTTGCTATAACAGGTACAAATATACTACTGGGCAGTGGCAGTGAGCATACTGCCCATCAGATTTTTTTAAATTCTGCCCAGAATTGTCACGGTCATTGACCGTGACACGTCCGTGACAATTTTGTCACGGTCAATGGTCGCGACAATTTTTTTACAAAGGGCCACGGCTTTGTCACGGTTTATAACCGTGACAAACGTGTCACGGTCATTGACCTTGACACGACCGTGACACAAAACGCGAGTTTTGTGTCAAGGTCAATGACCGTGACACGACCGTGACAAAAAAAGTTGTCTCGCCTCGAAATGTCACGGTCATTGACCTTGACAAGGTGGATTTGTCAAGGTCAATGACCTTGACAAATGGGCAGATTTGGTGTAGTGTCAGGATATGACCAATTGAGAGTGAAAATTTAGAGAAATTTTTCCTTGACTCGTAAGAGCGGAGATTCAATGGTGAGAAACAAGCAACCCACTTAAAAGTGGAATGTGATGTCGAGAGGGTGTACACGTATGGTTTGACCATAAGTTCCTTCATCAGATGTTCAGGTTGAAAGGCGAATGTTATTCTGAACTCACATAAGAGGGCCAAACAGGGGTCAACTTGTGAGGATAAATTTAATGTTGTAGTGAACCTTACACCGGGTGGAGAAGGTGGTATGGAGAAGAGGATGTTAAAGGGAGAATCTACATACAAGAAGAATTGTTAGCTTTTATGGGGAATTCTGCTTGGATGATAAATACAGATAGTAATTATATCGCGTGGTGTAAATTTGGAGGTAAATGTTTCCTTGGGTAGGGAGATACAAAAATCGAAGAATTTTTATAGAATAAGACTGGGAAAATGGTGTTGGAGAAACACCAAAAGGAGGAAGACCCAATGGAGAACCAGTTAAAATGATTCGGATAGCTAAATTAGTACCGGGCAAAGGTGATTTCAGTGAGAGATGTAGAAATTAGTAGCATGTTCCTTAGGGCCGTCAAAACTAGGGGAACAACGGAGGTAGTCGTCTGAGTCGAGACTACCAACGTCCGAGAGATGGACCACCTTAACATGATTTGTGAGACAAAAGATAAGTGGAGTATGTGTAGAGGTATTTCTGTGGGGAGTGAAACCCGTGCGTTATAAAAATTTTCCCGATACAAGAGTAGGGATCAAAGTATTGTGCCTGGCGAGGGCAACAGTTATTGAAATATCCGGTTTGGGACAGACATGTGTGGTAAGTCCAGGAACCATTTGAGCAGCCGAGACGATTATTAGGATAGAAGTATGAGTTATATCCTCAGATGAGGATGCATGTTATTTGTGGCATGAATGAGTTACTACATTTGTTACAATTGTATTTTCACTTGAGAGTCGAGTTTAGTGAGTATATCAGTAAGTTTATTATATATAAGAACATTTTCCCTGATAGTGTGGGGGTTACTTTTATTGTCATCCGCGGAGGATGAATGGGTATATTAATAGCGGTTTATGATTTATCAAAATTACTCATTTTAGTGTTGTATTATACAAGTATGATATTATCCAAATTGTGTTTTTATATAAGTGTACCGATAGTGTGCTGGTATTACAAGTTTATCGAAGTTACTACCTTGGGGTAGAATGTTTTGGTTCTGGAGAGGCCCCATGTGTGAGAGGGCCGGGCTCAAAATTGTACTATTGTATATATGTATATATATATAAATATTGTTGTGATTTCAAAGGCATAATGGTCTCGGATACTTAATCCTAGTATGCGCGGAGATTTAAATGATATGATTAGTATGTAATTTATTTACTAGTTAGCAAAACGGTTTAGCTGGTTATTGTAATTAACACTCAGGATGTCGTAATAAGTATAGTGCATTATTTTATCGCAATTTAGAGATCTGGGAGTTTATACTCATAGTTGTGTACCTGGGGACGGGATTTTGAGAACCCCGAGTATAATTGCATAGTGTATATGGAATGTGATTACCATCAATGTCAAGAAAAAGTGTCTTTCGGAAAGAGTTCCTTGTTTAAGTTAAATTGAGAAAGGAGATGTAACTTTATTGATTAAGAGACGGGAACATAGGGGTACGTGTTATGGACTGAGGGCTTAATAAATCTCGATGACCGACAAGGTTAGGTAGTAGTGTATCGGGGGGGTTCCTTGTTTGGATTTCGCTTTACGAGACATCCCAAGCATGAAACCTAGCTTAAGGTTGGTAGTAGGGGGATATTTAACCATTCGTCCATAATTTGGAATCCCTCGATAATTACGAAAATAGTTAGTTAGGAAAATTACGATATAAGGTCAGTAGAGCCAGTGGTGTGGTGAAGAAGTACTGAAAATTTTGGTTTTATTTCGGCAGGTTGAAGGATGCATTGAGGTTAAGAAATATTTAGGATTTCAAATTCCGAGGTGATTTAGAACGCCCAAGTGGTATGGCCACGTTGGAAATACTAGAGCAATAAAGAGTTTGGAATACGTATAGCGTTTATGATGTGTAACGCTATATGCATGGGTTATAAAAGCTGTAGATATTCTGGTTGACTAAAGTAGTATCGTCAGAAGAAGGGATATAGTTGGGTGAAATTATTACTTATAGGATTTAGCGTCGTAAAAGAAGGTGTTAATGAGTATACTCGTATGTAATCAGTGTAGCACGTCCGAATGTAGTGAAAAAGCAATGGAAAGCCATTTAATAAAGGGATATCTCTTGAGAAGGCAAATATTTAATTATTATGTGCAATTTGGAGTAGAGTTCCGACTAATCAAATGTTGGGGGTGACTCAAGAGTAAATAGAGTGAGAATGTTAATAAGGTATAAGGAGTCCGGATTTTCACCAAGAGGTGAGAAAGTGTAAGGGTCAAAACTTTGGCATACGCCAAGATAAGCAGAGGATCGTTAAGTATCACTTAACGGGAAGGAACATTTACAAGAAAGTCAGCATTTAAAGGGGTGTAGTAAGTAGTAGAACGGTTGGGTGTTAGATTATTAACCAATTAATTTTGTATCCAACCGATGATTCCATGGATGGAAGAGTCAAGTTAGTAAATTCCTTGAGGGGTAACAAATTCCTTCAAATACGTGAGTCATGTTGTTCAGAAGGAGACAAATTGTTATATACTTAAATGATTTACACTATTAGATAGTGAACACGCCGGTACGTGGTTCGACGTAGTATTATTTAGAACTGGGATGAAATCCCCGAAATCCACATTTAGGTGGGGTGACAATAAGTAGTGGGAAATAACGATTCAAACTGAGGGTTGTATCACCTATAACCCGAGGTGCAGGCGCAAGGTGAATAACGACTGATGGATTGTATGAAAGAAATTTTGGATTCATTGCGATATTTTCAATTCCAAATCGGGTATAACTAGTGAGGTATATTGTAGTCATGAGGAGAAGATATTACCTAATGGTAGAGTTGGGGGAAAAGCACCCGTATCTATTTATGGTGGACAAGGTGCTTACAAAGGTTTGTGTGACACCAACAGGCTGAAGTGGTTTTCCCTTGTGTAAAAGTCACAACGTCAGGATATTTCAAGGAATGGACAAGCGTAGTCAGATGTGTTATTGATTCATCCCAGAATGGGAGTTTGGAGTTTTGATAAACGCGGGAGTTAGTAGTGAGGTGCGGACTCACAATACTAATAAAAAAATAATGCGGCTAATGATGTATAGGCTATTTTTATTCGAATGTTGTTTAATAAGAGCACAACGTGAGGTGCATTTATCGAAGATTATTCTGATAAGGTATCAAGTATGTTAAATAAGCTTATTGTGAAGCGAGGGTTTTAGTGATTTGGGATTTTCTTTATAATTGTTTTGAATACTGGAGGATACCAAATTTTTCCAGGTGTGCCTTACTTATCCGAATTTCGGGACGAAATTCTGTTATTAGGGGGGAAGTATGTAATACCCCGTACTTTTATGGATATTTATTTATGGGATTAATTAAATTAAATGTGAATTAATTGAGAATTAATCCGGATAAAATACTAACGAGATGTGAGTTGGTATTTGATTATAATGTGTATACATATGATGTGATATGAATATTAGAAATATTGAAATTTGTCGCGAGATTGAAATACAGCAATTTGGGAAATTTTGTTAGGACGCGTGTGATAGTCGCGTCAGGAATGTAATTATTTTAATTAAAAAGTGAATTTTTATTTTTATCAATCGAATGGTCATTTTGAGTGCGCCAACGTGTCCGGAAGGGTCGAAATAGTCAGAAAACACTAGCCGGGGATTTAGTTTGGGTCTCGGGGCATTTTTGGGCCACACCGGCAACTTAAAAGGGTATTTTGGTAATTTTGGAATTTGGAGAATTTTGACCAACGAATTTTGGGAATTAAAAATAGGGTATTTGGGAACCCACTAACCCATTACCAGCACTTAACTAATTAGAGGGCTACGGGAGTTATAGGAGAAGTTAGGAGAGGTTCCCAAAAGAGAAAAACCATAACCATCATCTTCAACCTTCAACCTTGGGAGAAATTGTAGAGGAAAAGAGAGAAACATCCAACATCCAACATCAAATTCAGAGAACAATCCGAGGCAAGTGGTTTAATTACGTTAATTTCAAGCGAATGTTTCTTCTATGCTTAGAAATCTACATAATTGCATTGTATTGGGAGATTTATAAAAACCCATGAAATTGGAGTTATAAATTCAGGTTGTGATATAGGGATTGCATGTAGAATTGTTATTGGGTGATTATACAAAAAGAAATATGACTTTTATGTTGCAAAAACGGATTTATTTATGAAAATTGATGACTTTAAATTTCTAGGGTTCATACTCATAAGGTTTGGGGGAAACTTTGGGAGATTTGATAATTAGGTATTGTATAGGAAGATTTGATTCCATAAATATGACCTACAAATGTTTGGGGATGATTAGAAACCTTAAAACACTGTTGGGATGACTTTTGGATAAGTTTTAAGAAGAAGAAAATTGAGAAAAATGAGATAGGAAAATTCTGGGCTCGAAACTGTCATCTCGTTAGAAGACCTGCCCAGGTCGTTCGAACGAGCTTCTAACGAGCTTCTAACGAGGTGACAGTTTGCCTTCTAACGAGTTGTATGTTCGTTAGATGCCCCTTTCGTTCGAACGAACTCTCGTTCGAACGACCTCGTTCGAACGAGACTTCTAACGAGTTGACATATTGGCCTTTTTGGCCTGATTTGATTTCTAATGTCCCGTAACCTGGTTTAATTGTAGAGATAACATTCCCTTGATGACTAATTGATATAGTTGGGATATTTGGGATATATTGAGGAGTAAAACATAGAAGTGTGATTTGAACCAAATGAAAATTGTGGATTAGGACGTGAGTGACTAATTACGATGTGAGAATAATTGACGATTTAAATGTTAGTATTAATCGGGGGTATGTGAATTGCGTAACATTATAAGTTGGTATAAGAATGAGAAGTATACCACTAATAAATTATGGTAATTACTAAGATGTGTGCATGCTTAGTATATGTATATGATTTTATGTGTATGACATACCTACCATACTTGCTATCACGGGAGGTTTGCGTTCGCTTAGGGCCATCTAATCTTTGTGTGCCTACGGAGGGATTTAGATTGGTACCTCGAGGACATAGGTCAGAGAAGGACTTATTGGGAAGTTAATAAGTCTGCTGATCGTGGGAGCGTAGGTATGTGTGTGACCCATGTGATGTGACTGTGTTCGCCTCCATTGTTTGTGATTGTTGTTATCTGAGAACGATTCCTGAGAGATTCGGAATGTGTGATCCTTATGTACGTGATGTACCGGGATGGATAGCAGAGTATGTGTGCACCGCAGCTTAGTCTCGGGGTGCTTGTATTGTATATTTATGATGTGAATGATATACGGTTAAATGAACAGACTTGTCATGTTTAATTATGAGAATAATTTATAGTAACTCCTTGAGAAGATAAATAAGGGGATAACCTCCAGTAAATGGTAATGCTAATAATTGAGAATCCGAGTTTAATTAAAGCTATCTATTTAATTGATAACGTTAGAATGTATAATGGGAATCGAGTAGAAATGGGTAGAACTTATGACGGTTTAGTTAGATATGAATGTCACTTAGATGGGTACGGTACGTTAGGAGTGCACAATTAGTCAAGAGGTGAGTATTTCATGTGAGTGCACGTCCTAACATGTATTTTGCATTCATTGTTTTAATGTTATTAAAGCACTTGCTGTTTTTAAAATACTCTCCACTTTCGGGCTCTGACCCGTTTGCTTTCAAATCTATTTTTGTAAAAACCTTTTAGGTGCCCAGCCACAAGGACACCATGCATAGGATTTCCATTCAGGTGACGAGCTGTAGCTGTTTGTGGAAGTTACAGGGCCTTGCTAGTAGACGCTTCTTTGGTCTTGACTCTATTCAGTTTTCATCATTCGTAGGGCATGTTGCCCATTTCTATTAGAGACATTTCATATTTCAGTTATTCAGATTGTTGGCATGTAATTAATTCAGGATATACTGTTTTATTTATTTCAGTGGTGGGATTGTTGTGAGGAGTTTTCCTCCGGACTTATTATTATTTTGTTGGTTACTTTATTGAGACTTCATGGTGTATGGTTATGATATTCTTTCATAATTCTTTTATTGTATGTTAATCAGGCTTAATTTAAAATTTGACATCTTACTTTTTAAATACTAGGTGGTTAGTAATGATTAAAAATGTTTTCGACAATGATGCTGTTAACTGGACCAACTTGACATTTTGTATTAATTTAATAAAGGAGTAGCTACCCGGTATTTAATTAGTCGGGGTGTCACATAGGGTAGTTATGTTATGTGCGTGTGTATTCAAGTGGTGCGTGCATGTGTGAGGAAATTTAAAAATATATATATATATATATAAAATGAAAGCAGTCCGGTCCGGTCCAAAATCGTTTTTTATAACCCAGGACCGAGACCGATCCAAATTATGCGGTCCTATATATTTTTGGACTGAATTAAAACCGAATTAAAAAAACTGCAAAAGTATGTTCGGTTCGGTTCGATTTTTTCGATTCATTCGGTCTATTCGGGTTCGTGCACACCCCTACTTGTGGTTGAATTTGGACAGCTTTATTTTGTGTTATTTGGACGGTTTATATGTCCAAATTTGGGCAGTTTATGACAGCTTGTTGTGATTGTATTATTTGGGCATCTTTGGATATTTTTTATTTATACTAAAATTTGAACAATATGTTATTGTTTTGGATAAGTTCTGGCAGATTTTAAGGTAAAATTTGGGCAATTTTTATGGTAAAATTTGAGCAGTTTTTTGGATAAATTTTGGGTAGTTTTTATGGTAAAATTTGGGCATTTTTTGGATAAATTTTGGGCAGTTTTTATGATCAAATTTGGGCGATTTTTTGAATAAATTTAGGTTGTTCTTATAATATTTGAGTAGTTTTTATGATAAAACTTGGGCAGCTTTTATTTTTAAAAAGATTATTTCAATAACATTAGGACCGACAATTTTGACCGGATCGACCATACAAAAAATCGGACCGACTAAGCCCGAAAAATCGGTTTAATCGGTCCGGTCTCGGTCCTTTTATTTTTAGGACCGGTTTAATCGGTCAGGTCCTTAAATTCATTAAAAATTGGATCGGGCCGGACCGTGAACACCCCTACCATTATCCATCATAAGTCAACGGTAGCATACCCGAAGTGCAACGGGTAGGCAGAAGCCACCAACAAAACCTTAGTAAATATTTTGGCAAAGATGTTGGAAGACTTCCTTGGCAAATGGGATGACAAGATCCCTGACGTACTTTGGGCTTACCGAACAACAAGTAGGAAACCAACAGGGTATACCCCATTTTCCTTAGTTTTGGGGCAGGGTCTATGTTACCAGTTGAACTCGAGGTACCTTCTTCTCACTATAACTTACGAAGTGTCATACTCCCTCACAATCGGCACGTATAACTCGAAGCACTTGAAGAGTACCGAGACATACTTATGGTGCAGATCCCGGGACATACTATTTTTTTAAATAGTTAAAAAAAATGAATTTGTTGATGAAACTTCATGGATATGATCTCCACGGTGAGATGATCATCTCCAATTTTTTTCATCAAAAAATTCAATACCGTTGAGATGAG
The DNA here is from genome assembly GCA_949130495.1 of Sambucus nigra. NCBI lineage: Eukaryota > Viridiplantae > Streptophyta > Magnoliopsida > Dipsacales > Adoxaceae > Sambucus > Sambucus nigra. The sequence goes on from OX422211.1 coordinate 401,304,752, forward strand.
GTGATATGTAAAAAAATGGTATAAATATGCATTTTCGACTATTGAAATTTTGGTTCTGCATCATCCATTTGATTGATGTGACACCCCGACTAATTAAATACCGGGTAGCTACTCCTTTATTAAATTAATTCAAAATGCCAAGTTGGCTCAGTTAATAGCATCACTGTCGAAAACATTTTTATATTACTAACCACCTAGTATTTAAAAATCAAGTTGCCAAATTTTTAATTTAAGTCTGATTAACATGCAATAAGTAAAATGAAGAAATAAATAACATCATTCACCATACTGAAGTAAACTGAATAATCATCACATAACAGTATATAAAGTCTGGAGGAAAAACTCCTCACTACAATCCCATAACTGAAATAAATAAACTGAAACAATACATGCTAAAGTCTGAAAACTGAAATATAAAAGATGTCTCTAAAGAAATGGGCAACATGCCCTACAACTGATATATGGTGACTCTGGAATCCAAAAGATGGAGGCGTCTACATGCAAATCCCTGTAGCTTCCACAGGCAGCTACAGCTCGTCACCTGAATGAGTACCCTATGCTTGGTGTCCTTGTGGCTGGGCACCTAAAATGGTTTTACAAAGAAAAAGAGATTTGAAAAGCAAACGGGTCAGAGCCCGAATGTGGAGTTATATTTTAAAAACCTGCAAGTGCTTTAAAAACATTTAAAACATTAAATGCCCACTCGCATGATATCCTCACCTCTCGTCTAACTATGCACTCCTAACGTAAGTACCCATCTATAACGACCCATACTACTAGCTAACTGACAACATAACTAGCTAGACTGCCAAAGGTTCTACCCATATTACTCGGTTCCATTTAACATAACAACGCTCGTAATTAAATAGAGGTTTAACGTAAACTCAGTTACTAAGTATGCCATTGATATAACTATCAGTTAACTCATTATATAACTCGAAACAATACCGTAATATTTTTACAATATTAACATGAGGGTTCCCATTAATATAATGTATATTATTCATATCATAAATATACAATACAAGCACCCCGCAATCTAAGCTGCAGTGCACACATACTCTGCTATCCATCCCGGTACATCACGTACATAAGGATTACTTATTCCGAATCTCTCAGGAATAGTTTACCAATAACAACATCACAAATAATGGAGGCGAACACAGTCACCATCACATGGGTCACGCACATACCTACGCTCCCATGATCAGCGGACTTATTAATATCACAATAAGTCTTTCTATGACCTATGTTCATCGAGGTACCAGTCTATATCCCCCCCGTAGGCACACAAGGATTAGAGGGTCCTAAGCGAACGCAACCTCCCGTGATAGCAAGTATGGTAGGTATGTCATACACACAATCCATATACTAATACTAAGTAAACACACATCTTAGTAATACCGTATTTTAATCGTAGTACGTATCGCATTCTCGTACTAACTATAATTATAAATATTTATACTAATCCGATTTGTGATTATACGCGCTATAATTTCTCACGTCGTAATAGACACTCACGTCTCATCCCAAACCGTCCATGTAATACAACTCTCGTATATAATTTACTTCTCATAATTGCCCAAAAGTCCCAATTCTATCACTATATCATCAAAGGAATGCTAACTCTACCCTTGAACCAGTTTCCGGGACTCCAAAAGTCAAAACAGTTCTAAAAGGACCAAACTGTCAACTCGTTAGAAGTTTCGTTCGAACGAGGATGTTCGAACGAGATCCTTCTGTCAACTCGTTAGAAGTCTCGTTCGAACGAGGCTGTTCGAACGAGATCCCAGTTCGTTCGAACGAACTGTTCCTTCTAACGATATCTCGTTAGAACGAGATATCGAACGAAATCCCTTCTCGTTAGTAACGACTGGTCAACTCGTTAGAAGCTCGTTCGAACGAGTTCGTTCGAACGACCTGGGGGCTGCTTCTAACGAGCAACCAGTTTCGGCCCAGATTCTTCCCATCTCGTTTTTCACCATTTTTATCACTTCAATCCTTCGCCAAAGTTCGTTCTAACAATGATTTAAGTCCTCTAATCATACTAAAACATGCTTAGGTTATAAACTAACGTCTTTTAAGGCAATAAGGCATCCTAAACATCATTAAATCCCAAGATTTTATACTTTTCCCCAATATCATCAAGAACATGAACCCTAGATATATATCAACATCAATTTCCAGAATTTAATTCGTTTTTCTTTCACCCAATCCTGTATTAACATCAGATTAATTGTCTCCAAACTATTCTACATGCAATTCTCTTCACAATATCTCAAGTTCTATGATCTAAACTACATGGGTTTTCATATTTATCAAGAACAAACCATAAATCCGAATTTTCTAACATGGAAAGAACATTTGCTGAAATTAAACATAATTAAACCACTTGCCTTGGTTTGATTTCTGATTTGGTGTAGGTTAGATGAAGTTTTCTGCAGAAATTCCTCTCTCTCCAAGCTCTTCTCCAATGGTGGCTTAAGGTGGCTAGAATTTTGATTTTGGGAAAGATTGTAAACCTAATGTTAGCCTCCGTAGCTTAAAGGGTTAATATGGGTTGGTTATGGGCTTAGTGGGTCAATATCCACATCAGATTTAATTACCCAATTTTCGTCAACTTTAATTCCTAAAAATGTAAAATTACCAAAATACCCTTTAAGTTGCCGGTATGGCCTAAAAATACCCCGGGACCCAAACTATACCCCCGGCTAGTGTTTTCTGACTATCTCGACCCTTCCGGACGCGTTGGCGCACTCAAAACGACCATACGGATTATAGATTTTAAATTCACTTTTTATCATCAAAATAATATACCGTGACGCGGCGGTCCCACGCGTCAACAAAATTTCTAAAATGCCGTATATAAATCTCACGACAAATTTTATAATACCAAATACATATATAATCATATATGCACATAATCAAATACCAATTCGCATCTCATTAGTATTTATAACCCAGATTAATTTCCAATTAATACGAAATTTAATTAATTAATCCCAAAAATAATTATAGTCAAAAGTACGGGGTATTACAATTGATTGAATTTTTTGATGAAACTTCATGGATATGATCTTCTCACTGTCGATATCGTATCCATGAAGGTTCATAAAAAAATTCAATCAAAAAGTGGGTGAGATGATCACTAAAATCTCAACGGTCGAAAATGCATATTTATATAAAAAAAATTTACATATCATATCATCTCATCTCAACGACTTTTTTATTGAAGTTTTTGATCAAAAAAATTGAAGATGATCTTCTCACCGTGGAGATCATATCCATGAATTTTCATCAAAAAATTCACTTCTTTACTATTTAAAAAAATGGTATGTACCGAAGTCTGTAACATAAGGAGTCCTTACCGGAGATGACCAATATATATATATATATATATATATATATATATATATATATATATATATATATAAGACACACACACACCCACCCACCCACCCACCCACACCCACACACACATTCATATTCATATTCATATTCCAGCAACCCAAGGGTTAATAATATATTAGTTATTGTGAAACTTGGTTTTAACGCTCTGTAATTGATTTTCTCGATTTAAATGAATTAAGGGCTCTAATGATAGTGAATTAATTTTGAATGCAATAAAGGGTGGTTGTTTGAAATCTCTACCCGAAATTATGAAGTAAGTTTTTTTTCTTTATATTCACCTTCTAAAGTTTTTTTTCTTCTTTACCATGCACCTCGTACCTGGTTGGGTTAAATGATTTTCAACTCGTTATTGTGGGGGTTATAAAAGTCGGGTTTAAATAAAAGAACATTGTGGTTTGAACAAAAACACTCTTGTTATATAGTATTGACGGATAGAGAGAGAAATGAAAAGATCGAGGAAGGTTGAAGGGTGAAAGAAGATTGAACGGTTAACTAAAAGAGTGGAGAGAGATGGAGGGGTAATAATTTTTTTTTTTTTTTTGTAAGGTATTTTTCATACCACGAGGTGTCCGCGCCAGCTTACGCACACCTCGACTAATTCCCGCTCGCCGTTCGTGGCTTCCGCTGGTCAAGCATTATTTTGACACTGTCAAGGATCGAATCGAGGACCAAATCCAATCCACCTCAAATAGTGTCCCACTGATAACCTTATACCGCTCGTAGATAATAGTTGTTGTGATACGTGAAACTATAAAATTATTTTTAAATTTTAATTTTATATATATACATAGATATGATATGCTTATGTGAAATAAAGAATACTCTCGAACAACACGAAATGAGACATGCTGATTAATTTGAAAACATATGGTCCATCCCAGGGATGGGTTTTAGATTTAAAACGATACGGTGGCAGATAAAAAAAATAAAAATAAAATAAAAAGAGCTATTAATGCCTGATATTTTTCTGCTTATGTGGGGAGTCATGTTCTGTCCCTAGCATTAGGTTTACTCTGTAGAGAAATCTATTGTGTATCAAATGGGTAGGCCACTGTTCCTGTCTACAGTGGGCTAACTGTCTTAATGCATGTCGATGTTTCCATACGTATAGAATGCGACCTATCAGGACTAGGGAGTCCCACTAAATTGACCGGAGATCAGAGCTATCATAAAGCCACGAGCATCTTCTCAACTTGTTTCACTATTAAGGACATCTTGCCAAACAAACCTTATTGAATCCCATTGGGAAGATTGATTGATGCAAGATATTGTACTATATGGGTCCCCCTAGAATGGCACCCTCTGTAAAGTTTTATGTGAACACATAATACACAGGCCAGCTCATAGATTGTCCCAAAATCCGGAATTGCCTACAAATTGTCCTTCCATTTTTTATTGTTATTTTTTACATTCTTTAATAATATTTGAGTGTGAATAGCAACATTTGAGAATAATATTCTGCCACTCTAATATTAATTAACTTGTGGAGTATTAGAGAGTGGGTATGGAGTATCAACAGTCTCACCTTAAACAATCTTGGCATTTAATGAGTTTTTAATCTTTATAGGTTTTGAATAGTTAAGTATATGTCCATGTACATTTCGACAATAAAACTAAAATAAACCTGAATAAATGGGAGGTGAAAGTCCATTTTAGTGTAAAGATAAAGACTATTAGAAAGATTTAGTAGTATAACACTTGTTGTTAATCTCAAGTGAAGTGCATGCATTGGTTAAAGTGTCAGATTTGTTTGAGCTCCTTAATAATATGAACTACTGCATATATCATAGATCACTAGATTAAAATAATAATTAAAAAAATGATCAGACTATGGGGTCTATCCAGGATTAGTCAAATTTGAATGATAAAAGGGCATTTGAATCATGAGAGATAAAAAAGGAAAAACAATCACCACCCAAAAAAAAAAGGAACATCAAATTGACAACTCCAAAAGAAACTTATTATGATGAGATCCATTTTTGTATTGTTCGCTTTCCTTTCTTATATTCAATGCCAAAGCCAAACGTAATCTTAACAAGTTTGCATTGTAGATGGAGACATCATTAAAGTGAAAAAAGAACCCCTCGCACTCGCAAAGAGAAAGCAATAGAAAATTGAGAGAAAATATTCTTTAGTTGATTCAATACATTTTGAAAATATCTCCATCTCTCTTTTGCATTATAGAGAAAGATATAGGTGTTCCAAAATCCCTGCCTAGTATTATCTAATAATTGGACAACAAAACAGCTCTCATACACCAATACATTGATAATGTTCAAGAAGCCTATTGGCTTCTCTAAGACCACTAAAATAAGCACCATGAGTAGTAGAGTAATGGGTTCTATGTGTTGCTTCCCCAGCAAAGAGAATTTGAAGTGGAGGAGAATAACTAGACTGGCGCGTTCTATTACTTGGCAAGGGCTCAGCCAATGTGTCAATATCGTCACCGGTTGATCCAACGGCTACAAAGCTATATGACCCCAAAAATAGTGGATCACTACCCCATTGGCTTCTCAATACCTTAGAAAATTTCAATTCCCTCCCAATTATGGATTCCCATTTCCCATCTCCCAATTCACCCGATTTCGATAAAAAACTAGAGATTGTGGATGAAACCCCTTTAAGGATTTCTTCATCTTTAAGAGATTCAAGCTCAATAGCCTCCTCCCCAGCAAACCACGATAAGAGAACACTTGATTTTCTGTAGATTGGGCACAAAGAAGCTGTCTTCCTCATCCACCATGGAATTTTTGGATCCTTTAAATCCGAATCCAAACGGTGAAAAACTAGTTGAAGGAAAGGAAAATATAATTTGCTTAGGTCATCACTCTCTTTGTCTCCCAATTCCAAGAAAAGCTTGTTAACAACACCAAACCCAAGCCTAGAAATAGCTTCAATCTTGAAAATAGGAAGTGGAGGGTCGAAAAATTCAAAACCGTCGCTAATTCTAGCCTTAAGCACACCTAGTGAGACCGTTACAACGACATGATCCGCTGACACAGAGGACCCATCACAAAAATGCAGCCTAACAGGCCTACCAGTGATACCATTATTTGTGACGGGCCGCCATTCAATTTTTGACACTTTTCGCCCTAATTGGATTACACCGGGTGGCAAAACAGACGCCAATGAGTGAATTATACTTAAATAACCTTTCGCGATGGTTATTTCTTCGCCAGGGAACATTTTGTACTCACTCTCCGCGTCATAATCAAGGGTAGATAAATCACCTGCTGACGAGTAAGTCCTTTGAGTATTCTCAAGCATTGCAAAGATTGCCTCTTCTAGCAACTTTTTGGTCCAACTACCGTAACACTTGATGTCATCTTGACTGTTGCTGACCGAGGCCAAATATCGCTCAAGTCCATCTCTAAGAAAAGACCCAATACTTGAATTTTTTTTGGGTGAGACCATATCTTCATTATGTTTCACTTTTCCTTGAGCAAAATCCATTAGTTTATTGAAGAGTATTGAGATAGGCTGAACATGACACAAGTCACTTATCTCATGCCCACCTTCAGCTACGGTAAGGGGATCACACCGGACCCCACCCATGCACTCCCATGGCTGGTCAGATTGAAGTGCGTGAGTTTCTTGAGCAATTTTGTGAATTGGGCTTCCACCAATGCCGTGAATCCATGTGGCACCCATCTCGATCTGGTCACCGCAGAAAACAGAAGTGTTTATTCTACCACCAATTCTCTCACCTCCCTCAACAACAATTAGCTCAAATGATTCATTTGAGGGTTGAGATGTGTAGAGCTTGTTGGCGGCTGTGAGGCCAGCCATACCTGCTCCTATTATTACTATTCTTGGCTTTGGCTTGTTCTTCACCACCATTTTTTGCTATTTTTGGCTTCTATGGTTGTGTAATTTTTAAGAGAGAGTGTGGGGATTAAATGGGGTGAGGGTGAGTTATTGCAGTGGAATTTATAAGGAGTATTTGGTGGTTGGCTTTTCAGGAGAGAAGTCATCATTTTGTTTGCATTACTTATTTCTCTCTCATAATGAAGAAATGACTCTACTTTTCTTCAACTCAATCTATTTGTAACTTCTCCATATATATCCACGCAAACACATGATCATTTTGGATCTATCCCATATTTTTAGACATTTAAATTATGTCACAAGACTAAGCTCTCTTTTTAATAATTCATAAATTTTCTGCATAATATATTACTTAAATATTATTAGTTAGTAAAGAAATTTATAAAGTTGAAAATATCATGTTGTCATTCGACAATCCTATACCACTAGCTAACAGCTATCCCTCGACAACTTTAGTACTGTCCCATACCTAAAACCGAAGAGGACAGGGTTCGAAATTCATTGTACAATATATTCAGAATCTTACTATTCTCACTCCTTAATAAATTTCTTTAACTTTTATATTAAAAAATCTTAATATCCTCAAAGTTAACTATCACTTTTTCATTTATTCAAAACTCACTTATAAAAATAAAAAATTATTTTTATTATATAAAAAAAATATTTATTAACAAAAACTGTTTTTAAAAAATAAAAAATGTTTTAAGTTTTTATAACTATTTAGAAAAAAAAATTCAACTGTTTTTAAAATAAATAAATTTGACTGCAGTTTTTAAAAACTATTTATAAAAATTTGCCTTTTATATAAAAAAAAACTAAACATTTTATTTACAGCTATTTTATAAAAAAAATTAACATTGTTTTCTATAAATATAAATAAGACACTAGAAAATAGTTTACAAAATAGTTGTTTCAACAACTATTTTGTAAACTATTTTCTAGTGTCTTATTTATATTTATAAACAACTATTTTGTAAACTATTTTCTAGTGTCTTATTTATATTTATAGAAAAAATTGTTAATTTTTTTTAATAAAACAGTTTTAAATAAAATTTACAGTTTTTTTAAAAACTTTAAACAAAATCTACAGATTTTTTAAAATAAAATCTACAGATTTTTTAAAATAAAATCTACAAACTATTTATAAAACAGTTTAAAATAAAATCTACAGATTTTTTAAATAAAACCTATAGTTTTTAAATAAAATCTACATTTCAACTATTTAAAAAGAAAACTTTGTAGTTGTTGTTTTAAAAACTAAAACAATGTTCAATATAATATAAAAATTGCTCTTTACAAAACTAAAATTAACAATGTTTATTTTTTGTAAATAACAGTTTTTATATTATATTGAAGATTGTTTTAGTTTTTAAAAAAAACAACTACTAAGTTTTTTTTAAAATAATAGTTGAAATGTAGATTTTATTTAAAAAAATCTTTAGATTTTATTTGAAACTGTTCTATAAAAAATCTGCGGATTTTATTTAAAAAATCTGTAGATTTTACTTAAACTTTTAAAAAAAACTGTGGATTTGATTTAAAACTGTTTTATTAAAAAAAATTGACACTGTTTTTCTGTAAATATAAATAAAACACTAGGAAAAACTGTTTTCTATAAATATAAAATTAACAATGCTTACTTTTATACAAAAAACTGTTTCCCTAGTGTTTTATTTATATTTATAGAAAACAGTAATAATTGTTTTTTGAAAAAACTGTTTTCTATAAATATAAACTAACAATGCTGATTTTTAAACAAAAAACTGTTTTTAGAAACAACTATTTATATTTATAGAAAACAGTGTTAATTTTTGTTATAAAATAGTTTGAAATAAAATGTATATTTTTTTTTATATATAAATGGCTAATTTTTATAAACAGTTTTTAAAAGCTGCAGTCAAATTTATTTATATTAAAAACAGTTGAAATGTTTTTTTTAAATAGTTATAAAAAGTTAAAACATTTTTTATTTTTTAAAAACAGTTTTTGTTAATAAACTATTTTTTTATATAATAAAAATAATTTTTAATTTTTATAAGTGAGTTTTGGATGAATGAAAAATCGATAATGAGCTTTGAGGGTATTAGGGTCTTTTAATACAAAAATGGAGTGGGGAAAACTTATTAAGGAGTAGGAATAGTGGAAGTATATATGTATATATATATATATATATATATATATATATATATATATATATATATATATATATATAGAGAGAGAGAGAGAGAGAGAGAGAGAGAGAGAGAGTAATACTATACGAATTCTTATTTTGTACTTCATAATAAGACAAGATAATAATAAATTGTACTTTATGTCTTGACGGAATAATAAGGTATAAACATTTAAAATAAAGGGTAGGAATGGGGTACACAATGAGGATACACATAATTTTATTGATATATATATATATAGTTCAGAATATTCAAAAGCTTTGTCCAAGTGGATTTTTTTTCTTTGTTTTGGCCGACATTTTCTTGTGAGTATGCGCGCACAAAACTTATTATTTTGATGAGTCGAGATGAGCATCCATGTAGGGACAAGCCTAAAATGTTAATACTAAAGGCTTTGGAAGTTGTACAATATCTCGGTACAAGAGGTGAAGAGAGTTTGATACTTTCTTAATCGTCCCGGCATCCAATAAGATATTGGTTTTGATCATTCAACCGTAAATGCATTTGGCCTAATGTAAATTGTTTAATATGACCCACTTTTATATAAATTCATTAAACCCGTAACCAAGTAAATAATTGTACACTAATACCTTATTACGATATTAGTTTGATCAATTCTTATAAATTAAGAAGATATCTTTTCTAATTTATACTCTATACTTTATAAAGACAACTATTGCTTGGTTCTATAGAAACAAATTTTCTTCAATATGTCTTGTTCATTCTTGTAGTAAATATTCACTATTTGTTTTCAAATACGATCTATTAAATAAATGAAAAAACGTAAGACTTGTTCAACTAAATATTTAGTAACTTGATAAAGAATCATATTTGAGTCCTTTATTATCATTATTTAGATTAATAATATCATCAGACTAAATACTTATTTAATGTACTAATTAATATGATGATCCGCTAGCTAGATCTCTTAATCGATTTAGACCTTAGCTAAACTCTTATTACTATGCAATGTACAATCAATTTCATACCACTACAGATAATATGTGTAATTAATCTTTTGGTACTATTATCAACCACCAACTCTCAAGAAGGGGGATAATTTTTAACACGATAATACGTTAAACTAAGAGAATCCAATTATGACACAACACCTAATTTTAGAATTGCTCAAATTTAATTTGTATGAGTAATCAAAACTTATACCCTAATCTCTAGATATACAATTTGATTATGACAGAGTAATCCAAATTGCTAACCCAACTCCTAGTGACCATTCTTAAAACTTTTCCCCAAATCCCATCAAACCGACTGTTACATATATACACACAAAATCACACACGAGTGAATATTCAGATCATACATGTTTATCAATGTGTGTGTTGGATGGATGTTACCAAGAGAGGTAGAATATGTTCATTCCAGCACCAATAATAGGTTTATGATGCCTTTCACCAACCTCACATTCACATGTGAATCCAATAAACGACGGCCCACCAAACTGAACACTCTGAATGGTGCTGATTAGTCAATGACAAATCTATGGTTCCCTTCAATTAGGTAATTAGTCCTACTAATTAAAGACCACGTTGTTTAAGCTGCAGTGTCGGTTGAGAAGATAAGTTTTTACATCGAACTTTTTACCTTAGACCTTAATATATATGAATGCATCTCCTTCTCAATATATTTGAAACTACAGATAGGAAATAATTCTATTGAACTCTTTTAAGTCATTATAAAAGAGTATGAAATTGTATGTAACAGGAATTAAATCTTTCCCAATGACGAGGAGACCTAATTGTCATCTATTAACTCTTTTATTTGAGTTTATTAAAGGAAATTTTAATGCTCCAACATATGTTTTTACGAGTAGTTAGTGTTAGATTAGCTCTCGGTGAATGTAAAACATTGGGCTCAACTTTGTAATGCATCTCCTTCCCATGACCATGAATCTCAATCACGCCCGAAAACAATGGACTCAAATTTGTAAATGTAAAATAGAAACGTTAAACAATGATTGCAATCCCCCATCCCACGCTTATATCTCCACTAAAATATTATTGAGACTGATTGAAAAACTCACCAAATGTTACAATTGTGATTGATAGATAATTATAAATGTAATTGTAATTGGAAAAAAATTGCACCTCAAGAAGAGCCCAAGGTTTAAGGCCCCATCAAAGACCTATATTTTTTTTGGCCAAACATAGAGAAGCTTTTTTCAGAATAAACTTGTTTTACACGTGATATCCTTGACTGCAAGACGTACCGAAGGGCAACCCCTCCCGTCACTATCTACAACAAGTCCCAAAAATGACATGAGGGTAGTACATAAACAAGATAAAAAATATCGTGCCACCGCAACAACAACCAAGGCATCAGCACAACGATTAGCTTCTCGAAAGCAGAGCAACAAAGTAACATGCATGGACCTATGTAATCCATCCTGCACCGCCTGAATCAGGTCCTGGTGAGCTGGAACCTATGATGTATTCATGTAGAGCATATAGTAAACAAGTTGACAATCGGTTTCTAGTTCAATACTTTTAACCCCTAAATGAGAAGCTAGGTCTAATCCGAATTTAATGGCCCAAATTTTTGCGAGGACCGAGGACACATAACCGATGTTATGTGAGAAAGCAGCCATAAAGTGCCCGTGGTCATTGCGCAAGATAATGCCTGTTGATGCAAGGCCAGTTTCATGATATTTGCCCCCGTCAGTGTTGCATTTGATAAAGTAGGGTGGACGTTTAGTCCAAGCAATGAAGAATGGCTTAAGGGGAGGTTGAATTATTTATGGTGCAGGCCTGCGAGCTCAAATAAAGTGTGACGTTTGTTGGGACACTGACTGAATTATGGGTGCTCGAAGGATAGGCTGGTGGCGAAACATGGCTTTATTTCTGAAGATCCAGAGAGTTCTTAGGAAGAAAAATGTCGAAGGGAGTGGGTGGTGAGCGATGGAGGGTCAGGGATTCTAGCCGAGCGCCGCAGTAGAGGAATTGGCAAAATATCCATATCTAGATCCGGAGTATGAAGGTGGAAGAAAACAGGGCAAGTAGTAAAAATGTGAGCATTGTTATCCTCCAGTTCACAAAGTGAACATTGTGGTGATGGGAGTCGATGTTAGTAGTAAAGACGATCTTATGATGGGAGATCACCATGCAATAAGAAAGAGAGAAACATATGCACCTTCGGTGGAAGGGTACTATTCCACAACCAAAGCCATGGAAGTGTCGGTCGGTGCTAGATATACAGTGGTGAACGCAGCCACCAGTAAGTAGAGCGAATGGGAAAAACTACAGATGGGTTAGGCCACCAGTATGGATTGTCATTAGGCTCGACTATTTGTATGAAGATGGCCTGAATATGTGATAGGAAGTCAGCGGACAGCCACGTAGCTAGCCACGAAAAATCTCACTGGGAGTTAGAAATGAAGGAGGCAAGAGGCGCGTCAAGCACTGTACTGGGAAGATGCGGAAAAAATGTTTCCACGATTTCATTTAATACCCAAATATGACGACTGAAGGAAATATGTCCTTGTCCCACTCGCCATTTGAGCCCTTTTTGTAAAATGGGCAACAACTTGGAGATCCTGGTCCAGAACCATGAGCATCGTGACTGTTTAGTCACTGTGAGCAGTGTAGCATAAGAAAAATATTTATAGGTGATGGCACGTGTCCATAGATTCTTTGGCTGGTGAAGTGCCTTCCACAACAGCTTGAACATGCAAACGTCATTTAATGTATGCAGGTTTTTTATTCCCAACCCACCCATCGTCCGGGGCAAAGTTATAGTCGACCATGAAACAGTAGGCGTTTTATGGGACAGTTGTGTGGCATTTCAAAAGAAAGCTTCAATTTTCCCGGTGAGGATTGTGAGAACGGACGTAAAGAGCAGGTAAGCAGACATAAAGTACAACAACATGGCAGTGCAAACAACATTGATGAGCGTGAATCGGTCCGCGGATGCCAAGAAATTATTATACCACACGTGGAGCTGACTTTCAAGCGCACCGATAGTCTCGTGGAATAATTGTCGCGTGACATGCCTAGTAAGCAAGGGGAGGCCCAGGTATTATCATGTCCACGATATCGAGAAATTCACAACTATCGAATAGCTCTGTGGCGAACTGCATGTGGAGTATAAGGACCAAAGGTCAGAGAGGATTTGTCATCGTTAATGGTTTGGCCAGAGAGGGCCTGAAACTTGGCGAGAATATAATTAAATCGCTCAAGTGTGGCTATAGAAGGTTGTAGGAAGAACATGCAGTCATCTGCAAAGGCAAGGGCCGGTATTCTGGGCCAGTTTGAGATACCCGAAGAGCAGTCATATGTTGTTGTGTGCACTCCTTATCCATTGTACGAAGCAATACAACCAAAGAGAGAATAAATAAGAAAGGTGAGAGTGGGTCTCCTTGTCAAAGGCCACAAGTGGGGTAAAACGTTTCTCCAAGGTGGCCGTTAATTAAGGTTTGGTATGAGGGAGTGGAGATACAAGTTGTAATGAATTGTATCCACTTCTCAGGAAAGACGTGCCTTTTGAGGACCCATTAAATAAAGGTCCATTCCAGTTGGTCTTAAGCTTTCTGTAAGTCAAGATTGATTTCACAACTCCCATTTTTTGCTTTGGATTTTTGCATGGAATGCAAGATCTCATGGGAGAGTAGAATATTGTCATGAATGTGCCTATTTGTAATGAAAGTTATTTGGTAAGTCGAGACAATGTATTGCAGAATAGGTCTCATCCTAGCGACTATAATAGAGGAAATAAGCTTATATATAACATTACACAAGCTAATTTGTCGAAAATGAGTCACTTGTGCATGTTTTTTTGGTTTTTGTAATGAATATAATCAAAGTCCGATTGATCTTAGGTGGCATGTATCATGTGTTAAAGAACTGGAGAATAATCCTATTGATCGATGGCCCGACAACTGGCCAGTGATTCTGGAAAAATTCTGCAGTGAGGCCATCTATCCCCGGACTTTTATTATGCCCCATTCGGTGCAGAGCTAGAATGAGTTTCTCATCAGTAACTTTCTCAAGAAGCTGAGAATAGTTTGCTGTCTCTAAGGTCATAAATGGGGCATCCTCAGTAGCCGTTTGTGGGTTAATGGTGGTTAGAAGTTGCATATAAAATTGCCAGAACTGAGATTGGATGGTAGGCATTGTGTTATACCATTTGGTTTCTGGATGAAATGTAAGAACATATTTCTTATCATGTCCATTTGTTTTAATTGGCTTAATTCCAGACAAAATAAATTAAGTCTAAGCTAGTTCTCTATGGAGTTTAATTGAAGCCTACGACAAAGTTAAAGTCCAAGAATGTGCAATTTAAAGCTTTGAAGAATATTTCAAGTCAAGACATGTTGCATATGTTTAAGATCTCTCAGGTATGAATACTTATGAGCAATTAAGTAATTGTGTATGTTGATTAAAAGTTGGTTGATTTAAATGATCGGGAATTAAATCTTTTTATGTTTTAAAAATATTTCTAAGCTACAAATAGTTTAAAGAAAATTCAAGGATTTATTTAAAAGGAAAATATTTTATTTTATCACTGTCACTCGAATGAGACTGTGGGTATTTCAAACAACATCCCTATGTCGCGCGAAGGAGATCCACATCTCGCTCGAACGAGCTGCGGCCTCAATTTTCATGTTTTAGTTTTCTTGGACTCCGTGTTGCTCAGATATATATAAAACGTATCTGCGAAAGTTTTACACAGAAGAACGGTTTCGAAAACCTTATTCCTATATAGTTTTCATCATCTGGTGTTTATTCAAGATCAAATTATTCAATTCCAAAGTCTGTGATCTTAAAACGTGTTTACCGGGAAAATTAAGTCATTCATTGACTACATCGACTGAGGTCATTGGGAGTGCTTGAGGGTGTTCCTTGTTGAAGACATAACTACATGTCCTTGTGGATAAGCCATCTTCTTCTCTACTGCTACCCACCTGGAGTTCCTGCAGGAGATTCCATCCGACGACATCGAAATCGACACCCGAGGGTATTTCGTATGTCATCCTATTTCATTGTAATCCTTGTAAGTTGTGCCTTACAAATTATAGTGAAATAAAAAGGTTTTGCCCTTCGGGTATTTTTCCTCAAGTTGTTTCTTTTACCGCATGCTTTATTCTTCGAATGGATTTAATCACTTAGATGCATGTTTAGGGTTTAAGAAGTTAAAATTGGTTTTAACTAAAAATTGGAACAAAGTTGTTTTGCCTAAAGTACACACTAAATGGCCTTTTCAAGTTGGTATCAGAGCTTGTTGCATTATCTTATTGTGTTTGTGATCCCGTGTCTTTAGGTATGCCTTTTGTTGTTTTTGATGATTTTTCGAATTCACTTGTTTGAATCATCTAATTAGAAATCACACATGAAAACTGCTCTTAAAAAAATGGTTAATAAGGGTGAGTGTGAAAAGTGTCTTTGCTGCGAAGGGTTTGGTCACAGGATAAATGAGTGTCCCACTAAACTTAGGGAGAATTTTAATAAATCGATAAATCATGTTTCTACCCTTAGTGATAGTGACCCAGAAGAAGAAAACTTTTATGCTAATAAGTGTGAATTTCCCACCTTTGTGGCTAGTCGTGTAAGTGAAAAAGATTTACCTTTGCATGATTCTTCCGCAGCAACAGAAGTTGATACACCTAAAAGTGAGGGTGAGGTGAGTGAGGATGAGAGCGAAGACGAGAGATATTTACAAACTGCTTTCAAAGAATTGTATGAAGAAACATTAAAAGCAAAGAAAGCAAATTTGAAATTAGCAGCTATGTTGAAAGAATGTGCCATAGAAAATAATAATTCAAATGCTTTTATCGATGATCTTAGGGCATGTGAAAAGAAAATACGAGAGAACCTAGAATATGTCGAGGGTGAAAGAAATAGTCTTCAAGGGTTGATGGAGGCTATGAAAAAAGAACTTCTTAAGTTTGAGAATTCTACGCGTTAACATGAGTCAAGAATAGGTGAGCTTGAGGAGAAACTGAGAGATTCAAGTAAAGTTAAGTTTGATTTGGAGGATACGTCTGAAAAGTTAGACAAAATCTTAGGCACCGTCACTACACCAAAACTGGCGATTGGTCACGGCCAAAATCCCTGACCAAAGCTGTGGGTCGCTGACTTGGGCCGTGACCATTTTGGGCGTGACCATTTTCGTGGGTCGCGGCCCAAGTCCGTGACCAAAAAATGGTCACGGCCGAGAGGGGTCATGGCAGATGGTCGCGGACTTAGGCCGTGACCCATGTCGTGACGGGTCGCGACCCTCATCCGTGACCCACAACCGTGACAAATTGGTCGTGGCCAAAGTCCGCAACCCACAACCGTGACAAATTTTTTTAAAAAAAAAATGGTCGCGACCCTTATCCGTGACCCACAACCGTGACAAATTGGTCGCGGCCAAAGTCCGCGACTCATTACCGTGACAAAAAAATATTAAAAAAATGGTCGCGGTCCTAATCCGTGACGCACAACCGTAACAAATTGGTCGCGGCCAAAGTCCGCAACCCACAACCGTGACAAAAAAAATGGTCGCGGCCCAAGTCCGTGACCCACAACCGTGACGAAAAAAATGGTCGCGGACTTTGGCCGCGACCATTTTTATGCGTGACGAAAAAATAAAAATGGTCATGGACAAAGTCCATGACCATATTTAACTATAACTTTAAAAAAATGTATTTTTTTGGTCCAATCCTAAAACTGGGGGTCCTGTGAGTGCACCATCAGTTGCTACGTGTAACGTTTGACGCGTACGAGGTGTTACAAATATTTATTATTGGCAAAACAATAAAAAAAATTACAAATTGCGAATCGAGAACGTTGTTAATAAACAAATATATGTACAAACTTATAAATATTAAACGTCTTAATAATTCACAGACAAAAAAAAAAAATGGGCAGAGTTTCCTCTATTTTCTTGACATTCCAAAACCTGTAAATATAAAACCTACTTATTATAAAGCCTGCACGGCCATAAAATTCAACAATCAAATTATAAAAGCCTGCACGGCCATAAAACTAAACAATAAAAGCCCGCGTGGCTGACAAAATCCTGATTATCCACAACCTATAAACAATCTTCACGCTGTAGACCATTGCCTCCTTCGTTTGTTCCGCGTGCAAAAATCCTACATATGATGGGATACATAAAAAAAATATCAGTAACCAAGTAGAAATATGTAAATTACCATCGTATTCTCAAACCGGGAGTCCCGCGACTGCGGCGTCAGTTCCTACGAGTTACATTGGTCCCGTGAAAGGTGTTGGTGCCACCCACGGGGACGTTCGGGGGCTGTTTCTAGTTCTCACCCTCTAACGCCATGTTTTTAAGCCTAAGTCTACAAATATGCAAATTATCGTCGTATTCTCAAACCGGGAGTCCCGCGGCTGCGGGGTCAATTCCTACGAGTTACATTGGTCCCGTGGGATGTGTTGGTGCCACCTACGGGGCCGTTCGGGGGCTGTTTCGAGTTTTCACCCTCTAACGCTATGTTTTTAAGCCTAAGTCTAGAAATATGCAAATTACCATCGTATTCTAAAACCGGGAGTCCCGCAGCTGCGGGGTCAGTTCCTACGAGTTACATTGGTCCCGTGGGAGGTGTTGGTGCCACCCACGGGGCCGTTCGGGGGCTGTTTCGAGTTCTCACCCTCTAACGCCATGTTTTTAACCCTAAGTCTATAAATATGCAAATTACCGTCGTATTCTCAAACCGGGAGTCCCGCTGCTGCGGCGTCAGTTCCTACGAGTTACGTTGGTCCCGTGGGAGGTGTTGGTGCCACCCACGGGGCCGTTCTGGGGCTGTTTCGAGTTTTCACCTTCTAACGCCATATTTTTAAGCCTAAGTCTAGAAATATGTAAATTACCGTCGTATTCTCAAACCGGGAGACCCGCGGCTGCGGGGTCAGTTCCTACGAGTTAAGTTGGTCCCGTGGGAGGTGTTGGTGCCACCCACGGGGCCGTTATGGGGCTGTTTCTAGTTCTCACCCTCTAACGCCATGTTTTTAAGCCTAAGTCTAGAAATACGCAAATTACCATCGTATTCTCAAACCGGGAGTCCCGCGGCTGCGGGGTCAGTTCTTACGAGTTACGTTGGTCCCGTGGGAGGTGTTGGTGCCACCCACGGGGCCGTTCGGGGGCTGTTTCGAGTTTTCACCTTCTAACGCCATGTTTTTAAGCCTAAGTCTAGAAATACGCAAATTACCATTGTATTCTCAAACCGGGAGACCCGCGGCTGCGGGGTCAGTTCCTACGAGTTACGTTGGTGCCATGGGAGGTGTTGGTGCCACCCACGGGGCCGTTCGGGGGCTGTTTCGAGTTTTCACCTTTTAACGCCATGTTTTGCTTAAGTCTAGAAATATGCAAATTACCGTCGTATTTTCAAACCGGGAGTCCCGCGGCTGCGGGGTCAGTTCCTACGAGTTACATTGATCCCGTGGGAGGTGTTGGTGCCACCCACGGGAACGTTCGGGGGCTGTTTCTAGTTCTCACCCTCTAACGCCATGTTTTTAAGCCTAAGTCTAGAAATATACAAATTATCGTCGTATTCTCCAATTGGGAGTCCCGTGGCTGCGGGGTCAATTCCTACGAGTTACATTGGTCCCGTGGGAGGTGTTGGTGCCACTCACGGGGCCGTTAGAGGGCTGGTTCGAGTTCTCACCCTCTAATGCCATATTTTTAAGCCTAAGTCTAAAAATATGCAAATTATCGTCGTATTCTCAAACCGGGAGTCCCGCGGCTGCAGGGTCAGTTCCTACGAGTTACATTGGTCCCGTGGGAGGTGTTGGTGCCACCCACGGGGACGTTCGGGGGATGTTTCGAGTTTTCACCCTCTAACGCCATGTTTTTAAGCCAAAGTCTAGAAATATACAAATTATCGTCGTATTCTCAAACTGGGAGTCCCGCGGTTGTGAGGTCAGTTCCTACGAGTTACATTGGTCCCGTGGGAGGTGTCGGCGCCACCCACGGCGCCGTTCGGGGGCTGTTTTGGATTTTCACCCTCTAACGCCATGTTTTTTAGCCTAAGCGTAGAAATATGCAAATTACCATCGTATTCTCAATCCAGGAGTCCCACGACTGCGTGGTCAGTTCCTACGAGTTACATTGGTCTCGTGGGAGGTGATGGTGCCACCCACGGGCCCGTTCGGGGGTTGTTTCAAGTTTTCACCCTCTAACGCCATATTTTCAAGCGTAAGTTTAGAAATATGCAAATTATCGTCGTATTCTCAAACCGGGAGACCCACGGCTACGGGGTCAGTTCCTACAAGTTATATTGGTCCCGTGGGAGGTGTTGGTACCACCCACGGGGCCGTTCGGGGGCTGTTTTGGGTTTTCACCCTCTAACGCTATGTTTTTAAGCCTAACTCTAGAAATATCCAAATTATCGTCGCATTCTCAAACCGGGAGACCCGCGACTGCGGGGTCAGTTCCTACGAGTTACATTGGTCCCGTGGGAGGCGTTGGTGCCACCCACGGGGCCGTTCTGGGGCTGTTTCGAGTTTTCACCCTCTAACGCCATGTTTTGCTTGAGTCTAGAAATATGCAAATTATCGTCGTATTCTCAAACCGGGAGTCTCGCGGTTGCGCGGTAGGTTCCTACGAGTTACATTGGTCCCGTGGGAGGTGTTGGTTCCACCCAGGGGCAGTTCGGGGGTTCTTTCGAGTTTTCACCCTCTAACGCCATGTTTTGCTTAAATCTAGAGATATGCAAATTATCGTCGTATTCTCAAACCGGGAGTCTCGCGGCTGCGCGGTCAGTTTCTACGAGTAACATTGGTCCCGTGGGAGGTGTTGACGCCACCCACGGGGCCGTTCGGGGGCTGTTTTGGATTTTCACCCTCTAACGCCATATTTTGAAGCCTAAGTCTAGAAATAGGCAAATTACCGTCGTATTCTCGAACTGGGAGTTCCGCGGCTGCGTGGTAAGTTCCTACGAGTTACATTGGTCTCGTGGGAGGTGATGGTGCCACCCACGGAGCCGTTCGGGGGCTGTTTTGGGTTTTCACCCTCTAACGCCATGTTTTTAAGTCTAAGTCCAAAAATATGCAAATTATCGTCGTATTCTCAAACCGGGAGACCCGCGGCTGCGGGAACAGTTCCTACGAGTTACATTGGTCCCGTGGGAGGTGTTGGTGCCACCCACGAGGCCGTTCGGGGGTTGTTTCGAGTGTTTACCCTTTAACGCCATGTTTTGCTTGAGTCTAGAAATATGCAAATTATCGTCGTATTCTCAAACCGGGAGTCTCGCGACTGCGCGGTAAGTTCTTATGAGTTACATTGGTCCCGTGGGAGGTGTTGGTTCCACCCACGGGGCAGTTCGGGGGTTGTTTCGAGTTTTCACCCTCTAACGCAATGTTTTTAAGCCTAAGTCTAGAAATATGCAAATTATCATCGTATTCTCAAACCGGGAGACCCACGGACGTGGGGTCAGTTCCTACGAGTTACATTGGTCCCGTGGGAGGTGTTGGTGCCACCGACGGGGCCGTTGGGGGGTTGTTTCGAGTTTTCACCCTCTAACGAGTTACATTTGTCCCGTGGGACATTTCAAATGATTAGTTAGATAGCTTTGTTTTATTCAAGGATTGGCCTAAACAGACCCCAAATACTAACTTTGACATGCGGAATCTTGAGATAAATAAATAGAGGGTTAAAATATACATGTTCTAAGTGTTGTGAATGTAAAATCAGTCCACATATAACCACATCCTGAAAAAACAAATCTATATACCACTTAGAGGTGTTTTCAGTCCACGTAAAATCACAACCTGAATAAATCAGTCCCCGCATAGCAGATAGGTGTTCTCAATATATTGTTTTGAGTTTACATTTTTTATACCAACAATCTATAAAAAAATATATACCAGTAATCTATATAAAGATAGACGGGAGAACCACTGCTGTTTATATTGTATACAAAACTGATGTTTATATACAAAATCGATGCATACCAAACTGCTCAAATGTATGTATTGTATCTACTCTCAAACAAAGTAATGATTTAAGATGCTATAACTGTCAACCATGACATTTTGTTTAGACAATTTTTCAAATAAAGTCATGATTTAAGATGATATACTTTAAAAACATAAGAGTAAGTGTGGTTATATTAAACTATTGTATTGATGATTTGTTAATACTCCATCCAGTCCACTCTTTAACAGGTGATATGATCAAAATTGGTAATTTACCTAACATAAACCATAGCATTGATCGTATGAGTGAATGGAATTTACCTATACAAACACAAATGAAAGCCCATATTGAAGTGACATCTTAGCTCACGTCTGACGCCAATGCACTTATTTCGAGATCCGATGTTCAGTAAATCTGAAAATACAAATAATAGTTTATGTATAGAATAATCATAACAACCATACAATCTCTATATCGAATAATAATGCACTGTACTTTTGATTTTTGCAAAATTACACCAAATATCTACAAATCCAAATGTTTACACCAACGTACAGTGCATTATTACACCAAATATCTGCAAAACAACCATATAAAGGTTTTATTGGAAATCTCTAATATACATTTCAATAAAAAATTATCATATCCAAAAACCTAAAAAGCTAAAACACAAATTAGATACAGAGTTTACCTAAGAGATCCAAGATTCTGAACCTAATAAACCAACCTACTGCTAGCAGAAACAAAGGATAATACACATCTCAACAAAATTATACCAGTATAGATATCCATATTGTCCAATCTTACTCATTTTTGGCCAGCATGGATCAAAATGCAAGTACTGATTACTGCATTATAGCAAGTGCTAGGTTTGTGAATAAATCCATTTGTCAAAGAGTTACAGATGTTGCCATCTGGCATTATTCAAATTCCAGAGGAAGGGTTGCAGGCCATTATATATGCATATATATACCATTATATATAATGTATATATATTATATATATGCAGTATATATACTGGTATGCTACTCTGCAGTACACTGCATATATATATATATATATATATACACGGTCGGTTCCTACGACTCACATTGGTCCCGTGCGAGATGTTCGTGACTCTTACGGGACCGTTTGTGTTCGTTTTGCGTTTTCACCATTCGATGGCATATTTTTATGCTTCAGTCAAACTTTTTACAAATTTACGTCGTACACTCAAACCGGGAGCCCCGTGACTACACGATTGGTTCCTACGAGTCGCATTGGTCCCGTGCGAGGTGTTCGTGACTCTTACGGGACCATTTTGTGTTTGTTTTACGTTTTCACCCTTCGATGGCATGTTTTTATGCTTAATTCTAACTTTTTACAAATTTATGTCGTACACTCTAACCGGGAGCCCCGTGACTACACGGTCGGTTCCTACGACTTACATTGGTCCCGTGCGAGATGTTCATGACTCTTGCGGGACCGTTTTGTGGGTGTTTTACGTTTTCACCCTTCGATGGCATCTTTTTTATTCTCAAGTCTAACTTTTTGCAAATTTACGCCGTACACTCAAACCGGGATCCCTGTGACTATCCATTCGGTTCCTACTATTAACATTGGTCCCGTGCACGGTGTTCGTGACTCTTACGGGACCGTTTTAAGGTTGTTTTACATTTTCACCCTTCGATGGCATGCAAGTCTAACTGTTTGCAAATTTACGTCGTATACTCAAACCGGGAGCCCCGTGACTATGTCGTCGGTTCCTACAAGTCACATTGGTCCCGTGCGAGGTGTTCGTGACTCTTACCGGACCGTTTAATGGCTATTTTAGGTTTTCACCCTTCGATGGCATGTTTTTATGCTCAAGTCTATTTTTTTGCAAATTTGCGTCGTACACTCAACCCGGAAGCCCCGTTACTACGCGGTCGGTTCCTACGAGTCACATTGGTCCCGTGCGAGGTGTTCTTGACTCTTACGGGACCGTTTTGTGCTTGTTTTACATTTTCAACCTTCGATGGCATCTTTTTATGCTCAGGTCGAACTTTGTGCAAATTTAGAAAGTATTCTCAAACCGGGATCCCCGTGACTACGCAGTCGGTTCTTATGAGTCGCATTGGTCCCGTGCGAGGTTTCGTGACTCTTACGGGACCTTTTTTCTGGCTGTTTTACATTTTCACCCTTCGATTGCAAGTTTTTATGCTCAAGTCTAAATTTTTTGCAAATTTACGTCGTACACTCTAACCGGGAGCCCCGTGACTACACGGTCGATTCCTACGAGTCAGATTGGTCCCGTGGAAGGTGTTCGTGACTCTTACCAGACCGTTTTATGGTTGTTTTATGTTTTCACCCTTCGATGGCATCCTTTTTACTCTTAAGTCTAACTATTTCCAAAAATTACCCTTCGACGTCATGTTTTTAAGCCTAAGTCTAGAAATACGCAAATTACCGTCGTATTCTCAAACTGGAGTGCTGGATTGGGGCGTAGGAGCACTTGGAGTTGGACTTGGTGAGGAGTGAACCATTGGTGGAGTTGTGAATTGCACAGCCATTGGTGTTGAGAATTCGGGTTCTGCACGAGATGGTGAACCTCGTTGTGGTGTCACATTGGCACTTGGTACCCTTGGGTTGTTTCCTCTCGACATTATCTATAAAAATTAAAAAATATAAGTGACTAAATAATTATAGTAATATGAAATTATAACTAATTAATCAAGCTTAATTAGTTTTATATATATAGATAGATAGATACCTTTTCAAAGTAAGACTTTAGAATAAGTTCAATGTGTCTAATCTCCATCCATTCGATATTAGTTTTCAAGAACCTATGAATTTTTGCACGTGGCCAACTAGAAGGAAGGGTATCTATGATTGATGTGTAGATGTCAGTGACATGAACTCGGAATCCCCTATTTCTCAACTTGTTGGCAAGATTCAATTTTACGTGCATGTGGCGCGAGACGTCACAGTCCATGTCAATGCTCTCTGTACGCAGTTGTATCCATAACGGGTGGATTTTTTTTTTTGCCTTCTCCAACAACGTAACCAAGGTCAGGGCTATGTCGGGATTATGTGTCTGAAATATATTTTGTATAACGTCATCCCAGTTTTTTGGTAGAGAAAATAGAATACTACCGAACAAGTAATCTTGCTGGATATTAAATCCATGATTTACAAGGTAGTTGAATTGTTCGATCTTTTTATTTCCGTACCTATAAATAGGAGTACCCTCTATATGGTGCACACTAATAAAAGAGTTATGTGTGCGGTCTAATTGCAACCTCTCCCACTCTTATTGACAGTAATTATCACCGTGCCTCATTTTTCCTGAGAAAAGTATACGAGGGCATGAATACGAGTTCTGCTATTAAGGTTTAGGTTTGAAAGTTAATCTAGGGTTTATTGGCATAATTTATACATACACACACATACAATCTACGGTTTATTGACATAATCTATACATACACACACATACTATTTAGGGTTTACTAAACCATAATATTTTTTTCCCATAAATCTATACATACACACACATAACAATCTATACATACACACACATATAATCTATACATACACACACATATAATCTATACATACACACACATACAATATAGGGTTTATTGATAAAAAAAATAATTTATTTGTTCATAGTTACACACATAAACATACATATACACATAAATCTATACACAATTTATTTGCTGGCACAAGTCCGCGACCCACTGGGTATAACAAAAAATGTACATTAATCGCAAGATATGTGATATACTTTTTCATAGGCAAATCAAGAGCACACCCAAAAAATTTAATAACATGTACATTTATCGACACTAGTATCAATTCAATAAATTCAACATAGTATCCAACAACCAAGCCAACAATATCTCACTATAGTAATGTGCACACGTGTTTTCGACTTGTATGCCAAAAAAAATTATTTAATTATATTTTCTCAAAAAAAAAACAAGACAAGCATATTTTGTCAAAAAAATACACACATATACAATCTAGGGTTTATTGACATAATCTATACATACACACACATACAATCTAGGGTTTATTGACATAATCTACACATACACACACATACTATTTAAGGTTTACTAAACCTTAATATTTTTTTTGACATAAATCTATACATACACACACATACAATCTATACATACACACATATACAATCTATACATACACACATACAAACATAAATCTACACATACATACACAAAAATTAGGGCTTCAGATAGAAATCACGAAATCCAAATGAATCAATACATACCAACTGAAATCGATTAGCCAAATGCAAATCTAACCGAAATCGTAGGAGCTCGAAATCGCACGAACCCTAACAGCAAACGAAGTCGCACGTAATAATTGAGAAGTTGGTAATATTTCTTTTTAAGACCAAACTATGGTCACGACCTAGAGCCCTGACCCCATGTGCGCGACCCATTAATGAAGTTGACGACACTGGCGATTTTGACCTAGTCACGGCCTAGAGTCGTGACCCATGCACGCGACCCTTTTCCAACAGCCTTGGTGTTTGAATGACGTATGGTCACGACCCATAGCCGTGACCAATACCAACAAATGGTCACGGACCTCAGCCGTGACCCTTAATGTGTGTGTTTTCTGCTTCGTCACGCCTTTGGTCACGACCCAAGTCCGTGACCCATCCGCGACCAGTTTGGAGGGAATTTTGGTGCCAAGCTGGTCACGACCTGGTCATGCCTAAAGTCCATGACCCACTTTGGAGGGAATTTTGGCGCCAAACTGGTCACGACCTGGTCACGGCCTAAGTCCGTGACCACCGTGGTCAGGGATTTAGTCCGTGACCACTTCTCGAGCATGGATAATTTTGTGTGGTAATAAAATTGGTCACGCCAAATATTGAGTGGGTCACGGCCCAAGTCCGCGATGAGCTGGTCGCGAATTTGGGCCGTGACCCACTGGGCGTGACCATTCGCAGGATTTGGTGTAGTGAGTCAAAATCAAAGATAATCGGCATGGTATTGGCTTCGATAATCATGTCGCACCTACTCCCAAAGCCAAAACCGTGCAAACAATAGAGCCGCCTAGGAACTTTAGGAGAGAGCCACCTAGGAACGTGAGGTATAATCGACCCATAGGACACGCTCCTCACCGTATCTACACTTGCACTCATTGCAGTAGAAGATGTCATCTTAGACGGTATTTCTACAATCTTAATAACACTCCTAGAAAGTCTAAAGCCATTTCGGTTACCAATACCCCTTCTCGACAGTTCATACCTATTTGGATTAAGAAGTCGGATTTAGAGGCTTTAGGTATTAGACTTTGTGGTTCTCGCATC
This sequence comes from Sambucus nigra, assembly GCA_949130495.1. Lineage (NCBI taxonomy): Eukaryota > Viridiplantae > Streptophyta > Magnoliopsida > Dipsacales > Adoxaceae > Sambucus > Sambucus nigra. Next base: position 401,331,344 of record OX422211.1, read on the forward strand.
ATTGCCCGCGGTTCCCCTCATGTATGGTCTTTTGATTGAGATTGTTCATCCGTTTGTCATACTCTAGTATTTGCTTCATGTGTTATATCTTGCTAGTGTTATGACGTGTGCCGTGTTTTTGTTATTTATTTGAGTCTTTTCAAAAAATACAAAAAGATTTTTCTTTTTCATAAAACTTTTTAAAATACAAAAAGATTTTTGGTTGTTGAGTTGTGAGGATACATGTTTGATGTGGCATATTGGTGTGCTTGATCCCCCCCACCCCACTTTCTTTCATTATCCATGTGGCTAGGACTTTTGGTCATTATTATTGATGCCTAGAATGATTTTAACCATTGCACTATGGGGATGTTTCGAAGTTGATATACAGTTTGATTCGACTTTGTGTATATGTCAATCTTACACACATGCACGAGTTTATATGAATGTTTGACTTCTCTTGCATATTTGAGTTTGGTGAGACGTCCTTATCTCAATTTTGTCATCTATGCATAAGTAAATTTAAGGAGGAGGTGTACTTGTAAGAACCGTTTTCCGTGAGAATAGATATTGAAAAAAATAATGAGTGTTCACGGGAAAGGGCAGCGAGAGTATAAAATTGACTCATCGTGAAAGCCACTGTTTAAAAGAGCCCAAAAGAAAATCAAGGCAATAAAAATTCATATGCCAATAATTGGGGCCAATAGGACTTTCTCTAAGTTGAGATTGATAGACTTTTCTGAAGATCTTGAAAAATTCATATATATGAGGGATTTTGGTTGGAGATAAATTTAAACGGGTTTGCACCACGAATCCTACGTTGAAACATCGTATCACACTACACCAAATACAACAATTTGGCACACCCTGATATTAAAAATCTGGCACAATTTAAAATTGTGCCAGATTTTGGCACGATTTAATAGCATTTTGGCACACTTTAAAACAGTGCCAAAATTTGGCACTGTTTTAAAGTGTGCCAAAATTAAGTACACTTGGTAAAATATAAAATACCCTAAGAAAAAACATTAGAAAAACTTTCTTTCATTCTCGCTCAAGGCTCGCTCTCTCTTTCATCTCATTGGCGCTCTCGCCTCTCTTTCTCTCTCTCCGGCCAGCTCTCTCTCTCTCTATCTCCGGCCAGCTCTCTCTCTCTATCCGGATAGCTCTTTCTTCCGTACTCTCTCTCGCCGGTAAAATACCTCTATCGATAAAAAACCTCCGATTGATTTTGGCCACTGAGACTTCAATCGACCAAAGGTAGTAGCTCCATGGTGCTTGGCCATTGAGAAAAGCTCCGAATCAAGGTAAAATCTGACCAAATCTTTGAAATGTAGTTTTGATATTTTAAACAAATATATGTAACAAGTTTACTTTAGCTTTATTCGGATGATTGTGAATTCTTGATTACCATTTTCTGTTATATTGATGAGAAAATGAGATGGGTTTTAGATTTTATATTGAGATTTTGTGATCTGGGCATTTTAGGAACACCTAATTTGGGATATTTTGGTTTCAATTGCTTGATGGGGATATAAGTTAATATATAATTTTTATTTTTGAGGTAAGATTGAGATTTTGTGATCTGTGTTGTTGGAGAAAGTATTTTTTAAATGGAAATGTTTGTTGATGAGATTTTGTATGCGTGTATAATTTTGTGGTCAGTGTTGGCTTCCTCGCTGGCCTATTGTGCGAGTTTTTGCCATTGTGGCTCTTCTTATTGGTGTTATTCAAAACTTTATTAGCTATGGTTGGGTATGGCTCATCGTTACCGATCGAGCTCCTGTTTTTCCATTATGGGTTGTGAGTTTCTCTTTCCTTTTCTCATTATTTTTATTAGATTATAAGATTATTTCATGATATGGGTATGTCTTTAATAATTTTCATGTTTATATTATAAGCTTATTTGTGGGCTCTGAGATCCTATTTTGCCCAACGTGTTTCTCTCTAGTGGTAAAAAAGAGTTAAGAAATCATCACTCTTTAATTCAATCCATTTTCAGCTTTTTGTGATTTGTGGAAACTTCAACTTTGAGTGACCAGACTTGAGCTTTAAAAGCATTGCATAGTCATTCGTATAGGTGACCATATATGGATCAATTGATTGAACCTTCTCAAAATTCGTTATAGCTTCTCATTCGTATAGGTATTTTTGGTTGAGAAGCATTGTCTCTTATTGGTTGGGGCCAAATTCAATGTAAATTTTATCATTTTAGAAATATTTCGTATGCAAATCATTCTTTAAACATGACGCATCACATTTGGCCAAAAGAAGGATGCCCCAGACGGTGATGCCACAACTGATCCGCTTATGATTAACACCCGACGAATGTTGCATATTATTAACTCTACCAAGACTGAAATAATCCATATAATATATCCCTCCTCTTTTAGTATCACGATAAACGATCTCCTTGGTGAGAATATCCTAAAGAAAAGAAAAATCAGGATATATTATTAGACAACAATTTAATTCCTCAGTAACTTAGTCTACATACATTAACTCATCACTTTGAAATAGACTTGGGGAAATAATTTATTCAGCCCTCGACTAAAAGAATTTTCAGGAATGAGAAATAGACTTGGGGAAATAAATAGGATCCCCTTATAATATATCTCTTTACTGTTAAGGGCCATTAATAATTTAGCTATGCAATCTTGAAGACTAACTCTATTTGCATGATTCATTTAAACCATGTCATCTTTAGTGCTGACCAAAGATGGTAGCATCATACTGAGTTCTAAAGTCGCAGCTCTATAGAAGAAATGGGATAATATTTGCCAGCAATTTCATTACACTCAACTGTTACCCAAGGAAGGTTATTACAAAGTACGTTCCCAAGTTCCAGAACAAGAATGATCAATGATCCTCAATTCAGAACAAGAATTTTCATTAAGATGACTTATTTAAATAGGTATCCAACTATTATCAAGTGCTACTATTTCTCCTCTGTAATCTATTTTTCGTGGATAGATGATTTCAAGTGATGGAAACATACTCACATGTTTGTTATATCTCATTTACATCATGGTTTCCTCTACTCTACCTGCCTATGTGATACTACAACTGACCTTAACTGCTACTGCCTCTGTGTTTCTACTGCTGCTGCTGTGTTTGTGCTATTGCCTCAGCATACCCACTACTATCTTTGTGTTATTGATGTGATAATTCACACCTTCTACACCATTATAAACTCCCTCACCACCTGCTATTCCATTTTGAATCAACATTTGACTAGTATGGACCCTATTGATGATATGTGTCCTGATGAATATGCTCCTTTTTATGGATTGATCATTATCACTACTATTGATGTCATAAATTAGGATATCATTTGGATGCTTAGCTTGCATATGATGAAGTCCCACTCAATGCATCCTCATAAGATATACTTCATTTGGTATCTTATATGGAGACATCAATTGGATGCAGTAGATCCTATTGAGTTGGAAAGATTCTATGAAGCTCATCAATTGGTAGATCACTTGGGCAAAGTCCATCAACTGGATAATATGGATACAACTGAGTCTTATACTTCTCATTATTTGATTAGCATAAGTCTTATACTTCTCACTATTGTACTCCCACCTCGATAAACCTGAAATTTAGCATATGAAGGTCGTATTTATCATTGTCATCGGCTGCAACAAAACCAACTACATGAGACTTAATAGACACTAATATATTAACAACTCCTGGTGATCAAAGTGTGAGTAACCATCTCGAGTTTAATTAATAGTTAGTATGCCTTAATATCATTCTACACCTAACAACTACATGAGAATTTGCCTTTGTCTTGGTTCTTACAAAAGGGTAATTATGTTTCAATCCACCTTTCCCTTCCTTTCCTTTTGTATGGTGGTGTGTATATTAGAAGGCTGCAATATCCCAATTTGATAATCTAATATAATCTAATATATATTTAAAAATAGAGTCTTTATGCATTTAATCTTTACTCTCACGAGACTCCAAAATTAGTGCTCTAACCTATTTTGTCGTTCAAACACAATGAGTGTTATTTAATTCTTCAAAATAGTGTTTCTCAAACGACAACAACCCTTACCCTTCTGTATTCCTCACATACCTCTTTTTGTCAACTCTCTAGGCTCTTTTTCTCCCACATATTATATATAATGTTGCGTAGATGGTAACTTTTCTACCATTATACGCTCCTCTTCGCTATTACTCAGCACTTTTCCCCATTTCTGAGTTACACAGTGGAAATAGTTCGGAATTAAGGTAGCATAGTGATAGCAGCATCCCCATTAAGTGTGTTTGTCCACTATCCCCTTGTTGTTTTTTCTGGATGAAGAAGTTCTAAGTATGGAAATCTCATCTCTCATTAATTCTGGGAGGATGAACATCATGTATGTCCATGACCTACTTGTGTTCTGTAGAACTTCTACATCCAATCTAAAAAATTTAGTATCCTGTTTAGAGAAATAGAGATATTTCAGGTCAGAGTAAATTTCTCTAAAAGAAATATTATTTCAGGAAAGCATGTTATCCTTAAATCTCATTCCTAATTAAATGAGTGGTTGGAAATGGATCACTCTCTCCATTTCTGGTAGGATTTAATTGGTAAAATTTGTCATTTTTGGGACGCTGATGCATTCTTTGCAGTCTACAGGTGGCCTATCAAGTTAATTAAGTTTTTAGATCAAAAGATTAAAAACTTTATATGGACATGCTCTTATTCCTCCAAAAAAATGATTTCTATGTCTTGGGCTAGCATATATAGATGTTATATATGTTATAACAACATATATAACATCTATATATGTTGTTATAACATATATAACAGCTATATATGCTGTTATAACATATATAACAGATGTTATATATGTTATAACATATATATAATAGTTGTTATATATGTTATAACAGTTGTTATAACATATATAACAATTATGGGAAGCACATGTAGTACCAGTTATATTTGAAATGATTAGCAGCATCTCCATTCATTCATTGTGTATATTTTTTTCTAAAAAATTAATTTCTTATTGCCGAATTGGTTGGGGTTCCCAAACATATTTAGGTTTTCACCTTTGAGTTCAGTTTTCACCATTGCCTTATTGCCTATATGATATGATGATGGTTGAATTTTGTTACCAATTTTCAGATTTTTGATGGGCACTACGGGAATGCTGCAGCAATCTTTTCAAGGGATCAATTGTTGAATCATGTGTGCTATTCCTGCAACAGGTATATATATCTGCATTAGTTCATTTTTTTCTTTTTTATTACTTGATTTGAAATACATTATATGAAAACCATCCGTATAAACATGGCAGAAGTAATGACCACCTAGCAGAAATGATACCTTTGAGTTACTCATTAACTCCCTTTAATTTATACTCCCAAAATAATGCTGAAAAAAGTCTCAAAGTAAAGCTGAAAATAGTCCCAAAGTAAAGGTCTCCGTCTCTTCTAACGTAGAGTGTAGAACAAATGTATTGTAGGAACTAACCGCGTAGTCCCGGGTCTCCTGGTTTGAGAATACGACGATAATTTGCTAAAATCAACACTTAGACTTAAAAGCAAGCCGTTAAAGGGTGAAAACCCAAACGAGACGCCAAATGACCTCGTAAGAGGCACAAAAACCTTGCACGAAACTAAAGTAACTTGTAGGAAGTGACCGCATAGACCCGGATCTCCCGGTTTGAGAATATGATGATAATTTGCAAAAATCACACTAAGACTTAAAAACAAGCCGTTAAAGGGTGAAAACCCAAACCAACCTCAAAATGACCCCGCAAGAGGCACGAACACCTCGCACGGGATATATTATTAGACAACAATTTAATTCCTCAGTAACTTAGTCTACATACATTAACTCATCACTTTGAAATAGACTTGGGGAAATAATTTATTCAGCCCTCGACTAAAAGAATTTTCAGGAATGAGAAATAGACTTGGGGAAATAAATAGGATCCCCTTATAATATATCTCTTTACTGTTAAGGGCCATTAATAATTTAGCTATGCAATCTTGAAGACTAACTCTATTTGCATGATTCATTTAAACCATGTCATCTTTAGTGCTGACCAAAGATGGTAGCATCATACTGAGTTCTAAAGTCGCAGCTCTATAGAAGAAATGGGATAATATTTGCCAGCAATTTCATTACACTCAACTGTTACCCAAGGAAGGTTATTACAAAGTACGTTCCCAAGTTCCAGAACAAGAATGATCAATGATCCTCAATTCAGAACAAGAATTTTCATTAAGATGACTTATTTAAATAGGTATCCAACTATTATCAAGTGCTACTATTTCTCCTCTGTAATCTATTTTTCGTGGATAGATGATTTCAAGTGATGGAAACATACTCACATGTTTGTTATATCTCATTTACATCATGGTTTCCTCTACTCTACCTGCCTATGTGATACTACAACTGACCTTAACTGCTACTGCCTCTGTGTTTCTACTGCTGCTGCTGTGTTTGTGCTATTGCCTCAGCATACCCACTACTATCTTTGTGTTATTGATGTGATAATTCACACCTTCTACACCATTATAAACTCCCTCACCACCTGCTATTCCATTTTGAATCAACATTTGACTAGTATGGACCCTATTGATGATATGTGTCCTGATGAATATGCTCCTTTTTATGGATTGATCATTATCACTACTATTGATGTCATAAATTAGGATATCATTTGGATGCTTAGCTTGCATATGATGAAGTCCCACTCAATGCATCCTCATAAGATATACTTCATTTGGTATCTTATATGGAGACATCAATTGGATGCAGTAGATCCTATTGAGTTGGAAAGATTCTATGAAGCTCATCAATTGGTAGATCACTTGGGCAAAGTCCATCAACTGGATAATATGGATACAACTGAGTCTTATACTTCTCATTATTTGATTAGCATAAGTCTTATACTTCTCACTATTGTACTCCCACCTCGATAAACCTGAAATTTAGCATATGAAGGTCGTATTTATCATTGTCATCGGCTGCAACAAAACCAACTACATGAGACTTAATAGACACTAATATATTAACAACTCCCGGTGATCAAAGTGTGAGTAACCATCTCGAGTTTAATTAATAGTTAGTATGCCTTAATATCATTCTACACCTAACAACTACATGAGAATTTGCCTTTGTCTTGGTTCTTACAAAAGGGTAATTATGTTTCAATCCACCTTTCCCTTCCTTTCCTTTTGTATGGTGGTGTGTATATTAGAAGGCTGCAATATCCCAATTTGATAATCTAATATAATCTAATATATATTTAAAAATAGAGTCTTTATGCATTTAATCTTTACTCTCACGAGACTCCAAAATTAGTGCTCTAACCTATTTTGTCGTTCAAACACAATGAGTGTTATTTAATTCTTCAAAATAGTGTTTCTCAAACGACAACAACCCTTACCCTTCTGTATTCCTCACATACCTTTTTTTGTCAACTCTCTAAGCTCTTTTTCTCCCACATATTATATATAATGTTGCGTAGATGGTAACTTTTCTACCATTATACGCTCCTCTTCGCTATTACTCAGCACTTTTCCCCATTTCTGAGTTACACAGTGGAAATAGTTCGGAATTAAGGTAGCATAGTGATAGCAGCATCCCCATTAAGTGTGTTTGTCCACTATCCCCTTGTTGTTTTTTCTGGATGAAGAAGTTCTAAGTATGGAAATCTCATCTCTCATTAATTCTGGGAGGATGAACATCATGTATGTCCATGACCTACTTGTGTTCTGTAGAACTTCTACATCCAATCTAAAAAATTTAGTATCCTGTTTAGAGAAATAGAGATATTTCAGGTCAGAGTAAATTTCTCTAAAAGAAATATTATTTCAGGAAAGCATGTTATCCTTAAATCTCATTCCTAATTAAATGAGTGGTTGGAAATGGATCACTCTCTCCATTTCTGGTAGGATTTAATTGGTAAAATTTGTCATTTTTGGGACGCTGATGCATTCTTTGCAGTCTACAGGTGGCCTATCAAGTTAATTAAGTTTTTAGATCAAAAGATTAAAAACTTTATATGGACATGCTCTTATTCCTCCAAAAAAATGATTTCTATGTCTTGGGCTAGCATATATAGATGTTATATATGTTATAACAACATATATAACAGCTATATATGTTGTTATAACATATATAACAGCTATATATGCTGTTATAACATATATAACAGATGTTATATATGTTATAACATATATATAATAGTTGTTATATATGTTATAACAGTTGTTATAACATATATAACAATTATGGGAAGCACATGTAGTACCAGTTATATTTGAAATGATTAGCAGCATCTCCATTCATTCATTGTGTATATTTTTTTCTAAAAAATTAATTTCTTATTGCCGAATTGGTTGGGGTTCCCAAACATATTTAGGTTTTCACCTTTGAGTTCAGTTTTCACCATTGCCTTATTGCCTATATGATATGATGATGGTTGAATTTTGTTACCAATTTTCAGATTTTTGATGGGCACTACGGGAATGCTGCAGCAATCTTTTCAAGGGATCAATTGTTGAATCATGTGTGCTATTCCTGCAACAGGTATATATATCTGCATTAGTTCATTTTTTTCTTTTTTATTACTTGATTTGAAATACATTATATGAAAACCATCCGTATAAACATGGCAGAAGTAATGACCACCTAGCAGAAATGATACCTTTGAGTTACTCATTAACTCCCTTTAATTTATACTCCCAAAATAATGCTGAAAAAAGTCTCAAAGTAAAGCTGAAAATAGTCCCAAAGTAAAGGTCTCCGTCTCTTCTAACGTAGAGTGTAGAACAAATGTATTGTAGGAACTAACCGCGTAGTCCCGGGTCTCCTGGTTTGAGAATACGACGATAATTTGCTAAAATCAACACTTAGACTTAAAAGCAAGCCGTTAAAGGGAGAAAACCCAAACGAGACGCCAAATGACCTCGTAAGAGGCACAAAAACCTTGCACGAAACTAAAGTAACTTGTAGGAAGTGACCGCATAGACCCGGATCTCCCGGTTTGAGAATATGATGATAATTTGCAAAAATCACACTAAGACTTAAAAACAAGCCGTTAAAGGGTGAAAACCCAAACCAACCTCAAAATGACCCCGCAAGAGGCACGAACACCTCGCACGGGACTAATGTAACTTGTAGGAACTGACCGCGTAGTCCCGGGTCTCCCGGTTTGAGAACATGACGATAATTTCCAAAAATCAACACTTAGACTTAAAAACAAGCCGTTAAAGGGTGAAAACCCAAACCAGCCCCCAAACGACCCCGTAGGAGGCACGGACAGTTCGCACGGGACCAATGTAACTTGTTGGAACTGATCGCGTAGTCTCGGGTCTCCCGGTTAGAGAATATAACGATAATTTGCAAAAATCACACTTAGACTTAAAAACAAGTCGTTAAAGGGTGAAAACCCAAACCGGCCCCCAAACGACCCCGTAGGAGGCACGAACACCTCGCACGGGACGAATGTAACTTGTTGGAACCGACCCCGTAGTCCCGGGTCTCTCGATTTGAGAATATGACGATAATTTACAAAATCACACTTAGACTTAAAAACAAGCCGTTAAAGGGTGAAAACCCAAACCAGCCCCCAAATGACCCCGTAAGAGGCACGAACACCTCGCACGGGACCAATGTAACTTGTAGGAACTGACCGCGTAGTCCCGGGTCTCCCAGTTTGAGAATATGACGATAATTTGTAAAAATCACACTTAGACTTAAAAACAAGCCGTTAAAGGGTGAAAACCCAAACCAACCTCCAAACGACCCCGTAGGAGGCACGAACACCTCGCACGGGACCAATGCAACTTGTTGGAACTGATCGCGTAGTCCAGTGTCTCCCGGTTTGAGAATCTAACGATAATTTGCAAAAATTACACTAAGACTTAAAAACAAGCCGTGAAAGGGTGAAAACCCAAACCATCCCCCAAACGACCCTGTAGGAGGTACGAACACCTCGCACGGGACCAATCTAACTTGTTGGAATTGACCGCGAAGTCTCGGGTCTCCCGGTTTAAGAATATGACGATAATTTGTAAAAATCACACTTAGACTAAAAAACAAGCCGTTAAATGGTGAAAACCCAAAGCAGCTCCAAAACGACCCCGTAGGAGGCCCGAACACCTCGCACGGAACCAATGTAACTTGTAGGAACTGACCGCGTAGTCCTGGGTCTCTCGATTTGAGAATATGATGATAATTTGCAAAAATCACACATAGACTTAAAAACAAGCCGTTAAAGTGTGAAAATCCAAACCAGCCCCCAAACGATCCCGTAGGAGGCACCAACACCTCACACGGGACCAATGTAACTTATAGGAACTCACTGGGTAGTTTCGGGTCTACCGGTTTGAGAATATGATGATAATTTGAAAAAATCAACACTTAGACTTAAAAACAAGCCGTCAAAGGGTCAAAACCCAAAGCAGCCCCCAAAAGACGCCGTAGGAGGCACAAACACCTCGCACGGGACCAATGTAACTTGTAGGAACTGGCCGCGTAGTCCTGGGTCTCCCGGTTTGAGAATATGACGATAATTTGCAAAAATCACGCTTAGACTTAAAAATAAGCTGTCAAAGGGTGAAAACCCAAACCAACCCCCAAACGACCCCGTAGGAGGCACGAACACCTCGCACGGGACCAATGTAACTTGCTGAAACTGATCGCGTAGTCTCGGGTCTCCCGGTTTGAGAATATGACGATAATTTGCAAAATATCACACTTAGACCTAAAAACAGGCCGTTAAAAGGTTGAAAATCCAAACCAGCCCCCAAACGATCCCGTAGGAGGCACCAATACCTCGCACGGGACAAATGTAACTTATTGGAACTGACCGCGTTGTCCCGAGTCTCCTGGTTTGAGAATATGACGATAATGTTTAAAAATCACATTTAGACTTAAAAACAAGCATTTAAAGGGTGAAAACCCAAACCAGCCCCCAAACGACCCCGTAGGAGGCACGAACACCTCGCACGGGACCAATGAACTTGTTAGAACTGATCGCGTAGTCTCGGGTCTCCCGGTTTGAGAATATGATGATAATTTATAAAAATCACACTTAGACTAAAAAACAATCCGTTAAAGGGTGAAAAACAAAATAAGCCTCCAAATGACCCCGTATGAGGCACGTACACCTCGCACGGGACCAATGTAACTTATTGGAACTGACCGCGTAGTCCTGGGTATCCTAGTTTGAGAATATAACGATAATTTCCAAAAATCACACTTAGACTTAAAAATAAGTCATTAGAGGGTGAAAACCCAAACCAGCCCCCAAACGACCCCGTAGGAGGCTCGAACAACTCGCACAAGACCAATGTAACTTGTAGGAACTGACCTCGTAGTCCCGGCGCTCTCGGTTTGAGAATATGACGACAATTTGCAAAAATCACAATTAGACTTAAAAACAAGTCGTTAAAGAGTGAAAACCTAAACCAGCCCCCAAACGACCCCGTAGGAGGCACGAACACCTCGCACAGGACCAATGTAACTTATTGGAATCGACCGCATAGTCCCGACTCTCCCGGTTTGAGAATATGACGATAATTTGCAAAAATTACACTTAAACTTAAAAATAAGCCGTTAAAGGGTGAAAACCCAAACCAGCCCCCAAACGACCACGTAACAGGCACGAACCCCTCACACGGGACTAATGTAACTGGTAGGAACTGACCGCATAGTCCCGGAAAAATCACACTTAGACTTAAAAACTATTCTTTAAATGGTGAAAACCCAAACCAGCACCAAACGACCCCGTAAGAGGCACGAACACCTCGCACGGGACCAATGGAACTCGTAGGAACTGAACGCGTAGTCCAAGGTCTCCCGCTTTGAGAATATGACGATAATTTATAAAAATCAACACTTAGACTTAAAAACAAGCCGTTAAAGGGTGAAAGCCCAAACCAGCCCCCAAATGACCCCGTAGGAGGCACTACAACTCACACGGGACCAATGTAACTTGTTGGAACTGATCGCGTAGTCCCGGGTCTCCCAATTTGAGAATATGACGATAATTTGCAAAAATCACACTTAGACTTAAAAACAAGCCGTTAAAGGGTGAAAACCCAAACCGAAGCCCGAACGACCCTGTAGGAGGTACGAACACCTCGCACGGGACCAATGTAACTTGTTGGAACTGATCGCGTAGTCTCGGGTCTCCTGGTTTGAGAATATCATGATAATTTACAAAAATCACACTTAGACTTAAAAACAAACCGTTAAAGGGTGAAAACCCAAATCAGCCCCCAAACGACCCCATAGGAGGCACGAACACCTCACACGGGACCAATGTAACTTATTGGAACTGACCGCGTAGTCTCGGGTATCCCGGTTTGACAATATAACGATAATTTGCAAAAATTAACACTTAGACTAAAAAACAAGCCGTCAAAGGGTGAAAACCCAAACCAACCCTGAAACGACCCCGTAGGAGGCACGAACACCTCGCACGGGACCAATGTAACATGTTGGAACTGACCGCGTAGTCCTGGGTCTCCCGATTTGAGAGTATGACGATAATTTGCAAAAATCACGCTTAGACTTAAAAACAAGTTGTCAAAGGGTGAAAACCCAAACTAGCCCCCAAACGATCCCGTAGGAGGCATGAACACCTCGCACAGGACCGATGTAACTTGTAGGAATTGACCGCGTAGTCCCGGGTCACCCGATTTGAGAATATGACCATAATTTGCAAAAATCACACTTAGACTTAAAAACAAGCCGTTAAAGGGTAAAAATCCAAACCAGTCCGCAAATGACCCCGTAGGAGGCATGACAAATCACACGGGACCAATGTAACTTGTTGAAACTGATCGCGTAGTCCCGGGTCTCCCGATTTGAGAATCCGACGATAATTTGGAAAAATCACACTTAGACTTAAAAACAAGCCGTGAAAGGGTGAAAACGTAAACCGGCCCCCAAACGACCCCGTAGGAGGCACGAACACCTCGCACGGGACCAAGGCAACATGTTGGAACTGACCGCGTAGTCCCGAGTCTCCCGATTTGAGAATATGACGATAATTTTTAAAAATCACACTTAGACTAAAAAATAAGCCGTTAAACGGTGAAAACCCAAACCAGCCCCCAAACGACCCCGTAGGAGGCACGAACACCTCGCACGGGACCAATGCAACTTGTTGGAACTGATCCCGAAGTCCAGGGTCTCTCGGTTTGAGAATCCGACGATAATTTGGAAAAATCACACTTAGACTTAAAAACAAGCCGTGAAAGGGTGAAAACCCAAACCATCCCCCAAACGACCCTGTAGGAGGTACGAACACCTCGCACGGGACCAATGTAACTTGTTGGAACTGATCGCGTAGTCTCGGGTCTCCTGGTTTGAGAATATCATGATAATTTGCAAAAATCACACTTAGACTTAAAAAACAAACCGTTAAAGGGTGAAAACCCAAACCAGCCGCCAAACGACCCCAGAGGAGGCACGAACACCTCGGACGGGACCAATGTAACTTGTTGGGAATGACCGCGTAATATCGGGTCTCCCGGTTTAAGAATATGACGGTAATTTGCAAAAATCACAATTAGACTTAAAAACAAGCTGTTAATGGGTGAAAACCCAAACAATCCCCCAAATGACCCCGTAGGAGTCACGAACACCTCGCACGGGACCAATGTAACTTGTTGGAACTGACCGCGAAGTCTCGGGTCTCCCGATTTAAGAATATAACGATAATTTGTAAAAATCACACTTAGACTAAAAAACAAGCCGTTAAAGGGTGAAAACCCAAAGCAGCCCCCAAACGACCCCGTAGGAGGCCCGAACACCTCGTACGGAACCAATGTAACTTGTAGGAACAAACCGCGTAGTCCTGGGTCTCCCGATTTGAGAATATGACGATAATTTGCAAAAATTACACTTAGACTTAAAAATAAGCCGTTAAAGGGTGAAAATCCAAACGACCCCATAGTAGGCACAAACACCTCGCACGGGACCAATGTAACTTGTTGGAATCGACCGCGTAGTCCCGGGTCTCCCTATTTGAGAATATGACGATAATTTGCAAAAATCACACTTAGTCTTAAAAATAAGCCGTTAAAGGTTGAAAATCCAAACCAGCCCCCAAACGACCCCGTAAGAGGCACGAACACCTCGCACGGGACCAATGTAACTTGTAGGAACTGACCGCGTAGTCCTGGGTCTCCCGGTTTGAGAATATGATGAGAATTTTTAAAAATCACACTTAGACTTAAAAACAAGCCGTTAAAGGGTGAAAACCCAAACCGGCCCTAAACGACCCCGTAAGAGGCACGAACACCTCGCACGGAACCAATGTAACTTGTAGGAACTGACCGCGTAGTCCCGGGTCTCTCGATTTGAGAATACGATGATAATTTGCAAAAATCACACTTAGACTTAAACACAAGCCGTTAAAAGGTAAAAATCCAAATCAGCCCCCAAATAACCCCGTAGGAGGCACGACAACTCACACGGGACCAATGTAACTTGTTGGAACTGATCGCGTAGTCCCGGGTCTCTCGATTTGAGAATATGACGATAATTTGCAAAAATCACACTTAGACTTAAAAACAAGCCGTTAAAGGGTGAAAACCCAAACCGGACCCCGAACGACCCTGTAGGAGGTACGAACACCTCGCACGGGACCAATGTAACTTGTTGGAACTGATCGCGTAGTCTCGGGTCTCCTGGTTTGAGAATATCATGATAATTTACAAAAATCACACTTAGACTTAAAAACAAACCGTTAAAGGGGGAAAACCCAAATCAGCCCCCAAACGACCCCATAGGAGGCACGGACACCTCACACGGGACCAATGTAACTTATTGGAACTGACCGCGTAGTCTCGGGTATCCCGGTTTGACAATATAACCATAATTTGCAAAAATTAACACTTAGACTAAAAAACAAGCCGTCAAAGGGTGAAAACCCAAACCAACCCCGAAACGACCCCGTAGGAGGCACGAACACCTCGCACGGGACCAATGTAACATGTTGGAACTGACCGCGTAGTCCTGGGTCTCCCGGTTTGAGAGTATGACGATAATTTGCAAAAATCACGCTTAGACTTAAAAACAAGTTGTCAAAGGGTGAAAACCCAAACTAGCCCCCAAACGATCCCGTAGGAGGCATGAACACCTCGCACAGGACCAATGTAACTTGTTGGAACTGACCGCGTAGTCTCGACTCTCCCGGTTTGACAATATAACGATAATTTGCAAAAATTAACACTTAGACATAAAAACAAGCCGTTAAAGGGTGAAAACCCAAACTAGCCCCAAACGACCCCTTAAGAGGCACGAAGACCTTGCACGGGACCAATATAACTTGTAGGAACTGACCGCGTAGTCCCGAGTCTCCCAGTTTGTGAATATTATGATAATTTACAAAAATCAACACTTAGACTTAAAAACAAGCCGTTAAAAGGTGAAAACCCAAACCAACCCCCAAACGACCCCGTAGGAGGCACGAACACCTCGCGCGGGACCAATGTAACTTGTTGGAACTGATCGTGGTGTCCCGGGTCTCCCGGTTTGAGAATATGACGGTAATTTGCAAAAATCACACTTAGACTTAAAAACAAGCTGTTAGTGGGTGAAAACAAAAATAATCCCCGAAACGACCCCGTAGGAGGCACGAACACCTCGCACGGGACCAATGTAACTTGTTGGAACTGACCGCATAATCTTGGGTCTCCCGGTTTGAAAATATGACGATAATTTGTAAAAATCACACTTAGACTAAAAAATAAGCCGTTGAAGGGTGAAAACTAAAACTAGCCCCCAAACGACCCCGTAGGAGACACGAACACCTCGCACGGGACCAATGCAACTTGTTGGAACTGATCGCGTAGTCCAGGGTCTCCTGGTTTGAGAATCAGACGATAATTTGCAAAAACCACAATTAGACTTCAAAACAAGCCGTTAAAGAGTGAAAACCCAACCAGTCCCCAAACGACCCTATAGGAGGTACGAACACCTCGCACGGGGCCAATGTAACTTGTTGGAACTGATCGCGTAGTCCCGGGTCTCCCGGATTGAGAATATGACGATAATTTGTAAAAATCACACTTAAACTTAAAAACAAGCCGTTAAAGGGTGAAAACCCAAACCAACCCCCAAACGACCCAGTATAAAAAACACGAACACCTCGCACGGGACCAATGCAATTGTAGGAAATGACCGCGTAGTCCCGGGTCTCCCGGTTTGAGAATATGACGATATTTTGCAAAAATACACTTAGACTTAAAAACAAGCCGTTAAAGGGTGAAAATCCAAACGACCCCATAGTAGGCACAAACACCTCGTACGGGACCCATGTAACTTGTTGGAATCGACCGCGTAGTCCCGGGTCTCCCTATTTGAGAATATGACGATAATTTGCAAAAATCACACTTAGTCTTAAAAATAAGCCGTTAAAGGTTGAAAATCCAAACCAGCCCCCAAACGACCCCGTAAGAGGCACGAACACCTCGCACGGGACCAATGTAACTTGTAGGAACTGACCGCGTAGTCCCGGGTCTCCCGATTTGAGAATATGACGATAATTTGCAAAAATCACACTTAGACTTAAAAACAAGCCGTTAGAGGGTGAAAATCCAAACCAGGCCCCAAACGATCCCGTAGGAGGCACCAACACCTCGCACGGGACCGATGTAACTTGTAGGAATTGACTGCGTAGTCCCGGGTCTATCAATTTGAGAATATGACGATAATTTGAAAAAATCAACACTTAGACTTAAAAACAAGTCGTCAAAGGGTGAAAACCCAAACCAACCCCAAAACGACCCCGTAGGAGGCACGAACACCTCGCACGGGATCAATGTAACATGTTGGAACTGACCGCGTAGTCCTGGGTCTCCGGGTTTGAGAGTATGACGATAATTTGCAAAAATCACGCTTAGACTTAAAAACAAGTTGTCAAAGGGTGAAAACCCAAACCAGCCCCCAAACGACCCCGTAGGAGGCATGAACACCTCGCACGGGACCAATGTAACTTGTTGGAACTGACCGCGTAGTCTCGACTCTCCCGGTTTGACAATATAACGATATTTTGCAAAAATTAACACTTAGACATAAAAACAAGCCGTTAAAGGGTGAAAACCCAAACTAGCCCCAAACGACCCCTTAAGAGGCATGAACACCTTAAACGGGACCAATATAACTTGTAGGAACTGACCGCGTAGTCCCGAGTCTCCCAGTTTATGAATATTATGATAATTTACAAAAATCAACACTTAGACTTAAAAACAAGCCGTTAAAGGGTGAAAACCCAAACCAACCACCAAACGACCCCGTAGGAGGCACGAACACCTCGCGCGGGACCAATGTAACTTGTTGGAACTGATCGTGGTGTCCCGGGTCTCCCGGTTTGAGAATATGACGGTAATTTATAAAAATCACACTTAGACTTAAAAACAAGCTGTTAGTGGGTGGAAACAAAAATAATCCCCGAAACGACCCCGTAGGAGGCACGAACACCTCGTACGGGACCAATGTAACTTGTTGGAATTGACCGCATAGTCTTGGGTCTTCCGGTTTGAGAATATGACCATAATTTGTAAAAATCACACTTAGACTAAAAAACAAGCCGTTGAAGGGTGAAAACTAAAACTAGCCCCCAAACGACCCCGTAGGAGACACGAACACCTTGCACGGGACCAATGCAACTTGTTGGAACTGATCGCGTAGTCCAGGGTCTCCTGGTTTGAGAATCTGACGATAATTTGCAAAAATCACACTTAGACTTCAAAATAAGCCGTCAAAGAGTGAAAACCCAAACCAGTCCCCAAACGACCCTATAGGAGGTACGAACACCTCGCACGGGGCCAATGTAACTTGTTGGAACTGATCGCGTAGTCCCGGGTCTCCCGGATTGAGAATATGACGATAATTTGTAAAAATCACACTTAAACTTAAAAATAAGCCGTTAAAGGGTGAAAACCCAAACCAACCCCCAAACGACCCAGTATAAAAAACACGAACACCTCGCACGGGACCAATGCAATTGTAGGAAATGACCGCGTAGTCCCGGGTCTCCCGGTTTGAGAATATGACGATATTTTGCAAAAATACACTTAGACTTAAAAACAAGCCGTTAAAGGGTGAAAATCCAAACCAGCCACCAAACGATCCTGATGTAACTTGTAGGAACTGACCGCGTAGTCCCGAGACTCTCGGTTTGAGAATATGATGATAATTTGAAAAAATCAACACTTAGACTTAAAAACAAGTCGATAAAGGGTGGAAACCCTAACCAGCCCCCAAACGACCCCGTAGGAGGCACGAACACCTCGCGCGGGACCAACGTAACTTGTTGGAACTGACCGCGTAGTTTCGGGTCTCCCAGTTTGAGAATATGACGGTAATTTGCAAAAATCACACTTAGACTTAAAAACAAGCTGTTAATGGGTGAAAACCCAAACAATCCCCCAAAGGACCCCGTAGGAGACACGAACACCTCGCACGGGACCAATGTAACTTGTTGGAACTGACTGCGAAGTCTCGGGTCTCCAAGTTTGAGAATATGATGATTATGTTTAAAAATCACACTTAGACTTAAAAACAAGCCGTTAAAGGGTGAAAACCCAAAGCAACCCCCAAACAACCCCATAGGAGGCCCGAACAGCTCGCACGGGACCAGTGCAACTTGTTGGAACTGATCGCGTAGTTCAGGGTCTCCCGGTTTGAGAATCTGATTATAATTTGCAAAAATCACAATTAGACTTAAAAACAAGTCGTTAAAGGGTGAAAAGCCAAACCAGCCCCCATACGACCCTGTAGGAGGTACGAACACCTCGCATGAGACTAATGTAACTTGTTGGAACTGATCGCGTAGTCCCGGGTCTCCCGGTTTGAGAATATCAAAATAATTTGCAAAAATCACACTTAGACTTAAAAACAAACCGTTAAAGGGTGAAAACCCAAACGACCCCATAGTAGGCACAAACACCTCGCACGGGACTAATGTAACTTGTTGGAACAGACCGCGTAGTCCCGGGTCTCCCTGTTTGAGAATATGACGATAATTTGCAAAAATCACACTTAGACTTAAAAACAAGCCGTTAAAGGTTGAAAATCCAAACTAGCCCCCAAACGACCCCGTAAGAGGCACGAACACCTTGCATGGGACCAATGTAACTTGTAGGAACTGACCGCGTAGTCCTGGGTCTCCCGGTTTGAGAATATGACGATAATTTGTAAAAATCACACTTAGACTTGAAAACAAGCCGTTAAAGGGTGAAAACCCAAACCGGCCCCAGACGACCCCGTAGGAGGCACGAACACCTCACACGGGACCAATGTCGCTTGTTGGAACTGACCGCGTAGTGCCGAGTCTCCCGGTTTGAGAATATGATGATAATTTACAAAAATCACGCTTAGACTTAAAAATAAGTTGTCAAAGGGTGAAAACCCAAACCAGCCCCCAAACGACCCCGTAGGAGGCAGGAACACCTTGCACGGGACCAATGTAACTTGTTGGAACTGACCGCGTAGTCTCGAGTCTCCCGGTTTGAGAATATGATGATAATTTATAAAAATCACACTTAGACTAAAAAATAAGCCATTAAAGGGTGAAAACCCAAACCAGCCCCCAAACGACCCCGTAGGAGACACGAACACCTCGCACGGGATCAATGTAACTTGTTGGAACTGATCGCGTAGTCCAGGGTCTCCCGGTTTGAGAATCTGACGATAATTTGCAAAAATCACACTTAGACTTTAAAATAAGCCGTTAAAGGGTGAAAACCCAAACCAGCCCCTAAACGACCCTGTAGGAGGTACGAGCACTTCGCACGGGACCAATGTAACTTGTTGGGACTGATCGCGTAGTCCCAGGTCTCCCGATTTGGAAATATCATGATAATTTGTAAAAATCACACTTACACTTAAAAACAAACCGTTAAAGGGTGAAAACCCAAACCAGCTGTCAAACGACCCCATAGTAGGCACGAACACCTCGCACGGGACCAATTTAACTTGTTGGAACCGACCGCGTAGTCCCGGGTCTTCCTATTAGAGAATATGATGATAGTTTGTAAAAATCACACTTAGACTTAAAAATAAGCCGTTAAAGGGTGAAAATCCAAACCGGCCCCAGACGACCCCGTAAGAGGCACGACGAACACCTCGCACGGAACCAATGTAACTGACCGCGTAGTCCCGGGTCTCCCGATTTGAGAATATGACGATAATTTGCAAAAATCACACTTAGACTTAAAATAAGCCGTTAAAGGGTGAAAATCTAAACCAGCCCCCAAACGATCGTATAGGAGGCACCAACACCTCGCACGGGACCAATGTAACTTGTAGGAATTGACTGCGTAGTCCCGGGTCTATCGGTTTGAGAATATGGCGATAATTTGAAAAAATCAACACTTAGACTTAAAAACAAGTCGTCAAAGGGTGAAAACCCAAACCAACCCCCAAACGATCCCGTAGGAGGCACGAACACCTCGCACGGGACCAATGTAGCTTGTTGGAACTGACCGCGTGGTCTCGGATCTACCGGTTTGAGAATATGATGATAATTTGCAAAAATCACGCTTAGACTTAAAAACAAGTTGTCAAAGGGTGAAAACTCAAACCAGCCCCCAAACGACCCCTTAGGAGGCACGAACACCTCGCACGGGACCAATGTAACTTGTTGGAACGAACCGCGTAGTCTAGGGTCTCCCGGTTTGGCAATATGATGATAATTTGCAAAACTTAACACTTCGACTTAAAAACAAGCCGTTAAAGGGTGAAAACCCAAACCAGCCCCCAAACGACCCCATAGGAGGCATGAACACCTCGCACGGGACCAATATAACTTGTAGGAACTGACCGCATAGTCCCGAATCTCCCGGTTTGTGAATATTATGATAATTTGCAAAAATCAACACTTAGACTTAAAAATAAGCCGTTAAAGGTTGAAAATCCAAACCAGCCCCCAAACGACCCCGTAAGAGGCACGAACACTTCGCACGGGACCAATGTAACTTGTAGGAACTGACCTCGTAGTCCTGGGTCTCCCGGTTTGAGAATATGGCGATAGTTTGTAAAAATCACACTTAGACTTGAAAACAAGCCGTTAAAGGGTGAAAACCCAAACCAACCCTCAAACGACCCCGTAGCAGGCACGAACACCTCGCGCGGGACCAATGTAACTTGTTGGAACTTATCGTGTAGTCTCGGGTCTCCGGATTTGAGAATATGATGGTAATTTGCAAAAATCGAACTTAGACTTAAAAATAAGCTGTTAATGGGTGAAAACCCAAACAATCCCCCAAACGACCCCGTAGGAGGCACCAACACCTCGCACGGGACCAATGTAACTAGTTGGAACTAATCGCGTAGTCTCAGGTCTCCCGGTTTGAGAATATGACGATAATTTGTAAAAATCACACTTAGACTAAAAAACAAGCCGATAAAGGGTGAAAATCCAAACCAGCCCCCAAACGACCCCGTAGGAGGCACGAACACCTCGCACGGGACCAATGCAACTCGTTGGAACTGATCGCGTACTCCAGGGTCTCCCGGTTTGAGAATCTGACGATAATTTGCAAAAATCACCCTTAGACTTAAAAACAAGCCGTTAAAGGGTGAAAACAAAAAACCAGCCCCCATACGTCCCTATAGGAGGTACGAACACCTCGCACGGGACTAATGTAACTTGTTGGAACTGATCGCGAAGTCTCGGGTCTCCCGATTTGAGAATATGATTATAATTTGTAAAAATCACACTTAGACTAAAAAACAAGCCGTTAAAGGGTGAAAACCCAAAGCAGCCACCAAACGACCCCGTAGGAGGCCCGAACAGCTTGCACGGGACCAATGCAACTTGTTGGAACTAATCGCATAGTCCAGGGTCTCCCGGTTTGAGAATCTGACGATAATTTGCAAAACTCACACTTAGACTTAAAAACAAGCCGTTAAAGGGTGAAAACCCAAACCAGCCCCCATACGACCCTGTAGGAGTTATGAACACCTCGCACGGGACCAATGTAACTTGTTGGAACTGATCGCGTAGTCCCGGGTCTCCCGATTTGAGAATATCAAAATAATTTGCAAAAAGCACACTTAGACTTAAAAACAAACCGTTGAAGGGTGAAAACCGAAACGACCCCATAGTATGCACAAACACCTCGCACGAGACCAATGTAACTTGTTGGAACAGACCGCGTAGTCCCGGGCCTCCCAGTTTGAGAATATGACGATAATTTGCAAAAATCACATTTAGACTTAAAAAGAAGCCGTTAAAGGTTGAAAATCCAAACCAGCCCCCAAACGATCCCGTAAGAGGCACGAACACCTCGCACGGGACCAATGTAACTTGTAGGAACTGACCTCGTAGTCCTGGGTCTCCCGGTTTGAGAATATGGCGATAGTTTGTAATAATCAAACTTAGACTTGAAAACAAGCCGTTAAAGGGTGAAAACCCAAACCGGACCCAGACGACCCCGTAAGAGGCACGAAAACCTCGCACGGAACCCATGTAACTTGTAGGAACTGATCGCGTAGTCCCGGGTCTCCCGATTTGAGAATATGACGATAATTTGCAAAAATCACACTTAGACTTAAAAATAAGCCGTTAAAGGGTGAAAATCCAAACCAGCCCCCAAACGATCCCGTAGGAGGCACCAACACCTCGCACGGGACAAATGTAACTTGTAGGAATTGACTGCGTAGTCCCGGGTCTACCGGTTTGAGAATATGGTGATAATTTGAAAAAATCAACACTTAGACTTGAAAACAAGCCGTCAAAGGGTGAAAACCCAAATCAGCCGCCAAACGACCCCGTAGGAGGCACGAACACCTCGCACGGGACCAATGTAGCATGTTGGAACTGACCGCGTAGTCAAGAGTCTCCCGGTTTGAGAATATGATGATAATTTGCAAAAATCACCCTTAGACTTAAAAATAAGATGTTAATGGGTGAAAACCCAAACCAGCCTCCACACGACCCCATAGGAGGCACGAATACCTCGCACGGGACCAACGTAACTTGTTGGAACTGACCGCGTAGTCCCGGGTCTCCCGGTTTGAGAATATGACGATAATTTGTAAAAATCACACTTAGACTTAAAAACAAGCTGTTAATGGGTGAAAACCCAAACCGACCCCAGACGACCCCGTAAGAGGCACGAAAACCTCGCACGAAACCAATGTAACTTGAAGGAACTGACCGCGTAGTCTCGGGTCTCCCGATTTGAGAATATGAGGATAATTTGCAAAAATCACACTTAGACTTAAAAACAAGCCGTTAAAGGGTGAAAACCCAAACCGGCCCCCAAACGACCCCGTAGGAGGCACGAAGACCTCGCACGGGACCAATGTAACTTGTTGGAACTGACCGCGTAGTCTCGGGTCTCCCGATTAGAGAATATGACGATAATTTGCAAAAATCACACTTAGACTTAAAAAACAAGCCGTTAAAGGGTGAAAATCCAAACCAGCTCCCAAACGATCCCGTAGGAGCCACCAACACCTCGCACGGGACCAATGTAACTTGTAGGAATTGACTGCATAGTCCCAGACTACCGGTTTGAGAATATGATGATAATTTGAAAAAATCAACACTTAGACTTAAAAACAAGTCGTCAAAGGCTGAAAACCCAAACCAGCCCCCAAACGACCCCGTAGGAGGCACGAACACCTCGCACGGGACCAATGTAACTTATTGGAACTGACCGCGTAATCCCGGGTCTCCTAATTTGAGAATATGACGATAATTTGCAAAAATCACATTTAGATTTAAAAAGAAGCCGTTAAAGGTTGAAAATCCAAACCAGCCCCCAAACGACCCCGTAAGAGGCACAAACACCTCGCACGGGACCAATGTAACTTGTAGGAACTGACCTCTTAGTCCTGGGTCTCCTGTTTTGAGAATAGGGCCATAGTTTGTAAAAATCACACCTAGACTTGAAAACAAGCCGTTAAAGGGTGAAAACCCAAACCGGCCCTAGACGACCCCGTAAGAGGCACGGACACCTCGCACGGAACCCATGTAACTTGTAGGAACTGATCGCGTAGTCCCGGGTCTCCCGATTTGAGAATATGACGATAATTTACAAATATCACACTTAGACTTAAAAATAAGCCGTTAAAGGGTGAAAATCCAACCAGCCCCCAAATGATCCCGTAGGAGGCACGAACACCTCGCACGAGACCAATGTAACTTTTAGGAATTGACTGCATAGTGCCGGGTCTACCGGTTTGAAAATATGACGATAATTTGCAAAAATCAACACTTAGACTTAAAAACAAGCCGTCAAAGGGTGAAAACCCAAATCAGCGGCCAAACGACCCCGTAGGAGGCACGGACACCTCGCACGGGACCAATGTAGCTTGTTGGAACTGATCGCGTAGTCAAGAGTCTCCCGGTTTGAGAATATGATGATAATTTGCAAAAATCACCCTTAGACTTAAAAATAAGCTGTTAATAGGTGAAATCCCAAACCAGCCCCCAAACGACCCCGTAGGAGGCACGAACACCTCGCACGGGACCGACATAACTTGTTGGAACTGACCGCGTAGTCCCGAGTCTCCCGGTTTGAGAATATGACGATAATTTGCAAAAATCACACTTAGACTTAAAAACAAGCTGTTAATGGGTGAAAACCCAAATCGGCCCCAGACGACCCCGTAAGAGGCACGAACACCTCGCACGAAACCAATGTAACTCGAAGGAACTGACTGCGCAGTCTCGGGTCTCTCGATTTGAGAATATGAGGATAATTTGCAAAAATCATACTTAGACATAAAAACAAGCCGTTAAAGGATGAAAACCCAAACCGGCCCCCAAACGACCCCGTAGGAGGCACGAACATCTCGCACGGGACCAATGTAACATGTTGGAACTGATCGCGTAGTCCCGGGTCTCCCGATTAGAGAATATGATGATAATTTGAAAAAATCACACTTTGACTTAAAAAACAAGCCGTTAAAGGGTGAAAATCCAAACCAGCGCACAAAATATCCCGTAGGAGGCACCAACACCTCGCACGGGACCAATGTAACTTGTAGGAATCGACTGCGTAGTCCCGGGCTACCGGTTTGAGAATATGATGATAATTTGAAAAAATCAAGACTTAGACTTAAAAACAAGTTGTCAAAGACTGAAAATGCAAACCAGCCCCCAAACGACCCCGTAGGAGGCACGGACACCTGGCACGGGACCAATGTAACTTGTTGGAACTGATCGCGCAGTCCAGGGTCTCCCGGTTTGAGAATATGATGATAATTTGCAAAAAACACACTTAGACTTAAAAATAAGTTGTCAAAGGGTGAAAACCCAAACCAACCCCCAAACGACCCCGTAAGAGGCACGAACCCCTCGCATGGGACCAATGTAACTTGTTGGAACTGATCGCATAGTCTCGGGTCTCCCGGTTTGACAATATAACCATAATTTGCAAAAATCAACACTTAGACATAAAAACAAGCCGTTAAAGGGTGAAAAACCAAACCAGCCCCCAAACGACCCCATAGGAGACATGAACACCTCGCACGGGACCAATGTAACTTGTTGGAACGGACCGCGTAATCTCGGGTCTCTCGGTTTGACAATATGATGACAATTTGCAAAAATTAACACTTAGACTTAAAAACAAGCCGTTAAAGGGTGAAAACCCAAACCAGCCCCCAAACGACCCCGTAGGAGGCATGCACACCTCGCACGGGAGCAATATAACTTATAGGAACTGACCGCATAGTCCCGACTCTCCCGATTTGTGAATATTATGATAATTTGCAAAAATCAACACTTAGACTTAAAAACAAGGCGTTAAAGGGTGAAAACCCAAACGACCCCGTAGGAGGCACGAACACCTCGCGCGGGACCAATGTAAATTGTTGGAACTGATCGTGTAGTCTGGGGTCTCCCGATTTGAGAATATGACGATAATTTGTAAAAATCACATTTAGACTAAAAAAAAAGCCGTTAAAGGTTGAAAATCCAAACTAGCCCCCAAACGACCTCGTAAGAGGAACGAACACCTCGCACGTGACCAATGTAACTTGTAGGAACTGACCTCGTAGTCATTGGTCTCCCGGTTTGAGAATATGGTGATAGTTTGTAAAAATCACACTTAGACTTAAAAACAAGTCGTTAAAGGGTGAAAACCCAAACCGGCCCCAGACAACCCCGTAAGAGGCACGAACACCTCGCACGGAACCCATGTAAGTTGTAGGAACTGACCGCGTAGTTCCGGGTCTTCTGGTTTGAGAATCTGACGATAATTTGCAAAAATCACACTTAGACTTAAAAACAAGCCGTTAAAGGGTGAAAACCCAAACTAGCCCCATACGACACTGTAGGAGTTACGAACTCCTCGCACGGGACCAATGTAACTTGTTGGAACTGATCGTGTAGTCCCGGGTCTCCCGGTTTGAGAATATCAAAATAATTTGCAAAAATCAACACTTAGACTTAAAAACAAGACGTCAAAGGGTGAAAACCCAAACCAGCCACCAAACGACCCCGTAGGAGGCACGAACACCTCGCACGGGACCAATGTAGCTTGTTGGAACTAACCGCGTAGTGGCGAGTCTCCCGGTTTGAGAATATGATGATAATTTGCAAAAATCACGCTTAGACTTAAAAACAAGTTGTCAAAGGGTGAAAACCCAAACCAGCCCCCAAACGACCCCGTAGGAGGCAGGAACACCTTGCACGGGACCAATGTAACTTGTTGGAACGGACCGCGTAGTCTTGGGTCTCCTGGTTTGAGAATATGACGATAATTTGAAAAAATCAACACTTAGACTTAAAAACAAGTCAATAAAGGGTGAAACCCCAAACCAACCACCAAACGACCCCGTAGGAGGTACGAATACCTCGCACGGGACCAACGTAACTTGATGGAAGTGACCGCGTAGTCCCGAGTCTCCCGGTTTGAGAATATGACGATAATTTGCAAAAATCACACTTAGACTTAAAAACAAGCTGTTAATGGGTGAAAACCCAAATCGGCCCCAGACGACCCCGTAAGAGGCACGAACACCTCGCACGAAACCAATGTAACTCGAAGGAACTGACTGCGCAGTCTCGGGTCTCTCGATTTGAGAATATGAGGATAATTTGCAAAAATCATACTTAGACATAAAAACAAGCCGTTAAAGGATGAAAACCCAAACCGGCCCCCAAACGACCCCGTAGGAGGCACGAACATCTCGCACGGGACCAATGTAACATGTTGGAACTGATCGCGTAGTCCCGGGTCTCCCGATTAGAGAATATGATGATAATTTGAAAAAATCACACTTTGACTTAAAAAACAAGCCGTTAAAGGGTGAAAATCCAAACCAGCGCACAAAATATCCCGTAGGAGGCACCAACACCTCGCACGGGACCAATGTAACTTGTAGGAATCGACTGCGTAGTCCCGGGCTACCGGTTTGAGAATATGATGATAATTTGAAAAAATCAAGACTTAGACTTAAAAACAAGTTGTCAAAGACTGAAAATGCAAACCAGCCCCCAAACGACCCCGTAGGAGGCACGGACACCTGGCACGGGACCAATGTAACTTGTTGGAACTGATCGCGCAGTCCAGGGTCTCCCGGTTTGAGAATATGATGATAATTTGCAAAAAACACACTTAGACTTAAAAATAAGTTGTCAAAGGGTGAAAACCCAAACCAACCCCCAAACGACCCCGTAAGAGGCACGAACCCCTCGCATGGGACCAATGTAACTTGTTGGAACTGATCGCATAGTCTCGGGTCTCCCGGTTTGACAATATAACCATAATTTGCAAAAATCAACACTTAGACATAAAAACAAGCCGTTAAAGGGTGAAAAACCAAACCAGCCCCCAAACGACCCCATAGGAGACATGAACACCTCGCACGGGACCAATGTAACTTGTTGGAACGGACCGCGTAATCTCGGGTCTCTCGGTTTGACAATATGATGACAATTTGCAAAAATTAACACTTAGACTTAAAAACAAGCCGTTAAAGGGTGAAAACCCAAACCAGCCCCCAAACGACCCCGTAGGAGGCATGCACACCTCGCACGGGAGCAATATAACTTATAGGAACTGACCGCATAGTCCCGACTCTCCCGATTTGTGAATATTATGATAATTTGCAAAAATCAACACTTAGACTTAAAAACAAGGCGTTAAAGGGTGAAAACCCAAACGACCCCGTAGGAGGCACGAACACCTCGCGCGGGACCAATGTAAATTGTTGGAACTGATCGTGTAGTCTGGGGTCTCCCGATTTGAGAATATGACGATAATTTGTAAAAATCACATTTAGACTAAAAAAAAAGCCGTTAAAGGTTGAAAATCCAAACTAGCCCCCAAACGACCTCGTAAGAGGAACGAACACCTCGCACGTGACCAATGTAACTTGTAGGAACTGACCTCGTAGTCATTGGTCTCCCGGTTTGAGAATATGGTGATAGTTTGTAAAAATCACACTTAGACTTAAAAACAAGTCGTTAAAGGGTGAAAACCCAAACCGGCCCCAGACAACCCCGTAAGAGGCACGAACACCTCGCACGGAACCCATGTAAGTTGTAGGAACTGACCGCGTAGTTCCGGGTCTTCTGGTTTGAGAATCTGACGATAATTTGCAAAAATCACACTTAGACTTAAAAACAAGCCGTTAAAGGGTGAAAACCCAAACTAGCCCCATACGACACTGTAGGAGTTACGAACTCCTCGCACGGGACCAATGTAACTTGTTGGAACTGATCGTGTAGTCCCGGGTCTCCCGGTTTGAGAATATCAAAATAATTTGCAAAAATCAACACTTAGACTTAAAAACAAGACGTCAAAGGGTGAAAACCCAAACCAGCCACCAAACGACCCCGTAGGAGGCACGAACACCTCGCACGGGACCAATGTAGCTTGTTGGAACTAACCGCGTAGTGGCGAGTCTCCCGGTTTGAGAATATGATGATAATTTGCAAAAATCACGCTTAGACTTAAAAACAAGTTGTCAAAGGGTGAAAACCCAAACCAGCCCCCAAACGACCCCGTAGGAGGCAGGAACACCTTGCACGGGACCAATGTAACTTGTTGGAACGGACCGCGTAGTCTTGGGTCTCCTGGTTTGAGAATATGACGATAATTTGAAAAAATCAACACTTAGACTTAAAAACAAGTCAATAAAGGGTGAAACCCCAAACCAACCACCAAACGACCCCGTAGGAGGTACGAATACCTCGCACGGGACCAACGTAACTTGATGGAAGTGACCGCGTAGTCCCGGGTCTCCCGATTTGAGAATATGACGATAATTTGAAAAAATTAACACTTAGACCCAAAAATAAGTCGATAAAGGGTGAAAACCCAAACCATCCCCCAAACGACCCTGTAGGAGGTACGAACACCTCGCACGGGACCAATGTAACTTGTTGGAACTGATCGCGTAGTCCCGGATCTCCCGGTTTAAGAATATCATGATAATTTGCAAAAATCACACTTAGACTTAAAAATAACCCATTAAAGGGTGAAAACCCAAACTAGCCCCCAAACGACCCCATAGTAGGCACGAACACCTCGCACGGGACCAATGTAACTTGTTGGAATCGAC
Source organism: Sambucus nigra (assembly GCA_949130495.1). Lineage (NCBI taxonomy): Eukaryota > Viridiplantae > Streptophyta > Magnoliopsida > Dipsacales > Adoxaceae > Sambucus > Sambucus nigra. Next base: position 401,360,835 of record OX422211.1, read on the forward strand.
CGCGTAGTCCCGGCTCTCTCTGTTTGAGAATATGACTATAATTTGCAAAAATCAAACTTAGACTTAAAAACAAGCCATTAAAGGGTGAAAATCCAAACCAGCCCCCAAAGGACCCCGTAAGAAGAACGAAAACCTCGCACGGGACCAATGTTACTTGTAGGAACTGACCGCGTAGTCCTGGGTCTCCCGGTTTGGGAATATGATGATAGTTTGTAAAAATCAACACTTAGACTTAAAAACAAGCCGTTAAAGGGTGAAAACCCAAACCAGCCCCCAAACGACCCCGTAGGAGGCACGAACACCTCGCACGGGACCATTATAACTTGTTGGAACTGACCGCGCAGTACCGGGTCTCCCGATTTGAGAATATGACGATAATTTAAAAAAATCACACTTAGACTTAAAAACAAGCCTTTAAAGGGTGAAAACCCAAACCGGCCCCCAAACGACCCCGTAGGAGGCACGAACACCTCGCACGGGACCAATGTAACATGTTGGAACTGACCGCGTAGTCCCGGTTCTCCCGATTTGAGAATATGATGATAATTTGCAAAAATCACGCTTAGACTTAAAAACAAGCCGTTAAAGGGTGAAAATCCAAACCAGCCCCCAAACGATCCCGTAGGAGGCACCAACTCCTCGCACAGGAACAATGTAACTTGTAGGAATTTCCTGCATAGTCCTGGGCTACCGGTTTCAGAATATGATGATAATTTGAAAAAATCAACACTTCGACTTAAAAACAAGTTGTCAAAAGCTGAAAACCCAAACCAGCCCCCAAACAACCCCGTAGGAGGCACGCACACCTCGCACGGGACCAATGTAACTTGTTGGAACTGACCGCGTAGTCCCGGGTCTCTCGGTTTGAGAATATGATGATAATTTACAAAAATCACGCTTAGACTTAAAACACAAGTTGTCAAAGGGTGAAAACCCAAACCAGCCCCCAAACGACCCCCTTAGGAGGCACGAACACCTCGCACGGGACCAATGTAACTTGTTGGAACTGACCGCGTAGTCACGGGTATCCCGGTTTGACAATATAACGATAATTTGCAAAAATTAACACTTAGACTAAAAAACAAGCCGTTAAAGGGTGAAAACCCAAACCAGCCCCCAAACGACCCCGTAGGACGCATGAACACCTCGCACGGGACCAATATAACTTGTAGGAACTGACCGCGTAGTCCCGAGTCTCCCAGTTTGTGAATATTATGATAATTTTCCAAAATCAACACTTAGACTTAAAAACAAGCCGTTAAAGGGTGAAAACCCAAACCAGCCCCCATACGACACCGTAGGAGGCACGAACACCTCACGCGGGACCAATGTAACTTGTTGGAACTGATCATGTAATCCTGGGTCTCCCGGTTTGAGAATATGACGGTAATTTGCAAAATCACACTTAGACTTAAAAACAAGCTGTTAATGGGTGAAAACCCAAACAATCCCCCAAACGACCCCATAGGAGGCACGAACACCTCGCACGGGACCAATATAACTTGTTGGAACTGACCGCGTAGTCTCGGGTCTCCCGGTTTGAGAATATGATGATAATTTATAAAAATCACACTTTGACTAAAAAACAAGCCGTTAAAGGGTGAAAACCCAAACCAGCCCCCAAACGACCCCGTAGGAGACACGAACACCTCGTACGGGACCATTGTAACTTGTTGGAACTGATCGCGTAGTCCAAGGTCTCCCGGTTTGAGAATCTGATGATAATTTGCAAAAATCACACTTGGACTTTAAAACAAGCCGTTAAAGGGTGAAAACCCAAACCAGCCCCCAAACGACCCTGTAGGAGGTACGAACACTTCGAACGGGACCAATTTAACATGTCATAACTGATCGCGAAGTCCCAGGTCTCCCGATTTGGGAATGTCATTATAATTTGTAAAAATCACACTTAGACTTAAAAACAAACCGTTAAAGGGTGAAAACCCAAACCAGCCGTCAAACGACCCCATAGTAGGCACGAACACCTCGCACGGGACCAATGTAACTTGTTGGAACCGACCGCGTAGTCCCGAGTCTTCCTATTTGAGAATATGACGATAATTTGCAAAAATCACACTTAGACTTAAAAATAAGCCGTTAAAGGGTGAAAACCCAAACCATCCCCCAAACGACCCTGTAGGAGGTACGAACACCTCGCACGGGACCAATAAAACTTGTTGGAACTGACTACGAAGTCTCGGGTCTCCCGGTTTGAGAATATGGCTATAATTTATAAAAATAACACTTAGACTAAAAAATAAGTCGTTAAAGAGTGAAAACCCAAACGAGCCCCCAAACGACACTGTAGGAGGCACGAACACCTCGCACGGGACCAATGCAACTTGTTGGAACTGATCGCGTAGTCCAGGGTCTCCCGGTTTGAGAATCTGACGATAATTTGCAAAAATGACCCTTAGATTTAAAAACAAGACGTTAAAGGGTGAAAACCCAAACCAGCCCCCATACGACCATGTAGGAGGTACGAAGACCTCGCACGGGACCAAAGTAACTTGTTGGAACTGATCGGGTAGTCCCGGGTCTCCAGGTTTGAGAATATCAAAATAATTTAGAAAAATCACACTTAGACTTAAAAACAAACCGTTAAAGGGTGAAAACCGACACGACCCCATAGTAGGCACAAACACCTCGCACGGGACGAATATAACTTGTTGGAACAGACCGCGTAGTCCCGGGTCTCCCTGTTTGAGAATATGACGATAATTTGCAAAAATCACATTTAGACATAAAAACAAGCCGTTAAAGGTTAAAAATCGAAACCAGCCCCCAGACGACCCCGTAGGAGGCACGAACACCTCGCACGGGACCAATGTAACTTGTTGGAACTGACCGCGCAGTCCCGGGTCTCCCGATTTGAGAATATGACCATAATTTGCAAAAATCACACTTAGACTTAAAAACAAGCCGTTAAAGAGTGAAAACCCAAACCGGCCCCCAAACGACCCCGTAGGAGGCACAAACACCTCGCACGGGACCAATGTAACATGTTGGAACTGACCGTGTAGTCCTGGGTCTCCCGATTTGAGAATATGACGATAATTTGTAAAAATCATGCTTAGACTTAAAAACAAGCCGTTAAAGGGTGAAAATCCAAACCGGCTCCAAACGACCCCGTAAGAGGAACTAACACCTCGCACGGAATCAATGTAACTTGTAGGAACTAACCGCGTAGTCCCGGGTCTCCCAATTTTGAGAATTTGACGATAATTCAAAAAAATCACACTTAGACTTAAAAATAAGCCGTTAAAATGTGAAAATCCAAACCAGCCCCCAAACGATCTCGTAGGAGGCACCAACACCTCGCACGGTACCAATGTAACTTGTAGGAATTGACTGCGTAGTCCCGGGTCTACTGGTTTGAGAATATGGTGATAGTTTGAAAAAATCAACACTTAGACTTAAAAACAAACCGTCAAAGGGTGAAAACCCAAACCAGCCCCCAAACAACCCCGTAGGAGGCACGACCACCTCGCACGGGACCAATGTAGCTTGTTGGAACTGACCGCGTAGTGTCGAGTCTCCCGGTTGGAGAATATGATGATAATTTGCAAAAATCATGCTTAGACATAAAAACAAGTTGTCAAAGGGTGAAAACCCAAACCAACCCCCAAACGACCCCGTAGGAGGCATGAACACCTCGTACGGGACCAATGTAACTTATAAGAAACTGACCGCATAGTCTCGGGTCTCTCGGTTTGTGAATATTATGATAATTTGAAAAAATAAACACTTAGACTTAAAAACAAGTCGATAAAGGGTGAAAACCCAAACCAACCCCCAAATGACCCCGTAGGAGGTACGAACACCTCGCAGGGGACCAACGTAACTTGTTGGAACTGATCGTGTAGTCTCGGGTCTCCCGATTTGAGAATATGATGATAATTTGCAAAAATCACGCTTAGACTTAAAAATAAGTTGTTAATGGTTGAAAATCCAAACCAACCCCCAAACGACCTCGTAAGAGGAACGAACACCTCGCACGGGACCAATGTAACTTTAGGAACTGACCTCGTAGTCCCAGGTCTCCCGAATTGAGAATATGATGATAATTTGTAAAAATCACACTTAGACTAGAAAACAAGCCGTTAAAGGGTGAAAACCCAAACCGGCCCCAGACGACCCCGTAAGAGGCACGAACACCTCGCACGGAACCCATGTAACTTGTAGGAACTGACCGCGTAGTCCCGGGTCTCCCGGTTTGAGAATCTGACGATAATTTGCAAAAATCACACTTAGACTTAAAAACAAGCCGTTAAAGGGTGAAAACCCAAACCAGCCCCCATACGACCCTGTAGGAGTTACGAACACCTCGCACGGGACCAATTTAACGTGTTGGAACTGATCGCGTAGTCGAGGGTCTCCCGGTTTGAGAATATCAAAATAATTTGCAAATATCAACACTTAGACTTAAAAACAAGCCGTCAAAGGGTGAAAACCCAAACCAGCCACCAAATGACCCCGTAGGAGGCACGAACACCTCGCACGGGACCAATGTCGCTTGTTGGAACTGATCGCGTAGTGCCGAGTCTCCCGGTTTGAGAATATGATGATAATTTGCAAAAATCACGCTTAGACTTAAAAACAAGTTGTCAAAGGGTGAAAACCCAAACCAGCCCCCAAACGACCTCGTAGGAGGCAGGAACACCTCGCACGGGACCAACGTAACTTGTTGGAACGGACCGCGTAGTCTCGGGTCTCCCGGTTTGAGAATATGACGATTATTTGAAAAAATCAATACTTAGACTTAAAACAAGTCGATGAAGGGTGAAAACCCAAACCAGCCCCCAAACGACCCCGTAGGAGGTACGAACACCTCGCACGGGACCAACGTAACTTGTTGGAACTGACCGCGTAGTCCCGGGTCTCCCGGTTTGAGAATATGACGATAATTTGAAAAAATTAACACTTAGACCCAAAAACAAGTTGATAAAGGGTGAAAACCCAAACCATCCCCCAAACGATCCTATAGGAGGTACGAACACCTCGTACGGGACCAATGTAAATTGTTGGAAGTGATCGCGTAGTCCCGGATCTCCCGGTTTAAGAATATCATGATAATTGGCAAAAATCACACATAGACTTAAAAACAAACCATTAAAGGGTGAAAACCCAAACTAGCCCCCAAACGACCCCATAGTAGGCACGAACACCTCGAACGGGACCAATGTAACTTGTTTGAATCGACTGCGTAGTCCCGGGTCTCCCTGTTTGAGAATATGACTATAATTTGCAAAAATAAAACTTAGACTTAAAAACAAGCCATTAAAGTGTGAAAATCCAAACCAGCCCCCAAACGACCCCGTAAGAGGAACGAACACCTCGCACGGGACCAATGTTACTTGTAGGAACTGACCGCGTAGTCCTGGGTCTCCCGGTTTGAGAATATGACAATAGTTTGTAAAAATCACACTTAGACTTAAAAACAAGCCGTTAAAGGGTGAAAACCCAAACCAGCCCCAGACGACCCCGTAGGAGGCACGAACACCTCGTACGGGACCAATGTAACTTGTTGGAACTGACCGCGCAGTCCCGGGTCTCCCGATTTGAGAATATGACGATAATTTGCAAAAATCACACTTAGACTTAAAAACAAGCCGTTAAAGGGTGAAAACCCAAACCGGCCCACAAACGACCCCGTACGAGGCATGAACACCTCGCACGGGACGAATGTAACATGTTGGAACTGACTGCGTAGTCCCGGGTCTCCCGATTTGAGAATATGATGATAATTTGCAAAAATCACGCTTAGACTTAAAAACAAGCCGTTAAAGGGTGAAAATCCAAACCGGCTCCAAACGACCCCGTAGGAGGCACGAACACCTCGTACGGAATCAATGTAACTTGTAGGAACTGACCGCGTAGTCCCGGGTCTCCCGATTTTGAGAATATGACGATAATTTGAAAAAATCACACTTAGACTTAAAAATAAGCCGTTAAAATGTGAAAATCCAAACCAGCCCCCAAACGATCCCGTAGGAGGCACCAACACCTCGCACGGTACCAATGTAACTTGTAGGAATTGACTGCGTAGTCCCGAGTCTACTGGTTTGAGAATATGGTGATAATTTGAAAAAATCAACACTTAGACTTAAAAACAAACCGTCAAAGGGTGAAAACCCAAACCAGCCCCCAAACGACCCCGTAGGAGGCACGACCACCTCGCACGGGACCAATGTAGCTTGTTGGAACAAACCGCGTTGTGCCGAGTCTCCCAGTTTGAGAATATGATGATAATTTGCAAAAATCATGCTTAGACATAAAAACAAGTTGTCAAAGGGTGAAAACCCAAACCAGCCCCCAAACGACCCCGTAGGAGGCATGAACACCTCGCACGGGACCAATGTAACTTATAGGAACTGACCGCATAGTCTCGGGTCTCTCGGTTTGTGAATATTATGATAATTTGAAAAAATCAACACTTAGAACTAAAAACAAGTCGATAAAGGGTGAAAACCCAAACCAGCCCCCAAACGACCCCGTAGGAGGTACGAACACCTCGCACGGGACCAACGTAACTTGTTGGAACTGACTGCGTAGTCCCGGGTCTCCCGATTTGAGAATATGATGATAATTTGCAAAAATCACGCTTAGACTTGAAAACAAGCCGTTAAAGGGTGAAAACCCAAACCGGCCCCAGACGACCCCGTAAGAGGCACGAACACCTCGCACGGAACCCATGTAACTTGTAGGAACTGATCGCGTAGTCCCGGGTCTCCCGGTTTGAGAATCTGACGATAATTTGCAAAAATCACACTTAGACTTAAAAACAAGCCGTTAAAGGGTGAAAACCCAAACCAGCCCCCATACGACCCTGTAGGAGTTACGAACACCTCGCATGGGACCAATGTAACGTGTTGGAACTGATCGCGTAGTCGAGGGTCTCCCGGTTTGAGAATTTCAAAATAATTTACCAAAATCAACATTTAGACTTAAAAACAAGCCGTCAAAGGGTGAAAACCCAAACCAGCCACCAAAAGACCCCGTAGGAGGCACGAACACCTCGCACGGGACCAATGTCGCTTGTTGGAACTGACCGGGTAGTGCCAAGTCTCCCGATTTGAGAATATGATGATAATTTGCAAAAATCACGCTTAGACTTAAAAACAAGTTGTCAAAGGGTGAAAACCCAAACCAGCCCCCAAACGACCTCGTAGGAGGCAGGAACACCTCTCACGGGACCAACGTAACTTGTTGGAACGGACCGCGTAGTCTCGGTTCTCCCGGTTTGAGAATATGACGATAATTTGAAAAAATCAATACTTAGAATTAAAACAAGTCGATAAAGGGTGAAAACCCAAACCAGCCCCCAAACGACCCCGTAGGAGGTACGAACACCTCGCACGGGACCAACGTAACTTGTTGGAACTGACCGCGTAGTCCCGGGTCTCCCGGTTTGAGAATATGACGATAATTTGAAAAAATTAACACTTAGACCCAAAAACAAGTTGATAAAGGGTGAAAACCCAAACCATCCCCCAAACGACCCTATAGGAGGTATGAACACCTCGCACGGGACCAATGTAACTTGTTGGAAGTGATCGTGTAGTCCTGGATCTCTCGGTTTAAGAATATCATGATAATTGGCAAAAATCACACTTAGACTTAAAAACAAACCATTAAAGGGTGAAAACCCAAACTAGCCCCCAAACGACCCCATAGTAGGCACGAACACCTCGAACAGGACCAATGTAACTTGTTGGAATCGACCGCGTAGTCCCGGGTCTCCCTGTTTGAGAATATGACTATAATTTGCAAAAATCAAACTTAGACTTAAAAACAAGCCATTAAAGGGTGAAAATCCAAACCAGCCCCCAAACGACCCCGTAAGAGGAACGAACACCTCGCACGGGACCAATGTTACTTGTAGGAACTGACCGCGTAGTCCTGGGTCTCCCGGTTTGAGAATATGACAATAGTTTGTAAAAATCACGCTTAGACTTAAAAACAAGCCGTTAAAGGGTGAAAACCCAAAACAGCCCCAGACGACCCCGTAGGAGGCACGAACACCTCGCACGGGACCAATGTAACTTGTTGGAACTGACCGCGCAGTCCCGGGTCTCCCGATTTGAGAATATGACGATAATTTGCAAAAATCACACTTAGACTTAAAAACAAGCCGTTAAAGGGTGAAAACCCAAACCGGCCCCCAAACGACCCCGTACGAGGCACGAACACCTCGCACGGGACCAATGTAACATGTTGGAACTGACTGCGTAGTCCCGGGTCTCCCGATTTGAGAATATGACGATAATTTGCAAAAATCACGCTTAGACTTAAAAACAAGCCGTTAAAGGGTGAAAATCCAAACCGGCTCCAAACGACCCCGTAAGAGGCACGAACACCTCGCACGGAATCAATGTAACTTGTAGGAACTGACCGCGTAGTCCCGGGTCTCCCGATTTTGAGAATATGACGATAATTTGAAAAAATCACACTTAGATTTAAAAATAAGCCGTTAAAATGTGAAAATCAAAACCAGCCCCCAAACGATCTCGTAGGAGGCACCAACACCTTGCACGGTACCAACGTAACTTGTAGGAATTGACAGCGTAGTCCCGAGTCTACTGGTTTGAGAATATGGTGATAATTTGAAAAAAGCAACACTTAGACTTAAAAACAAACCGTCAAAGGGTGAAAACCCAAACCAGCCCCCAAACGACCCCGTAGGAGGCACGACCACCTCTCACGGGACCAATGTAGCTTGTTGGAACAGACCGCGTAGTGCCGAGTCTCCCGGTTTGAGAATATGATGATAATTTGCAAAAATCACGCATAGACATAAAAATAAGTTGTCAAAGGGTGAAAACCCAAACCAGCCCCCAAACGACCCCGTAGGAGGCATGAACACCTCACACGGGACCAATGTAACTTATAGGAACTGACCGCATAGTCTCGGGTCTCTCGGTTTGAGAATATGATGATAATTTGCAAAAATCACGCTTAGACTTAAAAACAAGTTGTCAAAGGATGAAAACCCAAACCAGCCCCCAAACGACCTCGTAGGAGGCGGGAACACCTCGCACGGGACCAACGTAACTTGTTGGAACGGACCGCGTAGTCTCGGGTCTCCCGGTTTGAGAATATGACGATAATTTGGAAAAATCTATACTTAGACTTAAAACAAGTCCATAAAGGGTGAAAACCCAAACCAGCCCCCAAACGACCCCGTAGGAGGTACGAACACCTCGCACGGGACCAACGTAACTTGTTGGAACTGACCGCGTAGTCCCGGGTCTCCCGGTTTGAGAATATGACGATAATTTGAAAAAATTAACACTTAGACCCAAAAACAAGTTGATAAAGGGTGAAAACCCACACCATCCCCCAAACGACCCTATAGGAGGTACGAACACCTCGCACGGGACCAATGTAACTTGTTGGAAGTGATCGGGTAGTCCCGGATCTCCCGGTTTAAGAATATCATGATAATTGGCAAAAATCACACTTAGACTTAAAAACAAACCATTAAAGGGTGAAAACCCAAACTAGCCCCCAAACGACCCCATAGTAGGCACGAACACCTCGAACAGGACCAATGTAACTTGTTGGAATCGACCGCGTAGTCCCGGGTCTCCCTGTTTGAGAATATGACTATAATTTGCAAAAATCAAACTTAGACTTAAAAACAAGCCATTAAAGGGTGAAAATCCAAACCAGCCCCCAAACGACCCCGTAAGAGGAACGAACACCTCGCACGGGACCAATGTTACTTGTAGGAACTGACCGCGTAGTCCTGGGTCTCCCGGTTTGAGAATATGACAATAGTTTCTAAAAATCACACTTAGACTTAAAAACAAGCCGTTAAAGGGTGAAAACCCAAACCAGCCCCAGACGACCCCGTAGGAGGCACGAACACCTCGCACGGGACCAATGTAACTTGTTGGAACTGACCGTGTAGTCCCGGGTCTCCCGATTTGAGAATATGACGATAATTTGCAAAAATCACACTTAGACTTAAAAACAAGCCGTTAAAGGGTGAAAACCTAAACCGGCCCCCAAACGACCCCGTACGAGGCACGAACACCTCGCACGGGACGAATGTAACATGTTGGAACTGACTGCGTAGTACCGGGTCTCCCGATTTGAGAATATGACGATAATTTGCAAAAATCACGCTTAGACTTAAAAACAAGCCGTTAAAGGGTGAAAATCCAAACCGGCTCCAAACGACCCCGTAAGAGGCACGAACACCTCGCACGGAATCAATGTAACTTGTAGGAACTGACCGCGTAGTCCCGGGTCTCCCGATTTTGAGAATATGACGATAATTTGAAAAAATCACACTTAGACTTAAAAATAAGCCGTTAAAATGTGAAAATCCAAACCAGCCCCCAAACGATCCCGTAGGAGGCACCAACACCTCGCACGGTACCAATGTAACTTGTAGGAATTGACTGCGTAGTTCCGAGTCTACTGGTTTGAGAATATGGTGATAATTTGAAAAAATCAACACTTAGACTTAGAAACAAACCGTCAAAGGGTGAAAACCCAAACCAGCCCCCAAACGACCCCGTAGGAGGCACGACCACCTCGCACGGGACCAATGTAGCTTGTTGGAACAGACCGCGTAGTGCCGAGTCTCTCGGTTTGAGAATATGATGATAATTTGCAAAAATCACGCTTAGACATAAAAACAAGTTGTCAAAGGGGGAAAATCCAAACCAGCCCCCAAACGACCCCGTAGGAGGCATGAACACCTCGCACAGGACCAATGTAACTTATAGGAACTGACCGCATAGTCTCGGGTCTCTCGGTTTGTGAATATTATGATAATTTGAAAAAATCAACACTTAGAACTAAAAACAAGTCGATAAAGGGTGAAAACCCAAACCAGCCCCCAAACGACCCCTTAGGAGGTACGAACACCTCGCACGGGACCAACGTAACTTGTTGGAACTGATCGTGTAGTCTCGGGTCTCCCGATTTGAGAATATGACGATAATTTGCAAAAATCACGCTTAGACTTAAAAACAAGTTGTTAAAGGTTGAAAATCCAAACCAGCCCCGAAACGACCTCGTAAGAGGAACGAACACCTCGCACGGGACCAATGTAACTTGTAGGAACTGACCTCGTAGTCCCAGGTCTCCCGATTTGAGAATATGATGATAATTTGTAAAAATCACACTTAGACTTGAAAACAAGCCGTTAAAGGGTGAAAACCCAAACCGGCCCCAGACGACCCCGTAAGAGGCACGAACACCTCGCACGGAACCCATGTAACTTGTAGGAACTGATCGCGTAGTCCCGGGTCTCCCGGTTTGAGAATCTGACGATAATTTGCAAAAATCACACTTAGACTTAAAAACAAGCCGTTAAAGGGTGAAAACCCAAACCAGCCCCCATACGACCCTGTAGGAGTTACGAACACCTCGCACGGGACCAATGTAACGTGTTGGAATTGATCGCGTAGTCGAGGGTCTCCCGGTTTGAGAATATCAAAATAATTTGCAAAAACCAACACTTAGACTTAAAAACAAGCCGTCAAAGGGTGAAAACCCAAACCAGCCACCAAACGATCCTGTAGGAGGCACGAACACCTCGCACGGGACCAATGTTGCTTGTTGGAACTGATCGCGTAGTGCCGAGTCTCCCGGTTTGAGAATATGATGATAATTTGCAAAAATCACGCTTAGACTTAAAAACAAGTTGTCAAATGGTGAAAACCCAAACCAGCCCCCAAACGACCTCGTAGCAGGCAAGAACACCTCGCACGGGACCAATGTAACTTGTTGGAACGGACCGCGTAGTCTCGGGTCTACCGGTTTGAGAATATGACGATAATTTGAAAAAAATCAATACTTAGACTTAAAAACAAGTCCATAAAGGGTGAAAACCCAAACCAGCCCCCAAACGACCCCGTAGGAGGTACGAACACCTCGCACGGGACCAACGTAACTTGTTGGAACTGACCGCGTAGTCCCGGGTCTCTCGGTTTGAGAATATGACGATAATTTGAAAAAATTAACACTTAGACCCAAAAATAAGTCGATAAAGGGTGAAAACCCAAACCATCCCCCAAACGACCCTGTAGGAGGTACGAAGACCTCGTACGGGACCAATGTAACTTGTTGGAACTGATCGCGTAGTCCCGGATCTCCCGATTTAAGAATATCATGATAATTGGCAAAAATCACACTTAGACTTAAAAACAAACCATTAAAGGGTGAAAACCCAAACTAGCCCCCAAACGACCCCATAGTAGGCACGAACACCTCGAACGGGACCAATGTAACTTGTTGGAATCGACCGCGTAGTCCCGGGTCTCCCTGTTTGAGAATATGACTATAATTTGCAAAAATCAAACTTAGACTTAAAAACAAGCCATTAAAGGGTGAAAATCCAAACCAGCCCCCAAACGACCCCGTAAGAGGAACGAACACCTCGCACGGGACCAATGTTACTTGTAGGAACTGACCACGTAGTCCTGGGTCTCCCGGTTTGAGAATATGACAATAGTTTGTAAAAATCACACTTAGACTTAAAAACAAGCCGTTAAAGGGTGAAAACCCAAACCAGCCCCAGACGACCCCGTAGGAGGCACGAACACCTCGCACGGGACCAATGTAACTTGTTGGAACTAACCGCGCAGTCCCGGGTCTCCCGATTTGAGAATATAACGATAATTTGAAAAAATCACACTTAGACTTAAAAGCAAGCCGTTAAAGGGTGAAAACCCAAATCGGCCCCCAAACGACCCCATAGGAGGCACGAACACCTCGCACGGGACCAATGTAACATGTTGGAACTGACCGCGTAGTCCCGGGTCTCCCGATTTGAGAATATAACGATAATTTGTAAAAATCACGCTTAGACTTAAAAGCAAGCCGTTAAAGGGTGAAAATCCAAACCGGCTCCAAACGACCCCGTAAGAGGCACGAACACCTCGCACGGAATCAATGTAACTTGTAGGAACTGACCGCGTAGTCCCGGGTCTCCCGATTTTGAGAGTATGACGATAATTTGAAAAAATCACGCTTAGACTTAAAAATAAGCCGTTAAAATGTGAAAATCCAAACCAGCCCCCAAACGATCCCGTAGGAGGCACCAACACCTCGCACGGTACCAATGTAACTTGTAGGAATTGACTGCGTAGTCCTGGGTCTACTGGTTTGAGAATATGGTGATAATTTGAGAAAAATCAACACTTAGACTTAAAAACAAACCGTCAAAGGGTGAAATCCCAAACCAGCCCCCAAACGACCCCGTAGGAGGCACGACCACCTCGCACGGGACCAATGTAGCTTGTTGGAACTGAACGCGTAGTGCCGAGTCTCCCGGTTTGAGAATATGATGATAATTTGCAAAAATCACGCTTAGACATAAAAACAAGTTGTCAAAGGGTGAAAACCCAAACCAGCCACCAAACGACCCCGTAGGAGGCATGAACACCTCGCACGGGACCAATGTAACTTATAGGAACTGATCGCATACTCTCGGGTCTCTCGGTTTTAGAATATTATGATAATTTGAAAAAATCAACACTTAGACTTAAAAACAAGTCGATAAAGGGCGAAAACCCAAACCAGCCCCCAAATGACCCTGTAGGAGGTACGAACACCTCGCACGGGACCAACGTAACTTGTTGGAACTGATCGTGTAGTCTCGGGTCTCCCAATTTGAGAATATGACGATAATTTGCAAAAATCACGCTTAGACTTAAAAACTAGTTGTTAAAGGTTGAAAATCCAAACCAGCCCCCAAACGACCTCGTAAGAGGAACGAAGACCTCGCACGGGACCAATGTAACTTGTAGGAACTGACCTCGTAGTCCCAGGTCTGCCGATTTGAGAATATGACGATAATTTGTAAAAATCACACTTAGACTTGAAAACAAGCCGTTAAAGGGTGAAAACCCAAACCGGCCCCAGACGACCCCGTAAGAGGCACGAACACCTCGCACGGAACCCATGTAACTTGTAGGAACTGACCGCGTAGTCCCGGGTCTCCCGGTTTGAGAATCTGACGATAATTTGCAAAAATCACACTTAGACTTAAAAATAAGCCGTTAAAGGGTGAAAACCCAAACCAGCCCCCATACGACCCTATAGGAGTTACGAACACCTCGCACGGGACCAATGTAACGTGTTGGAACTGATCGCGTAGTCCAGGGTCTCCCGGTTTGAGAATCTGACGATAATTTGCAAAAATCACACTTAGACTTAAAAATAAGCCGTTAAAGGGTGAAAACCCAAACCAGCCCCAGACGACCCCGTAGGAGGCACGAACACCTCGCACGGGACCAATATAACTTGTTGGAACTGACCGCGCAGTCCCGGGTCTCCCGTTTTGAGAATATGATGATAATTTGCAAAAATCACACTTAGACTTAAAAACAAGCCGTTAAAGGGTGAAAACCCAAACCGGCCCCCAAACGACCCCATAGGAGGCACGAACAGTTCGTACGGGACCAATGTAACATGTTGGAACTGACCGCGTAGTCTCGGGTCTCCCGATTTGAGAATATGACGATAATTTGCAAAAATCACGCTTAGACTTAAAAACAAGCCGTTAAAGGGTGAAAATCCAAACCGGCTCCAAACGACCCCGTAAGAGGCACGAACACCTCGCACGGAATCAATGTAACTTGTAGGAACTGACCGCGTAGTCCCGGGTCTCCCGATTTTGAGAATATGACGATAATTTGTAAAAATCACACTTAGACTTGAAAACAAGCCGTTAAAGGGTGAAATCCCAAACCGGCCCCAGACGACCCCGTAAGAGGCACGAACACCTCACACGGAACCCATGTAACTTGTAGGAACTGATCGCGTAGTCCCGGGTCTCCCGATTTGAGAATCTGACGATAATTTGCAAAAATCACACTTAGACTTAAAAACAAGCCGTTAAAGGGTGAAAACCCAAACCAGCCCCCATACGACCCTGTAGGAGTTACGAACACCTCGCACGGGACCAATGTAACGTGTTGGAACTGATCGCGTAGTCGAGGGTCTCCCAGTTTGAGAATATCAAAATAATTTGCAAAAACCAACACTTAGACTTAAAAACAAGCCGTCAAAGGGTGAAAACCCAAACCAGCCACCAAACGACCCCGTAGGAGGCACGAACACCTCGCACGGGACCAATGTTGCTTGTTGGAACTGATCGCGTAGTGCCGAGTCTCCCGGTTTGAGAATATGATGATAATTTGCAAAAATCACGCTTAGACTTAAAAACAAGTTGTCAAAGGGTGAAAACCCAAACCAGCCCCCAAACGACCTCGTAGCAGGCAGGAACACCTCGCACGGGACCAATGTAACTTGTTGGAACGGACCGCGTAGTCTCGGGTCTACCGGTTTGAGAATATGACGATAATTTGAAAAAAATCAATACTTAGACTTAAAAACAAGTCCATAAAGGGTGAAAACCCAAACCAGCCCCCAAACGACCCCGTAGGAGGTACGAACACCTCGCACGGGACCAACGTAACTTGTTGGAACTGACCGCGTAGTCCCGGGTCTCTCGGTTTGAGAATATGACGATAATTTGAAAAAATTAACACTTAGACCCAAAAACAAGTCGATAAAGGGTGAAAACCCAAACCATCCCCCAAACTACCCTGTAGGAGGTACGAAGACCTCGCACGGGACCAATGTAACTTGTTGGAACTGATCGCGTAGTCCCGGATCTCCCGATTTAAGAATATCATGATAATTGGCAAAAATCACACTTAGACTTAAAAACAAACCATTAAAGGGTGAAAACCCAAACTAGCCCCCAAACGACCCCATAGTAGGCACGAACACCTCGAACGGGACCAATGTAACTTGTTGGAATCGACCGCGTAGTCCCGGGTCTCCCTGTTTGAGAATATGACTATAATTTGCAAAAATCAAACTTAGACTTAAAAACAAGCCATTAAAGGGTGAAAATCCAAACCAGCCCCCAAACGACCCCGTAAGAGGAACGAACACCTCGCACGGGACCAATGTTACTTGTAGGAACTGACCACGTAGTCCTGGGTCTCCCGGTTTGAGAATATGACAATAGTTTGTAAAAATCACACTTAGACTTAAAAACAAGCCGTTAAAGGGTGAAAACCCAAACCAGCCCCAGACGACCCCGTAGGAGGCACGAACACCTCGCACGGGACCAATGTAACTTATTGGAACTGACCGCGCAGTACCGGGTCTCCCGATTTGAGAATATGACGATAATTTGAAAAAATCACACTTAGACTTAAAAACAAGCCGTTAAAGGGTGAAAACCCAAACCGGCCCCCAAACGACCCCATAGGAGGCACGAACACCTCGCACGGGACCAATGTAACATGTTGGAACTGACTGCGTAGTCCCGGGTCTCCCGATTTGAGAATATGACGATAATTTGCAAAAATCACGCTTAGACTTAAAAACAAGCCGTTAAAGGGTGAAAATCCAAACCGGCTCCAAACGACCCCGTAAGAGGCACGAACACCTCGCACGGAATCAATGTAACTTGTAGGAACTGACCGCGTAGTCCCGGGTCTCCCGATTTTGAGAATATGAAGATAATTTGAAAAAATCACACTTAGACTTAAAAATAAGCCGTTAAAATGTGAAAATCCAAACCAGCCCCCAAACGATCTCGTAGGAGGCACCAACCGCTTGCACGGTACCAATGTAACTTGTAGGAATTGACTGCGTAGTCCCGAGTCTACTGGTTTGAGAATATGGTGATAATTTGAAAAAAGCAACACTTAGACTTAAAAACAAACCGTCAAAGGGTGAAAACCCAAACCAGCCCCCAAACGACCCCGTAGGAGGCACGACCACCTCGCACGGGACCAATGTAGCTTATTGGAACTGACAGCGTAGTACCGAGTCTCCCGGTTTGAGAATATGATGATAATTTGCAAAAATCACGCTTAGACATAAAAACAAGTTGTCAAAGGGTGAAAACCCAAACCAGCCACCAAACGACCCCGTAGGAGGCATGAACACCTCGCACGGGACCAATGTAACTTATAGGAACTGACCGCATAGTCTCGGGTCTCTCGGTTTTTGAATATTATGATAATTTGAAAAAATCAACACTTAGACTTAAAAACAAGTCGATAAAGGGCGAAAACCCAAACCAGCCCCCAAATGACCCTGTAGGAGGTACGAACACCTCACACGGGACCAACGTAACTTGTTGGAACTGATCGTGTAGTCTCGGGTCTCCCAATTTGAGAATATGACGATAATTTGCAAAAATCACGCTTAGACTTAAAAACTAGTTGTTAAAGGTTGAAAATCCAAACCAGCCCCCAAACGACCTCGTAAGAGGAACGAACACCTCGCACGGGACCAATGTAACTTGTAGGAACTGACCTCGTAGTCCCAGGTCTGCCGATTTGAGAATATGATGATAATTTGTAAAAATCACACTTAGACTTGAAAACAAGCCGTTAAAGGGTGAAAACCCAAACCGGCCCCAGACGACCCCGTAAGAGGCACGAACACCTCGCACGAAACCCATGTAACTTGTAGGAACTGACCGCGTAGTCCCGGGTCTCCCGGTTTGAGAATCTGACGATAATTTGCAAAAATCACACTTAGACTTAAAAACAAGCCGTTAAAGGGTGAAAACCCAAACCAGCCCCCATACGACCCTATAGGAGTTACGAACACCTCGCACGGGACCAATGTAACGTGTTGGAACTGATCGCGTAGTCCAGGGTCTCCCGGTTTGAGAATCTGACGATAATTTGCAAAAATCACACTTAGACTTAAAAACAAGCCGTTAAAGGGTGAAAACCCAAACCAGCCCCAGACGACCCCGTAGGAGGCAAGAACACCTCGCACGGGACCAATATAACTTGTTGGAACTGACCGCGCAGTCCCGGGTCTCCCGATTTGAGAATATGACGATAATTTGCAAAAATCACACTTAGACTTAAAAACAAGTCGTTAAAGGGTGAAAACCCAAACCGGCCCCCAAACGACCCCGTAGGAGGCACGAACACCTCGCACGGGACCAATGTAACATGTTGGAACTGACCGCGTAGTCCCGGGTCTCCCGATTTGAGAATATGACGATAATTTGCAAAAATCACGCTTAGACTTAAAAACAAGCCGTTAAAGGGTGAAAATCCAAACCAGCCCCCAAACGATCTCGTAGGAGGCACCAACTCCTCGCACAGGGACAATGTAACTTGTAGGAATTTCCTGCGTAGTCCCGGGCTACCGGTTTGAGAATATGATGATAATTTGAAAAAGTCAACACTTCGACTTAAAAACAAGTTGTCAAAAGCAGAAAACCCAAACCAGCCCCCAAACAACCCCGTAGGAGGCACGGACACCTCGCACGGGACCAATGTAACTTGTTGGAACTGACCGCGTAGTCCCGGGTCTCTCGGCTTGAGAATATGATGATAATTTATAAAAATCATGCTTAGACTTAAAAACAAGTTATCAAAGGGTGAAAACCCAAACCAGCCCGCAAACGACCCCCTTAGGTGGCACGAACACCTCGCACGGGACCAATGTAACTTGTTGGAACTGACCGCGTAGTCTCGGTATCCCGGTTTGACAATATAACGATAATTTGCAAAAATTAACACTTAGACTAAAAAACAAGCCGTTAAAGGGTAAAAACCGAAACCAGCCCCCAAACGACCCCGTAGGACGCAGGAACACCTCGCACGGGACCAATATAACTTGTAGGAACTGACCGCGTAGTCCCGAGTCTCCCAGTTTGTGAATATTATGATAATTTGCCAAAATCAACACTTAGACTTAAAAACAAGCCGTTAAAGGGTGAAAACCCAAACCAGCCCCCATACGACCTCGTAGGAGGCACGAACACCTCGCGCGGGACCAATGTAACTTGTTGGAACTGATCATGTAGTCCCGGGTCTCCCGATTTGAGAATATGACGGTAATTTGCAAAAATCACACTTAGACTTAAAAACAAGTTGTTAATGGGTGAAAACCCAAACAATCCCCCAAACGACCCCATAGGAGGCACGAACACCTCGCACGGGACCAATGTAACTTGTTGGAACTGACCGCGTAGTCTCGGGTCTCCCGGTTTTAGAATATGATGATAATTTATAAAAATCACACTTAGACTAAAAAATAAGCCATTAAAGGGTGAAAACCCAAACCAGCCCCCAAACGACCCCGTAGGAGACACGAACACCTCGCACGGGATCAATGTAACTTGTTGGAACTGATCGCGTAGTCCAGGGTCTCCCGGTTTGAGAATCTGACGATAATTTGCAAAAATCACACTTAGACTTAAAAACAAGCCGTTAAAGGGTGAAAACCCAAACCAGCCCCCAAACGACCCTGTAGGAGGTACGAACACTTCTCACGGGACCAATGTAACTTGTTGGAACTGATCGCGTAGTCCCAGGCCTCCCGATTTGGAAATATCATGATAATTTGTAAAAATCACACTTACACTTAAAAACAAACCGTTAAAGGGTGAAAACCCAAACCAGCTGTCAAACGACCCCATAGTAGGCACGAACACCTCGCACGGGACCAATGTAACTTGTTGGAACCAACCGCGTAGTCCCGGGTCTTCCTATTTGAGAATATGACGATAATTTGCAAAAATCACACTTAGACTTAAAAACAAGCCGTTAAAGGGTGAAAACCCAAACCACCCCCAAACGACCCTGTAGGAGGTACGAACACCTCGCATGGGACCAATATAACTTGTTGGAACTGACCGCGAAGTCTCGGGTCTCCCGTTTTGAGAATATGGCGATAATTTGTAAAAATAACACTTAGACTAAAAAACAAGTCGTTAAAGAGTGAAAACCCAAACGAGCCCCCAAACGACGCCGTAGGAGGCAGGAACACCTCGCACGGGACCAATGCAACTTGTTGGAACTGATCGCGTAGTCCAGGATCTCCCGATTTGAGAATATGACGGTAATTTGCAAAAATCACACTTAGACTTAAAAACAAGCTGTTAATGGGTGAAAACCCAAACAATCCCCCAAACGACCCCATAGGAGGCACGGACACCTCACACGGGACCAATGTAACTTGTTGGATCTGACCGCGTAGTCTCGGGTCTCCCGGTTTTAGAATATGATGATAATTTATAAAAATCACACTTAGACTAAAAAATAAGCCATTAAAGGGTGAAAACCCAAACCAGCCCCCAAACGACCCCGTAGGAGACACGAACACCTCGCACGGGATCAATGTAACTTGTTGGAACTGATCGCGTAGTCCAGGGTCTCCCGGTTTGAGAATCTGACGATAATTTGCAAAAATCACACTTAGACTTAAAAACAAGCCGTTAAAGGGTGAAAACCCAAACCAGCCCCCAAACGACCCTGTAGGAAGTACGAACACTTCGCACGGGACCAATGTAACTTGTTGGAACTGATCGCGTAAGTCCCAGGTCTCCCGATTTGGAAATATCATGATAATTTGTAAAAATCACACTTACACTTGAAAACAAACCGTTAAAGGGTGAAAACCCAAACCAGCTGTCAAACGACCCCATAGTAGGCACGAACACCTCGCACGGGACCAATGTAACTTGTTGGAACCGACCTCGTAGTCCCGGTTCTTCCTATTTGAGAATATGACGATAATTTGCAAAAATCACACTTAGACTTAAAAACAAGCCGTTAAAGGGTGAAAACCCAAACCACCCCCAAACGACCCTGCAGGAGGTACGAACACCTCGCATGGGACCAATATAACTTGTTGGACTGACCGCGAAGTCTCGGGTCTCCCGGTTTGAGAATATGGCGATAATTTGTAAAAATAACACTTAGACTAAAAAACAAGTCGTTAAAGAGTGAAAACCCAAACGAGCCCCCAAACGACGCCGTAGGAGGCAGGAACACCTCGCACGGGACCAATGCAACTTGTTGGAACTGATCGCGTAGTCCAGGGTCTCCCGATTTGAGAATCTGACGATAATTTGCAAAAATCACCCTTAGATTTAAAAACAAGCCGTTAAAGGGTGAAAACCCAAACCAGCCCCCATACGACCCTATAGGAGGTACGAAGACCTCGTACGGGACCAAAGTAACTTGTTGGAACTGATCGGGTAGTCCCAGGTCTCCAGGTTTGAGAATATCAAAATAATTTGCAAAAATCACACTTAGACTTAAAAACAAACCGTTAAAGGGTGAAAACCGACACGACCCCATAGTAGGCACAAACACCTCGCACGGGACCAATGTAACTTGTTGGAACAGACCGCGTACTCCCGGGTCTCTCTGTTTGAGAATATGACGATAATTTGCAAAAATCACATTTAGACTTAAAAACAAGCCGTTAAAGGTTGAAAATCGAAACCAGCCCCCAAACGACCCCGTAAGAGGCACGAACACCTTGTACGGGACCAATGTAACTTGTAGGAACTGACCACGTAGTCCAGAGTCTCCCAGTTTGAGAATATGACGATAGTTTGTAAAAATCACACTTAGACTTAAAAACATGCCGTTAAAGGGTGAAACCCCAAACCGGCCCCAAACGATCCCGTAAGAGGCACGAACACCTCGCACGAAATCAATGTAACTTGTATTAACTGACCGCGTAATCCCGGGTCTCCCGATCCTGAGAATATGACGATAATTTGAAAAAATCACACTTAGACTTAAAAATAAGCCGTTAAAATGTGAAAATCCAAACCAGCCCCCAAACAATCCCGTAGGAGGCACCAACACCTCGCACGGGACCAATGTAACTTGTAGGAATTGGCTGCGTAGTCCTGGGTCTACTGGTTTGAGAATATGGTGATAATTTGAAAAAATCAACATTTAGACTTAAAAACAAACCGTCAAAGGGTGAAAACCCAAACCACCCCCCAAACGACCCCGTAGGAGGCACGACCACCTCGCACGGGACCAATGTAGCTTGTTGGAACTGACCGCGTAGTACCGAGTCTCCCGGTTTGAGAATATGATGATAATTTGCAAAAATCACGCATAAACATAAAAACAAGTTGTCAAAGGGTGAAAACCCAAACCAGCCCCCAAATGACCCCGTAGGAGGCAGGAACACGTCGTACGGAACAATGTAACTTGTTGGAATGGACCGCGTAGTCTCGGGTCTCTCGGTTTGAGAATATGATGATAATTTGAAAAAATCAACACTTAGACTTAAAAACAAGTCGATAAAGGGTGAAAACCCAAACCAGCCCCCAAACGACCCCGTAGGAGGTACGAACACCTCGCACGGGACCAACGTAACTTGTTGGAACTGACCGCGGAGTCCCGGGTCTCCCGGTTTAAGAATATGATGATAATTTTCAAAAATCACGCTTAGACTTAAAAACAAGTTGTCAAAGGGTTAAAACCCTTAACCATCCCCCAAACGACTCCGTAGGAGGCACGAACACCTCGCACGGGACCAATGTAACTTGTTGGAACTGACCGCGTAGTCCCAGGTCTCCCGATTTGAGAATATGACGATAATTTACAAAAATCACACTTAGACTTAAAAAGAAGCCGTTAAAGAGTGAAAATCCAAACCAGCCCCCAAACGATGCCGTAGGAGGCACCAACACCTCACACGGGACTAATGTACCTTGTAGGAATTGACTGCGTAGTCCCGGGCTACCGGTTTGAGAATATTATGATAATTTGAAAAAATCAACACTTAGACTTAAAAACAAGTCGTCAAAGGGTGAAAACCCAAACCAGCCCCCAAACGACCCCGTAGGAGGCACGAACACCTCGCACGGGACCAATGTAACTTGTTGGAATTGACTGCGTAGTCCCGGGTCTATCGGTTTCAGAATTTGGCGATAATTTTAAAAAATCAACACTTAGACTTAAAAACAAGCCGTCAAAGGGTGAAAACCCAAACCAGCCCCGAAACGATCCCGTAGGAGGCACGAACACCTCTCACGGGACCACTGTAGCTTGTTGGAACTGACTGCGTAGTCCCGGGTCTCCCGATTTGAGAATATGATGAAAATTTGCAAAAATCACGCTTAGACTTAAAAACAAGTTTTCGAAGGGTGAAAACCCAAACCAGCTCCCAAACGACCCCGTAGGAGGCACGAACACCTCGCACGGGACCAATGTATCTTGTTGGAACGGACTGCGTAGTCTCGGGTCTCTCAGTTTGAGAATATGATGATAATTTGAAAAAATCAACACTTAGACTTAAAAATAAGTCGATAAAGGGTGAAAATCCAAACCAGCCCCCAAACGACCCCGTAGGAGGTACGAACACCTCACACGGGACCAACGTAACTTGTTGGAACTGACCGCGTAGTCCCGGGTCTCCCGGCTTGAGAATATTATGATAATTTATTAAAATCACGCTTAGACTTAAAAACAAGTTGTCAAAGGGTGAAAACCCAAACCAGCCCCCAAACGACCCCGTAGGAGGCACGAACACCTCGCACGGGACCAATGTAACTTGTTGGAGCTGACAGCGTAGTCCCGGGTCTCCCGATTTGGGAATATGACGATAATTTGCAAAAATCACACTTAGACTTAAAAAGAAGCCGTTAAATAGTGAAAATCCAAACCAGCCCCCAAACGATCCCGTAGGAGGCACCAACACCTCGCACGGGACCAATGTAACTTGTAGGAATTGACTGCGTAGTCCCGTGCTACCGATTTGAGAATATTATGATAATTTAAAAAAATCAACACTTATACTTAAAAATAAGTCATCAAAGGGTGAAAACCGAAACCAGCCCCCAAACGATCCCGTAGGAGGCACGAACACCTCGAACGGGACCAATGTAACTTGTAGGAATTGACTGCGTACTCCCGGGTCTATCGGTTTGAGAATATGGCGATAATTTGAAAAATAACACTTAGACTTAAAAACAAGCCGTCAAAGGGTGAAAA
The DNA here is from genome assembly GCA_949130495.1 of Sambucus nigra. NCBI lineage: Eukaryota > Viridiplantae > Streptophyta > Magnoliopsida > Dipsacales > Adoxaceae > Sambucus > Sambucus nigra. The sequence continues at coordinate 401,384,609 of OX422211.1, forward strand.
CCCAAACCAGCCCCCAAACAATCCCGTAGGAGGCACGACCACCTCGCACGGGACCAATGTAGCTTGTTGGAACTGACCGCGTAGTCCCGGGTCTCCCGATTTGAGAATATGATGATAATTTTCAAAAATCACGCTTAGGCTTAAAAACAAGTTGTCAAAGGGTGAAAACCCAAACCAGCCCCCAAACGACCCCGTAGGAGGCACGAACACCTTGCACGGGACCAATGTATCTTGTTGGAACGGACCGCGTAGTCTCGGATCTCCCGGTTTGACAATATGATGACAATTTTCAAAAATTAACACTTAGACTTAAAAACAAGCCGTTAAAGGGTGAAAACCCAAACCAGGCCCCAAACGACCCCGTAGGAGGCATGAACACCACGCACGGGACAAATATAACTTGTAGGAACTGAGTGCATAGTCCCGAGTCTCCCGATTTGTGAATATTATGATAATTTGAGAAAATCAACACTTAGACTTAAAAACAAGCCGTTAAAGGGTGTAAACCAAAACCAGCCCCCAAACGACCCCATAGGAGGCACGGACACCTCGCGCGGGACCAATGTAACTTGTTGGAACTGATCGTGTAGTCCTGGGTCTCCCAATTTGAGAATATAACGGTAATTTGCAAAAATCACACTTAGACTTAAAAATAAGCTGTTAATCGGTGAAAAGCCAAACAATCCCCCCAAACGACCCCGTAAGAGGCACGAACACCTCGCACGGGACCAATGTAACTTGTTGGAACTAACCGCGTAGTCTCGGATCTCCCGGTTTGAGAATATGATGATAATTTTTAAAAATCACACTTAGACTAAAAAACAAGCCGAGAAAGTGTGAAAACCCAAACCAGCCCCCAAACGACCCCGTAGGAGGCACGAACACCTCGTACGGGACCAATGCAACTTGCTGGAATTGATCGCGTAGTCCAGGGTATCCCGGTTTGAGAATATGACGGTAATTTGCAAAAATCATACTTAGACTTAAAAATAAGCTGTTAATGGGTGAAAAGCCAAACAATCCCCCAAACGACCCCGTAGAAGGCACGAACACCTCGCACGGGACCAATGTAACTTGTTGGAACTAACCGCGTAGTCTCGGATCTCCCGGTTTGAGAATATGACGATAATTTGTAAAAATCACACTTAGACTTAAAAATAAGCCGTTAAAGGGTGAAAACCCAAACCATCCCCCAAACGACCCTATAGGAGGTACGAACACCTCGCACGGGACCAATGTTACTTGTTGGAACTGATCGCATAGTCCCGGGTCTCCCAATTTGAGAATATCATGATAATTTGCAAAAATCACACTTAGACTTAGAAATAAACCGTTAAAGGGTGAAAACCCAAACCAGCCCCCAAACGACCCCATAGTAGGCACGAACACCTCGCACGTGACCAATGTAACTTGTAGGAACCGACCGCGTAGTCTCGAGTCTCCCTGTTTGAGAATATGATGATAATTTGTAAAAATCACACTTAGACTTAAAAACAAGCCATTAAAGGGTGAAAATCCAAACCAGCCCCCAAACAACCCCGTAAGAGGAATGAACACCTCGCACGGGACCAAGGTAACTTGTAGGAACTCACCGCGTAGTCCTGGGTCTCCCAGTTTGAGAATATGACAATAGTTTGTAAAAATCACACTTAGACTTAAAAACAAGCCGTTAAAGGGTGAAATCCCAAACCGGCCCCAGACGACCCCGTAAGAGGCACGAACACCTCGTACGGAACCAATGTAACTTGTAGGAACTGACCGCGTAGTCCTGGGTCTCCCAATTTGAGAATATGACGATAATTATCAAAAATCACACTTAGACTTAAAAACAAGCCGTTAAAGGGTGAAAACCCAAACCGGCCCCCAAACGACCCCATAGGAGGCACGAACACCTCGCACGAGACCAATGTAATATGTTGGAACTGATCGCGTAGTCCCAGGTCTCCCGATTTGAGAATATGACGATAATTTGCAAAAATCACACTTAGACTTAAAAATAAGCCGTTAAAGGGTAAAAATCCAAACCAGCCCCAAACGATCCCGTAGGAGGCACCAACACCTCGCACGGGACAAATGTAACTTGTAGGAATTGACTGCGTAGTCCCGGGCTATCGGTTTGAGAATATGATGATAATCTGAAAAAATCAACACTTAGACTTAAAAACAAGTCGTCAAAGGGTGAAAACCCAAACAAGCCCCCAAACGACCCCGTAGGAGGCACGAACGCCTCGCACAGTACCAATGTAACTTGTTGGTACTGACCGAGTAGTCCCGGGTCTCCTGACTTGAGAATATGATGATAATTTGCAAAAATCACGCTGAGACTTAAAAACAAGTTGTCAAAGGGTGAAAACCCAAACCAGCCCCCAAACGACCCCGTAGGAGGCACAAACACCTCGCACGGGCCCAATGTAACTTGTTGGAACTGACCGCGTAGTCTCAGGTATCCCAGTTTGATAATATAACGATAATTTGCAAAAATTAACATTTAGACTAAAAAACAAGCCGTTAAAGGGTGAAAACCCAAACCAGCCCCCAAACGACCCCGTAGGAGGCATGAACACCTCGCACGGGACCAATATAACTTGTAGGAACTGACCGCGTAGTCCCAAGTCTCCCAGTTTGTGAATATTATGATAATTTGCAAAAATCAACACTTAGAGTTAAAAACAAGCCGTTAAAGGGTGAAAACCCAAACCAGCCCCCAAATGACCCCGTAGGAGGCACAAACACCTCGCGCGGGACCAATGTAACTTGTTGGAACTGATCGTGTAGTTCCGGGTCTCCCGGTTTGAGAATATGACGGTAATTTTAAAAAATCACACTTAGACTTAAAAATAAGCTGTTAATGGGTGAAACCCCAAACAATCCCCCAAATGACCCCGTAGGAGGCACGAACACCTCGCACGGGACCAATTTAACTTGTTGAACTGACCGCGTAGTCTCGGGTCTCCCGATTTGAGAATATGACGATAATTTGTAAAAATCAACTTTAGACTAAAAAACATTCCGTTAAAGGGTGAAAACCCAAACCAACCCCCAAACGACACCATAGGAGACACGAACACGTCGCACGGGACCAATGTAACTTATTGGAACTGATCGCGTAGTCCAGGGTCTCCCGGTTTGACAATCTGATGATAATTTGCAAAAATCACACTTAGACTTAAAAACAAGCCGTTAAAGGTTGAAAACCCAAACCAGCCCCCAAACGACCCTGTAGGAGGTACGAACACTTCGCACGGGACCAATGTAACTTGTTGGAACTGATCGCATAGACCCAGGTCTCCCGATTTGAGAATATCATGATAATTTGCAAAAATCACACTTAGACTTAAAAACAAACCGTTAAAGGGTGAAAACTCAAACCAGCCGTCAAACGACCCCATAGTAGGCACGAACACCTCGCACGGGACAAATGTAACATGTTGGAACCGACCGCGTAGTCCCGGGTCTCCCTGTTTGAGAATATGATGATAATTTGCAAAAATCACACTTAGACTTAAAAACAAGCCGTTAAAGGGTGAAAATCCAAACGAGCCCCCAAACGACCCCGTAAGAGGCACGAACACCTCGCACGGGATCAATGTAACTTATAGGAACTGACCGCGTAGTCCTGGGTCTCCCGATTTGAGAATATGACGATAGTTTGTAAAAATCACACTTAGACTTAAAAACAAGCCGTTAAAGGGTGAAAACCCAAACCGGCCCCAGACGACCCCGTAAGAGGCACGAACACCTCGTACGGAACTAATGTAACTTGTAGGAACTGACCGCGTAGTCCCGGGTCTCCCGATTTGAGAATATGACGATAATTTGGAAAAATCACACTTAGAGTTAAAAACAAGCCATTGAAGGGTGAAAACCCAAACCGGCCCCAGACGACCGCGTAGGAGGCACCAACACCTAGGACGGGACCAATGTTACTTGTAGGAATTGACTGCGTAGTCCCGGGTCTACCGGTTTGAGAATATGACGATAATTTGAAAAAATCAACACTTAGACTTAAAAAAAAGCCGTCAAAGGGTGAAAACCCAAACTAGCCCCCAAACGACCCCGTAGGAGGCACGGACGCCTCGCACGGGACCAATTTTACTTGTTGGAACTTACCGCGTAGTCCCGGGTCTCCCAATTTGAGAATGTGATGATAATTTGCAAAAATCATGCTTAGACTTAAAAACAAGTTGTCAAAACGTGAAAACCCAAACCAGCCCCCAAACGACCCCGTTGGAGGCACGAACACCTCGCACGGGACCAATGTAACTTGTTGGAACTGATCGCGTAGTCCCGAGTCTCCCGTCTTGAGAATATTACGATAATTTGCAAAAATTAACACTTAGACTTTAAAACAAGCCGTTAAAGGGTGAAAACCAAAACCAACCCCCAAACGACCCCGTAGGAGGCATGAACACCTTGCACGGGACCAATATAACTTGTAGGAACTGACCGCATAGTGACGAGTCTCCCGGTTTGTGAATATTATGATAATTTGCAAAAATCAACACTTAGACATAAAAACAAGCTGTTAAAGGGTGAAAACCCAAACCAACCCCCAAACGACCCCGTAGGAGGCATGAACACCTCGCACGGGACCAATATAACTTGTAGGAACTGACCGCGTAGTTCCGAGTCTCTCGGTTTGTGAATATTACAATAATTTGCAAAAATCAACACTTAGACTTAAAAATAAGCCGTTAAAGGGTGAAAACCCAAACCAGCCCCCAAACGACCCCGTAGGAGGCACGAACACCTTGCGCGGGACCAATGTAACTTGTTGAACTGATCGTGTAGTCCCGGATCTCCCGATTTGAGAATATGATGATAGTTAGCACAAATCACACTTAGACTTAAAAATAAGCTGTTAAAGGGTGAAAACCCAAACCAGCCCCCAAACGACCCTTTAGGAGGCACGAACACCTCGCACGGGACCAATGTAACTTGTAGGAACTGACCGCGCAGTCCCGGGTCTCCCAGTTTGAGAATATGATGATAATTTGCAAAAATACACTTAGACTTAAAAACTTGCCGTTAAAGGGTTAAAACCCAAACCAGCCCCCAAACGGCACCTCGCACGGGACCAATGTAACTTATAGGTACTGACCGCGTAGTCATGGGTCTCCCAGTTTGAGAATATGACGATAATTTGCACTCCTGTATGTAATTTTTTTAGTTTGAGTAATGTTTTTTTTGTAAATTATTGGGTTACTAATATCGTATCTTTTTTGTATCCTATTTTTTTTTGCGAAATAACATTTTATCGTTGGAATTTATTCATGTTGAACGCACATAAAACTCAATGGTTTACAACAAGGGGTTTATTCGTGATTCCATTTTTTTGTGTTATGGCCGTGCGGGATTTTCTAGTTTTATTGTTAACTTTTATGGCCGTGCAGGCTTTTGTAAGTTAATTGTTATATTTTTTGGCCGTGCGGACTTTATGTTAGGCAGGTTTTGTATTAGCAGGTTTTGGAATGCCCAGAAAATAGAGGAAACTCAGCCCAATTTTTTTGGCCTATGAACTATTAAAGACTTATAATATTTTGAAGTTTGTATGTACATTAGTTTATCAACAACATGCAATTTTTTTAATGTGTGAATTTTTGTGCTTTGAAATAATTATTATTTTTCTTTTTATAATTTGTGAATTTTTGTGCTTTGAAATAATTATTATTTTTCTTTTTATAAAAAAATTTGGCACATTTCAAAATCGTGGCAAAAGTATATCATATTTTGGCACGGTTTTGAACTGTGCCAATTTTTTTTAAACTGTGCAGAATCTGGCATAGTTAAAAACTGTGCCCAAAGTGTGTCAGAAATATCAAATTCTGGCATGATTTAAAAGTGTTCCAGAAGTGTTCCCGTTTGGCCAAATCTGGCACACTTTTGAGCCGTACCAGAAAAAAATGGCTATTTTGGAACACCTGATTCTAGCACAGTTCAAAACCGTGCCAGATTTGATTTGGCACAGTTTTAAACCGTGCTAGATTCCTATTTTTGGTGTAGTGTCATGACGCTATTGTTGGTAGAATCATCAACAATCCGGACTTGTATGCATGTTTTTTTTTGGGAAAATTATGTGTATATAGAACGTAACCAGAAACTTTACAAGTACGCGAGGAAAAAACCTCAACAAAAAAACATAGAAGCCAAGGGGCATACCCCAAAGGCAAACAAGAAAATTCAACATGGTGGGGCATACCCCACCCAAGCATAAACAACACAAATAAACACAACAAACAAAACAAGGCCCAACAAGGGGCAAACAAACACGCAGTCTAACAAGCATAAGGGGTCACACCCACAGTGGTGGACCCAGCCCATGTCAAACGTAACCCTGAACCAAACAGCCAACGGGTATACACCCGAACCACGATAGTAATAACCATCAACAACATCGTCGGAAAGACCAACCGCAAGAGTCCACCGCCGGCCAAACATAGCTACAACTGGCCAAGCAATGGACAGGCCGTCGCGAGGCAAACTCGGCAGCAGAAAAATGCCACCACATCGCAACCCCAACATAGCCACCATCGAGCAAGTTACCAACGGACAACTACAACATTGGACACCCAACAATCCCAAAGGCCACCAAGGACCACACCAAAACGGCGCAACCAGACAGCCTCAAAGAAGAAACCCAGTTAAAATTCCAAAGCCAAAACCCACCGCGCGTCGGGGAAGACGAACAAGCAGGTCCACACCAAGGACGACGCACAACCAAAATGGCAACACCCAAAGACGTCACCACCGCCCAACCCCATCCCTCACCAGAATCAACCATCGCCGCATCCGCCCATACATCGGGGCTAGAACCACCATAGACCTGACGTGAAGTACACCTGGGGAAAATATCGGTCTCAAGCAGGAAACCCCCAACAAGGAAAGAACGGCAGTAAGAATCTTCAAGCTCTCGCTCTTGTGCTAACCTCGGGATCAGAACCAAAGTCCGACCAACATTCTAGATCCGACCCCTACAAAGCAAAGGCTCAAGAGGCCATACCCATCATCGAAGATGAGGGCCCTCCCATGACCAATCTGACATGAAGTGCAAACATGGGGATAATATGGCGATTGATTGAGGACATAAACATCTACGGTGACGGGATGAGAAAAAAACGAAGAGGAGGGAGGGACGGGAAGAGAGGTGGCTGGAAAATGGGTGTAAACGCAAACCCTAGAGAGAGAAGTTCTCAACCATCCGAAAAGGGACTCATTTTTCGTTGTGTTTGTATGCATGTTGATTAAGTTTAGTTCATTAAACTCATACTTATTTTGTCACAAATGGCTTTGATGAAGTTTGATGATTTCTTGCTATCAATTTGAACTTTTTGATCGATTCGACGTATTGAAATAATGACTCACTTGTTGTAGTTAACGACCATACAATCCACATTCATGATTGAGCACATTATTACCATGTTAACATGTAATTCCCGTTGGTCATTTTACACGGTTTTCTATTTTGATGTTTGTTTCTGATTTCTAGGTACTGTTTTGAGATACTTTTTTCACTGGGCAAATCCTTATTGTTGTTGGGGTATTTGTGGAAATTTTAATTTCTCGTTCGAACGACTTCTTATGTCTCCAAACATGTCGTTCAAGAGACATCCAAAATCATTCAACCAAGTCGTTCGAGTGACTTCAAGCGAGATCAAGGTTTAACTTAACATAACTCATTCGCGTTTTCAACCTTTTAGTTCTCTCATATCTCTTTTTCTGCACACAAGTGACGACACTAGTTTTTTTTAAAAACCCGCGATTGATTAGCTTCTGAAGCTTCACATTTCTGGATTTTCACCTCAGTCTTCACTTGAGTACTACCCTTTTTTTCTCCTGAGTTCTCCTGCAATAGAACAAGTTCAGAACGATCGTCGGCGGCCATTTTTTTGTTCCTCCGACGTCTCAATCATTAATTCTTCGGCGTGAGATTCTCGAGAGAGTTATTCGTCGGTAAGAACAAAGTTCAACACAATCCTCCAGTTTTTTTGTTCTGCCTGCCTCACTTTTTACACACGCTGAGGGGATTTAGAGGTCCTTTTGTTCTCCGGCGACTTCGAGGTCCTTCTGTTCTCCGGCAACTTCGAGGTCCTACTGTTCTCCGGCATTTTTGAGGTATTAGTGTTCATGTCAGATTTTTTGTTTTATTAGAAATCATTTGTTTGAGTAAAATATTGGTTGCTGTTTTGAGAATTCTATATCTGATTTTTTTACTCTTGTTGTGGTTGGTGTTCGCGGGGGTTCGATTGGATATTTTATACGGAGATATGTTCTTTAATGTGTGTCCCTCGGTGACGATTCCATTTCACACATTACACTCTTAGTGTTATGCGGCCTAGACATTGTGGTGCCCCTACAAGCCGACTCGATGAGCCACCAAACTCTGCTCGAGCTCAGAGAGCTCAGGCCAGTAGACCCCAGTACCCAGTGAGTTGGTCTACACGTGCTGAGTATGATTATTACTGCTTATTGGGTTTCCATATTTGGTCTATTGTTCAGGAGAGGGTGTTTCGCTATTCTGAGTTTCATGAGTTAGGTGCTCAGTGATGGTTATCTGGTAGGGGTTGGGATCCTCTATTTGAGGCTCGTGGGGTTGTCTATCCTGACATTGTCCGTGAGTTTTTCTTTCACGCTCTCCTGCACATTGAGGTGATTTTTTTACTGTCCGTGGCGTTCCTGTTCTCGTCACAATAGATCTTATCACAGCATTTCTACACGTTCCTCATGTCCCTGATGCTGTGTTTCCTCGTTTTACTGACGATGGACCTACATATGATGATATTCTGCATCATTGCTTCCGTGAGATTCCCCAGGCAGATGCCACTATGTATCATCGCCAGATTTTCCCTGCCTTCTGTGTTCTTAATAGGTTTGTGTCGGCATCCATTTATCCTCAGATAAATCATACTCAGATCGAGTTTGACATTGCCTATTTTATGTATCACGTCTCTCAAAGGTGGGATATCGATCTACCGACTATCATGCTTCGGGTTATATCCTCTGTCACCGTGAGTGGTACCACTCCAGTCCGCCCTGCTCTTCCTTATGGGATTCTCATTTCTATAATTTGTACTGCTGCTGGGGTTCCTATTATAGAGGGTGATCAGCGTCTCCCTTCGCCTGCTATTATTCATACCACTTTCACACGTTCAGAGAGTCATTTGCTACAGGCGACGAGATCTAGAGCTCCACCCCCTGAGGGAGCCTTCCTCGATACTGATCCTTGTCATCCTGCTGATCACACCATTTCGAGCACCTCTAGGTTTTCTCAGCCACCACCTCCCACACCTGCTCCCACTCGTCCTATTGAGGGGGTTTATACTTTAGAGGCACAGGTAGCTGCCCAGACCCGGATGTATGAATCTATCATTGCTAGATTTGATGCTGAGGTCGAGGCTCGTATTCGTGCTGAATCTAGGATGACATCATTCTTTGATAAGATGGGGCAGTGAGAGTAGTTGATAGGTGCAGGATCCTCTAAACTCGGTCATATTTCATCTACATACTTTGATGATACTGCTGCTGCTGATGATGATTCTGCTGCCCATGCCTAGCTGTATTTATTTTTGATATTGTATCTGAGACATTCATATTCCTCATATATCTATTTATTTTATGATCTGATGTACTACTCTTATGGACAGTTGTATCACCCTTGGTTTATTTTATGGCATGGATGTATAGTTTCTTTTGCAGTTTAGTGATTCTCTCATTATGATTCAGTTACTGCTATCTTTCTTTATCCATAGTCATACTGATATTTCTTATCTAGCCATGCTATTTATTCACATATTTTCATGCTAGATTTCATGTGTTTGTCCCACGTTTTGTCTATTCCAGGGAAAAAAGGGGAGAGACATGTGATGTAGGGGGAGTATATTATTGATATTATATTTGTTTTGTTCCTCCATACTTCACTTGGGTATCTGTTTGTGTCTCGTGTGTGTAGGTATATTGTTCAGAGATTGAGATATTTATTATAACATCATATTAAGAGATAGAATCAGAATCAGATTCAGATGATTGCCATTTCGAGACAGAATCAGATTTAGATGCTTGCCCTTTATTCAGTTTCATTATGTCCTGTATTTTTATCATTTTATGTTTTGGTATAGGACATGTACTTTTACGACATATACCATTTCTGTCTAATTTTGTACCGGAATAGCCAAAGGGGGAGATTTGTAAGAACATATTTCTTATCATGTTCATTTGTTTTAATTGGCTTAATTCCGGACAAAATAAATTAAGTCTAGGGTAGTTCTTTATGGAGTTTAATTAAAGCCTACGACAAAGTTCAAGTCCAAGAATGTGCAATTTAAAGCTTTGAAGAATATTTCAAGTCAAGACATGTTGCATATGCTTAAGATCACTCAGTTATGAATACTTGTGAGCATTTGAGTAATTATGTATGTTGATTAAAAGCTGGGTGATTTAAATGATTGGAAATTAAAATCTTTTTATGTTTTAAAAATATTTCTGAGCTACAAATAGTTAAAAGAAAGTTCGAGGATTTATTTTAAAGGAAAATATTTTATTTTATCACTGTCGCTCGAACGAGACTGTGGGCCGTTCAAATGGCATCCCTATGTCGCGCGAACGAGATCCACATCTCGCTCGAACGAGCTGCCGCCTCAATTTTCGTGTTTTAGTTTTCTTGGACTTCATGTTGTTCAAATATATATAAAACGTATCTGTGAAAGTTTACACAGCAGAACAGTTTTGAAAACCTTATTCCCATATATTTTTCATCATCCGGTGTTTATTCAAGATCAAATTATTCAATTCCAAAGTCTGTGATCTTGAAATGTGTTTACCGGGAAAAACAAGTCATTCTTTGACTATATCGACTGAGGTCATTAGGAGTGCTTGAGGGTGTTCCTTGCTGAAGACAGAACTACATGTCCTTATGGAGAAGTCGTCTTCTTCTCTACTGCTGCCCACCTAGAGTTCCTGCAGGAGATTCCAGTCGACGACATCGAAACCGACACCTGAGGGTATTTCATATGTCACCCTATTTCATTGTAATCCGTGTAAGTTGTGCCTTACAAATTATAGTGAAATAAAAAGGTTTTTCCCTTTGGGGATTTTTCCTGAAATTGTTTCGTTTACCGCATGCTTTATTCTTCGAATGAATTTAATCACTTAGATGCATGTTTAGGGTTTAAGAAAATAAAATTGGTTTTAACTAAAACTGGAACAAAGTTGTTTTGCTTAAAGTACACACTAAAGGGCCTTTTCATGAAAGATTGATTGATGTTATTATCTCGGGGATGATGAATGACACAAGCATGGAAATATTTAGTATTATGATCACCGTTGAGGGACCACTGCACTTTGCTTTTGTTTCGCCAGTATGTACGCTCGAGAATGAGGCAGCGAGTTAGTTGATCTTGGAGAAGGGTCTCATATGCACAAGAAGTCGGATCCGTCTATTATTCAATATGAAACTGACTATGTTGGATATGTTTTTGTAGGGTGGCACTATCATGGGACATGTTACCCAAATGGTAACATTTCCATGAAGTGGATACCGCTCGAAAGTAACTCGTTTTACGCAGGAAAACATAGTCCGGTGAACCTCGAACAGGGAATTATCATTAGTATTCAAGCATCGCATGGAATGATGAATACTGCGTCCGTTCCTTGCAGTATATAAACTGTTGGGTTGGTTTGGAGCATGGAGGCAAAGTGTCCAAAAGAAGGGGGCAGTGATATGAACTTCTGTTCGGTAGGTAGGTGACAAGTGTGTGTGGGTAAGCCACCATCCACTTGTCATTACCAATACCTCTGTCTAGCCTTTCCTGGACATGATGACAAAAAGAGGTGTTGGCTTTCCAGGTGAATGAAGGTTCAGTAAATCCTAGGTAAAAACTATTAGATGCATGCATGAAAGTAGTAAAAGTGTGGCCACGTCCCATAGTAAATGGGCAACCACCGAGCTTCTCATGGGGTCCTACAATAGTATTGAAATCACCGAGAAGTATCCAAGGGTGGTGGACTGTATTAAATAGTTATTGAAGAGAGTTCCATACCTGGGTTTGATTGTGTGGCTGTGGCGGCATGTAAACCTCCGTGAACTCAATAGGTCCAGTCGTCAGGTTGTGCTCCATAAAATATGGATGAACCTAGGTGAGACCAACAACTCATGTATGGTGATGACTCTATCAAACCAATGGATCGAGATGCCTCTCGACTCGCCCAAGGCTGGAGAAACTATGTTGTTTTGAAAAGGAAACCTCCCAATCTCAGAAATAGACCGACACGCATCCATGCCAGTGTTAAGGGTCACCAACATATGAGGACGATGTAGCCAAGTGAAATGCATGACCTCAGGGTAGAAAGTAAAACTCCCCACACCTATAAAATTCCACATTAGGATCCTTCTGAGGTGAATTGGTATAGTGGATGTCCTCAACCTCTGGTCCGACATAAGGTTAAGATACTCGTTTTACCAAAGGGGACTCGCCATCAGCTATCCCTCATTTGGGACATAATGGTCGTGGAATGTGTAGCATGATTCCCCCTCCCTCTGGAACCAGTCACGGTGTTATGGGACCTTTAAATATATGTTGTGGTTTAGGAGTTGCCGATGTATGATTTGTGGAATGGTACATTGGGGTGGGAGTAGAAGGTCATTTGGCCCTCATTGAATAAGGGCTGGCTTATGTGCTGTTCGAGGAGATGATTTCTTACATTTCCTAGTTAGAGTTGTGGAGGATAGGGTAGTCATGGAAAAGGCAATGGATGTTAACTCGGACCCATGGGAAATAGTGGGTTCATCATTGCAAACGGGTGTGTCAGGGGTCGAAGGATGGGTCATTGGAATGGTTTGTCACTCACCGTGCTCGGTGAGCTATGTGTTTGGGTTTGGGAGTTCAGACTCCTCCGGTTGGTGGCCATGGCATATGACAGAGGCTTTAGAGTTTTAAGGTTAGGGTTATTTAAATTTTCCATACAATAAAGCAGTGCCACATCATTTGCTAATGAGACAATGACGGTATTGACACGTTGGTCGATAGCAGTAGGCCAAATAGGCAGTGGAGGTTGGTTAACCAGGCAAGAGGAGAAGACTTTGTCCCCATGGTTGGATTAGTTGAAGCTATGGTATCCTTTCCATCATTTGAAGACCGATTTCTTTCCACCAAAGTCAACAATTTCGGCCCTTGTCTGTTATGGGAAGTTTCTTTGGGATTTGGACAGAGAGTCCAAGTATCCGATGCAATTGGTGGGGTCAATTTTTTTCCTGGAAGCATGATAGACCTCTTGTGCATGGAGACATTCACAACCAAGTTTTTGGGCACCCATTTTTGAGTGTCTCCAGGCAATATCTCCTCCATTATCCCGATCGACCGGATATTATTCAGTGGCACCGCATTTTTGTTGAGTCCACAATCCTTAGTATCGAGTAGGTGGCCTTCGTGTTACCACCTTATACTTATTTTCTTTCTCTTGAGGGTCCTGCACAACTTCCATATATTGGACTACATTTCATGGGAAAGCTGTTCAGGTGTGTCCAACAATCCCGCAAGAGAAGCAAATATCCATTTTTATCTCATATACAAGATCACAAAAAATACGACCAATTTTTTTTTGAAGTGGCTTTATAATATTAAAATCCACGCACAACCTAGCGTAGTGATCACAGCCCACTGACTCGGTATACATATCAAATTTTAATGGTATCCCCACGGCATATCCTCACGGTATAACACACTTTTATCGTAATATTCAACCAGTAACTCTGGGATTTGAATCCACATACTCATCTGAGTAATAGTACTTGTTGACGGTCGAAAGTTTTTGTGCCACCTATGAACTCAGAGGTAATAGTCGTCTAGGAACCATGGTCCACCCGACAGAATGGTGAGGCAATCGTCTTGAGAGGATAATTTAACTAAATAAAATTGGTTACCCAAATACATTAGGTAAATACTCGCCTTTAATTTCCCTAAACACGAGAGCTGGAGTGCCAAGCGCTGAAAGAATAAATGTTTTGCAAGAAGATTGATGAAAAGCATATTTTTTCATTTATATCTAAGGGTCCGTTTGATAGAAAACTGAAAAAATGCAAATGATTCCAAGACATTTGATTCGAGGGAAAACAATTCCAAGGCAAATGAATATTTTCCAATTTGTGTCTGTTTGATACAAGTTGAAAAATCATCAATTTTTCACATTTTCTATCAAATGCAAAAGTTGTAAAATATATATATATATATATATATATATTATTTATGGAATATATGAATATATATAATATTATATATTGAATATACTAAATATATATTATTTGTAGAATATATCCATATATTATATATATTCAGTATATATATAATATATGTGTATATTCTGTAAATAATATTATATATTGAATATACTAAATATATGTTATTTACAAAATATATCCATATATTATATAATTCAGTATATATGTAATATATGTGTATATTCTGTAAATAGTATATATTTAGTATATATATAATATATATATGAAATATAAATATATATTAAAATATATGAATTATATAAATTATATAAATGTACAAAATATATAAATATATGAAATATATATAAATATATGAAATATACACAATATACATATATGTGCTAAAATATATAAAATATATGAATATATATATATAGAGAGAGAGAGACAGTTTACAAAAAAAATTGGTTTTGAGTGATTTGCCACCCAAAGGTGGCAAACAAAAACCTCCCCCCCCCCCCCCCCCCCGCCCCAAAGAATTGAATTCCACCCTAGGGTGGCAAATTGTGCTTAAGGGGTGTTGTACATAGAAAACAAATTCCAAGGCAAATGAAGGCTATCAAACAGCATAAAAGCTGGAAAAGACCAGAATTTTCCAACTTTTCTGAATTTGGCCTGGAATTGAGAGGCTATCAAACGGACCCTAAGCGTTTTAAATTCCTGGCTTGAAATGGATACGACATGTGTGTTGTCAGTAATTGTTTCATCCGCCTCGAACTCATCGCCAGAGTCATCTTCATGAGTATTGTCTTTCCTGGCCCATATAGAGAATAACGTATGCCCATTCCTAGGTTGACGCATATCGTTGTATTTTGAGGAAGGTCCTACCAAAGGTAACGATGGTGGCTCATGCTGGTGTATGAGTTTATCCCGGTATGAACGTATCTGCGCACCGGAGGGACTCTTATTTTCATTGCCCGCTACCGGTGATGATTGGTTATTATTTATTACTGTCACCTCTTTGTTGAAAACAGTTTGTAGTGTATTGGTAGTAGGGTTAGGTGGGCGTGGAGGGGGCAATTGAGAGAGAAGGTAAGTATCAGGGTCCATGAGAGAGCCCCCGCTCCTTTAGGGTATAGGCAAGCACAACAACAAAATGAATTTGATGAGTATGTTCTTTGAGTTTTAAAAAAACACAATGGGGATATGGACAATTTAGGCCAAGCTTGTGTGAGGTGGCTCCTGTTGGAGGAATAGGTATAACTGATACATCGCCATCAAAAAGAGCGACAACGCAGCAGGTTGCTACTCCAGTAAGTTCACCAACTATAAAGAAGGTGGAAATGGAGGAATCACCCTCCAAAATCATCATGATGGAAGAAGTGAAGAGGTCTTAAATCTCATTGAGAGTCACCACTTATGTATGAAGAACTACAGAAGCCCTATCGAGTAGCATTAATAAAAAACCATACCTTGAGGGGTATATTCCTCCAAAATTCATGAAGTTCAACGAGAGAGGTGAAAACCCTAGGGAGCATGTCAAGAGGTTCTTGGAGTATCTTGGTGTGCATGGAAATGACAAGGGGTTGATGTTGAGAGAGTTCTAAAACACTCACTGGAATGGCCTACACATGGTACTCTTACCTAGCATCGAACAACATCCCCACTTGGGACGAAACACATAGATAAATTTTGTAAAAAAAATTCTTGGCTAAAGATGAGTTCACGGCGAGACATTTAGCTCAGGAAATACAGAAACCAGTTGAATAGTTAATGCAATACATCAAGAGTTTTAGAGAAAGGGCGTTAGATGTGGATGAAGATGTGGCAGAGGCGAGATTATTGCAGATCTGTGTAGAGAGGCTGCTGAAAGAATACAAAATCCATATGATTAATGAAACCCAAAAAGATATCTTCAGAGAATTTACACGAGCGTCGATTAATATCACCATGATCATTAAGACAAGAGCATAAAGATGGAGGGCATAGATATCGCTGCCAGCTAGTAGGTTTCAAGTTTCACGCCGGTAAGCAATGAAATATATTAAAGGAGCCCTAAGGTAAGTAAAGGGGTCCAAGGGCCTAAGACTAACGGCACTTGAAAAAGGAAGTTTGGGAATGATGTTCCACCTCCATTGCCATGCATCGTGGCGAAAGTTATGGGTAATTATCGAAAACACTGGTGCACGAGGGAGTGGCAGGTCCCCCTCACTCAAATGGTCAGGTGCCCACGGCGGGTGCAAAATGCCACTAAATATTGCTATTATTTGTACAAGATAATAACAAAACAACTTACTAACAACACCTTACAAATTACTCCTATGGATGTTAATGAAAACCCATTGCTCGCTCATCACTATGGCCATCGAACATGGGGACGGTGTACGCCGGGGAAGAAATGTTAAGTATGAAGAATGGCTGAATGGTAATTATGCATGTAAAAGATGAGTAACCAATTTAGTTAAGGAAGAGTCCAAAAGTGAGTGGGACGAGCACCTAGACCTTGAGCGAGGAAGTGTTGATGTGGTCCTTGCCATGGACGGGGGTGAACATCAGAGGCCAAGTACGTGTGTAATGTGCAAACGTACGTAGTTAAAATAGATTCGGTGTGGGCAGTGATTGCGATAATCCCCAAGTTCAAATGGTTCTTCAACCAAATTGAGGTGAAGAATGGGAGAAACAATAATCACTAAGAAGATCTTGGAAGCGATCCAGGAGTGAGGGTACTCTTCTCTAAATTAGCATGGTCCCATGGGAAGGTTGATCAAGAAACACACATATGAGGTAATATTTTCAGAAGCAAACACGCAAGTACCTTTTTTCCATAATAGACCTCTATATGTTACTGCTCTAGTAAATGGAATTACTTTTCCCAGAGCACTACTAGATGGAGGGGAATCAATAAATATGATGTCCATTAGCACTTTATATGAGACTGTAATTACCCATGAAAAAATTATGTTGATACCACTTGTGATCTCTGGCTTTGATAGCGTAGGGATGCAGTCACATGGTTATGTCAATGTGGGGATTAAGTTGGGAAACTTCACATCCCACATTAAATTTCATATCATTAACATCAACACGAGTTACTAACGTTTGATAGGTCGGGTGTGGATGCACCCACATGGAATTTTGAAGTCAACATTCCACCAATGCGCAAAGCCAATATTCGTGTGCCATAGATTGGGATTAAAGACACGAAAAGACCATTTTCAATAGAATAAGACCACTTGGTTCATGCAACATTGCACACATAATTAGATGAGGAAATAAGATCCTTGATCAAAAGAGAAAGAGAATCACGCGTGGTCCTAAAAGAGGTCAAATCCAAGAAATCAGTGCATGAGAGGCTAGGCCTGTGAGCGACCCCCTCTGAGAGAAAAGGAAAAGAGAAGAGAAAATTCGTAAAAGAAGCAAGACCTGTGCGGACTTGTAAGAAGATTGTTTTGCCTAATGGCAAAAGTCATTTAATGCTTATAAAGGTATGAGAGGGTGACGTTTTGGGACGAAAGAGTCGACCTGACGCCAGAGTATTTTGTGATTGATAAGTCCCACACTGTTGGACACGTTGAAGAACCGGAGGAAGCACTAGAATGCATGCAGGATGGACTGCGAGAGACACTCCAAGAGCTGGAGGAGTTGAACTTAGGAATAGAAGGCGGTGATGAGCATCCCATCTTCATTTATAAAGTCTTAAATCCTAAGTAACGAGACGTGATCATTGGTTTACGCAAGGAGTTCACAAATGTCTTTGCTTGGAAGTATGCAGAAATGTCGGGGATAGATCTAGAAGTAAGCTCTTGTAGATTAAATGTTTTGTGTAATGCTTTGCCTCTGGGGTAGTCTTCGCTTTCAATGTTTTGAAGTTTTATTTCAACCCCTATCAATATAGATGCCTTTTTAATGGTGTTAAATAGTAAAATATAGAAAAAACTAGCTTGCAGGCCACGCGTTGCGTGACCATAAAAGGATACTTTTTGGAGACTTATATTGTCAAAGAGAATATATTTAAGGCATGTTGAAAATATACTTAGCATAGTAAAAAGATATTTTGATGGGGGATAACGTGCCTAAATATCTTAATATTATTTTAAATACATGAAAATTAATATTAAATGAATATATAAAATCTTTTATGAAACAGATTACTACGTTTAAAAGTACATACAAAACAACGTAAAATAACCCTAAGACATTCAAGATGAACTCATCAAATAGATTACAAAATCTCAATATGTAACATTAAACATTTCATCAAATAGATTAAAAAATTATCGTCCTATTCTCAAACCGGGAGTCCCGCAGCTGCGGGGTCAGTTTCTACGAGTTACGTTGGTGCCGTGGGAGGTGTTGGTGCCACCCACGGGGCCGTTCGGGGGCTGTTTCGAGTTTTCACCTTTTAACGCCATGTTTTGCTTGAGTCTAGAAATATGCAAATTACCGTCGTATTTTCAAACCGGGAGTCCCGCGGCTGTGGGGTCAGTTCCTATGAGTTACATTGGTCCCGTGGGAGGTGTTGGTGCCACCCACGAGAACGTTCGGGGGTTGTTTCGAGTTTTCACCCTCTAACGCCATGTTTTTAAGCCTAATGCAAATTTTCGTCGTATTCTCAAACCGGGAGTCCTGCGACTGCGGGGTCAGATCCTACTAGTTACATTGGTGCCGTGGGAGGTGTTGGTGCCAGCCACGGGGCCGCTAGAGGGCTGTTTTGAGTTCTCACCCTCTAACGCCATGTTTTTAAGCCTAAGTCAAGAAATATTCAAATTACCGTCGTATTCTCAAACCGGGAGTCCCGCGACTGCGAGGTCAGTTCCTACGAGTTACGTTGGTCCCGTGGGAGGTGTTGGTGCCACCCACGGGGACGTTCGGGGGCTGTTTTGAGTTTTCACCCACTAACGCCATGTTTTGCCTAAGTCTAGAATTATGTAAATTACCATCGTATTCTCAAACCGAGAGTCCCGCGGCTACGGGGTCAGTTCCTACGAGTTACATTGGTCCCGTGGGAGGTGTTGGTGCCACCCACGGGAACGTTCGGGGGCTGTTTCTAGTTCTCACCCTCTAACGCCATGTTTTTAAGCCTAAGTCTAGAAATATGCAAATTATCGTCCTATTCTCCAATCGGGAGTCCCGCGGCTGCGGGGTCAGTTCCTACGAGTTACATTGGTCCCGTGGGAGGTGTTGGTGCCACTCACGGGGCCGTTAGAGGGTTGGTTCGAGTTCTCACCCTCTAATGCCATGTTTTTAAGCCTAAGTCTAAAAATATACAAATTATCGTCGTATTCTCAAACCGGGAGTCCCGCGGCTGCGGGGTCCATTCCTACGAGTTACATTGGTCCCGTGGGAGGTGTTGGTGCCACCCACGGGGACGTTCGGGGGGATGTTTCGAGTTTTCACCCTCTAACGCCATGTTTTTAAGCCAAAGTCTAGAAATATACAAATTATCATCGTATTCTCAAACTGGGAGTCCCGCGGCTGTGGGGTTAGTTCCTACGAGTTACATTGGTCCCGTGGGAGGTGTCGGCGCCACCCACGGCGCCGTTCGGGGGTTGTTTTCAATTTTCACCCTCTAACGCCATGTTTTTAAGCCTAAGCGTAGAAATATGCAAATTACCGTCGTATTCTCAATCCGAGAGTCCCGCGATTGCGTGGTCAGTTCCTACGAGTTACATTGGTCTCGTGGGAGGTGATGGTGCCACCCACGGGGCCGTTTGGGGGTTGTTTCGAGTTTTCACCCTCTAACGCCATATTTTCAAGCGTAAGTTTAGAAATATGCAAATTATCATCGTATTCTCAAACCGGGAGACCCACGGCTGCGGGGTCAGTTCCTACGAGTTACATTGGTCCCGTGGGAGGTGTTGGTACCACCCACGGGGCCGTTCGGGGGCTGTTTCGAGTTTTCACCTTCTAACGCCATGTTTTTAAGCCTAAGTCTAGAAATACGCAAATTACCATCGTATTCTCAAACCGGGAGACCCGCGGCTACGGGGTCAGTTCCTGCGAGTTACGTTGGTGCCGTGGGAGGTGTTGGTGCCACCCACGGGGCCGTTCGGGGGCTGTTTTGAGTTTTCACCTTTTAACGCCATGTTTTGCTTAATTACAGAAATATACAAATTACCGTCGTATTTTCAAACCGGTAGTCCCGCGGCTGCGGGGTCAGTTCCTACGAGTTACATTGGTCCCGTGGGAGGTGTTGGTGCCACCCACGGGAACGTTCGGGGGCTGTTTCTAGTTCTCACCCTCTAACGCCATGTTTTTAAGCCTAAGTCTAGAAATATGCAAATTATCGTCGTATTCTCCAATCGGGAGTCCCGCGGCTGCGGGGTCAGTTCCTACGAGTTACATTGGTCCCGTTGAGGTGTTGGTGCCACTCACGGGGCCGTTAGAGGGCTGGTCCGAGTTCTCACCCTCTAATGCCATGTTTTTAAGCCTAAGTCTAAAAATATGCAAATTATCGTCGTATTCTCAAACCGAGAGTCCCGCGGCTGCGGGGTAAGTTCCTACGAGTTACATTGGTCCCGTGGGAGTTGTTGGTGCCACCCACGGGGACGTTCGGGGGATGTTTCGAGTTTTCACCCCCTAACACCATGTTTTAAGCCAAAGTCTAGAAATATACAAATTATCGTCGTATTCTCAAACTGGGAGTCCCGCGGTCGTGAGGTCAGTTCCTACGAGTTACATTGGTCCCGTGGGAGGTGGCGGCACCACCCACGGCGCCGTTCGGGGGCTGTTTTGGATTTTCACCCTCTAACGCCATGTTTTTAAGCCTAAGCGTAGAAATATGCAAATTACCGTCGTATTCTCAATCTGGGAGTCCCACGACTGCGTGGTCAGTTCCTACGAGTTACATTGGTCTCGTGGGAGGTGATGGTGCCACCCACGGGGCCGTTTGGGGGTTGTTTCGAGTTTTCACCCTCTAACGCCATATTTTAAGAGTAAGTTTAGAAATATGCAAATTATCATCGTATTCTGAAACCGGGAGACCCACGGCTGCGGGGTCAGTTCCTACGAGTTACATTGGTCCCGTGGGAGGTGTTGGTACCACCCACGGGGCCGTTCGGGGGCTGTTTTGGGTTTTCACCCTCTAACGCTATGTTTTTAAGCCTAACTCTAGAAATATGCAAATTATCATCGTATTCTCAAACCGGGAGACCCGCGGCTGCGGGGTCAGTTCCTACGAGTTACATTGGTCCCGTGGGAGGCGTTGGTGCCACCCACGGGGCCGTTCGGGGGCTGTTTCGAGTTTTCACCCTTTAACGCCATGTTTTGTTTGAGCATAGAAATATGCAAATTATCGTCGTATTCTCAAACCGGGAGTCTCGCGGTTGCGCGGTAGGTTCCTACGAGTTACATTGGTCCCGTGGGAGGTGTTGGTTCCACCCAGGGGCAGTTCGGGGGTTCTTTCGAGTTTTCACCCTCTAACGCCATGTTTTGCTTAAATCTAGAGATATGCAAATTATCGTCGTATTCTCAAACCGGGAGTCTCGCGGCTGCGCGGTCAGTTTCTAAGAGTAACATTGGTCCCGTGGGAGGTGTTGGCGCCACCCACGGGGCCGTTCGGGGGCTATTTTGGATTTTCACCCTCTAACGCCATATTTTGAAGCCTAAGTCTAGAAATATGCAAATTACCGTCGTATTCTCGAACTGGGAGTTCTGTGGCTGCGTGGTAAGTTCCTACGAGTTACATTGGTCTCGTGGGAGGTGATGGTGCCACCCACGGGGCCGTTCGGGGGCTGTTTTGGGTTTTCACCCTCTAACGCCATGTTTTTAAGCATAAGTCCAGAAATATGCAAATTATCATCGTATTCTCAAACCGGGAGACCCGCGGCTGCGGGATCAGTTCCTACGAGTTACATTGGTCCCGTGGGAGGTGTTGGTGCCACCCACGAGGCCATTCGGGGGTTGTTTCGAGTTTTTACCCTTTAACGCCATGTTTTGCTTGAGTCTAGAAATATGCAAATTATCGTCGTATTCTCAAACCGGGAGTCTCGCGATTGCGCGGTAAGTTCCTACGAGTTACATTGGTCCCGTGGGAGGTGTTGGTTCCACCCACGGGGCAGTTCGGGGGTTGTTTCGAGTTTTCACCCTCTAACGCAATGTTTTTAAGCCTAAGTCTAGAAATATGCAAATTATCATCGTATTCTCAAACCGGGAGACCCACGGATGTGGGGTCAGTTCCTACGAGTTACATTGGTCCCGTGGGAGGTGTTGGTGCCACCCACGGGGCCGTTGGGGGGTTGTTTCGAGTTTTCACCCTCTAACGAGTTACATTGGTCCTATGGGACATTTCAAATGATTAGTTAGATAGCTTTGTTTTATTCAAGGATTGGCCTAAACAGACCCCATATACTAACTTTGACATGCGGAATCTTGAGATAAATAAAGAGAGGGTTAAAATATACATGTTCTAAGTGTTGTGAATGTAAAATCAGTCCACATATAACCACATCCTGAAAAACAAAGCTATATACCACTTAGAGGTGTTTTCAGTCCACGTAAAATCACAACCTGAATAAATCAGTCCCCGCATAGCAGATAGGTGTTCTCAATACATTGTTTTGAGTTTACATTTTTTATACCAACAATCTATATAAACAAAAAATATATACCAGTAATCTATATAAAGATAGACGGGAGAACCACTGCTGTTTATATTGTATAGAAAGCTGATGTTTATATACAAAATCGATGCATACCGAACTGCTCAAATGTATGTATTGTATCTACTCTCAAACAAAGTAATGATTTAAGATGCTATAACTGTCAACCATGACATTTTGTTTAGACATTTTTTCAAATAAAGTCATGATTTAAGATGATATACTTTAAAAACATAAGAGTAAGTGTGGTTATATTAAACTATTGTATTAATGATTTGTTAATACTCCATCCAGTCCACTCTTTAACAGGTGATATGATAAAAATTGGTAATTTACCTAACATAAACCATAGCACTGATCGTATGAGTGAATGGAATTTACCTATACAAACACAAATGAAAGCCCATATTGAAGTGACATCTTAGCTCACGTCTGGCGCCAATGCACTTATTTCGAGATCCGATGTTCAGTAAATCTGAAAATACAAATAATAGTTTATGTATAGAATAATCATAACAACCATACAATCTCTATATCGAATAATAATGCACTGTACTTTTGATTTTTGCAAAATTACACCAAATATCTACAAATCCAAATGTTTACACCAACGTACAGTGCATTATTACACCAAATATCTGCAAAACAACAATATAAAGGTTTTATTGGAAATCTCTAATATACATTTCAATAAAAAATTATCATATCCAAAAACCTAAAAAGCTAAAACACAAATTAGATACAGAGTTTACCTAAGAGATCCAAGATTCAGAACCTAATAAACCAACCTGCTGCTAGCAGAAACAGAGGGATAATACACATCTCAACAAAATTATACCAGTATAGATATCCATGTTGTCCAATCTTACTCATTTTTGGCCAGCATGGATCAAAATGCAAGTACTGATTACTGCATTATAGCAAGTGCTAGGTTTGTGAATAAATCCATTTGTCAAAGAGTTACAGATGTTGCCATCTGGCATTATTCAAATTCCAGAGGAAGGGTTGCAGGCCATTATATATGCATATATATACCATTATATATACTGTATATATAGTATATATATGCAGTATATATACTGGTATGCTACTCTGCAGTACACTGCATATATATATATATATATATATATATACACGGTCGGTTCCTACGACTCACATTGGTTCCGTGCGAGATGTTCGTGACTCTTACGGGACCGTTTGTGTTCGTTTTGCGTTTTCACCATTCGATGGCATATTTTTATGCTTCAGTCAAACTTTTTACAAATTTACGTCGTACACTCAAACCGGGAGCCCCGTGACTACACGATCGGTTCCTACGAGTCGTATTGGTCCCGTGCGAGGTGTTCGTGACTCTTACGGGACCATTTTGTGTTTGTTTTACGTTTTCACCCTTCGATGGCATGTTTTTATGCTTAATTCTAACTTTTTACAAATTTATGTCGTACACTCTAACCGGGAGCCCCGTGACTACACGGTCGGTTCCTACGACTTACATTGGTCCCGTGCGAGATGTTCGTGACTCTTGCGGGACCGTTTTGTGGGTGTTTTACATTTTCACCCTTCGATGGCATCTTTTTTATTCTCAAGTCTAACTTTTTGCAAATTTACGCCGTACACTCAAACCGGGATCCCAGTGACTATCCATTCGGTTCCTACTATTAACATTGGTCCCGTGCGCGGTGTTCGTGACTCTTACAGGACCGTTTTAAGGTTGTTTTACATTTTCACCCTTCGATGGCATGCAAGTCTAACTGTTTGCAAATTTACGTCGTATACTCAAACCGGGAGCCCCGTGACTATGTCGTCGGTTCCTACAAGTCACATTGGTCCCGTGCGAGGTGTTCGTGACTCTTACCGGTCCGTTTAATGGCTATTTTAGGTTTTCACCCTTCAATGACATGTTTTTATGCTCAAGTCTAATTTTTTGCAAATTTGCGTCGTACACTCAACCCGGAAGCCCCGTTACTACGCGGTCGGTTCCTACGAGTCACATTGGTCCCGTGCGAGGTGTTGGTGACTCTTACGGGACCATTTTATGCTTGTTGTACGTTTTCCCCCTTCGATGGCATGTTTTTATGCTCAAGTCTATTTTTTTGCAAATTTAGGTCGTACACTCTAACCGGGAGCCCCGTGACTACGCGGTCGGTTTCTATGAGTTACATTAATCCCGTGCGAGGTGTTCGTGACTCTTACCGGACCGTTTTATGGATATTTTATGTTTTCACCCTTCGATGGCATGTTTTTATGCTTAAGTCTAACTTTTTGCAAATTTACGTCATACACTCAAATCGGGAGCCCCGTGACTACGCGGTCGGTTCCTATGAGTCTCATTAGTCCCGTACAAGGAGTTCGTGACTCTTACGGGACCGTTTTAAGGCTGTTTTACATTTTCACCCTTCGATGGTATATTTTTATGCTTAAGTTTATTTTTTTACAAATTTACGTCGTACACTCAAACAGGGAGCCCCGTGACTACGCGGTCGGTTCTTACGAGTCACATTAGTCCCGTGCGAGGGGTTCGTGACTCTTACGGGACCGTTTTAAGACTGTTTTACGTTTTCACCCTTCGATGGCATGTTTTTGTGCTTAAGTTTATTTTTTTACAAATTTACGTCGTACACTCAAACTGGGAGCCCCGTGACTACGCGGTCGATTCTTACGAGTCACATTAGTCCCGTGCGAGGGGTTCGTGACTCTTACAGGACCGTTTTAAGACTATTTTACGTTTTCATCCGTCGATTGCATGTTTTTATGCTTAAGTTTATTTTTTTGCAAATTTACGTCGTACACTCAAACCGGAAGCCCCGTGACTACGTGGTCGGTTCCTACAAGTCACATGGGTCCCGTGTGAGGTGTTCGTGACTCTTACGGGACCGTTTTGTGCTTGTTTTACATTTTCAACCTTCGATGGCATTTTTTTATGCTCAGGTCAAACTTTGTGCAAATTTAGAAAGTATTCTCAAACCGGGATCCCCGTGACTACGCGGTCGGTTCCTATGAGTCGCATTGGTCCCGTGCAAGGTTTCGTGACTCTTACGGGACCTTTTTTCTGGATGTTTTACATTTTCACCCTTCGATTGCAAGTTTTTATGCTCAAGTCTAAATTTTTTGCAAATTTACGTCGTACACTCTAACCGGGAGCCCCGTGACTACACGGTCGATTCCTACGAGTCAGATTGGTCCCGTGGAAGGTGTTCGTGACTCTTACCAGACCGTTTTGTGGTTGTTTTATGTTTTCACCCTTCGATGGCATCTTTTTTACTCTCAAGTCTAACTATTCGAAAAAATTACCCTTCGACGTCATGTTTTTAAGCCTAAGTCTAGAAATACGCAAATTACCGTCGTATTCTCAAACCGGAGTGCTAGATTGGGGCGTAGGAGCACTTGGAGTTGGACTTGGTGAGGAGTGAACCATTGGTGGAGTTGTGAATTGCTCAGCCATTGGTGTTGAGAATTCGGGTTCTGCACGAGATGGTGAACCTCGTTGTGGTGTCACATCGGCACTTGGTACCCTTGGGTTATTTCCTCTCGACATTATCTATAAAAATTAAAAAATATAAGTGACTAAATAATTATAGTAATATGAAATTATAACTAATTAATCAAACTTAATTAGTTTTATATATATAGATAGATAGATACCTTTTCAAAGTAAGACTTTATAATAAGTTCAATGTGTCTGATCTCCATCCATTCGGTATTAGTTTTTAAGAACCTATGAATTTTTGCACGTGGCCAACTAGAAGGAAGGGTATCTATGATTGATGTGTAGATGTCAGTGACATGAACTTGGAATCCCCTATTTCTCAACTTGTTGGCAAGATTCAATTTTACGTGCATGTGGCGCGAGACATCACAATCTATGTCAATGCTCTCTGTACGCAGTTGTATCCATAACGGGTGGATTTTTTTTTCGCCTTCTCCAACAACGTAACCAAGGTCAGGGCTATGTCGGGATTATGTGTGTGAAATATATTTTGTATAACGTCATCCTAGTTTTCTGGTAGGGAAAATAGAATACTACCGAACAAGTAATCTTGCTGGATATTAAATCCATGATTTACAAGGTAGTTAAATTGTTCGATCTTTTTATTTCCGTACCTATAAATAGGAGTACCCTCTATATGGCGCACGCTAATAAAAGAATTATGTGTACGGTCTAATTGCAACCTCTCCCACTCTTATTGATAATAATTATCACCGTGCCTCATTTTTCCTGAGAAAAGTATACGAGGGCATGAATACGAGTTCTGCTATTAAGGTTTAGGTCTGAAAGTTAATCTAGGGTTTATTGGCATAATTTATGCATACACACACATACAATCTACGATTTATTGACATAATCTATACATACACACACATACTATTTAGGGTTTACTAAACCATAATATTTTTTTTCCCATAAATCTATACATACACACACATAACAATCTATACATACACACACATATAATCTATACATACACACACATACAATATAGGGTTTATTGATTAAAAAAAACAATTTATTTGTTCATAGTTACACACATAAACATACATATACACATAAATCTATACACAATTTATTTGTTGGCCCAAGTCCGCGACCCACTGGGTATGACAAAAAATGTACATTAATCGCAAGATATGTGATATACTTTTTCATAGGCAAATCAAGAGCACACCCAAAAAATTTAATAACATGTACATTTATCGACACTAGTATCAATTCAATAAATTCAGCATAGTATCCAACAACCAAGCCAACAATATCTCACTATAGTAATGTGCACACGTGTTTTCGACTTGTATGTAAAAAAAATTATTTAATTATATTTTCTCAAAAAAAAAAACAAGACATGCATATTTTGTCAAAAAAATACACACATATACAATCTAGGGTTTATTGACATAATCTATACATACACACACATACAATCTAGGGTTTATTGACATAATGTACACATACACACACATACTATTCAAGGTTTACTAAACCCTAATATTTTTTTTGACATAAATCTATACATACACACACATACAATCTATACATACACACATATACAATCTATACATACACATATACAAACATAAATCTACACATACATACACAAAAATTAGGGCTTCAGATAGAAATCACGAAATCCAAATGAATCAATACATACCAACTGAAATCGATTAGTCAAATGCAAATCCAACCGAAATTGTAGGAGCTCGAAATCGCACGAACCCTAACAGCAAACGAAGTCGCACATAATAAATGAGAAGCTGGTAATATTTCTTTTTAAGACCAAACTATGGTCAGGGCCTAGAGCCCTGACCCCATGTGCGCGACCCATTAATGAAGTTGAGGACACTGGCAATTTTGACCTAGTCACGGCCTAGAGCCGTGACCCATGCACGCGACCCTTTTCCAACAACCTTGGTGTTTGAATGACGTATGGTCACGGCCCATAGCTGTGACCAATACCAACAAATGGTCACGGCCCTCAGCCGTGACCCTTAATGTGTGTGTTTTCTGCTTCGTCACGCCTTTGGTCACGACCCAAGTCCGTGACCCATCCGCGACCAGTTTGGAGGGAATTTTGGTGCCAAGCTGGTCACGACCTGGACATGGCTAAAGTCCGTGACCCACTTTGGAGGGAATTTTGGCGCCAAACTGGTCACGACCTGGTCACGGCCTAAGTCCGTGACCACCGTGGTCAGGGATTTAGTCCGTGACCACTTCCCGAGCATGGATAATTTAGTGTGGTAATAAAATTGGTCACGCCAAATATTAAGTGGGTCACGGCCCAAGTCCGCGATGAGTTGGTTGCGAATTTGGGCCGTGACCCACTGGGCGTGACCATTCGCAGGATTTGGTGTAGTGCGTCAAAATCAAAGATAATCGGCATGGTATTGGCTTCGATAATCATGTCGCATCTACTCCCAAAGCCAAAACCGTGCAAACAATAGAGCCGCCTAGGAACTTTAGGAGAGACCCACCTAGGAACGTGAGGTATAATCGACCCATAGGACACGCTCCTCACCGTATCTACACTTGCACTCATTGCAGTAGAAGATGTCATCTTAGACGGTATTTCTACAATCTTAAGAACACTCCTAGAAAGTCTAAAGCCATTTCAGTTACCAATACCCCTTCTCGACAGTTCATACCTATTTGGATTAAGAAGTCGGATTTAGAGGCTTTAGGTATTAGACTTGGTGGTTCTCGCATCATTGCCCGCGGTTCCCCTCATGTTTGGTCTTTTGATTGAGATTGTTCATCCGTTTGTCATACTCTAGTATTTGCTTCATGTGTTATATTTTGCTAGTGTTATGACGTGTGCCGTATTTTTGTTATTTATTTGAGTCTTTTCAAAAAATACAAAAACATTTTTCTTTTTCATATAACTTTTTAAAATAAAAAAAGATTTTTGGTTGTTAAGTTGTGAGGATACATGTTTGATGTGGCATATTGGTGTGCTTGATCCCCCCCCCACCCCACCTTCTTTCATTATCCATGTGGCTAGGACTTTTGGTCATTATTATTGATGCCTAGAATGATCTTAACCATTGCACTATGGGGATGTTTCGAAGTTGATATACAGTTTGATTCGACTTTGTGTATATGCCAATCTTACACACATGCACGAGTTTATATGAATGCTTGACTTCTCTTGCATATTTGAGTTTAGTGAGACGTCCTTATCTCAATTTTGTCATCTATGCATAAGTAAACTTAAGGAGGAGGTGTACTTGTAAGAACCGTTTTCCGTGAGAATTGATATTGAAAAAAATAATGAGTGTTCACGGGAAAGGGCAGCGAGAGTATAAAATTGACTCATCGTGAAAGCCACTGTTTAAAAGAGCCCAAAAGAAAATCAAGGCAATAAAAATTCATATGCCAATAATTGGGGCCAATAGGACTTTCTCTAAGTTGAGATTGATAGACTTTTCTGAAGATCTTGAAAAATTCATATATATGAGGGATTTTGGTTGGAGATAAATTTAAACGGGTTTGCACCACGAATCCTACGTTGAAACATCGTATCACACTACACCAAAAACAACAATTTGGCACACCCTGATATTAAAAATCTGGCACAATTTAAAATTGTGCCAGATTTTGGCACGGTTTAATAGCATTTTGGCACACTTTAAAACAGTGCCAAAATTTGGCACTGTTTTAAAGTGTGCCAAAATTAAGTACACTTGGTAAAATATAAAATACCCTAAGAAAAAACATTAGAAAAACTTTCTTTCATTCTCGCTCAAGGCTCGCTCTCTCTTTCATCTCATTGGCGCTCTCGCCTCTCTTTCTCTCTCTCCGTCCAGCTCTCTCTCTCTCTATCTCCGGCCAGCTCTTTCCCTCTCTATTCGGATAGCTCTTTCTTCCGTACTCTCTCTCGCCGGTAAAATACCTCTATCGATAAAAAACCTCCGATTGATTTTGGCCACTGAGACTTCAATCGACCAAAGGTAGTAGCTCCATCGTGCTTGGCCATTGAGAAAAGCTCGGAATCAAGGTAAACTCTGACCAAATCTTTGAAATGTAGTTTTGATATTTTAAACAAATATATGTAACAAGTTTACTTTAGCTTTATTCGGATGATTGTGAATTCTTGATTACCATTTTCTGTTATATTGATGAGAAAATGAGATGGGTTTTAGATTTTATATTGAGATTTTGTGATCTGGGCATTTTAGGAACACCTAATTTGGGATATTTTGGTTTCAATTGCTTGATGGGGATATAAGTTAATATATAATTTCTATTTTTGAGGAAAGATTGAGATTTTGTGATCTGTGTTGTTGGAGAAAGTATTTTTTTTAATGGAAATGTTTGTTGATGAGATTTTGTATGCGTGTATAATTTTGTGGTCAGTGTTGGCTTCCTCGCTGGCCTATTGTGCGAGTTTTTGCCATTCTGACTCTTCTTATTAGTGTTATTCAAAACTTTATTAGCTATGGTTGGGTATGGCTCATCGTTACCGATCGAGCTCCTGTTTTTCCATTATGGGTTGTGAGTTTCTCTTTCCTTTTCTCATTATTTTTATTAGATTATAAGATTATTTCATGATTTGGGTATGTCTTTAATAATTTTCATGTTTATATTAGAAGCTTATTTCATTGTGGGCTCTGAGATCCTATTTTGCCCAACGTGTTTCTCTCTAGTGGTAAAAAAGAGTTAAGAAATCATCACTCTTTAATTCAATCCATTTTCAGCTTTTTGTGATTTGTGGAAACTTCAACTTTGAATGACCAGACTTGAGCTTTAAAAGCATTGCATAGTCATTCGTATAGGTGACCATATATGGATCAATTGATTGAACCTTCTCAAAATTCGTTATAGCTTCTCATTCGTATAGGTATTTTTGGTTGAGAAGCATTGTCTCTTATTGGTTGGGGCCAAATTCAATGTAAATTTTATCATTTTAGAAATATTTCGTATGCAAATCATTCTTTAAACATGACGCATCACATTTGGCCAAAAGAAGGATGCCCCAGACGGTGATGCCACAACTGATCCGCTTATGATTGACACCCGACGAATGTTGCATATTATTAACTCTACCAAAACTGAAATAATCCATATAATATATCCCTCCTCTTTTAGTATCACGATAAACGATCTCCTTGGTGAGAATATCCTAAAGAAAAGAAAAATCAGGATATATTATTAGACAATAATTTAATTCCTCAGTAACTTAGTCTACATACATTAACTCATCACTTTGAAATAGACTTGGGGAAATAATTTATTTGGCCCTCGACTAAAAGAATTTTCAGGAATGAGAAATAGACTTGGGGAAATAAATAGGATCCCCTTCTAATATATCTCTTTACTGTTAAGGGCCATTAATAATTTAGATTTGCAATCTTGAAGACTAACTCTATTTGCATGATTCATTTAAACCATGTCATCTTTAGTGCTGACCAAAGATGGTAGCATCATACTGAGTGCTAAATCGCAGTTCTATAGAAGAAATGGGATAATATTTGCCAGCAATTTCATTACACTCAACTGTTACCCAAGGAAGGTTATTACAAAGTACGTTCCCAAGTTCCAGAACAAGAATGATCAATGATCCTCAATTCAGAACAAGAATTTTCATTAAGACGATTTATTTAAATAGGTATCCAACTATTATAAAGTGCTACTATTTCTCCTCTGTAATCTATTTTTCGTGGATAGATGATTTCAAGTGATGGAAACATACTCACATGTTTTTTATATCTCATTTACATCATGGTTTCCTCTACTCTACCTACCTATGTGATACTACAACTGACCTTAACTGCTACTGCCTCTGTGTTTCTACCACTGCTGTTGTGTTTGTGCTATTGCCTCAGCATACCTACTACTATCTTTGTGTTATTGATGTGATAATGCACACCTTCTACACCATTATAAACTCCCTAACCACCTGCTATTCCATTTTGAATCAACATGTGACTAGTATGGACCCTATTGATGATATGTGTCCTGATGAATATGCTCCTTTTTATGGATTGATCATTGTCACTACTATTGATGTCATAAATTAGGATATCATTTGGATGCTTAGCTTGCATATGATGAAGTCCCACTCGATGCATCCTCATAAGATATACTTCATTTGGTATCTTATATGGAGACATCAATTGGATGTAGTAGATCCTATTGAGTTGGAAAGATTCTATGAAGCTCATCAATTGGTAGAGCACTTGGGCAAAGTCCATCAACTGGATAATATGGATACAACTGAGTCTTATACTTCTCATTATTTGATTAGCATAAGTCTTATACTTCTCACTATTGTACTCCCACCTCGATAAACCTGAAATTTAGCATATGAAGGTCGTATTTATCATTGTCATCGGCTGCAACAAAACCAACTACATGAGACTTAATAGACACTAATATATTAACAACTCCTGGTGATCAAAGTGTGAGTAACCATCTCGAGTTTAATTAATAGTTAGTATGCCTTAATATCATTCTACACCTAACAACTACATGAGAATTTGCCTTTGTCTTGGTTCTTACAAAAGGGTAATTATGTTTCAATCCACCTTTCCCTTCCTTTCCTTTTGTATGGTGGTGTGTATATTAGAAGGCTGCAATATCCCAATTTGATAATCTAATATAATCTAATATATATTTAAAAATAGAGTCTTTATGCATTTAATCTTTACTCTCACGAGACTCCAAAATTAGTGCTCTAACCTATTTTGTCGTTCAAACACAATGAGTGTTATTTAATTCTTCAAAATAGTGTTTCTCAAACGACAACAACCCTTACCCTTTTGTATTCCTCACATACCTCTTTTTGTCAACTCTCTAAGCTCTTTTTCTCCCACGTATTATATATAATGTTGCGTAGATGGTAACTTTTCTACCATTATACGCTCCTCTTCGCTATTACTCAGCGCTTTTCCCCATTTCTGAGTTACACAGTGGAAATAGTTCAGAATTAAGGTAGCATAGTGATAGCAGCATCCCCATTAAGTGTGTTTGTCCACTATCCCCTTGTTGTTTTTTCTGGATGAAGAAGTTCTAAGTATGGAAATCTCATCTCTCATTAATTCTGGGAGGATGAACATCATGTATGTCCATGACCTACTTGTGTTCTGTAGAACTTCTACATCCAATCTAAAATATTTAGTATTCTGTTTAGAGAAATAGAGATATTTCAGGTCAGAGTAAATTTCTCTAAAAGAAACATTATTTCAGGAAAGCATGTTATCCTTAAATCTCATTCCTAATTAAATGAGTGGTTGGAAATGGATCACTCTCTCCATTTCTGGTAGGATTTAATTGGTAAAATTTGTCATTTTTGGGAAGCTGATGCATTCTTTGCCGTCTATAGGTGGCCTATCAAGTTAATTAAGTTTTTAGATCAAAAGATTAAAAACTTTATATGGACATGCTATTATTCCTCCAAAAAAATGATTTCTATGTCTTGGGCTATCATATATAGATGTTATATATGTTATAACAACATATATAACAGCTATATATGTTGTTATAACATATATAACAGCTATATATGCTGTTATAACATATATAACAGTTGTTATATATGTTATACCATATATATAACAGTTGTTATATATGTTATAACAGTTGTTATAACATATATAACAATTATGGGAAGCACATGTAGTACCAGTTATATTTGAAATGATTAGCAGCATCTCCATTCATTCATTGTGTATATTTTTTTCTAAAAAATTAATTTCTAATTGCCGAATTGGTTGGGGTTCACAAACATATTTAGGTTTTCCCCTTTGAGTTCAGTTTTCACCATTGCCTTATTGCCTATATGATATGATGATGGTTGAATTTTGTTACCAATTTTCAGATTTTTGATGGGCATTACGGGAATGCTGCAGCAATCTTTTCAAGGGATCAATTGTTGAATCATGTGTGCTATTCCTGCAACAGGTATGTATATCTGCATTAGTTCATTTTTTTCTTTTTTATTACTTGATTTGAAATACATTATATGAAAACCATCCGTATAAACATGGCAGAAGTAATGACCACCTAGCAGAAATGATACCTTTGAGTTACTCATTAACTCCCTTTAATTTATACTCCCAAAATAATGATGAAAAAAGTCTCAAAGTAAAGCTGAAAATAGTCCCAAAGTAAAGGTCTCCGTCTCTTCTAACGTAGAGTGTAGAACAAATGTATTGTAGGAAATAACCGCGTAGTCCCGGGTCTCCTGGTTTGAGAATACGACGATAATTTGCTAAAATCAACACTTAGACTTAAAAGCAAGCCGTTAAAGGGTGAACACCCAAACCAGAAGCCAAATGACCCCGTAAGAAGCACAAACACCTTGCACGAAACCAAAGTAACTTGTAGGAACTGACCGCATAGACCCGGATCTCCCGATTTGAGAATATGATGATAATTTGCAAAAATCACACTAAGACTTAAAAACAAGCCGTTAAAGGGTGAAAACCCAAACCAACCTCAAAATTACCCCGCAAGAGGCACGAACACCTCGCACGGGACTAATGTCACTTATAGGAACTGACCGCGTAATCCCGGGTCTCCCGGTTTGAGAATATGACGATAATTTCCAATAATCAACACTTAGACTTAAAAATAAGCCGTTAAAGGGTGAAAACCCAAACCAGCCCCCAAACGACCCCGTAGGAGGCACGAACAGCTCGCACGGGACCAATGTAACTTGTTGGAACTGATCGCCTAGTCTCGGGTCTTCCGGTTAGAGAATATAACGATAATTTGCAAAAATCATACTTAGACTTAAAAACAAGTCGTTAAAGGGTGAAAACCCAAACCGGCCCCGAAACGACCCCGTAGGAGGCACGAACACCTCGCACGGGACGAATGTAACTTATTGGAACCAACCCCGTAGTCCCGGGTCTCTCGATTTGACAATATGACGATAATTTACAAAAATCACACTTAGACTTAAAAACAAGCCGTTAAAGGGTGAAAACCCAAACCAGCCCCCAAACGACCCCGTAAGAGGCACGAACACCTCGCACGGGACCAGTGTAACTTGTAGGAACTGTCCGCGTAGTCCCGGGTCTCCCGATTTGAGAATATGATGATAATTTGTAAAAATCACATTTAGACTTAAAAACAAGTCGTTAAAGGGTGAAAACCCAAACCAACCCCCAAACGACCCAGTAAGAGGCACGAATACCTCGCATGGGACCAACGCAACTTGTTGGAACTGATCGCGTAGTCCAGTGTCTCCCGGTTTGAGAATCCGATGATAATTTGCAAAAATCACACTTAGACTTAAAAACAAGCCGTGAAAGGGTGAAAACCCAAACCATCCCCCAAACGACCCTGTAGGAGGTACGAACACCTCGCACGGGACCAATGTAACTTGTTGGACTTGACTGCGAAGTCTCGGGTCTCCCGGTTTAAGAATATGACGATAATTTGTAAAAATCACACTTAGACTAAAAAACAAGCCGTTAAATGGTGAAAACCCAAAGCAGCCCCAAAACGTCCCCGTAGGAGGCCCGAACACCTCGCACGGAACCAATGTAACTTGTAGGAACTGACCGCGTAGTCCTGGGTCTCTCGATTTGAGAATATGACGATAATTTGCAAAAATCACACTTAGACTTAAAAACAAGCCGTTAAAGTGTGAAAATCCAAACCAGCCCCCAAACGATCCCGTAGGAGGCACCAACACCTCGCCCGGGACCAATGTAACTTATAGGAACTCACTGGGTAGTTCCGGGTCTACCGGTTTGAGAATATGATGATAATTTGAAAAAATCAACACTTAGA
The DNA here is from genome assembly GCA_949130495.1 of Sambucus nigra. NCBI lineage: Eukaryota > Viridiplantae > Streptophyta > Magnoliopsida > Dipsacales > Adoxaceae > Sambucus > Sambucus nigra. The sequence goes on from OX422211.1 coordinate 401,420,649, forward strand.
CTTAAAAACAAGCCGTTAAAGTGTGAAAATCCAAACCAGCCCCCAAACGATCCCGTAGGAGGCACCAACACCTCGCACGGGACCAATGTAACTTATAGGAACTCACTGGGTAGTTCTGGGTCTACCGGTTTGAGAATATGATGATAATTTGAAAAAATCAACACTTAGACTTAAAAACAAGCCGTCAAAGGGTGAAAACCCAAACCAGCCCCCAAAAGACGCCGTAGGAGGCACAAACACCTCGCACGGGACCAATGTAACTTGTAGGAACTGACCGCGTAGTCCTGGGTCTCCCGGTTTGAGAATATGACGATAATTTGCAAAATATCACACTTAGACTTAAAAACAAGCCGTTAAAAGGTTGAAAATCCAAACTAGCCCCCAAACGATCCCGTAGGAGACACCAACACCTCGCATGGGACAAATGTAACTTAATGGAACTGACCGCGTAGTCCCGAGTCTCCTTGTTTGAGAATATGAAGATAATTTTTAAAAATCACATTTAGACTTAAAAATAAGCATTTAAAGGGTGAAAACCCAAACCAGCCCCCAAACGACCCCGTAGGAGGCACGAACACCTCGCACGGGACCAATGAACTTGTTAGAACTGATCGCGTAGTCTCGGGTCTCCCGGTTTGAGAATATGATGATAATTTATAAAAATCACACTTAGACTAAAAAACAATCCGTTAAATTGTGAAAAACAAAATAAGCCCCCAAATGACCCCGTATGAGGCACGTACACCTCGCACGGGACCAATGTAACTTATTGGAACTGACTGCGTAGTGCTGGGTATCCTGGTTTGAGAATATAACGATAATTTCCAAAAATCACAGTTAGACTTAAAAATAAGCCATTAGAGGGTGAAAACCCAAACCAGCCCCCAAACGACCCCTTAGGAGGCACGAACAACTCGCACAAGACCAATGTAACTTGTAGGAACTAACCTCGTAGTCCCGGGTCTCTCGGTTTGAGAATATGACGACAATTTGCAAAAATCACAATTAGACTTAAAAACAAGTCGTTAAAGGGTGAAAACCCAAACCAGCCCCCAAACGAGCCCGTAAGAGGCACGAACACCTCGCACGGGACTAATGTAACTTGTTGGAATCGACCGCATAGTCCCGACTCTCCCGGTTTGAGAATATGATGATAATTTGCAAAAATTACACTTAAACTTAAAAATAAGCCGTTAAAGGGTGAAAACCCAAACCAGCCCCCAAACGACCATGTAAGAGGCGCGAACCCCTCACACGGGACCAATGTAACTGGTAGGAACTGACCGCATAGTCCCGGAAAAATCACCCTTAGACTTAAAAACTATTCTTTAAATGGTGAAAACCCAAACCAGCACCAAACGACCCCGTAAGAGGCACGAACACCTCGCACGGGACCAATGTAACTCGTAGGAACTGAACGCGTAGTCCAAGGTCTCCCGCTTTGAGAATATGATGATAATTTATAAAAATCAACACTTAGACTTAAAAACAAGCCGTTAAAGTGTGAAAATCCAAACCAGCCCCCAAACGATCCCGTCGGAGGCACCAACACCTCGCACGGGACCAATGTAACTTATAGGAACTCACTGGGTAGTTCCGGGTCTACCGGTTTGAGAATATGATGATAATTTGAAAAAATCAACACTTAGACTTAAAAACAAGCCGTCAAAGGGTGAAAACCCAAACCAGCCCCCAAAAGACGCCGTAGGAGGCACAAACACCTCGCACGGGACCAATGTAACTTGTAGGAACTGACCGCGTAGTCCTGGGTCTCCCGGTTTGAGAATATGACGATAATTTGCAAAATATCACACTTAGACTTAAAAACAAGCCGTTAAAAGGTTGAAAATCCAAACTAGCCCCCAAACGATCCCGTAGGAGGCACCAACACCTCGCATGGGACAAATGTAACTTATTGGAACTGACCGCGTAGTCCCGAGTCTCCTTGTTTGAGAATATGAAGATAATTTTTAAAAATCACATTTAGACTTAAAAATAAGCATTTAAAGGGTGAAAACCCAAACCAGCCCCCAAACGACCCCGTAGGAGGCACGAACACCTCGCACGGGACCAATGAACTTGTTAGAACTGATCGCGTAGTCTCGGGTCTCCCGGTTTGAGAATATGATGATAATTTATAAAAATCACACTTAGACTAAAAAACAATCCGTTAAATTGTGAAAAACAAAATAAGCCCCCAAATGACCCCGTATGAGGCACGTACACCTCGCACGGGACCAATGTAACTTATTGGAACTGACTGCGTAGTGCTGGGTATCCTGGTTTGAGAATATAACGATAATTTCCAAAAATAACAGTTAGACTTAAAAATAAGCCATTAGAGGGTGAAAACCCAAACCAGCCCCCAAACGACCCCTTAGGAGGCACGAACAACTCGCACAAGACCAATGTAACTTGTAGGAACTAACCTCGTAGTCCCGGGTCTCTCGGTTTGAGAATATGACGACAATTTGCAAAAATCACAATTAGACTTAAAAACAAGTCGTTAAAGGGTGAAAACCCAAACCAGCCCCCAAACGAGCCCGTAAGAGGCACGAACACCTCGCACGGGACTAATGTAACTTGTTGGAATCGACCGCATAGTCCCGACTCTCCCGGTTTGAGAATATGATGATAATTTGCAAAAATTACACTTAAACTTAAAAATAAGCCGTTAAAGGGTGAAAACCCAAACCAGCCCCCAAACGACCACGTAAGAGGCGCGAACCCCTCACACGGGACCAATGTAACTGGTAGGAACTGACCGCATAGTCCCGGAAAAATCACCCTTAGACTTAAAAACTATTCTTTAAATGGTGAAAACCCAAACCAGCACCAAACGACCCCGTAAGAGGCACGAACACCTCGCACGGGACCAATGTAACTCGTAGGAACTGAACGCGTAGTCCAAGGTCTCCCGCTTTGAGAATATGATGATAATTTATAAAAATCAACACTTAGACTTAAAAACAAGCCGTTAAAGGGTGAAAACCCAAACCAGCCCCCAAATGACCCCGTAGGAGGCACTACAACTCACACGGGACCAATGTAACTTGTTGGAACTGATCTCGTAGTCCCGGGTCTCCCGATTTGAGAATATGACGATAATTTGCAAAAATCACACTTAGACTTAAAAACAAGCCGTTAAAGGGTGAAAACCCAAACCGGACCCCGAATGACCCTGTAGGAGGCACGAACACCTCGCACGGGACCAATGTAACTTGTTGGAACTGATCGCGTAGTCTCGGGTCTCCTGGTTTGAGAATATCATGATAATTAACAAAAAACACACTTAGACTTAAAAACAAACCGTTAAAGGGTGAAAACCCAAACCAGCCCCCAAACAACCCCATAGGAGGCACGAACACCTCACACGGGACCAATGTAACTTGTTAGAACTGACCGCGTAGTCTCGGGTATCCCGGTTTGACAATATTACGATAATTTGCAAAAAATAACACTTAGACTACCTGCGGCCACCATAACCTATACGCTACCATGAACAAACTTCCTCCGGCCATTCGTGGTGGCTGGACTCTTAACCCTAACCCTTCCCAAACGTCCACACACACGGATGGGAACTCCCAAAGGCGTCCCCCCCCCCCCCCCCATGGATGTTGCTAGATTTGTTCCTTATGATGCTGTGAGATTTCCCATCAATCAAGAATGTGGCATGGGAATGGAGTCTGGTCCGATTGATATTCAAGTTTCTATTGACAAGGAAGAAACTGAAGAGGGACAAATTGTTGCCTCAGAAGGATGTATGGCCAAAGAAACGATTCAGGACTCTAAGATCGTAGAGATGTACAAGGAATTCATGAAGCATAAAGGTTTCTCATATGAGGATGTAATGCAACATGGAAGAGCCATGTACGAAAACAAGGAATCCACCAATACTGGGGGTGGAGGTGAGAGTGGGGTAATGCAAGTAGCAGGGGATTGTATTGGTTGTGGACCTAACCCATGCTCCCCTAAGAACAAAGCTGTGGAGAAATCTTGGAAGGAGGTTGTTGCCAATAAAAGATACCCCAAGCTTCGTCTCACATATCATCCCCCCTCTATATCTGAGAACAGGATCACTGTAGCCCCTCCAGTGGAAATAGCAGCTAATGGATATGCTAAAGGGGAGAATAGCACGGTGGGATGCTTTATGGGAAGGAAATTACCTTACACCTTAGTTTGCAATATATCACATAAGTTATGGAACAAGTTTGGACTCAAACAGATTGTGGGTCACAACAATGGTTTCTATTTCTTTATGTTTGATAATGCTAACATGAGGGGTGAGGTAATTGATAATGGCCCATGGCATTTCATGGGTAACCCAATTATCATCCAAAAATGGGCTCCAAATTTCTCTTTCAGCAAAGACTCTACTTCTGTGATTCCTGTTTGGGTCAAATTTCATAACATTCCTGTCCAGTTATGGACAAAGGAGGGGCTTAGCTATGTGGCAAGCTCAGTTGGAATACCAATGTATGCTGATACTATAACTGAAGGAATGCAGAAAATTAGTTTTGCTAGGATATGTGTTGAGGTAAAAGTCGTGGGAGAATACCCAAAGACCATTGATATTAAAATGGAGGATGGGTCTATTGCAGTGGTTGCAGTTGAGTACCAAGAAAAACCTCCATCTTGTATCAAATGTGGCATTTTTGGTCATGATCTCCTTAATTGTCAGAAGGCTAAGAAGGCATGGGTGGCAACAAACAACAAAGAGAAGATGTATCCTTTCAAAAGTCAAACTGAGATTCAGAAGGCCTTAGAAGAGGAATGGACCCAAGTGCAACACTCAACCACTAAGAAACCTGTTCCTAATGACAAGAGGGCAACAAAACCAATAGCAGTACAGGCTGAGGAGGTTACCAATCTAGTTCCTAATGTCAGGAGTGATCCAAAAGCAGGGCAGGCTGTGGTAGTTACAAATCCAGTGACAGAAGTAGGGGATAAGAGCATAAATACCTCTAATCCCTTTGATATTTTGGAGACTGAGAATGAAGATCCTCTAATGTCCACTCCTGCACCAGCTGGCTTGGTTCTAAAGATTAAGGCAGTTGATGAACTTAATAAGGGGATGGAAAGGGGAGGAGACAAAGGTGAAGGCAATGAGTTATCTGGAAGTAACAAGAAAGGAAAGAAGAAATCGGGTAACAAATTTAAAAAGTATAGATGACCAGAATGGGTACATGGAATATAAGGGGCCTTAATGCTCCCCATAAACAGATGGAGGTGGTTAAACTAATAAAAGATAATAGATTAGACCTTATCAATCTTGTGGAAACTAAGATTAGAAGGAACAACCTGGATACTATCAAAAGTACATGCTTCTATCATTGGGAGTATATCCATAATTGCCCTTCTGAGGGGGGTGTGGCAAGAGTGATTGTGGGTTGGAACCCCAATATTTTGAAGATTGAGGTGATCAACACTCATAGACAGGCCCTGTTCTGCCTTGTAAATATCATTGGTACTAGCTACTCCTTCCATGCTACTTTCATATATGGGGAAAACCTTCCTGAGCAGAGGAGATGTCTGTGGACTTTCCTTAAAGAAAATAAAATGGTGGTTAATGATAGGACTTGGATTCTAATGGGGGATTTTAATGTGGTCAGATGCCACGAGGAAAAAATGGGGATTTTGGACATTGATAGAACTGCAACTGAGGAGTTTAATGATTGTCTGAATGAGCTAAATGCGGATGATATGATCAATAGTGGGTTATGGTTCACATGGAATAGGAACCAGAGGGGTGACAATAATGTTCAATCGAGAATTGATAGAGTTATACACAATGATATGTGGGCTGCGATTTTTCCTAATTCTCAGGCTATTACCCTTCCTAGTGGAATGTCTGACCACAGTCCTATTATCACCATTGTGGATAACACTATTAGTTGAAGACCAAAGCCCTTCAAGTTCTTCAACTTCTGGATGAATCACGAAGAATTTTTGCCTACTATCATTGAAGCTTGGGATGTTGAGGTGGATGGGAACCCAATGCAGAAGCTCTTCCAGAAGCTTAATAGAGTCAAAGCCTCTTTGAAGCACTTCAATAGGATGTTCTTTAACAAGATTTCAGCTCAGGTAGCTGATTCCTAGTCAAAGCTTGATGCTATACAAAGTGAGTTGGACAGAGATGGTGCAAATAGGGAGTTGCAGGCTGCAGCAAAGGAGATGAGAATCAAATATGCTAAGCTAAGGAATGAGGAGGAATCATTCCTTAGACAGAAGGCTAGAATTAAATGGTTACAGCTGGGAGATCAAAACAATACTTTCTTTCATAAGAAAGTAAATCAAAATGTGGCTAGAAGGAAAATTATGTGCATTGAAGATGATCTTGGTGTGAGAATTGAAGGTAAAGAGCAGGTGGCTGGTGAAGCTGTGAGATTTTTTGGGAACTTGTTAGGGAATAAGATGCAATGTAATGATGCTAACACTGTTTTGGGGGAGGTGATAAAGAACAAACTCACATCTAATCAAGATGAGCTACTGGAGAAAGAGGTCACTCATGATGAAATCAAAGATGCAATGTTTGGCATAGGATCTGACAAGGCCCCTGGTCCTGATGGTTTTAACAACTATTTCTTTAAAAAGAATTGGCAGCTTGTTGGGGATGAGGTGTGTGAGGCTGTAAAATTCTTTTTTGATAATGGGATTTTCTTCAAGCAATAGAACTGTACTAGCCTGGCTTTGATTCCTAAGGTTGCTGCCCCTAGAAGTATGAGGGAGTTCAGACCTATATCATGCTGCAACACCTTGTACAAGTGCATTTCCAAAGTGATCACTTGCAGGCTTAAAAAGATGATGCCTGACCTCATTAGTAATAATCAGGCTGCTTTTGTTGAAGGAAGATCCATAGCTGATAACATTTTTCTATTACAAGAGATAATGAGAAATTATCATAGGGACTCTACCCCTCCTAGATGTGCAATAAAGATTGATATTCCAAAAGCCTATGATACTGTGAGCTGGGACTTCCTGATGCAGCTATTGACTCATGTTGGCTTCCCCCCCAAAGTCATTGGGTGGATCTCCAAGTGTGTGACTACTACCAGGTTCTCCATTAACCTGAATGGGGAACTGAATGGTTTTTTTCATGGGAAAAGAGGGCTCAGGCAGGGAGACCCTCTCTCTCTCTCCATATCTTTTCCTGCTAGTGATGGAGGTTTTCTCTGGGATTATTTCTAAAGCTGCTGAATCAGACCTGTTCAGTTATCACCCCAGATGCAAGGAGATGGCTCTAACTCATCTTAGTTTTGCTGATGATCTGATTGTTTTTGCTGGTGGGGACAAGGTTTCTTGCAGCATTGTGAAGGAGGCCATATCCAAATTCAGCTCCTTATCTGGGCTTATGGTCAACTTAGAGAAGAGCAACCTATTCACTGCTGGGGTTAATGTGGATGGGATTCAGGAGATTTCCTCTATTCTTGGAATACAACACAGTTCCCCTCCTTTTAAATATCTGGGGGTTCCTCTCATTACAACTAGGTTGAAGAAGGAGGATTGCTCTCACTTGGTGGATAGGATAACTATGAGAACCAGATGTTGGACTAATAAATTCCTGAGTTTTGCAGGTAGGCTCCTCCTTGTGAAGACTGTGATTTTCAGCATCCAAGTGTATTGGTCAAGCATTTTTATCCTGCCCAAGAGTATCATTAAAAAAATTGAACAAATTATGAGGAATTACTTATGGAAAGGGGGTGAGGCTAATAGCAAAGGGGCAAAAGTTGCGTGGAAGGATATTTGTGTATCTCTGGATGAGGGGGGGGCTAAATATCAAGTGTTTAGAGACTTGGAACAGAGCAGCTATGGCTAAGCACTTATGGAATCTATGCAGTAAGAAGGATAGCCTATGGATCAAATGGTGCAACACTTACAAGATCAAAGGAAGGAGCATCTGGGCTCTGAGTATCCCAAACGATTCTTCATGGAGTTGGAGGAAAATCCTCAAGAGCAGAGAGAAGTTTAGAAGTAAAATTAAGACCATCATAGGGAATGGAAATCATGCTTTTATGTGGTTTGATAATTGGCACCCAAATGGCCCGTTGCATCCCCTATATGGGGGAAACATTGTGTATGACTCTGCTAGTAATTTAAAAGCAAAAGTTTCTGATTTTATCCACCAATTGGAGTGGAGATGGCCTTCAACTGTGACTTGGGAGCTGAATGATGTTAAGAATGCTATTCTTCCTACTATTCATGATGCAAATGATAATGTTGTGTGGCTGCCCTCAAATAATGGGAAGTTCACCATAGCTTCTGCTTGGGAGCTTTTAAAGGCCCATAAGCCTATGGTTAACTGGAGCAAGTTTGTGTGGAGTAAGGTTTGCATCCCTAAATGCTCTTTCATTACTTGGCTGGTGGTTAGGAGGGCCATCAACACTAAAGTTAAGTTACATGAATGGGGGGTTTCTCTGGATGATCTTTGTGAGTTATGTGGAAATGAGAGGGAGACATATAACCGTTTGTTCTCTCAATGCAGCCTTAGTAAAAGTATATGGCAAGAGGTGTTGCTTAGAAACCAATGCTATAGGGATTCCCAGGATTTATATAGTGAGGTGGATATGGCTACTGTTAACCACTCTACGAAGACACTCTGTGACAAGATAAGATCCTTATCCTTTACTACCACTATCTATTGCATATGGATGGAAAGGAATGCTAGATGCTTCAAGCATGTCTCCAATTCCCTTGACTCCATTGTGAAGGGCATTGAAAACATGGTTCGAGCAAAAGTGCTTACTTGGAAAAAGGACAGAAGGAACTATGCTAACTGGATGGCTTGTATGTACTAGAACATTCCTGAAGATAGGCACTCTAAGGAGTAGTCTTGTCTAGGATTTTCTTGTTGTTTGCTTGCCTTTGGGGTATGCCCCGGGGTTCCCTTTCATTAGTTGAGGCTTTTCCTCTGTAAATTCTTAGTTTTTCTTTATATATTCAACCTTTCCCAAAAAAAAATAACACTTAGACTAAAAAATAAGTCGTTAAAGGGTGAAAACCCAAACTAGCCCCTAAACGACCCCGTAGGATGCATGAACACCTCGCACGGGACCAATATAACTTGTAGGAACTGACCGCGTAGTCCTGGGTCTCCCGGTTTGAGAATATGACAATAGTTTGTAAAAATCACACTTATACTTAAAAACAAGCCGTTAAAGGGTGAAAACCCAAACCGGCCCTAGACGACCCCGTAAGAGGCAGGAACGCCTCGCACGGAACCAATGTAACTTGTAGGAACTGACCGCGTAGTCCTGGGTCACCCGATTTGAGAATATGACGATAATTTGCAAAAATCACACTTAGACTTAAAAACAAGTCGTTAAAGGGTAAAAATCCAAACCAGCCCGCAAATGACCCCGTAGGAGGCATGACAACTCACACGGGACCAATGTAACTTGTTAAAACTGATCGCGTAGTCCTGGGTCTCCCGATTTGAGAATCCGACGATAATTTGGAAAAATCACACTTAGACTTAAAAACAAGCCGTGAAAGGGTGAAAACCCAAACCGGCCCCCAAACGACCCCGTAGGAGGCACGAACACCTCGCACGGGACCAAGGTAACATGTTGGAACTGACCGCGTAGTCCCGGGTCTCCCGATTTGAGAATATGACGATAATTTTTAAAAATCACACTTAGACTAAAACATAAGCCGCTAAACGGTGAAAACCCAAACCAGCCCCCAAACGACCCCGTAGGAGGCACGAACACCTCGCACGGGACCAATGTAACTTGTTGGAACTGATCGCGTAGTCCAGGGTCTCCCGGTTTGAGAATCCGACGATAATTTTAAAAAATCACACTTAGACTTAAAAACAAGCCGTTAAAGGGTGAAAACCCAAACCATCCCCCAAACGACCCTGTAGGAGGTACGAACACCTCGCACGGGACCAATGTAACTTGTTGGAACTGATCGCGTAGTCTCGGGTCTCCTGGTTTGAGAATATCATGATAATTTGCAAAAATCACACTTAGACTTAAAAACAAACCGTTAAAGGGTGAAAACCCAAACCAGCCCCCAAACGACCCCATAGGAGGCACGAATACCTCGCACGGGACCAATGTAACTTGTTGGGAATGACCACGTAGTATCGGGTCTCCCGGTTTGAGAATATGATGATAATTTGCAAAAATCACACTTACACTTAAAAACAAGCTGTTAATGGGTGAAAACCCAAACAATCCCCCAAATGACCCCGTAGGAGTCACGAACACCTCGCACGGGACCAATGTAACTTGTTGGAACTGACCGCAAAGTCTCGGGTCTCCCGGTTTAAGAATATAACGATAATTTGTAAAAATCACACTTAGACTAAAAACCAAGTCGTTAAACGGTGAAAACCCAAACCAGCCCCCAAACGAACCCGTAGGAGGCCCGAACACCTCGCACGGAACCAATGTAACTTGTAGGAACTGACCGCGTAGTCCCGGGTCTCCCGATTTGAGAATATGACGATAATTTGTAAAAATCACACTTAGACTTAAAAACAAGTCGTTAAAGGGTGAAAACCCAAACCAACCCCCAAACGACCCCCGTAGGAGGCACGAACACCTCGCACGGGACCAATGCAACTTGTTGGAACTGATCGCGTAGTCCAGTGTCTCCCGGTTTGAGAATCCGACGATAATTTGAAAAAAATCACACTTAGACTTAAAAACAAGCCGTGAAAGGGTGAAAACCCAAACGACCCTGTAGGAGGTACGAACACCTCGCACGGGACCAATGTAACTTGTTGGAATTGACCGCGAAGTAGTCTCCCGGCTTAAGAATATGATGATAATTTGTAAAAATCACACTTAGACTAAAAAACAAGCCGTTAAATGGTGAAAACCCAAAGCAGCCCCAAAACGACCCCGTAGGAGGCCCGAACACCTCGCACGGAACCAATGTAACTTGTAGGAACTGACCGCGTAGTCCTGGGTCTCTCGATTTGAGAATATGACGATAATTTGCAAAAATCACACTTAGACTTAAAAACAAGCCGTTAAAGTGTGAAAATCCAAACCAGCCCCCAAACGATCCCGTAGGAGGCACCAACACCTCGCACGGGAGCAATGTAACTTGTTGGAATCGACCGCGTAGTCCCGGGTCTCCCTATTTGAGAATATAACGATAATTTGCAAAAATCACACTTAGTCTTAAAAATAAGCCGTTAAAGGTTGAAAATCCAAACCAGCCCCCAAACAACCCCGTAAGAGGCACGAACACCTCGCACGGGACCAATGTAACTTGTAGGAACTGACCGCGTAGTCCTGGGTCTCCCGGTTTGAGAATATGACGATAATTTTTAAAAATCACACTTAGACTTAAAAATAAGCCGTTAAAGGGTGAAAACCCAACCCGGCCCTAGATGACCCCGTAAGAGGCACGATCACCTCGCACGGAACCAATGTAACTTGTAGGAACTGACCGTGTAGTACCGGGTCTCTCGATTTGAGAATACGACGGTAATTTGCAAAAATCACACTTAGACTTAAACACAAGCCGTTAAAGGGTAAAAATCTAAACCAGCCCCCAAATGACCCCGTAGGAGGCACGACAACTCACACGGGACCAATGTAACTTGTTGGAACTGATCGCATAGTCCCGGGTCTCCCGATTTGAGAATATGACGATAATTTGCAAAAATCACACTTAGACTTAAAAACAAGCCGTAAAAGGGTGAAAACCCTAATCGGACCCCAAATGACCCCGTAGGAGGCACGAACACCTCGCACGGGACCAATGTAACATCTTGGAACTGACTGCGTAGTCCCGGGTCTCCCGATTTGAGAATATGACGATAATTTGCAAAAATCACACTTAGACTTAAAAACAAGCCGTTAAAGGGTGAAAATCCAAACCAGGCCCCAAACGATACCGTAGGAGGCACCAACACCTCGCACGGGACCGATGTAACTTGTAGGAATTGACTGCGTAGTCCCGGGTCTATCAGTTTGAGAATATGATGATAATTTGAAAAAATCAACACTTAGACTTAAAAACAAGTCGTTAAAGGGTGAAAACCCAAACCAGCCCCCAAACGACCCCGTAGGAGGCACGAAAACCTCGCACGGGACCAATGTAACATGTTGGAACTGACCGCATAGTCATGGGTCTCCCGGTTTGAGAGTATGACGATAATTTGCAAAAATCACGCTTAGACTTAAAAAAAGTTGTCAAAGGGTGAAAACCCAAACCAGCCCCCAAACAACCCCGTAGGAGGTATGAACACCTCGCACGGGACCAATGTAACTTGTTGGAACTGACCGCGTAGTCTCGGCTCTCCCGGTTTGACAATATAACGATAATTTGCAAAAATTAACACTTAGACTTAAAAATAAGCCGTTAAAGGGTGAAAACCCAAACTAGCCCCAAACGACCCCTTAAGAGGCATGAACACCTTGCACGGGACCAATATAACTTGTAGGAACTGACCGCGTAGTCCCGAGTCTCCCAGTTTGTGAATATTATGATAATTTACAAAAATCAACACTTAGACTTAAAAACAAGCCGTTAAAGGGTGAAAACCCAAACCAACCCCCAAACGACCCCGTAGGAGGCACGGACACCTCGCGCGGGACCAATGTAACTTGTTGGAACTGATCGTGGTGTCCCGGGTCTCCCGGTTTGAGAATATGACGGTAATTTGCAAAAATCACACTTAGACTTAAAAACAAGCTGTTTTTTTGGGGAAAATTATGTATATATATCAACAACGGAAACTACTACAAGTACACATAGAGATGAAACCCATCACCTCCCCTAGGGGTATGCCCCACAGGGGAGAAAACCAAAAACAAGTGAAACAAGTGCAAGAATCCGCACACCCCGTGATCCCCTACTCAAGAACACTTTCCGGGATACCCCAATTCATGCAAGCCATCCAGTTCTCAAATCTCCTCGTCCCCTTGCTCCAGATTGCGACTCTCGCTCTGATCATAACTTCGATATCTCTGACAATGACATCCTTGCTCTTGGCCACCCGCTTAAAATGTCTGGCATTACGCTCCATCCAAAGGCAGTACACCGTAGAGGAGAAAGAAATATTCCTAATACGGTTATAAAAACTCGTCCCGCTGTAACATGAAATAGCATGAGCCAACTCACCGTCCCAATCCAAAGCCTCTCTGTACTCCTGATTCCTGGTTCTAACCTCCTCCCAAACCTCCTTCGCAACTGGACACTCATTGAAGATGTGCGGTATGGACTCAACCCCATTAGAGCAGCTACAACACACGTTATCCTCCGAGATGCCCCAGTTATAGAGCTTGTCCTTAGTGTGAATCGCATCCTTACAAATCATCCAAAGAACAAAAGCACATTTGGGGATATTACTCTTATTCCACACAATTTTGTGCCAGGGAGCAGGAGGGAGGGTGGGGGTTATCTCCTCATAGGCTGATCTGATAGAAAAATCCTTCTGGTTGGGGATCCAGACCACCTCATCTACAGAATCATGCCTAATGCCGGGCAAAACCGCATTCCTAATATCCAAGAGCTCCCAAGTAACCACCGTTGGCCATCTCCACCTCCCCTCGACAATGTAATCAGCAACCAAAGCCTTATGGTTACTAGCAGCGTCATAGATAACACGGTCCCCAAACAAAGGATGAAGTGGCCCCAGAGGATGCCAGTTATCGTGCCAGAAAAAGGTATCCCTACCATTACCAATACTCCATCTGATGAGAGGTCTGACCCGATGTCTCAACTGCATCATCTTCCTCCAGCTCCAAGATGAGTTGCTGGCTATATTAATAGCCCACAAACTTCTTCTCTTCAACTTATACACATTGCACCACTTAACCCAAAGGCTGTCCTTCTTGCTACAGAGGTTCCAAAGCATCTTCATAATGGCCGCCACATTCCACCTCTCAATGCTTTTGATACCCAGTCCGCCGCTCTCATAGTTATTACAAAGATCATTCCAAGCCACCTTGGCCCCCGAATGTTTAAGATCGGAACCAGTCCACAGGAAATCCCTCATCAGCTGCTCAATCTTGAGAATAACCCCCTTAGGCAAGATGAACAGACTAGACCAATAGACTTGGATCCAGAACAAGACTGTCTTAATAAGCTGTAATCTACCGGCGTAGCTGAGAAGCTTGTTGGTCCAACACCTGATCCTCCCAGTTATCCTGTCGATTAGCCTACTGCAATCCTCCTTCTTGAGTCTGGTGGTGATGAGAGGAACCCCGAGGTAGAGGAACGGGGGGTTGCTATGACCAAAACCAAGAATATCCCTGATCTGCGCGATTCGATCCTCCTCCAATCCCGAGCAATAGAAGCTACTCTTACACAAATTGGGAGTGAGGCCCGCAATGCTACAGAACTCATCAACCGCCTTCTTCACAATGGTGCAGGAGGGAATGTCCCCCCCCACATAGAATTATCACATCATCGGCGAAACATAAGTGGTTAAGCCCCACTTTCTTACACTTGGGGTGAAAGGTAAACAATGGGTTGGTGCAAGCTTTGTCCAAGATACACGAGAGAGAATCCATCACCAGAAGGAAAAGATAGGGAGATAGGGGGTCCCCTTGCCTCAACTCTCTCCTTCCCTCAAAGAAGCCATGCAGGTGCCCATTCAGACTGATAGAGAACCTGGTGTTAGTCATACATTCTCTAATCCACCCAACGAAAATGGCAGGGAACCCCAGATGAGTCAGCAAGGTGAAAAGAAATCCCCAATCCACCGTGTCATACGCTTTCAGCAAATCAATCTTCAAGGTACATCTGGGCGGGCTAAGCTCACTATGGTAATTCCTCATGACCTCCAGGAGAAGAAGGATGTTATCAGAAATAGATCTCCCTTTAACAAAAGCAGCCTGACTTGGATTGATCACATGGGGGAGGATAGGCTTAATCCTGTTGGCAAGAATCTTCGAAATGCACCCCATAGGAGGCACGAACACCTCGCACGGGACCAATGTAACTTGTTGGAACTGACCGCATAGTCTTGGGTCTCCCGAATTGAGAATATGACGATAATTTGAAAAAATCACACTTAGACTAAAAAACAAGCCGTTGAAGGGTAAAAACCAAAACCAGTCCCCAAACGACCCCGTAGGAGACACGAACACCTCGCACGGGACCAATGTAACTTGTTGGAACTGATCGCGTAGTCCAGGGTCTCCTGGTTTGAGAATCTGACGATAATTTGCAAAAACCACAATTAGACTTCAAAATAAGCCGTTAAAGAGTGAAAACCCACACCAGTCACCAAACGACCCTATAGGAGGTACGAACACCTTGCACGGGGCCAATGTAACTTGTTGGAACTGATCGCGTAGTCCCGGGTCTCCCGGATTGAGAATATGACGATAATTTATAAAAATCACACTTAGACTTAAAAACAAGTCGTTAAAGGGTGAAAACCCAACCAACCCCCAAACGACCCAGTATAAAAAACACGAACACCTCGCACGGGACCAATGCAACTTGTAGGAAATGACCGCGTAGTCCCGGGTCTCCCGGTTTGAGAATATGACGATAATTTGCAAAAATACACTTAGACTTAAAAACAAGCCGTTAAAGGGTGAAAATCAAAACCAGCCACCAAACGATCCCGTAGGAGGCACCAACACCTCGCACGGTACCAATGTAACTTGTAGGAACTGACCGCGTAGTCCCGGGACTCTCGGTTTGAGAATATGATGATAATTTGAAAAAATCAACACTTAGTCTTAAAAACAAGTCGATAAAGGGTGAAAACCAAACCAGCCCCCAAACGACCCCGTAGGAGGCACGAACACCTCGCGCGGGACCAACGTAACTTGTTGGAACTGACCGCGTAGTCTCGGGTCTCCCAGTTTGAGAATATGACGGTAATTTGCAAAAATCACACTTAGACTTAAAAACAAGCTGTTAATGGGTGAAAACCCAAACAATCCCCCAAAGGACCCCGTAGGAGGCACGAACATCTCGCACGGGACCAATGTAACTTGTTGGAACTGACCGCGAAGTCTCGGGTCTCCAAGTTTGAGAATATCATGATTATGTTTAAAAATCACACTTAGACTAAAAAATAAGCCGTTAAAGGGTGAAAACCCAAAGCAGCCCCCAAACAACCCCGTAGGAGGCCCGAACAACTCGCACGGGACAAGTTCAACTTGTTGGAACTGATCGCGTAGTTCAGGGTCTCCCCGTTTGAGAATCTGATGATAATTTGCAAAAATCACAATTAGACTTAAAAACAAGCCGTTAAAGGGTGAAAAGCCAAACCAGCCCCCATACGACCCTGTAGGAGGTACGAACACCTCGCACGAGACGAATGTAACTTGTTGGAACAGATCGCGTAGTCCCGGGTCTCCCGGTTTGAGAATATCAAAATAATTTGCAAAAATCACACTTAGACTTAAAAACAAACCGTTAAAGGGTGAAAACCCAAACGACCCCATAGTAGGCACAAACACCTCGCACGGGACTAATGTAACTTGTTGGAACAGACCGCGTAGTCCCGGGTCTCCCTGTTTGAGAATATGACGATAATTTGCAAAAATCACACATAGACTTAAAAACAAGCCGTTAAAGGTTGAAAATCCAAACTAGCCCCCAAACGACCCCGTAAGAGGCACGAGCACCTTGCATGGGACCAATGTAACTTGTAGGAACTGACCGCGTAGTCCTGGGTCTCCCGGTTTGAGAATATGACGATAGTTTGTAAAAATCACACTTAGACTTAAAAATAAGCCGTTAAAGGGTGAAAACCCAAACCGGCCCCAGACGACCCCCGTAAGAGGCACGAACACCTCGCACGGAACCAATGTAACTGACCGCGTAGTCCCGGGTCTCCCGATTTGAGAATATGACGATGATTTGGAAAAATCACACTTAGACTTAAAATAAGCCGTTAAAGGGTGAAAATCCAAACCAGCCCCCAAACGATCCTATAGGATGCACCAACACCTCGCACGGGACCAATGTAACTTGTAGGAATTGAATACGTAGTCCCGGGTCTATCGGTTTGAGAATATGGCGATAATTTGAAAAAATCAACACTTAGACTTAAAAACAAGTCGTCAAAGGGTGAAAACCCAAATAAGCCCCCAAATGATCCCGTAGGAGGCACGAACACCTCGCACGGGACCAATGTAGCTTGTTGGAACTGACCGCGTGGTCTTGGGTCTACCGGTTTGAGAATATGATGATAATTTGCAAAAATCACGCTTAGACTTAAAAACAAGTTGTCAAAGGGTGAAAACTCAAACCAGCCCCCAAACAACCCCGTAGGAGGCACAAACACCTCGCAAGGGACCAATGTAACTTGTTGGAACGAACCGCATAGTCTCGGGTCTCCCGGTTTGACAATATGACGATAATTTGCAAAAATTAACACTTAGACTTAAAAACAAGCCGTTAAAGGGTGAAAACCCAAACCAACCCCCAAACGACCCCATAGGAGGCATGAACACCTCGCACGGGACCAATATAACTTGTAGGAACTGACCGCATAGTCCTGAGTCTCCCGGTTTGTGAATATTATGATAATTTGCAAAAATCAACACTTAGACTTAAAAATAAGCCGTTAAAGGGTGAAAACCCAAATGACCCCGTAGGAGGCACGAACACCTCGTGCAGGACCAATGTAACTTGTTGGAACCGATCGTGTAGTCTCGGGTCTCCCAATTTGAGAATATGACGATAATTTGCAAAAATCACATTTAGACTTAAAAAGAAGCCGTTAAAGGTTGAAAATCCAAACCAGCCCCCAAACGACCCCGTAAGAGGCACGAACACCTCGCACGGGTCCAATGTAACTTGTAGAAACCGACCTCATAGTCCTGGGTATCCCGGTTTGAGAATATGGCGATAGTTTGTAAAAATCACACTTAGAATTTAAAACAAGCCGTTAAAGGGTGAAAACCCAAACCAGACCCCAAACGACCCCGTAGGAGGCACGAACACCTCGCGCGGGACCAATATAACTTGTTGGAACTGATCGTGTAGTCTCGGGGCTCCGGGTTTGAGAATATGATGGTAATTTGCAAAAATCGCCCTTAGACTTAAAAATAAACTGTTAATGGGTGAAAACCCAAACAATCCCCCAAACGACCCTGTAGGAGGCACGGACACCTCGCACGGGACCAATGTAACTTGTTGGAACTAACCGCGTAGTTTCGGGTCTCCCGGTTTGAGAATATGACGATAATTTGTAAAAATCACACTTAGACTAAAAAACAAGCCGATAATGGGTGAAAATCCAAACCCGCCCCAAAACAACCCCGTAGGAGGCACGAACACCTCGCACGGGACCAATGCAACTTGTTGGAACTGATCGCGTAGTCCAGGGTCTCCCGGTTTGAGAATCTGACGATAATTTGCAAAAATCACCCTTAGACTAAAAAACAAGCCGTTAAAGGGCGAAAACAAAAAACCAGCCCCCATACGACCCTGTAGGAGGTACGAACACCTCGCACGGGACTAATGTAACTTGTTGGAACTGACCGCGAAGTCTAGGGTCTCCCGGTTTGAGAATATGATGATAATTTGTAAAAATCACACTTAGACTAAAAAACAAGCCGTTAAAGGGTGAAAACCCAAAGCAGCCACAGAACGACCCCGTAGGAGGCCCGAACAGCTCGCACGGGACCAATGCAACTTGTTGGAACTGATCGCGTAGTCCAGGGTCTCCCGATTTGAGAATCTGACGATAATTTGCAAAAATCACACTTAGACTTAAAAACAAGCCGTTAAAGGGTGAAAACCCAAACCAGCCCCCATACGACCCTGTAGGAGTTACGAACACCTCGCACGGGACCAACGTAACTTGTTGGAACTGATCGCGTAGTCCCGGGTCTCCCGGTTTGAGAATATCAAAATAATTTGCAAGAATCACACGTAGACTTAAAAACAAACCGTTAAAGGGTGAAAACCTAAACGACCCCATAGTATGCACAAACACCTCGCACGAGACCAAAGTAACTTGTTGGAACAGACCGCGTAGTCCCGGGTCTCCCTATTTGAGAATTTGACGATAATTTGCAAAAATCACATTTAGACTTAAAAAGAAGTCGTTAAAGGTTCAAAATCCAAACCAGCCCCCAAACGATCCCGTAAGAGGCACGAACACCTCGCACGGGACCAATGTAACTTGTAGGAACTGACCTCGTAGTCCTGGGTCTCCCGGTTTGAGAATATGGCGATAGTTTGTAAAAATCAAACTTAGACTTGAAAACAAGCCGTTAAAGGGTAAAAACCCAAACCGGCCCCAAACGACCCCGTAAGAGGCACGAACACCTCGTACGGAACCCATGTAACTTGTAGGAACAGATCGCGTAGTCCTGGGTCTCCCGATTTGAGAATATGACGATAATTTGCAAAAATCACACTTAGACTTAAAAATAAGCCGTTAAAGGGTGAAAATCCAAACCAGCCCCCAAACGATCCCGTAGGAGGCACCAACACCTCCACGGGACCAATGTAACTTGTAGGAATTGACTGCGTAGTCCCGGGTCTACCGGTTTGAGAATATGGTGATAATTTGAAAAAAATCAACACTTAGACTTGAAAACAAGCCGTCAAAGGGTGAAAACCCAAATCAGCCGCCAAACGACCCTGTAGGAGGCACGAACACCTCGCACGGGACCAATGTAGCTAGTTGGAATAGACCGCGTAGTCAAGAGTCTCCCGGTTTGAGAATATGATGATAATTTGCAAAAATCACCCTTAGACTTAAAAATAAGCTGTTAATGGGTGAAAACCCAAACCAGCCCCCAAACGACCCCATAGGAGGCACGAATACCTCACACGGGACCAACGTAACTTGTTGCAACTGACCGCGTAGTCCCGGGTCTCCCGGTTTGAGAATATGATGGTAATTTGTAAAAATCACAATTAGACTTAAAAATAAGCTGTTAATGGGTGAAAACCCAAACCGGCCCCAGACGACCCCGTCAGAGGCACGAAAACCTCGCACGAAACCAATGTAACTTGAAGGAACTGACCGCGTAGTCTCGGGTCTCCCGATTTGAGAATATGAGGATAATTTGCAAAAATCACACTTAGACTTAAAAACAAGCCGTTGAAGGGTGAAAACCCAAACCGGCCCCCAAACGACCCCGTAGGAGGTAAGAACACCTCGCACGGGACCAATGTAACATGTTGGAACTGATCGCGTAGTCCCGGGTCTCCCGATTAGAGAATATGATGATAATTTGTAAAAATCACACTTGGACTTAAAAAACAAGCCGTTAAGGGATGAAAATCCAAACCAGCTCCCAAACGATCCTGTAGGAGCCACCAACAGCTCGCACGGGACCAATGTAACTTGTAGGAATTGACTGCGTAGTCCCAGGCTACCGGTTTGAGAATATGATGATAATTTGAAAAAATCAACACTTAGACTTAAAAACAAGTCGTCAAAGGCTGAAAATCCAAACCAACCCCCAAACGACCCCGTAGGAGGCACGAACACCTCGCACGGGACCAATGTAACTTGTTGGAACTGACCGCGTAGTCCCGGGCCTCCCGGTTTGAGAATATAATGATAATTTGCAAAAATTACGCTTAGACTTAAAAATAAGTTCTCAAAGGGTGAAAACCCAAACCAACCCCCAAACGACCCCATAAGAGGCACGACCACCTCGCATGGGACCAATGTAACTTATTGGAACTGACCGCATAGTCTCGGGTCTCCTGGTTTGACAATATAACGATAATTTGCAAAAATCAACACTTGAACTTAAAACACAAGCCGTTAAAGGGTGAAAAACCAAACCAGCCCCCAAACGACCCCATAGGAGACATGAACACCTCGTACGGGACCAATGTAACTTGTTGGAACGGACCGCATAGTCTCGGGTCTCTCGGTTTGACAATATGATGATAATTTGCAAAAATTAACACTTAGACATAAAAATAAGCCGTTAAAGGGTGAAAACCCAAACCAGCCCCCAAACGACCCCGTAGGAGGCATGAACACCTCGCACGGGACCAATATAACTTATAGGAACTGACCGCATAGTCCCGAGTCTCCCGGTTTGTGAGTATTATGATAATTTGAAAAAATCAACACTTAGACTTAAAAATAAGCCGTTAAAGGGTGAAAACCCACACGACCCCGTAGGAGGCACGAACACCTCGCGCAGGACAAATGTAACTTGTTGGAACCGATCGTGTAGTCTCGGGTCTCCCAAATTGAGAATATGACGATAATTTGCAAAAATCACATTTAGACTTAAAAAGAAGCCGTTAAAGGTTGAAAATCCAAACCAGCCCCCAAACGACCCCGTAAGAGGCACGAACACCTCGCACGGGACCAATGTAACTTGTAGGAACTGACCTCGTAGTCCTGGGTCTCCCGGTTTGAGAATATGGCCATAGTTTGTAAAAATCACACTTAGACTTGAAAACAAGCCGTTAAAGGGTGAAAATCCAAACCGGCCCCAGACGACCCCGTAAGAGGCACGAACACCTCGCACGAAACCCATGTAACTTGTAGGAACTGACCGCGTAGTCCCGGGTCTCCCGATTTGAGAATATGACGATAATTTGAAAAAATCACACTTAGACTTAAAAACAAGCCGTTAAAGGGTGAAAACCCAAACCGGCCCCCAAACGACCCCGTAGGAGGCACGAACATCTCGCACGGGACCAATGTAACATGTTGGTGCTGACCGCGTAGTCCCGGGTCTCCCGATTTGAGAATATGACGATAATTTGCCAAAATCACGCTTAGACTTAAAAACAAGCCGTTAAAGGGTGAAAATCCAACCAGCCCCCAAATGATCCCGTAGGAGGCACCAACACCTTGTACGGGACCAATGTAACTTTTAGGAATTGACTGCGTAGTCTCGGGTCTCCCGGTTTGAGAATATTACGATAATTTGAAAAAATCAACACTTAGACTTAAAAACAAGTCAATAAAGGGTGAAAACCCAAACCAGCCCCCAAACGACCCCGTAGGAGGTACGAACACCTCGCACGGGACTAACGTAACTTGTTGGAACTGTTCGCGTAGTCCCGGGTCTCCCGGTTTGAGAATATGACCATAATTTGAAAAAATTAACACTTAGACCCAAAAACAAGTCGATAAAGGGTGAAAACCCAAACCATCCCCCAAACGACCCTGTAGGAGGCACGAACACCTCGCACGGAACTAATGTAACTTGTTGGAACTGATCGCGTAGTCCCGAATCTCCCGGTTTGAGAATATCATGATAATTTGCAAAAATCACACTTAGACTTAAAAACAAACCATTAAAGGGTGAAAACCCAAACTAGCCCCCAAACGACCCCATAGTAGGCACGAACTCCTCGCACGGGACCAATGTAACTTGTTCGAATCGACCGCGTAGTCCCGGGTCTCCCTGTTTGAGAATATGACTATAATTTGCAAAAATCAAACTTAGACTTAAAAACAAGCCATTAAAGGGTGAAAATCCAAACCAGCCCCCAAACGACCCCGTAAGAAGAACGAACACCTCGCACGGGACCAATGTTACTTGTAGGAACTGACCGCATAGACCTGGGTCTCCCGGTTTGAGAATATGATGATAGTTTGTAAAAATCAACACTTAGACTTAAAAACAAGCCGTTAAAGGGTGAAAACCCAAACCAGCCCCCAGACGACCCCGTAGGAGGTACGAACACCTCGCACGGGACTAATGTAACATGTTGGAACTGACCGCGTAGTCCCGGGTCTCCCGATTTGAGAATATGACGATAATTTGCAAAAATCACGCTTAGACTTAAAAACAAACCGTTAAAGGGTGAAAATCCAAACCATCCCCCAAACGATCCCGTAGGAGGCACCAACGTCTCACACAGGAACAATGTAACTTGTAGGAATTTCCTGCGTAGTCCTGGGCTACCGGTTTGAGAAGATGATGATAATTTGAAAAAATCAACACTTCGACGTAAAAACAAGTTGTCAAAAGTTGAAAAGCCAAACCAGCCCCCAAACAACCCCGTAGGAGGCACGAACACCTCGCACGGGACCAATGTAACTTGTTGGAACTGACCGCGTAGTCCCGGGTCTCTCGGTTTGAGAATATAATGATAATTTACAAAAATCACGCTTAGACTTAAAAACAAGTTGTCAAAGGGTGAAAACCCAAACCAGCCCCCAAACGACCCCCTTAGGAGGCACAAACACCTCGCACGGGACCAATGTAACTTGTTGGAACTGACCGCGTAGTCTCGGGTATCCCGGTTTGACAATATAACGATAATTTGCAAAAATTAACACTTAGACTAAAAAACAAGCCGTTAAAGGGTGAAAACCCAAACCAGCTCCCAAACGACCCCGTAGGACGCATGAACACCTCGCACGGGACCAATATAACTTGTAGGAACTGACCGCGTAGTCCCGAGTCTCCCAGTTTGTGAATATTATCATAATTTACCAAAATCAACACTTAAGACTTAAAAATAAGCCGTTAAAGGGTGAAAACCCAAACCAGCCCCCATACGACCCCGTAGGTACGAACACCTTGCGTGGGACCAATATAACTTGTTGGAACTGATCATGTAGTCCCGGGTCTCCCGGTTTGAGAATATGACTTTAATTTGCAAAAATCACACTTAGACTTAAAAACAAGCTGTTAATGAGTGAAAACCCAAATAATCCCCCAAACGACTCCATAGGAGGCACGGACACCTCGCACGGGACCAATGTAACTTGTAGGAACTGATCGCGTAGACCAGGGTCTCCCGGTTTGAGAATCTGAGGATAATTTGCAAAAATCACACTTAGACTTAAAAACAAGCCGTTAAAGGTGAAAACCCAAACTAGCCCCCAAACGACCCTGTAGGAGGTACGAACACTTCGCACGGGACCAATGTAACTTGTTGGAACTGATCGCGTCGTCCCAGGTCTCCTGATTTGGGAATATCATTATAATTTGTAAAAATTACACTTAGACTTAAAAACAAATCGTTAAAGGGTGAAAACCAAACCAGCCGTCAAACGACCCCATAGTAGGCACGAACACCTCGCACGGGACCAATGTAACTTGTTGGAACCGACCGCGTAGTCCCAGGTCTTCCTATTTGAGAATATGACGATAATTTGCAAAAATCACACTTAGACTTAAAAACAAGCCGTTAAAGGGTGAAAACCCAAACCATCCCCCAAACGACCCTGTAGGAGGTACGAACACCTCGCACGGGACCAATATAACTTGTTGGAACTGACCGCGAAGTCTCGGGTGTCCCGGTTTGAGAATATGGCGATAATTTGTAAAAATAACACTTAGACTAAAAAATAAGTCGTTAAAGAGTGAAAACCCAAACGAGCCCCCAAACGACACCGTAGGAGGCACGAACACCTCGCACGGGACCAATGCAACTTGTTGGAACTGATCGCGTAGTCCAGGGTCTCCCGGTTTGAGAATCTGACGATAATTTGCAAAAATGACCCTTAGATTTAAAAATAGGCCGTTAAAGGGTGAAAACCCAAACCAGCCCCCATACGACCCTGTAGGAGGTACGAAGACCTCGTACGGGACCAAAGTAACTTGTTGGAACTGATCGGGTAGTCCCGGGTCTCCAGGTTTGAGAATATCAAAATAATTTACAAAAATCACACTTAGACTTAAAAACAAACCGTTAAAGGGTGAAAACCGACACGACCCCATAGTAGGCACAAACACCTCGCACGGGACCAATGTAACTTGTTGGAACAGACCGCGTAGTCCCGGGTCTCCCTGTTTGAGAATATGACGATAATTTGCAAAAATCACATTTAGATTTAGAAACAAGCCGTTAAAGGTTGAAAATCGAAACCAGCCCCCAAACGACCCCGTAAGAGGCACGAACACCTCGTACGGGACCAATGTAACTTGTAGGAACTGACCGCGTAGTCCTGGGTCTCCCGGTTTGAGAATATGACGATAGTTTGTAAAAATCACACTTAGACTTAAAAACAAGCCGTTAAAGGGTGAAAACCCAAACCGGCCCCAAACGACCCCGTAAGAGGCACGAACACCTCGCACGGAATCAATGTAACTTGTAGGAATTGACCGCGTAGTCCCGGGTCTCCCGATTTTGTGAATATCACGACAATTTGAAAAAATCACACTTAGACTTAAAAATAAGCCGTTAAAATGTGAAAATCCAAACCAACCCCTAAACGATCCCGTAGGAGGCACCAACACCTCGCACGGGACCAACGTAACTTGTAGGAATTGACTGCGTAGTCCCGGGTCTACTGGTTTGAGAATATAGTGATAATTTGAAAAAATCAACACTTAGACTTAAAAACAAACCGTCAAAGGGTAAAAACCCAAACCAGACCCCAAATGACCCCGTAGGAGGCACGACCACCTCGCACGGGACCAATGTAGCTTGTTGGAACTGACCGCGTAGTGCCGAGTCTCCCGGTTTGAGAATATGATGATAATTTGCAAACATCACGCTGAGACATAAAAACAAGTTGTCAAAGGCTGAAAATCCAAACCAGCCCCCAAACGACCCCGTAGGAGGCATGAACCCCTCGCACGGGACCAATGTAACTTATTGGAACTGACCGCATAGTCTCGGGTCTCTCGGTTTGTGAATATTATGAATATTTGAAAAAATCAACACTTAGACTTAAAATTAAGTCGATAAAGGGTGAAAACCCAAACCAGTCCCCAAACGACCCCGTAGGAGGTACGAACACCTCGCACGGGACCAACGTAACTTGTTGGAACTGATCGTGTAGTCTCGGGGCTCCCGATTTGAAAATATGACGATAATTTATAAAAATCACGCTTAGACTTAAAAACAAGTTGTTAAAGGTTGAAAATCCAAACCAACCCCCAAACGACCTCGTAAGAGGAACGAACACCTCGCACGGGACCAATGTAACTTGTAGGAACTGACCTCGTAGTCCCAGGTCTCCCGATTTGAGAATATGATGATAATTTGTAAAAATCACACATAGACTTGAAAACAAGCCGTTAAAGGTGAAAACCCAAACCGGCCCCAGACGACCCCGTAAGAGGCACGAACACCTCGCACGGAACCCATGTAACTTGTAGTAACTGACCGCGTAGTCCCGGGTCTCCCGGTTTGAGAATCATATGATAATTTGCAAAAATCACACTTAGACTTAAAAACAAGCCGTTAAAGGGTGAAAACCCAAACCAGCCCCCATACGACCCTGTAGGAGTTACGAACACCTCGCACGGAACTGATCGCGTAGTCCCGGGTCTCACGGTTTGAGAATATCAATATAATTTGCAAAAATCAACACTTAGACTTAAAAACAAGCCGTTAAAGGGTGAAAACCGAAACCAGCCACCAAACGACCCCGTAGGAGGCACGAACGCCTCGTACGGGACCAATGTAGCTTGTTGGAACTGACCGCGTAGTGCCGAGTCTCCCGATTTGAGAATATGATGATAATTTGCAAAAATAACGCTTAGACTTAAAAACAAGTTGTCAAAGGGTGAAAACCCAAACCAGCCCCCAAACGACCTCGTAGAAGGCAGGAACACCTCGCACGGGACCAATGTAACTTGTTGGAATGGACCGCGTAGTCTCGGGTCTCCCGGTTTGAGAATATGACGATAATTTGAAAAAATCAATACTTAGACTTAAAAACAAGTCGATAAAGGGTGAAAACCCAAACCAGCCCCCAAACGACCCCGTATGAGGTACGAACACCTCGCACGGGACCAACGTAACTTGTTGGAACTGACTGCGTAGTCCCGGGTCTCCCGGTTTGAGAATATGATGATAATTTGAAAAAATTAACACTTAGACCCAAAAACAAGTCGATAAAGGGTGAAAACCCAAACCATCACCCAAACGACCCTGTAGGAGGTACGAACACCTCGCACGGGACCAATATAACTTGTTGGAACTGATCGCGTAGTCCCGGATCTCCCGGTTTAAGAATATCATGATAATTGGCAAAAATCACACTTAGACTTAAAAACAAACCATTAAAGGGTGAAAACCCAAACTAGCCCCCAAACGACCCCATAGTAGGCACGAACACCTCGAACGGGACCAATGTAATTTGTTGGAATCGACCGCGTAGTCCCGGGTCTCCCTGTTTGAGAATATGACTATAATTTGAAAAAATCAAACTTAGACTTAAAAACAAGCCATTAAAGGGTTAAATTCCAAACCAGCCCCCAAACGACCCCGTAAGAGGAACGAACACCTCGCACGGGACCAATGTTACTTGTAGGAACTGACCGCGTAGTCCTGGCTCTCCCGGTTTTGAGAATATGACAATAGTTTGTAAAATCACACTTAGACTTAAAAATAAGCCGTTAAAGCGTGAAAAACCCAAACCAGCCCCAGACAACCCCGTAAGAGGCACGAACACCTCGTACGGAACCAATGTAACTTGTAGGAACTGACGCGTAGTCCCGGGTCTCCCGATTTGAGAATATGACGATAATTTGCAAAAATCACACTTAGACTTAAAAAAAAGCCGTTAAAGGGTGAAAACCCAAACTGGCCCCCAAACGACCCCGTAGGAGGCACGAACATCTCGCACGGGACCAATGTAACATGGTTGTACTGACCGCGTAGTCCCGGGTCTCTCGATTTGAGAATATGACGATAATTTGCCAAAATCACGCTTAGACTTAAAAACAAGCCGTTAAAGGGTGAAAATCCAAACCAGCCCCCAAACGATCCCGTAGCAGGCACTAACTCCTCGCACAAGAACAATGTAACTTGTAGGAATTTCCTGCGTAGTCCCAGGCTACCGGTTTGAGAATAAGATGATAATTTGAAAAAATCAACACTTGGACTTAAAAACAAGTTGTCAAAAGCTGAAAAGCCAAACCAGCCCCTAAACAACCCCGTAGGAGGCTCGAACACCTCGCACGGGACCAATCTAACTTGTTGGAACTGACCGCGTAGTCCCGGGTCTCTCGGCTTGACAATATGATGATAATTTACAAAAATCACGCTTAGACTTAAAAACAAGTTGTCAAAGGGTGAAAACCCAAACCAGCCCCCAAACGACCCCCTTAGGAGGCACGAACACCTCGCACGGGACCAATGTAACTTTTTGGAACTGACCGCATAGTCTCGGGTATCCCGGTTTGACAATATAACGATAATTTGCAAAAATTAACACCTAGACTAAAAAACAAGCCGTTAAAGGGTGAAAACCCAAACCAGCCCCCAAACGACCCCGTAGTACGCATGAACACCTCGCACGGGACCAATATAACTTGTAGGAACTGACCGCATAGTCCCGAGTCTCCCTGTTTGTGAATATTAAGATAATTTTCCAAAATCAACACTTAGACTGAAAAATAAGTCGTTAAAGGGTGAAAACCCAAACCAGCCCCCATACGACCCCGTAGGAGGCACGAACACCTCGCGCGGGACCAATATAACTTGTTGGAACTGATCATGTAGTCCCGGGTCTCCCGGTTTGAGAATATGACGGTAATTTGCAAAAATCACACTTAGACTTAAAAACAAGCTGTTAATGGGTGAAAACCCAAACAATCCCCCAAACGACCCCATAGGAGGCACGGACACCTCGCACGGGACCAATGTAACTTGTTGAAACTGACCGCGTAGTCTTGGGTCTCCCGGTTTGAGAATATGATGATAATTTATAAAAATCACACTTAGACTTAAAAACAAGCCGTTAAAGGGTGAAAACCCAAACCAGCTCCCAAACGACCCTGTAGGAGGTACGAACACTTCGCACGGGACCAATGTAACTTGTTGGAACTGATCGCGTAGTCCCAGGTCTCCCGATTTGGGAATATCATTATAATTTGTAAAAATCACACTTAGACTTAAAAACAAATCGTTAAAGGGTGAAAACCCAAACCAGCCAGTCAAACGACCCCATAGTAGGCACGAACACCTCGCACGGGACCAATGTAACTTGTTGGAACCGACCGCGTAGTCCCGGGTCTTCCTTTTTGAGAATATGACGATAATTTGCAAAAATCACACTTAGACTTAAAAACAAGCCGTTAAAGGGTGAAAACCCAAACCATCCCCCAAACGACCCTGTAGGAGGTACGAACACCTCGCACGGGACCGATATAACTTGTTGGAACTGAGCGCGAAGTCTCGGGTGTCCTGGTTTGAGAATATGGCGATAATTTGTAAAAATAACACTTAGACTAAAAAACAAGTCGTTAAAGAGTGAAAACCCAAACGAGCCCCCAAACGACACCGTAGGAGGCATGAACACCTCGCACGGGACCAATGCAACTTGTTGGAACTGATCGCGTAGTCCAGGGTCTCCCGGTTTGAGAATCTGATTATAATTTGCAAAAATGACCCTTAAATTTAAAAACAAGCCGTTAAAGGGTGAAAACCCAAACCAGCCCCCATACGACCCTATAGGAGGTACGAAGACCTCGCACGGGACCAAAGTAACTTGTTGGAACTGATCGGGTAGTCCCGGGTCTCCAGGTTTGAGAATATCAAAATAATTTACAAAAATCACACTTAGACTTAAAAACAAACCGTTAAAGGGTGAAAATCGACACGACCCCATAGTAGGCACAAACACCTCGCACGGGACCAATGTAACTTGTTGGAACAGACCGCGTAGTCCCGGGTCTCCCTGTTTGAGAATATGATGATAATTTGCAAAAATCACATTTAGACTTAAAAACAAGCCGTTAAAGGTTGAAAATCGAAACCAGCTCCCAAACGACCCCGTAAGAGGCACGAACACCTCGTACGGGACCAATGTAACTTGTAGGAACTGACCGCATAGTCCTGGGTCTCCCGGTTTGAGAATATGACGATAGTTAGTAAAAATCACACTTAGACTTAAAAAAAAGCCCTTAAAGGGTGAAAACCCAAACCGGCCCCAAACGACCCCGTAAGAGGCACGAACACCTCGCACGGAATCAATGTAACTTGTAGGAACTGACCGCGTAGTCCCGGGTCTCCCGATTTTGAGAATATGACGATAATTTGAAAAAATCACACTTAGACTTAAAAATAAGCCGTTAAAATGTGAAAATCCAAACCAGCCCCCAAACGATCCCGTAGGAGGCACCAACACCTCGCACGGGACCAATGTAACTTGTAGGAATTGACTGCGTAGTCCCGGGTCTACTGGTTTGAGAATATGGTGATAATTTGAAAAAATCGACACTTAGACTTAAAAACAACACTTAGACTTAAAAACAAACCATCAAAGGGTGAAAACCCAAACCAGCCCCCAAACGACCCCGTAGGAGGCACGACCACCTCGCACGGGACCAATGTAGCTTGTTGGAACTGACCGCGTAGTGCCCAGTCTCCCGGTTTGAGAATATGATGATAATTTGCAAAAATCACGCTTAGACATAAAAATAAGTTGTCAAAGGGTGAAAACCCAACCAGCCCCCAAACGACCCCGTAGGAGGCAGGAACACCTCGTACGGGACCAATGTAACTTGTTGGAATGGACCGCGTAGTCTCGGATCTCTCGGTTTGAGAATATGACGATAATTTGAAAAAATCAACACTTAGACTTAAAAACAAGTCGATAAAGGGTGAAAACCCAAACCAGCCCCCAAACGACCCCGTAGGAAGTACGAACACCTCGCACGGGACCAACGTAACTTGTTGGAACTGATCGCGTAGTCCCGGGTCTTTCGGTTTAAGAATATGATGATAATTTTCTAAAATCACGATTAGACTTAAAAACAAGTTGTCAAAGGGTGAACACCCAAACCAGCCCCCAAACGACCCCGTAAGAGGCACGAACACCTCGCACGGGACCAATGTAACTTGTTGGAACTGACCGCGTAGTCCCAGATCTCCCGATTTGAGAATATGACGATAATTTGGAAAAATCACACTTAGACTTAAAAAGAAGCAGTTAAAACGTGAAAATCCAAACCAGCCCCCAAATGATCCCGTAGGAGGCACCAACACCTCACACGGGACCAATGTACCTTGTAGGAATTGACTGCGTAGTCCCGGGCTACCGGTTTGAGAATATTATGATAATTTGAAAAAATCAACACTTAGACTTAAAAACAAGTCCTCAAAGGGTGAAAACCCAAACCAGCCCCCAAACGACCCCGTAGGAGGCACGAACACCTCGCACGTGACCAATGTAACTTGTTGGAATTGACTGCGTAGTCCCGAGTCTATCGGTTTCAGAATATGGTGATAATTTGAAAAAATCAACACTTAGACTTAAAAACAAGTCGATAAAGGGTGAAAACCCAAACCAGCCCCCAAACAATCCCGTAGAAGGCACGAACACCTCGCACGAGACCACTGTAGCTTGTTGGAACTGACTGCGTAGTCCCGGGTCTCCCGGTTTGAGAATATGATGAAAATTTGCAAAAATCACGCTTAGACTTAAAAAGAAGTTATCAAAGGGTGAAAACCCAAACCATCCCCCAAACGACCCCGTAGGAGGCACGAACACCTCGCACGTGACCAATGTATCTTGTTGGAACGGACTGCGTAGTCTCGGGTCTCTCAGTTTGAGAATATGATGATAATTTGAAAAAATCAACACTTAGACTTAAAAACAAGTCGATAAAGGGTGAAAACCCAAACCAGCCCCCAAACGACCCCGTAGGAGGTACGAACACCTCGCACGGGACCAACGTAACTTGTTGGAACTGACCGATTAGTCCCGGGTCTCCCGGCTTGAGAATATTATGATAATTTATAAAAATCACGCTTAGACTTAAAAACAAGTTGTCAAAGGGTGAAAACCCAAACCAACCCCCAAACGACCCCGTAGGAGGCACGAACACCTCCCACGGGACCAATGTAACTGGTTAGAACTGACCGCGTAGTCCCGGGTTTCCCGATTTGGGAATATGATGATAATTTGCAAAAATCACACTTAGACTTAAAAAGAAGCCATTAAAGAGTGAAAATCCAAACCAGCCCCCAAACGATCCCATAGTAGGCGCCAACACCTCGCACGGGACCAATGTAACTTGTAGGAATTGACTGCGTAGTCCCGGGCTACCGGTTTGAGAATATTATGATAATTTGAAAAAATCAACACCTAGACTTAAAAACTAGTCGTCAAAGGGTGAAAACCCAAACCAGCCCCCAAACGACCCCGTAGGAGGCACGGCCACCTCGCACGGGACCAATGTAGCTTGTTGGAACTGACCGCGTAGTGCCGAGTCTCCCGGTTTGAGAATATGATGATAATTTGCAAAAATCACGCTTAGACATAAAAATAAGTTGTCAAAGGGTGACAACTCAAACCAGCCCCCAAACGACCCGGTAGGAGGTACGAACACCTCGCACTGGACCAACGAAACTTGTTGGAACTGACCGCGTAGTCCCGGGTCTCCCGGTTTAAGAATATGATGATAATTTGCAAAAATAACGCTTAGACTTAAAAATAATTTATCAAAGGGTGAAAACCCAAACCAGCCCCCAAACGACCGCGTAGGAGGCACGAACACATCGTACGGGACCAATGTAACTTGTTGGAGCTGACCGCGTAGTCCCTGGTCTCCCGATTTGAGAATATGATGATAATTTGCAAAAATCACACTTAGACTTAAAAAGAAGCTGTTAAAGAGTGAAAATCAAAACCAACCCCAAACGATCCCGCAAGAGGCACCAACACCTCATACGGGACCAATGTACCTTGTAGGAATTGACTGCGTAGTCCCGGGCTACCGGTTTGAGAATATTATGATAATTTGAAGAAATCAACACTTAGACTTAAAAACAAGTCGTCAAAGGGTGAAAACCCAAACCAGCCCCCAAACGACACCGTAGGAGGCACGAACACCTCGCACGGGACCAATGTAACCTGTAGGAATTGACTGCGTAGTCCCGAGTCTATCGGTTTGAAAATATGGCGATAATTTGAAAAAATCAACACTTAGACTTAAAAACAAGCCGTCAAAGGGTGAAAACCCAAACCAGCCCCCAAACGATCCCGTAGGAGGCACCAACACCTCACACGGGACCAATGTACCTTGTAGGAATTGACTGCGTAGTCCCGGGCTACCAGTTTGAGAATATTATGATAATTTGAAAAAATCAACACTTAGAATTAAAAACAAGTCGTCAAAGGGTGAAAACCCAAACCAGCCCCCAAACGACCCCGTAGGAGGCACGAACACCTCGCACGGGACCAATGTAACTTGTTGGAATTGACTGCGTAGTCCCGGGTCTATCGGTTTGAGAATATGGCGATAATTTGAAAAAATCAACACTTAGACTTAAAAACAAGCCGTCAAAGGGTGAAAACCCAAACCAGCCCCCAAACGATCCCGTAGGAGGCACGAACACCTCGCACGGGACCACTGTAGCTTGTTGGAACTGACTGCGTAGTCCCGGGTCTCCCGGTTTGAGAATATGAGGAAAATTTGCAAAAATCACGCTTAGACTTAAAAACACGTTGTCAAAGGGTGAAAACCCAAACCAGCCGCCAAACGACCCCGTAAGAGGCACGAACACCTTGCACGGGACCAATGTATCTTGTTGGAACGGACTGCGTAGTCTCGGGTCTCTCAGTTTGAGAATATGATGATAATTTGAAAAAATCAACACTTAGACTTAAAAACAAGTCGATAAAGGGTGAAAACCCAAACCAGCCCCCAAACGACCCCGTAGGAGGTACGAACACCTCGCACGGGACCAACGTAACTTGTTGGAACTGACCGCGTAGTCCCGGGTCTCTCGGCTTGAGAATATTAAGATAGTTTATAAAAATCACGCTTAGACTTAAAAACAAGTTATCAAAGGGTGAAAACCCAAACCATCCCCCAAACGACCCCGTAGGAGGCATGAACACCTCGCACGGGACCAATGTAACTTGTTGGAACTGACCGCGTAGTCTCGGGTCTCCCGATTTGGGAATATGACGATAATTTGCAAAAATCACACTTAGACTTAAAAGGAAGCCGTTAAAGAGTGAAAATCCAAACTAGCCCCCAAACGATCCCGTAGGAGTCACCAACACTCGCACGGGACCAATGTAACTTGTAGGAATTGACCGCGTAGTCCCGGGTCTCCCGGTTTGAGAATATGATGATAATTTGCAAAAATCACGCTTAGGCTTAAAAATAAGTTGTCAAAGGGTGAAAACCCAAACCAGCCCCCAAACGACCCCGTAGGAGGCACGAACACCTTGCATGGGACCAATGTATCTTGTTGGAATGGACCGCGTAGTCTTGGGTCTCCCGGTTTGACAATATGATGATAATTTGCAAAAATTAACACTTAGACTTAAAAACAAGCCGTTAAAGGGTGAAAACCCAAACCAGCCCCCAAACGACCCCGTAGGAGGCATGAACACCTTGCACGGGACCAATATAACTTGTAGAAACTGACTGCATAGTCCCGAGTCTCCCGGTTCGTGAATATTATGATAATTTGAGAAAATCAACACTTAGACTTAAAACCAAGCCGTTAAAGGGTGAAAACCCAAACCAGCCCCCAAACGACCCTATAGGAGGCAAGAACACCTCGCGCGGGACCAATGTAACTTGTTGGAACTGATCGTGTAGTCCCGGGTCTCCCGATTTGAGAATATGACGATAATTTGCAAAAATCACACTTGGACTTAAAAATTAGCTGTTAATGGGTGAAAAGCCAAACAATCCCCCAAACGACCCCGTAGGAGGCACGAACACCTCGCACGGGACCAATGTAACTTGTTGGAACTGATCGCGTAGTCCCGGGTCTCCCAGTTTGCGAATATCATGATAATTTGCAAAAATCACACTTAGACTTAAAAATAAACCGTTAAAGGGTGAAAACCCAAACCAGCCCCCAAACAACCCCATAGTAGGCACGAACACCTCGCACGGGACCAATGTAACTTGTAGGAACCAACCGCGTAGTCCCGGGTCTCCCTGTTTGAGAATATGACGATAATTTGCAAAAATCACACTTAGACATAAAAACAAGCCATTAAAGGGTGAAAATCCAAACCAGCCCACAAACGACCCCGTAAGAGGAACGAACACCTCGCACGGGACCAAGGTAACTTGTAGGAACTGACCGCGTGGTACTGGGTCTCCCAGTTTGAGAATATGACAATAGTTTGTAAAAATCACACTTAGACTTAAAAACAAGCCGTTAAAGGGTGAAATCCCAAATCGGCCCCAGACGACCCCGTAAGAGGCACGAACACCTCGTACGGAACCAATATAACTTGTAGGAACTGACCGCGTAGTCCTGGGTCTCCCGATTTGAGAATATGATGATAATTATCAAAAATCACACTTAGACTTAAAAACAAGCCGTTAAAGGGTGAAAACCCAAACCGGCCCCCAAACGACCCCGTAGGAGGCACAAACACCTCGTACGAGACCAATGTAATATGTTGGAACTGACCGCGTAGTCCCTGGTCTCCCGATTTGAGAATATGACGATAATTTGCAAAAATCACACTTAGACTTAAAAACAAGCCGTTAAAGGGTGAAAATCCAAACCAGCCCCAAACGATCCCGTAGGAGGCACCAACACCTCACACGGGACCAATGTAACTTGTAGGAATCGACTGCGTAGTCCCGGGCTATCGGTTTGAGAATATGTTGATAATTTGAAAAAATCAACACTTAGACTTAAAAACAAGTCGTCAAAGGGTGAAAACCCAAACAAGCCCCCAAACGACCCCGTAGGAGGCACGAACACCTCGCACAGTACCAATGTAACTTGTTGGAACTGACCGCGTAGTCCCGGGTCTCCCGGCTTGAGAATATGATGATAATTTGCAAAAATCACGCTTAAACTTAAAAACAAGTTGTGAAAGGGTGAAAACTCAAACCAGCCCCCAAACGACCCCGTAGGAGGCACGAACACCTCGCACGGGCCCAATGTAACTTGTTGGAACTGACCGCATAGTCTCAGGTATCCCGATTTGAAAATATGGCGATAATTTGCAAAAATTAACACTTAGACTAAAAAACAAGCCGTTAAAGGGCGAAAACCCAAACCAGCCCCCAAACGACACCGTAGGAGGCATGAACACCTCGCACGGGACCAATATAACTTGTAGGAACTGACCGCGTAGTCCCGTGTCTCCCAGTTTGTGAATATTATGATAATTTGCAAAAATCAACACTTAGAGTTAAAAACAAGCCGTTAAAGGGTGAAAACCCAAACCAGCCCCCAAACGACCCCGTAGGAGGCATGAACACCTCGCGCGGGACCAATGTAACTTGTTGGAACTGATCGTGTAGTTCCGGGTCTCCCGGTTTGAGAATATGACGGTAATTTTAAAAAATCACACTTAGACTTAAAAATAAGCTGTTAATGGGTGAAAACCCAAACAATCCCCCAAACAACCCCGTAGGAGTCACGAACACCTCGCACGGGACCAATGTAACTTGTTGAACTGACCGCATAGTCTCGGGTCTCCCGATTTGAGAATATGATGATAATTTGTAAAAATCAACTTTAGACTAAAAACAATCCGTGAAAGGGTGAAAACACAAAACCAACCCCCAAACGACACCGTAGGAGACACGAACACGTCGCACGAGTCCAATGTAACTTGTTGGAACTGATCGCGTAGTCCAGGGTCTCCCGGTTTGAAAATCTGATGATAATTTGCAAAAAGCACACGTAGACTTAAAAACAAGTCGTTAAAGGATGAAAACCCAAACCAGCCCCCAAACGACCCTGTAGGAGGTACGAACACTTCGCACGGGACCAATGTAACTTGTTGGAACTGATCGCATAGACCCAGGTCTCCCGATTTGAGAATATCATGATAATTTGAAAAAATCACACTTAGACTTAGAAACAAACCGTTAAAGGGTGAAAACCCAAACCAGCCGTCAAATGACCCCATAGTAGGCACGAACACCTCGCACGGGACCAATGTAACATGTTGGAACCGACCGCGTAGTCCCGAGTCTCCCTGTTTGAGAAAATGACGATAATTTGCAAAAATCACACGTAGACTTAAAAACAAGCCGTTAAACGGTGAAAATCCAAACGAGCCCCCAAACGACCCCGTAGGAGGCACGAACACCTCGCGCGGGACCAATGTAACTTGTTGGAACTGATCGTGTAGTCCCGGGTCTCCCGATTTGAGAATATGATGATAGTTTGCACAAATCACACTTAGACTTAAAAACAAGCCGTTAAAGGGTGAAAACCCAAACCAGCCCCCAAACGACCCTGTAGGAGGTACGAACACTTCGTACGGGACCAATGTAACTTGTTGGAACTGATCGCATAGACCTAGGTCTCCCGATTTGAGAATATCATGATAATTTGTAAAAATCACACTTAGACTTAAAAACAAACCGTTAAAGGGTGAAAACCCAAACCAGCCGTCAAACGACCCCATAGTAGGCACGAACACCTCGCACGGGACCAATGTAACATGTTGGAACCGACCGCGTAGTCCATGGTCTCCCTGTTTGAGAATATGACAATAATTTGCAAAAATCACACGTAGATTTAAAAACAAGCCGTTAAAGGGTGAAAATCCAAACGAGCCCCCAAACGACCCCGTAAGAGGCACGAACACCTCGCACGGGATCAATGTAACTTATAGGAACTGACTGCGTAGTTCTAGGTCTCCCGGTTTGAGAATATGACGATAGTTTGTAAAAATCACACTTAGATTTAAAAACAAGCCGTTAAAGGGTGAAAACCCAAACCGGCCCCAGATGACCCCGTAAGAGGCACGAACACCTCGTACGGAACCAATGTAACTTGTAAGAACTGACCGCGTAGTCCCGGGTCTCCCGATTTGAGAATATGACGATAATTTGGAAAAATCACATTAGAGTTAAAAATAAGCCATTAAAGGATGAAAACCCAAACCGGCCCCAGACGACCCCGTAGGAGGCACCAACACCTCGCACGGGACCAATGTAACTTGTAGGAATTGACTGCGTAGTCCCGGGTCTACCGGTTTGAGAATATGACGATAATTTGAAAAAATAAACACTTAGACTTAAAAAAAAGCCGTCAAAGGGTGAAAACCAAAACTAGCCCCCAAACGACCCCGTAGGAGGCACGGACGCCTCGCACGGGACCAATTTAACTTGTTGGCACTTACCGTGTAGTCCCGGGTCTCCCAATTTGTGAATATTATGATAATATAAAAAAATCAACACTTAGACTTAAAAACAAGCCGTTAAAGGGTGAAAACCCAAACCAACCCCCAAACGACCCCGTAGGAGGCACGAACACCTCGCGCGGGACCAATGTAACTTGTTGAAACTGACCGCGTAGTCTCGGGTCTCCCGGTTTGACAATATGACGATAATTTGCAAAAATTAACACTTAGACTTTAAAACAAGCCGTTAAAGGGTGAAAACCCAAACCAACCCCCAAACGACCCCGTAGGAGGCATGGACACCTCGCACGGGACCAATATAACTTGTAGGAACTGACCGCGTAGTGACGAGTCTCTCAGTTTGTGAATATTATGATAATTTGCAAAAATCAACACTTAGACTTAAAAACAAGCCGTTAAAGGGTGAAAACCCAAACCAGCCCCCAAACGACCCCGTAGGAGGCACGAACACCTCGCGCGGGACCAATGTAACTTGTTGGAACTGATCGTGTAGTCCCGGGTCTCTCGATTTGAGAATTTGATGATAGTTTGAACAAATCACACTTAGACTTAAAAATAAGCTGTTAAAGGGTGAAAACCCAAACCAACCCCCAAACGACCCTTTAGGAGGCACGAACACCTCGCACGGGACCAATGTAACTTGAAGGAACTGACCGCGTAGTCCCGGGTCTCCCGGTTTGAGAATATGACGATAATTTGCAAAAATCACACTTCGACTTAAAAACAAACCGTTAAAAGGTGAAAACCCAAACCATTCCCCAAACGACCCCGTAGGAGGCACGAACACCTCGCACGGGACCAATGTAACTTGTTGGAACTGACCGCGCAGTCCCGGGTCTCCCAGTTTGAGAATATGATGATAATTTGAAAAAATCACACTTAGACTTAAAAACTAGCCGTTAAAGGGTTAAAACCCAAACCAACCCCCAAACGGCCCCATAAGTGGCACGAACACCTCGCACGGGACCAATGTAACTTATAGGTACTGACCGCGTAGTCATGGATCTCCCGGTTTGAGAATATGACGATAATTTGCACTCCTGTATGTAATTTTTTTAGTTTGAGTAATTTTTTTTTTTGTAAATTATTGGGTTACTAATATCGTATCTTTTTTGTATCCTATTTTTTTTTTGCGGAATAACATTTTATCGTTGGAATTTATTCATGTTGAACACACAGAAAACTCAATGGTTTACAACAAGGGATTTATTCGTGATTCCATTTTTTGTGTTATGGCCGTGCGGGCTTTTGTAGTTTTATTGTTAACTTTTATGGCCGTGCAGGCTTTTGTAAGTTAATTGTTATAGTTTTTGGCTGTGCGGACTTTATGTTAGGCAGGTTTTGTATTAGCAGGTTTTGGAATGCCCAGAAAATAGAGGAAACTCAGCCCAATTTTTTTGGCCTGTAAACTATTAAAGACTTATAATATTTTGAAGTTTGTATGTACATTAGTTTACCAACAACATGCAATTTTTTTAATTTGTGAATTTTTGTGCTTTGAAATAATTATTATTTTTCTTTTTATAATTTGTGAATTTTTGTGCATTGAAATAATTATTATTTTTCTTTTTATAAAAAAATTTGGCACAGTTCAAAATCGTGGCAAAAGTATATCATATTTTGGCACGGTTTTGAACTGTGCCAATTTTTTTTAAACTGTGCAGAATCTGGCACAGTTAAAAACTGTGCCCAAAGTGTGTCAGAAATATCAAATTCTGGCATGATTTAAAAGTGTTCCAGAAGTGTTCCTGTTTGGCCAAATCTGGCACACTTTTGAGCCGTACCAGAAAAAATGGCCATTTTGGAACACCTGATTCTAACACAGTTCAAAACCGTGCCAGATTTGATCTGGCACAGTTTTAAACCGTGCCAGATTCCTATTTTTGGTATAGTGTCATGACGCTATTGTTGGTAGAATCATCAACAATCCGGACTTGTATGCATGTTGATTAAGTTTAGTTCATTAAACTCATACTTATTTTGTCACAAATGGCTTTGATGAAGTTTGATGATTTCTTGCTATCAATTAGAACTTTTTGATCGATTCGACGTATTGAAATAATGACTCACTTGTTGTAGTTAACGACCATACAATCCACATTCATGATTGAGCACATTATTACCATGTTAACATGTAATTCCCGTTGGTCGTTTTACACGATTTTCTGTTTTGATGTCTGTTTCTGATTTCTAGGTACTGTTTTGAGATACTTTTTTCACTGGGCAAATCCTTATTGTTGTTGGGGTATTTGTGGAAATTTTAATTTCTCGTTCGAACGACTTCTTATGTCTCCAAACATGTCGTTCAAGAGACATCCAAAATCATTCAACCAAGTCGTTCGAGTGACTTCAAGCGAGATCAAGGTTTAACTTAACATAACTCATTCGCGTTTTCAACCTTTTAGTTCTCTCATATCTCTTTCTCTGCACACAAGTGACGACACTAGTTTTTTTTTAAAAACCCGCGATTGATTAGCTTCTGAAGCTTCGCATTTCTGGATTTTCACCTCAGTCTTCACTTGAGTACTACCCTTTTTTTCTCCTGAGTTCTCCTGCAATAGAACCAGTTCAGAACGATCGTCGGCGGCCATTTTTGTTCCTCCGACGTCTCAATCATTAATTCTTCGACGTGAGATTCTGGAGAGAGTTATTCCTCAGCAAGAACAAAGTTCAACACAATCCTCCAGTTTTTTTGTTCTGCCTGCCTCTCTTTTTACACACGCTGAGGGGATTTTTTGTTTTATTAGAAATCATTTGTTTGAGTAAAATATTGGTTGCTGTTTTGAGAATTCTATATCTGATTTTTTTACTCTTGTTGTGGTTGGTGTTCGCGGGGGTTCGGTTGGATATTTTATACAGAGATAGGTTCTTTAATGTGTGTCCCTCGGTGACGATTCCATTTCACACATTACACTCTTAGTGTTATGCGGCCTAGACGTTGTGGTGCCCCTACAAGCCGACTCGATGAGCCACCAACCTCTACTCGAGCTCATAGAGCTCAGGCCAGTAGACCCCAGTACCCAGTGAGTTGGTCTACACGTGCTGAGTATGATTATTACTGCTTATTGGGTTTCCATATTTGGTCTATTGTTCAGGAGAGGGTGTTTCGCTATTCTGAGTTTCACGAGTTAGGTGTTCAGTGATGGTTATCTGGTAGGGGTTGGGATCCTCTGTTTGAGGCTCGTGGGGTTGTCTATCCTGACATTGTCCGTGAGTTTTTCTTTCACGCTCTCCCGCACGTTGAGGGGATTTTTTTACTGTCCGTGGCGTTCCTGTTCTCGTCACAATAGATCTTATCACAGCATTTCTACACGTTCCTCGTGTCCCTGATGCTGTGTTTCCTCGTTTTACTGACGATGGACCTACATATGATGATATTCTGCATCATTGCTTCCATGAGATTCCCCAGGCAGGTGTCACTATGTATCATCGCCAGAATTTCCCTGCCTTCTGTGTTCTTAATAGGTTTGTGTCGGCATCCATTTATCCTCAGATAAATCATACTCAGATCGAGTCTGACATTGCCTATTTTATGTATCACGTCCCTCAAAGGTGGGATATCGATCTACCGACTATCATGCTTCGGGTTATATCCTCTGTCACCGTGAGTGGTACCACTCCAGTCCGCCCTGCTTTTCCTTATGGGATTCTCATTTCTATAATTTGTACTGCTGGTGGGGTTCCTATTATAGAGGGTGATCAGCATCTCCCTTCGCCTGCTATTATTCATACCACTTTCACACGTTCAGAGAGTCATTTGCCACAGGCGGCGAGATCTAGAGCTCCACCCCCTGAGGGAGCCTTCCTCGATACTGATCCTTGTCAGCCTGCTGATCATACCGTTTCGAGCACCTCTAGGTTTTCTCAGCCACCACCTCCCACACCTGCTCCCACTCGTCCTATTGAGGAGGAGGTTTCTACTTTAGAAGCACAGGTAGCTGCCCAGACCCGGATGTATGACTCTATCATTGCTAGATTTGATGCTGAGGTCGAGGCTTGTATTCGTGCTGAATCTAGGATGACATCATTCTTTGATAAGATGGGGCAGTGAGAGTAGTTGATAGGTGCAGGATCCTCTAAACTCGGTCATATTTCATCTACATACTTTGATGATACTGCTGCTGCTGATGACGATTCTGGTGCCGATGCCTAGTTGTATTTATTTTTGATATTGTATCTGAGACATTGATATTCCTCATATATCTATTTATTTTATGATCTGATGTACTACTCTTATGGACAGTTGTATCACCCTTGGTTTATTTTATGGCATGGATGTATAGTTTCTTTTGCAGTTTAGTGATTCTCTCATTATGATTCCGTTACTGCTATCTTTCTCTATCCATAGTCATACTGATATTTCTTATCTAGCCATGCTATTTATTCACATATTTTCATGCTAGATTTCATGTGTTTGTCCCACGTTTTGTCTATTCTAGGGAAAAAAGGGGAGAGACATGTGATGTAGGGGGAGTATATTATTGATATTATATTTGTTTTGTTCCTCCATACTTCACTTGGGTATCTGTTTGTGTCTCGTGTGTGTAGGTATATTGTTCAGAGATTGAGATATTTATTAATACATCATATTAAGAGACAGAATCAGAATCAGATTCAGATGATTGCCATTCCGAGACAGAATCAGATTCAGATGCTTG
Organism: Sambucus nigra; assembly: GCA_949130495.1. Taxonomy (NCBI): domain Eukaryota; kingdom Viridiplantae; phylum Streptophyta; class Magnoliopsida; order Dipsacales; family Adoxaceae; genus Sambucus; species Sambucus nigra. The sequence continues at coordinate 401,463,207 of OX422211.1, forward strand.
CCGTTTATTCAGTTTAATTATGTCCTATATTTTTATCATTTTATGTTTTGGTATAGGACATGTACTTTTACGGCATATACCATTTCTGTCTAATTTTGTACCGGAATATCCAAAGGGGGAGATTTGTAAGAACATATTTCTTATCATGTTCATTTGTTTTAATTGGCTTAATTCCGGACAAAATAAATTAAGTCTAGGGTAGTTCTTTATGGAGTTTAATTAAAGCCTACGACAAAGTTCAAGTCCAAGAATGTGCAATTTAAAGCTTTGAAGAATATTTCAAGTCAAGACATGTTGCATATGCTTAAGATCACTCTGTTATGAATACTTGTGAGCATTTGAGTAATTATGTATGTTGATTAAAAGCTGGGTGATTTAAATGATTGGAAATTAAATCTTTTTATGTTTTAAAAATATTTTTGAGCTACAAATAGTTTAAAGAAAATTCGAGGATTTATTTTAAAGGAAAATATTTTATTTTATCACCGTCGCTCGAACGAAACTGTGGGCCATTCAAATGGCATCCCTATGTCGCGCGAACGAGATCCACATCTCGCTCGAACGAGCTGCCGCCTCAATTTTCGTGTTTTAGTTTTCTTGGACTTCATGTTGTTCAGATATATATAAAACGTATCTGTGAAAGTTTACACAGCAGAACAGTTTCGAAAACCTTATTCCCATATATTTTTCATCATCCGGTGTTTATTCAAGATGAAATTATTCAATTCCAAAGTCTGTGATCTTGAAATGTGTTTACCGGGAAAAATAAGTCATTCTTTGATTATATCGACTGAGGTCATTAGGAGTGCTTGGGGGTGTTCCTTGCTGAAGACAGAACTACATGTCCTTATGGAGAAGTCGTCTTCTTCTCTACTGCTGCCCACCTAGAGTTCCTGCAGGAGATTCCAGTCGACGACATCGAAATCGACACCTGAGGGTATTTCATATGTCACCCTATTTCATTGTAATCCGTGTAAGTTGTGCCTTACAAATTATAGTGAAATAAAAAGGTTTTTCCCTTTGGGGATTTTTCCTGAAATTGTTTCTTTTACCGCATGCTTTATTCTTCGAATGAATTTAATCACATAGATGCATGTTTAGGGTTTAAGAAAATAAAATTGGTTTTAACTAAAACTGGAACAAAGTTGTTTTGCCTAAAGTACACACTAAAGGGCCTTTTCATGAAAGATTGATTGATGTTATTATCTCGGGGATGATGAACGACACAAGCATGGAAATATTTAGTATTATGATCACCGTTGAGGGACCACTGCACTTTGCTTTTGTTTCGCCAGTATGTACGCTCGAGAATGAGGCAGCGAGTTAGTTGATCTTGGAGAAGGGTCTCATATGCACAAGAAGTCGGATCCGGCTGTTATTCAATATGAAACTGAATATGTTGGATATGTTTTTGTAGGGTGGCACTATCATGGGACATGTTACCCAAATGGTAACATTTCCATGAAGTGGATACCGCTCGAAAGTAACTCGTTTTATGCAGGAAAACATAGTCTGGTGAACCTCGAACAGGGAATTATCATTAGTATTCAAGCATCGCATGGAATGATGAATACTGCATCCGTTCCTTGCAGTATATAAACTGTTGGGTTGGTTTGGAGCATGGGGGCAAAGTGTCCAAAAGAAGGGGGCAGTGATCTGAACTTCTGTTCGGTAGGTAGGTGACAAGTGTGTGTGGGTAAGCCGCCATCCACTTGTCATTACCAATACCTCTGTCTAGCCTTTACTGGACATGATGACAAAAAGAGGTGTTGGCTTTCCAGGTGAATGAAGGTTCAGTAAATCCTAGGTAAAAAATATTAGATGCATGCATGAAAGTAGTAAAAGTGTGGCCACGTCCCATAGTAAATGGGCAACCACCGAGCTTCTCATGGGGCCCTACAATAGTATTGAAATCACCGAGAAGTATCCAAGGGTGGTGGACTGTATTAAATAGTTATTGAAGAGAGTTCCATACCTGGGTTTGATTGTGTGGCTGTGGCGGCATGTAAACCTCCGTGAACTCAATTGGTCCAGTCGTCAGGCTGTGCTCCATAAAATATGGATGAACCTAGGTGAGACCAACAACTCATGTATGGTGATGACTCTATCAAGCCAATGGATCGAGATGCCTCCCGACTCGCCCAAGGCTGAAGAAACTATGTTGTTTTGAAAAGGCAACCTCCCAATCTCAGAAATAGACCGACACGCATCCATGCCAGTGTTAAGGGTCACCAACATATGAGGACGATGTAGCCAGGTGAAATGCATGACCTCAGGGTAGAAAGTAAAACTCCCCACACCTATAAAATTCCACACTAGGATCCTTATGAGGTGAATTGGTATAGTGGATGTCCTCAACCTCTGGTCCGACATAAGGTTAAGATACTCGTTTTACCAAAGGGGACTCGCCATCAGCTATCCCTCATTTGGGACATAATGGTCGTGGAATGTGTAGCATGATTCCCCCTCCCTCTGGAACCAGTCGCGGTGTTATGCGACCTCTAAATGTATGTTGTGGTTTAGGAGTTGCCGATGTATGATTTGTGGAATGGTACATTGGGGTGGGAGTAGAAGGTCATTTGGCCCTCATTGAATAAGGGCTGACTTATGTGCTGTTCGAGTAGATGATTTCTTACATTTTCTAGTTACAGTTGTGGAGGATAGGGTAGTCATGGAAAAGGCAATGGATGTTAACTCGGACCCATGGGAAATAGTGGGTTCATCATTGCAAACGGGTGTGTCAGGGGTCGAAGGATGGGTCATTGGAATGGTTTGTCACTCACCATGCTCGGTGAGCTATGTGTTTGAGTTTGGGAGTTCAGACTCCTCCGGTTGGTGGCCATGTCATATGACAGAGGCTTTAGAGGTTTTAAGGTTAGGGTTATTTAAATTTTCCATACAATAAATCAGTGCCACATCATTTGCTAATGAGACAATGACGGTATTGACACGTTGGTCGATAGCAGCAGGCCAAATATGTAGTGGAGGTTGGTTAACCAGTCAAGGGGAGAAGACTTTGTCCCCATGGTTGGATTAGTTGAAGCTATGGTATCCTTTCCATCATTTGAAGACCGATTTCTTTCCACCAAATTCAACAATTTCGGCCCTTGTCTGTTATGGGAAGTTTCTTTGGGATTTGGACAGGGAGTCCAAGTATCCGATGCAATTGGTGGGGTCATTTTTTATTTTGGAAGCATGATAGACCTCTTGTGCATGGAGACATTCACAACCAAGTTTTTGCGCACCCATTTTTGAGTGTCTCCAGGAAATATCTCCTCCATTATCCCGATTGGCCGGATATTATTCAGTGGCACCGCATTTATGTTGAGTCCACCATCCTTAGTATCGAGTAGGTGGCCTTCGTGTTACCACCTTATACTTATTTTCTTTCCCTTGAGGGTCCTGCACAACTTCCATACATTGGACTACATTTCATGGGAAAGCTGTTCAGTTGTGTCCAACAATCCCGCAAGAGAAGCAAATATCCATTTTTATCTCATATACAAGATCACAAAAAATACGACCAATTTTTTTTTGAAGTGGTTTTATAATATTAAAATCCACGCACAACCTAGCGTAGTGAGCACAGCCCACTGACTCGATATACATATCAAATTTTAATGGTATCCCCACGGCATATTCTCACGATATAACACACTTTTATCGTAATATTCAACCAGTAACTCTGGGATTTGAATCCACATACTCATCTGAGTAATAGTAGTTGTTGACGGTCGAAAGTTTTTGTGCCACCTATGAACTGAGAGGTAATGGTCGTCTAGGAACCATGGTCCACCCGACAGAATGGTGAGGTAATCGTCTTGAGAGGATAATTTAACTAAATAAAATTGGTTATCCAAATACATTAGGTAAATACTCACCTTTAATTTCCCTAAACGCGAGAGTTGGAGTGCCAAGCGCTGAAAGAATAAATGTTTTCCAAGAAGCTTGATGAAAAGCATATTTTTTCATTTATATCTAAGGGTCCGTTTGATAGAAAACTGAAAAAATGCAAATGACTCCAAGACATTTGATTGGAGGGCAAATAATTCCAAGGCAAATGAATATTTTCCAATTTGTGTCTGTTTGATACAAGTTGAAAAATCATCAATTTTTCACATTTTCTATCAAATGCAAAAGTTGAAAAATAGATATAAATGTGGAAAATTTATTTATGGAATATATATATATATATTATTAAACAAACAAAATCTATATGAAAATATAATATATTATTTATGGAATATATGAATATATATAATATTATATATTGAATATACTAAATATATATTATTTGCAGAATATATCCATATATTATATATATTCAGTATATATATAATATATGTGTATATTCTGTAAATAATATTATATTTCAGTATATATGTAATATATGTGTATATTCTGAAAATAATATATATTCAGTATATATATAATATATATACATGAAATATAAATATATATTAAAATATATGAATTATATAAATTATATAAATGTACAAAATATATAAATATATGAAATATATATAAATATACGAAATATACACAATATACATATATGTGCTAAAATATATAAAATACACGAATATATATATATATAGAGAGAGAGAGAGAGAGAGAGTTTACAAAAAAAATTGGTTTTGAGTGATTTGCCACCCAAAGGTGGCAAACAAAAACCTCCCCCCCCCCCCCCCCCCCCCCCCAAAGAATTGAATTCCACCCTAGGGTGGCAAATTGTGCTTAAGGGGTGTTGTACATAGAAAACAAATTCCAAGGCAAATGAAGGCTATCAAACAACATAAAAGCTGGAAAAGACCAGAATTTTCCAACTTTTCTGAATTTGGCCTGGAATGGAGAGGCTATCAAACAGACCCTAAGCGTTTTAAATTCCTGGCTTGAAATGGATACGACATGTGTGTTGTCAGTAATTGTTTCATCCGCCCCGAACTCATCGCCAGAGTCATCTTCATGAGTATTGTCTTTCCTGGCCCATATAGAGAATAGCGTATGCCCATTCCTAGGTTGACGCATATCGTTGTATTTTGAGGAAGGTCCTACCAAAGGTAACGATGGTGGCTCATGCTGGTGAATGAGTTTATCCCGGTATGAACTTATCTGCGCACCGGAGGGACTCTTATTTTCATTGCCCGCTACCGGTGATGATTGGTTATTTATTACTGTCACCTCTTTGTTGAAAACAGTTTGTAGTGTATTGGTAGTAGGGTTAGGTGGGCGTGGAGGGGGCAATTGAGAGAGAAGGTAAGTATCAGGCTCCATGAGAGAGCCCCCGCTCCTTTAGGGTATTGGCAAGCACAACAACAAAATGAATTTGATGAGTATGTTCTTTGAGTTTTAAAAAAAACACAATGGGGATATGGACAATTTTGGCCAAGCTTGTGTGAGGTGGCTCCTGTTGGAGGAATAGGTATAACGGATACATCGCCATAAAAAAGAGCGACAATGCAGCAGGTTGCTACTCCAGTAAGTTCACCAACTATAAAGAAGGTGGAGATGGAGGAATCACCCTCCAAAATCATCATGATGGAAGAAGTGAAGAGGTCTTAAATCTCAATGAGAGTCACCACTTATGTATGAAGAACTGTAGAAGCCCTATCGAGTAGCATTAATAAAAAACCATACCTTGAGGGGTATATTCCTCCAAAATTCATGAAGTTCAACGAGAGAGGTGAAAACCCTAGGGAGCATGTCAAGAGGTTCTTGGAGTATCTTGGCGTGCATGGAAATTACAAGGGGTTGATGTTGAGAGAGTTCTAAAACAGTCACTGTAATGGCCTACACATGGTACTCTTACCTAGCGTCGAACAACATCCCCACTTGGGACGAAACACATAGATAAATTTTGTAAAAAAAATTCTTGGCTAAAGATGAGTTCACGGCGAGACATTTAGCTCAGGAAATACAGAAACCAGTTGAATAGTTAATGCAATACATCAAGAGTTTTAGAGAAAGGGCGTTAGATGTGGATGAAGATGTGGCAGAGGCGAGATTATTGCAGATCTGTGTACAGAGGCTGCTGAAAGAATACAAAATCCATATGATTAATGAAACCCGAAAAGATATATTCAGAGAATTTACGCGAGCGTCGATTAATATCACCATGATCATTAAGATAAGAGCATAAAGATGGAGGGCATAGATATCGCTGCCAGCTAGTAGGTTTCAAGTTTCACGCCGGTAAGCAATGGAATATATTAAAGGAGGCCCTAAGGGAAGTAAAGGGGTCCAAGGGCCTAAGACTAACGACACTTGAAAAAGGAAGTTTGGGAATGATGTTCCACCTCCATTGCCATGCATCGTGGCGAAAGTTATGGGTAATTATCGAAAACACTGGTGCGCAAGGGAGTGGCAGGTCCCCCTCACTCAAATGGTCAGGTGCCCACGGCGGGTGTAAAATGCCAGAGGGTGAAAAATGCCACTAAATATTGCTATTATTTGTACAAGATAATAACAGAACAAATTACTAACAACACCTTCCAAATTCCTCCTATGGATGTTAATGAAAACCCACTACTCACTCATCAATATGGCCATCGAAATGGGGACGGTGTACGACGGGGAAGAAATGTTAAGTATGAAGAATGGCTGAATGGTAATTATGCATGTAAAATATGAGTAACCAATTTAGTTAAAGAAGAGTCAAAAAGTGAGTGGGACGAGCACCTAGACCTTGAGCGAGGAAGTGTTGATGTGGTCCTTGCCATGGACGGGGGTGAACATCAGAGGCCAAGTACGTGTGTAACGTGCAAACGTACGTAGTTAAAATAGATTCGGTGTGGGCAGTGATTGCGATAATCCCCAAGTTCAAATGGTTCTTCAACCAAATTGAGGTGAAGAATGGGAGAAACAATAATCACTAAGAAGATCTTGGAAGCGATCCAGGAGTGAGGGTACTCTTCTCTAAATTAGCATGGTCCCATGGGAAGGTTGATCAAGAAACACACATATGAGGTAATATTTTCAGAAGCAAACACGCAAGTACCTTTTTTCCACAATAGACCTCTATATGTTACTGCTCTAGTAAATGGAATTACTTTTCCCAGAGCACTGCTACATGGAGGGGAATCAATAAATATGATGTCCATTAGCACTTTATATGAGACTGTAATTACCCATGAAAAAATTGTGTTGATACCACTTGTGATCTCTGGCTTTGATAGCGTAGGGATGCAGTCACATGGTTATGTCAATGTGGGGATTAAGTTGGGAAACTTCACATCCCACATTAAATTTCATATCATTAACATCAACACGAGTTACTAACGTTTGATAGGTCGGGTGTGGATGCACCCACATGGAATTTTGATGTCAACATTCCACCAATGCGCAAAGCCAATATTCATGTGCCATAGATTGGGATTAAAGACACGAAAATACCATTTTCAATAGAATAAGACCACTTGGTTCATGCAACATTGCACACATAATCAGATGAGGAAATAAGATCCTTGATCAAAAGAGAAAGAGAATCACGCGTGGTCTAAAAAGAGGTCAAATCCAAGAAATCAGTGCATGAGAGGCTAGGCTTGTGAGCGGCCCCCTCTGAGAGAAAAGGAAAAGAGAAGAGAAAATTCGCAAAAGAAGCAAGACCCGTGCGGACTTGTAAGAAGATTGTTTTGCCTAATGTCAAAGTCATTTAATGCTTATAAAGGTATGAGAGGGTGACGTTTTGGGACGAAAGAGTCGACCTGACGCCATAGTATTTTGTGATTGATAAGTCCCACACTGTTGGACATGTTGAAGAACCGGAGGAAGCACTAGAATGCATGCAGGATGGACTGCGAGAGAAACTCCAAGAGCTGGAGGAGTTGAACTTAGGAATAGAAGGCGGTGATGAGCATCCCATCTTCATTTAAAAAGGCTTAAATCCTAAATAACGAGACGTGATCATTGGTTTACGCAAGGAGTTCACAAATGTCTTTTCTTGGAAGTATGCAGAAATGTCGGGGATAGATCTAGAAGTAAGCTCTTGTAGATTAAATGTTTTGTGCAATGCTTTGCCTCTGGGGTAGTCTTCGCTTTCAATGTTTTGAAGTTTTATTTCAACCCCTATCAATATAGATGCCTTTTTAATGGTGTTAAATAGTAAAATATAGAAAACTAGCTTGCAGGCCACACGTTGCGTGACCATAAAAGGATACTTTTTGGAGACTTATATTGTCAAAGAGAATATATTTAAGGCATGTTGAAAATATACTTAGCATAGTAAAAAGATATTTTGATGGGGGATAATGTGCCTAAATATCTTAATATTATTTTAAATACATGAAAATTAATATTAAATGAATATATAAAAACTTTTATGAAACAGATTACTACGTTTAAAAGTACATACAAAACAACGTAAAATAACCCTAAGACATTCAAGATGAACTCATCAAATAGATTACAAAATCTCAATATGTAACATTAAACATTTTATACAATCAATGTCAAGTTATAAATTTATACAAAACATAATTTAATAAACCTAATAAGCACAAGATATTAATATCTATAGCTGAGAAATTGTAAGTGTAAATATAGTGCACTACTAATATGTGAAGCAAACATACAAATTCAGAAACCTACTAAAGCATTTAAAACCATCACACCACAAAAATTCAGACAATAATTTTTTTTTTCATTAAATCTTTCATTCAAATTGCTAAAGTATTCATTCAACATGAGAACACCTCAATAAACCCCTTCATCTAAATACATGACGTCGAAAAAATTGTTTGAGAGATAATAAAATCCAGTAACACTATCAGTATTTGAGAGATAACACTCAATATGAGGAGAGAATTTTTCTTCACTACTCACATAATATTTTTGACTTTTTATGACTTCACTTTAAATGCCAACATTACATGGATATTTTTAGGATCTCTAAAATGTATCTACCTAAATGCATGTATCTTTTATATTTAATGTAAACATACCCCATTTTGAATTTTATAACTCTCTGTTGTCTCAAAGCCATCTATTGTTGCTTAAGTTCACTTGGTGTGGTATTACCATCCTTGTTTTTTTTTTAAATTAGTGATGAATATTTTATAATATAGTGAAGAGATTTTGATTGTTCTTTAAAAAAAATAGAATTCTAGACATGAACCAACTAAATACATGTATTAACCAAATACATATGTGTTCATGTTAATCTGGGTGATAAAAAATTAATAAATAGCTTAATAAAGTGTACACGTGTTAACATGTGGGAGCGATAAATGTTGGCGCTGGGTTTTGACGTCAATTTTAAGTACATACTATAATATTTGTTGTTATCTATTTCATTTTGTGCATTTAACGCCATTAAATGTTTAGTGGGCTTAGTGAGTTTTAAACCAATGTCCTAGAGGCCAAATATTCAAAACATCTTAAACAACTTGCTTCAAATATTTTATTTTTTAAAAATAAATATAGGTACCATACATACCCTAAATACATATATTTATCCTATGTTTATATTCTTGAGCGTGTATTTTACTATCCAATTGTATCTTATCTTCACAACCAATTATTTTCCAACATAATTCCTCAAAGTATACTTTTCTTTATGTCTAAGATTAGTAATCGCAAAATGGACCTTAAATAAAAAAACAACACATATTAGCCCAATCATTTAAATATGATGTCCATTTTTAAAAACTATGAGTCAAATATAAAGTTCATATTTAAAAATTATAAGTCAAATATGAAAACTCATATTTGAAAGGCGTGAGTCAAATATGAAATCCAATTTCAAAAGCTATTAGTCAAATATAAATCCTATTTTTAAAAGTTATGAGTAAATATGTATTTTTTACATAGACTTGGAATTGTAATACTTCCTTGGGTATAAAAAATAGGTTGGCCTAATCTATATTTTATCCGTCCATATTTGGCCCCACCCACATTTTGTTTGATCCATATTTTGTCCAACTTATATTTCACACCCCAAAATTAGACCCAACTCATAGTTTTGTCACTACTGTCTAAGATATACTTCACAAGTGCGTCACTTGTATCTTTGACTTTTTTTGGATCCTGAACCGTCCACAAGTGGACATTATTAAGAGTACTTTTGCTTAGTTCACATGTTTTGGAACTATACGACATATGTGAAGGGAACAACGGCTAATAACTAAATGGATGCTTGACAAATAAATTTTATTTACATAAGATATTTCCTCATTAGTCCTATCAAAATAAAATTTTCTCAATAAATCATATTTATACATGTAGTGAGTATTCACGACTGTTTAAAAATAGGACCTATTGGAGCGAAATTCTTTTTTCAGGAGACCTGTTGGAGCAAAAAATTATTGTAGGAGCTATTTGACTAGATACTTAGTAAACGGGACTAATTGATAAATAAAACCTAACTAAATCTTGAAAATGAAATTAATATCGATTAGCATTAATGGCTTTAGTGATCTGAAGATTGGTTTTGGTATTTTTTGAAAAATTGAAACTCTGAAGTTACAAAGTGTTGATGGATAAAATTCATTGACATGAATTGTGTTAAGCGGTCAAAATCACAACTTAGTGGAGGTGAAGCCATAAAAAGTAGCTTAAAGATGTAAATTTATCTCGGATACAATTACTTCCACTTAAATAAAGTCAAATTTAATAAGAGACAAATTTTTTATATATGATGATAAAATGAACCAAAGTGATACGATTTAAATTCTCATATCTTTCACATTCTGAAAGAAATAATAATAAAATTTCAAGAAAACTATGGTCTATTAAATTTTAGGGTTAATTAAAGTTTGACCCCTTAAAATTTTCCCTCATTATCACTTCACCACCCTTACTTTTATTTTATATATTATACCCCCTGAACTTTGTACAAATAATCAAATTACCACTAGTCCTAAATGTTTTATGTTGTGGATAGAATATTGATCAGGTGCATGACACATGAGGGTATTTTTGTACAAAAATATCCTCATGAGCCACACAAATGATCAATTTTCCATCTTGAACATAAAATTGTTAGGGTTTAGGTTAATTTGATGTGTTTTAAGAAGTTTAGGGGGTTGATGTAGAAAATGAAAGTACGGGTGATGAAGTGAAAATGGTGGTAAGAGTTTGATGGGCCAAATTGAAATCAATTCTAAATTTACAAATAAAATATATTGGCCTAGTATTTATTCGCATTTTCATAATTAAAAATCATGTATATCCTATCATGTTCTCCTATTGTAGATGGTCTTACGGGCATTTACGACAAATTAAGCTTCCATGCGAAAAAATTGGAATGGTTAAAAGTTGTGCCAAAATTTGGAGCGATTTTTTAACAATTCGGCATGGTTGTAAATCGAGCCATAATTGGCACAACTTTAAAATAATTCATGATGCTAAAATGTTTTAAGCAGTGTAAAACAAAACTTTAGTGGAATCGAAGCAACAATAATTAGCTTGGAAATGTAAATTTGTCTGGGATATAATAACTCGGGTTTAAATAAAGTCAAATTTAAGAAAGGACATTTTAAAAAAAATAATTAAATTGAACCGTAAAAAAAAAATTTAATGGTCTCATATTTTGAATCGGTAATATGTTAACCATTCTAGAAAATTATATTTAAAAAAAAATGGAGGAGAGGGGTGGTTCTCTCATCATGGCCAGAGAAAGAAATATAATATTCCCTCCGTCCCAAATTAAGAGTCAACTATTCCTTTATATGTTGTCCAAAATTAATAGTCCACTTTTCTTTTTTTCGGACCTAATCAACGGACCAAATTCCACAATAGTGAACAAATGTTGATCTTCACCATTGCTTGAGTGTATCCTTAGTCTATACAAAAAAAAGGATATGCACATTAATTTGGGATGTGTGGAGTAATAAAATTACAAAAAACTACCGTACATTAATTTTCCAGTCATGAAATATATTGCCTATTATTTATTCTCATTTTCATATTGAAGATTCAGTGCGCACATATATCTTCTATCTTATCATTTTATTGTAAATGACGTTACAGATTTTTACTCTATATAGACTAGAGTGAAATAAAACTGAATATATAGGGTACTAAAAATAATTAACTCTTACTTTTTTGAAATCTTTATTACGTAATGAAAAATATTCAAATATATCACTTGATTTTTTAAGAAAGTAACAATTAATATGATTAGTATCAATATATTATATTATTGTTTAAAAAATTATCAATTAGTACAATGAATGTGGGAATGTGATTCATGCAGCGCGTGGGAATGTGATTCATATTTGAATTACAATCGCATTAAAGTGTGGGAATGTGATTCATGCAGTGTGGGGTGCTAATGAGGTGGGAGACTTGGTGAGGATATTGAAATCTTGTGAAGTCAATTTAGTTGGCTAGGGAAATACGATTTTCATTCACTATTAACACTGTTTTAATAAGGTTAGGAATACGATTTTCATTCCTATTAAAAATGTATAAAATGAGAAAAGTATAGAGAGGGAGATTGACACATAAAATTATGATGGAACATTTATGGCTATGCACACACACGCGCATTTTTTATTATTTTATTTTTTAAAACAGTGTTTTAAACTGAACGACTGATTTTACACTTTGAGAAGTGTTGTGTAAACTTCGGGAAAAACATACATTTTTAAATGTGATTTGATTAAGGTAAAGTGGTTTGCTGTCCTGATCCGTTTGCATGACCCCAATTTGACCTAATATGCACAACTGCACATTTTAGCCATGAAATGTAGGCACAGTGCCAAATTGTCGATACACATGATAGACCTATATTTTAAAAATCTCCTATAAATAAGATTTTTTTCTATAAATTTTAAATAATATGAGTTCCTTTTTACTTATCTAATAGTTAGAGAGTATTTTTGAGTTTGAGATCATATCAATTTATTCTCTATGTTCAAAATCATTTATTTTGATATAAATGAGATAAAACAAAGATATATACTTGATATGTGATTTGTGAGGAATTGAGAGTGTTATTAAATCAGATTCACTTAGTTTAGAGTAAATATAATAATTCTACATCATACTTGAAGATATACACTCTAATATCCGAAGAGGAGGTTCTATAAGCTATTCGGGAGTCTCTAAGGAGAAGAAGTTTATGTGACACCCTGCCCAATTAAATACTGGGTGATCAGTCCTTTATTAAATTATAACCAAGGTGAACGGTTGGTTCATTCTTAGCATCACTGTCGCAAAATAAACTTTCCAAATTTAACACCCTAAACAATTAAGCTAAGTGTCAAAACCATTTAAACCATTATTTCCATTTTATTAAATCCAATTATGAAAACCTTTAATAAGTAACAGTTTAAGAATCACACAATTATAAAGGCTGGAAAAGAACACCCAATAATTTAACCATTCAGACAACTAATACAAACTTTAAAACCATAAAGGAAAAACCATCCTGATAGCAATTAAATCCCAACGAGTAAAACATGCAAGATAAATGGACAGAGTCTCCGACAAATCCAACTGAATAAGAAAACGGGCGACACATGCTCAACTAATTTAAAATTTAACTAAGAGTGGAATCAACAAGGAGGTCGTTTAAGCAAATGGCCTGCAACTCCCACATAAGTTGCCGCACGTCATGTCCAAAGAGCTTAAGCATGACTCCCCTGTGGCTGGGCACCTGTAATATATACATATGTATATACAAGAGAGAAAAGATGACAAGATACGGGTCAGAGCCCGATTGTAAAACATTTTAAATTTAGTTTAGCAAGTATTTAAAATGCTTACCAGCTAATGCAACAATCATGTTAGTATGCGACACTCTTTTGAGAAATTTTCACCTCTCACCTAGTGTGCACGTATACCGCACTATTAACCTCGAAAGTAAGGTTTCATGTTGACAATTTCTATGGCTAAGGTAATTATTTTCTGAGAATAAGGTTCGCACAACCATCTCATTTCATTTTAAAAATATACCAGTGTTGCACAAGATTTCCAAACACTTATATTAAAGTCGGAGTATTGATTCGTTACTGAACTACTTTTTATACACAGATGAAAGTTCCTAGTTTCATGTCTATATAAATATATATATGTATATATTAAATCACTCATATAATATATATACTATCGGCACCCCACATAAACTTTATAGTGCTGGCATACTCTGCTATCAAGTCCCTGTATCACTCGTACTAAGGGAAATAATAGTTCAGAATCACTCTCGAACTGTATTAACACACAAAAAAAAGACAAATGGAGGTGAAGCATAGTTCCAAGTCACTAAGAGGTCATCACATAACCTCACGTCTCTTAGGACCGTTTGAATATCAATCAGATAGCTTGTACCAAGGATTCGTATGTTCTAGGGTACCAGACAATATCCCCCATAAGGGTCCCATCGAGATAAGACCGTCCCAGCATGGTAACCTCTATGATAGCAAGTAGCGCGAGCATGATTTTTCACATATATAATATATGCACAAACACACAGTCATATATATATATATATATATATATATATATATATATATATATATATATATATATATATATATATATATATATATATCCACATTTCTAAATTAGGTACACCCACGACCCATAATTATGATTATTCGTTCTTCGTACACTTTACTCTATTATCCCGTATAACGGACTCATCCTTTTTATTCTTATTTATAGGATATTCCAAACTTACTTCTTTTCTCTCGAAGTGTTATATCTCCCTAAGTATAATTTCAGTATGTACTCTCACTTACTCTCTAGGCTAGTTTCCTTATGAGTCTCAATTGTTTATTTGAACGTTCGCATAATTTCATAAAAATCACTCCCCGTTAACCCTTAAATTCATATTACATTAAGTACACTTATGGGTGTTTACTAAAACCCTACTGGTCCTATTTATGTCCCAAAATGTTCTAACAATGATGCTCAAGGGTTACCACGCATATTAACCGGAATAAGTTATAAGAAGAGGAATTTGCAGTTTTCCAGGAGGGGTCGATCGATCGATGGTAGGGGGTCTATCCATCCATCAATCAGTTATGGCGAAACTGCAGAAACCCAGTTACGGGAATCCTCTTCCAACCTCTACCAAATCACCATTTTTAACTCCCAAACTCCCATATAATGATACTACCAGTACTGTATACCCAAATACATAATTTTCTACGTAAAACATGTGGATTTTCGTCAAGTATAACAATTTAAAGGGCAAAATCTACATAAACCTCAAGAACCCGAATCTTTTCTTTAAGTTTCAATTCTTTCAATTCTTTCTCCAGATTTTCAACTTCTAAAACCATGAAATTTCGTTTTATATCCTCTACATGTTGATTGGATGCCCAGAATATGATTTTTACCTGTACAACATGTGAATTCTAATCTCCAAATTGCACTTCATGAAACTAGTTATAATCAACCCTAGACTAACATAATTGAGGCATCAACTAAAAATAAAGCAAGATAGATACTTTCCTGGAAATTTTGTTTCTAATTTGTGGGAGAAAGTGGTGTGGTTGTGTTCCTCGTCGCGCGATCTAAAATTTGGCGGTGACGGCTGTGCAAACGGTAGAGTTTTTGGTTTAGAACTCCTTGGAAAGCTTCTCCACTTCTTCTCCAATGGCCATTCTTTGGTTTTTATTATGTTAACCCTAGATGACAACCCCTAGAAGCTGATATAGCCTTGGTAAATTCGTGGGTTTAATTTCCCAAAAATACGAAATGTCCAAAACGCCCTTCCGGGATGCTAATTAAGCCTAAAAATGCCCTGAGACCCAAACTAAACCCCCAGGTACATTATTTTGACTATCTCGACCCTTCAGGACACATTGGAATACTCAAAATGACCATAAGGGTGAATTATAATTTATTCACTTTTAATAATGCTAATTTAATCCCGACACGACACAGGCACATCCCAATTAAATTTCCAAAATTATCAAATTAAAAATTCGTGGTAATTTTAATAAATTTGGTTGCACATATTACTTTATCCATCAAGTAGTTTTCAATAAAATTCCAATAATTACTAACTCTCATCACGCTAGTAAATATTTTAAAAAAATTCTGAATTAATATTAAAATAATATCTCAAATTAAATTTAATAAATACACAAATTAAAAAGTCATAAAAATATGGGGTATTACATACTTCACCCCTAATAATGGAATTTCGTCCTGAAATTCGGAAAATAAGGCATACCTGGTAAGAATAACTCTGGGTATTTCTCTCGTATGTCTGCCTCACGCTCCCACTGAACCCGTACAAGTGGAACTAGCTTCGACCTCAATCTCCTTTCACAATGGTCTAGGATAGCCACTAGTCTCTCCTCGTAAGAGCTGTTGGGCTGTAAGTTAATCTCCTCTATCGCGATGTGGGTGTGGGCCATATCATCCTGAAGGTATCGTCTCAATGACAAAATGTGGAATACATCATGAATGCGGTGCAAGTGCTCTGGCTGCCGTAATTTGTATGCTACCGGACCAATCCTCTCGATAATGAGAAATGGTCCCACGTACCTTGGGGCCAACTTTACCTTCTTCCCAAACCTCATCACTCCTCTCATAGGAGACACACGCAGTAATACTTGGTCCCCCATATTAAATTCTCGGAAAAACTGTTTTGCATCGGCGTAGGTTTTCTACCTGTCCTGGGCTACCCGAATGCGACTCCTGATAAGCTCAATCCTAGTCGAGGTTTCCTGAATCACCTCTGGTCCGAGCAACTTGTTGTCTCCCACCTCTAGCTAACAAGTTGGATAATGACAAGGCCCGCCATATAATGCTTCAAATGGAGCCATGTCGATCGTGAACTGATAGGAGTTATTGTAAGCAAACTCCACCAGTGGAAGGTGTGGCTCCCATCCTCCTCCAAAATCAAAGACACAGATGCGTAACATATCTTCCAGCATCTGATTGGTACGATGTGTTTTTCCATCCGTCTATTGGTGATAAGCTGAACTCAATCTCAAATCTATACCCATGGCCTCCTGAAAGCTCTCCCAGAAACGCGACACGCAAATCTTGTCTCTATCCGACACAATATTTAGGGGCACCCCATATAGACTAATAATCTCGGCAATGAATAACTGATCATACTTTCCCGTGGTATAGTCTATCCGTACTGGCAGAAAATGAGCCACCTTGGTCAAACGGTCCATAATCACCCAGATGGATTTGTGACCCCGCTGTGATGTAGGCAACCCAGTAATGAAGTCCATGGAAATACTCTCCCACTTCCATATAGGTATATACAACGACTGAAGTAACCCCGTCGGTCTCTGGTGGTCTACCTTTACCATCTGGAAAGTAGAACACTTGGACACAAACTCAGTAATGTCCTTTTTTATCCCACTCTACCAGTATTGCCGCCTCATATCCTAGTACATCTTATCTCCTCCGGGATGTACCGCAAATCTGGACCCGTGAGACTATGTCATCACTGCATGATGTAAGTCTTCTCCTGCTGGAACCATTAATCTCCCATTAAACCTCAAAACTCTATCGAAACTTACTGAATAGGACTCAGCGCCCTCAGCTAAGAGCCGTACAATCTGCTCCTGACAGAATGAGTCCGTTGACTGTGCCTATATCACCCTCATAACAATATCGGGTGTGACTGCCATGACAGATATAAAGGAACAGGATACCTTATCCTGGTGTCTCAACTCTTTCCACTTCGCTTTCCAAACGTCCGCTACATCGCCTACGAGTCTAGTACTCAATGCATCAGCAACCACGTTAGCCTTTCTCGGATGATACTGAATTTCAAACTGGTAGTCTTTCACAAACTCTAACCATCTGCGCTGACGCATATTCAGCTCTCGCTAGGTGAACAAGTACTGCAATGATTTTTGATCTGTGAACAAGCGAAACTTATCCCCCAATAGATAATGTCTCCATATCCTCAATGCAAAAAATGACCGCTGCTAGCTTTAGGTCGTGGGTGGAGTAATTTCTTTCGTACGGCTTAAGCTTACGGGAGGAAAAAGCTATAGCCCTCTCTTCGTGCTGAAGTACTCCCCCGAGTCCCCTTAAAGAGGCGTCGGTGTAAACCAGATATTCCACTTCTGGCTTGGGTAAAGCAAGAACTGGTGCCGAAGTCATATTATCTTTTAGCTCATTGGAAGCCGATTGAAGAGCATCGTCCCAAACATACGGTACCCCTTTGCGAGTTAGATTCGTCAATGAACCCGCTATCTTTGAGAAACCTCGAATGAATCTCCTGTAGTACCCGACTAACCCCAAGAAACTATGCACTTTCGTCGGTGTCGTGGGCTTTCCCCACTCCCTCACTGCCGACACTTTGCTCGGGTCAATCGATATCCCCAATTCTTACACAATATGCCCTAAAAACTTCACCTCCCATAACCAGAATCTGCACTTCTCGTACTTAGCATATAGCTGATGCTCTCGTAGAGTCTGAAGAACCTATCTCAAGTGCTCAGCATGGTTATCCTCAGTGTGGGAATATATCAGGATGTCATCTATGAGGACAATGAAAAACTGATCCAACAGCTCTCTGAACACTCAGTTCATCAGGTCTATGAATACGAATGGAGCATTTGTCAGCCCAAATGGCATGACTCGAAACTCGTAGGACCCATATTTCGTTAAGAAAGCAGTCTTTGCCACATCCTGCTCCCTAATCCGTAGCTGATGGTATCCTGATCTCAAATCTATCTTCGAAAAGAAGGTTGCTCCTCTCAGCTGGTCGAAGAGGTCATCGATTCGAGGCAACGAATATTTATTCTGTATCGTGACCTTGTTCAGCTCCCGGTGATCCACGTATAACCTTAATGAACCATATCTCTTCTTCACAAACAAAACTAGAGTGCCCCAAGGTGAGGTGCTCCTACGAATGAAGCCCTGACTTATCAGTTGCTCAATCTGATCCCGTAACTCCCTCATTTCTGCTAGAGCCATACGGTGGAGCACGTGCTATCGATCGAGTATCCAACATCAAGTCTATGACAAAATCTATCTCTCGATTGTGGGTAGGCCAGGTATCTCCTGAAATACATCAAAATACTCACGAATGACTGGGATCAAATCTAAGGGCATCATGACCTCCTTAGAGGTATCCTCCTCTATTTAATAAAAATGAGCGGAAGAGCCTGCCTCTAGGCGAGTCGCTACCAAAAACATCTCCTACCCCGGAATGGCAAAGATAATACTCCCATCAAAATAATCTATCACGGCTCTGTATGCGGCGAGCCAATCCATGCCAATTATAACATCATGCTCATACATCTCTAACACTAACATGTCTGTTGGTAAAATCAAGCTACCAATCTCTACTCTCACACCTCGACATATAAAGAAAATCAACGACCCATTCCCCAGTGGTGAGTCTATGCATGTCACAGTACTCTCTGCTGTGGCTAATAATCCTGAGGCCTTTATAAAATGAGTAGCTATAAAATAGTGTGTCACCCCAGTATCAAATAAAACCCGACCCATAGTGCCATAGATAGGAAACGTACCCTCAATCGCGGGTGGTGCCTGAGGAGCGGCCGCCTAGTGAACGTTGTAGACACATCCATACTGCAACTTCCCCTACTGTACTGGAGCTGCTGGGATGGCTGGTAGGGATGGTACGTGAGCGGGCCCTGGGAGGGCGGCTGGAAAGAGTGGCCTCTGTGGCTCATTATGGGCACCCTGCTGCTGTGGGGCCATATCCCCCTCTGGACGATCCTGGCGCCTATGTCCATTCTTGCCACATCCGAAACATCAGCCCCCTGAAGTTACCTCCCCTCTTTCCCTAGTGACCACAGCCCTATTGGTCGTTACCACCCCACCATTGGCACTGCTGGCCCTGTTGAAAAAGCTGTTGGCCCTGCTGTTGTCGATGTTGGCCTTGCTAGCCCGGCTTAAATCCCCCAAATCCCTGTCTGGAGTCACCTGATCGGAATCGCTTGGCAGGGTCCCCCTGATGGGAACTCTGCTCACTGTGATGAGTCTGCCCCTGGGCTGCTGGTATCCTACCAGTACTACTGCTGCCTGCCCTACCCTGCTGGATAGACTCTCCTGCTCGTTTGCTTCCCTACAGATGGAAGCGGTGATCCTGACGGTGTAACAATACAGTGTTGAGTACATCCGTGTAGGTACTCAGTGATAGATTACCGATGAGATACTGGCAGATCCTCCAGGCTAATCCATCAATAAACAACAATATCTTCTCCCCCTTTGTGGATGCCTCATCTGGCACTATAGTGAGAAGTCTACTGAACTCCTCCTCATACTCAACAATAGTCATATTCTCCTCTTTCAGATTCAATAACTTCTGCCTCATCTCAGTCTGCACGACGGATGGAAAGTATTTGCAGTCAAACCGCGCCCAGTATGGCTGAATCGTGATGATGTCCCTCTCCTCCAAGGTGGTGGTGTACTCCCACCACTGCAAAGCGGCCCCCACTAGCTTAAAGGAAGCCAACAGCTGTCTCTGTACGTCCGTGCACTCATACATACGTAGATGCCTCTGGATATCTTTCTCCAATGGCTGGCGACTATGATATCCAAACTACCCGATAACTATGGGGGATGTGCCTTCTCAAAGGCATCCCTAACCCGCTCCCATGCAGATGGAATCTGTGCTGGTACTGGCGCCACTGCCTCAATCTTGGGTGGAGCATGCTGTACTACCGCTAATGCGACATTCACCGCCTGAGTAACAATAGTGGCTACCTCAGTTGCGTTCATCATCCCCTGAGCCGGAGCTGCTGGCTTCTCGACCTTGGCATTTCTATCTCGGGATGCACGTCTCGTAGGCATCTGAAGCAAGAATAAAGTTTATTAGTCTACAGTTATTATCAAATCTCGAATAGTTAAAGACGTAAGTGTAAATAAAAAAATACAACAATCCTAAAAATAGGGCTCTATATAAAGAATGCTAAGATGGAAGCGAAATAAGCCGTACAGATCCTAAAGGACACTAGAACCTGATGCTCTGATACCACCTACACTACACCAAATCTTCCCATTTGTCAAGGTCATTGACCTTGACAAATCCAACTTGTCAAGGTCAATGACCGTGACATTTCCAGGCGAGACAACTTTTTTTGTCACAGTCGTGTCACGGTCGTGTCGCGGTCAATGACCGTGACACGTTTGTCACGGTTTATAACCGTGACAAAGCCGTGACCCTTTTTAAAAAAATTGTCACGACCATTGACCGTGACAATTCAAGGAAGAATTTAAAAAAAAATCTGCTGGGCAGTATGGCCACTGCCACTGCCCAGCAGTATATTTGTACCTGTTATAGCGACGTTGTACCTGTTCCAAACATCATATATCCGAACAAACTAAAGATAATGCAAATATATATTCAAATAAGAAACTATTTAAGAAGAAACAACATCACCATCAATTATCTCAAATCTACAAACTATTTGCATGGAAAAGAGATTTTGTATCGCGACGCTCGGGAACACCTCCTTATCCTTCCCTTCTCGTCCGAATAGCCACATAAGTATAGAGCATATGTGGCCTACCCTTAGGGCCACTCCCTATCCCCTGAATTGAAATAAAGTAAAATTAGTATCCGCCCCTCAAATATAGATAAATATAAATCGTAATTGAAATCGAAATCGAAATTGACATATAAATATAAATACATTACCTGTAGTGTCACTCAAACACCTAACTTGAGCTCATATGGCACCTCTTTCCAACTAATGTACCCCGGGAAATCGTGTCAAATATAATTCTCTTCATATCTAAACACTAAGAAATACCATAATCCTATGGAGTTATGCGTTGCAAATTCCTTCCAACCGTTGTGTAGCCAAAAATCAGCAGTTGAAGTTGTCAATTCCACCTTTCAATGGTCTCCCATGTTTTGCTAGAAGTTCCAAGTGGCGGGGTATGGAAAGTGGAATTGACAACTTCAACTAGTGATGTTTGGCTACATAACGGTTGGGAGGAATTTGCAGAGCATCGCTCCATAGGATTATGGCATTTCTTAGTGTTCGGATAGACGAAGAGATTCAGTCTCCTCTCCACAAATAGGACACCCCAAATAACTATGTACTAATCACCTATTAAAGGTAAGAAGCGTATATTCATGGATTAGTATAAACAAAACTTAGATGTAGTTGGAATATTTATGTATTAATCTCCTCTCCACACACGCACACTACACAAGAGTGAAAATGATAAAGTGCAGATCAAGTAAAAGCATTAAAAATGGATGTTTCGGTACAAATTGAAATATTTATTACAAATTGAAAAATTGTTTCAAATTCGGGTTATCATAAAAAATGGATTGATATTCGGTAGGAGCAGCCAAGTCATCCACACTACTATTTAGACGCCTTGGCGCATGTTGGATAATTGACCACGGCTCGTTGTTGATATACTCCGAGTAAAACACTTGCTTAACCTTTTGAAATGCACAAAGAAACGGCTCATCGCTCACGTGGTCGTTGCTCTTCAACTTGGAGAAGTCAACCATGATCAAATTGGTGACAGGATCAACTTTACAAGCATTTTTATCCTCAACTCTTACCCATTCACAGTAAAATACAACCTCTTTGAAGCTTATACAATCCAATTCAAATATATTTTGGATTACACCATAGTAAGTCATTTCAGCTTCAACGAGGTTTTTATCTTTTGCGCTCGCTCGAAAGAAAGTAAGAGCCTTGTATGAAATTCCCGAGTTCTGTACATTTGTACTTTCCTCGTACACTTTAGCGCCGAAAATGTAACCGTTCAATCGATACTTTTTGTACTCTTGTGCCACGAACAAGGGTCCAGTGGCTAGACGAGCAAGCCTTGATGTCGCATCACCCATCTTTAGGAGCTGAGAATATAGATAAATTAATTATATTAGTGGTAAAATTTGAGTGTAATGTAACGTTATATAACGACTGTTTTCATTATAATTACTTCTTGTGTCAACCATAGCCTAAATTCGCTGTCTGATTGTACCATTGTTTTTCGTCTTTTATTGTTCTCACAGGCTTCATATTTACTGCATATTACAAAATTAATCATGTATAAAATAATCTAAAATAATGTTAAACATTATAATATTCGAAACTTACTTTTTCCATTCTTCGACATCTTCATGTGTGTCAAATAGATAACGAGCTACTTGTTCATGTTGCAAACTCGTTAATTTCACTCGTTTTCCCATCACATTACCACCATCATCGAGGAATTCATCAGTGTCATCAACGTTGGTCGAGTCAGGCATATATTCCCGTGTATATATTGATGACTCCACGGTGATGTAGTCCTCTGCAATTGATCCTGCAATATATCGCGTATTCTTGACGTAATCTTTAAAAACTTTCATCAATCTTTCAAATGGATACATCCACCGATATCTAACTGGACCACAAAGAAGTGCCTCGTCGCATAGGTGTACCAACAAGTGAACACTTATGTCAAAGAATGCCGGGGGAAAGTACTTCTCCAATACACAAATCGCTTCGTTCACAGCCAATTTTGCGGCCACTATGTGTTTTCGATTCACTACCTTCTCACACAATAAGGAGAAGGTAATACTAATTTGCATAATAGCCCTACGCAAATCCTTGTGCTTGGAGAAACAGTGCTTAAACAATAGAGGAACCAATTGCATGATCACATGCCAATCGTGGGACTTACACTTATGTAAATCATGAGTAGCATAATTCACAATCCTTTGCAAGTTGGACGAAAAAGAAGATGGGCCCTTCAAATTATATATTGTGTCTAGAAGCACCTTCCTTTCCTCACTCGTCAAAGTAAACGCACCAGGGGGAATTATTGTCCTTCCCCTACTATCTTCTTTCAACCATAGTTGTGGCTTAAGTTTTAACGTTTTAAGGTCTTTTCGTGCATTTTCTCCATCCTTCGAATGACTCCCCCCAAAGCAAGTACCCACAATATGTTCAACGAAGTTCTTCTCTGCATGCATCACATCCAATTTCAACTCCGCCCAATAAAAAATTGGAGCCTTTCTCAAATCTGAAACTATGAGCTGGAGGTAAAAACCTCCTGTGGCAATGGTATACATTTTTTAAGCTAGAGGATAGACGAAGAGATTCAGTCTCCTCTTCACAAATAGGACATCCCAAATAACCATGTACTACACATCCGGATAATGTCCCACTACCCCCACTCTGCCCCCACCCTACCCCCAATCTAAATACCACATTTTCATTCGATAACTCCGATTTTATTAAACTTTAAATATAATTAGGGGTGTATAGAAAGAAAAGTTAAATAGGAATAAAAACAACATTTTTAAAATATGAAGGGCTCACCAATTTGATCAAATTTTTCAACAACATAGACTAATTGATCTTTATTATAAGACAATTACTACAAATTTATGCGCATCGCCCGAATTCAAAAAGTAATTTAATGACTAAAGTAATACTTTTTTTAACTTTAGTTATTCACCACAAATATTAAAAAATATTTTATTTTTCATGCTTTTAGCAACTTCGGATGCCATTTTAACCCTTATTGTAGTTTGTTAGTTTTCATGCTTTTATTTGATGGATATTAAGCTGGCCTTCATTTTTTTATGAAATTTGTAGAAAATTACTTATTTATTTTGAATGAAAATAAATTGTTATCCAATATTTTTGGATATTATTTACATTTACATTTTTGGATATTATTTTTGGATATTATTTACATTGACATTTTTGGATATTATTTACATTGACATTTTTAGAAATTTATAGAAAATTACTTATTTATTTACATTTTTAACCCCCTACCCCCTAAAAACCACCCTGCCCCACCCCCTACCCCCACCCTACCCCCACCCTGCCCCCACCCTGCCCCACCCCCCACACACGCACACACACATGCACATATATACACACATACACACATATATATACACATAAACACATATAGAAATGGAAGAGAGAGAGAGAGAGAGAAAATTAAACCTAAAATGGAGAGAGAGAGAGAGAGAGCAGCGTCGCAGCGTCGAGAGAGAGAGAGAGAGAGGGAGGGAACGACGGGAGGGAAAAAAGAAGGGGGAAAGGGTTTTTGCTGCAAACATTATCACGGTCGTGTCAAGGTCATTGACCGTGACAATTATTTAAAGAATTGTCACGGTCATTGACCGTGACAAGTAAATTTGTCACGGACTTGTCACGGTCAATGACCGTGACAATTTCTTGTCACGGTCGTGTCAAGGTCAATGACCGTGACACAAAACGCGTGTTTTTTGTCACGGTCAATGACCTTGACAAGGGTGGCCGGCTGAAAGGTGACAATTTGGCCATTTTGGTGTAGTGCTAAGACACCCCGCCTAATTAAATACCGGGTGATTAATCCTTTATTAAATTATAATCAAGGTGAACGATTGGTTCATTCTTAGCATCACTGTAGCAAAATAAACTTTCCAAATTTAACAACCTAAATAATTAAGCTAAGTGTCAAAACCATTTAAACCATTATTTCCATTTTATTAAATCCAATTATGAAAACCTTTAATAAGTAACATTTTAAGAATCACACAATTATAAAGGCTAGAGAAGAACACCCAATAATTTAGCCATTTAGATAACTAATACAAACTTTAAAACCATAAAGGAAAAACCATTCCGATAGTAATTAAATCCCAACGAGTAAAATATGCAAGATAAATGGACAGAGTCTTCGACAAATCCAACTAAATAAGGAAACGGGCGACACATGCCCAACTAATTTAAAACTGAACAAAGAGTGGAATCAAAAGAAGGTAGTCTAAGCAAATAGCCTGTAACTCCCACATAAGCTGCAGCACGTCCTGTCCAAAGAGCCTAAGCATGACGCCCCTGTGGCTGGGCACCTGTGATATATATATATATATATATATATATATATATATACAAGAGAGAAAAGATGACAAGAGACGGGTCAGAGCCCGATTGTAAAACAATTTAAATTTAGTTTAACAAGTATTTAAAATGCTTACCGGCTAATGCAACAATCATGTTAGTATGCGACACTCTCTTCAAAAATTCTCACCTCTAACCTAGTGTGCACGCCTACCGCACTACTAACCCCGAAATTTTATTTTAATGTAAATCTCCCATAAGGTTTCATGTTGACAATTTCTATGGCTAAGATAATTATTTTCTAAGAATAAGGTTTGCACAGCTATCTCATTTCATTTTAAAAATATACCAGTGTTGCACAAGATTTCCAAACACTTATATTAAAGTCGGAGTATTGATTCGTTACTGAACTACTTTTTATACACAGATGAAAGTTCCCAATTTCATGTCTCTCTCTCTCTCTCTCTCTCTCTCTCTATATATATATATATATATATATATATATATATATATATATATATATATATATATATATATTAAATCACTCATATAATATATATACTATTGGCACCCCACATAAACTTTATAGTGCTGGCATACTCTTCTATCAAGTCCCTGTATCACTCGTGCTAAGGAAAATACTAGTTCGGAATCACTCTCGAACTGTATTAACACAAAACACATAGAAAAGGAGGCGAAGCATAGTTCCAAGTCACTAAGAGGTCATCACATACCCTCACGTCTCTTAGGACCATTTGACTATCAATCAGATAGCCTGTACTAAGGATTCCTATGTTCTAGGGTACAAGTCAATATCCCCCATAAGGGTCCCATCGAGATAAGACCGCCCCGGCGTGGTAACCTCCGTGATAGCAAGTAGCGCGGGCATGATTTTTCACATATATAATATATGCACAAATATATATATATATATATATATATATATATATATATATATATATATATATATATATATATATATATATATATATATCCACATTTCTAAATTAGGTACACCCACGACCCATAATTATGATTATTCATTCTTAGTACACTTTACTGGATTATCCCGTATAACAGACCCTTCCTTTTTATTCTTATTTATAGAATATTCCAAACTTACTTCTTTTCTCTCGAAGTGTTCTATCTCCCTAAGTAGAATTTCAGTAGGTACTCTCACTTACTCTCTAGGCTAGCTTCCTTATGAGTCTCAATCGTTTATTTGAACGTTCGCATAATTCCATAAAAATCACTCCCCGTTAACCCTTAAATTCATATTACATTAAGTACACTTATGGGTGTTTACTAAAACCCTATTGGTCCTATTTATGTCCCAAAATGTTCTAGCAATGATTCTCAAGGGTTACCACGCGTATTAATCAGAATAAGTTATAAGAAGAGGAATATCCAGTTTTCCAGGAGGGGTCGATCGATCGATCATCCATCGATCGATGTTCTTGGGTCGATCGATGCATCAAGCAGTTATGGCGAAATTGTAGAAACCCAGTTACGGCAATCCTCCTCCAACCTCCACCAAATCACCATTTTTAACACCCAAACTCCCATATAATGATACTACCAGCACTATATACCCAAACACATAATTTTCTACGTAAAACATGTGGGTTTTCGTCAAGTATAACAATTTAAAGGGCAAAATCTACCTAAACCTTAAGAACCCTAATATTTTCTTTAAGTTTCAATTCTTTCAATTCTTTTTCCAGATTTTCTACTTCTAAAACCATGAAATTTCGTGGTATATCCTCTACATGTGGATTGGATGCCCAGAATATGATTTTTACCTCTACAACATGCAAATTCTAATCTACAAATTACACTTTCTTTCATGAAACTAGTTCTAATCAACCCTAGACTAACATAATTGAGGCATCAACTAAAAATAAATAAAGATAGATACTTGCCTGGAAATTTTGTTTCTTATTTGTGGGAGAAAGTGGTGTGGTTGTGTTCCTCGTCGCGCGATCTAAAATTTGGCTGTGACGGCGGTGCAAACGGCGGAGTTTTTGGCCTAGAACTCCTTGGAAAGCTTCTCCACTTCTTCTCCAATGGCCGTTCTTTGGTTTTGCTTATGTTAACCCTAGATGACAACCCCTAGCAGCTGATATAGCCTTGTTAAATTCGTGGTTTTAATTGCCCCAAAATATAAAATGTCCAAAATGCCCTCCTGGGATGCTAATTAAGCCTAAAAATGCCCCGAGACCCAAACTAAACCCCCGTGTACATTATTTTGACTATCTCAGCCCTTACGGACACATTGGCGCACTCAAAATGACCATATGGGTAACTTATAATTTATTCACTTTTAATAATGCTAATTTAATCCCGACACGACACAGGCGCGTCCCGATTAAATTTCCAAAATTATCAAATTAAAAACTCGTGGTAATTTTAATAAATTCGGTTACACATATTACTTTATCCATCAATTAATTTTCAACAAAGTT
The DNA here is from genome assembly GCA_949130495.1 of Sambucus nigra. Taxonomy (NCBI): domain Eukaryota; kingdom Viridiplantae; phylum Streptophyta; class Magnoliopsida; order Dipsacales; family Adoxaceae; genus Sambucus; species Sambucus nigra. The sequence goes on from OX422211.1 coordinate 401,491,378, forward strand.
CGAATAATTACTAACTCTCATCATGCTAGTAAATATTTAAAAAAAATTCCAGATTAATATTAAATTAATATCTCAAATTAAATTTAATAAATCCCCAAATTAAAAAGTCATAAAAATATGGGGTATTACAGTTTACTACCTTCTTTGTCCTATGGAGTTTAGGATGGATCTTTAATTGTCTATTGGAAAATGTTCAATGTGCATAGGTAACTTCTCATGAGTCCACAAGAGAGAGAGAGAGAGAGAGAGAGAGAGAGAGAGAGAGAGAGAGAGTTACTTTCCTGAATTGCATAAAATATTTTTATGTTAATTGAGAGTCTACAGTGCATCAAGGTTTTTTACCCTTTTGGGGGGGGGGGGGGGGGGGAGTTCCTAATAAAATTTATTTTGTGGATTGTTTATGTGTTGTTTATATTTCTTATTTCATCTCCATCACAAACTTCACTTAGATAAACTTTTATTCAACAATTTGATATTAGGATTTGCATCTAGTGTTTATTTGTCACAACTGGAATATTCATTTGGAATGTTTGAAATTCAAAGACGAAAGGGTTAGAAATGTTAATGTGGAATGGTTGAAACTCAAAGAAATAGTTGGTATTTTGAAAAATGAGAATGATTCTTTGAAAAACCAAAAATATACCATTTTGAAAGAAAATGAATAAATTCAACTTTTAAAAGAAATTTTAAGAGTTGATTTTAAAAATTGAAAATCTAGTTGCAACATGCTAAGGATTCAAAGATTGAAATGATTGACTGAACAAATAATCCTAATAACATTTTGATGACTCATTGTCAAATGAAAAATGATAAACACAAAATTGGCTATATTGAACCTACAAAGGGAAAAATTGATGCTTCAAAATCAAAAACTGAGATTTCTTATTGTGGTGAAAATAAGGATATGGATCAAATCCCTAAATTGAAGAAGAACAAAGTTGATCCTAAGTCCACATTTGTGACAAAAAAATTTGTTGTTCATTTAATGGAAAGATGAATCATATTGCTCATTTTTTTTAAAAGAAGAGTACTGAGAAGGTTGGGAAATTATCTCGTGAAGCTAAGCTATGTTTATAAAGAACATTCCCTTTTGCACCTATTGCAGGTTATATAATCATTCAAACCAAGGTTATATGTTTTTTAAGGAAAGGAATATGAGGCTCATGAATAATAGGAAGACAATTGTTCAAAGAGATCCTATCAGTGGACCTAGCGGTGAAATAAGAAGTTTGATGAATAGGGACGGCTTTTTAGTCAAAGAGAGGATTGAGGTTTGGAGAACATTTTCTAGACCTTGAAATTTTACTCAAATTTCAAGGAATATGCATTAGAATCCTATGGGGAATGATATATGGATACCAAATCATGTGTGAGGCATACATAGAAATGCTCGTAGAAGGAAAGTTGAGATGGATATTCCTCAGAAGAAGGTTACTAAGAAGGAAGTGGTGTTTGTTCCCCCCAATAATTCAATAAATGCTTCATCCATCACTACCTAGACATCTAGGCAACCTACAAGACTCCTTATTCTCGTCTCATGGAAGAGACTAATTCCACTTAAATCAACATGGGTGTCGCCCTCAGACGACACTAATATTACAAGACAGTAACCTCAGCTTGGATAGGTGCATCGTCACAGACGACCACCCTGACTCGTCTCGGCCTCCAGCAAAGAGCAGGGCCTACCACAGTCTCAACTAGGCCGAGACCTCCTACCTTCGATAACTTTTCACAATCATGGAAATCATGATAAGGGCATTTCAGTCATGTCTACCCATTATTTTTATCGAACATCAATAACCCACATGGATAAATATTCTTCATGATGGCCTTACTTTATTCACACACAAATGGCCCTCTCTTATTGGCCACGAGCTCAACTGGGCATGGGACACATGCTGGGGGTGACAATATGTATCCCCTAATCTATATAAGACACACTATGTCTTCTTCACCTAGACCGAATTCCAGAAACCATATCGTTACTTTGTTTAACTGGTTCTTGAGAGAGATCTTGTATTGTGTATCTTCCATGGCCATTTTTTCCCCATTATAGTGAAATCAGTGTCATACACTTTACAGTGGACATAGACCAAAGCCGAACCACTTAAACACCCTTGTTCATCTCTGATTCTCTCTCATTTCTTCTGTCAATCTGCTTATTAATTGATGTCTAATTACATTTGTGCGACACCTACACTCTAAAGCACAGTATATCTTTCACTCACTTTAGTCTAAATTACATAGGAGCTCATCTAATTTGGAAAAGGAGACAAAATTTGAGTAACCCATAGTACCATTGCATCTTTAAACTCTTCAAGTCTGCATCAACAAGGAGCAAAATGGTCCTCAAGGTAGTAAACCAACAACACTACACACTCTAGGATTGCAATTCATTATATTTATGAGGGGTGTGTGTGTGTTAATTTGGACTAAAATGATTTTTTTTTCATTTTTTAATGGATTTTTAGGAATTTTTAAACATTTAAAATATATTTTCTTAAGAAATTAAAATTAAGGTTTTAAAATGTTTGGGTTCATTTTGCAAATATAAAACCCTCCTAAAAACTTCCTTGGGTAGGAACCAAAAGCGCTAGATAATATTGGGGTAGAAAATGGGATTATGTGGAATTCAAAAACACGCGTGTGAGAATACATCAAAGCCTTACACGTGTTGAGAATATAGCAGATGGATTTTTGTTTCTTTACACTCATATATTTGATATTCAATTTACATTATTGGATTAATAGCTATCAACGTTCTGCATGTATTTTAAATCAATCCATGTGCCGACCCTTTGAACCAATCAATGACTATTTAAATACAGTGCATTGTGAGCCGTGTGATTCACATCGACTGATGAGAGTTAATCTTATCCGTTGATTTCATTCGTAATTCTAGATCCTTCCAGCCTCCTTATAAATAGAGACCATCATCCCCTCATTTCCAATTTTTGGGAGACTTTAGGTTTCAGAGAAAAACAAAGAGAGCGAGAAGAATAAATCGAGAGAAAATTAACAAACCGAAACCAAACTCTGTCAAAATTGTTTTTCAAAAAATGTGTGAGGAAGAGTTAGGGTTTTCTGGGTTTCTGGTTAGCTATTCAAAAAAACTCTTTGGTTTTAATCTCTCATCTAACACCTTCACGTGAGCCAGATCTCATTTCTGATAATAAAAACTTGTAAATCTGATTCAAAAGTGATACAGTCACTTAGAAGTGTTAAGATCTAATTTCTTTAGTTTAGAAGTCATCCTTTCTTATTAGATTTGTTTTTAAACGTTTTTATGAAAGTTATATCCAACAAATCTCTGTTTTCTTTTACAAAACTGAAATAAGGCTTGCATGTTTCAGATCCTATTTTTTCACTTCGAAAAACTTGTAGATAAATAAGTCTCGAAGGATCTTCTATTTTAAAAGATTCCTATAGAACACATATCTGAAAATCTTTTGATTTAAAGATCACACCTAATTTTAGTAGTGTGAAATATTGCATTTTTTACTTAGAAAAACCTGCAATTCATAGGAATTATATGTATAAGTGTGAGTTCATGCATGTGTTTAGGCACTTCACTCACAACGCTGTCACACAACATCACTTAAACAGTGTGTTGGTAAAGAGATTTTGACCATTTTGAGTCGACGTAAAGAAGGAGCTAAAGAGACATGCCAAGAAACGCTAAAGACCACATTAGAGACTTAAAGAAGTCAAAGTAAACTAACGGAGCTAGTATAACTTCTGAACTTAATATAGGTCTATATTTGTCTGTATAATTCATTTAGTGCTTGTAACCTAAATTCTTTTATAGTGGATTTTTGTTTTGAGGTGTAGAGTCCTTCATGGATGTTTCCCCAATTGGGTGGGGTTTTACCACGTTAAAATTATGTCTCTCCTATGTATGCTTTTTGTTCTTACATTACTACTGCTGCAACAAAAATCAAACTTAAGTTTTTTTAAAACTAAAAACCTGATTTCAAGAATATGAAAATTACTCGTTCATAATAATTAAACACATCTTTTGTTCTCATATTTCTTTACAAAACAATTTCCTGAAGAAAGCAACTCGGATCTTACTTTTAACTTTTGTTAGATGATCTAGTAATAGTATTTTCTCACTCTAGGTGAATCCATTGTATGATATCAGTATCATCAATTTGGCACCGTTTGTGGGAACAATTTTATTGTTCTCATCTTTAGCTTGGATATCTCTCTCATCTCTAGTTGTAATTAAAATCCACCATTGTTGGATCTGAATCACCATTGAAATAAATTGGGTGAAGGAGTTCATTAGCTTCTTATTTTATTCATCCTATTTTTTGGGTTTTTTGCTCATTTGTTATTGATGTTACTCTCTTTAACCGACGATGCCTTTCGATCCACCATCAAACATTCAGACTGCCTCTAGCTGACAACCCCCTTAGTCTGAGATGGCAAACATAGTGGAGGTGCTCAAGTCTCTTATGGCCAGCTAGTAACAGATGCAATACCAATTATTTAAGTTTAACCAAGATATCATGAGACGGATCTCGGAGGACCCTACTGTGAATCTCATTATACAGTCTGCCGTGAGAGGGTCACACCACTAGGAGCTAGGATACCATCCCCATCTCTGACTAAAGAAGTTCAACATGGTCTAAGTAGAAGAAATATCACAAACCCCCATCGTCTCTGCCATGACAAGAAGGTGCAAGGTGGACCGGAGTACGTGATGTGTGATGAGGAATGCTGTTGGGACTACGATGAGTGGTACGAGATGGAAGACACATCATACCAACCAGGTAAACCCCCTCATCATACTCATCAAGAAAAAAGTGTTCAGTACACCCCAGAGTCGGTAGAGTGACAATGCGTTCACAATATTGAGGAAAGGGTCAGTATTTGACCATCTTTGACCAAGAGGGCATTTTATCTTAGACGTCATCCGAGATAACACTTGTGGGATAAGGACCAGAGGTCTCTCGGCTAAGGCACCACCCAGACTAGAGGGAATGTAGAGAGGTGAATAGTTCATAGAAGAATCCAAACAAAGGGTCCACCTACAAGGTCGTCTCTGAGGTGGAAGGCTTGGGTGGCAACGTCGTTGAAGACGAGAAGCCTTAGAACAACTCAATCTAGAGGCTGGAGGATAAGATTGGCTATCTCATCAAAAGCTCATACCCCTACCGTAGGGGGTATATGGAGGGTTATCCTTTTGTACCAAGCATTATTGGCTATTTGACACTTAGGAAGTTCAAACCTCCACTTGTAACACCCAGATATGATGGAAGAACAAACCATATTCATCATATAGAGATGTATTAGTCAGTGACTGACATCTATTAAACTTCAAACGAGAAGAGATGCAGGGAATTTTCAAGCACTCTCAATGATGCATGCATGGTAAACTGGTATGCTAAGAGGAAGGATAAATAATTTTAAACAACTTGATGAAAATTTTATCCATAGTTTTTATTTCGGCATGAAGCCTATGAAATGTGTGACTCACCTATTAAACATCAGACAATGAAATAATGATTCGTTGAGGGATTTCATATCTCAGTTAAATAAGGAGAAGTCAGAGATTGAGGACTATGACAAAAGAATTGCAATGATAGACTTTATCATTGGGCTCTAATCGAGGAAACTCTATAGGAACCTCTCCAAGGATCCTCCAAAATCCATGACAAAACTTCGGGATAAGGCCGAGATAATCATGAATGTGGAGGAGTCCATGGTGGAAAAGACAGGAGACAGTTAGTGATAAATATGTGTAGATCCAAGAAAAGGAAAAAGATAAAGAGTGGAAAAAGAAGGCAAATGATGATAAGTTTACAAAGTACACCCCACTGACTCACTACACCAAAACTGGCGATTGGTCACGGCCAAAATCCCTGACCAAAGCTGTGGGTCGAGGACTTGGGCTGTGACCATTTCGGGAGTGACCATTTTCGTGGGTCGCGGCCCAAGTCCGTGACCAAAAAATGGTCACGGTCGAGAGGGGGTCACGGCAGATGGTCGCGAACTTAGGCCGTGACCCATGTCGTGACGGGTCGCGGCCCTCATCCGTGACCCACAACCGTGACAAAAAGAATTTAAAAAAAATGCTCGCGACCCTTATCCGTGACCCACAACCGTGACAAATTGGTCGCGACCAAAGTTTGCGACTCATTACCGTGACAAAAAAAATATAAAAAAAATTGGTCGCGGTCCTAATCCGTGACTCACAACCGTAACAAATTGGTCGCGGCCAAAGTCCGCGACCCACAACCGTGACAAAAAAAATTGTCGCGGCCCAAGTCCGTGACCCACAACCGTGATGAAAAAAATGGTCGCGGACTTTGGCCGCGACCATTTTTATGCGTGACGAAAAAATAAAAATGGTCATGGACAAAGTCCATGACCATATTTAACTATAATTTAAAAAAAAATGTATTTTTTTGGTCCAATCCTAAAACTGGGGATCCTGTGAGTGCACCATCAATTGCTACATGTAACGTTTGACGCGTACGAGGTGTTAGAAATACTTATTATTGGAAAAACAATAAAAAAAATCACAAATTGCGAATCGAGAACGTTGTTAATAAACAAATATATATACAAACTTATAAATATTACACGTCTTAATAATTCACAGACGAAAAAAAAAAATTTGGGCAGAGTTTCCTCTATTTTCTTGACATTCCAAAACCTGTAAATATAAAACCTACTTATTATAAAGCCTGCACGGCCATAAAATTCAACAATCAAATTATAAAAGCCTGCACGGCCATAAAACTAAACAATAAAAGCCTGCATGGCTGACAAAATCCTGATTGTCCACAACCTATAAACAATCTTCATGCTGTAGATAATTGCCTCATTCGTTTGTTCCGCATGCAAAAATCCTACAAATGATGGGATACATAAAAAAAAATATCAGTAACCAAGTAGTTTTACAAAAAATTTAATCAACCAGAAAAATTGCATATATGAGTTAAAATTATCAGTAACCAAGTAGAAATATGCAAATTACCGTCGTATTCTCAAACCGGGAGTCCTGCGGCTGCGGGGTCAGTTCCTACGAGTTACATTGGTCCCGTGGGAGGTGTTGGTGCCACCCACGGGGACGTTCGGGGGCTTTTTCGAGTTCTCACCCTCTAATGCCATGTCTTTAAGCCTAAGTCTACAAATATGCAAATTATCGTCCTATTCTCAAACCGGGAGTCCCGCGGCTGCGGGGTCAGTTCCTACGAGTTACATTGGTCCCGTGGGAGGTGTTGGTGCCACCCACGGTGCCGTTCGGGGGCTGTTTCGAGTTTTCACCTTCTAACGCCATGTTTTTAAGCCTAAGTCTAGAAATATATAAATTACCGTCGAATTCTAAAACCGGGAGTCCCGCGGCTGCGGGGTCAGTTCCTACGAGTTACATTGGTCCCGGGGGAGGTGTTGGTGCCACCCACGGGGCCGTTCAGGGGCTGTTTCGAGTTCTCACCCTCTAACGCCATGTTTTTAACCCTAAGTCTATAAATTTGCAAATTATCATCGTATTCTGAAATCGAGAGTCCCGCGGCTGCGGGGTCAGTTCCAACGAGTTACGTTGGTCCCGTGTGAGGTGTTGTCGCCACCCACGGGGCCGTTCTGGGGCTGTTTCGAGATTTCACCTTCTAATGCCACGTTTTTAAGCCTAAGTCTAGAAATACGCAAATTACCATTGTATTCTAAAACCGGGAGACCCACGGCTGCGGGGTCAGTTCCTACGAGTTACATTGGTCCCGTGGGAGGTGTTGGTGCCACCCACGGGGCCGTTCTGGGGCTGTTTCGAAATTTCACCTTCTAACGCCATGTTTTTACCCTAAGTCTAGAAATACCCAAATTACCGTCGTATTCTCAAACCGGGAGACCCGCGGCTGTGGGGTTAGTTCCTATGAGTTACTTGGTCTCGTGGGAGGTGTTGGTGGCACCCACGAGGCCGTTCTGGGGCTGTTTCGAGTTTTCACCTTCTAACGCCATGTTTTTAAGCCTAAGTCAAGAAATACGCAAATTACCGTCGTATTCTCAAACCGGGAGACCCGCGGCTGCGGGGTCAGTTCCTACGTGTTATGTTGGTGCTGTGGGAGGTGTTGGTGCCACCCACGGGGCCGTTCGGGGGCTGTTTTGAGTTTTCACCTTTTAACGCCATGTTTTGCTTCAGTCTAGAAATACGCAAATTACCGTCGTATTCTCAAAACGGGAGACCCGCGGCTGCGGGGTCAGTTCCTACGAGTTACGTTGGTTCCGTGGAAGGTGTTGGTGCCACCCACGGGGCCGTTCAGGGGCTGTTTCGAGTTTTCACCTTCAAACCCCATGTTTTTAAGCCCGAGTCTAGAAATATGCAAATTACCGTAGTACTCTCAAACTGGGAGACCCGCTGCTGTGGGGTCAGTTCCTACGAGTTACGTTGGTCCCGTGGGAGGTGTTGGTGCCACCCACGGGGCCGTTCCGGGGTTTTTTCGAGTTTTCACCTTCTAACGCCATGTTTTTAAGTATAAGTCTAGAAATACGCAAATTACCGTCGTATTCTCAAACCGGGAGAGCCGCGGCTGCGGGGTCAGTTCCTACGAGTTACGTTGGTCCCATGGGAGGTGTTGGTGCCACCCACGGGGCCGTTCGGGGGCTGTTTCGAGTTTTCACCTTCTAACGCCAGGTTTTTAAGCCCGAGTCTAGAAATATGCAAATTACCGTAGTACTCTCAAACCGGGAGACCCGCTGCTGCGGGGTCAGTTCCTACGAGTTACGTTGGTCCCGTGGGAGGTGTTGTTGCCACCCACGGGGCCGTTCCGGGGTTGTTTCGAGTTTTCACCTTCTAACGCCATGTTTTTAAGCATAATTCTAGAAATACGCAAATTACCGTCGTATTCTCAAACCGGGAGAGCCGCGGCTGCGGGGTCAGTTCCTACGAGTTACATTTGTCCCATGGGAGGTGTTGGTGCCACCCACGGGGCCGTTCGGGGGGAAGTTTCGAGCTTTCACCCTCTAACGTCATGTTTTTAAGCCTAAGTCTAGAAATACGCAAATTACCGTAGTACTCTCAAATCGGGAGACCCGCGGCTGCGGGGTCAGTTCCTACGAGTTACCTTGGTCCCGTGGGAGGTGTTGGTGCCAGCCACGGGGACGTTCGGGGGATGTTTCGAGTTCTCACCCTCTAACGCCATGTTTTTAACCCTAAGTTTATAAATATGCAAATTATCGTCGTATTCTCAAACCGGGAGTCCCGCAGTTGTGGGGTCAGTTCCTACGAGTTACGTTGGTCCCGTGGGAGGTGTTGGTGCTACCCACGGGGCCGTTCTGGGGCTGTTTCGAGTTTTCACCTTCTAACACGATGTTTTTAAGCCTAAGTCTAGAAATACGCAAATTACCGTCGTAATCTCAAATCGGGAGACCCGCGGCTGCGGGGTCAGTTCCTACGAGTTATGTTGGTGCCGTGGGAGTTGTTGGTGCCACCCACGGGGCCGTTCGGGGGCTGTTTTGAGTTTTCACCTTTTAACGCCATGTTCTGCTTAAGTCTAAAAATACGCAAATTACCGTCGTATTCTCAAACCGGGAAACCCGCGGCTGCGGGGTCAGTTCCTACGAGTTACGTTGGTCCCGTGGGAGGTGTTGGTGCCACCCACGGGGCCGTTCGGGAGCTATTTCGAGTTTTCACCTTCTAACGCCACGTTTTTAAGCCTAAGTCTAGAAATATGCAAATTACCGTAGTACTCTCAAATCGGGAGACCCGTTGCTGTGGGGTCAGTTCCTACGAGTTACGTTGGTCCCGTGGGAGGTGTTGGTGCCACCCACGGGGCCGTTCCGGGGTTGTTTCGAGTTTTCACCTTCTAATGCCATGTTTTTAAGCATAAGTCTAGAAATACACAAATTACCGTCGTATTCTCAAACCGGGAGACCCGCGGCTGCGGGGTCAGTTCCTACGAGTTACGTTGGTCCCGTGGGAGGTGTTGGTGCCACCCACGGGGCCGTTCGGGGGCTGTTTCGAGTTTTCACCCTCTAACGTCTTGTTTTTAAACCTAAGTCTAGAAATATGCAAATTACCGTAGTACTCTCAAATCGGGAGACCCGCGGCTGCGGGGTCAGTTCCTACGAGTTATGTTGGTCCCGTGGGAGGTGTTGGTGCCACCCACGGGGACGTTCGGGGGCTGTTTCGAGTTCTCACCCTCTAACGCCATGTTTTTAAGCCTAAGTCTACAAATATGAAAATTATCGTCGTATTCTCAAACCGAGAGTCCCGCGGCTGCGGGGTCAGTTCCTACGAGTTACATTGGTCCCGTGGGAGGTGTGGGTGCCACCCACGGGGACGTTCGGGGGCTGTTTTGAGTTCTCACCCTCTAACGCCATGTTTTTAAGCCTAAGTCTAGAAATATGCAAATTACCATCGTATTCTAAAACCGGGAGTCCCGCGGCTGCGGGGTCAGTTCCTACGAGTTACCTTGGTCCTGTGGGAGGTGTTGGTGCCACCCACGGGGCCGTTCGGGGGCTGTTTCGAGTTCTCACCCTCTAACGCCATGTTTTTAACCCTAAGTCTATAAATATGCAAATTATCGTCGTATTCTCAAACCGGGAGTCCCGCGGCTGCGGGGTCAGTACCTACGAGTTACGTTGGTCCCGTGGGAGGTGTTGGTGCCACCCATGGGGCCGTTCTGGGGCTGTTTCGAGTTTTCACCTTCTAACACCATGTTTTTAAGCCTAAGTCTAAAAATATGCAAATTACCGTCGTATTCTCAAACCGGGAGACCCGCGGCTGCGGGGTCAGTTCCTACGAGTTACGTTGGTCCCGTGGGAGTTGTTGGTGCCACCCACGGGGCCGTTCGGGGGTTGTTTCGAGTTTTCACCTTCTAACGCCATGTTTTTAAGCCTAAGTCTAGAAATACGCAAATTACGGTCATATTCTCAAACCGGGAGACCCGCGGCTGTGGGGTCAGTTCCTACGAGTTACGTTGGTCCCGTGGGAGGTGTTGTCGCCACCCACGGGGCCGTTCGGGGGATATTTTGGGTTTTCACCTTCTAACGCCATGTTTTTAAGCCCAAGTCTAGAAATATGCAAATAATCATCGTATTCTCAAATCGGAAGACCCGCGGCTGCGGGGTCAGTTCCTACGAGATACGTTGGTACCGTGGGAGGTGTTGGTGCCACCCACGGGGCCGTTCGGGGGTTGTTTCGAGTTTTCACCCTCTAACGCCATGTTTTGCTTAAGTCTAGAAATATGCAAATTACCATCGTATTCTCAAACCGGGAGTCTCGCGGCTACGGGGTCAGTTCCTACGAGTTACATTGGTCCCGTGGGAGGTGTTGGTGCCACCCACGGGGCCGTTCGGGGGCTGTTTCGAGTTCTCACCCTCTAACGCCATGTTTTTAAGCCTAAGTCTAGAAATATGCAAATTACCGTCGTATTCTAAAACCGGGAGTCCCGCGGCTGCGGGGTCAGTTCCTACGAGTTACATTGGTCCCATGGGAGGTGTTGGTGCCACCCACGGGGCCGTTCGGGGCCTATTTCGAGTTCTCACCCTCTAACGCCATGTTTTCAACCCTAAGTCTATAAATATGTAAATTACCGTAGTACTCTCAAACCGGGAGACCCGCTGCTGTGGGGTCAGTTCCTACGAGTTACGTTGGTCCCGTGGGAGGTGTTGTTGCCACCCACGGGGCCGTTCCGAGGTTGTTTCGAGTTTTCACCTTCTAACGCCATGTTTTTAAGCATAAGTCTAGAAATACGCAAATTACCGTCGTATTCTCAAACCGGGAGAGCCGCGGCTGCGGGGTCAGTTCCTACGAGTTACATTTGTCCCATGGGAGGTGTTGGTGCCACCCACGGGGCCGTTCGGGGGAAAGTTTCGAGTTTTCACCCTCTAACGTCATGTTTTTAAGCCTAAGTCTAGAAATACGCAAATTACCGTAATACTCTCAAATCGGGAGACCCGCGGCTGCGGGGTCAGTTCCTACGAGTTACCTTGGTCCCGTGGGAGGTGTTGGGGCCAGCCACGGGGACGTTCGGGGGCTGTTTCGAGTTCTCACCCTCTAACGCCATGTTTTTAACCCTAAGTCTATAAATATGCAAATTATCGTCGTATTCTCAAACCGGGAGTCCCGCGGTTGTGGGGTCAGTTCCTACGAGTTACGTTGGTCCCGTGGGAGGTATTGGTGCCACCCACGAGTCCGTTCTGGGGCTGTTTCGAGTTTTCACCTTCTAACGCCATGTTTTTAAGCCTAAGTCTAGAAATACGCAAATTACGGTCATATTCTCAAACCGGGAGACCCGCGGCTGTGGGGTCAGTTCCTACGAGTTACGTTGGTCCCGTGGGAGGTGTTGTCGCCACCCACGGGGCCGTTCGGGGGCTATTTTGGGTTTTCACCTTCTAACGCCATGTTTTTAAGCCCAAGTCTAGAAATATGCAAATAATCGTCGTATTCTCAAATCGGAAGACCCGCGGCTGCGGGGTCAGTTCCTACGAGATACGTTGGTACCGTGGGAGGTGTTGGTGCCACCCACGGGGCCGTTCGGGGGTTGTTTCGAGTTTTCACCCTCTAATGCCATGTTTTGCTTAAGTCTAGAAATATGCAAATTACCATCGTATTCTCAAACCGGGAGTCTCGCGGCTACAGGGTCAGTTCCTACGAGTTACATTGGTCCCGTGGGAGGTGTTGGTGCCACCCACGGGGCCGTTCGGGGGCTGTTTCGAGTTCTCACCCTCTAACGCCTTGTTTTTAAGCCTAAGTCTAGAAATATGCAAATTACCGTCGTATTCTAAAACCGGGAGTCCCACGGATGCGGGGTCAGTTCCTACGAGTTACCTTGGTCCCGTGGGAGGTGTTGGTGCCACCTACGGGGCCGTTCGGGGGCTGTTTCGAGTTCTCACCCTCTGACGCCATGTTTTTAACCGTAAGTCTATAAATATGCAAATTATCGTCGTATTCTCAAATCGGGAGTCCCTCGGCTGCGGGGTTAGTACCTACGAGTTACGTTGGTCCCGTGGGAGGTGTTGGTGCCACCCATGGGGCCGTTCTGGGGCTGTTTCGAGTTTTCACCTTCTAACACCATGTTTTTAAGCCTAAGTCTAAAAATATGCAAATTACCTTCGTATTCTCAAACCGTGAGACCTGCGGCTACGGGGTCAGTTCCTACGAGTTATGTTGGTCCCGTGGGAGTTGTTGGTGCCACCCACGGGGCCGTTCTGGGGTTGTTTCGAGTTTTCACCTTCTAACGCCATGTTTTTAAGCCTAAGTCTAGAAATACGCAAATTACCGTCATATTCTCAAACCGGGAGACCCGCGGCTGTGGGATCAGTTCCTACGAGTTACGTTGGTCCCATGGGAGGTGTTGTCGCCACCCACGGGGCCGTTCGGGGGCTATTTTGGGTTTTCACCTTCTAACGCCATGTTTTGAAGCCTAAGTCTAGAAATATGCAAATAATCGTCGTATTCTCAAATCGGAAGACCCGCGGCTGCGGGGTCAGTTCCTACGAGATACGTTGGTACCGTGGGAGGTGTTGGTGCCACCCACGGGGACGTTCGGGGGTTGTTTCGAGTTTTCACCCTCTAACGCCATGTTTTGCTTAAGTCTAGAAATATGCAAATTACCATCGTATTCTCAAACCGGGAGTCTCGTGGCTACGGGGTCAGTTCCTACGAGTTACATTGGTCCCGTGGGAGGTGTTGGTGCCACCCACGGGGCCGTTCGGGGGCTGTTTCGAGTTCTCACCCTCTAACGCCATGTTTTTAAGCCTAAGTCTAGAAATATGCAAATTACCGTCATATTCTAAAACCGGGAGTCCCGCGGCTGCGGGGTCAGTTCCTACGAGTTACATTGGTCCCATGGGAGGTGTTGGTGCCACCCAAGGGGCCGTTCGGGGCCTGTTTCGAGTTCTCACCCTCGAACGCCATGTGTTCAACCCTAAGTCTATAAATATGTAAATTGCCGTCGTATTCTCAAACCGGGAGTCCCGCGGCTGCGGGGTCAGTTCCTACGAGTTACGTTGGTCCCGTGGTAGGTGTTGGTGCCACCCACGGGGCCGTTCTGGGGCTGTTTCGAGTTTTCACCTTCTAACGACATGTTTTTAAGCCTAAGTCTAGAAATACGCAAATTACCATCGTATTCTCAAACCGGGAGACCCGCGGCTGCGGGGTCAGTTCCTACGAGTTACGTTGGTCCCGTGGGAGGTGTTGGTGCCACCCACGGGGCCGTTCTGGGGCTGTTTCGAGTTTTCACCTTCTAACGCCATGTTTTTAGGCCTAAGTCTAGAAATATGCAAATTACCGTCGTATTCTCAAACCGGGAGACCCGCGGCTGTGGGGTCAGTTCCTACAGTTAGCTGGTCCCGTGGGAGGTGTTGTCGCCACCCACGGGGCCGTTCGGGGGCTGTTTTGGGTTTTCACCTTCTCACGCCATCTTTTTAAGCCTAAGTCTAGAAATATGCAAATTATAGTCGTATTCTCAAACCGAGAGACCCACGGCTACGGGGTCAATTCCTACGAGTTACGTTGGTCCCGTGGGAGGTGTTGGTGCCACCCACGGGGCCGTTCGGGGGTTTTTTCGAGTTTTCACCCTCTAACGCCATATTTTGCTTAAGTCTAGAAATATGCAAATTACCGTCGTATTCTCAAATCGGGAGTCTCGCGGCTACGCGGTCAGTTCCTACGAGTTACATTGGTCCCGTGGGAGGTGTTGGTGCCACCCACGGGGCCGTTCGGGGGCTGTTTCGAGTTCTCACCCTCTAACGCCATGTTTTTAAGCCTAAGTCTAGAAATATGCAAATTACCGTCGTATTCTAAAACCGGGAGTCCCGCGGCTGTGGGGTGAGTTCCTACGAGTTACATTGGTCCCATGGGAGGTGTTGGTGCCACCCACGGGGCCGTTCGGGGCCTATTTCGAGTTCTCACCCTCTAACGCCATATTTTGCTTGAGTCTAGAAATATGCAAATTATCGTCGTATTCTCAAACCGGGAGTCTCGCGGCTGCGCGGTAAGTTCCTACGAGTTACATTGGTCCCGTGGGAGGTGTTGGTTCCACCCACGGGGCAGTTCGGTGGTTGTTTCGAGTTTTCACCCTCTAACGCCATGTTTTTAAGCCTAAGTCACCCACGGGGCCGTTGGGGGGTTGTTTTGAGTTTTCACCCTCTAACGAGTTACATTTGTCCCGTGGGACATTTCAAATGATTAGTTAGATAGCTTTGTTTTATTCAAGGATTGGCCTAAACAGACCCCAAATACTAACTTTGACTTGCGGAATCTTGAGATAAATAAAGAGAGGGTTAAAATATACATGTTTTAAGGGTTGTGAATGTAAAATCGGTCCAGATATAACCACATCCTGAAAAAACAAAGCTATATACCACTTAGAGGTGTTTTCAGTCCACGTAAAATCACAACCTGAATAAATTAGTCCCCGCATAGTAGATAGGTGTTCTCAATATATTGTTTTGAGTTTACATTTTTTATACCAACAATCTATATAAACAAAAAATATATACCAGTAATCTATATAAAGATAGACGGGAGAACCACTGCTGTTTATATGGTATATATTGTATACAAAACTGATGTTTATATACAAAATTGATGCATACCGAACTGCTCAAATGTATGTATTGTATCTACTCTCAAACAAAGTAATGATTTAAGATGCTATAACTGTCAACCATGACATTTTGTTTAGACATTTTTTCAAATAAAGTAATCATTTAAGATGATATACTTTAAAAACATAAGAGTAAGTGTGGTTATATTAAACTATTGTATTGATGATTTGTTAATACTCCATCCAGTCCACTCTTTAACAGGTGATATGATCAAAATTAGTAATTTACCTAACTAACATAAACCATAGCGTTGATCGTATTAGTGAATGGAATTTACTTATACAAACACAAATGAAAGCCCATATTAAAGTGACATCTTAGCTCACGTCTGGCGCTAATGCACTTATTTCGAGATCCGACGTTCTGTAAATCTAAAAATACAAATAAAAGTTTATGTATAGAATAATCATAACAACCATACAATCTCTATATCGAATAATAATGCACTATACTTTTGATTTTTGCAAAATTACACCAAACATCTACAAATCCAAATGTTTACACCAAAGTACAGTGCATTATTACACCAAATATCTGCAAATCCAAATGTTTACACCAAAGTACATGGAATTCGGGAGCAAGCTTACTTGATGAGGAGAAATTAAAACCTGCTTTTTTCAAAGCCCACGTAACATGCTTCTGAGCCTTCTTAAAGTTAACATTACGTAGAAAAGGAACACTTGATCGCAGTATTGGCTTCCCACAGGTTATAGGCCCTTCCTGCGCACTATATATAACGAAATTCATCAATAAACAAATAGTCATTTAGTAGAAATCTATTCATTTGAAGTGTTGTGCTACATCATATATATTAACAGTACTATTCAGCATCTGATGGGGGCATAAATTCAAGCTCATGAGTACGATGATACATATTCAAATTCAATGACCAATTGGTTCTGAATAACTGTATATAAATCTATTGAAAAAGACACTGTTGAAAAAAGAACCAAATTAAGAAAAAGGAAGTGGGAAATGAAACTCAAGTTGTGAATTGTGAATCATAATACAAACAATATTTGGGTAACTAATAATTGTGAATCATGTACATATCACAAAAAGCAATTAACTAAGATTGCAAATATGCAGTTGCATATATGCCATATGCATATATGCAATGCATATATGCATATTGCATATATGCCATATATGCAGAAGATTTGTCCGAAACTCGATGAAAGAATGTACCGAATATATGTACATTCATTGGGTCCAAATCAGTTCCCGCACCTACCAGTTCTCCCACCTGCTGAGTTCCCACACCTTCTGAGTTTGCATACAATCCAACTACAACCTCAAACCTTATCCCTAATAGCATCCCCCGACGGCTATGCAACACCAACTTCACCACTGACATTTTCATCATCAACGACGCCATTTCTTCTCGCTACCACACAACTCTCCTATCAGAAGATGAAGAATTAGAAGAAGTGCAATACAGTCAGAATCGAAAAATGCAAGAAATAAATGCTAATGAAACCTCAAATAACAAAAACTTTGATGGATAGTCAACATAAATGAACCACTCAAACCGGGGGCCCCGTGACTACACTGTCGGTTTCTACGAGTCACATTAGTCCCGTGCGAGAGGTTCGTGACTCTTACGGGACCGTTTTAAGACTGTTTTACGTTTTCACCCTTCGATGGCATGTTTTTATGCTTAAGTTTATTTTTTTGCAAATTTATGTCGTACACTCAAACCGGGAGCCCCGTGACTACGTGGTTGGTTCCGACGAGTCACATGGGTCCCGTGTGAGGTGTTCGTGACTCTTACGGGACCGTTTTGTGCTTATTTTACATTTTCAACCTTCGATGACATCTTTTTATGCTCAGGTCGAACTTTGTGCAAATTTAGAAAGTATTCTCAAACCGGGAGCCCCGTGACTACACGATCGGTTCCTATGAGTCGCATTGGTCCCGTGAGAGGTTTCGTGACTCTTACGGGACCTTTTTGTAGTTGTTTTACGTTTTCACCCTTCGATTGCATGTTTTTATGCTCAAGTCTAATTTTTTGCAAATTTACGTCGTACACTCTAACCGGGAGCCCCGTGACTACACGGTCGGTTCCTACGAGTCAGATTGGTCCCGTGCAAGGTGTTTTTGACTCTTACCAGACCGTTTTGTGGGTGTTTTACGTTTTCACCCTTCTATGGCATCTTTTTTATTCTCAAGTCTAGCTTTTTGCAAATTTACGTCGTACACTCAAACCAGGATTCCTGTGACTACCCGTTCGGTTCCTACTATTAACATCGGTCCCGTGCGCGGTGTTCGTGACTCTTACGGGACCGTTTTGTGGCTTTTTTACGTTTTCACTCTTCGATGGCATGCTTTTATGCTTAAGTCTATTTTTTTACAAATTTAGGTCGTACACTCCAACCGGGAGCGCCGTGACTACGCGGTCGGTTCCTACGAGTTACATCGGTCCCGTGCGAAGTGCTCGTGACTCTTACGGGACCGTTTTAAGGTTGTTTTACGTTTTCACCCTTCGATGGCATGCAAGTCTAACTGTTTGCAAATTTACGTCGTACACTCAAACCGAGAGCCCCGTGACTATGTCGTCGGTTCCTTCAAGTCACATTGGTCCTGTGCGAGGTGTTCGGTATTATTACCGGACCGTTTACTGGCTATTTTAGGTTTTCACCCTTCGATGGCATGTTTTTATGCTCAAGTCTAATTTTTTGCAAATTTGCATCGTACACTCAACCCGGAATCTCCGTTACTACGCGGTCGGTTTCTATGAGTCACATTGGTCCCGTGCGAGATGTTTGTGACTCTTACGGAACCGTTTTGTGCTTGTTGTACATTTTCATCCTTCGATGGCATGTTTTTATGCTCAAGTCTATTTTTTTGCAAATTTACGTCGTACACTCTAACCGGGAGCCCCGTGACTACACAGTCGATTTCTATGAGGTACATTAATCCCGTGCGAGGTGTTCGTGACTTTTACCGGACCGTTTTATGGCTATTTTATGTTTTCACCCTTCGATGGCATGTTTTTATGCTTAAGTCTAACTTTTTGCAAATTTACGTCCTACACTCAAACCAGGAGCCCCGTGACTACGCGGTCGGTTCCTACGAGTCACATTAGTCCCGTGCGAGGGGTTCGTGACTCTTATGGGACCATTTTAAGGCTGTTTTACGTTTTCACCCTTCGATGGCATGTTTTTATGCTTAAGTTATGTTCTCCCCCCCACTGGAAGTGACAAGAAACAAATGTGCCAACAATACTCAAGCTATAGGGAACAGAAAAGAATTAAAATTATGGAGTTTAGACATAAATAGGATCGAAACCAAAAATAATTAAAAAAATTGAATCAATGCATATTTAACCTTAAAATAAAGTTCATCATAGGTCTATCCATTACCTGGATATTTTGTTACACCCAACGCCAATCTGAACCTTCTCTATGCCAGCAGCGATGCAATTTCAGATTATGTTTGATAGTAGTTCGACCCCAGCATCAATGTATCCTATGACAGTGAAAAAATAATGAATTTTTTGCAAACAGTTATATTCAATTAAAAAAAATGGTAGAACCAAAAAAACAAATTCAAAACCAAAGGAAGAAAACCAGGGCTAGTTCTTTCGTCACTCACTGCCCCAACTTGACTCGTGGTAAACTTGTTTGAACTGAAATTCGTTAATCCTCATTGATATTTTCTTTCACGTATATAAGGATTACTACTGAGAAAAAAATTAGATGCACACATATGGAGAAGATTATAATTGATTTTGATTACATTTCAAAATCCAATACTTACAGAACAAAATTAACACTTACAGAATTCTTAAGGGTCTATTTGTTGCTTCTAACCCCCAACACGGTCTCCACCTGTCTCCACCGCATACTATTTAGGGTGGCACACATATAACCCCCAATAAAATCACGACAAGGTGGATGTAAATTTTTTTACTCATTAAAAATCCATTTAATTATATTTTGTAAAAAAAAATACACACACATACAATCTAGGTTTATTGGCATAATCTATACAAACACACACATACAATCTAGGTTTATTGGCATAATCTATACAAACACACACATACAATCTAGGTTTATTGGCATAATCTATACAAACACACACATACAATCTAGGGTTTATTGACATAATATATACATACACACACATACTATTTAGGGTTTACTAAACCCTAATATTTTTTTTGACATAAATCTATACATACACACACATACAATCTATACATACACACACATACAATATACGGTTTATTGATAAAAAAAACAATTTATTTGTTCATAGTTACACACAAAAACATATATATACACATAAATCTATACATACACACAGATATAAACATAAATCTATACATACACACACATACAAACATAAATCTACACATGCATACACAGATATTAGGGCTTTAGACAGAAATAACGAAATCCAAATGAATCAATACATACTAGGGTAGATTTATGTTTGTAAATCCAACTGAAATCCAAACGAAATCGCATGTGAATCGCTTAGCCCTAACAGCCTTACATTGGTATGTATTTTCGTTTTTAATAAGAAATTAGAAGCAGCGGGTAATTTTCATTTTTAACACCTGAACCTCATCACGGCCAAGAGCCGTGACCCCATGCACGCGACCAATAAAATGCAGAAAAAGTAGGGCTGGCTTCTTCGACCTGGTCACGGCCTAAAGCCGTGACCCACCATGTGCGCGACCAACAAATTGTAGATGAGGTATTCTGGCTTGTTCGAACTGGTCACGGCCTAGAGCAGTGACCCACCATGTTGGAGTCTTTTCCATCCACACTTACTGCTTGAATGAGGAATGGTCACGGCCCTTAGCCGTGACCCACACCAAAAAATGGTCACGACCCTAAGACGTGACCCCCAATATGTGTACTCTCTTCTTCATCATGCCATGGGTCACGGACTTGGGACGTGACCCACCCGTGACCAAGCTTGGAGGGAATTTTGGCGCGTGTTTGTCGCCAAGATGGTTACGACCTGGTCACGGCCTAAGTCCACGACCACTATGGTCACGGACTTGGTCCGTGACCACTTTCTGAGCATCAATAATTTAGTGTGGTAATAAAATTGGTCACGCCAAATATTGAGTGGGTCACGACCCAAGTCCGCGACCAACTGGTCGCGGACTTGGTCCGTGACCCACTGGGCGTGACCATTCGCAGGATTTGGTGTAGTGACTGTTAGTCTCGATCTCATTATGAACGAGATCAAAGTAGAGAAGTAACTTCGATGGCCGGAGAAACTAAGATATCCTACACACAAGAGGGATAAGAGGAAGTGGTGTGAGTTCCATTAGGATCACGACCACACAATTGATAAATGCTTCGATGTGAAGAATGAGATCAAGAAGTTATTGAACTAGGGAAAGATGCGAAAGTACATTGATAAGGGTGGAAGTCAAAACGATAGAAGGAAAATATAATCCTCATCAAAGGACAATAGGATATAGATGAAAGGAGTTCAAGTGAAATTAAATGATCTAAAGCCAGAAGACGATGAGGAGGAGGACCCAGATCTTCCAGTAAAAACTGATGCAATTAAAGGTAACCTACACATGATCTCTTTTGATGTTAAAATGATCTCCGAGGGAATCGAAGGTGGAGGAATAGATATAGTCAATAAAAAGGCTCATATTATTAAAGCCATAGTTGGGCCAAAACAGGATAGACGTAACCCTTACAGAATCTGACGAAAAGATGGGCAAGTTAAAGAAAGTAGACATGGAGAGTCTTATAGTGGGGTTCTCAATGATGGATTTCAAGGGGATTATGGCTCCAAATGACGACCCACTCATCATCAGCACACGAGTTCAAGGTTATAATGTGTCTCATATCCTGGTCAACGAGGGGAGCTCGGCCGATGTCTTGTTCTAGGACTGTTTTAAAGGCCTCAAACATAGCAAGAACCGACTCATCCCATACCGCCATCCATTGAGTGGATTTAGCGAGAAGAAGGTCGACCCTTTAGGAATATTTGAAATGGATGTTTGCATGGGCACTTGGACGAGATGCTTGACAAGGAGGATAATTTTTTCATGATGGACAAGAATGTATTTTTGGCCTACAACATCATCTCGGGGAGTGTAGCTTTTTGGATGAGGATGTTCCAATGTACATTAGATGATGAAATTCCTGACTCCTTATGAAGTAGGGGAAGTCAACCATGATCAAGTGGAAGTACGCGAGTGCTACTTCACCTTAACGGAAAAAATAAAAGTCTATAAGAGGAAAATAACCTCATATAACATTGATACTCTTGATCTAAGAGATGAACATAAACTGAAGAGAGGGAGCCTGGGAAAGCGGTAGAATCCATCGTCCTCTATGGGGAGAACCAGAAAAACCATCTAAATCAGCTCATCCCTTGAAGCTTCATTATAAAAAAAAACTATTTGAACTGCTATAAAAATGGCAGATTATTTTTGCATTGAGCCACAGTGGCATGCAGGGGATTGACCCCGATGTCAGTTATCACATACTTGATCTAAATGACAAGGTAAAACCATTAAAGCAGAGAAGGAAAAATTTTGTTAGAGACAGATACGAAGTCATCCAAAAAGAGGTAAAGAAGTTGTAGATAACATACTTCATTAAAATAAGTTCAATATCCTAAATGGTTATCCAATGTCGTCATGGTGCCAAAGCAGAATAATAAGTGGAGAATATGCATAGACTTCACTGATCTCAATAAGACTTGCCTAAAAGATAGTTTCCCTTTGCCCATAATTGATTAGATAGTGGATGCCACAGGAGGGCATGAGCTCATGAGCTTAATCAATGCTTACTATAGATTAAACTAGATCCCCATGCTTGAGGGTGAAGCCGAGAAGACATCCTTCATTATTAATAAAGGGGCCTACTGCTATAAGGCGATGCCTTTCAACTTAGAGAATGCGGGAGCTACTTACTAAAGGCTCATTAATAAGATAATAAAAGATAAGATCGAGAAGACAATGGAAGCATATGTCGATGATATGATGACAAAGAGTTTGAAGGCCAAAAACCCCGTTGAAGATTTATAGAGAACGTTTTACACCATTGACAACTACAGAATGGAGCTGAATCCCTAAAAATGTTCTCGGTGTCAGTACAGGAAATTTTTCAGGGCTCATAGTCAATGAAAGGGGAAATAAGTCTAACCCAAACAAGATAAAGGCATTGATTGACATAAAAACCCCAAGAAACAGAAAAACTATCCAAAGGCTCACGTGCCGAGTTGATGTACTCAACATATTCATCTCATGAGCAACCGATAAGTGTCTATCTTTTTTTAAGATTTATAGGAACGTATTTGTTTGGGATAAAGAATGCGAGAGACCGTTCAAGGAGATGAAATCTTATATGGTATGATCAATGCTTGTATCTCAACTTATTGAGGGAAAACTGTATTTATCCCTAGCAGTCTCAGAGTCAGCTATCAACGCAACAATTGCCAGGGACGAGAATGGAATTCAAAAGCCAGTGTATTATAATAACAAAGCACTACAAGGGGACGAGACGAGGTACCAAAAAATGGAAAAACTTACATATGCTCTGATACATGCATCGAGAAAGATGAATCACTATTTTCAAGATCATATGGTGGTAGTGCTCACTTACAAAAACTCAAGAAATCGGGTAGGATAATGGCTTAGTCGGTTAAGTTAGGTGAGTTTGTTATCATCTATCAATAAAGAATTGTAATTAAGGGGAAGGCTTTAGCAAGTTTTATAGCAAAGTTCACTTGGGACATAGAAGAGACCAAATGGGATTGCAAGTTGAAGGCTCGAAACAAGCCAAAAATTTAGAATAAAGAATGGACGATAATATAGCAGCCGACATTGCAGTTTGTATTCCAGGGCCGAATTTGTTTCTTAAGAATGGTGCGCTCACTGAAGGAAATTTTTCATCTGATATGCCAGTCTAGAGTTTGTTTGTTGATAGTTCGTCTTATGTAATTGGTTCTGGGTAGGGCTGATTTTGTCATCCCCAGACGAGATCGATATTAAGTACACTCCAAGGTTCAACTTTAAAGAATATAATGATAAGAATGAGTATAAATCTTTATTAGTCAGACTTTCACTTGTGAAGGTGCTCTGTGTTGGCCAACTACTTAACCACAGTGATTCACATTTAGTGGTGAACTAAATTTTAGAAGCCTATGAGGCGAAAGATGAAAAAAATAGCCAAATACTGTCAAAGAGTAAAGACGACAAATGCAAGCTTCCAAGGCGGTAAAAATTAAGAGAATTCCTATAAGTGAGAATAGAAGACAACATTCCCTTGCAAGGCTTGCATCAACCATAAGAGAGGAAATCTGCAAAACAGTTCCCCTAGAAATTCTCCTAAAACTAAGCATGAGTGAGAAGAAGATGACACCACACAATGCTTTAAATTGAACTTGGGACCATGTTGGATGGAACCAATCATTGAGAATTTAAAGGATGGAAAGCTTCCAGAAAATAAAGTTAAAAGAAGAAAGGTACACTATCGAGCCGCCAAGTTCACTATCATAAGACATTTATTGTACAAAAGAGGCTATCTTCTCCCACTCTTGTTGTGCAGCCAATGGAAGTAAGTTATGTGATCAAAGATGTTCATAAAGGGATATACGCGAGCCATGTTAGAGGATGATCATTGGAAAAAAGAATTATCACACAAGGCTACTATTGGCCGAACCTGGGCTAAGGATGTGGAAATGTGTGTCCTCAAATATGATAAGTGAGCCTCACCAACCATTTTATCCTATCTCGGCCCTATGGACCTTTGCGATATGGGGAATCGATTTGGTTGGCCCGTTATCAAAGTCTAGGTGGAACTTACGCTTTGTAATCGTTACGATCGATTATTTTTTAAAATAGGTAGGGGTAGAGGCCATGCTAACTATCGATAAAGAGAAATGTTTTAGATTCATTTGGAAAAATATCATCTATCGATACAAACACTTTTATATCGGACAACGAAAAGTAGTTCAAGAACAAGTACTTAGCTACCTACTGTGGTAGGGTCGACATGAAGTAATTATTCCTTACACCAGGCTAACCACAAGCAAACGAGTAGGCCAAAGTGACAAACCGAACGAAACAGGACAAGATAAAGAAAAATTTGGACGATAGAAAGGGAAAATGGTTCGATGACCTGCACAACGTACTGTGGGCATATCGAGCGACTGAAAGAACATCGACAAGGGTGATACCTTTTATGCTGTCATATGGGTCGGAGGCATTCATCCCAACCGAGATTGGGCTGCCAAGTCAAAGAGTCCAAATGTACAAATTTGAACTGAACTTGAAGAGAGAAGACTTTATTTAAACCTTATTAAAGAATGAATGGAAGATGCACTTATATGACAGTTGATTTACCAATAGAGAGCCATAAAATTTTACAACATTAAGGTTAAGGCTTATCTAATCAAAGTTGGCGATCTAAGACTTAAGAAAGTCATACCTAAAACTAATAAAATTCACCTTAATGGGCATGGATCATACAAAGTCATAGAGGACGTTGTCCCAGGCACCTATCGGTTGGAAATCTAAAAAGGGAGCAATACACCAAATCCATGGAATGCCGATCATTTGAAGAAGTAGTATTGATGAAAATATTTGAATGTAATATCTTGGGAGGATTTGTCTCATATGTAATCAAATATTGTATAGAAAAACCTGAATGAAATACATATTATCTCAAGTTGTGAAATTATATTTCTGATTATCGTTCTCTAAATGTGAATCTCTCTCTTAGCGTGACGAGGGTTTTTAGTGTCTAGTCCCCTAAACATATCTCAATGAAAACCCTAAGAGGTGGGAAAATAAAACATCATTATTTCTATGGTGAGACTTAACATCATTTTTAAGGTTAAAGTAAAATGGAAATCTCTCTCTCAAAGGTACGAAAGTGTTTGGACTCTCGTCTCCTAAACATATCTCAATAAAAACCTTGAAAGGTGGGTGTGGGGACCCATTTATCATGGTACAGGAGAGTAGTTGATAAGCGCAATCTACAAAGAGGAACTGCCCGACCCAAATCTAATATCCACTAAAGGCTCACGTATTTCACATTCACTCAAACACTTATGGATATACTCAAATTGGTTACCAACAAGCTTGAAAGAGATATTCAGGGGTACCACGGGTTATCCACGTGGTTATTGAGTTACTTGAACAACTCAAATTGTAATTGTATAAATCTATAAATGTAAACCTAGACCCCAGGGTAAAGGGGATGTAATCCAAGGATTTGAGGGACACTATAATAAAATAGTAACCTCTCCGTGGACGTATGCAAGTTGCCGAACCACGTATATTCGTTGTTGCGTGTGTGATCTTTACTTTTGGCACTTCGAAAATATTTTCGTGGATATTTTTATTGTGATATTTCTTACACTCACAATTGGTACCATCTTTGGGAAGCGATTTCTATTCCTGCAAAAATATTCATCAATAGAAAGTTCGTAATATCTCACCACAATAGCAACATTCCTCACGTTGGCTATGTACATGAAGACCGAGTCCCACCTAGTGTCAGGTCATAAATTCTCCCGCAAACGAATCCCAGGTTTTGCCAAGAAAGGCAACCTTATAAAGAAAGCCAAGTGCCACCTAGGTCTACCCAGATCTCTAGGTTGGTTGACACTTATAAAGCCAGGCTTCGAGAATAAGAGGAGACTACACGCCTCCAGGTGGAAGAAAATGCTCACCTACAAAAGCGACTTTAAAGGATGGAGAGAGACCTCCATAGAATTATTAAGAAGCATCATAATAGGACTCCTAGTCCTTAGGTGAGTTATACTCGCAGCCGAAGAAGGATCTCAAGGCATGACCAAGATAGATCTCAACGTGGAAGGTTAAAGCATGATCGATCAGAATGTCGCTGATTAGAGAGGCGACAGGGGAGTAATGATCATTAGCACGAGAACATTCGAATTTTGGTCCGTAGAGAGACAGGCCAGCATCCAGCCCATCGAGGAGCCAAGTCCACTAGGGAGCTAGCTTGTAGAGCTTTCAATACCCAGATGAAATCCCCTTTTTCAAGTGAGATCGAGGAAGAAGATCCCCTAAAAATGTTTGTCATACCTAGGTTTGGGATTTACGATGGAAAGATAGATCCCATTGACCACATTCGGCAGTACTAACAGGAAATGACCCTATGGAGACATAACGACGCCTTGATGTGTTGAATTTTCCCTTCTATCTTCTATTACGTAGCACAGAAGTGGTTCAAGAAACTGCCTCGCAGGTTGGTCAAGGGATTTAAATCCCTACCAGAGGCTTTTATCGCTCGAATTATAACTAATAGTTCCCACCCTAAGAGGATATATGCATTGCTCACCATGTAGAAGAAGACACAAGAAAGCCTTTGTGATTACACAAAGAAGTATTGGGAGGTCTTTAATGAGGTTCAGGATTGCTCCGAGCAAGTTGTTATTGCATCCTTCAAGATTGGTCTGTCGACCACATCTCTATTGCACCAGTCCCTGACAAAGAAAGAAGCCAGCACCATTGACGATCTCATGGTTCGTATTGAGAAATACGCCAAAGTTGAAGCTGTGGTTCACTCTAATGAAGGGGACAACGATCAAGTAAAGGTAACTAAAGGAGGAGATAAGGGTGACACTCTAAAAAAAGGGAACAAGAATGGGGGCATGAACGACTCTAAGAATGGGAATAAGGTTGATCCTTCAAAAGCATTCTAGGCTGCTAGCATAGTCTTCAAGGAACCTATATACAAGATATTGAGCAATATCAATGATCAACCGTACATCAAGTGGCTCAAAAATATGGGTGGTGACCCAATGAAAAGGAATAATGTGATGAGATATGCATTCCACAAGGAGGGAGGTCACAGAATCAAGAATTATAAGACTCTCATGCCACACTTGAAAGAATTGGCCCAAGATGGGCATCTCAATGAGTATATTGAAAAGAAAGACAATAAGGTCACAACCAAAGGTGAAAAAAAACCAGATAATGTCATTGACGTTTGAATGGAGCATCCGACCTAAAGTAGGTCGAAGGCAATGCTGTTTGAATGGAGCTAAAGAAGGTCACTACTGTCATGGAAGCATTCCAGATTGACCCTGCAAAAAGAGAAGAGGGAAAGTGCCAATGACCAGAGGACGTTGAATACACCAAGAACATTGTCTAATCTGATTAAGACCTTGTTAGAATGAGGACTCCATGCCATGATGCACTTGTGATTACTCTTTGAATTACAAATTGGGACGTCGACAGGCCATTAGTATATCAGGGAAGCTCATTAGATGTAATGTACCTAGAATTATTCCACAAGTTGAAGCTCAACCTCCCGAACCTCATGGAAGCCCTAGTACCATTGGTCGGCTTCACAAAGAAGATGCCAATGCCACTATGAAAGATAGTCCTCCCACTAAGAGCGAGCAACATCTTAAGCTAATCAAATTCTTGGTGGTAGACATAGAGTCCCCATATTAGACCATTTAGGGTAGAGCCTGGTTTCATGCAATGAGGGCAGTACTGTCTACCTAGCATTAGAAATTGAAGAGTACCACCGAACAGTGTGTGGTTGAGTTTTGTGGTGAACATGACACAATAAGTAAGTTATTCATCATGGCTATCCATTTTAGAAAGGAAAAGAAAAAAGGAACCGAATGACGCTCTAGATGATGCCCAGGAGGGGGATACACCCTCTAAATATCAATTACGGTATCATTGACCTAGGGTGGAGGAGACTAGGGTCCACCCCGCTGATAGGGTCGTTGAAAGTCTGTAGAAAGTTGGAGTTGATGACAACTTGCGAGAGAGAAAATTCCTGATCAAAACCCCCTTTTTTGATCACGAAAAGAAAGAACTAATTTCCTTCCTCAGAAGAAATCTGGATGTTTTTGCTCGGGAGCCACATGATCTACCTAGGATTAATCCCAGTATAGACTTCCACCGCCTTCATGTTGACCCGACTATGACACCCCGCCCAATAAAATACCGGGTGATCAGTCCTATATCAAATTAAAACAAGAATCTCATCTGGTTCATTCTTAGCATCACTATCGAAAACTTTTTAAAACTTACTAACCACGTAGTATTCAAAAGATGATGTCAAAATTTTTAATCTTTTTATTTAGAAACAACAACCATATAAATATCAATACGAACCATTCACACAAACCATGCATCTAAAGTAATACTGAATAAATGAATAAATGACCGACCGAATAAACCATCGGCAAAAAACAAACATCCACTAATATAATCCAACAAAGAATAGTAACCAGTACAAAGTCCGACTAAAATGAAAATAGATGGGGCAGTATGCCCGAAAGAAATACCAAACTGCATCCTACTCTAAGAATGAAATGTGTGAAGATTCTATGTCCAAATCCCGCAACATCCACACCTGTTGCAGCTACGCATCCCTGGAACAGATCTTCAAGTTTAGCATCCCTATGGCTGGATACCTAAAAGGTTTTGAAAATATTTTGCAAGTATGGGTCAGAGACAAAAGTCTTTTTGAAAATATTTTGCAAGTGAATTAAAATGCAACAATTAAAATATATGAATGCTCTTCATAAGTTAGTGTCGCACTCCCTTGAGATACATCTCACTCCTCCTCTAAATTGCACACCGAACGCTTTCTTCCTGACCCTCCTAGTTACACCACCCCGTCTAACTAGCCTTGTCATGAAACTCCTTGAACTCTACTCTAACCCGAGTAATTTGTATCTTTATTTCGTAAGTTATTTATCACATTAACTTAATTAATCATTTCTTAAAAGTCATATAACATTCACTAGTTATATAAGTAATACAAATTCTCTTCATGTATTTAATTACCCGTATATAATTATCTACTCCATTATATACGTACAACTATACTCCATAATTATTCATATGTTGAATATAAATAAAACCACTCTTAAAACCATATAACATTCACTAGTTATATAAGTAATACAAATTCTCTTCATGTATTTAATACCTGTATATAATTATCACTCCATTATACATAGAAATATATTCCACAATCACACATATGTTGAATATAATTAAAACCATCCTTACGAGTAATACCTCATCGGATGCATTCTCTGAAGTGCTATCTTCCCAGGTCTACTCAGTCCCACATGGATTTCTGAGATAGCTAGCCACCGTCGAATTAGAACATAGAAATATAAACGTATTGGAGGCGGTCATATTCTCCTGAGTGTGAAAACAATCATCTCAATGCCAACCTCTATTTGGACGCTATGACCTGGGGACATACTCGCCCTACTCCTCGATCTAGGGGATTCACTCACATCGCACAACCTCCCCCGATAGCACTAGATCATATAATTCTAAATAAATACCTAGCCACTAGTATTTATGAGCACACAATATATATATACTATCACACTATCACACACATATATATATATATATAATTTAATCCCGAATTTACCGTCTACAAAGTCCGTAACACTACCCAACATATTCCTAAGTCTATGGTTCGACTCTAATTCAATTAATTTACCCATTAATTAAGTTAATATCTCCCTGAGTTTATGGTTCGGCTCTAATTTAATTAATATGCCCATTAATTAACTTAATATCTTCCCGTGTCTATGGTCCGACTCTAATTTAACTAATATGCCTATTAATTAACTTATTATCTCCCCGAGTCTATGGTCCGGCTCTAATTTAATTAATATACTCATTAATTAACTTATTATCTCCCCAAGTCTATGGTCAGACTCTAATTTAATTAATATACTCATTAATTAATATAATATCTCCCTGGTTTCACACAACCAAAGTGCCCGTACTTGCTCACCTGACCCGAATTTCCATCTCTTAGAAAGTACTCCTCAAAATTTCATTATAAAGAGAACACTCCTAATTAAATAATATTTAACAATTTATTATATCATCCTATAATAAATTATTCCATCTATAAGCTTTAATTAATTAATCCCCCATTAATTAATCTATTATCATGGCATCACTCAACCAAAATATCCGGACACCCCCTTGGTTCATAATACAATATCCCCAAATCTGTCCATATTTTTAAAATGCCGTTTGGGGGAATTTTGGGGTCGTTTTGAAAAAAGTGTATTAGAGAACGAAAGTTAGAAAACGCCATTTTCTAGAGGGGAGCGCGGACAAAATCGCCATTAACATCAACTGTGAAGCTTTTTATCGAGAATTATCCACTAAAATCCTTATGAATCAAAACCAATCCCAATAACTTGATTCGTAACTTCCCCAAATCAAAACCCAATTTGTATTAACCCAATCCAAAAATCATTTGTATAACACCTACTATGATATGAATTGAATATAACCAATTTACATTGAAGCAATTTAATCACTTGCCTTATAAATTCGTAGTGTCTGATTACCCTTTGGTGTAGAGATCGTTGTGTGATGAAGAACACCTTCCTTACTCTTCATCTTTGGCTCTCAAGAGTCCCCCCTCTTTGTCCCTTATGTTCTCAATTTTTTTCCCAAATGACTTATGGCTGCCCACAACTCCAAAACTTAGATTTTTATCTCCAAATTCCCTTTTTAATCATATGGCCTAATTATAATGACCAAAATACCCCCGAGTGGTCTCTGTTATGCCCAAAAATATCCCGTGACCCACTTACCACCCCCGGGTACACTTTTTCGACTATCTCGGCCCTTCCGGACTTAACCGGGCACTCACCATTGACATCCGAATTAATTTATAAAAATTTCCTATCTCACACCCAACTTAGTCTATATCCGACTTTCGACTGAGATAAATAAATGCCACATCACTTATAAACGTTATGATGTACATAAGTTATTACTATTCACTTAGTAATTGAATTTCCGTAGACATTAACCATCTTCTCTCCGATTAATATTTAAATAAATACTAACATACCTAATTCAATTAAATTAAGACACACAAGTAATTTAAATTTTTTTGAATTAATTAAATATTAAATGCACAGAAATATGGGGTGTTACATACTCCCCCCCTTACAAAGGAATTTCGTCCCCGAAATTTGGTCATAACTGTGGCGAATAACTATGGATGCTTCTCTCACATATCCTACTCCCGCTCCCACATATACTCATCAATACTGTGATGACCCCACTCCACTACTCTAACTAGTAGTACGACCTTAGACTGCATCTTGTGCTCACATAGCTACTAATCTCTCCTCATATGAGGTGTCTTATTGCAAGTCATTATCCTCGAGTGGAACGTGCCCCAAAAGCCCTATTGTTCCTCTTGTATCTCTCTAGCTATGCCACACGAGACACATCACGTATCCACTGAAGATGTTCTAGAAAACCCAGTCGATAAGTCATCGGTCCCACCCTCTCAAAGATAGGTAAAGGACCCACATACCTTGATGCTATCTTCCCTTCTTATCAAACTTCACCACTCCTTTCATAGGAGACACCCGAACCAATACCTGGTCACAAGTCTTTAACTCGATGGCCCCTGACAACATAGTATGCCAAAAGATGAGCCTATACTCCACCGACTCCATTATCTCTATATTAGGAAATTCCCCTCCTTAAGTCCCTGAACTATACGAAAGGATACAAGTTACTCAATTCCCGCTGCTAGACCATAACCCATTTCAGTTCCTAACAGCTTGTTATTTCCCCACCTCTTATCTACCAAAGGTGGATAATGAAACATTTCCCATAAAGCCTCCCAAGGTGTCACGCCTATACTAAACTGTTACGAGGCATCACACGTAACTCTACCTGTGGTAATTACTAATCCAAATTACCCAAAAATATGGAATGCACAATCCTCGCTTCCCGTCTACCCATCAACTTATGGACAACACATTCAACCCAATATGTAACTCTGTCCCTATCACCTCCTGACACCTTTTACCAAAGGTGGGACTGAAAGGTCTCACCCAAATTCCCAACAATATTGAACGACTCTTTGTTCTATTTCACTCCTTCCCATTAATAGTAAATTTGGGCCTACTACTCAATAGTATAACCCATTCCGAGACAACAATTCATGTTCAGGTCAATTCATTCAACAACCCGATGGAAACCTTGACCCCTCCACGATTTTTACCAACCTAAGCACTAATTCCATCTCTTGAACCATAAAATTTCAAAAACTTCTTGGTTGTTACCCTCAAATCAACATTTTTCCCATTCATAAATGGTCTATCCGGAGACAAATTCACTATGACTCACTCAACACCAATTCCCATGCTCAAGAACTATATTCCTTGTGCAGTTTTCGTCAAATAGGAATCTACACCTTGTCTGTGTGTAAGACCACTCTAAGCATATAACTAAGTGATACTCTTTTCTATTTTCCTAGAAACATGACTTTTTTCCTTCCTTAAGATATTTTGTTACATGTGCCTCCACCCTTTTTACACTCCTTATGGTGGAGATAGTTCACCTTGATACGCATATAGTCAGATTGTTTCCTCTTTCAAACGGATTTCAGTTCACTGCACTTTCCCACTTATTTTTTGACTGCCCTGCAGGCATACATTAAATATGTTCATTCACACATCCCTTTTATTTAAGACGACTCTGAAATCACACTAACCAGGGCGGCCATACACCCTAAATCCTATGCATATTTGCACAACATCACAGACGTCACATACGTAATATTTTTCTTTCAAGGTTATCCCACAGATCACATTATATCATATGATTACATTTTATATTTCCTCAAATTTCAATTTAATGTTCTCGATGTTGCCCCGCCCATTAACTTGTGGTGCAAAAGTTTTCTCACTGCTTCTTTTGCAGCACTACCCGGCTATACTGGCCTTATAGCGTAATAGCTTTCACCTCAAAGTGTAACTCCACATGTTCAAAAATCTCCCTTTAAATTGGTGTCCTAGCATCATATAACTTCTTTCCACTAGTGTCGTTTATTAGGGCTTATGCGCATAACATTTCACAACAAAGCCAAAAAAAAAACTTTCCCCAATGCATTAAACACTAGCATAGTTGTTCAATAATTTTCGTAGACCCCAGCATATAACCGGGACACCCAAAACTATGTCCCTGGACTCAAAGGTCTAATTGTCGACTCCCACATATCTAAAGGAGTTATATATTGCCGCGCTCACATTATCACTACATTCTCAGTGCTAAGTCACTAACGAGCTAAATCTCTTTGATTCATGGTCAATCTGCCATGCCCCGAATCACATCAGTAAAAATCCCTATGCACTGGGATATAGTATACTAGACAACCCTACCCTCTGAAGTCTATTTTATAAAATATTTTCGCGAGCCCAACCTTCTTTTGGGTGGAACCTCGCAAATAATATACAACCTGCCCTGGAATAGCGAACACGATAGTCTTCCTGTAACCGCCCACTATAGCTTACCCGTCGCTAACCAATCTGTACCCAGGATAAAATCATACTGGCATAGAACTTCTCAAAATGAGTTAACCTTATAAAATGTACCCTCTCAGTGTTCACACCTTCTCCTCTCCAGGTAAAACAAAATAGATCCCCGTTACTCCGCGGTAAACATATACTTAATAGTAACACTACGATACACCCACTAGACTTGTCTCCCTTGCGAATATAATGTTAAGAAGAATACTCTGACCAATCATGTCACAAAGTTCGCCCCATCTATCCGAGGATCAAAATCATACTTCCACTCGCCTATACACCAGTGGCCCAAATGGTTCCTGGACATAATATTCTCATCCAACCTACCCAAAACATCATAATTGTTGTCCCTACTAGGCATCCCACTCCTATCCCCTGATTCACTGTGGACATAATCAATTGTTGTGGTCCCACTTTCCACACATAATACAATTTCCTGTGTTAAGCCCTTATCTCTGACCCCACTAGCCATATGGGGGTTTTCCTTCTCGCGTACTTGGTAGTCTTGACCCAAATTGTTACCCTCATTGTCCCTTTGACTTTGCTAGCCCTATGGGACTCGTTGTTGGCCTCGACGACACAAATTAAATCCACCGCCAATCGGTAGGAATTTAACTAATATAAATCATATAGATGGTTTCCTTTACTGGGTATCCCCTTGTGGTTCCTCACTAGCACCGCTAAATACGATCTTGCCTTTTGGTCAGATACTCCACCTCCCTTGGCTTCCTTCTCATAGAAGTATTAATATCAAATCGAAAACATACTACCTTGATGATTATAGCCCCAGTCATCCTAGCCGGAGTTTTCCATCCACGCTTGTGTATAACCCAAGAGTCCATTATTATCTCATGGACACCTTATTGACCTCCGCATCCACCTCGTTGGGTACGAAGTTTGTTGCATAATTCTACTTTCCCTTATATTCGGCCACTGTTCGGCCCTTCTGAAATAAGTAATAAAATCTCCTTTGCCTACTAGTTCAAACAGATGATGCAAAGATTTGCTGTCAAAGTGCACCCTAAATTTCTTATTACTTATGGTATTTCTCCATGGTTGTGGTGAGTAACTCCTAACACTACAACACCGCCCCACTGGGCCAAAAATTTCATTCAAAATTTAGTCCTGGGTGCCACCGCACACCACCCTACATAATTGTCTTTGGATTATTTCCTCCCATTGATTTATCGCGCTACTCTGCTACTCGAATCCTTATAGATAGCCCTTCCAGAAGGGTCCTTCCACACTTTCCTCACCCTTTGCTGACTACGCTGGGTGAGACTGAAATTGTACCACCATTATCTACAATAGTGCTTTGGGAGACTATCGCTCTTGGGTGATTATTCTATCCCCACTGGCCTGAACAACAATCAAGGTGATTCCTATCACGATCACCATTTCCAGAATACCCTATGTCTTCTATTGAGCCTCTCCTCCTAAAATTCTCCTTTGGCCCTCGTTGGTCATCCAAAAGAATGTTCGGTATACAAAGCCCAACCGAACTCGTGTATGAATCACCTCACTATACTTGATAGCAGGAGAACGTAACTCGCATACGTAGAGGAATACAACAATCCTATCATAAGGCTCTACATCAAATAACGCTAAGCTGAAACGTGAAAAGACGCACAGATCCTAAGGACACTAGAACCTGATGCTCCAATACCATCCATGACTCCCAGCCGAATAAAATATCGGGTGATCAGTCCTATATTAAATTAAAACATTAATCTCATCTGGTTCATTCTTAGCATCACTGTCGAAAACTTTTTAAAACTTACTAACCACCTAGTATTCAAAAGATGATGTAAAATTTTTTAATCCTTTTATTTAACAACAACAACCATATAAATATCAATACGAACCATTCACACAAACCATGAATATAAAGTAATACTGAATAAATCAATAAATGACCGGCCGAATAAACCATCGGCAAAAAACCAACATCCACTAATATAATCCAACAAAGAATAGTAACCAGTACAAAGTCCGACTGAAATGAAAATAGCTGGGGCAACACGCCCGAAAGAAATACTAAGCTCCATCCTACTCTAAGAATGAAAATACTGAAGCGTCTATGTCCAAATCTTGCAACATCCACACCTGTTGCAGCTACACATCCCTGGAACAGATCTTCAAGTTTGGCATCCCTGTGGCTGGATACCTAAAAGGTTTAAAAAATATTTTGCAAGTATGGGTCAAAGCCCAAAGTCCTTTTGAAAATATTTTGCAAGTGAATTAAAATGAAACAATTAAAATATATGAATGCCCTTCATATTTAAGTTAGTTCCGCACTCCCTTGAGATACATCCCACCCCTCCTCTAAAGTGCACACCTAACGTTTTCTTCCTAACCCTCCTAGTTACACCACCCCGTCTAACTTGCCTTGTCATGAAACTCCCTGAACTCTAGTCTAACCCGAGTAATTTGTATCTTTACTTCGTAAGTTATTTATCACATTAACTTAATTAATCATTTCTTAAAAGTCATATAATATTCACTAGTTATATAAGTAATACAAATTCTCTTCATGTATTTAATAACCCGTGTATAATTATCTACTCCATTGTATACGTAGAACTATATTCCACAATTATTCATATATTGAATATAAATAAAATCGCTCTTAAAAGCCATATAACATTCACTAGTTATATAAGTAATACAAATTCTCTTCCTGTATTTAATTACCCGTATATAATTATCTACTCCATTATATACATAGAACTATATTCCAAAATCACACATATGTTGAATATAATTAAAACCATCCTTCCGAGTAATACCTCATCGGATGCATTCTCTAAAGTGCTATCTTCCCAGGTCTACTCAGTCCCACATGGATTTCTGAGACAACTAGCCACCGTCGAATCAGAACATATAAATATAAACGTATTGGAGGCGGTCATATTTCCCTGAGTGTGAAAACAATCATCTCAATGCCCACCTCTATTTGGACGCTATGACCTGGGGATATACTCGCCCTACTCCTCAAGCTAGGGGATTCGCCCACATCGCGCAACCTCCCCCGATAGTATTAGAGCATATAATTCTAAATAAATACCTAACCACCAGTATTTATGAGCACATAATATATATATATATATATATATATATATATATATATATATATATATATATATATATATATATATATATATATATATATATATATATATATAATTTAATCCCGGCTTTACCGTTTACAAAGTCCGTAACACTAGCCAACATATTCCCGAGTCTATGGTTCGACTTTAATTTAATTAGTTTACCCATTAATTAAGTTAATATCTCCCTGGGTCTATGATCCGACTCTAATTTAATTAATATGCCCATTAATTAACTTAATATCTCATCGAGTCTATGGTCCAACTGTAATTTAATTAATATGGCAATTCAATAACTTATTATCTCCCCGAGTCTATGGTCCGACTTTAATTTAATTAATATACTCATTAATTAACTTATTATCTCCCCGAGTTTATGGTCGGACTCTAATTTAATTAATATACTCATTAATTAATTTAATATCTCCCTATTGTCACACAACCAAAGTACCCGTACTTGCTCACCTGCCCCGAATTTCCATCTCTTAGAACGTACTCCTCAAAATTCCATTATAAAGAGAACGCTCCTAATTAAATAATATTTAACAATTTATTATATCATCCTATGATAAATTATTCCATCTATAAGCTTTAATTAATTAATCCCCCATTAATTAATCTATTATCATAGCATCACTCAACCAAAATATCCGGACACCCCCTTGGTCCATAATTCAATATCCCCAAATTTGACGTTTTCAATTTACTCATTCTGCCCAGATTTTTAAAATTCCGTTTTGGGGCATTTTGGGGCCGTTTTGAAAAAAGCGTATTAGAGAACGAAAGCTATAAAACGCCATTTTCTAGAGGGCCTTGCGGACAGAATCGCCATTAACAACTTCAATGAAGCTTTTTACTGAGAATTATCCATTAAAATCCTTACGAATCAAAACCACTCCCAAAAACTTGATTCGTAACTTCCCCAAATCAAAACCCAATTTGTATTAACCCAATCCAAAAGTCATTTGTATGACACGTGCTATGATATGAATTGAATATAACCAATTTACATTGAAGCAATTTAACCACTTGCCTTATAAATTCGTAGTGTCTGATTGGTGTAGAGATCGTTGTGTGATGCAGAACACCTTCCTTGTTCTTCCTCTTTGGCTCTCAAGAGTCGTCCCTCTTTGTCCCTTATGTTCTCAAATTTCTCCCAAATGAGTTATGGTTGCCCACAACTCTAAAACTTAGATTTTGATCTCCAAATCCCATTTTAATCATATGGGCCTAATTAAAATGGCCAAAATATCCCCGAGTGGGCTCGGTTATGCCCAAAAATATTCCGTGACCCATTTACCACCCTGGGTAAACTTTTTCGACTATCTCATCCCTTTCGGACTCAACCGTGCACTCAGAATTGACATCCGAATTAATTTATAAAAAGTACATATCTCACACTCAACTTAGTCTATATCCGACTTCCGACTGAGATAAATAAATGTCACGTCACTTATACACGTTATGACGTAAATAAATTATTACTATTCACTTAGTAATTTAATTTTCATAAATATTAACCATCTTTTCTCCGATTAATATTTAAATAAATATTAACATAACTAATTCAATTAAATTACGACATCCAAGTAATTTAAAATTTTCTGAATTAATTAAATATTAAATGCACAAAAATACGAGGTGTTACACCGACCTTCAATCGGATCACTCAGAAGGCTCATCAAAGATGCTACGAAAAGGCTAAAGCAAATTATAACGAGGTAGGGATGCTCCTGGAAGCAGGATATATTAGGGAAGTTCATTCCCCCAAATGGTTATCCAACCTAATGGTGGTACAAAAAAATAATGGCCATTGGAGGGTCTATGTCGAATTCACATATCTCAATAGGGCTTGTCCCAAAGACAACTTCCCACTGCCTAAGATTGATCAACTGGTTGTCTCTATGACAACACATAAAAGAATGAGTTTCCTGGATGCCTACTCAAGGTACCATCAAAATCCATTATTCGCCCCCGACCAAGACAAAACATCCTTCATAACACCTTTTAGGTTATACTGCTACTAGGCCATGCCATTTTGCGTGGAGAATGAAGGGGCAACATATCAGAGGCTGGTCACTTAGATGTTTAAGCGACAGATGTGAGACACGATGGAGGTCTACATTGATGACATGTTAGTCAAGAGAAAAAATAGAGATGACCACCTCACGGACTTAGTCAAGACCTTCAAAATCAGGTGGAAATATCGGATGAAACTTAACACAAGTAAGTGTTCATTGGATATCCAGTCAGGAAAGTTTTTGGGCTATTTAGTCAGTAAAAGAGAAATTAAGGCCAATCCAGAACAGATTGATGCAATCACTAAAATCTCGCCTCCATAGAGATTATGATATATTCAAAATCTCACTGGTATGCTCCTAGCACTCAACGCTTCATCTCCAAGTCTTCGGACCACTGTCGACAATTCTTTCAGCTTTTAAAGAAGGACGAAGACCTCACTTAGAGCGATGACTGTTTGAAAGCTTTGGAGGAAATCAAATCCTACCTTAGCAAAACACCTTTATTTATAATTGCCAATGATGTAGACTCACTATACCTCTATCTCGCAGTATTGAACCACGCTATGAGGTCGACTTCGGTATGCAAAAAAGAAGGAGGGCAGTACCCCCATCTACTATGCTAGCAAGACACTTATGGATGCTAAACGACGTTACTTACCCCTAAAAAATCATGCCTATGCATAGGTGGTCACCTCAAGGAATCTCTACTTTAAAGATCACTTAGTAATGGATCAATTCCTATCCCCTCAAAGAAGTTTATTGAAAAGCCGACCTCTCTGGATGACCCTCAAAGTGGTCCGTGGAGCTCGACAGATTCGATATCCAGTTTTATCCAAGAATAACAATTAAAGGACAAGTATTGGCTAACTTTATCACCAAATTCATGGGCGACCATCCTATCGACCAATAAAATATAGAGGAATTGACAGATGAGGAAGCACAGTCTAAGGACTAGACCTTATACATTAATGGATCCTCTAATTCCAAGGGGCAGGGGTAGGAATCTTTGTCATCACACCCGAAGATGCTATCATCGATCAAGGGATTGGGCTACGATTCGAAGCCTCTAACAAAGAAGCTGAATACAAATCACTAATCTCGGATTTGCGCAAGGCCCAAATGCTGAGGGCAAGGTGACTCAACGTATTCGGTGATTCCAAACTGGTATCCAAGCAAGTAAGTGGGGATTTCAATACATAAGATGGAAGGATAGCAGCCTACCTTGCCGTAGTAAGAGAACTTATGGGAGAATTTAAGAAGGTTGACATTCAACAGTTTCCCCGAGGGCAGAACAGTTACTCTGATGCCTTAGCAGCCCTAAGCTCGACAGTGGACTCCGATATTAGAAGAACTATCTAGATAGAGTTCCTCACTCAACCAGGCATCGACCAGACAATTTATACTAAACAAATCCTCCTCATAGAGAAGTCCCCTAATTAGATGGATCCCATTATTGCCTATCTACGGAGCGACATATTACCTGACGAAAAGAGATTGGCTCATTCAGTAAGGGTGAAAGCTTCCATTTTTACCCCGCCCCAAGAGTAAAGCTCTAAAAAAGACCATTCACAGTCCCTTACCTCCAATGCAACCACCTACATGACATCGAGAAATTTCTTAGTGAACTTCACATTTGTTTCTGTGGGAGTCAAGCAGGAGCGAGGTCGTTGGCCTTTTGAGCGATTAAAGAAGGTTACTGGTGGCCTCACATGAAAAATGACATAAACACCTATGTTCTCAGATGTGAAAAGTGCTAAAAATTATCTCCTATTGTCAACTAGCCAACTAGAAACCTAAAATCTCTGACAATTCCTTGGACATTCGCGCAATGGGGAATAGATATCACGGGACCACTACCTACCGCACCTAGAAATCACAAGTATCTGTTGGTTAACACATATTACTTCACCAAGTGGGTAGAGGTAGAACCATTGACGAACATTCACGATGCTTCCATGACTAGGTTCATCTAGAAAAGCATCATAACACGCTTTGGATACCAAGGACTATCATTACTGACAACGATGCACAATTTGAAAGCATTTTTTTCAAGGTTTCTATGATGAGCATGGAATCAAGCACCACTTTAGTTACGTGGCATATCTCCGAAGCAATGATCTGGCAAACGATTCCAACAAAACCATTCTTGATGGTCTAAAAAAGAATTTGGAAAGAGCCAAGGGTGACTGGGTGGACGAGCTCCCCCATATAGGCTTACCGTACTACTACTAGGAAATCAATAGGAGAAACACCCTTCGCGCTCGTTTGTGGAATGGAAGCTATTATTCCACTAGAAGCAGGTCTCCCTACTATGAGGACCGCCCTGGTCGACCAAGGCCTTAGCGATGATGCACTATGCACTGTACTTCACTTAGTAGATGAGCAAAGAGATCTAGCCATGATTAAGTTGGCTTCTTATCAACAATAACTAGACAGGCAGTACAATAAAGAAATCAATATGAGGAAGTAGGAAACTAAATCATAAGTAAAGTCCTCGGTAGTGCCGTGAAAATATCAGATGGCCAGCCGGGACCAAACTAGGAAGGACC
Organism: Sambucus nigra; assembly: GCA_949130495.1. NCBI lineage: Eukaryota > Viridiplantae > Streptophyta > Magnoliopsida > Dipsacales > Adoxaceae > Sambucus > Sambucus nigra. Next base: position 401,532,949 of record OX422211.1, read on the forward strand.
TTTAAATATGATAACGGACGACCTTCAAGGAGCACATCACATGAAAACGCTAGAGGGTAGAGAGATACCAAGAGCATGGAATGCAACCAATCTCAAGAAGTTTTACTTTTAGATTTCTTTACCTTCTATCAACACATTTAGTTTACGCAAATTTTCATTTTCAAACTTATGTTGCTTGCAAGTTATTATTCAATGAATAATGTCCAGTTGGATCTCGGAATTTGATCACATATATTGGCTTCTTTGAATTTGTTGATTGCATCACAGTATTATGCACCCTTTCCAAATGATAACTCCCCCAACTACAGGATGAAAGTATATTTGGTTACAAAAAGCTTCTTAACTTATCATAACCAAATAAGGGGATTACAATAAGTTGTTTAACTTGTTTCAATCAAGGAATCTCATATGATGCATAGGGTTTACAATAGTTATAACAAATTAATAAAACGTATAAATTAATACATCCCTCAGGTCTGTGTCACAAACGCATTAGGCCTGAGGAGTTTCCCCAGCAATAATAAAAGCCCTACAGGGGATCCTTTGTCAACAAAGACAACTTAGGTTGATCTCCAACTACGTTGGTCATAAAAACCTGCTCGGGCGGATGGCCCATCAACCAGGTACATTCTCACCATCATCTAACTTAGGCCTAAGGGTGTGTGACGCCACAACCTAGAAGGTAAGAGATGGAATGATACTGCTAAGGCATATTGGACTGGGAGAATGTTCAAACGCATGATAACAAATGTCTAAGACTTGTTTTTAATATCATTTAGTCGGATAAAAAACCCAAAATGATCAAACCTAAGTACCAGCCCATTTAGATAGTAAAAGGCCTAAGATGGTCAAACAGTATTGCTTAGTCCACAAAGATCTTAAGTAGTTGACGAGCAACAACTCTTTCCAGTTCAAACATAAAGACAATTATTAGCTCATGTTTAGTTGACAATCGCTCAAAATATGGAACAAGTTAATAAATTAAGCTTTATATTAACGAAAATTGAGAAGTACAAGTACATCTAGATAAAATATACAAAAACCTAAGACGTCTAAGGATGATGACCAAGTTAATCCGCAATACACGCTCTTCGACCATTGTTTGAGTGTGGAGTAAACTTCTCCACATCATCTCCGAGGTAATTATCCAAAAGTTGGATAAGGATGGCATTAATTGGGATCCACCCGTCGAAGGGACAGTAGGCTCCACACTCGACCTAGTATTTGTACCAAAGGTACGATTCCTTAGGTGTCTCGACCTCCCTAAGGGTACTCAACCACCCATGAGAGAATGCAAGGTCCTTTGCTTCCTTTAACCTTGTTGGGGCATCAGGCTAACCCACATTGTAACCATTTGCCCAGGCTTCTCGAGGGCCCATCCTGAACGAGTGTCTTAGCCTTGTGACTTCCCTTTGGAGTCCAACTGCAATCACATATGCCTTTCAGACATCTCCTTTTATCTTAGCAATCTCCTTCCTCAAGGCGTCGTTCTCAACTTAGAGCACTTCACCCACTTGTCCCACTTCATTGGTTTTCATGAGTTTGGATCTCAGACCATTCACCTCATCTTGAACTGAAGAACCGAACTCCTCCATGACTTGAAGATTTTCCTTTAACTTGGATACCAATTTGGACTGATTTTTTTACTACTTAGTCCTCACCCTTAAAGACTTGTAAATTTTTAAAAATTCCTTACAAGATTGATGACTAATGTTGGGTCCCACGATCATCCCCAACTTTGAAGTAGGGGTAATATAGTCCTCACCAGTGTACAAGTAACACAACAAATAAAGTTAGAAACAAATATTAGTATGCATGGAAGGAACGAAACAATATAAGCAAAAGGATTCTCTTTCTTCCAATGGTAAAAGGGGGTCCAAAGGCTAGTACAGTGAGAGGAAAAAAAAGATTACAGGACATAACAAGGTTGTACAAAATAAGGAAAATAAACTCCTAATCTAAAAATACCTACTCCATCACCTACTCAGACTCAACCACTGCCTTCCCCTTCTTGAAAACACTCTTTTCTTGGTCAGAAACTGCTCCAAATGTAGCAGGCATGATCTCAATATGGTCAGTAGACTAACCAGCATTCTACTCCCCCTTGTACAAAGGGGTTGGGACCAGGAGAATAAAGGCCAAAGAGATCAGAACCAGATTGAGTCCCCGCAGCTCCCAATACTTAGTCCTAGCATTTTTTGAAGGCCACCTACTTTGAATAGTCCAACTGGAGCTCGACATCGTCATAAGAGGTATTCCAGCCTTCAGTATAGCTTCCACACTTCTCGCTCTAAAGACCTTCCTCAAGCTTCTGAACCTTACCAGACAAACTCTAGTTTTCCTTGGCCATCTCTTCCTTCTCAGTGACCATGACGTTCTTGGACACATGAAGATCGACAAAGGCCCTTGTCTATTTCTCCTTCTCCCGCTCCCACATTAAGTGAGCATCAACAATGTCTTTTGTAGATTTTTTAGAGCATCTTTTAGTTCTTGGATACTTTTAGCTTGGTCGACATGACCATCCAAAAGAGTTATAAAGTTAGACAAGAACTGTATAAAAGAAAATAAGGCCAAGTCAATCCGAAAAGAAGAAAAATAGAGGGAGGAGATTATAGAGGGATAAAGGGAAGAAATCACATAAGCAAGTCCCTAAGCATACTTAAGAGTAAGTTGGGATGCCCCTAACCATGAAGAACGTTCGCGATAAGCGGTGAGCACAACACCCTTCAGCAAATCAGGGGAAAGGGTAGGAGTGTTTCCCATACTAGCCCCATAAGCATCATCAGAGAGGAAAGGAACTGCCCGGGCCTTCAAGACCAATTTTATTTTGGTCTCATCCCTCTCACTATCCTTCTCTCTCTTCTTCTCTTCGTCTCTCTTTCTCTTTTTTTCTTTCCCTTTATATTTTTCTTCTCTCTTCTTATCTTTCTTTTTTTCTTTCACCTTGGCACGTGGGTTAGAACCACTAGCCCTAGGAGAACCTACCTTTGCCCTCTTCAGAGACTTGAACCGATCTGACAGAATTTCTTGATTCTCATCATCATTAATCCTCAACATTCTTCTCTTAACAAGGGAGCCATATCATCTTGTTGTTGTTGTTGTTGTTGTTATTGTTGTTGTTCTTCTTCTTCTTCTTCTTCTTCTTCTTCTTCTTCTTCTTCTTCTTCTTCTTCTTCTTCTTCTTCTTCTTCTTCTTCTCCTTCTTCTTCTTCTTCTTCTTCTTCTTCTTCTTCTCTTAGACAATTGTTTCAGAAGGCCTAGCTTCAGGAACCTCCAAGGCAGGGACCTTATCGATCGGCCAAACAATAATGCTGCTGGTGGTATTTTTATATTCAAGCAAGTAGGCTGTAGACCTTTGATTTTCAATGTCAGAAAGCCTCTCGTTAACCCTCTAGGCCTTTAGGAGATTATACACATTTACCTCAATCAGATTAGGCTCCTAATTTTTAGTGCGAGCTGCAAAACAGAAGGAGGAAAACATCGGTCGAAGACAGGTTAAATAAAAACATCAAACAAAATGAATAAAAGAGGAAGAAACATCAAGAAAATAGAAGAAGAAAGTAAAGCGACCTATCTGATCCTCCCCCGAGTCAGGGACCCAAGGGCCTCTGCGCCTCTTGCCCTCTGGTAAGGGAGGATATTGCTAATTTCTGATAATAAATCCATGCTCCTAGTAATCCTTATGATAATTTGGTAATTTTACCACCAAGACTCTATTAGACTTCCCGGTATTCAAATATAAAATGCCATCACTGGTGCGTGACCAAGAATAGTAGTTGTATATTTTAACAAGACCTAATTTGGTCTCATACAGTGTTTTTATTCTATGTACCCCATTCATAATCTTTCAAATATCAGGGACACACTGAGCAGGGACAACGTCAAAGTATTTGAAGAATCTAAGAAAATGGGATTTCGAATAAATGTTAACCCACCTTGGGTGACCAATAGGGTGTGAATCTAGTGCCCCCTTTAACATCACAAACATCTCTAGGGCGAGGGTCATAGTCAATTTCAATGGTAAAGTAAAATTAAAATGTCGATCTCTCTCTCAATGGTACGAGAGTGTTTGGAATCTCATCTCCTAAACATATCTCAATAAAAAAACCCTGAAAGGTGGGTGTGGGGGCCCATTTATCATGGTCCAGGAGAGTAGACGACCAACCCAATCTGTGAAGAGGATTTTCCCGACCCATATCCAATATCCACTAAAGGCCTGTGTATTTCACACACACTCAAACACTTATGGATATAGTCAAATTGGTTGCCAACAATCTCGGAAGAGATATTCAGGGACACCACTGGTTATCCACGTGATTACTGATTTACTTGAACAACTTAAATTCTTATTGTATACATCTATAAATGGAAACATAGACCCCAAGGTAAAGGGGATGTAATCCGATAATTTAAAAGACACTATAATAAAATAGTAACCTCTTCGTGGACGTAGGCAAGTTGTAGAACCACGTATATTCGTTATTGCATGTGTGATCTTTACTTTCGTCATTTGATAATTGTTTTCGTGGATATTTCTATTGTGATATTTCTTGCACTCACAGTGGAAAAATGAAAAATCATTATTGCTATAGTGAGACTTAACATTAGTTTTTATGGTGGAAGTAAAGTGTAATTCGATGTCACTGTGATACGAGAGTGCTTAGAGTCTTGTCTCCTAAACATATCTCAATGAAAACCCTAAGAGGTGGGAAAATGAAACATAATTATTACTATGGTGAGACTTAACATCATTTTTCATGGTGAAAGTAAAATACGAGTCTCTCTCTCGATGGTAGGAGAGTGTTTGGAGTCTCGTCTCCTAAACATATCTCAATGAAAACCTTGAGAGGTGGGAAAATGAAACATCATTATTGCTATGGTGAGACTTAATATCATTTTTTTAATGGTGGAAGTAACATGTAAATCTCTCTCTCGGTGGTACGAGAGTCTTTGGAGTCTTGTCTCTTAAACATATCTCAATGAAAACCCTAAGAGGAGGGAAAATGAAACATCATTATTTCTATTGTGAGACTTAACATCATTTTTTATGGTGAAAATAAAATGTGAATCTCTCTCTCGGCGTTATGAGAGTGTTTGCAGTCTCGTCTCCTAAACATATCTCAATGAAAACCCCGAGAGGTAGGAAAATAAAACATCATTATTGCTATGGTAAGACTTAACATCATTTTTATTGTGAAAGTAAAATGTAAATCTCTCTCTCGACAGTACGAGATTGTTTAGAGACTCATATCCTAAACTTATCTCAATGAAAACCCTAAGAGGTAGGGAAATTAAACATCTTTACTATTGTGGTGAGACTTCAAATATTTTTTATGGTGAAAGTAAAAAGGCAGGCACTACACATGAACATATAACAAAGTAATGTGGTAATCACAAAAAATGGAACGAGAGTAACATTTGCAATAAGAAAATGGGCTTCAAAGACCATAAACAATCACCCAAGAAGCATAAACAATTACAAGTTAAGTCTCGACCACCAAGCCATCAACAATTAGGGCTTTAGGGATGGTCGGGTCCTTTTAAAAGTTAGTAGTGGAATCTTGATCTCCATCCTAGTCCTCTTCCCCAGCGATCTGGGTTGTCTTTTCCCCAGTTACATCTGCCTCCACAACCCCTTCATTATCAATCTTGACCTGAATTTCCTGAAGGGCAGCAATACTCTCCAGATCAGCCAAGCTCAAAGAGTTGGGAGTCTCGTCCACCTTTGGGTACTTAGAGACGAGGTCAGCGAATTAGATGACCAATCACTAAAACAACTTTAACCCCCTATCCAAGTATTGAACAACATAGCCACAAACTCTTCACCCTCTTTAAACATGGCCACAGCTGACTCACTTCTAGTCTTCAGATGATCTGTTTTATACTTGTCCTGTTGCTTTAGAGTATCTTCAAGCCCTATCACTTCGAGTTTGTGATTCTTCTTCAAAGAATTAAAACGCTCCTTATAACATTCCTAAAGCTTCTACATATCGTCCTCATAGGTGACCTTATGGTCATCCAACTGCTTCTGCATGTTAGACAACTTGGACGCAACCTTCTCACGTAGCTTTACCTTGGGCTTAGACTCCAATACCCACTAATGATGGTGTGGGATAATAATGATAAACTGCAATAAAGAAATATGAGAAGCAAAAGCTAGTACAAATCAAGAAAAATATAAGATGAGATAACACTCATGAAAATAAATGAAGTGGAACGTATTACCTGAGTGACTTTGTAATGGGAGAAACCCAACACCCTGTTGCTACTCCGAGCATCAAAATATCAAGTGCGTAGGAAGGGATAGCAGATGAGATGACTTCTTCAACCTTAGCTTGACTCCCAATAAGAGAGTCTGGGTTCAGATCTAGTTGATCGGGCGGGACGTGCTGCAGCTGACACATCATAAAAAATGTGGACATTGGAAGTAGGGTTTCTTTTTTACGACACCTCGATTGGATTAGATTCAATTGTCATCATCTTTTTCCTTAGGGTTGTCGGTTAGGCAGTCTTTCCCTGAAGCTTGACCAAGATATTTCCAATCATTGGGGTTTGCATCTCCCAAATGTGATCAAGTGTGTTTTCGAAACGATTTGAAAAATGAAAAATATCAAATGTTGGTATTGAGTAAGATTAAATAAGACGATAATGAAAATATTTTTTTTAAAGAATCTTACCACCAGTTCCCCTTAGTTTTTCTATATTCCCCCTATTGGTAGTACTCAAGACATGATCAACTTTGGACGACATAGTGATCCTATCCCATTTACGAGGCATCATGATTTATCCAAGGTCCAATGAATCATCATCGTCGAACTCCCACAAACCCGAGATGAAGAAATATCTAGACTTCCAGTCATGGTTGGAGGCCTGATTCATGTGTAGAAAGCTCATAGTCTGGATTTTGGGGGATAAAATGATAATAGCAGGGACTGAATTTCATGGTGATAGCTAAGTAGCATGCTATAAAGACATTTGCGGTTAAGTCCTCCTCATAAGTAGGCTTCTCGAGAATGTCTTACCCCATGAGGATTCTCGAGGCATTCGGTCCAGATAAGTAGGGGCAAAACTAATAGCTGATAGAATACCCCTGATGGCTAAAGCAAAATACATGCGCTATTCTAGGCGCCGACCCAATGAGTGGTCCACATGTGTTGCTCCACTAGAATTATGTACGCATATCACTTAAACTAATGTGAATGTAAAAATATAAAATAAAAAATGTCAGGTTAGATACCTATAAGATGGAGCTGATCCTCCAAAGATAAAATATTATGCTTTTTTATATTTTTATTTTTCTTATAGGTTTTGATGTGTAGACCTGGGTTATTAAGTTTGTAGTCAATTAGATCTTATAATTTTTCTTTTCCACTTAGTCCTATTAAAATTATTTTTGTTTTAATATGTGTCATTGAAAACATGTTGTAAAAATCCACCATTTAAAGTGAGCTACAGAGTGCTCCTTTAGCATACAAGAAGTCAAACGGGGCTCTTTTGGCATACAAGAAGTCAAACAGGGATCGAAAGCACCTAATGGTATCTAGAAGAGGTGTTATCAAAGTAAAAAGGCAAGTACGCGTGAATCATGAGGCCCATTTGTGCATGGCATGGACCATTGGAGAGGGAATTCAGAGCCTTATGAGATTTCATTTCAGGACTAAGCATACAATTATTTTTAATCAATGGTTAAATACAAAAATAAGAATAACAAATGTGGGCCAAAATCCAAACAACCATTTTTTATTTGCTGAGTCAACATATTTTTTTGTCTTTTAGTGGAGTCATGTAATTGTGTTTATCTTCATTAGTTTTAAGCAAATGAGCGAGCTGATCTGCTTCATTCTTGGGTAGCTTTTATCAGATGAGGAAAGTCCTTTCCGACTATGATGAATGTAGAGGAACAGAAATGAGTTCCTCTATCACACGTTTGGCATGTATCCCATGTGTCTCCAATGATGCTTGAAGATCTCTAGTATGACTAGACACTTTACTGGTCAAGTCTTTCTTTTCCTTCCCCATCGAAATAAGTTGGTCAATCAAAGATATTATCACCTAGGTCTTACTATATCTCAAAACGTTCAACTCCTTCTTTAAATACAACACTTTGAGAGTCAAAGTTTAAAGGGGAGGTGAAAGATGATCTTGACATCTATTCGTGGACAACAATATCATCTTTATTTCTGAGTTCTCATCCTCAGTAGGCACCCTCATGTGTATGGATGAGTCAATATCGTACAAGTGTCGCCACATGATAAGATTAGTCTTATGGATGTCATTTGGGTAAGACGGAGAAACACTTGTATCACTTTTAAAGGATTCCTCCTCATCCTCCTCCTCCTCCTCCTCCTCCTATTTCTCCTCAATAGTAGGAGATTTTCCCTGAGAATCTCATCTTTAAAAATCTTCCTCAGTCATGGAAATCAAATGTTGGGACATTTTGGGGTTAGAGGAATGTTATCCCCGATCTCATCGTCAGAGATGTCATATATTAGGGGCTCAGGATCTAGCTGTTGACGAGATGAGGTAATTGGGTGGCCCCTATTGCTCGATTAAACAAAGTCTTCTGTATCATTTACTCCAATTTGAGCCACTATTACCCTCATAGCCTCTTCAAAAGAGTCAAAGCCAAAGGTTGTTGTGTCATCATGAATACCCAAGCACTCAAAGGGACTGTAACCTTGGAATACGATGACATGCTATCACTACTGATACTGATAATAATTGGAGAGTGATTAGGCATAAATTCTTCCAAATTTACCCCTCAATTTAAAGGCTTTTATTACCTCGGACAACGTAAAATGAATGAAGTTATCTCATATCTTTGCTAACGATCTCCTCTAACAAGTATCCCGAGTTTCGTGCATTTCTTAATAATTTTACAGGTATTTAACAAATAAAATAAAGAAAGAAACCGGAGGAAGCAAGAGAAAACAAAGGAGACAAATCAAAAGGGCAAAAGTGTAATTTCTACCAGGAATCCGGTCGAGGACCCAAAATAAAATTCAAAGAGCTCGAATGTGTGAAGATGTAGGAAGAAACGACATCCTAATCTGAGTTCTGAATTAGAAGTTATGAAGACCCGAAGATGCGAGATAATCATGAGATATTGAAGAGAAATTGAAGAGAAGCTGAGAAGACAACCCGGACTAATCCGGTTTAATAGAAAAATGAATCAACCCGGGGACCCAAAGTTACTGTAAAGAAGATGCCTAGCGGACCAGTCCGGTTTTCCAAAAAAATGGATTAGTCTGGCCCCCAAATCCCACTGTAAAGATGGACGTCTAGCGGATCGATCCGGGTGCTTTGAAAAACGGATCAGTCCGGTTGCTGACTGGACCAGTCCGGTATGTTCTGACCAGATCGGTCCGGTGTACGAGATTTGATCTGATCTTCTTCTTCTTAGAGTTTTGCATTAATCCAACTCTTGTAAATTTCGTAAGATATAAATTTAAAAGAACTCCCAGAAAATAAGAGGCTTCAAAATTCATTTTGGAAGGAGCTCTGTAATTAGTTTTAGAGAAGAACACAAAAGAAGAACCCTAGTTTGATTCCAGTTGTAATTCAAGTAAATTCATTCCAATCCTTGCTTCCTTACTGCACTAGTTAATGCTTTAGTAGTAATTTCAATATTCTTCACTTTCAATTGTTAGTAAAAATGCTTTCTTTTATCCAAAACAAGTTTTCTTATAGTTTTAATATGTTCAGCTAAGTTTTCAAGGGTTGGGGTGCATGAACCCCACTCGATGTAATTAATGATAGTGGAAATAGAAATTAGAATTTAATCCTTAGATGAATCGTGTCGTAGTCAATACGATACTACTTTAATTCGACCTTTGCTTACATACTGTGCGGGCTACGATACCTCATATATGTAATACTTAGGAGAAATAAAGACCTAATTTTAATCCAACCTTTGCTTACGTACTGTGCGGGCTACGATCCCTCATATATGTAATACTTAGGAGCATTAAAAACTTAGATTCGTTTAAGGCTTTAATTCTAAATCTAGTATCCTACGAAGTGAATTACTAGGGTGTGGGGGATTATAACCGAACCTATCTTTCTTATCTTATAGTTAAAGCTTTAGTTTAATCGTCATTCTCCTTTAGGTTAATTAGAAGTAATTGCATTTCATTTAGTCTTTATTCTAGTAATTAATCATTTTCAAAATTTCATCTAGCTGTAGTCATTTCACAATTCAAATAATCTTTTTGTTTTTTTAGAAGTCAAAGTTAGATTACTTTCGTGTTTCCAACATCATTATGACTCCATTCGTCCTGTTTCCCTGACGATCGATACCCAACTTATCGAATTATTACTTGAGCAACAAGGCTTGCACTTGAGCCTAAATTTCATGCGCACTAGACACATTTTTGGTCGCGTCAAGTTTTTGGCGCCGTTGTCGGGGACTTATGTAGACTTAGGATAGATCTAGTCAATCTAAAACTTTGACCAAAAATTTCCAAAAATCGAAAAACATAAAAAAAATTCTGAAAATATAAAAATTTCATCATCTCTCAAAGACTTTAATGTAAAATCTTGAACATGCTCAGACTCCTCACAATATTCCAACTAGAATCCACGAGAACCCAATAGTTGAATATAACTCTGAAAGCCCCCACACACCTCGCATTCCAAAATTCTGGTTTCCAATTCCTCCTCCTGAGCACTCTATCATAGCTACATCCTGAGTCAAACTTAGAGTCACACATCTAGCACACCGAGTGAATACACAGAGTCATTTGAAGAGAGTGTGATGTCTGACGCTGCGAGTTTTGATACTGGAGAGGGAGATCCCTATCGTCCCATGAAAGACTTACGCTTTCCTGAGCGGACTGTCAACCCTGGTTGCATTTTACTCCCGTATAATGCCGATCAGTTCCACTTTCACAATGGCATGATACAGATTCTCCCTATGTTTCATGGCATGAATTCGGAGAAACCATACCTACATATTCGTGAGTTCGAAGAGGCGTACGAAATCAAGCTTGCTCACAAGATATCATTCACCTAAAGCTTTTTCCTTTTTTCTTAAAGGATAAAGCCAAGACCTGGCTATGGTCTTTACCCCCGAACTCCATCACTTCCTGGAGAGATATGCAAAATAATTTTGTCTCAAAATTCTATTCACAACACAAGACCAACTCTGCCAAGACTCAAATCCAAGCTTTCCGACAACACGATAATGAGTCTTTTGACAAATGTTGGGAACGGTTCCAGGAGTTGGTAAGCGCATCATGTATTTGATAAACACTTGGTGATATCTTTCTCCCATAATGGGTTGACAATAGCTTCCAAAAAACTTGTGCAAACAATATGCGAAAGACCCTTTTGGGATTTAAACTCATGCGATGCCGAGGCCCATCTTAAGTATGTCGTAGAGACTACTCAAGCATGGGACACAACTGATCCTAACCAAGCGCGACCTAGACAACCACCTGTCAATCAAACTGCCTTCGATCTATACCATTTAGATAGAAATACCTTAATAGATCGTCGATTCGATCAGTTTCAGAGAGATATGAAAGAGTGGTTTGATGGTCGGTTGTGAAATATCTCCAGATCCAGCCATGGTTCAAAAGAAAAAGTGTGTGCTATCTGTGAGGCGGGCCACTCCACAAAGGCATGCCCGAAGATATCTACTTTAAAGGCCATGCACACCGAGCAGGTGGTAACTATAGGAGGATTCAAGGGGAATTTTAATGTCCCGCATGGGAATTCTTACAACCCTTCGTGGAGGAACCACCCAGGTTTCAACTATGGGCAACCACAAGCTGCGATGAACCCACATTCATAGTTTGTCCCACCTCCACAACCTCCTCAATACCAATAAGCACCACCACCTCCAGCCCCATATATAGCCCCACAGCAGAGGAGCCTCAAGGATACAATGAATACATTCATCAATTCTCAAGGTTCAAACAATTCTCTATATGAATGCATGTTCGCCAAAAAATGCAAACATCTCCAAGATGCAATCTGCATTGAGCATCCAAGAGAAGGGCAAGTTTCCTGCCCAAGAACAGAGACCTCCCCAAGGTCAACCTAGTGTTAGCTCCACCTCTACTGAACAACAGGAGCACTGCCAAGTTATAACCACTCTTCGTAGTGGGAGAGTTGTTGATTTATCACCTCCCCCACACGACGTTTCAAATGACAAGGAGAATTCGTCCGACACAAAATAGGTCAAAGATATCTCCTTGAACGAGAGTGAAAAGGAAAACAGTAGTGAGCCCGAGGTAGTCGTAAAACCACCCTCCACTGCACCATTTCCTCAAAGGTTGGTTCCTGCCCATAAAGGGACCATAAGTGAAGAAGTGCTTAAGAACGTAAAGCCGAACTTACCTTTCCTTGACGCAATAAGGTAAATCCCATCCTATGCAAAAGTCATAAAATATTTTTTGACAGTCAAGAGGAGGATTATGGTAAAGAAGAGCGTGTTTCTAGTACAAAATGTGAGCTCGGTCCTTCTTAATGATCTCCCACTTGCCCCCACCATTTCCTGCACCATTGGAGAGAGAAAATTAGAAAAAGCCTTACTCGATTTGTGAGCAAGTGTCAACATCCTCCCCTATTCGATATATAGGAAACTTGATCTGGGAAATCTCAAGCCCACCAGTATCACTCTCCAGTTAGCGGACGAACCATGAAGATACCAAGAGGTATAGTCGAGGACGTGATAGTCCAAGTAGACACTTTCTACTTCCCGATGGATTTTGTCATTTGGGACACGGATCCCTCATTCGCCTCAAAAAATCATGTTCCCATCATCCTTGGCCACCCATTTTTAGCCATGGCTAATGCAGTTATCAATACTAGAAATGGGCATATGCAAATCACTTTTGGGAACATGACCTTAGAAACAAACATATTCAACATAGCCCAACAAGCAGGGGAAGAAGATGATCTTCATGCGGTGAGCTTAATTGAGGAGATTGTAGAAGAACACTTTGAGGAAAATTACTGTAGAGATGACTTAGAAGCTTGCTTGGCTTTAGTTCTAAGAGTGAGGGAGCCTACACCGAGTTCGAGAGGGATATAGAGGAGTTGAGAGGCTTACTCGATGATAGAGCGTCGGATGAGAACGTGAGAGATGTTAATTGGGTTTCTCGATTCGAAGAGTTACCGCCTAGGTAAGCACGCATGCTGCCCTCTAGAGACAAATTCCCGACTCTCGAATTGAAGAAACTACCCTCCAATGTTAAATATGCTTTCCTAGGTAAAAGTGAGACATTTCCTGTTATTATCTCCTCTAGCTTAGATGAAGAGAAAGAGGGTAAACTATTAAATATTTTGAGGAAGCACCAAAGTACTTTTGTTTGGTGTATAGACGATTTAAAGGGGAGAAGACCTATAATTTGCACTCATAAGATTCACCTCGAAGAGGACGTTAAGCCCTCGAGAGAAATGCAAAGACGACTAAACCCCACAACGAAAGATGTGGTGAGGACTGAAATTATAAAGCTGTTGGATGTCGGGATTATCTACCCAATCTCGAATAGCAAGTGGGTGAGCCCCGTTCAAGTAGTCCCGAAGAAGTCGGGCATGATTGTGATTGAAAATGCCAAGGGAGTGTTAATTCCCCAACGTACCACCCCTGGGTAGCGCGTTTGCATTGATTACCGAAAACTCAATGCGAGAACTAGAAAAGACCATTTCCCTTTGCCATTTATCGATCAAATGCTTGAAAGAGTAGCGGGCCACCTCTATTATTGCTTCCTAGATGGTTATTCCGGATATAACCAAATTGAGGTAGATGTACTTGATCAAGAGAAAACGACCTTCACTTGCCCCTTTGGAACATTTGCCTAAAACGTATGCCATTTGGCTTGTGTAATGCACCGGTGACCTTTCAAAGGTGCATGTTGATCTTATTTAGTGACATGGTTGAGAGAGCGCTAGAGGTGTTTATGAAGGACTTTAGTATTTTTGGCACCTCTTTTGACCTATGTTTAGCCAATCTTGAGAAAGTACTAGCCCGATATGTGGAAAAGAACTTAGTGCTGAATTGGAAAAAATGCCATTTCATGGTAACCAAGGGTATAGTTCTTGGCCACATCGTGTGATCCAAAGGGATCGAGGTTGATAGAGCAAAAATAGATGTCATAGGTGACTTACCCCCGCCTAAATCACAGAAAGACGTGCGCTTTTTCTTGGGGCATGCGGGGTTTTATAGAAGGTTCATTAAGAACTTTAGCACCCTCGCTAGACCCTTAAGAAATATTCTTATGAAAGACACCCCATTTGAGTGGACAAAAGCATGCCAAAGTGCTTTTGAAAAACTGAAAAATATGCTTGTGTCCGCCCCCATTATGAAAGCTCCGAATTGGTCCTTACCATTCGAGCTTATGTGTGATGCTAGAGATTATGCGATAGGGCCTGTTTTGGGCCAAAGAAAAGACAACAAGGCTCATGTCATCTACTACGCTAGCCGAACTCTCACCGGACCACAACTAAATTACTCCACCACGGAGAAGGAATTGCTAGGTGTAGTATTCTCTCTTAACAAATTTTGGTCCTATCTTATTGGTTCCCCCATCACTTGTTTCACCGACCACGCTACCCTCAAATATCTACTTGCGAAGAAACACACAAAGTCGCGCCTCATAAGGTGGATCCTACTCCTATAAGAGTTCAATCTCTCCATTAAAGACAAAAAGGAGTAGAAAACGTCGTTCCCGACTATTTATCACTGCTTTCGTCCGACGTACCTAGTGATCCCACACCCATAGATGAATAGTTTTTGAATGAGAAACTCTTTGCCACCTCTTCTTTGCCCTGGTTTGTCGATATAGTGAACTATCTTATCACGGGAGCCATCCCTCCCGATTGGACACCGCAAGATCAGAAGAGGTTCATCACTTGGTCACGCATGTTTTTCTATGATGATCCATTCCTTTTTAAATATTACAATGATCAAATCATCCAACGATGTGTACCGAATGACGAGATTCCAAAAGTCATCCAATTCTGTCATTCGGAAGCATGTGGAGGCCAATTTTCCATGAAAGAGATAACCGCAAAAATTCTCCAATGTGGTTTGTACTGGCCCACAATGTTCCGGGATGTTAAGAATTATTGCAAATCTTGCAGTAAGTGTCAAGGGATGGGAGTGATCACCCGATGAGACATGAAGCCATTAACCCCGATTCTCATCATTGAGATTTTCGACTGCTGGGGTATTGACTTCATGGACCTTTTTCCCCCATCCTTTGAATACCTATACGTCCTTGTTGCGGTAGACTATGTTTCTAAATGGATGGAAGCTATAGACACCAAGACTAATGACAATACAGTGGTGATAAAGTTCCTACATGAACACATACTTTCTCACTTCGGAGCACCCAAGGCGATAATCAGTGATAGCGGCACACACTTTTGCAACAAGCCGTTTGAAAAACTCATGAAAAGTATGGTGTCATTCACAAGGTTGGAACGACATATCACCCACAAACGAATGGGAAGGCCAAGTTAGCTAATCGTGAAATCAAGCACATACTAGAGAAGACCGTTAATCCCATCTGAAAAGATTGGTCCCTTCGATTGAACGATTCTCTTTGGGCATACCGTACTTCATACAAGAACCCACTAGGAATGTCCTCATTCCGCTTTGTGTATGGAAAACCTTTCCATCTTCCCGTTGAGTTAGAGAACAAAGTGTATTGGGCCATTAAGAGATTAAATTACGATATGGACAAAGCTGGTGAAGCTCGCAAGCTTCAACTTAATGAGTTAGAGGAGATACACAATGACGCATATGAGAATGCTAAGATTGAAAAATCCCGAATGAAACTAGCACATGATAAGATTATTCGACGAAAAGAGTTTCAATCGGGACAAAAGGTGCTCCTCTATAACTCCCGACTTTATCTATTTTCGGGTAAATTGCGGTCTCGATGGACTGGCCCATTCGTTGTGAAGAGCGTATTCCCCCACAGAGAAGTAAAATTTGAAGATACCAAAGGGGGGGACGCATTAAAAGTCAATGGACAGTGGCTAAAGCTATATGATGCGGTGTGCATAGAAGAGATCGACACCATTTGGTTATCGGACCCCGTTTACGGGGTCGAGTGAGCTTGAAATGAGAGGTCATCGCACCACCGACGTGTATGGGGTGAATTCTTGTGTATAGTAGCTGCACGGAGGTTAGGATGAGTGGAGTCCGTAGGATCACATCACAAGCTGAGAGGAATTCGAGCGCTAACAAGTCTTACAAGGTGAGAATTTTAGAGCCACAATTTTGAGGAGAGAGGTCATCAGGTCAAACAGGTGCCGGATCGTAAGTAGGAGCAACCGAAAGTGATCGAAGGTGGTTATACCAGCCCATAGGGGGACTAGAACATTTATGGGGACCGAACCAATCCGGTCCTGGACACCAGAACTGGTCCAGTTTGGCAAATTTTGAAATAAAAAATATAGGGATTGGACCGATCCGGTCCTGGAGACCCGGACTGGTCCGGTGTCTGCAACTCTTTCTCTTCCCTAGGTTCATCTCCTTTTCCCTCCATTTTCGTCCCCTTCCTTCCCACAAACCATTTCCCCCTACAAATCCTTCCACCTTTCCCCTCCAACCTTCTTCTATGATCCATATAATCCCAACGCTCCCGGACCTTCCAATCCACCGCCCCAGTGACACCCATCTCTGTTAGTTGATCTTTTGTGTTCGTGGTTGTTGTTTAAAAATGTTGGTTATATGTTCTCCACCCTCTCCCTTGTAACACATGTTTTCTGTTATCTATATAAAATTCGCATTTCTATTTTTTTTGTTTATTTTATTTTCTCGCTCTTTTAATTCGCTTTTAGTTAGATTTTGTCCTTTTTGCTTGAGGACAATGTAAAAGTATTAGTTGGGGGGGGGGGGGGGGGGGTCACAAGTGCGTCTTTCTAAAACTTCACAAATTTTCAAAATTGCTCAGAAATTTCAAAAAAAAAAATGAAAGAGTTTGAAAAATCCAAAAATATTTTTCCTTCAAAATAAATAAAAATTGGAATTCAAAAATTTCAAAAATATCATTAAAATTCGGTTTAAAGTCTCAAATTGTAAAAACATAATACACATAGCTGAAATTGACCAAAGATGTAAATTGAGCGAACGTAGACGACTTAACGAATAAATGTGGAGATTAACAATCCCGGTGAGATTCGAACCTTTCCTTATTGTGAGTTTAAAAATCAATCCAAGTTAATTGTTAAATCAAAGTTCGTTTCAACGTTTAATAAGTCGTCAAGGATCTCAATCCTTTCACTTTGCCAGTTATGGGAAATGTGTGTGCTACTGCCTTGAAAAATGCGCTAAATAGATCTCTAAATTAAATTAATCTCGAAATGCATATGGTAATGCAATTAGTAAATCGGACAATGATGTAGGCCCTCGTTTGTCACCCAAAAATATTGGCCAGGAAAAGTAGAGAAAAATTACCCCTTTTGTAAACCAAAATTGAGCCGAATAAATTTTTCCCTTTCGTTTGACAACCCGAGAAACCCCAATTGGTCCGGAATTGTGAAAGTGGATAATCCCAGAAATTAAGTCCGGAAAGTGCATAAAAGGGGGCAAGAAAAGAATTGACATGCTCAACAAAAATAGCAAGAAAACAGAAACGTGAAAAATAGAAAAAAAAATAGAAAAAGAAGTGAGCAAAATCCCGGAAAAGCACAAACGAACATTGATTAAGGGTGAAAAGTAGCGCGTGTAAAGACGCTAATCGTTGTTTTCGTTTTACCTCCTCAATACAAAAACCTAAACTTATGACTACACTCAAAAAGGGAGTATAGCAGCCAAGTCCGGGTATCGAAAATCCACAGAGACGAGTTGCTAGAATTTATAGGATTTAATACTCCTAAATTAAAAGTGTAAAAGGTGATAGGTTGGAAATAAAGAAAAGGGAAAAATTAAGAAGTTAAGTCTAAACTAGAATTAATAAAACAAGAGTCGGGATCGTGTCCCCACCATGGGCTAAACAACTAATAATTAGAATTTCGGTTCGAAAACATTTAATCGAGCATTTTCAATTAAGTATAAACATCACACAATAAGGAATTTAACCCAAAGTTGCGAGATTAAACATTTAACAGAAAATGGTCACACGCATCTTAAATTCGGATTACCGCTATAAACACTAACGTTGCATGACAAAGAAAGTTAAACGCATAATAATCCGACTTTAATACGCGAGGTTTCAATTCAATGCAATTTTACACAAAACCTAATTTTCGGAGCTCAACGCCCATCAATGGCGGACACACGACCCAAACCCGTAAAACTACTCACTGCACATGATTAAACTAAGTAAAATAACTAATTACCAAAGAAAACAAGAATTAAACTACCAACAACTAATAAATCAAAGCAATAAATCAAGAAAACAAAGCTTAAACAAAGAATAGCAAATAATATAAATGGAGGGGAAGATGAATAGTGCACTTACAACCCATTAATGGGGAACACCCAAAGAAGAGGAAGAAATGAGCTCTCCATACCCAAAACCCTAACTAAAAAATGAAAGATATCTTCAAAGAAAAGCCCCAAACATTCATTTAATACCCCAAAATAAACCCCCAACAAAACCAACCCAAAAAACCCAAAATAAGCCAATTTTGGTCCATATCTGATGGGACCGGTCGACCTCTATTTTGGGACCGGTCGACCGCACTTTTGGAATTTGCCTTGGGCTGGAGGCAACCCACTTTTCCACTTTGAACCAATTTTGACGCGTTGCACGGAAATGGCCATAACTCCCTCATACGGAATCAAAATGAGGCGTGGTCGGAACCGACGCGAAGCTAATTCAATTCTCTACATGATTATGTTTTGAAACCCTCCAAATTATGCAGTATGAAATTACCAAAATACCCTTGAAGTAGAAGAAAATACCGAAACCTTTCGGAAATGGGCATAACTTCCACATACGG
This sequence comes from Sambucus nigra, assembly GCA_949130495.1. Classification (NCBI taxonomy): domain Eukaryota; kingdom Viridiplantae; phylum Streptophyta; class Magnoliopsida; order Dipsacales; family Adoxaceae; genus Sambucus; species Sambucus nigra. The sequence continues at coordinate 401,551,858 of OX422211.1, forward strand.
AGTCAGAATGACGCACGGTCAGTGGCCACGAAAAGATAATTTGATGATCTACATGTTGGTAACTTCATTCCATAAAAATAGTGAGTTTGAAAAGACCAAATTGCCCTTGTAGTAGCGTTCGACGATGGAACTTCTCCGAAATGCAACCGAACCTCACTTTTAGCGTTCCAATACCTACAAAAGCACAAATAACCCCTGCAAAGCATGTATATATCCAAATCCAAGGTTGTCTGGTTAATGAGCATAATTATAGGCATTTAGGACCGTAAAAGTGCTAGAATGCATAAAGATAATGGGCGGAAATATGAAATATTCGATACGAATCACACCCCCTAACTTAAACATTGCTAGTCCCTAGTGATGAAACAAGCAAAACTTGTCCATAGAAGGAAATACAAAACATATATATGCATCGAAATATAATTGCCACTTTCGTAGGGAACACGATTGCATTTAGCATATGCAATAAGCCGTTAAACCCCTAGGTTACCCTAGTGGACGAGTGTCGTCTCGTGAGGGTTTTCAGGGATGATACCCACAAACATCATATGGTTTCCTCAAAATATGCCCAAACCAACATGCGACAAGCCCAACAAAAGCGAAAAAGATTTCATATGCATTATTAGCAAAGTGAATGAATTCACATAAAAGTTCGAATCATTAACACTATAGAATGCACCGGTAGAATTGAAACTTTAAAAGTGGGAGGGGGGAGAGCAAATGCAAAATATGATTTGGCAAAAAACTTGTATAAATCGGATACTAATCAAAGCAAGCATACATTCAATCCTCACGGGCATTATGCTCAACAAATGAAATCACTCGGAATGGGAGGTAATACACGGGACATGCGGGCATAAAGAGTAAATGTAAATGGAAACTAGGCCGCACACATGTCACAGACGAAGAACGCTATATATAAAATGAAAAACTGTAATCTCAATGAAAGGATACCGCACACTAAAAGAGGCGAAATGCATTTTCACAGATTATCAAAACTATTATGACTTTTAAATTAAATGCACCCTAAGATCACATAGGACTTTATAGGGTTGCAATATGGCTAAGGTACGAAACGAAGGAATATATGTACGAATTCAAAGTGTTCGGAATGAAAAACTCGGGATAATGGGATAATGCGGGCAATATCAAAATCGGAAAACAAGTTCCAAAAAGGCATTAGATATATCATCGGGGAGAGTAATCAAAGATTATTAAACACTATACAACATTTACAACTTTCTCTTTCTTTTCTTTTCTTCTTTTTCTCATTTTCTCTTTTGTTTTCTTTTGCTTTTTGCTTTCTCTTTTTCTTCACTTTCTCACATCTTTCTTTACTTACTTTTCTCACTCTCATATGCCTAAATTGCAACCGACATCATAACAACATCATTCAATCCCAAGTAACATTCCAAACAAAGGTATGGAAAGTGTATGTATGGGTTCAAACTCCAATTTGGAGTTGGTTATGGGATTTGGGGTTATGAAACGGAAGGCTATATTTAGGCTCAAAGGGGTTAACGAGGGTAAACATATAAGGGTGAGGTCAAGGTCAATATGGGTGATATAACAAAGATGGCCTATGATCATTTCCTAAAGTTTACGCAATTCTCGAATCAAAACAATATATGAAAATCATGCTCAAGTAACACATTTCAAGTATGAACTCAATTAATGAATGGTCAAATGAAAGAATAGTGAGATTACCAACGAATTCAACGTTTTCAATGAGAAAAGAATAGTGTATAACACTCACAAACGAAGAAAGGTACAAAGCTTACTCGGTGTAAGTATATACAATGCAACAAAAGATTACCGAGTTATAAAAATCTTAAACCAAATCAATATAACCATAAAAGTGCATGTGCTCATGGGATTAAAGTTTAATTCATGAAGTTATTCATAATATCAATAATCGAGACTAAAGTCTAATAACTTCTAAAATCGAGAACATGCATCATTGGGTTGTCTATTGGATCGGGCAATTATTAAAATTTATCATCGGAAACAAAGGCAAAATGCCCAAAAAAGGAGAAAAAATAAAGAAAATCTTTTTGAATTTTTTTAATTTTTCTAAGAAAAGCATACTAAGTAACTAACATGTGAGCAAAAACATGGACTAAAATAAGAAATGGATAGAATATCCCACACCCCCTAACTTAAAACTTGACATTTTCCTCAATGTTAATTAAGAACCAAGTCAAAGAGAGGAAAATAGCGATATTACCCAAACGTGGAGCGATCCCCATGAGAACAAGTCCAAAGAATCTACAAAACAAGTTAGTACCGAGCATAGCAAAAACAAATAATAAAAAGTTAACTAATTACATTAGACTAAATTAAAAAGGAAGGAAAAAAATAAAAATCTAACTATATACAACCTACTATTTAGACTTCACACTAACTGTACACTAGAAGTCTAAATAGCTGAGGGTCCACCATAAGAACGATTTGACTTTGGAGGATAACCGGTGTACCCTCACATACAAGCATGCCTTCCGAAAAATATGAATTCCGTTTTAACAACGGAAGGCATGTGTAAGGCGGAAGAAATGTACCATCGCCAATTAAAAGTTTTGGAGGGACGATGGGCGGTTTGGATTGAACGGGTGACAAAAACAAGTGGGGACCGAGAAAAGCCGAATATCCTCCCAATGATTTTGAAGTTGGAATGGGAGGCGGCGCACACAAAGGCAAAGATGCGATCGTGGAGGGCGACTCGAGCAAGTACTCCTCATCGGCGATAGGGTTTAAAACATTAAAGTTCGAAACCGAATCATCGGGTACTTGTTCCGGTGGGGTAATAGAGAATGAAAACGGGGATGAAAGAAATTCAAACTCATGAGATGAATCATCATCGCATGAAGTTTGAGTTTCAAAGGAAATAATATCATTTTCAATGAAATGTTCTTCTTTGAGGGCCAAAGAAGAAATCATTTCATTGCAAATGGATATTACGTCATTTTCATCCTCACTTTCAATATCTATTACGCAATGGGCAAAGTCTAGAATGGCTTGTTCCAAAGTAGGCACAAGTACCTCATTTGGTTCAAAACATTCCTCGACTTCGAAAGTCTCGGAAGCAAAATCATCGTCGGACTCAAATAATAAATCCAACTCATGTTCCCACGAACGATTTTCTTCCCGATAGCGATTTTCCATTTTCTCATTTTCATACATACGCAAACCCTCACCGAATGTCATAGGTCGAGGTGCGGATGCATTAGAATGGGAACTTTGAAAATTACCATCGGACTTAAACGAAAACTCATTATTATAGGAATTTTGAAAACTATTCGAATTCGTTTCAAAATTCCTATTATAAGGAGGTAAAGGCCCAAAATCATTATCATCATCATCAAAATTCCAATAACCTAAATTTTGACTTTCGTTATACTCGCCCAAGGTAATATTTGAATTTGCAAATTTTTGGGATTCTAAGTATTCACCGAAAGTCATAGGTTTGCGAGAATTTTGAGAATTATAACAAGGATTACCGAAAGAATTGGAATAAGACATGCTTACCCCAAAAATGGCTCAAGTGGCGAATTCCACAAAGTAGGTGCGCGCGGAAAGAATTCGAGCGTTTCTAAGTGCTCAAATGTTGAAGTCCTGCAAAATATTAGCAAATAATACAAATAGAAAGAAAATACTATGAAATATTAAATCAAATAAAGTCTAAAACAAACTAGTCCCCGGCAACGGCGCCATTTTGATTAAGTACGAAAAGTAGCGCGTGTAAAGACGCTAATCGTTGTTTTCGTTTCGCCAACTCAATACAAAAACCTAAGTTACTACTACACTTGCGAGGCAAGCACAACGGTAAGTCGGGTATCGAAAATCCACAGAGACGAGATGTTAGAATTTAAGTGATTTAATACTCCGAAATAAAAGTGTAAAAGGTGATAGGTTGGAAATAAAGAAAAGGGAAAAATTAAGAAGTTAAGTCTAAACTAGAATTAATAAAACAAGAGTCGGGATCGTGTCCCCACCATGGGCTAAACAACTAATAATTAGAATTTCGGTTCGAAAACATTTAATCGAGCATTTTCAATTAAGTATAAACATCACACAATAAGGAATTTAACCCAAAGTTGCGAGATTAAACATTTAACAGAAAATGGTCACACGCATCTTAAATTCGGATTACCGCTATAAACACTAACGTTGCATGACAAAGAAAGTTAAACGCATAATAATCCGACTTTAATACGCGAGGTTTCAATTAAATGCAATTTTACACAAAACCTAATTTTCGGAGCTCAACGCCCATCAATGGCGGACACACGACCCAAACCCGTAAAACTACTCACTGCACATGATTAAACTAAGTAAAATAACTAATTACCAAAGAAAACAAGAATTAAACTACCAACAACTAATAAATCAAAGCAATAAATCAAGAAAACAAAGCTTAAACAAAGAATAGCAAATAATATAAATGGAGGGGAAGATGAATAGTGCACTTACAACCCATTAATGGGGAACACCCAAAGAAGAGGAAGAAATGAGCTCTCCATACCCAAAACCCTAACTAAAAAATGAAAGATATCTTCAAAGAAAAGCCCCAAACATTCATTTAATACCCCAAAATAAACCCCCAACAAAACCAACCCAAAATAAGCCAATTTTGGTCCATATCTGATGGGACCGGTCGACCTCTGTTTTGGGACCGGTCGACCGCACTTTTGGAATTTGCCTTGGGCTGGAGGCAGCCCACTTTTCCACTTTGAACCAATTTTGACGCGTTGCACGGAAATGGCCATAACTCCCTCATACGGAATCGAAATGAGGCGTGGTCGGAACCGACGCGAAGCTAATTCAATTCTCTACATGATTCTGTTTTGAAACCCTCCAAATTATGCAGTATGAAATTACCAAAATACCCTTGAAGTAGAAGAAAATACCGAAACCTTTCGGAAATGGGCATAACTTCCACATACGGAGTCAGAATGACGCACGGTCAGTGGCCACGGAAAGATAATTTGATGATCTACATGTTGGTAACTTCATTCCATAAAAATAGTGAGTTTGAAAAGACCAAATTGCCCTTGTAGTAGCGTTCGACGACGGAACTTCTCCGAAATGCAACCGAACCTCACTTTTAGCGTTCCAATACCTACAAAAGCACAAATAACCCCTGCAAAGCATGTATATATCCAAATCCAAGGTTGTCTGGTTAATGAGCATAATTATAGGCATTTAGGACCGTAAAAGTGCTAGAATGCATAAAGATAATGGGCGGAAATATGCAATATTCGATACGAATCAAACATCATAAATGAACTTTCCAATTCTAGACGTCGTTACCATTCACATATTACCCAATACACCGTTAACCCGAAAAAGTCCTAACCGAATCCAAAATGCGATATTGGTTACCGCGAGGAGAGCTAAAACATGAAAAGATAATAAAAGAGATTATAAATATGAATTAGAGGCAATGATCCCATTTTCTTATACCGTAATCCAATGATGAGATCCATTTCCATAAAATTTCGTCTTTCTACTAGTGTACGTGAACTTGATTCCAATGCATTTACTCTTATAAATCACGTATACCGAGAGAAAATAACCACCCTTCCGAGAGATTCATTTGTGAGATCATCCCGTGAGATTTTGAAATAAAAATGAATTTTCGGATAAGTAACGTAATGATCAAACGGTGTAAATCCGCGATTAAAATTTTGGCTCCGCACACACGCACTATGATTTGAGACTCTTGAACATGAATTGACGATGACTATTCTCTGGAAAAGTTTGAGTTATATAATTTTTGCTTATTTTGATTTTTCTTTGAGTCGAATTTTGTGGGTATATTCGCTGCAAACCCTCATGAGATACAACTTGTCTTACTAGGGTAACCTAAGGGTTTAAAGGCTTGTTGCATACGCTAAATGCAATCGCTTGCCCACAAAAGAGGTATTCTATCCCATTTTTTTGAGTTGGATCATGTTTTTATTCTTTTACATTTCTCAGGACGATCAAAGTTCTAAGTTATGGGGGTTTGATTAGGCATAAATTCTTTCAAATTTACCCCTTAATTTAAAGGCTTTTATTACCTCGGAGAACGTAAAATGAATTAAGTTATCTCATATCTTTGCTAATGGTCTCGTCTAACAAGAGTCCCGAGTTTCTTGCATTTCTTATTAATTTTACATGTATTTAACAAATGAAAGAAAGAAAAAAACCGTAGGAAGCAAGAGAAAAGAAATGAGACGAATCAAAAGGGCAAAAACATAATTTCTACCAAGAATTCGGTCGAGGACCCAAAATAAAAGTCGAAGAGCTCGAATGTATGAACACGTAGGAAGAAACGGCATCCCAATCTGAGTTCTGGATTAGAAGTTATGATGACCCGAAGATGCGAGATAATCATGAGATATTAAAGAGAAATTGAAGAGAAGCTGAGAAGACAACCCGGACCAATCCGATTTAATAGAAAAACGGATCAGTCTGGGGCCCCAAAGTTACTGTAAAGAAGATGTTTAGCGGACCAGTCTGATTTTCCAAAAAAAGGGATTGGTCCAGCCCCCAAATCCCACTATAAAGATGGACGTCTAGCGGACCGATCCGGGTGCTTTGAAAAATGGATCAGTTCGGTTGCTGACCGGGCCAGTCTGGTATGTTCTGACCGGATCGATCCGGTGTACGAGATTTGATCTGATCTTCTTCTTCTTAGAGTTTTTCATTAATACAACTCTTATGAATTTCGTAAGATAGAAATTTAAAAAAAATCCCAAAAAATAAAAGGCTTCGAAATTCGTTTTGAAAAGAGCTCTGTAATTAGTTTTAGAGAAGAACACAAAAGAAAAACCCTAGTTTGATTCCAGTTGCAATTCAAGTAAATTACTTCAGTAGTTAATGCTTTAGTAGTAATTTCATTATTCTTCACTTTCAACTGTTAGTAAAAATGCTTTCTTTCATCCAAAACAAGTTTTCTTATAGTTTTAATATGTTCGGCTAAATTTTCAAGGGTTGGGGTACATGAACCCCACCCAATGTAATTCACGATAGTGGAAATAGAAATTAGAATTAAAACCCTAGATGAATTGTGTCGTAGTTGATACGATACTACTTTAATTCGACTTTTGCTTACATACTGTGCGGGCTACGATCCCGTATATATGTAATACTTAGGAGAAATAAAGACCTAATTTTAATCCAACCGTTACTTACGTACTGTGCGGGCTACGATCCCTCATATATGTAATACTTAGGAGCATTAAAAAGTAGGATTCATTTAAGGCTTTAATTCTGAATCTAGTATCCTACGAAGTGAATTACTAGGGTGTGGGGGATTGTAACCCGACCTATCTTTCTTATCTTATAGTTAAATATTTAGTTTAATCATCATTCACCTTTAGGTTAATTAGAAGTAATTGCATTTCATTTATTCGTTATTCCAGTAATTAATCATTTTCAGAATTGCATCTAGCTGTAGTCATTTCACAATTCAAATAATCTTTTTTGTTTTTTAGAAGTCAAAATTAGATTCTTCTGTCTTTCCCACATCGTTACGACTCCGTTCATCCTGTTTCCCAGAGGATCGATACTCGACTTATCGGATTATTACTTGAGCGACAAGGCTTGCATTTGAGCCTAAATAGCACGTACACTAGACACATTTATCGTCGCGTCAGAGAGACAAGTGTAGTTTCGTAGTATGGGAAGTTGGTCAGACATGGTGTTGGAGTTAGAGGTGTCAGAGACCTTTCTCGGTTAAGATTGGCCTCAATCTCTTCCCTCTCTCAGCGAACGCGATCGCGATCGCGAAGGTGATGTAGCTCTAACCAAGTCTCATACAGACTTTGTATATTAAAAAAATAATATTTGAAGGTCATCTAAATCTAAAAGGATAAAAGAGGGGAAAAGGATGAGCTTTGAGGAAGAATATACAAAAACACCCAAGATCCTAGTTTTCCATAGCCTATACCGAAAAAGTCACCGAAGAACCCGAAAATGGCCTTAATTTTTTTTTGAAAAACCTCAATTTCTAGAAAACAACCCCCAATAATTAAAACTCCTAAAACTACTACCAAATCACCACCACAAAAGGAGGTATAAACCCAAGAAAATCTCCAGAAAAACCAGAAGAGGAAAATCAAGAAAATAATAGTGAAAGAGAGTGAACGGTGATCACGACTACTTGGAAGAGAATGAAGATGACCTCAGAAAGTACAAAGACATAGGAGAAGATGATCGGAGGAGGTTTCAAAGGTAGAAGAATAGAGAGAGCATTTTTGTCTCTAGTTCAACTATGAGAGAAATGGAAGAAATAAAAGATCCCACCTAAATCACACCCACTCAATATCAAATTGGTGTAATGATTTGGCACAACTTCCATGGTCTAGAATGATGTAAAGGTTGCATGCGTGGCCCAGACGTGCATGTAAAGTCGCATTACCTTTGACGCAACCAAGGAATGGTAAATAACTAGCTGACACCTCATAAATAATAAGACCCAAGCACATGGGGGACATTACCAATACGACTGATGACCTAACCATTTTGTCCTCAAGGTATAACTTCCATTCAATAGAATGATAAGACATCAAGGTCACACTCTAGGAATTGTACATTAGTACAAGACGAGATGCCCAAAAGAGTCATCTTACAACCATAGGTAACCATGCTTAAACCGTTTCCTCTTACTAATACCGAAGGCTAAGGTCTAGGGGTAAGTGATATGCACAAGTATGGTCTCGTCCGGATGCCACCTAGGAAGAATGATCTCTACAGACTCATCCTATAAAATAGACTAATGCTCTCACCTGAGACCACATGAGCGGGCTCGTCCTATAGTGGTCTTGTCCTAAAAATGGATTTGTTAGGATGACATCTAGGCAACCCACCAGGCTCCCTAGTCTTGTCTCATGGAAGAGACCACCACTTCCATCAACATAGGTGAGGGCTTCAGATGACACTAATATTATAGGATAATAAACTCAACTTGATATGGGTGCATCAATAACAAACAACCACCCTGAGTCATCTCGGCCTCAAGTAAAGAGCAGGACCTATCATAGTCTCGACTAAGCTTAAATCTCCTATCTGCAATACCTTTTCACAATAATGAAATGAATGACAAGGGAATTTCAGTCATATCTACCCAAAATCGTTATCAACGATCAATAACCCATGTGGGGTAATATTCTTTATGACGACCTTACTTTATGCACATATAGTTGGCCCTCTCTCATTGGCCACGACCTCAGCTAGGCCTGGGAAACATGCTAGGGTGACATTGTGCATCCCCCATCCTATATAAGACACAATATATATTCTTCACTTGGATCGAATTCCAGGAACCCTATTATTACTCTGTTAAATTGGTTCTAGATATAGTTCTTGTATTGTGTATCTTACATAACCACTTGTTCCCAATTATAATGAAATTTATCTCATACTCTTTACAGTTAAACACGTATTCATCTTTGGTTCTCTTTTATCTATTCTGTTAATCTTCTCATTAATTACTGTATATTTACATTTGTGAGATACCTACACTCTAAGTGAATCTATTGTATGATATCAATATCATCAAGTAGTTTTCTCAATATACCTTGGGTCTTCAAATTATAAGTCCCCTTATTTGGTACTCCTTGATTTGGTTGGGATCAAATCATTTTGGGTAACAGGCTAAAATTTTTCATTTGGATCATTTTTCATATTTTTGTAAGAAAATATCATGCATGCATTCATTCTCATGCATTTTATTATATGATTCAATCCTAACATGATATGGTTGTATATATTACATCATTCATATTTTTAAAGATGACAAAAAGATTTTCATTGTGTTTCATTTTGTGATTATGTGATTAAGTTCTTTGATTGACTAATTTAATGAGGGAACTTAACCTAAATGTTGACTAAAACGTGGATTCTTAAATTTTTATATGTAAATGATGGATATATCAATGATAGGTTATAATTCACTTGATGAATCATAAAAGTCAAATTTGTTGAAATCGTTGGTTGTGTTTTCACTGTACTTATGCACTTGTATATCAGTTGATTCATATGATTATAGTTATGTATGTTTCATTTAGTTCCTGATTTAATCATAATTAAATCCTGAAATCTCATATTGATGATTAAAACATTTTTATGGTCCATTTGAGAATGTGTGTCATATACAATTTACTTAATGGAGTTGATTGCTAAGACATTTTCATAGACAAAAAGGGATACCATTGGTGAGATAATGTTGACTTGAATTTAATTATCTGTAGACAACCCATCCTAGGACCCCCTAAGCACCTCCTTAGGTCCTTAGCAGTAACTCATCTACTGTAAACCCCATGCCATACTCCGAGTACCGATTAAGAGGCCACCGTTCACTCTTGATCTTTTTTTAACCCTGGTCATCTTTCTCGTCTGAGTGAAAGCTTAATGAAACTTATAAGGAATCTAAATCCCCTTTCCAGTGGTCTGCCCCATGCATGAATCGTCCTTACGGTTCGGATGAACTATCGACTTTACTATAAAAAATTGATGTGGAGGACACCAGGCCACCCAGGCTCCGTTTTGAACCCAATAAACTTCCTCACCCATGGATTTTCAAAAGGCTATGAATCCCCTTTCCAACGGTCCACCCCGTGCGTGAATTGGACTTATAGTTCAGATGAACGATTCGTTTTACTCCAAAAATTAATTTGAAGGCCACCGGGCAATCCTGGGTTCCATTTGACTCTTGTCAACTCTTAATATCAAATGAGACTGAATGAATCTTCAAAGGTCTCTGAATCCCCTTAACAACAGTCTGCCCCGTGCGTGAATCAACCTTGTGATGAGGATGAACGACCCATTTTACTCGGAAGGGTCACCGGGAGTTTTTGACCTCCCTTTCACCAAAGTTAATTCTTTGAACCGAACGAAAATGAGTGAATCTTTGAAGGGAACCAAATACCCTTTCCAATGGTCTATCATGTGCACAAATTAGCCTTACGGTTCAGACGAATGATCCATTTTCCTCTAGGAATTTCCTGTCTAGTAACCAACGGGCATTTTCGGGCCCCGTTTGACCTCGAACAACTCCCAAACCCGGGAGTAGATTAATGGATTCTTAAAGGGCACTGAATACCCTATCCAATTGTCCGTCCCATGCACAATTTATGGTCATTTTTTCAGAAAACCTCTCTCAGACTACCCATTGGTAATCCCATGACCCTACCTATCGGCAGTGTGTCTAGGTTTTAATGCCTATAAGAAGGTCTAGGACCATGCCGATCGACACCCTTCGTTTTCAATGCCTATAAGAGGCCATGACCTTACTTTGAAGGACACATCTTAGACACCTCAAGATCCCGAAACATCCTTCTCAGCAATTCAAAGAGAATCACCTCGAATCCAGAGTTGTTCTTTCCTAAAAAGTCCATTTTCACATTCCTTCCACCGTTCTCATAATCTTTTGAGTACCCACCTCCTCTATACACCATCCGGTCATCTTAAGATCAACGCATCTGTAAGCGAGATCTAATTCAAGTCTTCATAAGGAGGTCCATTTATTCCTCTGTCTTTAAATTCTCTTGATTTTTGCATTAGTTACTTAATTTTTGCCTTAGTATTTTACTTCATTACCTCACGCATCTTAATTCCAAGATTATTATTATTATTATTATTATTATTATTATTATTATTATTATTATTATTATTATTATTATTATTATTATTATTATTATTATTATTATTATTATTATTATTATTATTATTATTATTATTGTTGTTGTTGTTGTTGTTGTTGTTGTTGTTGTTGTTGATGTTGATGTAAAAAATTAAATTTGACCTAATTATTTTAATCACAGATAAAAATGAGTAAAGAAATAAGACAATAGACTTTTAAAGTGGTTCAGCCTTAAGAGAATGACCTACATCTACTGTTTTTGTATTACTGATTATTTTGCCTTGAATTCTCGATAAATGATTTTACCAAGAGATTCAGCATGTCCCTCTAATGGGGAGATTACAATGTATTTATAGCCATGAGGCTGTACATGTGAATGAATAATGCATAGCTGTCCAGTAGGCGTATGATAATAACTGTACATTTAATGCGCAATTATCCTTGATGCGTTTGCCACAAGTATTTGAGTTTCTCGGACCGACTTAGTAGCTCGGACTGCCTAAGTAGCTTGACACTCTTGAGCTGCTCGGGGCCCCTGGGCTACTCGTGGCTTTTTAGTTACTCGGTGATCTTGAGTTATTAGGAGTATAGTAGTTCCTCGGGGGGTTAAGTAGCTCGGTATAAACTTTTACAGTTGCCACCTAGGATGACACGCGTCTTCAAATAATAGGTCCATATCAGCAGAATAAATTTGGTATCAATAGAAGCCCCCAATGTTTCACAATTCGAGGTTGAGGAGGAGTGTGGAACATTCTTCTCGAAATTTGGCGGGATTAAATAGTCATCCTGAATTTTAGGAGTGTTTTCCTTGTATTTATTTCTTCTTTGAATTCATAGAATCAGACTTCACGAATGTTTTATATTTTTCTAACTGCTTCGGTTTTGGTGCCCTTTTTCTCCTTTTAGGTGCCGGTAACGCAAACGTCTTTCTTTGTAATCATTATTTTTACCCATTACCAAGGTAAGGTATTTAAGCGCTGTAGAAAATCCTATCGTGTTTTACTTTTTCAAATCTGTATCTTTGAACTATTCATTTCTTCTCTATCTTGTGCGTTCATTTTCTTCCATCGTTCGTTGTCAACTGATTCACTCCTTTCCTGTAAGATTTTCTTCCTTTTCCTTTATTTACTTTGTTCATCATGGTTTACCTTGTTGAATCTCTTGACAAATTTCGCTCTGAATTTTCAATTCCTTCATGGGTCATTTTGGAGGAACTTTCTGAACCTTCTGACTATTTCTCTTTGGCTGAGGGACACTAGTTCCCAAGTCTCTTTGTGGCCGAATGTGGCTTTTCTTTTCCTCCAAATCCTTTATGTTTGGAGTTCTGTCAATATTTTGACGTTGTTCCAGCAAAAATAGCACCGAATACCTGGAGAATAGTTAATGGAGTCCATACGTTAAATCAAATTCATAGAACCCGTTTAGGAATTCCAAAAATTATGTTTTGTTACAGATGGGTTGTCAGCGATAGTATTTTTTATTTAAAAACTAGGTTTTTGAATAGGGCTTTAGTTGTCAATCTTCCAGATGCCAATAGAGATTACTTTGAACATGGGGTTGTTATGAAAAATTGGCAACATGCTCCATTAAATGGAGATGATGTATATCAGGGTCCCAGGTGTCCCCGTTATGGCAATGGAATAGGTTATTTTTTTATTTTTTGAAATCTCATTTTCTTGATGTTTGATAAAATGTATCGCTGACATTTAATTTTTATTATTTGCAGTTGACAGCAAAAGAAAGTCTCAAAAGGAGACAGAGGTTAATTCAAAGCATTTGAAACTTCTCTGGAGTTTGCATCAGTCTGTGGCTGAGGAACACATTAGGTCGGCCTCTTATTTGTTGCAGTGCAAGAGTTACACTTCGTCCTTTACTACTCGTCCAGTGACAGTTGACGTCGACTAAGTACCAACTTCTGAAACTGGTGTGGAAGGTTCCTCCTCTGAGTTGAATATTCCTCTTAGTAACATAATGAAGAGAAGAAGAGCGCCTTCTTTGACAAATCAGACCTTGCCAATGTGGTGGCAAAGAGAAGAAAACAGAATGTCCCAGAAGAAGGGACAAATATTATTGATGCGCCTCCTCCTGCTACTACTGAAAAAGTTGTTGAGAAGCCCCCTGTGGCTCCGAGCAAGGTTGTTGCTATCTCTCCTCAAAGAGAGGTTATCGTCATATCTCCAACAAAGCCATCGTCTTTAGTTGAAACTTTTCCTGCTCCCCCGAGGAGATTAAAGAAAAGTTCGTCTGAGAGACCTGTTGGGCCTGTCCTTCAACCTTTAAATGTTGAAAGTGTTGTTCCCACTTTTGTTCCTCCGACCTCTAGAATGGGCTCTGTGAAGTCTTGGATTATCCCCGAAATCCAAGTTATCGAATACACTCTTCCTCGTGACAGGGTCACTGCCTTGGCAGCTCAACATATTGCCTCAGTAAGTATTACTAGTCTAAGTTTTCACTTTTCACTGAAATGTCCCTGTATTGACTCAAAATTGTTTATTTCTTTAGCTGGTAACATGTTTCAACAGCATTCTGAAGAAGGATGAGGCTACTAAATCTTCAAGCTCCTCGGGAGGTGTAGAGGAAGCTTTTGTTGGTCTAACTCAGTCCTTAAAGGACTCTCGTCAGAAGTATAAAGAAGATAAAGTGTCTTGGGAGAAGCAACTCAAATCCATTGAGCAAGAGAGAGACCGAGCTGTGGAGGCCTCCAAGAGTTTGGAGAACAAGATGAAAGAGTTTGAGAAGAATAATCAAGATCTTGAGGAGAAGATCAAGAATGCTGAAGAGCTTGATAATAAGCTCAAAATTGTTGAAGAGGAAGTTGGCAGACTTCATGAAGTTGATCGCCAGAAGGAGGAGGTGGAAGGGAAGTTGAAAGTTGTCGAGGATATCCTTAGGGAAAGGACCTCCTTGGGGAAATAAAAGAGGAAAAAGGCTGTCAAAAAGTCTTTTAGCACCGGTTGGGACAAAGGTTAGAACAAAGGCCTAGCTGCCATATCTTCTCAGATGGAGTTTGCTAGCCTTAAATACTTCAGGGATGGATGGGTTGCAGCTTTGCAGGAGCTAAAGATAGCTGAGAATTCCGAACTGTTTTAGCGACATGTTCATGGTCCTCCTCCCTCTCCTGGAGAAGAAGAAGAAGAGGACGAAGCTGCCTCCGAGGAATCTTCCATGATAGTTGGGGACCAGGCCCTTGTTGTTGAACCATGCTTCGAGTAGCCCCAACCAGCTAACACTTCTGCCGAGCAGCTTTTATTGCCCTCTGAACAACTTTCATTGCCCTCCGAGCAACCAACCTCTTCGTCCAAGCCTTCCGAGGAAATCTTAGGAAACAAGGAGAAGGTGTAGAGTTGTTCGGATCTTTCTTTTATTTTTTTGTTGAATGTAATTTTGGACTATGTACTTCTTTTTGTGATGAAATAAAATTCAAACTTTTTGTTGTTTGTCTTGACTCATTCTTCTACTTGTTCTGTCTGCATTCTTATTGATTCTTTCTATCTCTTTTCTTTACTAGTTTATGGCCAGGATGGAGCTATTATCAGCTCATGACACGGAATTGATGAAGAAATGTAACGATTACTTCACAGCTGGTCATGCAGACTTAAACGAGGCTCAAATTATTGACATCCTTGGTCCGGATACTTCTGAGCGAGCAGTCAAAGCTTATCAATATCTGAAGTGCTCGCTCGACCATGCAGTCGCCAACAATGTGGCATATTACGAGATGATTGAAGATCTTCAGGGTATTATCGAGGAACTCCAACAACAATATAAGGAGTCTTCTATCCTTTTGCATCAGGGGTATGAGAAAAAATATCAGCAACTAAATGCTAACAAATTATATGATAAATTCATCCCTGCCTACAAGAAGAAAGAGAGCATTCTAAAGCTCGAGGTTGAGGAGCGTAGGCAAATCGCTAAACTATTGGAGGAGGAGAATAATGTTTTGCAAGAGGAGATATCCCGACTAAAATCTGCAGCATCTTCCTCTGGAGCTTTGGTCCCTGTCAATGATGAAGGTTTCTCTTTTTTGGAATTAGAGAACGCCAACTTACGAGATGAATTGGAAACTTTGAAAAGAGTTGGACCTTCTACCTCTACTCGCGGACGAGCAAGATCTTCTTCTCGGGGACGAGCAAGGGCTGGTCGGATCTTTATTGAAGATGAAAGAACTCAAGAAGCTTTGGAAAATTAGGCAGTTCAGTTGATGGCAAAGAACCAAGCTTTAGCAGAGATGTCTAAGAAGAATCTGAACCTCAGCGAGCAACTTTCCACACAAAGCTCTGCCTTGGAAAATAAGGACATCCTGATGAAGAATCTCCACAAGTAACTGGAGAGGTTAACTTACCAGTTCCATAAACAGCCCAGAGAGTTTTGGATGGCTGGTTACAATGAAGCACTCTGCCATCTTGATGCCCGTTTAGAATAGTCGAACAACGAAGGGTACAAACAGGGATGGTTGAATGCTCTTTGTGTTCTAAAATTGGAGAGAGGTCATTTTTTGTGGGATTACTACACTCCTGGAGTTCTTAATCTAGATGTGCCTCCTTTCAAGCTTGACCTTAGTTGGATTCCATCCCGGGCCATTCCTCGTGTTCTAATATCCAAGTATCTTGATGACTACAGTCTCCATTCAAACTTTGAAATATCTCGGCCATAACATCTACTTGATCGTCCTTCTATAATGAACGTCAGAATGTTGCAAGATCTGAACTTCATAAATTCCCCTTACAGTCTTGATGATCCTCTAGCTGGGGTAGACCCTGTGTCAAAGGCAGAGGGAAAGAAACGTATAGAATAAGGTTTGTTTTTGTAATGAACTTCATTCATGCAATTTGCAATTTATCATATGTAATTTGTTCTGGTTTTAATGAAGAAATCTTTAGTTTTCTTTGCAATTGTTATTGGTTTGGAAATATTTTATGAAATATCTCTTTTATTTAATGATGAATATGTACATATATCTGTAAAAAGACAAAAATTTCCTGTGTTATAGCAAATTACCGACCAACCGGAGTTGTTGGTAATTTGCTTCCTGACCAACTTAGAGTTGGTGGTAATTGATTTGCCAACCAACCGAAGTTGTTGGTAATTGATTTGCCGACCAACCGGAGTTGGTGGTGGTTGCTTCCCGACTAACTAAGAGTTGGTGGTAATTGATTTGCCAACTAACCTAGAGTTGGTTCTAATTGCTTCCCGACCAACTTAGAGTTGGTGGTAATTGATTCCCGACCAACCGGAGTTGGTGGTAATTATTTCCCGACCAACTTAGAGTTGGTGGTAATTGATTTGCTGACCAATCGGAGTTGGTGCTATAATTGATTCTCGACCAACCGGAGTTGGTGTAATTATTTCCCGATCAACTTAGAGTTGGTGGTAATTGCTTCCCGACCAACTTAGAGTTGGTGGTAATTTATTTGCCGACCAATCCGGAGTTGGTGGTATTTGACTTGTACAGTATGTAGCACTGATATTCTGGAAAATTTTTAACGAACAAAAAAAATGGGAAAACCTCACTTTATTCATATTGAAAAAATTGTATTACATAGAAATTTCAACTACTGATAATACTTTCGAAGATGCTCTGCATTCTATGCATTCTTGAATTCTTCTCCTTCCAAGGTTTCAATCCTTTATGTCCCTAGACGAACAACTTCTGTCACTCTGTAGGGTCCGTGCCAGTTGGCTTCTAGTTTATTATGCTTTTGGATGACTTTCTTTAACATGTAATCCCTTTCCTTCAAATCACATTTCTTGACTCTTTTATTGTAGAACGAAGTTGTTCGTTGTTGATACGCGGCATTTCTTATATTTGCTTCTTCTCTGACTTCTTCTAGCATATCTAGATCTAATCTTCTCATCAAATCACTAATAGGAGAATTGAAATTAAGTACCCTATGTGTAGGTAGACCTAATTCAACAGGTATGACAACTTCACTCCCAAATGCCAGCATGTATGGGGACTCTCCAGTTGATGTTCGTGGTGTGGTGCGATATGCCCAAAGCACAGACTATAGCTCGTTAATCCAATTTGCCTTTGCATCATCCAGTCATTTTTTCAAACCATTTAGCAACGTTCTGTTTGTCACCTCAGTTTGTACATTGCTTTGGGGATGATCTGGTGCAGAATGGACTTTTAATACATTCGATTGTTGATAATATGCAGCGAATTCTTCGTTGTCAAACTGGGTTCCATGGTCAGTAATGAACGATGTGGGAGGCCGTATCTGCAAATTATATTTTTCCAAATAAATTGATAGACTTTTGTGTATGTCATATCAATGAGGGGTTCAGCTTCCACCCATTTAGTAAAATAATCCACCGCGACCACTAAGTATTTGAATCTTCCTTTAGTTGTTGGCAGTGGCTCGACCAAGTCTATTCCCCATATAGCGAATGGCCAAGGGGATGTTATGGGTGTTAACAATGCCTGAGGAGTTCTTCGGATGGACGAGAAGCGTTGGCATTTGTCACATTTTTTAGCATAAGCTGCGCAGTCAGCCCTCATCGTCGGCCAGTAATATCCCTGCATTGTTATCCTTCGTAAGAGCATTCGACCAGCCATATAGGCTCCAGAAGACCCCTCATGAACTTCTTCGATCAAGTCTTTCACTTCGGAGGGATGAACACATCTTTGTAGCGCTGCTATAACTCCTCGTCTATATAAAATACCATTGGTTAGTACATAACGAGCAGCTTTGAACTTCAATTTCTTAGCTGTGAGTTTGTCAATTGGTAAGGTTCCCTCTTCAATATAGGCCCTGATGGGATCCATCCATGATGGTCCCAAATCAAGAGCAATGAAGTTCATGACCAGATCTTCATCTATGCTCCGACCAGCTAGAATCTCTATTGGGATTGTTCTTCGTAGCTCGGTGCGTGTGTCTGATGCTAATCGGGCTAGTGCGTCTGCTCTTGCATTCTCTAGTCTTGGTACTCTGATCAGCTGAACAACAATAAAACTCAATACCAATTCCATTGCTTTTTCATGGTACTTGATCATCAACTCTCCCTTTTCCGCATACACTCCAAGAATCTGATTTACGATCAGCTTCGAATCGCTGAATACAACAACCTGCTCTGCCTTCATCATTCTGGCTAGGCTTAAACCTGCAATCATTGCTTCATATTCGGCCTCATTATTATAAGCTTTAAATTGAAAGCACAGAGCATACTCCATATCGACCTCATCTGGACTTTTCAAAACAATCCCTGCTCCACTACCTGCATTGCACGAAGAGCCATCTACATACAAATTCCATATGGGTAACTGATCATCAAATTTTGATCGGAAAAAATTCCTCGGTGGAATATTTGATGATCCTGTAACATCCACAGGCTGGTCGGTATTCAACTTCTGTTCTTCAGAGGTGTCAAGATAGGTGAACTCTGTGATAAAATTTGCCACTGCCTTCCCTTTAAGCGACAATCTAGGCTCATAAACTATGCCATATTCACTAAGTTCTACTGCCCAGTACATCAATCTCCCTGATTTTTCTGGTTTATGAAGAGCTTGCCTTAATGGCATATCAGTATACATAACTATGGTATGATCTTGGAAATATGGCCTTATTCTTCTACTCGCTTCGATCAACGCTAGTGCCAACTTTTCTAGTCTTGGATATCTGATCTCTGCCCCTCGGAAGGCCTTGCTAGTGTAATAGATTGGTTTTTGTACTCCATCCTCCATTCTTATTAACGTCGAGCTCACTGCTTTTTCCGAAACTGCTTGATACAAGTATAGTCTTTCTCCCATCACTGGTCTGGACAACAATGGAGGTATCCCCAAGTATTTCTTCAACTCTTGAAAGGCCTTCTCGCATGCATCATTCCATTCAAACATTTTTCGGAGTGTTTTGAAGAATGGGAGACATCTATCAGTTGGTCGTGACACAAATCTATTAAGTGCTGCACCTCGCCCTGTGAGACTTTGCACTTCCTTCTTCGTCGTTGGAGATCGTAGCCCCAATAGAGCCTTGATCTTTTCAGGGTTCACTTCAATACCTCATTGGTTGACAATATACCCGAGAAACATGCCTTCCCGTACTCCGAATGTGCATTTGGTAGGGCTCAATTTCATTTGATATTTTTCTAGTTGATCAAAGGTCTGGCCTTGGTCAATTAGATGATCAGCAACTTTCTTGCTTTTCGTCAGCGTATCGTCAACATGAACCTCCATATTGTGGCTGATTTGCTCTGCAAACACCTTGTTCATCAACTGCTGATACGTTGCACTTGCATTTTTAAGTCCAAAAGGCATAACATTATAGCAATAAGTTCCCCTTGGGGTGATAAAAGAGGTACTCTCCCTATCTTCAGGCTTCCTTTTAATTTGGTTGTAACTAGAATATGCATCCATGAAGCTCAACAATTCGTGTCCCGAGGTAGCATCCACCATTTGATTGATTCGGGGCAGAGGGAAATGATCTTTTGGATAAGCTTTATTAAGATCCACACACATCCTCCACTTGTTGTTTTTCTTCTTTACCATCACCACATTAGCTAGCCAATAAGGATATTTGACATCCTCTATAAAACAGGCTTTCTAAAGCTTCTCGACCTCTTCTTGTATAGCTTGGTTCTGTTCAGGACTGAATGCTCTTCTTCTTTGCTTCACTAGCTTGATTTCTTTGTTCACATTAAGTTCGTGACATAGTAAATATGGGTCTATCCCTTGTATGTCTTTCGTGGCTCCATGCAAAAGTTTGTTTCTGCTTCTTAGGAAATCTATCAATTCCTATTTTAATGGGGCATCCAACGACGCACCGATTTGAGTTGTTCGTTTCAGGTGTTCGTCGTCCAGAATGATAGTTTTAGTAGCCTCCATGACTTGAACCTTGACGAGCTGAGACTCATCTCTTGGGTTTAAAGTCTCAATCTACGCATCTTCTATTTCATTTACCTGATAAGTAGTAGTCTTCTTCCTGGATTCTTCATGCTCTTCCTGCTCGGCAGATGAATAGTAGCATTCCCGAGCTACTTTTTGGTCACCCTTCACCACTCCTACTCCAACGTTGGTTGGGAATTTTAAACATTGATGTAAGTAGATGGTACTGCTTCGAACTTCTTCAAGCCTACTCTTCCCATGATGATATTGTAAGCTGACTGGACATTTTTATCCATCACGAAAAAGTGCACTCTTTCTGTTCGACAAGCTGGCCATGTGTCGATGAACATATCCAACTTAATCGTCCCAAGTGGAAAAACTTTCTTGCCAGTAAAACCGAGGAGGGACCTATGATATGGCTCCAACTGGGATAGTTTTAGGTTCAAACTATCAAAACATGGGTAGAACATAAGATCTATCGAGCTGCCATAATCTACCAATACTCATGAAATCACTACTTCCTTCATCCTCATTTTGATCACAAATGGGCCATTATGAGGATATAACACGCCTTCGAGGTCGTTCTTAGAAAAACCGATGACCAGTTTATCTTTTTTCACCTTCCTCGGGCGATCATCTTTAGCTAGATTTATTCGTTGAATGTACGAACAAGCTTGAGCCTCATTGAGGTAAGCTTTCCTCTCTACAGTAAGGTCTCCACCTCCTGCATCTCCACCTGTAATGACATTGCAATTAAATGATCCAAAATGAATTGAAATTACCTCACGTTCTGGTTGTCTCGATCTTTTGGGGAGATCGGGGTCATCTTCTGGATCATCTTCATGATCCTTTTTCTTGTCATCTTTTGCTCGGAGAGGAGATTTCGACCTTTGCCTTCCTCATTCATTGGTTCGACCACCGTTTTGACGATCAACATACTTGGACAGTTTTCCTTGTCTAATGAGTGCTTTAATTTCATTCTGAAGAGCTATACAATGCTTGGTCGTGTGACCATGATCTTTATGGAATTCACAATATTTAGACTTGTCTCTCTTATCAGGATCTGCCTTCATTTTTGCTGGCCAAGCTAGTTCCTCGCTGTTCTTGATCTCTTCCAGAATGTGATTTATATCCACCTTCAAGGGAGTATAATTTTCGTATTTCTTCATCTGTTCCAATGCTTGCTTACCCTTTGATTTCCTGTTACCACCATTGTTCTTTTGTTCCTTCTTTTCATTTTTACCATCTTCCACCTTGATCTCCTTAGTGTCTGCGTTCTTCTTCGCAGCCATGGCTTCCTCGGCATTCATAATTTTTGCTGCTTTTGCCATCAGTTCCGCCATGGTCCTAGGTGGATCTTTGGCTAAAGTATAGTACAATTTATTGGGCAACAATCCACTCATCAAAGCAGTAATTGCAGTTTTTTCCTGGTAATCAATTACTAACAGTTTCTCGTTATTAAAACGAGTAATATAATCCCTGGTGCTCTCACCTGCCTTCTGTCTAACACTTAGCAAGTGTGCTACTCGTTTGACTGGCTTAGATCCAAAACAAAATTTTCCAATAAAGAGCTCTGCTAGCTAAAAGAAAGTTGCAATTTTCCCCCGAGGAAGGTTATTGTACCACATCTGAGCAGATCCAGTAAGGGGTCCTGAAAATGCTCGGCATCGCATCTCGTCTGGAATAGCCTAGATATCAGCAGCTGCTTGGTATTGTTCTATATGGAGAACATGATCTGTTTTGCCATCGTATTTAGGTGTTACTACTGGGGCTTTGAATTTCGACGGTGTGGGAAAGTCCACAATCTCTTGTATGAATGGTGTTCCTCAGACAAAGGTCCTTTGTAGAGGATTCTTGGTTTTAGCCATCTCCCATAATCTATCCTCCAATCTTTGAATTGAGCCTTTCCATGCATCATTTCCCTCTTCGATCCTATTGGTTCACTACAAAAAAAAGTAACATTTGAGACGGTGGCTTAATAGTCCCAAAAGTTGGTTTATCCGTCTCAAATACTTTTTGGGACGCTATTTGGGACGGCTAGTGGGGGTCTTTTTGATAGGGGGTTATAAATACTTTTTGTCACGCCATAGCCATCTCAAAAGAGTTTTTTGAGACAGGAACAAATCCGTCTCAAAAAGTCCTCATTTTATATGACCCTTTTGAGACGGCACGAGAGCTGTCACAAAAGAGTGCTTTTGAGACGAGAATTAATCTGTCTTAAAAGGTTATTATTTTAGAAGACCTTTTTGAGACGACAACATAGCCGTCTTTAATATATTTGTTGGGACAGTTTTAACCATCCCAAAAGAGGTAAAGGAATCTTAAAATTTTTGCACCAATATTTTGTGAACAATAAAATCTACGCTAAATTTTAATATAGAATTGAATTACATTTGAGACAACACAAACAACAAATAATTATAAAATGTAATACATAAGATGATTTTCAACTAGCACAACGAATCATTTTCATTCAATAATAATTAAAGTTCTTACAACCATCTCCAGATATTCATCAAAATAAAAATGATAACACTAAGTTCAAACATTTGACTTGATAACAAAAATACATTAATTTCTTATACTCCAAAACACGAAATGCTTTTATCAAAGTGATTCCGCAACACAAAAGCGTACGAACTCCAAAACCATTGATCGATATTTTCATGTTCTACAAAAATCGTCACCTGCACAAAAAACAAATAGTGTCAATTGTGTCATAATTAATACCCCACTCATCAACAATACAATGTGCAAAATGAATCAATATAGTATATTCTCATCACAAACAATATAGATATTTAACTACTATTATTTTTTTAAAAATTCGGCAGAATCTCCTTCGTTTATTCATAAAAACCACAGGTAGCCAACCTGTTTTAAACATTAAAATTGATTCTAAGAATGCTATACACCAACCAATAGCAAATTCTCACCACCACCATAACAAATTCTCACCACCACCATAGCAAATTTTCACCGTCACCATTGAAAATTTGACTTTAAAAGAGAGAATTAGACTTACCCCAATCTGTTGCGTTGTCGACAGCTTCGCATTGCTTCTTGAACATTTATTTAGCTTTATTGAACTGAAGTTACATCTCTTGCAAAACAAATTATAGTTTCGCAGTTTCTTGCATTTTCACTACTTCCACATCAACCTACAAACAGAGAATGCAGGTGCAATCCACATTACAACTTGGATCATTTTATGCAGACTAGGATTTGGATGCAACATCATAAGTATTTAAAATTGAATGATATCTTGTAAAAACAATGAACCAACATAAAGTATATGTTGTCAAAAAAACTTCATTACACAATTACCAAATCGCAAATATTTACACAAGTGAGAAAGCTCATATAAATATTTATAGATAGTTATACTATGGGAAAAATCCCAGCCCTGTCTTCAAATCACAATGAAGTTGGTAACAAAAATTATTTAAGTGTAAATTATACTTTTCAACCTCAAGTTTACACCAAAATTTTAAATGAGAGTTCATGTTTCAATTGCTCAAATATATTTGTCTAATTTCATGGGAATGAAAACAGTTAGAGAGAACGTGATAGCGAATGATAAAGTAGTGTTGTGGTTAATGACTGATAAAGTGATAGCAATTGAGAAAGTGGTGACTGATATAGGACTAGGGAACTATGCCAACCAAGTTAGGGCACCAATAACTAATAAACAAAAGACGAAAAGGGCTTTGTGTACTTTAATTAACTCCAAATGTACACGTAAAATGGAAAAAATCCATTTCTCAATCCATATTCAATCCAAGTGTACTGGTAAAACTCATTTTCAAACTCAATTTTAATCGTGGCCGTGCATTTACAAATATGGGCTTCGGGGTTGTAAGTCTTATTAGCCCAGGTATATTACTTTTCCTTGATAGAAATTGGTATTTGAATCAAATGTTGTAGACAAATTGAAACGGGTATTTGAATCTAATGCAGTAAAAGTATTACTTGGATACAAAATACAGTGCAACTACTACGAGTTAATGGAAATAGCGACATGTAACTAACAATTGGGAACATCCCCTTAGCTTTCATCCCGGTTGTTTTTTCAGATGCGACTTCATTTTTTTTAAAATAATGACAGATGGAATATCTAAAATGATGCTGGATTAGTGGTTTTTCTTTTACAGTCGCATTTATAAGTTATTTTTAATGCTACTAGTTATAAAACAGTAAAGAATTTGAAGGACTTATTCAAGTGGTTCTTGGGATGAGCTGCCAATTCCACATAATAGTTGTAAATTCTTTCAATGAAAAAGATTGTGAATCTTTTCCTTTGTTCTGTAGTCAAAGCATGTATATGGTAAGAGGAAATCTTCATGATTGGTATTTTTATAAAAAAAAATGAGATGGCACTTTTAATTATCAATAAAAAAAGGTCTAAGCAAAATATGCATGACCTGAATTAAGAACACAAAGATAGACAAATATGCTTTCTGTTTATCTCAAACACATGAGAATTACAGAGAAGAATAAAGTTGAAGAAAAAGCATGAAAAAACAATACCAAATCACTCTAGATATTGGTAGTTTTAGAGCATATTTCTTAATGGATTATATTTTCCCTAAAGAACCACATCTTGTACAGTTTTTATTTGTCATAACTTAAAGATTAAATGTTGATTTATTTTTTCATAAAAAACAAGTGTCCAGTCCACAAGAAAAATAACAAGTGTCCAGTCTACAAGAATGGAGTGTTTATATCAAGATAATAGAGTTGTCTCAAGATAATGAGGTGGATCACAATAACTTTTATGACTCTTGTGAATTTGTATCTAATTAAGAGTTCAATTCTCACAAGAGTGGTTATAAAGAAGATCATTTTGAAGAGATGGAACAGTAGATGAACGGAGTAGAGCCTGTAGAGTCTTCAACATGGAGATTAGTGGTGTCTTTGATATGGACAAGAAGTTGTATGATATATATGATGAATCTTATGTAATGGTTGATCACTAAGAATCCGAAATCAAACCACTAATTTTGAAAATGATGCTCTCACAGAAGTCAAACCTCATACACCCATAAGCAGAGTTTATATTTTCGATCGATATCTGGTTTCTCTTATCCAATCACCGTCGGGGTTTCAACCTTTATGACCCTAAACATGTCTTCTTATGAAGTCCCATGTCCTTCCCTCAATTTCCTCCCTGAGCAGGTTTTAATTAGAAGTTCTTGTAATGGTTTGATTCTCTGCCAATGGGAACAGGAGGAAATCGCGAACGAGGAGTGGGAAGCACTTCCCAAGCCTGACTATTATCAGGGAGAAGAGCCCAGCATAGTGCTCACATTTGAGGCCTCTGAGCTCAATTTTGAACCGTGCTATCAGGTCATATGGCCTTTCTTGTTATGCGACGGGGTGGTTACTCATTTCGAGAATTACTCCTCTGATATCAGGTCGTTATTGGGTGCGAATTGTGATGAGTTGGACGGTTCGCAGCAGAAGGAAAATTGGTTTTACGCGAATGGCATTACATATTGGGTAACATGGTCTGGTGAGTTTTTATCCTTTGAGGTGAAGAACGAGCTCTGTGAGGTAAACACACTGCCTCTTGAGAGAACACACAAGGGTGGTTTGTGTTTAATGGAGGGGGAGTTATACAACATTGAGTTTTACAAACTAAATGGAAATGAGGTTGTGATAGGTGTGTATGGGTGTATGAATATGGGCTTTAAGGAGAGTATTAATGTAGAATTTCCACATGTAAGGGAGGATGATAATGGAGATTGTTGGGTTTTGTCAGGTCTTAACTCTGATTTCTTGGTGATTCTAGTGGGAGGCTTTGCGTACACTTTTCATGTGAGGGATCAGACAATTGAAGTGATTGGTAGGGCACTGATGGACACCATCGCTTGGTACCTGCCGTATGTGAATAACTGAGAGAAATTCAAAGTCTTTCAATAATGACACAAAATTCAGCAACATTATTAAAATTATCCCCATTGTGCTTAGCAAATGCCACTCGTATTTTTCATTGCAATTCCTTATATATCCCCGAATGCCATCACTTTTGTTAGCAATATTCACAACTCCATATGTGTTGGATTTATACATGGTAAAGCAGGATGGATTTTAACATTTCACCTGTAAACAGATATGTGCCCCCTCTACTTTTGAGATCTTCAACCTGTAAAGCCATTTCACCCTGTAGTAAACAAAGAGCTTCCAATTAATATCAATATCACCAAATGAGAAAAATCATTGTAATATATATTTATATACACCAAAAATTAAGAAGAAAAATAGTCGACACTTATGAATCGTATATACACCACTAAGTTGGATGCTCTGAGTTTAACATTGTTTGAATCATAAAAAGTTACTACTTATGAAAAAGGTGTTATGTAGGGACTGTGGTAGCTAAATATCCTGACATCCTCGCTTACTGTCGAGGGTGATTAGAAGAAAATTATGTATTTGATTTATCCTATATTCATCTTAATTTTCCTCACCGAAACTTAGCCCGAATATATTACGGGTTTTGCAGGCTTCAGATTTTGGGCTAGAACTATTTGTGCTCAAACTCAGGTCGCAATTGTTTAGAGATTCAGACCCTAATTGGGGATAACCCTAAATTTCTCACTAATTTGAGAGTTTTTTGCGTTTTATCATCAAACTTTATTTAGTGTAGGTTACTAAAGTTCATAATCTGGTTTCACTAAGTTTATTTAGTGGAAATTAGGCTCTAATTAGTCGGTGTTCCAAAGAGCACTAGAGGATCTACAAGAAATGGTTTACTTACACTGATTAGTCGGTTCCCAACTTAAAACTATGATTGTAGAAGAGTTTGTTTAATAGTAAGATCTATTTTATTTTGGGATCATATATTCATATTAAGAGGTCCATAATTTTCACTCTGCAGTCTATACGAACTTTTGTGGTTTAGTTAAATTAAGGTGATTTTGTGCGATCTTAGCAAGTCCAAATTTTTATCAATTATTTGTTCCCAAATGTTTTTAGGCATCTTTGGCATCATGTTATCTGCAATATTTTTATGAAATCGGCTAAAAGAAATGTCAGGGCACTCTCATATTGATTTTGATCATGAAATGTATTAGTTTGTGTTCCATGTATTCTAATAAGTGTTGATGAGGAGAGCTGGCAGAATATTGTTTTCAAAATATTAGCCTTATTATTTTCTCATTGGGCATGTATCTTGGTGATCAGATGTTGGTTGATTTGGATGGTTTCACGCAATAATGTAGTTAATCTCCAGGTTTCCCAAGAAGAGATTTGTTTACATAATTTCCTGTGATAGAATCGTTCAACTTCTGTTTTGAGATGTTCATAATAGCATCGAAATCGAGACTACAGAACGTAGATTGTTTCTATTTATTCAAATCAATCCGCCCTCATTTCTCTCGTACCTTTCGACTCACTGACCTTCATGATATTTCTGTTGACCTCCCATCAATTGGAAGGCCTTTGGCTTATGCACAGAAGTTGATTTTTGATGTGGATAGAGGAGAAACCATTGATACCCAACTCCTATTCAAAGTTCAGACCTTTTGACTTGCAGTAGAGGGAGTTAGAATTGCTTTAAACAAGGTTGTCCGGTGCCCTATTAGCAAGCTCGCTTGCCCAGATAGTTTTAGATCAATGATCAACTTCTCATCCCAGACCAGATTTTGATGCCATGCCTATGATGATGCTTGTGGGTCATTACTCAACAGAAAAAATGACATTCATTAAACATTTGCTCAGGAGTAGTTATCCAAGAGCTCATATTGGACCTGAGCCGACAACAAACAAATTTGTTGTTATGAATAGACCTAATGAAAAGAGTATTCTAGGGAATAACATTATTTTCCGATCAGACATGCCATACAATGGTCTAACTACTTTTGGAACTGCATTTTTGTCAAAATTCGAGTGTTCTCAAATGTCACATCCTCTGTTGGAACATATTATGTTTGTCAATACTCCTGGAGTTTTATCAATAAGAAAAATAATAGACGTAGTGAAGTTATGATTTTACAGGTGTCACGTCTCAGTTTGCCGCAAAGTGTGACCTCATTCTTATTCTCTTTGATCCTCACAAACTTTATATTAGTGATGAATTTAAATGCGTGATTTCATCTCTATGTGGACACGATGACAAGATTAATGTCGTGTTTATATTAGCTCATTTTGTTCGAGAAAGAACAAGATGACCTTCTTGCTGATTTAGAAGACATTTCAAAGAAGGCCTGCGATCTTCGAGTAAATGAATTTGTTAAATGTGTGACATCCTGTAACGAGGGTAATTAGTTAGACTATCTACCGCGCAAAAGATGTCGTTAAACATGTAACGACAGTAACAAGGATGTTGTCTTAGCTATATTAATTGGATATAGATGTTCGTTTAAAAACAAATTTCCCAAACTTTATAATCAAATGAATAAACAACAGTATAAAACAATAGACTAAGAACTCCTACCGCTAATAAGATACTACAAATCAAGAGGTAATAGAAATTTGATAAAAAAGAAGAAAATTATAACTATTAATAATTTTTCTACTTTGGTTCAATGATGAATAAATGAGTGATGCTGAAAATGTATATTGGAACTATTGTACTCCTCTATATAGATGGGCCAGTCCACTAAGTAACTAAAATTTGCTATGATATATTTTCTTAAGACGAGGCATTAGGTAATTTATTTTTTCTCACTTAAAGTTCTAGAACACCTACTGCTGATTTATGATCATGCTTTGAACATAAACAAGCCTTTTGGGGTGGACATACTGCCAACAAACCATAGTTCCATAGTATTAATTGAATCAATTGGCATCCTACAAGAAACTTTTATGCGAACTAGATAATCAATATAAAATGATTTGGGGTTAATACAGGTTTCTAGTATTCCATCATCAGTTCTATATATCGCGTCATTTTCAGTTCATACAACTTGTTAGAAATTGAAAGTTGAAACTCAAACTTAAGGCCCTATCTAAATAGTGTCCACTAATGATAATAGTAAGATAAGGTACCTTAGCGTCTCATCAGTCTTCCTAGAGGCAGCTTACCAAATAGGGAAGACATTGTTACTTTTTCTACTCTGTTGTCAAAGAAGATTGCAGTTTACAAAAAAATCAAAAAAGAAGTTCTTAAGAAGCAGAGAAGGTCTTAATCAACTCCACTTATTAAAAATGTGAAATTTGATAAAAATATTTCTAGTAAAGCAGCAGTTGTGAAATGGGGAATGACAAGATCAACAAATAAATCTCTCGAAAAAGTTCCCATACCCAAAAACAAATGATGAGATTCATTATTTGGAATGTAAGGGGAGTTGGCAATAAGTCTCCTAGAAGAAGAATAAAAAGACTGTGTAAGTTCTATAAGGAATCTTTGTAAGTTAGTCAGCTGGAAGAATCCTTTAAAAGGGATATTACAGTTAAATTCAAATGGTTGTAGTGGTGCAAATGGAAATATGGGCCAAGGAGATGTTCTTAGAGACAGTAATGAAAGAATGATATGGGTTCTTTAAAATTTTGGTTCAGGTGGAAAATGCCATTTAACAGAGGCTTTAGGTCTTAAGAATGGTCTTGCCTATTGTCTAGATAGAGGTTATGATAATATTGATGTGGATACAAGTTAAAATCTAATATTTGAGTGCTTATCCAATCAAAATAATGTCATTCCATGGATGATAAGTAGAACAATTAAGGAGATATTCAAGATTACTATCAAACTACGCAAGTTTTATTCAACCATTATTCTAGTGAAGTCAATTGTATACCATCCATCATCTCCAAGAAAGGTGAAATTAAAAAAAGAGAGGAACTAACCACATTACCCATAAGAAACAATGCATCTAAAATCAAGGTTCTAAAAGGCGCAAGGTGTGGTCGAGGCGTAGAGGCCAAGCCTCAAGCCTTAGGGGCCTAGGCTTCGTCTTTTTCCTTTTTTTATTATTTTAATTGTTCTAAGGCTAATAATATAATAAAATAATACATACCTTGAATTTTGAAAGTATATCCGTATGATTAGTAGCCATCGTTCTCATATTCATGCTCCATAATCAATATATAAAATATATTTTGATTATTTTGGACGAGATATTGGTCCGATTTGTAAAAAAAGTCTTTAAATGGCGATATCATTTCACTAATGCATCTTTGTTTTAAAAAAAAAGTGAGCCTTAAGCCTTTACCAAGAATAAGGCATAGGCGATGCGTTTCTCTCAAGCCTCAAGCCTAGGCACGCGCCTTTTAGAACACAATCTACAATTAATTATTTAAATTACATAAACGGTATTTTCATCATTAAAAAATATTAATGAATGCTCGAATCTTTAATTTTTTTTACCTTAAACCAGAGTAGTGAGAGCACAAATCATTTATTAACCACTAGTGCTTAGATCAACTTAACGGTGTAGAAACAGAAGAAGGCTAGCATCATTACAGTTCTGCCTCGATGCAGTCATCAAATATACATTATTGTGTTGTATAAACATATATGTAATGCCATTGTCATAAGCAAATAAATCTTGAGTGTCCGGATCTCCATAAACAGATGAGAATACAATGCTAAATAATGAATACTTTAGTTTAAGCTCAAATCACTCATAAGTGAAAAAGTACTACAAGAGAACAAAAGAAACTGAACAATGCACGTGATGTAAGAACTAGTGGGAAAACTACTATATTTGAAACAAAGACCATTTAAATCCACCTCAATATAAACATTAAATTTCAATTATCTCCAAAGTCTAATACTCGGCTTAATTTAATATGATATAGTTGTTACCCTTTTTGAATCTTAATAAATATAAAAAGCTCGGTTTGACTCCGCACGATTCAAGCAGTAAAGCCATGTATCTGTCATTTTATCTACATTCTCGTGTTTTATAAACATATATGTATACAACTGGATATTGAGTGTCCAGATCTCCTTTTAAGTAGATAAAAATATAATTGAAAACCTCGAATACTTTAATTTAATTTTAATTCACATTTTAAATGCAAAACTATTAGAAAGGAAAAAAACAATGTAAATGTTATTTACAGTTGTAGCAAAAATATTTTGACTCTATCTCAATAATGTTGAATTTTGTCATAGTCTAATATTCTCCTTATTTTAATATAATAATGTTACTGTCCTTATTAAAATACAATAAATGAAAACTTTGCTTCTACTCAGCACAATTCAACAAGTCCAGTCCAGTATTTGAAATTTGATATACACTGTTAAAGTAGATTGTATATCACAACACCATACATACGTCAGCTAATAATAATAATAATAATTGCAAATATTACAAGTAACTTGTTAGAGAAGCAAAAATCATCTTAAATCCATTTTCCACTGAATTTTTTCAAAAGCCTAATGTTATGCTTAATTAAATATAATATCATATAGTTGCTATTCATTTTGTATCTCAAAAAACAAAAACTCTTATCAAGGTGAAAATTGGGTTTTTAAATGAAAATTTGGTTTTTAAAACATAAATTGAATGAAAATTTAGTTTTTAAACAATAAATTGATTTTAATTACATTTTCCTAATAATTATATCAATAATTGAATTTTTCAAAGTGAGGGTCAATACATGATAGAAACTTAAATTAAAAATTAAAATAGAAACCCTAAATTTGAAGATTGTATTCGTCCCTATAAATACCAACACAAAATTAGATTGCAAACCCTAAATTTAAAGATTTGTGTTCATGTGTATGTGTGTGCGTATCACTGCATGCGCATGGGTGTGTCACTGTGTCGTGTGTGTGGGTGCGCGTGTGTGTGTGTGGGGGGGAGAGAGAGAGAGTACCGAGATGGAGTGGCCTCCGACCAGTCTCAAAGTGACGAGAGAGATGGTGTGGGGGTTTGGCCGGTTGGGTTTGTGAGAGGAGAAGGGAGGGCTTTGTGATAGATGGTGAGTGCGTCTTTTTGTCTTTCTATTTTTTTTCTTTTTTTTTGGATAAAGTAAGGCGGGAGACGAAAAGTACTTATGGTGGGAACATAGTTTTTTTTAGCCGTCTTATTTGGTATATCTTATGAGACAACAAATATTTTGCGGTCTTATTTGGTTTACTTTATAAGATGGAGATAATTAACCGTCTCAAAAAGCGACCTCTTTTGATACGGGTATAATTAACCGTCTTAAAAAACAATAGTTTTTGAGACGGCTAATTATACTCGTCTCAAAAAGTATGTTTTAAAGACTATATTTTGTCTGTCTAAAAAAATAGAGTCTTAAAAGCAACTTTTTTTTGTAGTGAAAGTAAAATCTGAAAAGGGGGAAACTGAAATTTGTTTTAGCCGTCTCATAAAGTATATCTTTTGAGACGGGGACTAATTTGTAGTCTCTTTTGGTATTATCTTTTGAGACGGTTACTAATTTGCAGTCTCTTTTAATAGTACTTTTTGAGACGGGTAACGAAAAGGGTCTTAAAAGAGTAGTTTTTATGACTGTTAATTTTACCCGTCTCAAAAAGTGGGTTTTAGAGACCCAAATTTTAGCCGTCTCAAAAGATTCAGTCTTAAAAAGTACTTTTTTTGTAGTGGTTCGAGCAACTGATCATGTTGAATTAGCCTCTTGGGATCTTTCATGACGAGCAGCTGGTCGTGATTGGGCAGAACCTTCCTTCATATCAAATGGTCATTGCGAATTCCTCAACACAATCCTAGTGGGACTTCTATTCCTCCTAGGACCCAGACGATCAAAAGGAGAAACCCTACTCAACCTTTCAAGAGCACTTGTCCTCTCTGGAGATAGAGTGATGTTTTATTGAGTGTCTATAGCTCGTACTGAGGAAGTCAGTCCACGCTGATAAGAAGGATCATTAGATCTCTCGGTACGATTTGAGTCGCTAGTTTGCGAAGAGAACAAACGAATATTTCTTTGAACACTTCGTTGTCCTTATAGGGTTGGTAGTCCTCCTTGAACGGTTTGTATGAGTTGACCCATGATTTCTTGCATAGCCGTTTGGCCTTGGGCTAAATTGGCCATAATACCAGCCAAATCTGAAAAACTTGGGGGAGAAGAAGGATTTCGGGGAATCCCAGTGTTTCGATTACTGAATTCCGGATTATCAACCATTGATAATGAGTTGTTTTGGTGAAAAACACTAATTACAGTCGTTTTCCACAGACGGCGCCAGTCTGTTGATGTAAAATATTAGATTTGACCTAATTATTTTAATCACAGATAAAAATGAGTAAAGAAATAACACAATAGACTTTTAAAGTGGTTCAGCCTTAAGAGAATGTCCTACATCCACTGTTTTTGTATTACTGATTGTTTTGCCTGGAATTCTCGATAAACGATTTTACCAAGAGATTCAGCATGTCCCTCTAATGGGGAGATTACAATGTATTTATATCCATGAGGTTGTACATGTGAATGAATAATGCATAGCTGTCCAGTAGGCGTATGATAATAACTGTACATTTAATGCGCAGTTATCCTTGATGCATTCGCCACAAGTATTTGAGTTGCTCCGACCGACTTAGTAGCTCGACACTCTTGAGCTTCTCGGGGCCCCTGGGCTCCTCGTGGCTTTTTAGTTACTCGGTGATCTTGAGTTATTAGGAGTATAGTAGTTACTCAGGGGGTTAAGTAGCTCGGTATAAACTTTTACAGTTGCCACCTAGGATGACACGCGTCTTCAAATAATGGGTCCATATTAGCAGAATAAATTTGGTATCAACAATTATTATTTTTATTATTATTATTGTTATTATTCTTATTATTATTAATATTCTTCTTCTTCTTCTTCTTCCTCTTCTTCTTCTTCTTCTTCTTCTTATTATTATTATTATTATTATTATTATTATTATTATTATTATTATTATTATTATTATTATTATTATTATTATTATTATTATTATTATTATTATTATTATTATTATTATTATTATTATTATTATTATTATTAGCGCATACTTTATTTTAATAGAAAAACCCTAAAACAAGAAAAGGAGGGTTCACTCATAAATTCCAAAAAGGGATTTCTCATTACACTTTCTCATGCTACAACACCTTACACACATAAATATTCCCCGATTGGATTTACGGGTTAAAATACACCTCGTATTGTCTTTGAACTATGCGGACTTTGATTCCCCTGGGCTACGTAGGCGTCTTGGGTAAATCCCTCAACTCGAGTCCTCCATCATATATTTGCTATTTTATTCTCATCATATATTCATGATATATACAATTTATATGCTTTTTTTCTTGTGTCTTGTCCGATATACGCAAACGTTCCTTTATAATGACTTATGAATCGACAAACACTTGCATCATATTTTTTATTACTATTTTGGGAACACTCCTTAGGATGACCTCGCTCCGCCCTATGATGCGAGTCGAGTGATTCCGCCCTCCATTTATATTATGTACATAAGCACACACAACATGGAGTTCTATAGGATAAGATTAACACATTCCTATGAGAGACCGAAAGGGCAAGATGAATGTCTAACACCTCCCCATTTCGTAACTTAGTCCCCAGAACCTTTAACTACCGTGTTTAGCAAGCATCAGTATTGTCCTTAATGCCGTTCCCTTAAGGCGACAACATTTTTTTCCCATTTTGTGTAAAAGGGACTGGCGACTCTATCTCTACATATAACCCCACATCAAGTACAATTTATCACCCCGATAAAGGACACAATCCCGCGCGTACGTCGAAAAAAGAGGTGGAAGGAAGGAAGGATCCACCTCCAGAGACCCCAAACCCCCTGACTCGGTATTGCCATAGTATCGTCAATAGATGTCTATTAAAGCGTGTCTGGTAAACATCATATAAAAGCCCATATATAATGAAATGAGCCAAAGTCAAGTGCTAGAAAATTCAAGGGAAGACAAACAAAATATGGGAGTTTTTAATTTTCTTGTAGTGCATACTTTTGTTTCCACTTTAGGGCTTGAGCATCATTGAGGGAGAAATGTGGATAGAGACTGGTATCTAGAAAGGATATTAATTAAATACTAAACTTCTACATCACTTATAATTCTTATGACTAAATTATATGCATTTTTTTCTTTTGTGACCCATCATTGCTTGCGATCATGCCATGATTAAGATACAAAATTTCTTGATTTTATTTAAAGGAATTTTGAATTTTTTGATTGAATTTATTAATGTTTATTTTGAATGATTTCTCAAACTACTTCATTAATCAAGATTTAAAGGAAATTTGTTCATCAAATCATGTTTATTATATGTTACCTGATAATTGTTGTACATTTCATATAGGAGTTGCATTTGTACATATATGTGTGTGAGTTCTTTAATTTTTGGATTTTTATCTCAAAATTATGCATAAAATGTCATGCATGAATGTTTCTCATGCATAAAAAAACATTCATATCATATTTTAAGAGTTTGGGTTTTGGGGATTCTATACTTGGTTTTTTCCCTAGATTTTTCTCTAATGGGGTTATTATGTCTAAAATGGTTCACATTGTGTCCTATTAGCACCATTTGCGTGGCTCATCATTTACACGATAAAACTTAAACCATGTGCATGGACTTCGCAACATGCTGACCATTTAAAATGAAATTAGGGCTCATTTTGTACTCAGTTTGATTCACATACTATCAGAGAAAAACACTATGCAGTTTTGAGAGAAAGCTAGGATCTTTCACTTGCATGTGTGGTCTTTGAGTTATTTTAGATATATTTGGAGGATTTTCTTGTGTAAATACTAGTTCTCTTGCTTTGTTGGATTTCACCCAGTTCACGATTTAAAAAGTTATCATTTATAATATTTCTTGTTAATTTTGTTCTGCTTAGAGTTAATCTATGTTGATTTCATCATTCTGGGCATCAATTGGTGATTTGAGGTTGATTTTTTGGGTATATGGTTTATATACCATTTCCGTATTCCGTTAACTCTTTGGGAGTGATCCCAACTCTGTTTATGTACATTTTACACCCTATCTATGCTATCATGGGTTGTGAAAAATCTATTGCACATAAAAGAGTGACTCATAGACCCCGACTAGTCCATTTGAGACATCACAATATAAAGAATTACCAGCATCACCTTTAAGAATTTCTCGTGTATGTACTCAGGCCCTGAGTGGCTCTATTCTTATCCTTGAGATGACATCAGATGCCTCTAGGATATGGTTCACTTAAGATGGTTCCCTATTCTGTAACGATTACGAGGATATAGTTATAATAATAGAAATAGATGTTGACTTGGATCATCTAACAGGTAGCGAGGAAGGGTTGTTCTGTAAATCCCTTATTCAGGACATCTCTACATCATGATTTCTACAACCCCACTCGTCGTCCAACACTACTCTTATTAGCGAGTTCTATGAGAATATGACTGTGACTACCATTGATCCTTTGATTCTTACCTCATTTATATATGGTTTTGAGGTTGGCCTTACTGAGGATTTTATGATATCACATCTGATTCTTCAATGCATGGATCATCCTCATTATACCCATTTCACTAATAGAATATATACTCATGATCAAATTCCTATCTTTCTCGTCGGTCGGCAGATGTCATGGGTAATGAGTTTGTTTTTTCATTCTGCCTTGAGGAATAAGTATTCATTACTTAACTTTGTGGTCATTATATAATCTCATGCCTCGATGAAGATTTTTGAATTTTACCTATGCCATTGATTGGTTAATGCATGTTATCATCCATGGATATTTAATAGATAATCCTTCCCTAATATTAAAGTTCATGTATTGTGGTTTTCCTAATGCTTATCAGAAGGCATTGCCATATGGTCGTATGATCACGGGATATCTTTATTCTCTAGGTTTTACTAGACTCTACACCAATTAGTCTACTTTTATTTTAGGACCCATTTCAAGTGTCATCAATGCTCTTTCTGTCAGGCATACTTTAAGGGAACCCCCAACATAGGCTATATATCCAAAGGGAGTAGATCCAGAACCAATGCTTGCTCCAGTTCCACGTCGTTGTTAGTCATCCCAAGAGTACTTAGATACTCATTTTTCTTTTATAAGAGATGCCTTCAAGAATATGGATCCTCAAATGACTGATATGGATGATTATTTTTACGTTCGTCTCATTCGGGTTGATCGAGATTCATCTCATCTGATGAACAAGATGACTATTATCGAGCTTCATTTAAGAGGTAATGGACTTATTCCTTCTTTTTCTCCTTCTCTTTTACCTTTTGATGATAATGATGATGATGATGATGATGATGAGGAGGAGGAGGAGGAGGAGGAGGAGGAGGACTATGATGAGGATGGTGAGTTGGTACATTTGGATATTTAGTTTGTATTACTCCTATTGTGTTTTCAAGTACTTTATTTTGTGATTGGATGATGATACATTTAGATATTTGTCTTTTTTGGTAACCATGTCTTTTGAGCTTTATCATTGTTATATCTATTTATCTTGTGACCTCTTCTAGTTAGATAAATTTAAATCACTTATCCAACTTTACAAGCTTAATATATCTTATCTTATAGTTCATGTTTTCATATTTACATTCTATAGATCAATTTATTTCATATTAACAAATTCGTATGATGTTATAAATTCACTAGTTTTGTATATTGCACATACTCGTGATGATTTCCATAGAATAATGTCATTATAACACTGGTTATATCACATGTTTCATAGATTTTTCTTGGCTAGTGTCTTTTATAAAATTTGATTTTGATTATCCTTACATTGTTATATCCATTATCTATGTCTTTTTACTTCTATTTGACTTTTTGTGCCATGGGGGAAATGCCTAAGATAGGGGAGTTCCTTTTTGTGTTTATTTCTTAGGAGATTCATATGTCTAGGGGGAGAAACATCCATTTGGGAGATACTTTTCATGAAGGGTGATATTAATAATATAGTCCCTACTACCGCAGAACATTTAACAAGAGCCGCTGTCGGGGCTTAGACAGGCCAAGACACCCCGTTTAGCATGATCGCTGCCTAGTATCAAACAGGCCACGCCACCCTTTAGACTGGATACTGCCTGGGTTCAAATAGGTCGTAGCCCTTACTCATAGACGACAGTTTCCATGTGTCCAGCTTCTAGAAGGATTCCTCACTCTTCAGACTTATGCATATGTCACGTGCCCTAAACATGTGACACCACCTTTATATGTCCTATAAATAGAGGTGCCTACTTCATAATTAGGAGAGAGAGAAGAGAATTACCTGATGTATACCTGCCAAAATCTCTACACTACCTCTCTCTAGAGCTACACCCACCTCGGGGCTTACCAGGCCACAACTGGTAGACAAACTTCCTTGCAGTTCACATTCGGTCTACCAGGATTCACTGTACTCATGTATTCTCTTCTCATCTATTACTTGCATACCTTTTTAGACCCAATCATATTGTATTTTACTACACATATAATGAGAGTTTGGAAACAAAGTGGATGTAGGATCATTTTTATAGCCGAAACACTCTATATTTTGTGATATTTTCCTTATTGCTTACTTTATTTGTATTCTACACTTGATATGATGCTCGAAAACGACTTGTGTCCGATTTCTCGTATCATCATTTTGGCACCGTCTGTGGGAAACAAGGTATTTCTATCTTAATTTTTCTTATTTAGGGTTCCAAGTTCCTTATTTCATCTACGGGGACCCCATGGGGTCATGATCCCTTGGGTGATATTTTTGTTATTGAGCCCTTACATTTGTGCACCACCCGACGAGGGGATTATTATTTTTTTAGATCTATTTATTGATCTTCCTTTTTACGACTATAGATATGTTTTCTATACCCCAGTGATGTTACCTTACCTAAGTTGTGTTGAAAAACACAAGAGGCGGTGGCCTCCTAAAGGTGTGTGATTAGGGAAGAGTTTTATTCACCTATTTCTATCTCTTACGCCTATTATCTGGGGCTTATTACCAAATTGGTGCTACTTTCATGCCTACAGGTTTTTTTCCCTTGTTAAATTCCTAGCAGGCACATCCTGTGTATATTCTATGAATTAATCTCAAGTTTTGGGCCTATTTTGGGGATAACACCCCTCTGCCATATGAAGGATGCGGCCAAACAGTTTTATTGCCAGGATGCCGCAACATTCCTAAGACAGTATATTTCACCTAGGAATTTCCCTTTGATATGAACGCAACAGTACTTGGAAATGTACCTCGGGCCGTGGCCACGACATAATAACATTGTAAATAGCAGAAGGCTGCATAGCAATTACCATGCTTTGTTTTTCCTAAATTCTTTGGCTTCTCACCATTGTCTGGTTGATCTCATAATATATATTTCTAAAAGACTAACACAACAGAAGCTATGGAGGGAACCTCAAAGACAATCACGGAGCAAAGTGAAGAAGTTGCCCAATTGCTAAGCTACATTGATCACATGTATGACTGTCAATCCACACTCCAGGACCAGGTTAACTTCTTGATGTAGAGAGTTCTGATACTAGAGGCCGTGACCTCCACCTCAGCACAGGCCACAATAGCAGAAGCTGCAACCTTCACATCCATGCAAAAGGTCGCGAAAGAAGGAGCAATGGTCGTTGTCAAAGTTCAAAAGAGGAAGCTGGAGCAGCAAAAACCAAAAAAGGCTATAAGATTTACACCTCACTGATTTACCAAATTGAAGTCATTTTGGAGCACATCATAGAAGACAAATTGCTCTGATGGCCTGAGAAGCTGAGGTCCCCTCCTCATAAGAGCAATCGGGACAAATAGTGCAGTTTTCACAACCATCATGGCAAAGACACGAACAATTTCCATTCCCTGAAGAACGAGATCGGAAGGCTCATCAGGAAAGGAGTGCTCCAGCGATTCCTGAAGATTGCTTAGAGGGCGCAACCGATACTTGGGAGGCCGTTTATCAGATTTTATCCCTATTTTCTACTTATTACCATTTTCCTCTTCTTGAACTCTATCTGTGAAGCTCTTTATAGCTATATATCCCGACTTTTGTATATATATATATATATATATATATATATATATATATATATATATATATATATGAATGAATGACAATCGTTAGTTATATATATATTCTTGCTTTCATGTTTAAAAATCTAATGAAAGACCTTCGTTTTAAACAAATTTAATGGAACGTGATGACCAATTATCCCTGAGATTATTTGCTTATTTTGTGAGGAAAAGTCTATTGAGGAGATGACCTTTGTTGGCAGTTTTCACCCCGGACAATGCAAGGCCACGTGGGCTTACAATGCCTATTTTTATCTTTTAGATTCTTCAATTAGTCATGGGGACTTACAATTCCCGTTCTTAGCTTATGGATGCTTCAATTAGCCACGGGGCTTACAATGCCCATTCTTAGCTTATGGATGCTTCAATTAGCCACGGGGGCTTACAATTATCGTCTACATCAGGATGCTTCAAATTAGCCATGGGGGCTCATAATACCCATCCATGGATGGATTGATAGATATCCAATTATATCCGTAGGTGGCTTGGTAGTGAACCCATCATAGGGAGGCTTAATAGTTACCCAAGAGACTTAAGCGAATGATGGAAAAGGAATGCGAATTGGGGACACATTTTTTTGATGTTCTAGAAGGAATTCTCAATTTCCAACAAGTCCAATAATCATTGCTATATTCTCTCAAGTGTTTCAGAAGGTAGATATGGGCCAATTACTTAATTGTCTACAACATGGCAATTTGCTTCCCAGAATCCACCTATTCAACACTAGTGCAACACACATAAATAATTGAAGAGTTTTATCCAAAGATTTTATCTACTTCATATACACAACTAATCCCAGTTAATGCAAATAGCTACAATATCAAGTTACAAACAAGCTACGGCATTCAAATTCTATTACAAAATGTACATTCAATAAGAGGCAATGGGTGATAGGTTGCCATAACCTTATGATTATGGATGCAACAACTTTAATGCTGTAAGAAATATGCATTCATCAAAGTCTTTGAGTTGTGGCCTCTTAGGCTAAAATTAACTTTTAGAAAGATCTAAAAGGAGATTCTTACATAAAGAGAAAAGTAAAAC
The DNA here is from genome assembly GCA_949130495.1 of Sambucus nigra. Classification (NCBI taxonomy): domain Eukaryota; kingdom Viridiplantae; phylum Streptophyta; class Magnoliopsida; order Dipsacales; family Adoxaceae; genus Sambucus; species Sambucus nigra. The sequence goes on from OX422211.1 coordinate 401,593,248, forward strand.
ATTCAAGCATTCAACACATTCAAGATAAAGAGTAAAAGTTAATATGTAGACTACTGGTTACTAAATTGTGATTAAGAGCTGCAGCCTTTCCAAAAGTGGTCGTTCAGTACTACTAAGAGTATGGAGGAGTTACAAAAATTTGATATTCAAATCATTACAAAAAGCAAGAGATTTCAAGGATAGTCAGCTATGTGGCTGCATGGTCTTCCTCATCTTCAACATCGTCATCTGAAGCAGTCTGCTTTTGCTCAGCCATCGCGGTCACAATCTCCAACTGCTTGGCTCTCTCTTTTATAATACCCCGTATTTTTATGGTTTTTAATCATGAGATTTAATTATGAGATTAATTATAAGTAATTGCTTTTAATTGTGGACTAATTAAATTAATTTGGGATAATTAATTGGAAATTAATTCGGATTTAAATAACTAGCGAGACAAGAGTTAGTATTTAAATATGATGATAATGTTGAATATTACTGAGTGATTATAGTAATATGTGGTTATTGAATTGAATTTATTAAAATTGTCGTTAGTTGAAAATACGGCAGTTTCGATAATTAAGTTGGGACGCGCGTGTCAGTCGTATTAGGACCCAATTTAATGGATTTAAAAGTATTTTATTTTTATGTCATCCATATGAGCATTTTTAGTGTGCCAACATGTCCGGAAGGGTCGATATAGTCAGAAAACACTAGCCGGGGGTTTAGTTTGGGTCTTGGGGCATTTTTAGGCATAACCGACCACCCAGGAGGGTATTTTAGTCATTCCTATTTTTGGTGAATAGTGACCCACGAAAATTAGGAAATATTTATCAGCCAACCCTTGAGTTCCATAGGGTTTTCACAACCAAAAAGTATCATGGCAGTTAGAGAGGAAGAGAGGAGAAGTTCCAAGGTTTCCATGGCTATAACCACCACACACCACCACCATCACCAGATTTGTGACACGAAAGAGAGGGGGAACAGCCGATACCATCATCAACGGATCAGAATCTGTATTTTCCAGGTAAGTGATTTATCTTGCAAAGATTCAAAGCATATATTTTACATGATAGTCTAGATTTGATGATTTATCGTAAATAAATGAATTAATTGTGAAATTGGAGAATTGAAATATTGAGTATGGGTAGGATTCATGTAGATTAAAACTTCCGAGCATAAACTAGTTATGAAACAATGATCTATGCGTAGAAAATTGGAAAATTATGTTAAGATATATGAAGATCTTGAAAGAAATAGGAGAAGTAGGATTTTTATGATAAATTGGGTGTTTTGATTTAAGAAACTATTGATTCATGACGATTTAATGATTTTAGTACGTTAAAGCTGATGCTAATATATTAATAGGATGTTTAGAAAACTTTCTTGGGAGTTTGGGACGTTGTAATGAAGATTTAGAGGTGTAAAAAGGAAGAAACCCGTAACTATTTATGAGAATCTGGGCAATAATCTGCTTGATCGATCCAAGAATGTCGATCGATCGATGGTATCGGTCGATCGATCATTTTTGTCGATCGATCGACCTCTCCTGATTTTTGGTAATTATTTTCCTTTAAGGTTTAATGAATATTCCAAAGCCGGTATTGATTCTTAGGGTGTTTAATATTATTGTTTGGGACTTAGTTATTGCCCGAAGAATATTATAACTTATGGGATGGAACGTTATAAGTACGAGCAGTTACCGAGTGAGAACAGTTTGAAACCTTTCGATTTGGGACTGAATGTGGAATGCAAGATAATTAAAGGGATTTTATATTTACTGAGACAACCTTAGGAACAAATGGGGAACCTAGTATTCACTTGGGATAGGAATAGGTACCCGAATCCGTATAACGAGACGTGTCGCGTTAAATGAACATTACGTAGAATATCCGGAACCTAATTATTATAGGTGAGACTTAATATATTGGGTAGGTGTATACCTATATTGAAATTGTATATATATACTAGTTGTGTGACTTTCTAGTATATGGATTATTGTGTGTATAACATACCTACCATAATTGCTATCACGGGAGGTCATTCGTAAGAGGATAGTCTAGTCTTTAGATTGATACCTCAGAACATAGGACTTGAAAGGTCTTATCGCTGAATGGATAAGTCTGGTGACCTTGGGAACGTTGGTATGTGCGTGACCCATGGATATGTGAACTATGTTCGCCTCCATTATGTGTGATTTTTATTGAAACGGTTCCTGAGCGATTCGAAACTTATGATCCTCACGTACGTGATCTACCGAGATTCATTAGCGAGTATAAGGGCATTGTAGGTTCTATCCTTGTGGGGAGCCTACTTTGTATATGAGATATTATACTGGATTATATACATATACTTGTGATAATTCTGTTGTGTTGCTTAGTAGATGAGAATAACTAAGATAATTGAATGGGATAAGAATGGGTTAATGTAATTAACACTTGAGATAAGTAAATTAATGAATGTAAATATGGGTTATGATTATCACTGGTTTGGGTTTTAAGAGTAGATACCCTATGGTAGAATACGAAAGTAGAAGTGGTACAGACTGGTTAGTTAGCGGCTTAACTAGGATGGATTAAGGGTATACGGTAGGCGTGCACATTTAGTTGAGAGGTGAGAAACTCATGTGAGAGTACGCAACAAACATGTTCATAATATGTGTTGTTTAATTGTAATTTAAACACTTGCAATATTTTTAAAACTGTTTTCACCTCGGGCCTTGACCCATTTGCTTCCAAATATATTTTTTTTTGTAAAAACATTTTAGGGCCCGAGCCACAGGGACGCCAAGCATAGGAGTTCCATTCTGAAGACGTGCTGTAGTTGCTATGGAAGCTACAAGATTTCGGTATTAGATGCCTCTACATTAATCCTTGGTTCCTTTAGAGTCATTCATACCAGTTAGGGCCTGTTGGCCATTGGCATTTAAAGGCTGTAGTTACAGACTTTTATTATTTCATTTATTAGTATTTATTCAAACTCTTGTATTGGGACTGTATTTACTCTGGCATTATTATTATTGGAGTGTTTACTCTAGACTCAGTTGATTTCATTTCGTTGGTTATTCATATGAGATTGTTTATGCGATTGATGGTTAATGATTTAACTCTTGGTTATTTGATAACTTAATTAATAAAATTTGACATATCTCTTTTTAAATATTAGGTGTCTAGTAATTAATTAAATATTTTTTAGAGTGATGTTCAGACTGAACCAACTTGATATTCTGTATTAATTTAATAAAGGAGTAGCTACCCGGTATTTCATTAGACAGGGTGTTACAGGTGGTATCAAAGCATCAGGTTCTAGTGTCCTTTAGGAACTGTGCGACTTATTTTGCTTCTAGCGTATGTTTCTTTAATATAGAGCACTATGTTTAGGATTGTTGATTTCTTCGGTGAGGTTTCGCTCTCCTACTATAATATATATGATAGTGAATCTTATCATTTGGGTGTGTTCGTGTGTCGAACAATGAAGTATGTCTTGCGAGTTGGGCGGACAGCAGGGGGAAAAACTCAGTTGAGGTTATCAAGTATATTCGAGAATGATGACCGTAGTTGAGGTCACCCCTATTATGGCACGAAAGGCCAGGATGGTAAAATACGGTCAAGGCACAACATATGACTTCCAGGAATCATTATAGTTAAAAGTGGGGTCAAAGTAGACTCACCTATCAAGGTTGGAATGGTAGAGGGTCAGACGAAACATTCAAGAGAACCATCAGTGGAAATACTAGAAATGTGGAAATGGCATGTGTTAGTCAACAATGGTAAAACATGTAAACGCGTGGGAATATGTCGGAGTATGGAAAATCGAAAAAAAACATTAGGGTAAAAATTTTCTTGGCTCGTAAGAGCGGAATTACAAAGGTGAGAGGCAACCACCACACTTAGAAGTGGAATGTATTGTCAAGAGAAGGAGCATACGTATGGCTTGGCCATAGGTTCCTTCATCAGATGTTCAGGATAAGATGCGAACGTTGTTCTGAACTCACACAAGAGGGTCTGACAGAGATCACTTTGTGAAAAGAAATTTAATTATTTAGCGAACCTTACACCGAATGAAGTAGGGGAAATGGAGAAGAGGACATTAAAGGGAGAATTTACATACAAGAAGAATTGTTAGCACTTCTGGGAAATTCTTCTTGGACGGTTAATGCAGATGGAAATAAAGTTCTTTTGTTAATATGGGGTAAATGATTCCTTGTGTGGGGAGATACAAGAATCAAAGAATTTATATAGAGTAAGACTGGGGGAAACGGTGTTAGAGAAACACCACAAGGGGGGAGACCCATCGGGGGACCCATTAAAATGATTCGAATAGCTAAATTGTTACCGAGCGATGGTGATTTCAGTAAGAGATCTGGAAACTAGTAGCGTGTTCCTTAGGTCCATCAAAGCTGAGGGAACAACGGAGGTAGTCATCAGAGTCGAGACTACCAACTTTCGAGAGAAGGACCACCTTAACATGGTCAGTGTGACTGGAGATAAGTGGAGTATGTGTAGAGGTATTTTGTGGGGAGTAAAACCAGTGCGTTATAAATGTTTCCCGAAGCGAGTATAGGGATAAGGGTATGGTGCCTAGAAAGGGCAAGAATTATTAAAATTTTCGGTTTGGTACGGACATGTGTGTAAAGTCTAGGGACAATTTGAGTAGCCAGGACGATTGGCAAGGTAGAAGTATAAGCTATATCCTCAGATGATAATGCGTGTTGTATGTGTCAAAAACAAGTTACTGCATATTATTTTTATTATTTCTATATTGGCACGAGAGACGAGTATAATGAGTATCTCGACAATGTTATTATTTATGTGAATATTTTTCCCTAGTATAGTGGGGTTACCTTTAGTGTTATCCGCGGGGGATGAATGGGTGCATCGACAATGGTATATACTTTATTGAAATTTCTTATTTTAGTGTTGTGTTATACTAGTATGATATTATCCTAATTATGGCTTTATGATAATGATTAAACCGATTATGTGTGGTTATTGCTAGTCCATCGTGGCTACTACCTTGGTGTAGAATGTTTTTGTTATGGCGAGGCCCCATCTGCGAGAGGGCCGGACTCGCGTTTATATATTTGTATATAGGTATAAAATATTGTGGCACATTGAAAAGTATAATAGTCTCGGATATTATTTCTATGTGTAGGGACTTTATTGATATGATTCGAAGTGTATTTGGTTTACTGTTCAGAGAAAATATTTATCTGGTTATTATAATTAATGCTCATGATGTGGTAATAAGAAAAGTGCATTGCTATATCAACCTCTGGAGATGAGGGAGTTAATACTCATAGTTGTGCATCTGGGCACGGGATTTTGAGATCCCCGATTTTATTTGCATGATGTTTACGGAAGGTGATTACCATCAATGTTAAGAGACAGTGTCTCTCGGAAGGAGTTCCTTGATTAAGTGTAATTATGGAAGGAGATGTAACTTTCTGGTCTAGAGACGGGAATATAGGGGTACATGTTATGGACTGACGGCCTAACGGATTTCGATGACCGACGATGCTAGGAAGTAGTGTATCGAGAGGGTTCCTTGTTTGGATTTCACTTTGCGTGACATCCCATGCATGAAACTTAGCATAAGGTTGGTAGTAAGGAGATGTTTGGTTTCATCCATGATTTGGGTACCTCGGTCGTTAGGGAAGTATGTAGTTATAAATGGAAGTTAAAGGGTAAAGTACAATATAAGGCCAGTAGAGCCAGTTGTTGGTGAAGAGGTACTGATAATTTTATTTTATTTTGGCGGGTTGAAGGATGAAATGATGTTTAGAGGGATTTAGAATTTCAAATTCGGGGGTGATTAAGAACGCCCAAGTGGTGTAGACACATTGCAAATGCAGGGACAATTAAGAGTTGGGAGTGATTATAAAGCGTATGTGATGTTTAAACCCGTTTGCACTAAGAATAGGGAGTATGGACACCTTGATTTGCTGGTGTCAAGATCGCCGGAAGAAGAGACATAGATGGGTGAAATTTTTACTTGTGGGATTAATATGACAAAATGGAAGTGGTAGAGTGGATTAAGCGTCGTGAGAAGGACGGCAATCGATAGATTCATGTGCAATCAGAGTATGACGTCCAAAATTGGTAGAAGGGAAGTGGGCAACCATTTAACAAAAATGACTATCCCTTGAGAAGGCAAATATGTAACTATTGTGGATAATTTGGAGCGGAGTTCCACCCAATAAAATGTTGAGAATGGCTGATGCGTAAATAGAGTGAGGATGTCAATAAGGTATAAAGAGTCCAGATGTGCACAAGATGGTGAAAAGTGCACGGATAAGAACTTTTGATATACGCCAAGGGAAGAAGAGGGTTAGTAAGTATCACATGAATATAAGTGAAATCGGTGTTGAAAGGGGCATAGTAAGTAGTAGATTGGTTGGGGTCATACGATCAGCTAGAAAATTTTGTATCAAGCCGACGACTCTAATGATGGAAGAGTCAAGTTGGTAAATTTCTTTGATGGGTTGCCAACCTAAGTGAAGTAGGTTGTCCAGAAGGAAAGTAATTGTTATATCCTTGAGTGATTTGCACTTTTAATTAGTGATCACGCCGGTATGTAGTCCTAAACAGTATCATTCTAAACTAGGGTGAGATCCTTGAAACCCACCTTCAATATGGGGTATGAGGAAGTAGTGGGAAAATTTTCGTTTGAGAAAGTTTTATCACCGATAGCCCGAGGAATAGGCGCAAGGTATTGACGACTCGTGGAACCGTATTAAAATAATTTTTTGGACTCATTGAAACCATTTCCTTGCCACTATGGATGTTGCTAGTAAGTGAAGTATAATATGGTAATAGGGAGAGGATGTTACCTAATGGTAGATTTGTGTGAAAGCACCCGTACCTCTTTATAGTGGACAAGGTGCTTACTGAGGTTTGTGTGGATAAACATTGCCATTGTTCCTCTAAATGTTTAGAGGTGAGCGGATTATCAGAGTGTTGGGATCAATCAAAAGTTTGTCCGATGTCTATAATGGGATAATCAGAAACCGTATAAAGTGGATTTCCCTTGGGAAAAGTCACATGCTGGGAATAGAGATTCAAAGAACGGGCATGAGTAGTCTGATGTTTTATGGTTTCTCCCGGGATGGGAGTTTTATGTTTAGACGCGGGGGTTGATACGGAGTGAGGTGCGAACTCACAATAATATTGAGGTAATGCGACCAATGATGTTTAGATTATTCTTATTCGAATGATATTTAGTAAGAGCACGATGTGATGTGCATTTATTAAGGTGTAACCCTATAACCGATAGATTTTCAAGAGTGTTCAACAAGATTATTGTGAAGCGAGGGCCGTAGTAATTGAGCCTTTCTTTATATCTCATTTTTAGTACAGGAGGATACCTAACTTTTCCAGGTATGCCTTACTTTTCCGAATTTCGGGACGAAATTCCGTTATTAGGGGGGAAGTATGTAATACCCCGTATTTTTAGGGCTTTTAATTATTAGATTTAAATATGAGATTAATTATAAGTAATTGCTTTTAATTGTGGATTAATTAAATTAATTTGGGATAATTAATTGGAAATTAATTCGAATTTAAATAACTAGCGAGACGAGAGTTAGTATTTAAATATGATGATAATGTTGAATATTACTGAGTGATTATAGTAATATGTGGTTATTGAATTGAATTTATTAAAATTATCGTGAGTTGAAAATACGACAGTTTCGGTAATTAAGTTGGGACACGCATGTCAGTCATGTCAGGACCCAATTTAATGGATTTAAAAGTATTTTATTTTTATGTCATTCGCATGAGCATTTTGAGTGTACCAACATGTCTGAAAGGGTCGAGATAGTCAGAAAACACTAGCCGGGGGTTTAGTTTGGGTCTCGGGGAATTTTTAGGCAAACCGGCAACCCAGGAGGGTATTTTAGTCATTCCTATTTTTGGTGAATAGTGACCCACAAAAATTAGGAAATATTTATCAGACAACCCTTGAGTCCCTTAGGGTTTTCATAACTAAAAGTATCATGGCAGTTAGAGAGGAAGAGAGGAGAAGTTCCAAGGTTTCCATGGCCATAACCACCACACACCACCACCATCGCCGGATTTGTAACCGAAAAGAGAGGGGGGAACAACCAACACCATCACCAACGGATCAGAATCTGTATTTTCCAGGTAAGTGATTTATCTTGCAAAGATTCAAAGCATGTATTTTACATGATAGTCTAGATTTGATGATTTATCGTAAATAAATGAATTAATTGTGAAATTGGGGAATTCAAATATTAAATATGGGTAGAATTCATGTAGATAAAAACTTCTGGGCATAAACTAGTTATGAAACCATGATCCATGCGTAGAAAATTGGGAAATTATGTTAAGATATATGAAGATCTTGAAAGAAATGGGAGAAGTAGGGTTTTTATGATGAATTGGGTGTTTTGATTTAAGAAATTATTGATTCATGACGATTTATTGATTCTAGTACGTTAAAGATGATGCTAATATGTTAATAGGATGTTTAGTAAACTTTCTTTGGAGTTTGGGACGTTGTAATGAAGATTTAGAAGTGTAAAAAGGAAGAAACCTGTAAGTGTTTATGAGAATCTGGGCAAGTATCTGCTTGATCGATCGATCGATTCAAGAATGTCGATCGATCGATCGATCATTTTTGTCGATCGATCGACCTCTCCTGATTTTTGACAATTATTTTCCTTTAAGGTTTAATGAATATTTCAAAGCCGGTATTGATTCTTAGGGTGATTAATATTATAGTTTGGGACTTAGTTAAGGTCAGTAGGGTCTTAATTATTGCCCGGAGAATACTATAACTTATGGGATGGAACGTTGTAAGTACGAGCGATTAACGAGTGAGAACAGTTTGAAACCTTTCAATTTGGGACTGAATGTGGAATGAAAGATAATTTAAGGGATTTTATATTTACTGAGATAACCTTAGGAACAAATGGGGAACCTAGTATTCACTTGGGATAGGTATAGGTACCCGAATCCGTATGACGAGACGTGTCGCGTTAAATGAACATTACGTAGAATATCAGGAACGTAATTATTATGGGTGAGACTTAATTTATTGGGCAGGTGTATACCTATATTGAAATTGTATATATATACTGGTTGTGTGACTTTCTAGTATATGGATTATTGTGTGTATAACATACCTACCATACGTGCTATCACGGGAGGTCGTTCGTAAGAGGATAGTCTGGTCTCGATCTGACCTTCGGGGGGACTTTAGATTGATACCTCAGAACATAGGACTTGGAAGGGCTTATCGCTTAATGGATAAGTTTGCTGACCTTGGGAGCGTAAGTATGTGCGTGACCCATGGATATCTGAACTATGTTCGCCTCCATTATCTGTGATTTTTATTGAAACGATTCCTGAGCGATTCGAAACTTATGATCCTTACGTACATGATGTACCGGGATTCAATAGCAGAGTATGAGGGCATCGTAGGTTCTATCCTTGTGGGGTGCCTACTTTGTGTATGAGATATTATAATGGATTATATACATATACTTGTGATAGTTCTGTTGTGTTTCTTAGTAGATCAGAATAACTAAGATAATTGAATGGGATAAGAATGGGTTAATGTAATTAACACTTGAGATAAGTAAATTAGTGAATGTAAATATGGGTTATTATTATCACTGGTTTGGGTGTTAAGAGTAGATACCCTATGGTAGAATACGAAAGTAGAAGTGGTACAGACTAGTTAGTTAGCGGCATAACTAGGATGGGTTAAGGGTATACGGTAGGCGTGCACATTTAGTTGAGAGGTGAGAAACTCACGTGAGAGTACGCAACTAACATGTTCATAATATGTGTTGTTTAATTGTAATTTAAACACTTGAAATATTTTTAAAGTTGTTTTCACCTCGGGCCCTGACCCGTTTGCTTCCAAATATATTTTTTTGTAAAAACCTTTTAGGTGCCGAGCTATAGGGACGCCGAGCTATAGGAGTTCCATTCTGAAGACGTGCTGTAGTTGCTGTGGAAGCTATAGGATTTCGGTATTAGATGCCTCTACATTAATCCTTGGTTCATTCAGAGTCATTCATATAATTTAGAGCATGTTGGCCATTAGCATTTAGAGGTTGTTGTTACAGACTTTCATTATTTCATTTATTAGTATTTATTCAAACTCTTGTATTGGGACTGTATTTACTCTGGCATTATTATTATTGGAGTGTTTAGTCCAGACTCAGTTGATTTCATTTCGTTGGTTATTAATATGAGATTGTTTATGCGATTGATGGTTAATGATTTAATTCTTGGTTATTTGATAACTTAATTAATAAAATTTGGCATCTCTCTTTTGAAATTTTAGGTGGCTAGTAATTAATTAAATATTTTTGACAGTGATGCTAAGACTAAACCAACTTGATATTATGTATTAATTTAATAAAGGAGTAGCTACCCGGTATTTAATTAGACGGGGTGTTACATCATTATCCGCAACCTTCGCTTCAGCCAAAAATTCCAAATGCTCAGCATCCCTGAGTCCCCAAGCCAGGAATTTTTCCCTTGATTCTGGAAATTTTTTTACCACCCTATACTTAAGCTAAATTTTTCCCTTGATTCTGGAACATAGCAACATTCGTAACCTAAATTTTTTAAAGGGGGATTAGTACAAAAGAAATAACTACACAGTTGAATAGTAAAGTTCTTACCCATAGCAGACTATGGGGGGCATATTCCTCCAAATCTTCGTGGTCGTTTTCTACAAGGCGATTCAGGTCAATATTGTCTGCTACTTTCCTCATTATTTTGACCGCCCTGGAATTTGTATCCCATGAAGAATTGGGTCAAGTTGCCTCCGTTGGGGCTGCGGACGTCCATTAAGGCCCGCTCTTTGCTTTCTCCAGGGAGTTAGCAAGTTGGCATTAATCGCCACAATGTTTCAAGACGGAGGAGGAGGAGATCCATAAATGAAAACATGTAGGGGTTATGGCCACCTTGAAAGTCCCTAGGGGACATTATTCTTGCCGCGATGAGTTGATCAGCAATTTCATCAAAATCTTCTTCCCCCCTGTTGTATCAATGTTATCATAGGCTGCAGATTTCTCTGAAAGAGGAATTACCCCAGCCTCTATCGCAGCAGTTTCTTATAGAGGCTCAGTGGTTGGTTCATTTGCAGGGGATGCCCCCTTTTGTTTCCTCTTCCTCCTTTTTCCCTTTTTCTGCAGGCTTGGTTTAGGGCCGCGGCATCCTTATCCATTTCTAATAGTTAGCATGGCAAGAGATCACGATCAATCTCCTCACATGATGGACAGTTGTTAAAAGATGTTAGAACATTAGAAATGTTAATTTTACCTTCCACAGTCATCTTCTTGGGGATCTCCTTGGACGCAAAGTATCCTTATTCAAGTATGGAGGTAGAAGTGACCAGTTCAGAAAACTTCTTCTCCAAATCGTCTTAGAGGGATACGTCCTGAACCCTCTTCTCCTGATTGCTGCTAAGTTTTAGATTGTTAATATCTGCAACATAAGAAAATATGAAGTTTAAGTATGAGCCGAAAGATTAAAATCATAAGGATTAGTGTGGGTCGCAGATAGTACATACCTTTTTTGGAGGAACGTCCCCATGTACGCAGCATTCTATCATTTTTTTCCCTTTCAGTTTCTTTGGGGTAAATTTCCCAACTGTCGCCAGACATAAAGAAGTAATTTCCTTACCAATTTTTAATCTTTTTAGGCTTGTCGGTATACCAATATCTATCCCCGCTCCGCAGTATGAAATAGTAATACTACGGGAAGTCTTTGGAGTTTTTCTTTGGACTATAAAATTGGAAGAACTCCGCAGGCATGATATCTTTATCAAAGTGCTTTTGCTAAAGCACCAAACCAACAAGGATAGACCTTCAGCAGTTGGGATCTAATTGGCATGGCGCCAAATTCATGGCACGTAATATCCTTCTGATAATAACATGATTAGAAGCTACAGCCCCAAGTGGAAGGAATGGAGAGGAAAGCAAATGCCATTAGGAACCACCGAACATGACCTTTATTTCGCGAAAGGAAGTGTAGAGATTTTTCCTTCAGGAAACTCTAATGTCTCGGCAGCATCAAAAATCTAGTCCTGGTTAATAATGCCCCTATGATTGAGAGCGACAATGCCCTTTTTAGAGGTCTGGCCACGGCCAGAAGCTTCAACTGAGGGATTCCTAGTTTCAGGTGGGACAGTCGTTGTCCTAGCAGTGCCGCAACTGCTACTTCTACAAGAAGATTATTTCTGGAGCTTGTATCCTCCTCCATAACGTCTGTAGACTCTCTGGTATCCATACAATTCAAGGAATTAATAGAGTCAGATGCAGTTGGGGTAGTTTTTAATCAGATAAGGCCCAATAGCCTTCAAAGCCTTTACAGATGGTATCTCAGAGGGAGAAACACCAAAATGAGACTTCCAGAAGTCGCCCAGGAAATGTTGAGGGTTCCAACTCATAGGGCTGCAGAAAGACCTAAAAAGTAGAAGGGCTCCTCAGTTAGGTGTCGCAGCCACTATGGTTAAAGAAGCCTCTTAGAGTCCACGATAGATATAACTGGTACACAAATTAAAGTCAGCTTCATCCAATTGATTTAAACAATCTAAAGCCAAAAACTACAAGTACAAATCCTAAAGGCTGTAGCTATTTACTCTAAGGACTACAAAAGCAATTTCACAAGTTCAAGATGCAGATTGTAGCCAAGATAAGGAATCATAAGAGGCCACAATAAAGTCATACTACCAGGCGTGGCCAAATACACAAACATGTAATTTGGATGAAGTACGTGTTCGCAAAGATTAAAAACCCCTGATTCTAGGGTTTTGGCCAAGAACATCAAGAACATGTTCTTGGACAAAAAAAATTCAAAATGGGGGTAAAGTTGTGGTCAAAACCCAAAAAATTCAAAATTTTATCCTACAATCCAATTCAAACAGCTCGAGTTACCCAACATATGTCAACTTACAAAAGATTCAAACATCTACCGAAAAATCCAAAAATGGAACCAAAAAGAGATCTAGGATTACAACATGGTTTAATCCAAATATCCAAAATTCGTAAATCCTATGTGCTTTAGCAACGGTATGAAAATCTACAAGTCCTACCAAATGGTTCAATGTCATCAAACCCTAGTTTCTAAAACAAATTCAGAATCAGAAACGAAGTGAAAAGGATTCTCGATATAAATTCATCCATACAAATTCAATTATGGCATATAGAAAATATAGTCAGATTGTTCTTGCAAATTGGAAGAAAATGGAAAACTACAGAGAAAAGGAAAGATCAATATGAAAGGTTACCTGGAAATGGATGAAAATTAAGAACCACAAGTTGCTCAGCTTATGCTCCGCCTCAAACCACCTTGAACCGCCACAAAACACTCACTAAAAAACTCAAGATAAAGTTGATAGAATTCCGCTCTCGATGTGCTCTCAAGGATTGGAAAAGGTAATGATCAGCACGGCCATAATCCAGTTATATAAGATGGCACATGAAGGTGGAGCGGTTATTTCCAATCACCGCGACAACACTTGTACATTAATAAACCTAAATCCCTAGCTCGCCAACTCTTGGCACCACGGTTTAGAGGCTTATTGATATGGATAATATAGTCTCTACTGCCACGAAATGTTTAACAAGAGTCGCTATATGGGCTCAGATAGGCCGTACCACCATGCAGATAACCTTATCCAGCGTTAGTCGCTGCCTGGTCTCATACAGGGCGTTACACCCCCTTAGTTATGGACATTGCTTGGTATCAAATAAGACGTAACACCCTTCAGATTGGCTACTGCCTGGGTTCAAATAGGTTGCAACCCTTACTCATACATGATAGTTTCTGGTTGTCCATCTTCTAGAAGGATTCCTCACTCTTCAGCCTTATCCATATGCCACATGCCCTAAACACGTGACACCACCTATATATCTCCTATAAATAGAGGTGTCTACCTCATAATTTGGAGAGAAATAAGAGAATTACCCTGCAAAGCCATGCAAAAGTCTCTACACTACTCCCACCTGGGGGCTTACTAGGCCGCAACTTGTACACAAACTACCTTACATTTCACATTCGGTCTACTAGGATTCATTATACTCATGTATTCTCTTCTCCTCTCTTTCTTGTATGCCTTTTCAGGCCTAATCATATTGTATTGTACTATGCATATAATGAGAGTATGGCAACAAAGTGTATGTAGAATTGTTTTTATAGCCCAACTACTCTATATTTTGTTATCTTTTCCTTATTGCTTGCTTGACTTGTATTCTACACTTGATATGATGCTCGATAATGACTTGTGTCTGATTTCTCCTATCATCAAAGGGGGATCATATACTTACTATGATATATGATATTAGATGGATATATCTCTTTGCATATACTTTCATGCTTTTTACCATCTTTATATCCCGTGTTAAATTTTCAGATGATTCCCAAAGCACGAGGAGTTACTCTTTGTGCATGCATTACCTACATGATCTTGTGTCATGTATTTCAGTATTTAAGGTATAGTCTTCTTGATGCATCTCAATCCCAAGTTTCAAGCTCGATTTGGATTTGTCATTGGTCTATGGATGTCATGTGTATTACATTCTACTACTCTCATTAGATGGCTAATGTGGAGTGATATTTGTAAGTGTAATAAAAAATTAGGTTTTGGGGTTTTGGTATGGAATAGACAAAGGGGGAGATTGATAATGTAATCTTTTTTATTAATATATTACTTAATTTTATTCCATGTTAAAGCATTTGAGTGTTATGCTATTCATGCCAAAAAACTTGAATCCATATAGATGTTCGGTAGACAGAGTTTGGCTCCTTAGTGTTTATGAACATTGAACTTTGAAGATCTACTTGGATTTTATACAACACTTAGACTTTTGTTGTTGAATTCATTGAAGATATATCCTTTTGACTTCAGATTATGATTGAATGTATATGGTTACACACACACACATGCACACACTTTTGATTATGTTTTTAGCAAAGTAGTATAGACACTGAACGAGTGATATTATACTTTAAGAAATTTTATGTATAACTTTGGGAAAGACCTACATTTTCAAAATGTAGATTGATTAAGTTAGAATGGTTTTCTATCTTAATGCATTCACATGGACCAAATTTGTCCCCATGCGTATGACCCCATACAGTTTAGCCATGAAAAATTCCCTACCTAAAATTGTACTCATGGCTATAAATTTGCCCCGTGCGTACGACTGCATATTTTTGGCATGAAATGCCTAAACCCTGCACATGGTGCCAATTTTCCCTATAAATAATGGACCTAGATATTTAACATGTTCTATAATTATGGTCTCTTCGATTCATTTTAAATAATATGAGTTCTTCTTTATATCTCTAACAGCATTACCATATCAATTATTTCTCTATGTTCATAATCACTTATTCCTTCCAATATTGAGAGAAGAATTAGATTTATACTTGATCAATGGCTTCTGAGGAATTGAGAGTGTTTTTCAATCTACTTATTTTACACCAAAATTGAATATTTACACTCCAAAATCTAAAGAGGAGGTTCTTTGAGCTATTAGAGATTTAATCATGATGCGACTCTAAGGAGGAGAATGTTATTTCCATGTCCATCCAATGGAGATTAGAATGTTACTTACTTATTCCTTATTACTTCCAAGAAAGGATTTGTTACTTTTAAATATGGAACCACTCTATTTAGGGATATGTGTCCTAAAATAATTGAACAATTAGATATTTTAAGGAATATAACTTGGGCTTAAGTGGTGGGCAACCTCATGCATTATGTGTTGCGTATAAGATCATATATCTACTTTTCCATTGGCATGGTTATTAGGTTTTAGTCTAACACAAGCGAGTATAACTGGACTGAAGTAAAAACATATTCTTATGTACATGAAAAAGGATAATAGATTATGTGCTGCTTTACTCTGCAATAGTCTGCTACCTTTAAGGTACAAAGACTCGAATTTCAGTTAAATAAGGGTTATAAGTTTTCTAACACAAGATATGTATTTAATATTGAAGATAGATATATAAGCTTGAGTATTGTGAAGATACACAATATATTAATTAGTAACCCAGTTCGACCCAAACGTTAGGTGTGAAGTGCAATGAGGCAACCTAAATAATGTTACGAGCCCATTTTTATTTAATTAATATTTCAGTTGTTTAATATGTGATTCCAATTTAAATAAAGTTATGTGAGGGACCCGTGGAAAACGTCCCCGGAATCCAAGCATACAGAGCTACTAACATAAAATAAGATAAAGTTTACCTGAGTAACACCCTCAAAATACGGAACCGCACACAACCTGTCGTGACAAAGAGGATGGAATGTGCCAAGTGCTCAGTAGGAATATACAATAATTAAAAATAAAATCAGCGGCCGAAAAGATACTATAACACGTTACCTATGTGCACATGCAATTACTTGGTATAAATGAATCTTTTTATTCCAAAATGTTATTGATTCCGACTAATCCGCCTTAATCTTATAAAAGAGTCCACTTGTTACTAGACTTTTAATTTATATTCCGATTAAACGCACCTGATTAAATACTTTAAACAAATACAGTTTATTTAGCAAAGACATTTCTTTTATCGAAATTTCTCATTTACTTGCACCAAATTTACCTTAGTATTTTTCTTGAAAATTACCTTTCAACACACAAATGCACCTTGTTAGGAAAACCTTTCATAAACAGACAATCGTGTTAATTATGGGTTAAAGCTCATTAGGGTTATTAACTACCCTCTCAGTCACTTTAATTTACCATTACTTTTATTTCATGGACATTAGCCAATTTCTTAAATTACTTGTCCACGTTATCTTTCAACTGAAAGAATTATTAATTTCATTCAAGTTAGGTTGTCTTTTCTTATAATCACATGTTCCACTATTCTTACTATCTTTTCTCTGAATCCTCCAAAAATTCGCATAATTTAATAGTCTCTACACCGCCGACTATTCTACCATATGCTGGGGCCAGTGATTTTGGGTATTTTACCTCCGGGCTCCGGTACCTTCTTAATTATTATTGGTGTCACCCGAGTCCATATTAAAGTGTTTTAATATTTTCCAAATGTCCACATTATTCCACTTTTTATCGATCAAAGCCAAAACCCAGGGTTTCACCCCACCTTGTGTTACACTTTAAATATCATCATTTCTTGTCCTTTACACACTTCCTTATGATGGTGGGGATGGTGATTCGACCAACACTAGTTGAGCTGCTAGAGGAAGCAGCAGAAGATGTATAAAAGGAGCAAGCCTCAGAGAAAGTGGCCTTGTAATGAGACTAGTTGAAAATTGGACGAGGAACCTCTTGATCATAGCCCAATTGGCAAGAACACCGATTGGGGTTGTAATGTTCTGAGGTATATCCCCACTCAGTGTATGAGGGTAAATAGCCTGGGGTGAAAATAGCACAACGACAAAAGAAGGATCTTCATTGACTAGCTCCTCAAAAGTGTCACGAACCGTTATGGCTTCGTGGGTAAAGAAAGACCAAGTTTGGGAAAACGAATCTTCACCGTAGGGTCGCATCATGAGCCAGATAGGCCTATTAATAACGTGAAGAAAATCCTTTCGGATCTGCTTCTTATGAAACTGAAATAGCCGGTGGGGCTTTAGGTCTTCGCAAACTGGGTAAGGTTTTTTGTTTGGAGCTACCTCGGGGAAATGGCTGAAAAAAACCCGTTAAGATAATAGTGTTGGAAAAATTGGCTAAGTTATAGCGGCCAATGGAGCGTTCCATGTCCAAGCGGGCCCTGTCCAACCAGGTATAGAGGGTCCTCAAGTCCATGGATGCAAGAGGAAGCTTGAACCCCATGACTAAGCGAACTAAGATGTTGATGAGATAATGTTGAGGTTGGTCATTGGTCTTGCTAGTCATCATGAAGCGAGAAAGATTAACTAGTATATAGGCTGGTAATTCTAAAGGGGTACCTTTTCCTTGACCAAAACCAGAAGAACCATCCTTCTTACAAGTGAAGAAGTAATTGATGAGAGGGGAGAAGGTATCTTTGTTAAAAGATCCCGTGAAACTTTGACGTATCTAATCCAGCTTCGCTCGGGCAACAACCTCTTCGACATCTAAAGCCTCATCGGAGTAAATGGAGGTAATTGTGGGATCAAGCCCAAGCAACTCACAAACATTTTCTAAGGTTAGTGTGAACTCCCCCAATGCAGCCATGAAGACGTGGGTTGTAATGTTCCAACGGGATACAAGTACTTGGAGCACTGCGTTGTTCTTGGAAAGAGTAAACTCACCAAACCACTTTGCCCCGATAGAACCAAACTTTTGTGAGGGCCTCAACGTAAGTTATCTACATGTAGGTGTTCCAGGAAGAAAAGTTGGTCGGGTAACCTCTTCGCCATTCGAAGTTTATCTCGGAACAGGGAAAGTCACCTAGATCAAGATGAAAACATAAAATGTGACACCCCGCCTAATTAAATACCGTTTGATCAGTTCTTTATTAATTAAATCAGAATATACGATTGGTTTAGATTACGCATCACTATCGAAAACTTGTTTTAAAATACTAACCACCTAATATTTAAAAAGGGTGATGTCAAAATTTTATCTTTTTAATTAAAATAAAGCAATTAATATAAATAACCAATCATTCACCATTCAATCCAATCACATAAGAACTGAAATAAATGACATAAAATAAAGAAGCTGGAGTAAACATATCCAGCCAAAAATCCAATACAGTAATCCAACTAAATAATTCCAACAACTGGGAATATAAATGAATCAAATCTCAAATCTCTAAATGTATAAGTAAGAAGGGACGACATGTCCAACTTATGCAAGTAACTCCAAAGTAAGGAGTGATAGACTCAGAGGCGTATACTACCAAAGTCCTGTAGCTTCCACATCAACTACAGCTTGTCGAATGAATGGAACTTCTAAGCCTGATGTCCCTATGGCTGGGCACCTAAAATGGTTTGACAAGAAAAGAGAGATTCACAGAAAATGGGTCAGAGACCGAGTTGAAAACAGTTTAAAAATTAGCAAGTGCTTAAAATGATTTATTAGCACATGTATTCTCCATGTTAAATTATCAAACCCACTTAAGATGCTCACCTCTCATCTAGTGTGCACGCCTAGCGAATATTCCAATTCTACTAGTTCCTATTCCCATACTATCTAGTCCTTCCTGACTATATCCACTCCTAATCGAGTATCGTTCCCATCTATTTCCCTCGCAGTATGATGTATATAAACAACCTATCTTTAATATATAAAAAGGCATTTTCAGTTTACTATAATTAAATGTTTGCTACTTAATTTATTTTCATTAATAATCCGCCTACTTAATTCACACAGTAGACACCATTTCAAGTATATATATATATATATATACTCTATGTTATATATATACAATATTGCACCCCAAGACACAGCTATGGTGCATTCATACTCTGCTATCATGCTCTGTTGCATCGCTCATTTTCATAAAGGACTAAAGGTTCAGTCTCTCCCGAACCATCAAAATAAAACACATATATTGGAGGCGAGCATAGTCCCAAGCCGATGGGCTACGCATATACCTACGCACCCATACGACTGCCATCACTATCTTTCTCATAGATAGTTCGTACCTAGGTTATATGCTCTAGTGATACCAATCAACATCCCACCTCCTCAAGGCATGATTATCCACAACACGCAACCTCCGCTCGATAGCAAGCTGTGTAGGTATGTTATACACGTAATAGTTTATTCTATAAGCATACACACATCTTAATATATATTCAATACTTCGATTTATCTCTCTAACATACACATTTTCTCTAAGGCTCTATTAACCCGCTACATACCCTTGAGTAGTCGCTCTCTCAACTCATTACTAACTAGGAATTTAAGCCATCAAATAAACACGTAGGTTAATTTCTCTCAGTTGGACCAACCTAGAAGGGTTCCTAACTTGTCCGGGCAAAAAATAAGCATTCTGAATCTCGTTAGAAGTCCAGGATTATCGTTCGAACGAACTTCTGCCTTTGAACGCACTAAAAATCTCTTTAGAAGTGTCCTTGGAATTCTCATTCGAACGAGGTCGTTCGAGCGACCTGGGCAGGTCTTCGAACGAAAATTCCAAGACTAGCCCTGTTCTCCCAAACTTCGTTTCTCCAATATTTTCCTCATCCAAATTCGTCTAAAATTCATCCCAACTCCCAATCAATGATTCTAAACTATTCCTAATCATAATAGGATACTTTCTAACATAAAATAAATGACAAATATTTACATAATCAAAGGAAACCAAAGCAAATTCCTAAATCTTTAAAAGTCTCTTAATAAAACCCACCATTAACAATAATTCAAAACTCCCAATTATATTTCGTGATTCTAACCTAATGTTTCTAGATTTATCATTACCAGCATAGTATTATTCATCTACATGCAAACTTGTATTCCAAATTCACAATTTCATGGTGATTTAGTCTCAAATTCATAGTATTAATGGTTATCTCATCAACTAGGGTTAACATGAATCATATATGCTCAGAATTTTAGCAAGATAAACACTTACCTCTTTTTGAACCTCCGAATCGTTGGACGAAATTGATATGGAGATGATCCTCTCTTTGTGATGTACGCGTTGGTGTGATTTATGGTGGAAGAACTTGAACCTTTGGCGTAAATCACCTATGGAGTTCTTCTTCTTCCTCTTGGTTCTCTCCTTCTCTCTCACGTAGGTTGGAAACTGTCAGATAACCTAATGCCCAAGTTATTTATCTTTTTTAATTTCCTATTTTCGTCCATAATATATCCCAAAAATCCCAAATGACCAAAATACCCCTTCAGGGTGTTATTTTGGGCTGAAATGCCCCAGAATCCAAATAAAACACCCGAGTAGTTTTTTTGACTATTTCGACCCTTTTGGATACACTGCCGTGCTCAAAACGTCCATACGAGTTACTTAAAAAATAAATTATTCTTTTTAGCTTAATAAAGTAATACTCACACAACTCAACCGCGCGTCCCAACTAAGTATATGGCAACTATCGTGTCTTTCACTCCCGGCGAAAATAATATTCTCGTATACATATATTACTTTACTCTCTAAGTAACATTCGACTAATTATTATCGATAAATACTAACTCTCTTCACGCTAGAATCCGGATTTATTATAAATTAAATTTTCTCCATTTAAATCAATTAATCCCAACTCCATTATTAAAATAAAATGTCACTAAATTATGGGGTATTACATAAAGTCCCCTCTAGGGAGAAGAAAACCCAAATGACAACATTATTATCTTCATCACCAAGTGTTAAGGAGTCACACTTAGAGTTAAAAACCACAGAATTGCATATGGCTGAGAATTCATCGTCCTTGGTGAAAATATGAGAGCTGTGGTAGAAGCGGTGGCATCCAAAGCAGGGGCAGTGGTGGCAGACGGAGGAGTGGTGGTAGGAACGACTGTAGCAATAGGGACATCATATGTGGAAGCCATTGGAGCTTGAAGTGAGGTAATGGTGGTGAGAGGAAGGATTATACTAAAAACAAGGCAACAACAGTGGGCAAAGAGGGAAAAGAGCACAAGAAAAAGGTCAGGGTTTGAGCAATAATGGTGAAAGAAGTTATTTTCGACGATAGAAAGTGAAAGGGTAAAAGAGAAAATAACTAAGTGTTGAGGTAATTAGACTCTTGGTAATCAATTGGGCGGTTGAGTTTCCCACAGAAGCACGTGCATGGCCGTTAAAATAATTACAATTGACACATAGTGCTTTGAGGAGTGCTCTGACAGTGGAAAAGATAATCTCACGTTATTAATGAGGTGACGCTTGGGGGAGATGGTTGCTTTCAAGATAAGTAATTATTTTTCGTGCCAAATTTTTTGAAATGGGTATTTAAAGATGTAATACCCCGACTCAATACTATATTTACCTCTATATTTTGTATTTCTTGTCATGAAAATTTGTAATCAAGATAAGGATTATGATGTAAGAACTATTAACCCTCTATTAAATTAATGCTCATTTCCCATTTCAATTAAGCTGTTAAACTATCTATATAATTACTACCCATTTCGCTTATATTCTAGTGCCTCGAGTATAAAAAAAAAGGAGAAAAGAATTTATGGAGAGAGGACATAAGTGTTATGTGTGTGTGCTGAAGAGTATTGTTAAAAGGATGAGAAAGAACGCCAGCCAACTCAGCCCCTCTCTTGTGTCGCTCAAACAAAGAGCAACTCACTCTAACGACAATTGTCGTCGCTCAAACAATGAGCTGGGTCGTTAGAGCGATGTGAGTAACCAACTAATCAGAACGCTACTCGAGCATTCAGCCTGCAACCGTAAATATTGTCAGCTCTTGGAGCCTGACAAGTAATAAAGACCTTGGATTTATTAGTTTGAAGTGTATGTTCATATGAGTTCTTCTATTGGACACGAATTTTTGACTGAAAACACACGTGGCAGCATGGTATTGGTCGGTTTCCTTATTCCACTGGTGTGAACCCCACAAACTAATCAATAGAAACCCTCCACCTAATTCGGTATCTCCACTTTCGATCAAAAATTATGTTCCAATAGCATTTTTGATGTTCATATAAAGCGTGAAGAATTGGGATAGTAGGTCTGCTATTTTGGTTATCACGCCCAAGACCGTCGATTATGGTTAACGTGCCAACCTTTAGGAATGATAGATGGGGATGAAACACACATGTGTCTTACATTTGTTTTAAAGGGACCCTGTTTATGGTATAAGACGTGAGTCTTGGGGAGTGGAAATCACAGAAAAATGTTTTCTCCACATCCTTCTCTCTCTCTCTCTAGAAATACTATACGCCCTTCTTTCCCTCCATCAAGATATATCGCACATTACTTTGAACCCTAGTGTACAACGGTAGCCAACCACATGAATCAAACCCTCTAAATACCCAGTATATCAGCCAAAAATATTATCTTCTTCAGAAGATAACAGTGACGGTGGAGCTTGAGGAAGCTGGGTTTTGTGCAACTTGGAGTCTTAAGGTCTAAGAATTGGAATCTTTCAATCACTCATCTCTCCTTGTTCTCGTCTTCAAAATTCATAGGTAGGGTCTCCTTCCAAACCTTCAATGTTTCTAGCTACGAAATAACTAGATTATGCTAGATAATATTTTATGGAAGGGAAAAAAGTGTGGTTATTTATAAATTGCTTATTTTGCAAAATAATAGGGAAAATCTTCAGCAAACCCTAATGGACCTTGCAGGTGTACAAGACAACACTCTATACTTTGATAAATAAAAGGAGATATATGAAACTATACGGCTCTTGTTGTGTAGAATAATTGCATGCCTAGATACCTTTAGGTGGAAATATTCTCTTTCACAAATGTAAAATCATGTAGTAAGGTAGATGAGGATAAGTTAGACTTATCCAATGAAGACACAATGGTTTTATGATGAAAGGAATAAACGTAAAGAAAAACAACCCTAAAATGAGATGAATATTCACACAATGAATGAAAATAATATCTGGGTTACTTGAGATAATAGGGTAGAGTCATGAACGTTTGGTTAGGAAGTTCTTAAATGAATGACTATATTTTATGAAGTATTACATAAACTGATAACATGATTTTGACAAGAAATCATAAAAAGGGTGTTTTGTAGAGAAAACATAATTTCTAGTGACATAATGACATTAAGTGTATTTCCTTACAAAAATCATCTTTAAAGAGAAAAGTGGCGATTTTGAAACTAATAAGTGACCCTAGTAGTTGAGCAAATGAATTAAACTGTATAATGAGGAAATAAAACGGTAAAAGGGTGGGATAATGTGAAAATTCGACAACAATGTTAAAGTACATTAAATCGGACTCTAATGACACTGAGATAAAGAAAGAAGGGCCTGGAGCCCTTGGGTGAAAAACCCAAAAACCCTAGCCAGAGGATATGGTGGCATCGCTGGTGGTGTGAATCCCGTTAAGGTACATGGTTGGATGGTAATTCTGATAAGCTTAATAAAGAGAAAAAGGACAATTGCACATGTAACTTGGGTAGTGAAACCTGATGTAGTCATGGAAATTAAGATTAAATGTGAAGTATTATCAAGAGATCCTTGATTCCGAAGTGGGTGGTAATATCAACTAAATGTGAGTATGAGCCCCTTGCTCAAGTGCATTGCATGTAGTTGCATTAGTATTCACTAAACTGTCAGCATTCATCTATTTCTTTTTAGAAGACTCACGAGATATATGTGTAGACTAATTAATAAAATATATAGCATAATATCCCCACTCTATCAAGTGTTCGTTGACCCCTACTTTTATATTAAAATCCCCCACTGCCACCCAGGTACATCTAATAGGAGTTCTAGTCAGGAATCGAGTAAGGCCCTAGAGGGCAACCGTGATTAGTAGAATGTTATGTACTTGTTTTTCAAATAATAGTCTCATAGCACCTTGCACAATTGACATGTAAACTTTTATTCAGGCCTTTGTCCATAATGTTGTAATAATTCAGGATGGTGGTTTATTTCCAGTTTAAATGGTACGATGAGTTAACTTCATTTTCATAAATAGTGTTATAAGTTGGTAAAGCATAGATAGTGATCACACCTTTTCTAAACTATAAAAGTAAGACTTTACATTCTCTTACATTCAAGGGATTCAAGGATTTTTCTTATTTAAAAATTTATCGAACTTTTCCCCTTCCCCTTTTTCTCATTGACTCGATGCGGGTTGATCCAACGATGACCCAAAAATCTGGGACAGGGCGTTACAAAAGACAAAATGGTCAATTAAAGAAAGTCCTCATGATGCAAGATCGAATGATGTTACAACATGTTCAAGATGCATCGAGGATAATTTTTTACCGCCCAAGAAATGATGGTTGCTCGCAGCACAGTTCCAAAAGAAATGATGTCCCCTCGCCATAAGTCCAAACGGATATAACTTTGACTCGGGTACATCGGGGAGATGTTTTCTTTTCAAATAAGGGGAAAATAGGGATAAACAGAACGCAAACAGAACATAGAGAATTTTACAAGTACAAAGGCTAGTATTTTTTCATAAGGGATAATGAGGAGAATTCGTGCTACTGTGGGTAGTCCTAACAAAAATGCCCACTGACTACAAGTTCACTACATGTTGGAACAGAATAAAGCAGATTGAAGAAAATTTAATTTTTGGACTGTCAGAACGGATGATGGACAATTTCCACAGGTGCTTTGGGATAATTCGAACCAGCGGTGAATAAGAGAGAATGGTTGGGATATAACAACATAAAAAGTTATGATGTCCCCTCTCCATGCTCATAGAATTTGTAGAGCTTAGGTTCAAGTACATCGGGGAGAATTTAACCTTTTTCTAAGAGAGATAACGACAAAAGTTGCAACGAAGATGAAGTTGGAAGAATTTTTTGCTCGCAACGGAAGACGGTCCATTGGATTGAGAAATTTTCATGCAGACATTTCTTGTGCTCACAAAAAATCTCTACATGAATGGAAAAATATAATGGGTATGAAAGTAAGCTCTGAATTAGAGAAATCTTACCTAATTAATAGAAGAGGCCCAAGAGAAGGAAGCAGCGAGGTCGTTCAGTGAGGAAACACAGTGAAGCAGCTCAGTGAGGAGACTCAGTGATGCAGCGTAGCGAGAAAGTTGGATGAGAAAGCTTTTATTTATCTTCCTTTCTTACTTAGTTAAATTTTATCTTCTAAATACATTGGTTATTATGTTGTAACGATTGAAATATTGAGTGTGAGGTCAAACGGTACTCGAAAAAGACCAGGCCTGGTAGGGCCTAGGAGAGCTTACATGCTCTATCGAATGACCTCGCTGTGGTAACTTCAGAGGGACTTGGTTTGGAGGATTGAGAATTAAGGCAACGTTAGGGTCGGTCCTGACAATCTTAGATACACATGGTAAGACACCGAGAGATCTTTTCTCGGTGGAAGCTCGTTTAGAGCAACCTCGAGTTCCATCGTATATTGAGCTTTGAGCTAAACAATCCTCTACCAAATGTCACATCTACGTTATGTGATGTCACCATCCATCTAAACACTGTCCAATTCAAACTTGAGTAAACCACCGTGGTATTGGGGCAGTCAGACAATTGGGTTAGCCACCTCTGTGGTGACAGTCCTATGACGCACAGTGGTTAGGAAAAATGCATGTCCTGACATTTAGTGATCATGACGTAGGGTGTGCTGACACATCATGTATTTAATATTTATAACATAAAGTGTGATGGGTAGGCCTTTCACATGCAGGTAGATTGAGACATCTCGGGAAGGGGTGTGCAGATATTTACGGGCCTCAAACAGTTCTGAGATGAGAGAGTTCTTTTTAGATATTTATTGCTAGAGTGAGAGAATATCAAAGAGAAGTTATTGATAACCAAAGAGTTCAATTACCCACCATTGTTATTTATTGTGAAGCTTTTAATATCTAACCAGAGATCTTTCAGAGGTTATTGGTTTGTTAGCTGCTTGCCAAGGTGTATCTAGGGTGTTTACTTCTATCTCCCGTCGACTGTGTAACTTCTGAGTTTTGTTTATTGTTATTTGAGTTATACTCGTGAGACTTATGATTTCAGTCTTAGTGTTGATTATATACAATATTGTGTGTTCATTTGTATTTATTTAAGAGTTCTTGGGTTATTTCTCATAACCATATCTATAGGGGTTACACCTTAACTGGTATACTCACAGGCAAGGGGACTACCCTCTTACAACCAATATTGGTTCACACAGACACTCATAAATTACTAACACGTCTGAATCAGAAGCGCAAAAGCTGTTAATGGTAACTAACTTGGCCCCATGCTACTTGAAAATGAATTTCCCATCGTGTTAATATCCTTTACTTCACTGTCGAGAACACTAATCAAAACCATCACCAATCTAGCGTGACCATCCCAAAAGAAACATCGATGTCAAAGATCCAGTACTGACCTCACAACATCACACTCAAAATGAACCTTGAACCTATTGCTCTGATTTCACTTGTAATGTCCCGATCCGGATTTATGGGTTACCCGTGATCAACCCGATCTGACCTGAACGTTAGGTGTGAAGTGCAATGAGCCAACCTAAATAATGTTAATAGTCCAGTTTTATTTAATTAACATTTCACTTATTTAACAAGCGATTCCAATTTAAATCAAGCTATGTGAGGGACTCGTGGGAAGCATCCCCAAAATCCAAGCATACAACGCTAAAAACGTAAAATAAAAGAAAGTTTATCTGAGTAACACTCTCAAAATACGCAACCGCACACATCCTGTCGTGGCAAAGACGAGGGAATGAGCCAAGTGCCTAGTGGGAAAATACAATAATGCAATATAGAATTGAACGGTAGAAAAGGGGAATCTAACATGTCACCTACGTGCCCATGTAATTACTTCGTATCTATATACATACTTATACATTAATTCATGAAACCATTTAATTTCAAAACGTTATTTATTCCAACCAATCCACCTTAATATTATAAAAGAGTCCCATTGTTACTAAAATTGGCATTTATTTACTGATTTAATGCAGTCGGTTAAATACTTTAAACAATTACACTTTTTTTTAGGAAAGAAAATTCTTTTATCAAAATTTCTCATTTACTTGCACCAAATCTACCTTGGTGTTTTTCTTGAAAATAACCTTTCAACACATACAAGCACCGTGTTAGGAAATACTTATTTTTCTTTGAAAACCTTTCATAAACACACAATCATGTTAATTATAGGTTAAACTACATTAGATTGCTTATCTATCCACTTGATTACTTTACTTTACCATTCGTCTTATTTCACGGACATTGTCTAATTTCTTACATGACTTGTCCATGTTATCTAATTGCTTACATCGCTTATTAACACTTATTTTACACTTTGGAGTTAGCACCCCTTTCAAGTTGTAAATTTCTTTATTTCATTACTTTCTTTCTATAAGAAATCATTGAGCATTTTGAAGACTACTTTTGAAGAAAAACACCATTTTCCTTTATTAACACATGTAGTATTAAGGCCATACACTTACCACAATTTGTACACTTATTCACACACTTTAAGGTTAGAAATTTCTATTTTCCTTATTTCAAGTCAAAACTTATTAAAATCTCCATTAAACTTATTTATATGCTTATCATCAAAATTTTAAAAGTTTATATACATGAAAAGAGGGATTTTAAGTCCAAAGATACAAAATAATGAGTTTAACACATGATTTAGTCAAGGGGTTTTCTAATACTTGCAAAAACATGCTTTTTAATATTTAAAAGGCATTTTTGTTCTTCACGCTTGAATAAATGTCTAATTTCACAAAAACTCATTTTCCAAGGAAACTTTAAGACTTTAATCACGAAAGCTCTCAATAAGATAAATTTCCATTTAAAAATTATTATTTCATAAAATGTTTAACAATAAGTTTTCTTGAAAATATATCATTTTCTCTAAACTTTGAAACCCTTTGTAAAACCATTGTACACAAATCATCAGGATTATCTTTCTTAAAACATACATAGATTCCACTCTTAAACCCTACATAGAAAACAAAATACTAGGGAAATAGAGTCTTGAACTTAAAGAGTATAGATTTCCACCATATTGAAGCTCCAAAATGGGTGGATGAATGCGGGAGAATATGGCAACCTCCCACCTACTAAGGTGGCCTTAAAGAGGTTGCCTAGTTACACTAAGCATGTCTCCATAAAAGCTTCAAGCAAGACCCCCTTAAAACTCCATTCATCTTTTACTTTTCTTCTCCAAACCACAAAAATAACTCTGTGAATTTTCATCATTTAATATAAATGGTGTAGGTGCACTACACCAAAATAGTTGACTTCTCACGGTCTTTGACCGTGACAAGTCTGGGGGTGATAACTTCTTTGTCATGGACTTGTCATGATCAAAGACCATGACAAGTTCATTAGACTTGTCACGATCCTGTCACGGTCTTTGACCTTAGAAAGTTTTGTCACGGTCAAAGACCATGACAAGCCCTTGACAAAACCAAAAAAATTATCACGGTAAGACCGTGACAAGTTTCTTTGTCACGAACTTGTCACAGTTTTTTACCATGACAATTCTAAGAAGAATTAAAAAAAATAGCTGGGTAGTATGGCCACTACCACTGCCTAGCAGTATATTTGTACCTGTTATAGCAAAATTGTACCTATCCAAATAGCCATAGAATGGCCAAATATGGTGGAATATGAGGTAATTATGGTGGTTTAGGGTGGAGGGTTGGTGGTGCTATGTTGATGTTTGGTGGTCGGTGGTGGTGAAGCTCTCAAGAGCTAAATAAAGGAAAATATGATTGAAAATTTCGTAGAATGGCCAAACTTCACACTGAAATACCCCAAAATCCATAAGTGTAAATTTCCAAAAATTCCCAAAGCTCTATCCAGGAATTGATCTGCTGCTGTGGGAGCCAGTCACGTGCCTTAATCCAATGGTCTAGGTTTTGACAACACTTTCCAAATCTGCAAAAACTAAATTTTTAAATCTCGTTCGAACGATAATGGATCTCGTTTGAATGAGAACTTCCATTGTGTTCTAATCAAACTGCATTTAATTCAAATGAGAGAGACATCTCGTTTGAACGCACTTCGAATGAGTTTCTAACGATGGTGTTCATTCCAATACATAGGTGCTTCGTTTAAAGGTCTTTTGAAGTCCGTTCCAACAAGATTTGAATATGACTTCAGATGTCGTTTGAACAATTCTTACATTTTCCAAAATTAACATCCTATTATAATTCTAATTAATTGCCCCAGGGCCACCATATTACCCAGATTTGACCCATAATTCATCTCACACGGTCTAAAGCTCAACTGTGTCACATAAAGTCACCGAATCAAATGGGTACGACCAAAGTAACGAGGGTGGATGTTACAATACAATTATTTCTTAGATTGTTATAGATGTGATTCAATTTATTGGGTTTATCTCTCCACAAGTTCAATAATAATTGTGTGGATATGTCTAAGATCATATTTTGGAGGAATCTGCATCTGGAAGATATCTAGATTGTGATATCCCCTTAATAAACTTATAAGTTTTTATTGTACCAGTAAACCCGACCGCTCCATTATATAATCTGTTAGGGTATCAATAAATTAATTTTGAGATCAAGGAATTGATAAGATGATGGTGAAAATCAATTAGCAGTAAATTGGGTTTCACCAAGAAAGTATTGAATGTTTCACGCAGGGCATCATATTTTGTACTAACTAACTTTTCAAACAAGACCTTATTATTCGAGTAATTTTAAAATAATTAAATTGGAGTGCAATTATAGTTATTTAGTGGAATTAATTATAATTATACGAGAAACAAAATAAAAAAATGGGAAGTAATATGAAATTGTTATATTTTCATTTTGAATTCAATTTATTTATTAGTCCTAGATCCCTATTATAGTTCATTACTCAGGCAGTGGCCCCAAGCTCCCTAGAAAGCATAATTAGTCTAACATACTTCATGTACCTATTTATATAGATCAAGGTAGGGGTTTAAGTTGCATGAGAAATCTTAAGGTTAGAGAGAGGAAGAGAAAACACTATTCACATTTTTTTGAAGGGGTGAGGATAGAGAAAGTGATTTATCTCACAAATCACCAAGTTTTCTTCAACGGGAGTGTTCACACACAAGTTGTACTTTAGGAGGATCATATACTAGAAAATTTGAGGCATTTGGGGCATTCTAATAAGTAGTTGGACGAGTAAAAATATCATCCTCTTTATTTTATACATGAATGTTTCTCCTCTTTCGGATCACCTTGATCAAATGAAGTTCTTTGGGATCGACCTTTTTTTATAATTTCAATAGCTAGTAATGGTTTCAGAGAAAGGTCATATGGAGGTTTAGGATGAAACCCGAGGGGTAAAATAATCATTGGTACATTTCTTGTGTATCAAGACTAGTGTTTTATACACTTAATCAAGTGTGTAAATAAACTGAAACAATTTGAAAAGGGAGAAACATTAGGGACATAGCCGCGACAAAATGGTCCACAATCGCGAGTTAAAGGCCATAATCATGGCAAACCTTGGGCGACAATGGGTGTGGCGAGCCACGGGCTGACCATGGGGAACACTAGTGCAAAATCTTATATAACTCCGTATGCATGATTTTTATCTCATTTTAACATCATATCAATCAACTCACAGCACTCCATACCCTAAGAAAACCCTTAAATAATCTTTATTTATTGCCCAATATCCACAATTATGGAGATGATGATTGAAGGAAATGACTAAGATGATTCAAAGGTATTCAAGGCAGGATTAATAAGTGAACAAAATAACTTTGATTTGAGAAAATAAAGAAAGATATTGTTCTACTCATCGCATTTCATACATGTTATTGATATATTCACCTAAATTAACAATGTAGGATTTAAAATCAATTAAAGATACTTATATTTTCACACATTCTCTATTTATGTCTCTTATATTTTGAAATTGGACTACGTTTCACACAATTTGTATAAAGAATGCCTTAGTTGGTATTTTATATGATTGGACTAGTGATAATTAATTATAATCCCCATGTTAGGATTCACATGCTATCCTTAGATTCTTATAGAATGAGTATCCAATTCTTGTTGTTTAATGGAATGTGATAATGAAATAACCATAAAATCGTAAGTTATAATATGTGGAATTCTTGTGACTGGAAGACTTAAATTATGAATTGAGAATATCAACATATTAACTGTATTATGAAATTGACTAGGGTCTCATATATATTTTTATAAATTATTATATTACTCTAAATAGGAATTCATGAATTAAGAGTCCTTAGATTAAAATAGGAGCTGGAATTGTTGTTGGTCGTATATATAGAATTAAGATTTGGATGAAGTCAATTAGCCACTTAAATTTCATTATGTGAGTATACATAATTTAATCAATTATTAAAGGAGGAATCCCCCCCACCCTTTCCATTAACATGCTAAATGAGGATTCGTTATTTCATTAAAACTAACCCATGAAATTTAAAATATTGTTGGTTATTGAGAGTCCCTACTTGAAGAATACATGTGTATAAAAAAAGTAATGAGTCATTTGTAATATAATTAGATAATGTAAATTGTAATACGTGGGACTTAAATTGGTGATACTTATCGAGTAGTGTAAGTTGATTGTAGTTGCAGACACCCCAATCCTTAACGCGACACCGTTTTCATGACCTATTGGCCTCCTAAAATCACTCAAGGCAATTCCTTAAAAATCCCAACTTCTGTGATGGAAAAGCCTTCATATTCTTGGGGTTATATAACCAATCCTATAATTATGCAAAGTCAGATCAAGAAGACCAATCCCACTGTGGGTTTAACCAAATTTAGAAATGTACCCTACATATCCAAACACATATTATCAAATCACCCTTATGCCCATTGGTGCTCACTTTAAGCGTCGAAGCCAAAGGTATTCCTAATCAAGGTGATTTACATTCAATATCACTCTATGCACATTTTGGAGCTACAAAAAACTTTATAATTTGGTAAAGAGATAAAAAATGTTGTAGATATTGAAAATATCTTTCTAATAGTGAAAGCCACGCACCAATCGGAGCTTGCATTAAAGCCTTAGGATCTCATAACTCAAGAAATTCACTCTACATATTACTTTAAGGATATATTGAACCGATAAAGTTTTATAATTAGGTAAATTAAGAACCATAAATAGATATATCTTCAAATTATATTTATAACGGTGAAAACCACGTGTCAATCCGAATTACAATTATAGCAAAAATACAAAATTGCGACAAAACACGGACTGAGACCCATTTTTTTAACCACATGGTTAACTAGCCTTTTGACCGTGTGGTTAATCATAACGAATAGATAACTCAATTTTTCCACTTTTTCCCTTGAAAGTCACTCAAAATGATCAATTAATCCTGCGGTTAACAAAATGACTGAACGGTTAAATCCCTGCAACAAAATCTGTAACGACAAATTTACAAATATAGTCAATTTGTATGTTTTGACTTATTGACTATTTGGACAAAACTCTTTGAGTCATAGGTTAGGACTTAATTGTGTTGACCATTTACGCTTATGGCTTGGTTTCTTGAAGATGTAGCAGTCAAGCAAGAAGGTCTACATCATCATGTCATGTTTAGTGCCACATTTCATCATAAATATCCGAGGAATCTCAAAAAGGTATGGACACGTGTCATCCTACATGGCAAGAAATCCTAGTCAACAAGTCATAGCATCGTCGATCAAGACCTGGGAGGCCGACCAACATGTAGAATGCTGACTAACATGCAGAATGCTGACCAACTCCAGGAAGGCCGACCAACTTGATCAACAAAACGCCAACAACCAAGAGCATTATTGACGTTATGCACTGATGTAAATGCTTACTTTATAAAGTCATTCCATCCATTAATATTCCATGTCTCCATCTCATTATTTGGCTATAAATACATTATAGTCCCTTCATCAATGGCAGGTTCAAGTCATTCCAAACACAAGTGGCAAGACAGAATGCAAGGGAATAAGAAGCACAGTGGACGTAGGCTTTCCCTTATAGCTGAACCACTTTAAAAAACTTTTATCTCTCTCTTTTATTTACATATATTTATCTCCAATTAAAAAGTTGGACCTAGTCTAGTTTTTTACATCAAACGATTGACACCATCTGTGGGAACGTATTTCTAAACATTTTCACTCTCATTTACTTATAATAACTTAAACATGACTGACATTCATGAGTCCAGTGCCAGAAATGATGGAAATCCGCCTATTTTATTTGCTCCTCCAATAAATAACGATCTGACTGGAATTTTCGCTAGTCTTACTAGAAGATAAGAGGCCATGTACGATAGGATTAGGCAATTGACCCAAACATTGCAGGTCGAATCTTTTGCCTTATCTATTCATAAAAATATGCCACCTCCACCTCTAAGAACTAGCAGGCATAGCCACTCCAGGACTTCCAGAGGTACGTCCCATCGTCCAGGAGTAAGTTCTCTCCTCAGGACTTAAGAGCTATATGATGAGCTATCTTTTTCTCTTGAAAGACTAACTGCCTTAGAAAGTCTGAGCCGGGCATCGCCATTTGATCGTCTAGGACCCAAAGGGAATAGAAATGTTCCCAGGCCATTGTCGAGGAATAATCGATGACCAGTCAACCAACATTAGGCCTCATCATAAACTCGATCATACGCCCAATGATTTGTCCATACCGAGAAAACCTCTCAGGAGGAGAAATCAACATAGACAGTTGGTCAGAACAGCCAAACTGTATTGCATAAATCTGATTCGGGTAATCATGCATGGAAAGTCTCAATCCAGAGGTTGGAAGACAGGTTGAGAGAAATGGTGAAGGCGAAGAACCCTTTACAATGAAGCTTTGTTAAAGCATCTCCTTTTGTTCAAGATATTGTGGATTTTCGTACTCCATCGAAGTTCAAAGAAATTATTGATACTCCTAAGTATGATGAAAAAATTGACCCTATTCTTCACATAGAACAGTACCAAGTAGTAGCAGACATTTACGTTGTCCCCGACGAGATGAGATGTAGGGCATTATACAGTACCATAACGGGTCCTGCCCAAATATGGTATAATAGCATACCTCAAGGGAAAATTGTTGATTTTAACTAACTAGCCGAGCTCTTTATTGGTAATTTTTACTTTAGGGACAAGATAGTAAAGAGAGTAGCTCACGTGCTAAGCGTGAGACAGCGAGTAGGAGAAAACACTAGGGACTACATCACTTGCTTCAACAATGAGAAGTTGGAGGTGATTGATTTTAGGAGAAGACATCCATCATAGGTCTTATGAGTGGATTACTTCCCGTGAAGCTTTATTACACTCTTGCCAAAGATCCTACCAATACTATGACTAAATTTATGGCCAAAGCAGCCAAGATAAGGAATGTCGAGGAAGCAATGGCAGCGAAGCAGAGCTCGGTCACAAAGCCTGAGGTTAAAGCTAAGAAGAAGGATCAAAAGGAGCAGAAGGAATCAAAGCAAATGAAAGATGACAGGCGTAGGAAGTATAATAATTACACTTCATTAAATATGGGCATCCACCATGTTTTGTAGGAAATCAAGAAAAACAAGGAGATACGATGGCTTGAGAAGTTAAGAGCGCCTGCTGGGAAGGAAGACTAGTCCAAGTACTGCTAGTTTCATAATGACCATGGACATACGATGGATCATTGTATTGCTCTACAAAATGAGATATAAACCCTCATCTGCCGAGGAACACTGGATAAGTTTGTTGATCGACAAGACGACAGAGGAGCTCAGCGAAGGTCAAAATATCCATGCAAGCCTAGAGATGAGAAAAAGAGAACTCATAAAGATAATTAGTAAGATGATCCCGATCTACCCAAGAAACCTAGGCAACCAGAACGTGAGGTATTTATGCTTAGTTTTGGTTCCTTTGACTGTCAGATGATTACAAGTGGAGACGTTGGTGGAGGAGATCATACTTCTGAAAGAAAAGCTTACCTCAATGAGGCTCAAGCTTGTTCTTATATTCAGAGGATCAATCTAGCCGAGGAAAATCAGTCGACGAAGGTCAACAAAGACAAGTTGGTGATTCATTTTTCCTAGAACGACCTCTCTGTAATCTTCTATCCCCATGACAATCCTCTAGTAGTCAAGTTCAGAATCCAAAATGCAATGGTCTCCAGGGTATAGATTGACAACGGGAGATCGACAGACATAATGTTCTACTCCTGTTTTAAAAAATTGGACTTAAAGCTTATCCAATTGGATCCTTATCACAAACCCCTGATCGGATTCTCTGGTGAAAAACTATATCCCTTGGGCACAATCAAGTTGGAAGTGTTGCTCGGCACCTGGCCGATAAGTCGGATCGAGAAAGTGCTTATGATGGACAAGAATGTTCAATCCACCTACAATGTGATAATGGGCAGGGTAGGATTGAAGAATTTTGAAACTGTTACTCCCACAGTCAATCAGTGCTTGAAGTTGGCGACCAACTTTGGAGTAGGTGTTATAAAGGGTGATTAGAAAGTATTCAGGGAATGTTATTACTCCTTTGCTGAGCAAGAAGATTTGGAAGAACTGAAGAAGAAGACCACTACTTACCAAGTGGATACTATAGTGACCAATAGTGAATATGAGGTTGAAACCTTAGATACAAGAGAGGAAACATAGATAGTTAAAGGCAAGATTGTGGAAGCTACTGATATCATCATACTAGATGATGAAAAGACAGAAAGGACTACTCAGATCGTCTTATCATTGGATCCTGTTCAGAAATAAGAACTGGTGACATTCCTAAGGTAGATGAAGAACATGTTTGCATGGAGTCATGATGATATGCCTAGGATTGATCCCAATTTCCTCTATCACGAGCTCAATATCAGTAAGGATGCCAAGCTGATCAAGAAGAGACGTAGAGTGTTCAGTCTCGAAAGGATTCAAGCCATCCAGGAGCTGGTTGAGAAGCTCCAAAAAGCTTCTTTCATTGAAGATGTGAAGTACTCAGAATGGTTGGCTAATGTTGTTATGGTAAAAAAATGACAAGTGGAGAATGTGCATTGATTTCACAGATCTAAATAAAACCTGCCCAAAGGATCACTTTCCTTTGCCTAGGATTGATCAACTGGTGGATGCTACATCGGAGCATGAATTTTTAAGGTTTATAGATGCCTAATCTGGTTATAACCAGATAAAAATAAAAACCGAAGACAGGGAAAGTACGACTTTCATTACTCCGCAAGGAACTTAGTGTTATAATGTGATGCCTTTTGATCTTAAAAATACAGGTGACACATATCAGAGGCTGTGAACAAAGTCTTTGAAGATATGCTAACAAAGAGCAAGAAAGCCTCTTATAATATTGCCGACATCAGTTAGACTTTTGACCAGTTAGAGAAATATCAGATGAAGCTAAATCTGACCAAGTGTGTGTTAGTCATGCAAGAAAGGATGTTCCTCGGTAATATAATAAATCAGAGGGGAATTGAGGCTAATCCAGATAAAATAAAGGATTTAATTGAAATGTAGCCCCCGATTAGCAAGAAGGATGTTCAAAGGCTCACTGGGTGAGTAGTTACTTTGAACTAACTTGTGTCCCCAGCAACAGACAAATGTATTCTATTCTTTAAGGTGATGATTAAGACCTTCGAATGGAAAAAAGAATGCGAGAAAGCTTTTTAGGAATTGAAGAAGTATTTGGGATCACCCTCATTACTCTACCGACTAGTTTTGGGGGATAAATTATATTTGTACTTAGCTGTTTCTGAGTCGGTTGTGAGTTCGATTTCAATACAATAAGACAATGAAGTCAAAAAGACAATATACTACACCAGTAAGGTCTTTCGAGGACCTGAAGTTAGATATCCACGCTTGGAGAAATTAGCCTTAGCACTTATTGAGGCATCCAGACGTATAAAACCTTATTTCCAAGCACATACCATAGTGGTGTATACTGACATGCCACTTCGGCAAGCCCTCCAGAAACCTTAGAAGTATAAAAGACTAATGTACTGGGCATTAGAGATAGGAGAATACGATATCGAATATGAGCTGAGGTCCTCATTAAAGGGCCAAGCTGTAGCTAATTGTTTAGTAGAGTTTACTTATCCATAGGTTACTGAGCAATAAGTCTTTCAGGCATAACAAGCCCCAACACGGGAGAGCTCAACTACAGTCACTATTGAGCAACCAGCCGACAACACTCCAATAGGGGAGAGCTTATCCAAAATCGTTGTCGACCAATTGGAATCGTCAAGGATACAGGAGATGGCCCAAAGACATGAGGAGGTAAGCAAGAAGGTATTCCGTTATGGGAAATTGACAGACCAAGGCTTTGACAGCAACATCCTAGTATGGAACTTATATGTGGATGCATCTTCATGTACTACATGCAGTGGAGCTAATATCATACTTAATACCCATGATGGGATTCATATTGAGTACGCTCTCAGATTCCAGTTCCTGGCCTCTAACAATGAAGTAGAGTACCTTCCCTTATAGTGGGATTAAGTTTGGCTCATTCCTTAAGCGATGAGCAAGTGATGGCGCACAGTGATTTACAACTGGTGGTAAACCATATATTGAATTTGTGTGGAGCCAAAGGAGAATTGATGACCAGGTACCTTATTAAAGCAGTGGGGGTCATAGCTAAATTTCTAGTTGTTCGAATGAGAAGAATTCTAAGAATAGAGAATGCTTGACCTAATGCACTTGCTCGTCCAGCATCATCCATCGGGATTGAACTCAGAAGCACCATCCCATTAGAAATTATAGATAATTAGAGCATTGATGAAAATTTGATGGTCAATTTCGTTGCAGTAGATATGGGACTATCTTGGATGGATCCCATTAGAGCATATATTGAGGAAGGAACTTTACCAAAAGATCCAAGCATGGACAAGAAGCTCAAGTATAAAGTAGTGAGGTATGTATTTGATAAGGGCGCTCTATACAGAAGAGGGTTAGCAGCAACTTTGTAGCACTGTGTTCACCCAACAGAGGTTCAAGACCTGATAAAAGAAGTTCATGAGGGGTCCTGTGGAGCTCATGTGTCAGGAAGGTCATTACTACAATGAATCAACACCCAGGGATACTACTGGCTGACCATGAGGGAATATTATACAACTTTTATGAAGAAGTGTGATATATGCCCTTGAGGTTATATAACATTCGCAAAACCCCACATGCTGCTCTTAGTCCAATCACTTCACCTTGGCCATTTTCTATATGGGGGATAGACTTTCTCGAGCCATTGCTGACCACCAAAGGAAGGTTCAAATACTTGGTCTTCACTGTGGATTCTTTTACCAAATGGGTCGAGGCAGAACCATTGGTGGACATGCCTTATGAGAAGGTGTACCAGTTTATCTAAAAGAATATCATTTGCAGATATGGTTTATTGTATGCTTTCGTCATCAACTATGGCATGCAGTTTGATAATGAAGAGCTTGAAGTGTGTTGCGCCCATTGTAAGATACAGAAGCTGTATTCTCCTCTAGAAGATCCTCAAAGAAATGGGCGGATAGGTGACAGATAGAACTTTGCTCAATGGGTTGAAGAAAAGACTTGATAATGCCAAGGGAAATTGGATCAATAAATTACACTTAGTTCTATGGGCATACCGAACAACTCCAAGAGTTGCTACAAGACAAACACCATATATGTTGGCATTTGGGATATAAGCAATGGTACCAGTCGATCTCGGCCTACCAACTCATAGAGTGTTGATTTTTAACTCCCCTATTAGTGTTTTAATGAGAAGTCTAGACCTTGATATATTGGAATACGTATGTGAAGATAGTTCTCTGAGGAATGTTGCTAATCAATAAAAGACTGCACATTTTCATAATAAAATGGTGAAGCCGAACAACTTGAAAGAGGGGGATTATATCCTTAAAAAGGTTATTTGGATTAACAATAAGCTTGAAGTAAATTGGCATGGACCTTATCGTATCTCGACAGTCATCCGACTAGGAACATATAGGATTGAAACTCTAGAGAGGGAAGAATTTAAAAATCCTTGGATTGTCGAGCATCTGAGAAAGTACTACCCGTGATCTAACGAGCAAAAGATTTTGTAATCCTTTATTTTAATATTAATAAATAGTTGGTTTCTTCCAGTTTTTGATTTTTTATTGGAGTATAGTGATATAGATCCCCATAACACAAGATTTTAATCTTTAGTAGTTCATCGGAAATTCAGAACTTGGTGGGCAAAGGTAGATCGGAAAAATAATCAAACCCAAGTCAAAATAAGATTTTAGTCCTCACTACTTGGTCAAGAAAAATTAGGGATAAAACTCTGAACAAAAATCAACAAGTTTTATCCAAACTGAGTAAAATGGACGAAGAACGTTGTGGAAATTCCTAAATAGGAATATCGACACATATTCCACATACATTTGGTCACCACTAGAAACTAATGTTAAACCTAAAAATTTAAGTGCATTAGTAGAACCTATGGCTATACAACTGGTAACTAGTGCTATACTTGGATCTAAATCTAGGTTCATTAGTAGAACCTATGGCAGTATCAATGGTAACTGGTGCTAAACTTAAAAATCTAACTTAAAAATCTAAGTGCATCAGTAGAACCTCTGTTAACATCAATCGTAACTGGTACTAAATTTAGGCAAATATCTAACTGTATCAGTAGAACTAATGGAATAACTAGTTCATTTAGACATTCCGAAATTAATAAGATAAGTTAATCAAGAAACAATGCATTTCATTTATATAAATGATGATTACATGTAAATGTTGTTTTACAAATGAAATACATGACAATTATTCAGCTGGGCATTTTCCTTCAGCTTTAGATGAGCTCGACACTAGTTCCATGCCCGTAAGAGGATCATCCAAGGTATAGGGAGAGTTGATTAAA
Organism: Sambucus nigra; assembly: GCA_949130495.1. Classification (NCBI taxonomy): domain Eukaryota; kingdom Viridiplantae; phylum Streptophyta; class Magnoliopsida; order Dipsacales; family Adoxaceae; genus Sambucus; species Sambucus nigra. The sequence continues at coordinate 401,633,517 of OX422211.1, forward strand.
TTAAAGTCCTAAAGCATTATCCCGTTACTACTGCTCAACATGTCCAATAAATAAGGAGTCTGAACTACCTCTAAATCATCATACAGTGCATAGTCCTCTAAATATTTAGATATCAGGCACTGGGGAATGGATTCTATAGGGATCCAACTGATATTAAAGCTTTAAGGGAATTTTTCACAATCTAATAACCCTGGATCAGCCCAGTACCACAGACTGCTATTTCGATCAACTTTCATAACTGTCAAGTAGTTAATTCATCCCCATTTATAGACTTTACATTGGGCTTGACTGAAATGGCCATCAAAATGCCCAAGATCCTCATTATATCCTTCCATCCATACCTCTCTAGACTGCTTGTGAAAGTGAAAAGTTAATTTCTCGACCTGATGCTGAAGTTTCTTCAACGCTTCATCTTTAGCCTACAATTAAGAGGATTGGTTGGAAAGTGTGTTATCTTTAGTCTTAAGCTTTTGGGACAACTCAATAATTGATCGGTTCTTAGCTTTTAGCTGGGCAGGGTGGTCTACTAGGGTTTTCTATGTTCTAGCCTCATCAGTCATTGGTTGGCTGACCTTTTATTAGTGATCGAGTCGGAAAACCGAGCGTCCGTGTAATACGCTAGTCGTTGTTATCGGCTTCAAACCTCAATACAAAAAACCTAAACTTGTAACTACACTTTTAAGGAGTATAGTGGCGAGTCTGGGTATCGAATCCAAAGGGAGTTAGGACAGGTGAACGTGACGACAAAGGTGAGGTAGTTTAATCCTAAAGTTGATGTTAAAAAAAAGAAAAAGATGATTGATTTTTGGATTTTATCTATAAATTAACTAAATTCAATTAAATTTAACTACGCATTAAAAATTAAGTAACTAAGAAGGAATTAATATAAATGAAGAAATGGGTTAAGAATACACTCCCCCAAACCCTAGTGTGTATGCCAGTACAAAATTAGTCATAAATTATATAATTGATTAGATCCAGTCTTTAGTACTCCAAAGCATTACATATATGAGGTTCAAGCCTGCATCATACACAATCAAAGAATGAGTAAAGCAGTGTTGCAATAGTTCACGTGCGTTGCATCCTTAAGGACCCCGGTTACCTAGGGCAAACAAGGTCAAAAGGTCTACAATGGTTGTAAAACTATACCACACGATCTAATCACTTATTTAATTTAGAGGACAAATTTTATATCTATGCATACCACATCGGGTTGGGTTCATGCATCCCCACCCTTAAAAACTTAGCTCAACATGATTAAAATAAAAGAAAACTTAAAATTGAAAGTGCAGGAATTCATAACTAAATCTAGAAAATTGAGAATATGACTTGAATTGGGATTGGAAAACTAGAAAGCAATAATTAATTAAACTAACTATGAAAGCAGTAAAAACAATAAATTAAAATTACTTGCAATGGATGAATGATGAATCTTGAATAGATATTTGAATCTTGAATAGTAGCCAAACTTCAAAACTAGGGTTCTTGGATACAAGAATCCTTTAAAAACTAACTTCAAAGAAACCTTAACTACTGGCCTCCTACAACTTGAAGTAACAAACATGCTCTTATTCCTAATAGGTTTTGCCCTTTTATACATCTCAAAAATGAATATTCCCATGCCTCTCCACGTTTTTGCAACTAATAAAAAGGAATTATACAAGAAATTTCAATAGTTGAAACTCTATAGCTTCCAGAATTAATTTCAACTTTTGACTTTCTATCTCCAACTTTAAATGGGCATAAGTTCTTCACCGTAGCTCGGATTGGGGTACCATTTTTTCCAATGTTCTTGTAATTTAGATCTCTTCAAATTTTTAGTTTTCCACCACCGGAATATGGCTGTAAAATTATGAAAATGACCTTCAACTCCCAGTTTCTTGGTTTCTTTCACTGTTTTGCATTCTCTTTTGCACTAATTTGCATGAAATACCTGTAAAATACATAAGAGATATACAAAATACGAAATACTTGCCAAAAGGGTTATTATCATAAATATAAGACAAATCTAAGCTATTTACAATGCACGGGATCATAAAAATACCGAAATTAAGGGGATAAATTTGAAGAATTTATCCCTAATCAAATCCCCCTAACTTAGAACTTTGCGCGTCCCCAGCAATGTAAGAGAAATGAGTTGACTTTTGAAATTCCTTTTACTAAAATAAAATTCCACTTTTGCAGGCAGGCGATTGCATTGAGCATATGCAATAAGACTTTAAACTCCTAGGTTACCCTAGTAGGACGAGTTTTGTCTCGTGAGGGTTTGAAGTGAATACACCCACAAAATTCTTTATTGACTCAAATAAATATCAAAATACTTAAAAATTGTGCAATTTAAACTTTTCGAAAAATAATCACCATAAATTCAAACTCAAATGTCTCAAATCATAGTGTGTGTGTGTGCAAAGTCAGAAATTAAACCTCAGATTTCCACCGATTGAGCATTATGTTACTTTTCGAAAATTCATTTTGATTCAAATTCTTACGGATGCACTCACAAACGAATCACTCAGATTGTGGTTGTTTTCTCTTGGTATGCATGATATAAAGAGTAAATATAATGGACACAAATTCACACATACAAAATGGAAAAGAAGAAAATATATGGTGAAAAGATCTCATCATCGAATTACAGTTATTAGAAAATGGGAAACATCATCTCTTACTCACACCATTTTAATCTCTTTTATTATCTTTTCATGTCTTAGCTCTCCATGTAGTAATTAATTTCTCCGCTCGGACTCGGGAACTTTTTGGGTTAAAAAGTGTAAAGGGTAAAAATGAAAATGGACGGAATGTTCGGAATTGGAAAATGTCCTTATGACGTCCATTAGTGCTTTTTCGGGCATTTGCTCATTTTTCTCTCTTTTTTTTCACGCTTTTCTTTTCTTGCTAATTTTGTTGAGCAATTCTATTCTTTTCTTGCCCCTTCTTATGCACTTTTAGGACTTTATTTGATGAATGTTCAATTTTCACAATTTTGAGCTATTTGGGTTTTTTGGGTTATCAAACGAAAGGGAAATATTTTATTAGGCTCAAAGTGGGTTGCAAAGGGATAATTTTTTCACAACTTTATTATGGCTAATATATTTGGGTTAAACAAAAGAGGGCCTACTTCATTGTCCAAATTACTAATCACATCACCATATGCATCTTGAGATAAATTAAATTTAGAGATATGTTTAGCACCAATTTCGAGACAACATTTCACACATTTCTCATAACCGATCAACACAAAGGATTGAGATCATCAACGACTTATTAAAATGCTGAAAAGAACTTTGAGTTAATCATAAACTCGGATTGATTTGAAAACTCATAAAAAATTGAAAGGCTCGATCTCACCGGGTTTGATCAATCTCCACACTTATTCGTTAAGTCGTCAATTTTCTTTCAATTTCCATCTTCGGTCAATTTTAGCTTAGTGCATTTTGATTGTTAACAATTTGAGACTTTAAATATAATAAAGGTGATATTTTTGAAAATTTCAAATTCCAATTTTTATTTATTTTGATCAAAAATATTTTTGGCTTTTTTCAAAATTTTTCTATTTTTTTTAATGCGAAGTTTTATGAATACACACTTATCATCCCCCCTAACTAAGTCTTTTGCATTGTCAATAATCAAAAGGACGATAAAGCTAAATAAGACGAAATAAGGAGTGCAATAAATGAAGCAAGCAATGTACTATAATAAAACTGTGGAGTACAACATAACTGTGGAAACAAAAAATAAACGACAGGATAACATAACATAGGATAACCAACATAACATAACATAACCAGAAGGGGGGCAGACAAGGGTTCCAACGGGGTAGACTACGGGGTGGGTGGGTGGTGGGAGGGTCCGGGGGAGTAGGGTCACAAGGATCATAGAAATACGCACGAAGGGGGGCGTCGGGACCCAACTGGAGACGATAAAGATCAGCCTGCATATGCAATATCAGACTCGTGTCCCGTTGGTAAGATGAAATAAACCCGTCAAAATGTGTCTCAAGAGAAACAACGAGCTCGGTGAGACCCGTATCAACTGGAACATAATCCGGATCAGCAGTTTCAACATACTCCTCTTCTCCTTCTTCCATATCAACATCTTCATCAGGAACAGCCTCCTCCTCAGCAGCAGACTCATCACCCGAGGTATCACTGTCACCTCGACGCACATGGATCAGCTGGATTTGTTTGTCACTTCGGGTGCGGGATTCTTGCCCAAGTGACTTGGGTAAGTTGATTAGATTTTGCGGGAGAATAATGCCTACATCCTTAAGAAAGGAGGTAATGAGACGACCGTAAGGAAGCCCTACCCTTTTTTTCCAGCACCGCGCAAATGATATCATTATAAAACGTTCGGGCAAAATTGATAACAGTGTCATGGTTAAACATATGATACACCATAGTAGCTTGACGGGGGCGCATAGCCGAGTCATTTGAAGTTTGCAAAAGATTGGCACAAATGATGTGAAAAGTGATACGGGCCTTGTCAGGTAACCGACCAACAAGATAAGTCTCGGTATTCCAAACTGAACCCGACGCGATTCGAGACATGCAAACATCTTTGTAAACAGCTGGATCATGGATGCTATAGGTAAATTGAGCAGGAGTAATCACACCTTTAGACTCTTGTTTTTGGGCTAGAAGTTCAAGAGAGAACGGTATCGGTGTCGAGTCGACAAAGGCTTGAGATTCGAAATTTGCGGTACGGACGAGCGAACCGTAAAACTGATGAACTTCATTCTCCCAAACAGCCTCATATGGTTCGTTAAAAAATCTGCACCAGCCTCTAGACATGAACATGCCAGTGACATAATTAGGAAGCTAATCCCAAAGTACCTGACGCTCGATGTGAATTTTTCATCGAGGACCGAAAAAACGGCGGCACCAATTGGCCTCACGGTGGGAACGATATTCTCCATTGCCATCGGGCAGGACATCAGTTGAATTATACTTCTGGGGAGCAGCCATGGTAATGGAAGAACTAGACAGAAAGTGAGAGAGGAGAGTGGAGATGGAGGTGTGAAGGAATTGGGAGGGGGTAGGGGTGATATTTATAGGTTGGATGGTGGGTAGGGGGGAAAGAATTCGATAGACGAATTTTTGGGGATAGGAAGGGTTTGGGGGATTGAATGGGGTGAGGATTGATGAGGTTTTAACCTCGAGAAATTGCACAGCCTGTAGATGATCGGATCGATCCGGATTTAGATCGGACCGGTACGGTTTCTTTTTTTATTTATTTCCTTTTGAGACCGGATCGGTTCCTTTTTTATAGGGTCGGACCGATCCGGTCTGTTGAAATTCCATCTCTTCCTACTTTACTTTAGTGATCATGTGCATCTTGATTTCTCTACCCCACATCCCCTCCGATGCAATTGGACCTCAAAACTCTCAAAACTCTCATCGAAACCCGAAACGCTCCCGAGACCTGTATTGGATTCCCACCTCTAGTAGTGACACATAACTATAACTATCCTAACATCCTATGACTACTATACACAACAGTCACCCCATACACGTCGGGGGTGCGACGACCTCACCTTTCATGCTCAATCAATCCCCATAAATGGGGTCCAACAACCAGATTGTGTCGGCTTCCATTACAACCGCTTCCAAATATGGCTTGAGACGGTGTCCGTTAACCTTGAATGTGTTTCCCCCTTTTTGATCCTCTAATTCAACAGCTCCATGGAAAATACTTCCTTCACAATGAATGGACCTGACCATCGTGACTGCAATTTTTTGGGAAACAAGTGTAACCTCGAGTTTTAGAGAAGTACTTTTTGGCTCGAATGAAATTCCTTACGTCAGATGATTCTGTCGTGAGCTCGTTTCATTCGTTCCTTTGAGATTTTAGCACTTTCATACGCATCATTGCGTATTTCTTCAAACTCATTCAACTAAAGTTTACGTGTTTCACCTGCCTTTTCCAAGTTAAAGTTCACCCTTTTGATAGCCCAATATGCTTTGTGTTCAATTTCAACAGGAATATGACAGGGTTTTCCATATACAAAGCGAAATGGGGACATATACAGTTCGATAAGCCCAGAGCGCATCATTCAATATGAGAGACCAATCTTTCCTGTTAGGTTCGACTGTCTTTTCCAAGATATTCCTGATTTCCCGATTGGCGAGCATGGCATGGCCATTTGATTGAGGGTGATAAGTCGTTCCAACTTTATGGACGACTCCATACTTTCACATGAGCTTTTCCATCAGCCTATTGCAAAAATTAGTGCCATTATCACTAATGATAGCCTTAGGAACTCCGAATCGAGAAAGTATGTGTTCTTGAATGAACTTTCTCACCACCTTATTGTCATTCGTCCTTGTAGCTATGGCCTCTATCCATTTTGAGACGTAGTCTACTGCGACAAGGATGTATAGAAAACCAAAAGAGGGTGGAAAAGGCCCCATGAAGTCAATACCCCAGCAATCAAATAACTCTAAGACAAGAATGGGGGTCAATGGCATCATGTCATGGCGAGTAATATCTCCCATTATTTGGCATCTATCACATGATTTGCAAAAAGTATTCACATCCCGGAAGATTGTGGACCAATAGAGACCGCTTTGCAAGATTTTCGCAGCAGTTTTATTTTTAGAAAAATGACCTCCACATGCTTTCGTATGATAAAATCGAATTACCCCTTGAATTTCTTCACCAGGTACACATCTTCGAATGATTTGATCATCACAATACTTAAACAAATATGGATCATCATAAAAGAACATGCGTAACCAGGTAATGGACTTCTTTCTCTCTTGTGGAGTCCAATTGGAGGGAACGACTCCAGTTACAAGATAATTTACTATATCCGCAAACCAAGGGAGAGAAGAAGTAGCAAATAGATTTTCATCCAGAAAATACTCGTCTATGGGGATGGGATCAATAAGTACATCGGACGAGAGGCATGACAAATGGTCAGCAACGATGTTTTCTGCTCCTTTCTTATCTTGAATCGAGAGATTAAACTCTTGTAGGAGTAGGATCCACCTTATTAGGCGCGGTTTGACATCTTTCTTGGTCAAAAGATATTTGAGGGCCGAGTGATCAGTAAAGCAAATGATGGGCGACCCAACAACGAAAGAGAAAAATTTATGGAGAGCAAAAATAACCGCTAGTAATTCTTTCTCCATGGTGGAGTAGTTAAGCTGGGGGCCAGATAATGTCCTACTAGCATAGTAAATAACTTGAGCTTTCTTATCTTTTATTTGCCCGAGAACAGACCGAATTGCGTAATCATTTGCATCACACATAAGCTCAAATGGGAGTGACCAATTGGGAGCTTGCATGATAGGAGAAGAAATTAGCATGCTTTTGAGTTTATCAAAAGCTTCTTAGCATGCGTTATTCCACTCAAACGGAGTGTCCTTCATGAGAAGATTACTCAGGGGTATAGCGATGGCGCTAAAGTCTTTGATAAATCTCCTATAAAATCGAGCATGTCCTAAAAAGGACCTCACATCTTTAAGTGATTTTGGTCGGGGTAACTCAGCTATTACTTCTATTTTTTCTCGATCAACCTCAATTCCCCTAGATGAGACTATGTGGCCCAAAAATACGCCCTCAGTGACCATAAAATGGCATTTTTCCCTATTGAGGACTAAGTCTTTTCCACACACCGGAATAAAACTCTTTCAAGATTAGCTAAACATTGGTCGAAAGATGGACCGAAGACGCTGAAATCGTCCATGAACACCTCAAGACCGTTTTCTATCATTTCGCTAAAGAGACTCAATAAGCACCTTTCAAAATTTGTTGGCGCATTACATAACCCAAAAGGCATACATTTGTAGGCAAACGTACCAAACAGACATGTAAAAGTCGTCTTTTATGGATCAAGTACATCCACTTCAATCTGGTTATAGCCAGAATACCCATCTAGGAAACAATAGTAAGGATGGCCCGCTACTCGTTCAATCACCTGGTCGATAAATGGCAAGGGAAAATGGTCTTTTTTATTCCGACATTGAACTTTCGATAATCAATGCAAACACGCCACCCGGTGGTGGTGCGTTGAGGTATTAATTCTCCCTTAGCATTTTCAATCACGGTCATACCTGACTTCTTTAGAATGACCTGAATGGTCTCACCCATTTACTATAAAAAATGGGATAGATAATCCCAGCATCTAGCAATTTGATGATTTTTGCTCGAATTACATCTTTCATGGTTGGATTCAGTCGCCTTTGAATCTCTCGCGAGGGCTTCACCTCCTCCTCGAGATGGATTTTATGGGTACAAATCAAGGGACTTATACCTTTCAAATCTGCTATAGTCCAACCAAACGCACTCCTATGCTTACTCAACACATTTAATAATATGCCCTCTTGCTCTTTTTTTAAACTGGAAGAAACAACAATAGGAAATGTATCATCTTCTCCCAAAAAAGAATATTTTACATGAGAGGGTAGTTTCTTTAACTCAAGACTAAGAAATATCTCTTCAGAGGGAATCATGAGTGCATCCCTCGGGGGTAATTCCTCAAATCTAAAAATCCAGTCAACATCTCGCAACATCTCAAAACTCACTTATTCTTGCAACCAAGCTCCCAACTCTTCTACTTCATGCTCAAACTCAGTATAAGAACTCTTATTCTCAACTCCTTGCACTAAACAAACTTCCAGTGCATCTCCACCTATGATCCTCTCAATGTACTCATCCACCACCTCTTCAATAAGATCAACCTCATGAATTTCATCCTTATCACCCATTTGGTTAACAACATTGAAAATATTTGTCTCGAGAGTCATGTTTCCAAAAGTGAGTTGCATTTGGCCATTATGGGTATTGATCAAAGCATTAGCAGTAGCTAAAAATGGATGACCCAAAATTATCGGAACATGATTACTTGAATGGGGGGAAGGCTCAGTGTCCCAAATGAAAAAATAAACAGGGAAGTAAAATGTGTCAACTTGAACTATCACGTCCTCCACAACCCCACGAGACACTTTCACTGTTCGATCTGCTAACTGTAGAGTGATTCGGGTAGGTTTAAGATCACCTAAATCAAGCTGCTTATAGATAGAGTATGGAAGGATGTTCACACTTGCACCTAAGTCAAGCAAAGATTTTTCGACTCTACTCTCTCCTATAACACATGAAATTTTATGTTCACCAGGATCCTTGAATTTTGGTGGAAGATCATTAAGAAGGACCGAGCTCACATTTCATTCCAAAAAGACATCTTTCTTCACCTTAAGCCTTCGTTTGATAGTCAAAAGATCTTTGATGACATTGGCATATGCTGGAATGTTTTGGATAGCATCCAGAAATGGCATCTAACACTTCCCTACGCAAAGCCCGCTTTTTTGGTGGTGCCAAGCGTTGAGGAAATGGAGCTACAGTGGGAGGTTTTAATTCAACTTCAGGTTCAACTCCTTCATCCTTATCCTCCATGTGTAATGGGGTCTCCTCAGATTCTGAAGCTTCTTTAGCTTTAGATTCCTTGGGAGATGGTGGTGCTAGATCAATTACGCGACCACTACGTAGAGTAGTGATAGCTTGGCATTGTTCTGGCAAATCCGATGCAGTAGAGCTAATCGTAATTTGCCCTTGAAGAGGGGGTCTTTGGCATTGAGCTGGGAATTTACCCTTCTCCTGAGTATTCAATGCAGATTGCAACCTACAGATGCTAGTATGAATTTATGTGAACATTCGATCATACTTATCATTTCTCTCCTTTTGAGATTGGATGAATTGATTCAGATTATCCTCAAGAGATCGCCTAGGTGGAGTGACATACGGACCAGGAGGTGGTACCTGCATAGGAGGTTGCATCGGAGGAGGCACTTGCTAAAATTGAGGAGGGGGTGGTGGCAAAGACACATGTGGATTAGGAGCCATACCACCTTGTGGTTGTCCATAGTTGAAACCAGGATGATTCCTTCAAGATTGTTTGTATGCATTCCCTTACGGCACATTAAAATTTCTGCAAAACCCTCCTATTGCTTTTACCTACTCAGTGTACATTGCCTTGTATGCAAGGATGGTAGGACATCCTTTGGTAGAATGACCAGCAGCACAAATGACACACACTTTCTCTTTTCCTGCTTGAACGGGTCTAGTTACTTCTCTCAATCAAACTTCAAGCATGTCTCTGAAATTCTTTTCCAATTGGTCAAATTTACGATCAAATAAAGTGTCCTTATCCAAGTGATAAATACCGGATGCAGCAGACGAGTTGGACACTTGTCGATTTCTATTTTGACTATTGGGGTCAGAAACATCCCATGCTTGCATAGTCTCCGCTACGTATTTCAGATGAGCCTCAGCATCGCTCGAGTCTAACTCCCAAAATGGTCTTTTGCACATTGTCTGGACAAGTTATTTAGATACTAAAGTAAGCCCTTGATGAAAAAATGAAATGAGATGATGTTTTTCGAATCCATGATGGGGGGAAGCACTAACTAACTCCTGAAATCTTTCCCAACACTTATCGAAAGCCTCATTCTCATTTTTCCGAAAAGCTTGTATTTGAGCTTTGACAGAATTGGTTTGTGTTGTGGAAAGAACTTGGAGAGAAACTTGGTTTGCATATCTCTCCAGGATAAAACGAAATTCGGAGGTAGTGACCATAACCAAGTATTAGCTTTATCCTTTAAGGAAAAAGGGAAAAGCTTTAACCGGATAAAATTTTATGGGCAAGTTTGGTCACCAAACGTCTCACATGCTTCTTCGAACTCTCTAATATGGAGATATGGTTTTTCAGAATCCATCCCATGAAATGTGGGAAGAATTTGAATCATACCATTTTGAAAGTGGAACTGACCGGCATTATACGGGAGTAAAATGAAACCAGGGGTAATAGTTCGCTCCGGAAATAAAAGATCTTTAATCGGAAGATATGGTATCTCTTCCTCTCCAGCATCAACACCAACACTACCGTGCACTTACATATTTCTACCAAAATATTCAGAACTTCCACTCGGTGTTTGACTCAAAGAGCGACTTGTGATTGAATTATTCGGTGAAGGAGGTGGAACCCCAAAGTGTGGAGAATCGGTGGTGTGAGAATTTTCCGAACTAGCTTCGACAATAGGATTTTCGTGGACTTGGGTGAGAAGTGAATTTTGCATGTAATCTTACAAGAGATGAGATGAAAGGAAATATATATATATATTTTTAAATCACTTTAGCATTAAAATCACTTTCCTAAAAATTACCAATTGACGATCCCCGACAACTGCGCCAAAAACTTAACGCGACTAAGAATTTGTCTCAAAAGTGCGTTACTTCTAGGCTCAAGTGCAAGCCTGTCGCGTTAGTAGTAATCTGACAAGTCGGGATCGTCTCCACAGAGATCAGAAATTGATAATTGGGAATTATGTAGGAAACGTTATTTATTTTTCAAATGGTTTCTCAAAATAAAAGAAAAGATGATTGATGGTTGAAATCTCCAATTGATGAAAATAAACTACGTTCACAAAAACCTTAAGAATTGTAAAAAAACAGATATGAATATGAGAGGAAATAGGGTGGAGTACAATCCATCAAACCTTAGTAAATTACCGTATAGAATACTAGAATTGTAAATTGAAAATTTTGACTAAATCCAGTCTTTATAGATCCTAAGCATTACATATATGAAGGAAAGAGCCCGCATCATATGAAATCAAAGGCAAATACAAAGCGGTGAATAGAAAATTATACTTGCATAGTTTTCTTAAACATCCCAAGTACCTAGGGCAAGAGAGATTAAAAGATCGGCTATGTTCGTATAATTTCCATAGACGATTTGGTCAATATTTAATTTACCCTCTATTTTCTACTTGGGTAATTTACCTCGGAATGAGTTCATGTACTCCAACCCTTGAAAATTTAGCTAGACATCGTTTTATGAGAAAACAAATTCATAACCATGCATGTAATTGTGGATCTAAGAAACATTGTAAAAACAAAAATTACAAACAAGTGATAATTGAATTGAAAATAGAATTGAGACTAACTATGTGTGACACCCCGACTAATTAAATACCGGGTAGCTACTCCTTTATTAAATCAATACAAAATGCCAAGTTGGTCCAGTTAATAGCATCACTGTCAAAAACATTTTTTTATGATTACTAACCACCTAGTATTTAAAAAGTGAGTTGTCAAATTTTAAATTAAATCTGATTAACATGCAATAAATGAAATATAGAAATGTAACACAACCATTCACGATAAAGTCCAACTATAATGAATCAACAAGTAAAGATGAGTCTCGAGGAAATACTCCTCACAACAATCCCAATATGAAATGAAATAAAACAAGTCTGCATCCTGAATTAATTACAAACCAAAGTCTGAATAACTGAAATATGAAATGAAATGTCTCTAAAAGAAATGGGCGACATGCCCTACAACTGATGAAATCTGAATATAGAGTCAAGGCAAATGAAGCGTCTAATAGCAAGGCCCTGTAACTTCCACAACAGCTACAGCTCGTCACCTGACTGGAAATACTATGCATGGTGTCCTTGTGGCTGGGCACCTAAAATGGTTTTTACAAAAAAATAGATTTGAAAGCAAAAGGGTCAGAGCCCGAATGTGGAGAGTATTTTAAAAACAGCAAGTGCTTTAATAACAATTAAAACAATGAATGCAAGATACATGTTAGGACATGCTCTCACATGAAATACTCACCTCTCGTCTAACAGTGCACTCCTAACGTTCCTGTACCCATACATGTGTTATTTATCTAACTAAACCATCATAAATTCTAACCCAACTACTCGATTCACAATATGAATTCCCAATGTTATTACTTAAATAGATAGCTTTACTTGAACTCGGATTCTCAATTGTTAGCATTACAATTCACGGCATGTTATCCCTTTTTAACTCTACAAGTAGTTACTATAAATTATTCTCGCAATTTAAACATAACAAATTCCTTTTTATTGAACCGTATATTAATCACATCATAAATATACTATACAAGCACCCCGAGGCTAAGTTGTGCTGCACACATACTCTGTTATCCATCCCGGTACATCACGTACATAAGGATTACAAATTCCGAATCTCTCAGGAATTGTTAGAATAAACACCACACACAAAAATGGAGGCGAACATAATTCAACATATCCATGGTCACGTACATACCTACGCTCCATAGTCAGCTGGCTTAATAACTCACAATTAAGTCATTCCCTTGAACTATGTCCTCTACGTACCAAACTAAATCCGGGCACACAAGGATTAGAAGGCCCTAAGCGAACGTAAACCTCCCGTGATAGCAAGTATGGTAGGTATGTCATACACATAAGATTATATACTAAGCATGCACACATCTTAGATATCTCAATATTAATAAAGGTATTTTCTACATCCTTATACCATTATTCCAATTGTATACATTTTTAGTCTTCCGATAATATATAATGTAGACTGTCGACACATCTCACGTCATAGATTCTTATACTTAAAACCTATCTCAAAGGGGTTATTAAGTTTCCTAATATTCCCACACATTAAATCATTATTCTTAAGTCCTTACTTCTGCCCCAAACCTCAATTCATCAACTTATTCAAAACTACTCTATTAATCCTAATATTATCTCACTTATCGAGCTTCAATAGCTTTTAGAATAATTCCTCAAATTAAATTATAATTAAGGTCCGAACTTTATAACCATACCTACTGGTCTTCCTTAAGTCTAAGGATATTCATAAGGTCTCCAATAATATTTTCCAAGGGTTAACATCATTAAAATTTAACTAGGGAAATTTTACTCTTTCTGGGAAGGTCGATCGATCGACCTTGACCTTCGATCGATCGATGGTGGTCGATCGATCGACTGATGAATGTCGATCGATCGAATGCACCAGGTAGGCTGCGGACTGCTTCGTTTTGCAGTTTCCAAATCAACCCAAAACACCATTAACAGGCATGAAACTCTAAGATAACGTTATAATATAATCATACAACCATCCTACAACAGTGTTAACCTTCTAAAACCAATAATTCATCATTCAAGAGCTTTGTATGGATCAAATCTTCATCAAGAATTCCAGTTTTCTATTTCTTTCAAGAACATTAATAAACTTCTTCAAAAATCCATTTTTAAATCATTAAGGGTCATAATTCTGAATTCAAAATTCTTCCAGAATGTTTCTACATGCAGTCCCTAACATAGTTCATAGTTTTACATCTTCAAATTCATGGGTCTAATCAATCTTCCAAGATAAATTTGATAATTTCCTAAACATGGAAAAGCAAAGCATTAAATCAATTTGAAATTAAACCACTTGCCTTAATCTTTCTCTGAATTTGATGTTGAGTCTTGAAGGCTGAGTTGTTCTCCCTCTCTCTTTCTGCAGAATTCTCTTCTCTCTCTCTCTCTACAAGTTTTTCTCTAAGGATGATGACAATGGAGGTGTGGTTGGTTTTTGGCAAGTTGGAACTATATCTTAACTTCTCCCGTAGCCCATTAAGTCCCTTAGTGTAGTTAGTGGGTTTAGTGGATAAAGAATAAGTCAGATTTTTGTTTCTAATTTTCGTGGGTTTTAATTCCCAAATTTCCGAAATTACCAAAATGCCCTTTTAAGTTACCGGTATGGCCCAATAATGCCCCGGGACCCAAACTTAACCCCTGGCTAGTGTTTTCTGACTATTTTGACCCTTCTGGACACGTTGGCGTACTCAAAATGACCATACGGTTAATAGAAATAAAATTCACTTTTTAATTAAATAAATACATTCCTGACGCGACTGTCACATGCGTCTCAACAAAATTTCCCAAATTGCCGTATTTCAATCTCGCGACAATTTCAATAGTTACAATATTCATATATTGCCATATATACACATTATAATCAAATACTAACTCACATCTCGTTAATATTTTATCCGGATTAATTCTCAATTAATTCACATTTATTCAATTAATCCCATAAATAAATATCGATAAAAAATGCGGGGTATTACACTATGATAATGGAATTTGATACTTGAAATCTTCACTAGGAAAAAGAGATGATTGAATCCAGAAATACTTCTTGTTCCTCAAACTTACAAATTAGGTCTTTTCAAAGAATATGAAATTTGTCTACTAAAAGTTCTCTAAAATCTGACTCTCTCTCTCTCCAAAATTTGACTCTATTTGGAAGGATGTAGGCTTGGCCTTTTATAGCACCAACCAGCATGAATTTGACAGCTAAAATCGATGGGATGCGCAAGATATTCCAAGATTTGCACCTCTTGAGCTCCATAAATAATGCCAGAAATACAAACAGTCGGACCGGTCCGGATCCCATCGGATCGGTTCATTTTTATTTCCACCAAATCGGTCCGGATCCCATCTGATCGATTTTAATATCCTCGGTTCGGCATCAATCCGGGCTCTACTGGCATAGTGACATTTCGAATCGGTCCGAGATAAACCGGATCGGTCCTTTTTTTAAGTTTGACTTTTTCTTCCATCTTTGACTGGTCATAACTTTTTATCTTGAGCTCCGATTTTACTGTCGTTTCTTCTGATGCTCTTGTGAAACAAGGATCTTCAACTTTCATTAGGCTTTGAATCCGAACTCCTGGTGTAAATTTACGCTTTTGCACTTTGACTTGTCTTCCTTTATTTTCTTCCTTTCTTCCGATTTCTTTCATTCCTTTCTTGCACTAAATACCTGTAAAATCCATAAGAAATACACGAAACTCGAGGTATTTGTTAGAAAGAGTCAATGGAAATGATATAGGATGAAACCGATTCAATTACATTGTTCGAGATATCAAAATCACTAATTTAAGGGGCTAAATTTAGAAGAATTTATGCTTAGTCAATCAGCAAGAGGAGGTAGGCTTAGACTTCTTCAAATTTTCCAACTATTCTTTCAATTTGGCATATTCTCACTCTCCAGGAAAGATGCACCTTCGTCGGCAGCAACAGTAGGTGGATTCTTCAAGGAGCTAAGTTCACTCCTCAATTTATTATTTTCTTCTTCTAAAAGCTTGGTAATAGACCTATCCTCTTCAACTTCACATTTCAACATAAATTCCTTCTTATTAAAAGTAGAAGAAATTTTCTCCAATTTTGCTTCAAAACCCCAAGCTTTACTTAAAGACTTGTACTTAGATTCATAGTCAGCATTAAGCAAAGACCTTACCTTATTATGCTCCTCTTGAAGTTATTCAATCATTTCAATGTAACTCATGTTATTGGCCACAACCCAATCAAAAAGAAACTTGAGATAAATATATGCATCCTTAGCTTGATCAGTAGCATATGGTCCGAGAAAGTCTGGCAATTCTTCCTCGGTTAAAGTTATATGACCAATCATGAACAAACTGTTACAGTGATTGAGTAGATCAGAATCCTTGGAAGAAAGTTATTCCATCTTATCCATAAACTAGGAAAACGAAGTAACAACCGATCAACAGAAGAAGAAAATATAACAAAAATTGAGAAACCACAAACAGTATAAAGAAAAAGTTCTACGAAAAATAGTATAAAGAAAAAGTTATTTTATTGATATATAAAAGGGAAGTTACAAGTACAGTAGAGAAGAAATAAAAGAGAGACAAAAAGGCCAAATGTCAAGCAATTCTACACTTTCTCTCTATTAGTTTTAACACTTCCACCTTGGTCGGTAGAAGGGGAAACTGAATTATCTTACTCAACAGAGGGGATGGTTGACTCAACAATGTTCTTAAGTTGGTCGGCTGAAGACTCAAGCACCTTCATCTTCATCATCCATATTGGGGGGAGAGATAGGCTCATGTCTTTGGAAGAGTTCAGAGTCTTCTACTATGTTGACCTCCTTCAGTGAAACCGACCAACCTTCCTCGAAATATTTTCTCTTTGCATACTCAATTTGAGTAGAGGCGGCAGCAATGGCCTTATCCCAGCCTTTGTTGAAGGAATCTTCCTTCCATTTCTTTCTCTTAGCCTTTTCAGCATTCATGGCCTTGATCATCTCAGCCACTTGCTTTTATGTGGCCTTTACCCTGCATTTAGCTTGAACAACAGTGGATTTAACCTTCTGCTGAGCTTCCTTAGCATCATTGATTTTCTTCTCCTAAGACTTATTTTCCATTGCCAAGGCCTGTTGTGACTCCAACAAATATATTTTGATACCATCAAAGGCCTCTTCCATATATTTCAAAGAATGACGAAGATCATCGTTCTTCTCCAGCATCTGGTTGAAATCAGCCAAGAACTGCAAAGAAGAAAAACAAAGTAGCACCAGGAAGTAGAAGATAATGCACGAAGAAAGCATAAAGAAAGTGGTCTCACTAGAGCAAGGCTTTGAGCATCCCTCTCAGATATCTTTAGTCGGGGCATGGAAGCAGCAGCACCCCTATGGTCTAGAAGATTACAAGACTTAATTAATTTCCTAGCCAAGCTAGGACCCATGGCCATAAAGGAGCCAGTAGCAGAAGGAGCAATACCTATAAAGCCTTATTGGTTAACCTCAATAACTTTGTCAACCTACTTGTCAGCAAGACCTCTCCTCAGTCATTTCAGAAGAGATTCATCATCCTTATTGGCTGGGGCTTCTTACTAACATCATTTTTCTTCTTTAACACACCACTATCAATAGACTTAGTGGTGCCAGCACCAGAAACATCTCTTAAGAGATTGGGAAATTTCCTTTTTCCCATACTTATTAAAAGGGGAAGGTTAGAATCAAAAGAGGAGGAGGTTCCAATAGTAAGTTCACCACCACCAGATGTAGTGGTAGATGAAGTAGATACTAGGTCTTTCTCCAAGTAAATTACAATGGAAGGAAAAGTAGTTGGAGGTCGGCCTACAAAAGAAGTAACAGAGATCTTATACTTCAGTAAGTATGAAGCTGGCCTAATATGCTCATCGCCTATCTTTTTTATGGATGCCCCACAAAAACATGAGTTCGTCAAGCTTGATGTCACTTTCTTTAGAACTCTGCTTCTTCTTATCAACTGCAAGCAAGTAAACAATAAAGGTTAATTAGCATATCAACAGGTAATTCATCAACATGAATATACAAAATATATTTATTACAACCTATGCCACGACCCTCTTGAGAGCATCTTGGTCCATCGTATACTTCATCCCCTTTAAGAGGGATATATTGCTAATTTCTGGCATTAACCCCATGAGCAAAGTAGTCCCTATTGAAGTCAGGCAAATTGACGACTAAAGCTCTATTGGCAAGCCTAGTCTTCAAATAATATGTATTATCACTAGTGACCCATTTGTAACAGAACATCATCTCAGGGATATCGATATGGGTCCCATGGATTTGATTAATCCTATGGACACCATTAACTATTCTGCAAGTGTTGGGGACTACTTTAGCAGGTACAACACCAGAGTATTGACAAAAGTCTAAGAAAAATGATTTGGGGGAAAGTGAAGCCACATTTAGCTATGAATAAGGAAAGAATCCAATGACCTTCAGACAAAGAGAAAACATCTATAGGGGGACTAGGGAACTCTAAGTCTACCCAGTCTGGTATATTCCATTCCTTTCTAAACTCATCTAAAGAGACAATAACGTAAACCATGATTCAATATGAAGAAAATAAGAAAAAGAAATGATTCTAACAGAAGATTAAGGATTCAACAAGAACTAAAAGAAAGGAAGAACGATCGTGTGAAATCTCAAGGCAGCAGCACTTAAAAGGTTTGGAGTGAAAAGATGACCGATAAATTTACCGCCATTTATAGATTACCTCAAAAATCGACGAACGTAATGATTAAAGTAAAATGATGATTTAAATTATGGTGGCGATACGAAAAAGACGTATTTACCTGAACGCGGCTCGTTGTAATTCAGGATATTTATAAAAATACTATTGGCAACATGTGCCACCAACAATACCAGTAAAATTTTACAAGTGTGGGAAATCGACAATCGACCAAGTATCATTAATGTAGCCCGAGCTACGACTAGGACTAAATGTTCCATACTTTCTAGCAAGCATCATGCATGGAACATTGGGGGATTCTGTTGATACCAAAAATTACCCACTTACGTGGACAAACTAGATACGACCACGTGTCATCCTATATGGCAAGAAATCCTAGTCAATAAGTCAAAGCATCATCGACCAAGACATGTGAGGCCGACCAACATGCTGAATGATGACCAACATGCAGAATGCCGACCAACTCTAGGATGGCCGACCAATAGTGGTAAGGCTGACTAACTTGATCAGCAAAACGCCAACAACCAAGACCATTATGGATGTTATGTACTGATCTAAATGCCTAATTTATAAAGTCATTCCATCCATTAATATTCCATATCTTTATCTCCTTATTTAGCTATAAATACATTGTAATCCATTCATCAAGGGCAGGTTCAAGTCATTCCAAACACGAGTGGTAAGACAGAATACAAGGTAATAAGAAGCACAGTGGACGTAGGCTTCCCCTTATAGCCGAACCACTTTAAAAACCTTTTGTCTCTCTATTTGATTTACATATATTCATCTGTGATTAAAAAGTTAGACCTAGTCTAGTTTGTTACATCAACAGATGCATTTTAGTTTGATTTCAGGATCTCATTTGCTATTTGTTTTATATGTTAGAGGCTATTTTTTTTTATAAAGGATTATTCTAAGAAAAAATGTTTTTGAGCAAAGTCTTTCGAATAAGTTTTAATGTTTTTTAAATGATTACATGTATTTTGTTCGAACGAGATTTTTGGTCGGTTAGAACGAGATAACTATGTCATTAGAATGACATTCAAATGAGGTTCAAATGAGGAAGTTCTATAAATAGTGAAATCTTCATTCAAACTCGTTCGATGTACGTTCGAACGAGATAAGCATGTTCATTTGAACGAGGTTCAGTTCGGTTCAAATGAGATTATGCACTTCATTCGAGAAAACCTTTGTTTCCGTTTGAACGAGTTTACACCACCTCAAAAATTGTATTTTCTATAAATCGACATGTTGGGAACATTTTAAGTTGAGAATTTTGGCAAAAATCACTTTCCTGTCATAAATCAAAAGCCTCCAAACCCTTGTTTTTGACAAATACTTTGAGATCCAAGATTCAATCTTTATATTCTTTAAGATCTCATTTGGAATCAAGGTTTTACACATCATCATCTTTGTCGAGTAAATTTCATAAGGTGGACTTTGTATTTGTTGTTTGCATACGGTGTACTCCGTATATGTGGTTTTGCGGTGAAGAAGAGGTCATCCATGTTCCGGATCTGTAGGCGGTTGATGAGCCTTATTGGTGGCCACTAAGGTGTTTATGGACTAACACGTTATGGGAGTGTGCGAGTGGACTCTTGCGTGACACAAGTAAGAGGTTGAGGAACGAAGAGCATGAAGGCTTACGAGGGCGTCGAATATGTGTTATAAGTCTTTTATCGTGTCCTTTGTGATTCTATACTTAGTGGATTTTGTGTGGCTAGGGCGTTTGAGGTTTTCCCCTTGTTGTTTTTTCTCGTACATTGGGTGGTGTGTGATTGTTTATTTTGTTTTATCCCTCTATCACTTAGATGCATGTTTTCGGATAAAATAAATTAGGCTAAAACTGGTTTACACAACTTCTGTTTATAATTGGTTTTTGACATTAATTATGTTTAAGTTGAATATTTAATTTGAAAAAAATTTAAAAATAGATTTTATTTATACCATTCCATATATCCTACAGCTTCAAATTGGTATCAGAGCAGGAACAATAATTTCTTGTGTTAAATTCGTGTTTAAGCATGAATTATAGCATTTTTTATATGGATGGTCAATCATTTTCTAGACCACCTCTATTTGATTGGTCTAACAACACATACTAGAAAATGCATATGAAATCAATACTTAAGCCGATAGATGAGCAACTAAGGTAGGAAGTATTTAAGGGTTGGTCCCCACCCACATCCTTAGTTGGTGATTATAGAATTGTCAAGCCCATTAAAACCTAGGGTGAGGATGAGCATAAACTTTCCAACTACAATTCACGTAGCTTGAATTCTTTATTTTGCGCAGTCACATCAGAGGAGTTTCGTCGCATTATGACATGTAAAACCTCTAAAGAGGCTTGTGACATACTCTAACTCACTCATGAGGGTACTAGTGTTGTTAAGTCTTCCAAAATAGAAAATATCACCACTCAGTTTGAAGCCATTATGATGGAGGGGAATGAATCCTTTGATGAGTTCTATGCTAAACTGTCAGATAGTGTGAACTCGTCTTTCAACTTAGGAGAGAGAATACTCAAAACTCGAGTAGTCAAGAAAATCGAAAGGTCCTTACATTAAAGATTTAATTCCAAAGTGACAATTTTGAATTCCTTGGGTACTTTAGACTTTATGAAACTCAAAGAGCTTGTAGCTGATCTTCAAACTTATGAGCTCGACATATTTTCTTCCAAAAAGATAAACAAAGATAAGGGCATTGCTTTGAAAGTCTGAAAGGAGGAAACACATATTTCTGATGATGGGTTTGACACCCCGCCTAATTAAATACCGGGTGATCAGTCATTTATTAAATTAAAGGAAAGTATTCGGTTGGTTCATTCTTAGCGTCACTGTCGAAAAACAATTTCTTTATTTGTCACCTAATAAATAATTAAGCTAAGTGTCAAAATATTTAATTTTATTAATTAAATACCAGCGATTATACAAGATAAAACATTCACCATTCTAAAGAACACAATAGTAATAGGTGTTAACCATCCAACTGAATTAAAATAATCTGGAGTAAACATTCTAGTAAAAATATCTCAAACCAAGAATAAATGATAATCACTAACCCAATTCAAACTAAATGCTAAAACCAAAAGAGTACAATATCTCTCTGAATAAAATAAAAGATGGAAATGAGCGACACATGCCCTATATGAAGTGACCTAGAATGAGGCTGAGATTATCAAGATGAAGCTTCTAAATGCCAAGACCTGTAACTCTCACACATGTTGCATCACGTCAATCAGTCCAACGGTCTAAGCTTGGCGTCCCTGTGGCTGGACACATGATATAATATATATATACAAGAGGGACTCACTTGGGAATTCTCACGTCTCAACTAGTGTGCACGCCTAACGCATTACTAACTATTCCAGTTAATGCTAAACCAATTAACTATTCTAAACCAAGTCCCCTCTCATCAACCCTTATTCATGTTTTCGCATAATTATAATTTATACACGATAAAATACCTGAATTTAACATGTCAGGTATATATATATATATATATATATATATATATATATACGGCCTTAAGTTCTCAAGCACTTAAGTCATTAAATATTATTATTCAATTTCTTTCTTCTTACAAACATAGTAGATGAATCCTAAGTATATATATTTATCACTAAGGATATATATACTAACTAGGTGTAAACCCGCGCGATTCGCGGGTCAGGTGATTCCGATAACCCTTTTGTGTCTAACCGAGATTACAATAACCCTAAAGTCATACTCATACACATATATAAGACTCTAATTTTACATTGAGTGCATTATAATATCTCATCAGTTGAGAAAATACCTATTGGAATTTGCACTTTCAAAACAAATATTTAATTATGTGTGTTTATATATGGAGTGTTGATTGTATATATATTAATAATATAAATTTATTGGGAATACTGAAAGTCTAAATAAAAAAGTTATGTCCTATAATTTCATCACCTTGGATACTACATATCATATATAAATTCAGGAAAACAAAGGATAAAATGGAAGTACAAATTGTGAGGTTTAATAATATAATATTATTATTATATTATATTTTTTATAAAATATTTTTAATAATTTGAGGTGTTTTATTGTGTCAAAATATTTTTTAGAAGACCTGTAGGCCGAGTTTTTAAAATAAAATTCAAGAAAAAAGGAGGATAAAGTAGAAGTACAAATTGTGAGGTTTAATATTATTATATTATTGTGCCCCAAATACCCTCTCCAGATCAAACAGTGTGAAGGGAGTAATATTCCGAACACATAGGTTCAATAGATATCATTGGTTTAATATTGGTATACTATTATTATACTATCGGTCATTTTTTAAAATATCTGGCTTCACTACACTTTAGGTGCAAGAGATGTAAAAAAATAGATTAAAAGACATTACTTAAAATATAATGAAATTCTTGATTTATTTTAGATATTACCCGAGGCACAAATAATAACATATTTTTCAATTAAATAAATGGGGAACCTTAATATTTTTAGTCAGTGGATGGTTCGCTGAATTAAATGCCACTCTATTCATTAATGCTAATTTTATGCTATTTGTGTCTCCTTTTTTATTGAACATATTGATTTATCCAACTATGCCAAAATAAATTGTTTTTCCATTGGAAATGTTATAGCATTGGCTTTTAGATTACTAACACAGGTGATAAAAAGAACTTGCAGTTTTGAAAGCCATAAAAAAGACGTGTTTTTTCTTTAACCTTAGCACAAATAATTACAAAATTTATTTTTGAAAGTAAATGTTACTAATAATTTTTTAACATCATGATAAAAAAAATTATTCCTATTAGTTAGGTTAACATACTTTAAAAATCCTAAACCAAAAACAAAAAGTTGAGGAAAAAAATTAAACTGAAAGAAAGAAATAAGATAAAAGCGTATAAATAAAAAAAGAAAAGAAATAAACAAGTCAAATTCATCTCCTTTTCAGTTTTAATTATTTGCAAAAAGAAAGAAAGAAGTAAATGAAAAAACAAAAGGAAGAAAAAAGCTCCTCAACCAAATGGAGTCATCTTCTCTCTCCCCAATCCTCACCTCCTCCCCCTCCTCCTCTTCATCTCTCATTCCCCTATTTTCTACATCTCTCACGTCCCCAAAGAAAGACAACCTGCAAAAGAGAAAGTCTATGAAAGCCCTATGCCTAGACTTCTATGGTTTATTCTTTGAAGGAGGTTTCTCAGGTGATGATGATTCCTTTCACTTTGACATTTTGTAATTAGTGGTGAATGTGAAGATATATTGAAGACCCATCAAAATTACCCATATCCCCATTTCTTGAGAGAATACCCAAATGACAGAGAGATGACCTCATTGAAAATGGGTAGATGGAAACACAACTTTTCCTTCTTAGATATCTCAAATTCACAGATAAAGAGTACTTCCTTTCATCTTGCACAACCTAGAGAGATCTGTTAGTGTTTGTTGTAGGTGCGGTGGCACGTCCATTTTGCACAGGCTTGACATATATGTCAAAAAATTTCCTATACGTACTCAGTCGAACTTCCACCGGAAGTTGAACACCCACATCTAAATTTGCCCTCTGATCACCCAAATATGAAGTCCTCATAGGCGGAGAAGTATAAGTCGGCTTGACCGTTCCATTTGGAAGATTTATCCTAAACAACAACAACAATTAAAAAAGGTAAAGTTAAAATAGGAAAAGAGATAGATATAGTGTGGGAGTGACTTACTTGATGGGGTAGCCTATTAAAGTCACCGAACATCAATTGTATCAAAGATGGGAGCAATCGTTTTCGGGATAGAAAGGTATTCCATTATTTTTTCGGTTGTGGGGTCTGTGGGATGTGTGGTATCCGTTTGTAGCATGAATAGGTTGGGTTGGGTAAGGTTTGAAATAGGTGCATTGGATTGGGAGGTGCGTTGGGGTTATGGGAGCTAGGGTTATGGTGTAGGGATTGAGTGTGGAGGATTATGGCAGTGCTACCTTTCGTTTGGTATATTAGAGAGAGAATGGGAAAGGTTAGAAGTGGAAGACAGATGGATTGGAAATTGTAAGGGAACATCCTGAAAAAGAGAAGAAAAATGGAATTAAAGCGGAAAAATGAAATGGCAAAATGAGAAAGAGAGAAGGTAAATTGGTTTAAAACATTGTTGACACGTGGCTAACTGAAAAGAGGGGTAGCATTTATCACCTTGTATAGCATTTTATATTAGTATTTAGATAAGGCACGCCAAACTAAATTATGGTTCATGCATACTCTGCTATCAAGTCCATGTACCTCTCGTACAAATAAGGGAAATACTACTTCGAACCATTCTCGAACTGTACTAACAGAAAATTCACATCTTGGAGGCGAAGCATAGTTCCAAGTCACTAAGAGTTCAGCACAGACCCTCGCGATCATTTGCGGATGACTGCCTCATATTTACAAATGGAAACAAAAAAGTCTCAGATGTCTAATGAAATTCTTGAAGCACTACGAGCTCTTTGCAAGTCAACAAATAAACAGTTCCAAATCTTCTTTCTCTTGAACGTCCAGCGTGACTCCAGCTCGTCGGCATATTATTCAGTACTTAACTGAATTCATTGAAAAATCGCTTCCTCTTAAATATCTAGGTGTTTCCATTTGCACAGGAAGGAAATCTCCACATCTATTTGCATCATTGGAAACAGCTTTATCAGCTAAGGTGAACAAATGGGCCAAAAAACTGTTGTCGCATGCAGGGAGGATAACACTGCTACGGTCAGCGATTCAGTCCATGACTTTTCATTTATTATGTGTTCTCGATCCGCCTAACAATGTGATTAAAAGAATGGAAAGGAAATTTGCAACGTCAATCTGGGGAACTAAGGAAGACAAGATAAAGCATAAATGGGTGAGCTGGGAAAAAATTTGCTATCCATACGATGAAGGTGGAGTGGGGATTAAAAGGCTAGCTGGTATAGTTAAAGCCTATTCAAGTAAACTTTGGGCCTCTTTTCATAAAAGGGAAAACCTATGGGCAGTCTTCATGCATAACAGATATAGATCACTTGGTGACTCTGGTTTTCAAGGATGTCCTTCTTTCTCCAGCAAAACTTGGCGGAAAATGCAAATGGTGTGGGATTTTTATCATGAAAATGTGAGTTCTGACAACCCGAAGGAATGGAAGGCGAGTTCAGATGGGATTTTATCTCTTCATTCGGCATGGGATCTAGCTCGTAACAAAAAATGTCATACATTTTCCTATTCTCGGATATAAAACCCCAGAATTCCTCCAAACGTTTCACTTTTCATGTGGAGGCTATTACAATATACTATTCCTTTGGATCCCAGTTTGAAAAAACTTCACATTTTTCTAGCTTCAAAATGTAGATGCTGCTCTATTTCATCAGAGGAAGATTATGATCACTTGTTTGGTTCTAGCCTTATCGCTCAAACAGTTTGGAACCACTTCGCCGGGCTGATGGGATTCTCTTTTCATTTTTCATCTCTTAAAAGGTATCTTATGTCATGGTGGTTAAGCTCAAGAGGAAAAAACATCAAAGCTCTTCTTTCTATTATCATTCCATGTTTTGTGTGCTGGAGGATATGGTGCTCGAGGAATAAAATGGAATTTGATGGGGAAGTTATGAAAGCATCAAAGATTATTGATTTGGTTCATGATGATGTGAGGATCTCTTTTAAAGCTAGAGCCTATAAAGGTGCAAAAACTAGATATTTAATAGGATATCTGTCTGATTTCTCTATATCTTGCTTTGTAAGCCACCGGTGAAGGGCTTTTCTTCACTTATTTTATATATGTTTCCTTTTCTTAAAAAAAAAAAAAGACCCTCACGTCTCTTAGAACCCTATCTACTATCATACTCACATGACATATACAAAGGATTCGACGTTCTAGGGTATAAGTCAATATTCCCCTAATGGGCACATAGAATAAGACTGTCCCGGCGCGAAAACCTCCGTGATAGCAAGTAGCGCGGGTATGATTTAATACTAATATTCATTTAATAAACATACAAACACTCACATTTATATTTACATTATTCAGAAATCTACACCCATGACCCATAGCATATTCCAACCATACATGGCACCTAACACCCGAATACTATGTATAATTTGTTGATCCTTTTTCTCATTTACCACAAGTTCCTAAGTACTTCTCAACCCTCGAAGTGTATCATTTTGATATGTATAATACAAGTAGATGTAGTTTATATATCCTATTATCCTAAGTCGTTATTAACTTGCACAACACCCAATTTATCACACACACGATCACAACCCATTTTATACCCTTGTGACCCTACCATTGATTCTCACATAAATTCGCACTACCCGAACCCTAGCTACAACTCTACTGGTCCTTCCTAAGTCTAATTATGGTAAATAAACTATGTATAAGGGTTCCCACAAAGCGGCGTTGGGTTAATCATTAAAAAGGGAACAAGTTTCAAATTCCAGAAGGGGTCGATCGATCGAAGGGAAGGGTCAATCAATTTCCTTAGTCAATCGATCGACATTCAAGGTCGATCGATCGATCGATCAGATATTGCCCAGATTCTGCAGATTTAAGACTACGGGTTTTAACAAATTTATCCTCAAAACCTCTATTAAATAAACCCAATCTCCCAACCAAACATCACAAACATTATAGTAATAGGCATAAACTATTTCTAACGTAAAATCTACAATAAATCCCTAAGGAATCATCATTCAATGGGAAAATTCAAGATTTTTAACTCAAACCCTAGTTTTGCATGATTTTGCAAGAACTTCAATTTTTTTTCTAGATTTGTTCCTCTAAAATCATTACAAATTCATGGATGATACTCTACACATGATAAGGAATTCTGAACCACCCTATATATTTAACTTTCTTGAGTTTATATTATATAGGTGCTCATCTAGTTTGCAAATAGTGATAAAATTTGAGTCCCATCATTGTTTACCAAATGACCTCAAACTCTACACTTGATTTCTCTTCAAGTTCCTAAAGGTAGTATACCAACACCACACACTAGAACTGCATACATACATTGTTTCATGCTCTATTTTGTTGTGTGGGAGTTAAATCCCTTAAATTAATTTGTTTACTAATTTTGGGATTTGTAATATAATTTCAAAGATTTTTAGAACGATTTTTAGAAATTAAAAATGGTCATTTAGAAATGTTTGGGGCAGTTGTGTAAATTCTTTTAATTACTTAATGTTTGTTTGGGTAGGAAACAAAAGCGCTGGAGGCTTCAGGGTGTAAAAATAATTACTTTTGGTACGCATTTTATAACCCGTATTTTGTCAACACGTGATGCTCTCTCATTAGTTGATTATGTGTTTCTTTACTCTCACAGAACTGTGTTTCTTTGAGAACACTTGGATCAATATTATCGATGATCTGCAGGCGTTTAGACTTAATCTATGTGAACCTCTCTTGACCAATCATTGCTAGATATTTCCACCGCATTATTTAAACAATTAGATCTTTAGTCAACTGGTCAAGATCAATCTCAATCATTGGATAGCCTCTGAGTTTCTCAATCCTTCCTCACTCTTTATATAAACGACCTAAGCCTCAGCCATTTGAGACTTTTTCCCTTCGTCCAAACCAGAGAGAAAATAAGAGTTAGAGAGAGAGAGAGAAAGAGAGAGAGAGAGAGAGAGAGAGAGAGAGAGTTAGAGTTAGAAAGAGAAATGAAACCCTAAACCTAACTCAGCCCAAATATCACCAGAAAACCCTTTTGTGAGAGTAAATTAGTTTTAGATTTGAGAAGTTTATCCTCTATAGTTCTTTATCTCTTTCCTAACTTAATAATGTTGGTTAAATATCAGTTTCTTTTCATAGAATCTTGAGATTATGCCTTTTTGATACAGTTCACTTAGATAGTTCTTAGTCTTGATTTCGTATTTTGAGAAATTTTGTTTTTGTTGGTTATTTTCGAACTGATATGTTGATTTCAAATCCTTAACAAATAAAATCCATTTTAATTTCAGTTTACTCAAATATTCAGTCTTAGATCTAGATCTAGTTGAGATCTTTATTAGGGATTTCACTTTCAAATATTTCACGTTTTGTGAAATCAGTACATATTTTCAAATAAGGAAAGTGCATAGGATCTTGGCTAGTTTTTTTTATGAAGTTTCCCTCTTGATCTGCGGATATTTTAAAGATCTAAAGTCTGATTATTTTGAATAAATTGATTTCGAAAATCTTGCATATTAAGTGATCTGTTTGTAATTTGTTTCTCATACTATCTGCAATTAAGTGTGTGTGAGTTCCATGCATGTGATTTAGAGTACATCACCACATACACCTTCACACCACTACACTGAAAAGTGTTGGTATTGAGATATTTGACTTTAGAGTCGACGTAAATCTAAAAGGAGTGGAGTTACGAAGCTGGGAGAACATCAACAACATCAGAACCTTGGGAGAAGTCAGAAAATTCCAGAGGAGTTGGTATAATTTCTGAACTTAGTTTAGGTTTGATTATGTGTATTGGTTGTTATATAGCTTGTAACTTGTTACTCTTAATTAATGGATTTTTTATTTTGTTACTTAGAGGTCACCATGGATGTTTGCCCAATTGGGTGGGGTTTTCCCACATTAAAATTGCTCATGTATACTTACTCTTCCTCTCATCCCTTTGTTAAGGCTGTTGATTTAATTTTCTTAAGTTTTGTTTTTCAAAACTGGTAAGCCTATAACTGAAATAACTCATTCATACTGTTTTACACATCTCGTGTTAATTTTTTTTTAAGAAAAGAGTTTCTTCAATATACTTTTCGAAACCATTTAGATAGTTTAATCTTGATTTAAACGACTTAAGTGGTATTTTTTCAATTGATACCAGATCTTTGGTTTTTCAAAAAATTCTTTAGATCTTAAGTTTTTGAAATTATTTTCTCAAAAATAAATTATGGGCAAGAAATTTGATAGACTAGGTAACCTATCCAGGCCCCCTTTCTTTGATGGGACCAACTTTCATTAGTGAAAGATAAGGACGGTTGCATTCATCGAAGGGACATTGGGAGATGATGTCTGAGAAGTTATGGAAAATGGTTGCACTTTTTCTACTAAACCAGACACTGAAGGAAGTACTGTGAGGATTAGAAAGTTACTAAGTGAATTCACTAAAGAAGATAAACAAATTTCACTTAATAACAATTAAGGCAAAAATGTCATATTCATGTCTATTAATGAGCACAAATTTAAGAGGATATCATTTTGTTCTACCTCTAAAGAAGCATGGGACACCATAGTGACTGAGAATGAGGGTGATACCAGAGTTAAAGCTGATAAAACACAAATGTTAATTCAACAGTATAACTCCTTGATCATGACTGAGACTGAGTCATTTGATGACTTCTATATTAGACTGACAGACATTGTCATCAAATTTCATGCTACTGGGATTGTTTATGATAAAAAGTAAATTTTCTCTAAAATACTAAGATCACTTCCACAAAAAGTTGATAATAAGAGATATGCAATTGAGGAGATGGATGATCAAAATCTTACACCTGAACTCCTCAGTAGAAAATTGAGAATTTTGGAAATGGAATTAGAATTTAAGAAATAATTAACCTATCCCTAAAAGGGATAGTCTTCCTCTAATCTTGTTTTTTCATCTAAGTTGACCACACCTGAATTTAACATACCTAACATTGACTTAGACTCTGATGAGGACCGTAATTTAGATACTTCGGATAATCAGATTGCCTTGATGTCTAAATAATTTAAGAAAATTGTGAGCTTTCGAAATAAAATAGCAAAAAGACAAGGCAAACCTACTTATCCAAATAAATCTAACAACATGCCTCATGAGAGAAGACAAGACAAATACCAGTTTGACAATCACAAGAGACCTAAGAAAGAACTTAAAAATATTGAATGCTATAGATGTGGAAAGTTAGGACACATGGCTAGTGACTGTAGAGTTAACCTAGAAAAAATTCAAAAATATAATAGGGCTCATTTAAGCAAAACCCGGGATGACTCAAGTGACTCTAAAAATGATGAACCTCAGTCATCTATCACATTTGACCATTGTATGCCATTTTTTACTAAGATAATCTGCAATGATGATGAGGAATCTGATCATACTATGATTGATATTGTGCCTACTGGTTTAGCTGCCTTATTACTTGAGAATGTTGATAATGCTTCAAATGTCGTGTGTGTGAGTCAAAGTGAATGCTCTATTGTTGATGTCAATGGGTGTGTGAGTACCAAAAATGAACCGCTAGAGGACAATGCACACTGCACAATTAGCAACTCCGAAAATAACAACCTTCATGACATTCACACACTATACACAAAAACTCTCAAGAAAAGCACTAGTCTTAAAAAGATTGTCAAGGATCTTACCCAGAAGATAGAAATCTTAAGTCTGTTGATCAAACAAAATGCTGAAGAGTACACTATTCAATGTCTAATTCATGAGAATGAAATCAAAAACTTTGAACAAAAACTGAAAGAGTTGTCTAACTCTAATGAAATTCTGGAAACGAAATACAAAGGAACGTTGTTAGAATTGGTACAAACAAAAGAAAATACATCCACATTCTTCAAAAAGTTTGCAAATTTTGAAAATAATTCTAAATGTTTTGAAGATTGTGTCGCTGAAAGAAAAACCAATTCTGATGACAGAACTGGAATCGGATTTTGTCCCAACTCTAAGACGCAAACTAAAAATGTTGAAACTGTAAAGTTTGTGTCTGGTGGCAAAAGACCTATTGAAACTTGTCCAAAATTCAAAGGTTTAAAAAATGAGTTTGATAAAAACAACTGAAAATCTAAGCATAATGTTGAACAAAAGACTAAATATGTCTGTCCCCCTATTTGAAAAGCAGATTCAACATTTCATCATGTGCCACCTAGGAACAAGACTAGAGCACAAAACCTAGACAAAAATTTGAATGACAACTTTCCTAAGGGTGTGAGTTCTACGTGCCATCGTTACTTCTCCTATTGTGATGTCTATGGACATTCCCTTGATGGTTGCTATTCCAAACGTCTATGTCATCCACTCTATAACTCTCCTGTTTACCATAACTTCAACTATTCTAGGAGAAGCCAAAACAACTATGTCCTTCCTAGATAGCCAGACAAGAATTCTAACTATCGTAATAGAAGGAAAAGGACTAATACTAAAAGACAATCAACAAGAAGGAATCCTAGATTATATTCTAGACCAATTTCTCCAACTGTTTATAACAATAATAAAAATATGCAAAAATCTTTTAAAGAAAAGACAATAGCTCGTAAGTTTTATCAAATACGAGCTAATAAGTGCAAATTGAAAATTAGAGCAATTTGGGTTAGAAAAGATGATCTATTACCCCAGTTAAAATGCAACATAGTGATTAGTGCTTTTAGAGCTAAACATACTACAACTAGATGGTATTTAGACTCAAGTTATTCCAAACATATGACCGGGAATGATTCCAAACTTTTAAACAAAACTAACTTCTTCGAAGGAAAAGTCTTGTTTGGAGATGGTGTATCAGCCCAGATTATTGGTAAAGGAACACTCCATAAAGAAGGATTACCCATTCTTGAAAATGTTCTCTTGGTAGAAGGACTTAAAGCCAATTTACTAAGTATATCACAGTTTTATGACTCAAACCACACTGTCACTTTTTCAAAGAACAATTGCAAAATTTTAAATGAAAAAGGTGATTGCATTATTACAGGACTCCGTACTCTAGATAACTATTACACAGTCAATCCACGTACAAAGGTTTGTAACATTGCCAGAATGGATGACAATGAGATATGGCATTATAGGTTAGGTGGTCACATTAATTATGATAGTCTTGGCAAATTGTGCTCCCGATAGATAGTTAGAGGTCTTCCCAAGATCAAACCAATTTCAAATATTATTTGTGGTCCATGTCAAGAAGGGAATATTGTTAAGGCTCCCCATAAGAAAGTTAAAGATGTTATATCCACTAAACCTCTTGAACTCATCCATATGAACCTAATGGGTCCTTCTCGTATTGTTAGTCTTTGTAGCAACAGTTACATCATTGTTATGGTTGACGATTTCACTCAATTTACCTGGGTTGCCTTCTTAAAACATAAACCAAAAACCTTTCGTAAGGTTTTGAAAATATTAGTTAGTATAGAGAACAAAAATGACTCGCATGTAGATAGAATTCGTAGTGATAGAGGAGGAGAATTCGTAGATTCAGGCGTTATAGAATATTATGACTATAATGGTTATAAACATTAATTTAGTGCTCCTAAGACACCTCAACAAAATGGGATTGCTAAGCGTAAAAATCCCAGTCTTCAAGAAATGGCTCGTGTGATGATTCATGCAAAAAACCTACCAAAATATTTTTTGGTTGAATCCATTCATACCGCCTGTCATATAATCAATCGAGTCTACTTAAGGAAGAATAACAAATAAACATCCTATGAGCTTTGGTACAGGAGGAAACCTAAAATACTTTAGAACCATTGGTAGAACCAATTATATTTGTAAGGATAGACAACATCTATATAAATTCGAAACCAGAGGAGATAAAGTCATTTTTTAGGATATTCTCTAAATAGTAGAGCCTATCGTGTCTACAATATTCATATCAAAACCATGATGGAATCCATTAATGTGGTAGTAAGTGACACTAATGTAGAAAGTAACACCAAAGAGCCAATTATTGTGAATGCGTCCAAAAACATTTTAAATTATGACTCTCCAGTTATAATTGAATATTTACCAACTGAGACCCCTAAAGTGCCTAACTGGGTTTCCAAAGATCATCCTTTAGATAGTGTAATTGGTAATCCTACTGAGCCTGTTCACACAAGATCTTAACTTCGTAACATTGCTCATTTTTCATGTTTTGTGTCTCTTAGTGAGCCAAAAAGTCTAAATCAAGCCTTGAATGACACCGTGTGGATAAGTGCTATATAGGAGGAACTTCTTCAATTTGTCATTCATGATGTTTGGTATCTTGTACCCAGACCTGAATATAAAAGGGTTATTGGCACACGTTGAATTTTTAAAAATAAGACTGATGAAACTGGGATGATTATTCAGAATAAAGCTAGGTTAGTAGCCCAGGGCTACTCTCAGATTGAAGGAATAGATTTCGAGGAAACTTTTGCTCCTGTCACTCACCTCGAATCTGCTCGCTTACTTTTTGCCATAGCATGTCATTTGCATTTCACACTAAATCAAATGAATGTTAAGTCACCCTTCCAAAATGGAATTTTAACTGAGGAGACCTATGTGGAACAACCCAAAGGGTTTGTCTTAAAAAATCTCTTTATGGGTTAATAAGCTCCTAGAGCTTGGTATGAGCATCTATCCACCTTTCTTTTAGACAATGGATTTAGGCGAGGAGGGAATGACCAAACCTTGTTTGTCAAACATTTTAAAAAAACATTACTATTGCTCAAGTTTATGTTGACGATATCATTTTTGGATCCATCTCCCATTTAGAAGTTAATACCTTCTCGGACATTATACACAAAGAATTTCAAATGTCACTTATGGGGGAGTTACAATTCTTCATAGGACTCCAAGTTAAATAGAATTCCGAAGGATTATTTCTATCGCAATCTAAATACACTTTAGAGATTGTCAAGAAGTTTGGCCTAGAAACAACTAAATAAGGTACGACTCTTATGAGTACCTCTATCAAACTTTCTAAAGATGAGAATGAGAAATCTATTGATACTACCTTGTACCATAGTATGATAGGAAGCTTACTTTATCTTACTGCCACCCGTCCTGACATCATGTACTCTGTCTGGGTGTGTGCACAATATCAAAATAATCCTAAAGAGAGTCACGTATTGTGCGTTAAAAAATGATCAAATACATCAAAGGCACTCCAAATTTAGGACTTTGGTACACTAAAGACACTTCTAGTACTATAGTATGTTACACCGATGTTGATTCAGCCGGTTGTAATGATGATAGTCAGAGTACTTCAGGAACGTGTTACTACATTGGTAACAATTTGGTAGGATGGAGTAGTAAAAAATAAAACTTCACTTCCTTGTCTGTTGTCGAATCCGAATATATTGCAGTAGGAAGCTATTGTGCTCAATTACTTTGGCCAAAATAAATGCTGAAAGATTATGGTATAACTGAAGATAAGATACATCTCTATTGTGACAATCAAAGCGCGATTAATATTTCTAAAAATCCTGTTCAACACTCTCGTACCAAACATATTAAAATCATATATCATTTCATACGCGAGTTAGTTGAATATAAAGAGTTGCAAATAAATTACCTTCCTACTGAATTGCAATTAGCTGACGTATTTACCCAACCTTTTGACTTTCTTCGATTTGAATCTTGGCATAATTCTATTGGTATGATCATGACAGAACAATGATTTATTATTTCTACTAGTTTTCTTCGCCCTTTGTCCATTTGAGACAAAATAGGGTAGAAATTTGATTCCTCTTGGACATTTTGGTGTATTGTCAACTAAAAATCTTAATCTTAGTTATCTTGTTTTCAGGAATCAGTACCTTCAGTTGCAATAGATTTTTGTTAGGGTATTGATTTGTATCTAGTTGAGTTGTGTAATTTTTTCTCTCTAGGATATTGGGTAAATAGAATTTTTGTATAGGAATAGGATTTTCTTATTTTTTTGTATCCCTAAGAGTCCTCATTGGCTCAAAGGAGATTTTGTCTTATATTTCCAAAGGGGAGATTGAAGCACCCTATGTATTTGACTTACATGAGTCTATATTATATAGGTGGTCATCTTGTTTGGAAATAGTGACAAAATTTGAGTCCCATCATTGTTTATCAAAGAACCTCAGACTCTACACTTGATTACTATACAAGCTCCTAAAGGTAGTATACCAACACCACACAGTAGGACTGCATACATACATTGTGTCATGCTCTATTTTGTTGCGTGGGAGTTAAATCTCTTAAATTATTTTTTTACTAATTTTGGGATGTGTTATATAATTTCTAAGATTTTTTAATTGATTTTTAGAAATTAAAATTGGTCATTTAGAAACCTTTGGGTCTGTTGTGTAAATTCTTTTACTTTCTTAATGTTGGTTTGGGTAGGAAACAAAAGCGCTAGAGACTTCAGGGTGTAAAAATAATTACTTTTGGTATGCATTTTATAACCCGTATTTTGCCAACACATGCTGCTGTCTCATTGGTTGATTATGTGTTTCTTTACTCTCACAGAACTGTGTTTCTTTAAGAACCATTGGATCAATATTATCGATGACCTGCATGTGTTTAGACTTAATCCATGTGAACCTTTCTTGACCAATCATTGATCGCTATTTCCACCGCATTATTTTAACCATTACATCTTTAGTCAACTGGTCAAGATCAATCTCAACCATTGGATTGCCTCTGAGTTTCTCGATCCTTCCTCACTCTCTATATAAACAACCTAAGCCTCAGCCACTTGAGACTTTTTCCCTTCGTCCAAACTAGAGAGAAAATAAGAGTTAGAGAGAGAAATGAAACCCTAAACCGAACTCAACCCAAATCTCACTAGAAAACCCTTTTCTCAGAGTAAATTAGCTTGAGATTTGAGAAGTTTATCCTCTATAGTTCTTTATCTCTTTCCCAACTTAATCATGTTGGTTAAATCTCTGTTTCTTTATATAGAATCTTGACATTATGCCTCTGTGATATAGTTCACTTAGATAGTTCTTAGTCACGATTTCTTATTTTGAGAAATCTTATTTTTGTTGGTTATTTTCAAACTGATATGTTGATTTTAAACCCTAAACCAACAAAATCCTTTCTAATTTCGGTTTACTCAAATATTAAGACTTAGATCTGGTTGAGATCTTGATTGGGGATTTCACTTTCAAATATTTCACGTTTTGTGAAATAAGTACATATTTTCAAATAAGGAAAGTGCATAGGATCTTGGCTAGTTTTTAAAGCAAGATTCCCTTATGATCTGCGGATATTTTAAAGATCCAAAGTCTGATTATTTTAACTAAATTAATTTTGGAAATCTTGGATATTAAGTGATCTTTTTGTAATTTGTTACTCATACTGTCTGTAATTAAGTGTGTGTGAGTTGCATGCATGTGATTTAGAGCACATCACCACACACAGCTTCACACCACTACACTTAAAAGTGTTGGTATTGAGATATTTGATCTTAGAGTCGATGTAAAGCTAAAAGGAGTAGAGTTATGAAGTTGGGAGAACATCAGCAACATCAGAACCTTGGGAGAGGTCAGAAAATGCCAGAGGAGTTGGTATAATTTTTGAACTTAGTTTAGGCTTGATTGTGTGTCTTAGTTGTTATATAGCTTGTAACTTGTTGCTCTTATTTAGTGGATTTTTTTTATTTTGTGACCTAG
The DNA here is from genome assembly GCA_949130495.1 of Sambucus nigra. Lineage (NCBI taxonomy): Eukaryota > Viridiplantae > Streptophyta > Magnoliopsida > Dipsacales > Adoxaceae > Sambucus > Sambucus nigra. The sequence continues at coordinate 401,670,411 of OX422211.1, forward strand.
AGGTCACTGTGGATGTTTCCCCAATTGGGTGGGGGTTTTACCACATTCAAATTTCTCATGTATACTCTCTCTTCCTCTTTCTTATGGCTGTGTTGATTTAATTTTCTTAAGTTTTTTTTTTCAAAACTGGTAAACCTATAACTGAAATAACTCGTTCATACTGTTTTACACATCTTGTGTTTAAGATTTATTTTAAGAAAAGAGTTTCTTCAACAAATTGTTTGAAACCATTTAAATAGTTTAATCTTGAATTAAACGACTTAAGTGGTATTTTTTCAAATTCAGCCTACATAGATTCTCCTTAAACATGCGAATTTATTCTCCCAAAACATAAAAATCTTCATGAAAATATGTGATTATTCTTCCTACTCTAACATGGATGTATTATCAACTCAAGAACATCAAGATAAATACTTGCCTTAAAGTTGCAGGCCTGATCCGATGAATTTTAGTGGTATATAGGAGCGATTCTCTTCTTACGATCTATGCTTTGGTGGTGGTAGAGGTGCAAAATGGGTGGTTCTTGGCCTTGAAAACCTTGGAAAGCTCTCTCCTTCTTCTTCCTATGGCTTCCCTCACTTTTTATTTCTTATAACCCTTACTTCCTCAATACTCCATCTTATATAGCCTTAATAATTTCGTAATTAATTAAAGTCCTAAAATGAAAATTACCAAAATGCCCTCTCGAGTTTTTGGTTAGGCCTAAAATCGTCTCGAGACCCAAACTAAACCCCAGGTACACTTTTGGGACTATCTTGACCCTTCCGGACACATTGGCGTACTCGAAACGACCATTTGGATGACATGAAAGTATTTTACATTTCATTTCACTTAAATATAGTCCTGACACGACTCACATGCGTGTCTCGCGACAATTTTATAAAATCATTATCATATGTAAAGTCATAATCATATATATTAATTTTAATCACCAAGTAATATTCAACATAAATTGCATATTACTTTAGTCATGAGTAATATTTAAATTCGGATTAATTTTCATTTATCTCATAATTAATTCTAATTAATCCCATTTCAAAAGTCATTAAAAAATACGGGTGTTACATACTTCCCCCTTTAAAACGAAATTTCGTCCTGAAATTCGAAAAAAGTATACCAGATAAGAACATATCTGGTTATATGTTGAGCATCGCATCCTCGTGCTCACGAGCAAACTACTTCGTACCACCCATACATCACGCTATCAAATAGCCTTAATAATGAACACCTCACGTATGTTTGTTTTAAATTCAAGGTTACCCTGCCACGTAGGTTCTTGTCCAAGCCTTATCGTTTAAGTTTCACTACTTAAACTTATTTAGATATTCACTATCTAGCCTTCTACTATTTTCACCTTAGTAGATTAATCGTTCTCAGATACATACAATCTCGTCTCGCGACAATCGCACACAAGTAGGTTATTTGTGCAGTATATATTTTGCACACATTATATACTCTAAGTATCAACTCATCTCTGATTTTCGTAATATGACTTGGTCCCCACATTTAGCTAACAAGCAGGAAAACAACGAGGCTTACAATTCCATACCTCAACTGACATTATGCCCAAAAGTGAACTTATATAAGTTATTGTACACAAACTCAACTCATGGAAGGGATTGCTCTCGTCCTACCCTAAGATTCAAGGGTACACATATAATTTATTTTCCTACTGTTTGATTAGTCCGCTTGTTATTGCCAATTCATCTACGGATATCAGGTCGTACTTAATCACAACTCGATCCTATGGCCTCGTGAACACTCTTCCAAAATCAAAAGACAAACATCTTGTCCCAATCAGATATAATATTAATAGGTACCCTATATAACCTTATTATCTCGGTTATAAAGATCTCGCATACTGTCCCATAGTATAGTCTGTCCTAACTTCCATAACATGAGTTACTTTGGGCAACCGATCCACTCTTACCATATAGTATCGTAACCCCCTCCATGATAAAATCCTTGGGAATTATTTCACATTACTACTTAGGAATCCCTAATGTTTGAAGAATCCCCAGCTGGTTTCGGATGTTCCATCCTTTACCAATAGATAGGTGACCCATTGTAAAACAAATTCAGCAATATTTCTCTTCATTAAATTTATATTCTCTCAAATGTACCTCAAACCTTGATCCACGTGACTTTGCCTTACCGCGTGTCACAAATCCTTCCCCTTGCTCTAAGAAACAGTTTCTCGTGAAACGTAAGCCTCTGACAAATCTTTAGGGAATAAGCTTAAACTTCCTTAGCTCTGTAACACCCTGCATGCCCGAAAAGAGACACGCGGCATGCTACTAAGATAAAAACTAAACTAAAACCATCCACAATAAGTATAGAGCATCTATATTCCATAATTTAAAAGTAACAAATTCATAAATTGTTACATTTCCACAATATTTGCAATATTGTTTCTCTCAAAATACCTAATTCTCCAAGTAATTACACCACCAATTTATACATCAAAAAATAAATCTTCCAATCCATGCTCTCAAATAAACCTCCAAAATAGTCCATAGCGTCTCGATCCACGCTAACTTGCCAACTAAAAGAAAATACGGGGAAGTACACAATATGACAAGAATAGATTCTCGAAGGTAATTAGCATGATTAATAAATCACAACAATACGAATCGCATATACAAAGCAAATTCATAACTCAAGCATTATATCAATATTAATTTCCCAACCTCTATATTTACCTTATCCCGTAATTTCCAAATGTGGACAAAATCATGATTTAGTCACCTAGGGCGCTCATACACCCTATGTCTTGTGCATTAATGCACAAATCAAATATAATTATATTAAACCAATCTTCATGTCAGGATTAGGCGACTCTACTAGCCTTAAGTCATAATAGAATTATCAACTCAGATTATATTCTCACATATGTACATTAACCAAGGTACGAAACCCAAATACTATTATCCAAACTCCTCTCCAACTCCTGACATTTTCTAGTCTCATACGTGGGGCATCTCGAAAAGAATAATCCAAACAAGGAACCCCCTGATACACTACTACCTAACTTAGTCGGTTGTCAATATCCATAAGGCCCTCAATCCATAATATATACCTTCCTACCATCTCCGTATGTTGACAAAAATCAAATCATCCACTCTTATGTCTTTAAAAATAAGTATGAAACACGACCCTCTCACTATCCCAAGTTCTTGGCGCTATATATATAACACAATGTATCCTGAGTCACATTCGTAAGTAAATCCCTACATACAGGGATCACATATAACTAGACAACATACTCACTGAAGTCTATGACATCATAAAGTTTTCATATAAATGAAAATGTATAGGCTCAACCCTATTTTAGTTGGTACCTTACTAAAGTAAAATTACTTACTCGGAGTATTCAGCACGATAGTCTTACCATGTAATCTACTATCGTTCAAACATTCGGTAATTAATCACTACACATTACCATAATAAATCCTACTTTGGTAACTCCATACAGTAAATTGTAGAAACAAAATATACCCATAGGGCCTACCCGGTTCACTCACGGGCGACATAAGAAGTCCCGTTATCAATGAGAAATACGTTTGTAACCAGACTGTTAACATTGACTCGACTCGCACGCGAATTTTAGTGTTAATAGTTCTTATACAAATTGTGACATCACCATGTCAATAGGGTTAATCCGTTACTCACAAGGATGAAACAAAACTTCACCAGTTTTCACCTAATCATAGGGTCCTAGCACCTAGCTTTCAACCCGACCCATGAGCATCTTCAATCGTTATGCATATAGGATTTTATCCAATAGTTGCCCCCTCCTCGTAGTGGGAAATTATTTTGCTCTTCGTTTTAAACGCCCATCACTAAAATGTTGGCTCAAAATCTCTAGGCCTTAATTACGGCCTCAGTAACCTCCCTTTTTCTTCTTGGACCCCATCAAGCCTAAAATACGGTATGGTACTATTACTCAGGACTCCAGTGGTCCTGACTAAACCCACTACTCCCGGGTTGTAAATTCTTGGGCCGAACTCTGTTGACCCAATTCCTCAGCTTGAAATCTCACTCCTCTTGTTATTATGCCTTACTATCGTGGGTTACCATTCTCAAGCTTATTAGTATTACTTATCAATGTGGACACATTCAACACTGGTAGTCCCCTCTCTACACGTAGGGAAATTTTTCGAGCCATTTCCCAGTCATTGGTCTTACTGACCATTTTGAAACGTCCTTCCCTCGGACTTGACAGTCTTAGCTCCCAATTGTTATTTCCGTCATCCTATTAGCTCCACTAGTCTCATAGACACATTGTCGACCCCGCTGGTCTTGGCTGAATTCATAGTTGCTTAGTGAGGATTTAAATAGGTTCCCCTACTGGGTATACCTTCCTGTAATGTTTCACTATCACCATTGAATTCAATCTTGTCCTTCAGCTAGGTTTTCCTAACCCTCCGAGCTTCCCTTCTTTTGAAAGAGGTTACAAATTCCTTGATGACATCGACCCAAGTTGTCTTTGTCATATATCTCACTAGTATTTGAGTATTTAACTCATGAGTCCTTTCACAACAAGGAACACTTATTATCTTCTATATACCCCTTAGTCGCTAGGTAAGGAGTCTGTTAAGGAAGTTGACTATTCTCTTGCGTTGGGCTTTCTTTCTTCCCCATAAGGAATATGTTTCAAAATTCCCTTCACAACCCGATCAAATGGACGATGTCACGATCGAACCATACCCAATTTCTCATTTAGCTTCACACATACTTCTTTATATGAGATGTCCTACTCTCATCACTTTATATTGATCCTATACGCAAAAAATTCGTCCAAAAGTATTAAGTCATGGGTGTTACTACACGTCACACCACATAATGGCCTTTGGATTTCTTCCTTCACAATAAAAAATCCTTCCGACTCCCTTACCCCTCACTGACAGTTCCGGGTGAGTTTGGAACAGCACAAACGTCATCTACGATGGTGTTTGGGAAACTATAACTCCTGAGTGATGCCTTTACTATCCTTAGCCTGAACAATAATTTTGGTGAGTTCTATCCCAATCACCCTTTTCCCAAACCACTTTATATCTTTGGTTGAGTCCACCTCCTGTTGTTCTTCTAACGACCCTCGCTAGTCATCAATGCCCGATCGGGCTTGAATAAGAATTACATCACTTATATTTCCTGGTAGGAGCACGTAAGTCAAAATACGCAGAGGAATACAACATTATAATAATAGGGATCTACATCAAAGAACGCTATGTTGAAATGTAAAAAGTCGTACAGATCCTAAGGACACTAGAACTGATGCTCTGATACCACCTGTGACACCCCGCCTAATTATATACCGGGTGATCAGTCCTTTATTAAATTAAAGAAAAGTATCCGATTGGTTCATTCTTAGCATCACTATCAAAACACAATTTCTTTATTTGTCACCTAATAAATAATTAAAATAAGTGTCAAAATATTTAATTTTATTAATTAAATTCCAGCGATCATACAAGATAAAACATTCACCATTCTAAAGAACATAATAGTAATAGGTGCTAACCATCCAACTGAATTAAAATAAATTGGAGTAAACATTCCGGTAAAAATATCTCAATTCAAGAATAAATGATAATCACTAACCCAATTCAAACTAAATGCTGAAACCAAAAGACTACAATATCTTTCTAAATAAAATAACAGATGGAAATGGGCGACACGTGCCCTATATAAAGTGACTGAGAATGACACTGAGATGATCAAGATGAAGCATCTAAATGTGAGGACCTGAAACTCCCACACCAGCTGCAGTACATCAATCAGTCCAATGGTATAAGCTTGGTAGGGAGAGAAGAGATGACAATAAACGGGTCAGAGCCCGATAGTTATAATTTTAAAAGAAGTTTAGGAAGTATTTAAATGCTTACTAGAAGATACTCCATATATGTTAGTTGTGTTACCCTCACTTGGGAATTCTCACCTCTCAACTAGTGTGCATGCATAACGCACTACTAACTATTCTAGTTAATGCCAACCCAATTAACTATTCTACACCCAGTCTCCTCTCATCAACCCTTATTCATGTTTGTGCATAATTCTAATTTATATATGATCAAATTTCTGAATTTAAGAAGTCAAATATATATATATATATATATATATATATATATATATATATGGCCTTAAGTTCTCAAACACTTAAGTCATTAAATATCATTATTCAATTTCTTTCTTCTTACAAACACAGTAGATGAATCCCGGGTATATATATTTATCACTAAGGATATATGTACTAGTAAGGCACCCCAGACTAAATTATAGTGTTGGTATACTCTGCTATCAAGTCCCTATACCTCTCGTACAAACAAGGGAAATACTAGTTCAGATCCACTCTCGAACTATACTAACACAAAATACACATCTTGGAGGCAAATAATAGTTCCAAGTCACTAAGAGGTCATCACATACCCTCACTAGTCTTAGGACCGTCTATACTATCATTCTCAGATAGCCTGTACCAAGGATTCTATGTTCTAGGGTACAAGTCAATATTCCGCCAATGGGCACACAAAATAAGACTGTCCCGACGCGAAAACCTCTGTGATAGCAAGTAGCGTGGGTATGATTCAATACAGATATTCATATAATAAATATACATACACTCACATATATATATTTACATTATTCAGATAGGTACACCCACGACCCATAACATATTCCAACCATACATGGCACGTAACACCCGAATCCTACGTATAATTAGTCTATCTTTTTCTCATTTACCGCAAGTTCCCAAGTACTTCTCAACTCGCGAAGTTTATCATTTTGATATGTATAATACCAGTAGATGTACTTTGTATATCCCATTATCGTAGATCGTCATTAACTTGCAGAATGCCCAATTTATCACACACACGGTCATAACCTATTTTATACCCTCATGACCCTACCGTTGATTCTCACACAAAGTCGCACTACCCGAACCCTAACCATAACCCGAATGGTCCTTCCCAAGTTCCATTAGGGTAAATAAATTATATATAAGGGTTCCCATAAAGCGAAATTGGGTTAATCATTAAATAGGGAACAAGTTTCAAATTCTAGGAGGGGTCAATCGATCTAAGGGAAGGGTCGATCGATCGACATTCAAGGTCGATCGATCGATCGATCAGATATTGCCCAGATTCTGTAAATTTAGGACTACGGGTTTCAACCAAATTTATCCTCAAAACCTTTATTAAATCAACCCAATCTTCCAACCAAACATCATAAACATTATAGTAATAGGCATGAACTATTTCTAATGTAAAAACTACAATATATCCTTAAGGAGTCATCATTCAAAGGGGAAATTCAAGATTTTTAACTCAAACCCTAATTTTTCATGATTTTTCAAGAACTTCATCATTTTCCCAGATTTCTTCCTCTAATACCGTTACAAATTCATGGTTTATACTCTACACATGACAAAGAATTCAACCTACATAGATATTCCTTAAACATGCGAATTTATTCTCCCAAAATATAAAAATCTTCATAAAAACATGTGATTATGCTTCCTACTCTAACATGGATGTATTATCAACTCAATAACAACAAGATAAATACTTGCCTTAAAGTTGTAGGTCTGATCAGATGAATTTGAGTGGTATAGGAATGATCATCTTCTTCCGATCCATGCACTCTCTTTCTTCTTCCTATGGCTTCCCTCACTTTTTGATTATGATAACCCTAACTTCCTCGACACACCATCGGATATTTCCCTTAATAATTTCGTAATTAGTTAAGGTCCTAAAATAAAAATTACCAAAATGCCCTCTCGGGTTGCCGGTTAGGCCTAAAATTGTCCCGAGACCTAAGCTAAACCCCCAAGTACACTTTTTTTACTATCTCAACCCTTCCGGACACATTGGAGCACTCGAAATGACCATTTGGATGACATGAAAGTATTTTACTTTTTATTTCACTTAAATATAGTCCCGACACAACTCACATGCGCGTCCCGACATAATTTCCATAAGTTGTCGTATTCATCACTCGTGACAATTTTATAAAATCATAATCATATGTAAATTCATAATCATATATATTACTTTTAATCACCAAGTAATATTCAACATAAATCACATATTACTTTACTCACGAGTAATATTTAAATCTGGATTAATTTTCGATTATCTCATAATTAATTCTAATTAATCCCATTTTAAAAGTCATTAAAAAATACGGGGTGTTATAGATCCAAAAATTTTGGTACAGTTCAAAACCGTGCCAAAAGTGTATCAAATTTTGGCATGGTTTTGAACTATGCCAAAAGTGCACTAAAATATACTCAATCTGGCACTGTTATAAAGTGTGCCAAATGTGTGCCAGAAATATCAAATTCTTGCACGATTTTAAAGTGTGGCAGAAGTGTTCCTGATTAGTTAAATCTGGCACACTTTTAAACTGTGCCAGAAAAAAATGGCCATTTTGGAACACCTGATTCTAGCACAGTTCAAAACCATGCTAGATTTGATCTGGCACAGTTCTAAATCGTGCCAGATTGTTTTTTTGGTGTAGTGTTTCCAATCCTTTTACTACTAAAGCGAAAACCATGGCTTTGAGACAGTCAACCATCGCTAGGAATATAAAAAAAGGTCAACCCAAGGGTAACATTCATCGTGTCTACATGTTCACACAGTGTGGTAGGAAAGGTCACTTTAGGCCTTTTTACTTTGATCTTAGAAATGTCCCTAGGAAGTCTAAGTCTAGAGTTAACAAAATTCCTAAAATTCTAGAGCATAATGTCACACCTATGTGGGTTAGAAAATCGTATTTGGAGGCTTTACATGTCAGACTTGTTGATTATTGAATACTTTCACATGAAACTTCTCATGCTAAATCTAATGGTTGATTGTGTCTACATGTTTACATAAACTAGCTTTTGTACTTCATCATATATGTGTTTGCTAGTTGCATGTCATGGAGTCTTTTGTATTTTTATTTTTTCCTTTATTGGGTCTTATTGAAAAATATAGGAAGATTTTATTTATCCTGTGAGTTCATTTTTCTTTTCGCATCATACAACATTTAAAAAAGTCAAAAAGATTAATATTTTTGTGTCTTTTAATTTGACACATTTTACCTGGCATATCGGTGTGTTTGAATCCATTTCCTTCCATGTTCCCATGTGTGTAGGACATTTGATTATAATTTCAATGCTTACGTTGTTAATCATGTTTGCATGGAGTAGTTTGAAAATGACTTTCTTAATGGATTCATTTTACATATGCCTCCTCACACATATGCACGAGCTCGTTTGGATTTAAACTTTATATGTTACATGAGCTAAGTGAGGTGTTTTCCTAACAATCTTGTCATATACAAATATATTTGATTGGTGGATTTACGCATGTAAGAACCGTTGTCCATGAGTTTATTGGATTCTTATAAAAAATATGAATGTGCATGCGTATGAAGAAATCTTCCTTGCGTGTAAGGCCACGGTGGCAAGATCCTAAAAATTAAGATGAAAAAGAAAAGATAATATTTCCAAGGCCAGATTTTGTTTCTTTGATTCTTCAATTAAATTGGTGTCTTCAAAATAAGAGTAAAAAATTAGATATCTATAATTTTGAGGGTGTTATAAGTTTAAGATCAATGAGTTTTCACAATGAGTCCTAGTTAATTAATGTCTGATGCTATTGATTTTAGAATCATCAATATTTTCTACGCTACTGTGAATTGTGATTATTATTCCATTTATGAGTTCGATTTATCTATCACTATGAGGGTAAGTCTTTTTTTGATAAACTTATTATAGTCAAATAGAACTCTTTGGACATTTTTGTGTGATTTGGTTATAATATTTTGTTTCTAGTTCACACCCATTCACTCCATTTACCACATGTTTGTTTACAAATGTCGATAATATGACAGTGTATAACATTTATATGTTTTATGTCATTTTGTGGTGTATGTACCTATATACATGTGCTTGCGTATCGTTGGTATCTTTTGCATATTTATATTTATGGTATCATTGGTTTTGAGTATTTTCCTTTGAATTTAATCCATGTTTGACATGTGCCTTATCTTTGAATCTAAATTGCATGCTATATGGTCATATTGGTATCTCTTGTTGCTTGTTTACCTTAGTCTCTCAAGATTCATTTTGTATTCAAGTTGATATCATTTATTACATCAATATTGGTATTTATTTATCAATTTTTGAATTATTTGTGCTTGTATTGCCATGTTGTGTTGATTGCAATTGACACCATTGAATGATAATCTTCTAAAGTAGTCTAGCGTCCAAAGGAAGAAGCATGTCCGATGAAAGGCGATGGGTTTGAATTAACAAGAAATTCCATGATTGAAAATTATCAAGAAACTTATTAATAATGCAAATGGTCCTCCTAACCATGATCCCTCAACACAATAGACACTAAGAGGTGGCCACTAGAAAACTCTAAACAATGGGCTTGGTTAAAAAATAAATCCCAAGAATGTAAATAAATATATCACGACTTTGCTTGAGGAGGAGTTAGATTTCCCCTTTGAGGAAGTTATCTTATCTAAGAGTAGTAAAAATGGAGAATCATGTGGAATCGGTCGATAATCCTCACTGTTAAGCATAAAGATGACAGAGATTTTATTTTGACATCTGGTGGTTTCTTGCACACTAATTCTTGTTTAATATCTAAGTTATTAATGTTTAAATTAAGCACAAATCTAATTAGTAATTATCCATTAATGACATGAACTTTTATGATTTTTTTAGTGAAACAAAATGATCTACACAGAGTAATCACACATAACTTAAAAAAATAAGTGACCGTATCAAAATTTGCCCAAGAAGGTAAAATTAAAGCGGACCAAGGTAGGAGTCACTCCCAATAAAAAGAATCTCTGTTGCATCTAATACAAAGAGGAATGATACAACACATGAAATTTTGCCTCACTATCAAAAGGAACGATCAGTCTCAAGAGATGTGGAACCAATCAAGGAGTTGTCATGGAGTAAAAATTGCGCAAGAGGTGAACCACACCTAAAACTATTTTATTACACAAAAACAATTGTACAACTTTTAGTAAAATTATTGACTCGCAAAATACAAACTCAAGTGACTTACTAATATTACAAAATTCACTAAATATTTAGGACAAAGTTTTATTACTCAAAGGCAATCATCACTCACTCTAAATACATTCACTATTTATTTGGACATTCTTTACTACACGTTATTATTTTCCTAGCTTGATTTTTCTTCTCTCACTTTCATGTCTCAAATGGGGAGAGAAGTCTCCAATTTATACTAGAGTGATGGAATTATCTAAGAATTGGAAGAAATAAGGAGAAGGAGGGATAAAGAAGCTTATGGAGAAGGAGAGGGAGAGTTTTATCTAAAAAAAATCTAGAAGAGAGAAAGAGGAGTTGTTGCCTCTTAATACTCCCCTTCAACACCAACTCTCTTCTTGAATCATACTGACGAGTTTATTCGACTTAGTTCCTTTCTTATAAATGGTTTTATCTTAGGCAATGTTGTACTGGTGATTTCATTTGTCCAGACATTCGTGCTTCCTTTTGTCCTTACACTCCATTTCGTTTTATCTTATGCCTTTAATGCATAGTCCAACCGTTCTTGAATGTTATAAATATTGAAGCCCTTAGAAGTGATTGCGAACTCTCCTACCTTGTTCTTCTCCTCTCTCGCTGGTTCTATGAATGATACGTTTGACTTCCGTTCTCCCTCCAAATGATCCCGAGTAGTTTTTTAATATGGTGTGGATTCTTCCATCTTGCCTATGATAGTATCTTTGGTATTTATCGGATATCCATCATCTTCTCGATTTATATCAATATGGTTGATTTTCTCTTCTTTGTTTTCTCCATCCACATCATTTTGTTTTGCTTCAATAATGGTTCCTTGATCAGTTTTCGTGTCTTTTTGAGTTTGCTCCCCCAATTTTTCTTGAAACTTATTCTCTGATTTCTTGATTTATGGTACCTCCGTTTCTTGTGGACCCACAAATTCTTGTGTTACTCCTTTAGTGTTGTCGACGTGAGTCCTTGTTAATTCTGGAGAAACTTTGTCTATGTTTTTGAATTGGTATATTTTTTTACTTGTCCTTCCTCAACCAAAGCTATGTTAAATTCTTCCTCATCTAATTCTTCTTAGATTATAAATAAGCCAACCTTGTCTTTAATATAATCTTCTTCAATTTCAATCTGTTTTTTTATCTTCAACCCATTCTTTTTAAAAATCAATATCTTCCCCTAAGAAGTAATCTTGTATAGGCTTAATTATTGCAAGGGATTCTTCGAAATCCCATTCTTCTTCACTATCAATTTCTTGGCTCTTCGATGTTTCTAAGTAACTTTTCTACTGACTTATTTCTTTACCAGCATTCTCTAGCATAGTGGCCCCTTTTGCCACAATTGTAGCACTTAGTGTTTTGTCGTCTATATGCTTTGTCACGTTGATAATATTTTTCCTCATACTGTTTTGCTCTCTCTGAACAAGAGCTTTTCTTTTCTTTTTCCACCATCTAACTTCTTGATGTGGACTTCTCTCATTCCATGTTCCTTTTCTAGAAATGCGACTTGTTCTTCCTCTTTTATCAGTTTAAAGTGCCTCATCTTCGTTCTATATACTCATTTGTTTCATCAATGTCTCTTGGTTAGCCAATAGATTTTCCAACTCAACTAGAGTGGGTTGAGTTGGCCAATGACTGTTGTCATAATAAATCCATCATATTCCGGCTTTAGGCCACGAATATTTATTCTCCTCATTCGTGGTTCATTAATTTTAGAGCTAGGATCAGGCAAAAAATAATTTGGACACAAATCTTTAATTTTCTTAATATATTGGCTGATTGTCATAACTTACTGAGTGGTAGTCATCAATTCATTCTCAAACATCTACAAATGTGCTTCATTCGTCTTTGAGAAGAGAGAGTCAAAAGTGTCCCATGAGGCTTTCGGTGTCTTCGCATCCTTTATATGCCCCAAGGATCTTCTTCTTCCAAGTAGGACATCATGTTGGTGCTCCAAATTTTATAATTAGTGTGGTTTAATTTTCCAAGCCCACATCCAAATGCATTAACCAAGTCTGCCATAATCAAGACCCGAAATATTTTCGATCCGTTGAAAATACTTCATTTTAGCAGCACCCTCACAGCGGTCCCTGACCGTTTGGCTCTGATACCAAATTGTGGAGTGAAAATTTTGCAAGCCGTAAACCACAAATAAAACTATTTTATTACAGAAAAATAATTGTACAAATTTTAGTACAATTATTGACTCACAAAATACATGCTCAAGTGACCCACTAACATTACAAAATTCACTCAATATTTAGGACACAATTTTATTACTCAAAAACGCACCTCACTCACTCTAAAGATACTCACAATTTCTTTGGACACTCTGTACTACACTTGATTATTTTCCTCACTTGTTTTTTCTTCTCTCACTTCCATGTCCCAAATGGGTAAAGGAGTCTCCTATTTATACTAGAGTGATGGAATTATCTAGAAATTGGAATAGATAAGGAGAAGGAGGGAGAAAGAAGCATCTGGAGAAGGAGAGGGAGAGTTCTCTTTAAAAAAATATAGAAGAGAGAAAGAGGAGGTGTTGCCTCTTAACAGTTCCTCTAAGATGCATAAAACTATTTCAAATATAAATATAGGTTTGTGAAATTAAAATAAAGAAACTTTAGAGGATTCAAAAGTATGACCTTTGACCATGGTGGAAGAAAAATTTATAATCACAAGGATAACAGAATGGTATCACGACAAGATACTCTTTTGGAGCACAAAAAAATAAAAATAAATGGAAAACAAATGGTTTGTAGAGAGTTCAAAATTAATTCTTTCTAAAATTGAAGCAACATGGAATGTTTTATACAATTAGACTAGTCAAATGACGAAAATCCAAAGGGATACATCATCAATCTATATTCACAAAATGAATAAACGGGGTGTGATCATATTTCAACAAAGAAATCTTCTCTTCATTTCATGAACTCAATCAACCCCCAATACCCAAGAAAATGCCTTAAGTCAAATTGAATGAGAATTTCAACCTAATCTAATTCCTTGTTGAGCAATAATTCACAAGACTACATGGTTAATTAAAACCATAGGCCATAAGTTACAGACAAAAAAACCAAAACCATCACATCATAGTACCTTGAACTACATCTTACTCGGTTCCCCTTAAGGGATAAGTAGGCAACCTATTTTAGGGTTAGGTGTGAGCCTAAAGAATAATTTTAAATTAATTTCTACCCTAACTAAGTCATGGTCAATCTAATTACTAGGATAACTTTGAGAACACACTATATGATTGACTTACTTAAGTTTATATCATATAGGAGTTCCAACTAGTTTGGACATTGAGACAAAGAGGGTTAGATTTTCAAGAGTTGCTATATCTCTCAAAGTATCCAAGCATCAGAGAAGATATCCAGTCCAAGAACCTCATGATCCACATCAAAGGGAAGTTATATCTACCTCATGACCACTTTAGGACACTTACAATGCATATTATTGATATTATGTGTGCACAAGGGTCATATTATTTTTTTAGAAATTTTTCTAACATTTTTAAACCACCTAAAACATTTTAAAAACATTAAAAATGATTTTTCTAAATCAATTATTATGTGATTTAAATGTTTTGGGTTAAAATGTAAATACTGTTTTCCTAAAAAATTATTCAAGGTAGAAACCAAACACGCTAGAATATTTTGGGGTTCCAATTCATATTTTTAGAAAACACAAAACATGCGTTTTTTATCTGATCACAGCCATACACGTGTTACCTTTATATCCAAGAGATTGGTGTTTCTTTTGTGTCTTGGAGAGAAGAGTTAGTCACAGCCCTTAGATCACATTCATCAACGGTCTGCATGTTACTCAACTGAATCCATGTGATCCCAGTTAGAACCAATCAGAAATACTTTAATCACTGCATGTTTATAGCCGTTAGATACGAAGCCCAACAGTCGAGTGAATCTCAGCTCTAGATTTGGTTCAACCTTATCGATCTTTCTACTTTTAGAATAAAAGGAGTCCATGGGTTAGAAGTTGAGAAGTTTTTGATTTTGTCTCAATTTTTAGTGAAAGAAAACTAGAGAGAAGAGAAAGAAGAGAGAAAAAGAGAGGAGAAAGAAAACCTTCGTTCGTCCAAAGATCAAACCCTAATTGTTTACTCCAAAATACCACACAACCAAACCTTCTATTTCCAAATACCAGACAACCAGATATTGAGAGTTAGATTTGGGTTTCTGCGAGCATTAAGGTGTTGGGGGTTATTTGCTGTTTGAAGACCTCTTCAAACCAGTTTTCTCTTTTAGAACCTATCTCTTCGAAAAATTCAAATTTCTCAGTAGAAATTTTGAGGTTTTCCTAAGAGAAAATCACACGACCTTTTTCTAGTTTTTTTATCTCTTAGATATTTATATTTCTCGATTGTTTTAAAAAATATCCTTCTCTCATTTCATTTTTTTTTTAAAAGCGATTTCTGATTCTTTCAAGTTTCTCAGATCTAAAAGCGTTTATATCTCCCATTTTATATTTCACATTTTGTGAAATAAATTTGTAAAGAAATAAGGTTGAGACATACAGGATCTTGGCCCTTTTGATAGCAATACTGTTTTCAGATCTGACCTTGATAAGAAGTTTATTTTTCAAAATAAGTTGAATCAAAATATGCATGTCATATAGAAGTTGATGATTTATAGGATTTTGTCTGTATAACTATTATGAGAGAGTGAGTTGCATAATCTGCATTTAGTGCACATGAATAACACTTACACTCTCACATGAACCCTGAAATATAGTGGTTCTATTTGAGAAATTTTGTGTTATTAGAGCTGCTACAATTAGTGGATAAGGACAAAGCAAAGAATCTACTGGAAGGATGTCAAAACCAAGTTAGAATCCTTTGAGAGTGGAGTAACTCGTGTAGGTATATTTTCTTGACTTAGATTTATGATCTTGATTTGCATGCTTAGTGATGTAACTTGTATTGTGATTGTTTCTAGTGTACTTTTTATTTTGCTCCGTAGAGGGGGCCGTGGATGTTTCCATTACTTTAGGGTTTTACCACGTTAAAAATCCCGTGTTCATTTTATTGAATGTTCTTAATTTCTTCTGTGAATGGTTTCTTATTTAAGACTTAGCAGTAGGTTTTAATTTTAAAAACCTAAGGTAATCAAACTAACAAATCCAGAATACATATTAGGAACCTATCCAAAACACATCTCGTGTTATATTTCAAAAAGAGTTTTGTACAAGGAGTTTATTATCGGAGTTTACTTAATATATAACATTTTGTTATTGAGTTAGTAAACATGTTGTTTTCAAGTTGTATCAGAGAAGGTCTATCAAATATGTTTTATCCTGAAACTCTGGAAACTATTTTCAAAATCTTAAAAGTTCTGAATATGTATGAAAGATTTGAGAAGTTAGGTAACCTTTCCCGACCACCTACCTTTGATGGAAACAACTTTTCTTACTGGAAAAAATGCTCCTCATTCTCTCTAAAAATCCATAGCCCTAAGCAAACACAAACTTCACAACTCCACCAAGCCATAGCTCCGATGACCAAACCTGATGGCCGGCCTTCCTCTCCTAACCCTACTCCTTCTAACCTACCTTCAGCAATACGTGGGAAAGCTATTTCTCAAACTCCATCTTCTTTGATGGCTGAATCGGATGTATGGTCTTCTATAAGGAATACTGGCCCTATCCCAATCGATGGCATGAGTTTGAACAAGATTGACGAGACAGAAGAAGGGCAAATCTTAACGTTAGATAACAGCTTTGATAGAGAAAATGAGCAACTCGCAAAGATACAAGAGCCAAACACTGAAAATAACATCGTTATGGACTTCCTCTTGAGCAAAGGCTACTCCCTTGATGATGTGAAGATGTTCAGAACCTCCAATGATCGGAATGAGAACTTATCTCCGACTGAGAAGGCAACGGAGGTAGAGGTAGATTTCATCCCTGAGAATAGTGCAAGTAGAAATGTGGCTCAAGGGTACGGTAGATAGTACGAAACTTGAAATAAAGTTGACAGATATTGAAAAGGTCTCGACTGGGGTAGTTAGTACGTCTACTACCCTATCTGGCACTATACCTTCTAGTGAGAGAAAGCAGGGAAATTAGAATGGTAGCCTGGGAGTCCCTATATCCCAGACCAACAACATGGTACGCACTGACAAGACGTGGAGTTCTGTTATCGTAGAAAAGAAGAAACCGAAACGCAAACTAAC
This sequence comes from Sambucus nigra, assembly GCA_949130495.1. Lineage (NCBI taxonomy): Eukaryota > Viridiplantae > Streptophyta > Magnoliopsida > Dipsacales > Adoxaceae > Sambucus > Sambucus nigra. The sequence goes on from OX422211.1 coordinate 401,687,645, forward strand.
TTTTCACCAACCCTCAGTTGTGGAGTCCACCATCACTGTCAACCCACCGCTCGATGTAGCCAGGAAAGGATATGGATGTTGGGAGAACAGCATGGTTGGTTATTTCTTAGGGAAAAAGCTTCCTTTTTCCTTTGTTAACAACGCTGCTACTAGACTATGGGGGAAATATGGCATGACGAAGGTCATAGCGCATGATAATGGATTTTTCATTTTCATGTTTGATAAACAAAGCCAGCGTGATGAGGTGCTGGACAATGGGCCGTGGAATTTTGCAGGTATGACAATCATCCTCAATAAATGGCAAGCACATTTCAAATTCTCTAAAGATACGTTGAAGAAAATTCCTGTTTGGGTCAAGTTCTACGACATTCCTGTTCAACTTTGGACGGAAGAAGGGATTAGTTACATCGCCAGTTCAGTGGGGCTTCCCCTTTACGCTGATGCAATGACTGAAGAAATGAATAGAATAACCTATGCTCGCATTTGCATTGACGTTGAGGCCACAGCAACTTACCCTAACAGCATCAATGTTACGATGGAGGATGGTACTACCACACCAGTTAGGGTTGAGTTTCAAGCAAAACCGCCTTCATGCTCTAACTGCCTTGTCTTCGGTCATAACCTAAATGCTTGTCCACGTCACAAAATGGAAGAGAAAACCTCTGCCAAAGCTGGCGCTATCCCAATGAAGGAACCACTAACGGATGAATGGAAACAGGTTACCACAGCTAGAGCTGCTGCGAAATATAAGGCTAGTCACAAGGGTGAACGCAATCACGATAAGGAAGGCCACTCTAGCACTAATCAGAATAGCTTTGCCATCCTTACTCTGGGTGAGGAGATGGACACACCAGAGATTGAAGAGATACCACAAGAAGAGAGTACCCCAACTCCACAAGGCATTATACTAAAAGTTAAAGCCATTGATGAAATGGCTAGAAATCTGGAGTACAATGGCCTTACTAACAAAGCATCTTCCAAAAAGAAGCAGAAGAAGAAGGGAAACGACATTTGGTTGATCCCACAAATAGAGCTGAAGAGGGGTGGAGATAAGCCTAAACCAAGATGAGCAAGATAGCTTCATGGAACATTAGGGGTTTAAATTCCCCTCACAAGCAGGATGAAATCAAGAAAACCATTAGAGACAATGGTATTGCTCTCATTGGTTTAATGGAGACTAAAGTAAGACTTAACCATATGAATGTTATTAAGAATAATTGTTTTTTTAATTGGAATATATGTCATAACTTCCCGGATAATGGTGGTGTGGCTAGGGTCATTATCGCTTGGAACCCTAATGTTTTTTATGTGGAAGCATGTGACATCCACCATCAAGCTATTTTATGCAAAGTCAAAGTTGTGGGATCCTATAAGATGTTCTTTGCCACGTTTTTCTATGGACATAATCTACCCACGAATAGGAATAATTTATGGGACTTCCTCAAGTGCAATTCCATTACCACTACCAATCAGCCTTGGATCATTCTGGGGGACTTTAATGTTGTGAGGTGCCAGGAGGAGAAGAAGAGCCACAATGGAATTGATTTTAGAGCTGTGGGTGATTTCAACAATTGCAATGAGGATATTGAAGTTGAGGATATGAATTCCACTGGTGTGTGGTTTTCTTGGTCTACTAAAAGTGGAGGGTCTGCGTGTGTTCAATCGAGGATTGATAGAGTCCTCCAGAACTTTTGTTGGAGTACCTCTTTCCCTGATAGCCAGGCTAACTTTCTCTGTTATGGTATCTCTGACCACAACCCCATCCTTATTACCTTCTTGCCATCTTTGATCACTAAACCTAAACCTTTCAAGTTCTACAATTTCTGGATGAAGCATGACACCTTCATGGACACCCTCATGGATTCTTGGCATGAGGATTGTAGTGGGAACCCCATGTTTAAACTCTCTACCAAGCTTAGAAGATTTAAGACCCCTCTCAGAAGCCTGAACAAGAAGTTTTACTCTAATATTTCTGTTAGAGTTAATTAGGCTAAGAATCTCCTTAATCAGGTGCAGGCTAATCTGGACAATGATGGTAGTAATCAGGAGCTAAGGAGGGAGGAGACTGAGCTTTCTAACTACTATAACCATCTGAGGAACAATGAGGAGTCTTTCTTCAAGCAAAAAAGCAAGAATTAATTGGCTCCAATTGGGGGATTTGAACACCTCCTTCTTTCATAAAAGGGTTAACAGCAACTGTGCTAGGAAGAAAATACTAATGATTCAGAACTCGAATGGGCTAACCATTGAAGGTACTGAGGGTGTAGCTAATGAAGCTATTAACTTTTTCCAAAACTTATTCTCTGCTGATGATATGAACTTATTCAGACCCTTCAATATTGAGAACCTGATGGTTAGGAAGCTTAATAAAAATCAGTGTGATGGCATCACCTCCATCCCATCAAATGAAGAAATTAAAAAGGTTATGTTCTCTATTGGTTCTGATAAAGCTCCCGGACCTGATGGGTTCAATGCTGCCTTCTTCAAGCTGAATTGGGATGTTGTTGAGAATGATGTGACAATGGCTGTTAAGTACTTCTTTATCAACTGTAAAATGCCTAGGCAGTGGAATTGTGCCATCCTTGCCCTCATACCTAAGACCTCTAACCCCTCTTCCATGAGAGACTTTAGACCTATTTCCTACTGCAATACTATATATAAATGCATCTCTAAAATCATTGCTTCCAGGATTATGCCCCTCATGAATCACCTTATAAGTGAGAGTCAAGCAGCCTTTGTTAGAGGGAGATCCAGCGCGGATAATATCCTCTTACTTCAAGAGATCATGAGGAACTATCATAGAGGCAATGGTGTGGCTAGATGTGCTATTAAGGTGGACATTATGAAGGCTTATCACACTGTGAGCTGGGAGTTCCTTTTTTATGTCTTAGAAAAGGTCAGATTTCCTCATATCATGATTAGGTGGATTAAGGAGTGTGTGACCACTGCTTCGTACTCCATTAGCCTGAATGGGGAATCCCATGGGTTCTTTAAAATCTCTAGAGGCCTTAGACAAGGTGACCCTCTATCCCCTTATCTTTTTCTTCTGGCTATGGAGAGTTTTTCCTATCTTCTGGACCAACACTGCAACAGCATGAACTTCAAATACCACCCTAAATGTAAGGAAATTGGTCTTAACCACCTATGCTTTGCTGATGACCTGATGATATTTTGTGGGGGGGATGAGCAGACAATTGACTGCATCAATCATACTATTGAGGAGTTTGCTCTTCTTTCTGGGCTCTGTCCCAACATGGAGAAAAGCAACATTTACTGTGGGGGAATGGATGTTCTTCAGGCTCAGGCTTTGGCTGAAAAAATTGGGTTCCAAGTAAAGAAGCCTCCTTTCAATTCCTTGGGGTGCCTTTGATCTCCACGAGACTTAGGAAGGAGGACTGCTTGGATCTCATCAATAGACTTACAAAGAGGATTAAAAGTTGGACCAACAAGATGCTCAGCTATGCTGGTAGACTTCAGCTTGCTCTCTCTATCCTTTTTAGTATACAGGTGTATTGGGCCAGTCTTTTCATCATGCCCAAAGGAGTCATTAAATACATTGACCAACTGATTAGAGACTTCATCTGGCATGGTTCTGACCTGAAGCATAGTGGGGCCAAAGTGGCTTGGAGTAAGGTATGTAAGCCTAAATCCGAGGGAGGGTTGGGGATTAAATGTATTGAAGAATGGAACAAGGCTGCTATGATGAAACATATATGGAATATATGCAATAATAAAGAGAGTCTTTGGGTGAAATGGTGTCACATGTATAAAATCAGGAGAAGGAGTTTCTGGGCGATTGCTATTCCTAGCAATTGCTCATGGACATGGAAGAAAATTCTGAAAATGAGGAGGGAGAGCAGACCTCTCATTAAGTCTATCATTGGTAATGGTAATAACACTTTTATTTGGCATGATAACTGGCACCCTCTTGGGCCTCTACAGCCTTTATTTGGGGATAGGACCATTTATGATGCAGCCAGCAACTCCTATGCCAAGGTGGCTGAATTCATTAGAGGAACGGATTGGAGGTGGCCTTCCACAGTTACGTGGGAGCTTAATGACATCCAGAATGCCGCTCTTCCAGCTATTTCTCATCATAAGGATGTGGTAACTTGGGTTCCTTATACCAATGGGATATTCTCCATTCAATCTGCCTATAAGGCTATTTGCAGTCACAACAATGAGGTGGAATGGAATAGATTGGTATGGAACCGTGCCAACATACCTAAATGCTCTTTCATCTCTTGGCTGGTCTGCAGAAGAAGTCTTAGTACCAAAGATAAATTGATGGAGTGGGGGATAGTGGACAACAATAATTGCATGTTATGCACTAATGGGACTGAAACTTTATCGCACATACTTCCTGACTGCCCATACACTAAGGAGGTGTGGATGGAAGTTCTTTGCAGAAACCAATGCTACAGGAATTTAGGGACTTGGGAGATAGAGCTAGAGAGGGCTGTGGAGTATGCTAACAACAACAATCTCATCAACAAAGTCAGAACTCTATCTTTCACTACCACCATCTATTGTATTTGGATGGAAAGGAATGGCAGGCTGCATAGCAGAGGGGCTAGAACTCCTGGTCAGTTCATAAATGAGATTAATAATATGATGAAGATCAAGATCAGTACCTGGAAGAACACTAACAGAAGCTACACCAATTGGATGGTCTGCAACCAATGGGGGATCCCTGAATCCATGTTGTACCTCTAATGTTATTTTCTTTTGATTTACCTTCTTGATGTTTTGGGGTTATTTTGTTTTCTTTTGATTTCCTTTGTTGATGTTTGTTGGGGGGGGGGGGGGGGGGTATGCCCCACCTTCTGGTTACTAGCCTCTGGGCTTGGTGTTCTTCACCTTGTATATTTCTTTCTTTTCAATATATTTAGTTACCAAAAAAAAAACTTTTCTTATTGGAAAGCATGAATGGCTGCTTTCATTCAAGGAGCTCTTAGTTATTATGTCTGGGATATGATCGAAAAAGGGTATAAACATCCAACTAAGTCTTTATCTGAAACTGATCGCAAAAGGTTAAGAAACTTCTTAGCGAATTTGCTACGGGAGAGAAAAATATGTCTCTAGATAATAATAAGGACAAGAATGATATCTTTGTGTCCATTAACAAACACGAATTTAAAAGAATATCTATTTGCTCAACTTCCAATGAGGCTTAGGATACCTTAGTCACTACCCATGAGGGTGATGAATGTGTTAAGGCTGGAAAAACCCAAATGTTAATCCAGTAGTACAATACACTGATTATGGATGACAATGGATCTTCTGATGATTTATACAAAAGGTTAACTTATATTTTCACAAAATTACGTGCAAAAGGTATAACACATAGTAGAAAATAAATCGTTCAAAAGATTCTTAGGTCATTACCTGCTAAGTTTGACAATAAGATATATGCCATAGAAGAAATAGACGACCCAAACCTGACTCCTGAGTTGCTAAGTAGCAAATTAAGAACTGTTGAGATGAAGTTAGAGTTTTAAAAATAGTTGACTGCCCAAAACAAGAGACCCACTGGTTCTAATGTTGTGGTTTCATCACAATTGTCTTCACCTAAAATAAGTCCCTTAGACTATGACCATGACTTAAGTGACGACTGTGATTTGGATCACCTTGACAATCAAATATATCTCATGAGCATGCATTTCAAAAATATTATCCAATTTAGAAATGCAGTAGCCTCTAAACAAGACAGACAAAATTATCAAGGTAATCAAAATAGTAGACCTCATGAAAGACACAATGACAATCAGTTCATGATAAAAATAAACCCATGATTGACTTAAAAGATGTGAATGTCATAGATGTGGTAGAATAGGAAACTATGCCAATAAATGCAAAACTAATTTGAACAAGAACAATAGGGAAAACATATGTAAAACTGGGATGACTCTAGTGATTTTGATTCAGATAAAACTAAGTCAACCCGTAATGATGATTCTTGCATGTCATTCTTTGCTAAAATCATATACCATGATGATAATGAATGTTTGGCTACTCATGACTCTATTGTTCCTGATAATGTTCTTACTGTATCTACAAATGATAACATAGTGTTTTTTGGTGATAAAAATAGCACTGAAAATGATAATATACGAGTGTGTCTAAATGAGAACATTGTAGACAAATCTAAAGTGTGGGTGAGTTCCACAGAATAAACGAGCGCTATAGGAGACACTACACATGAGACACATAGTGAGTCCGACGATGATCTTCCCGATCTTCAAGAGCTATACACGAAAACACTTAAGAAAAGTGCCTATCTTGATATGATGGTGAAGTTGTTAAATGAATGTATTGATTTACTTAACCAGACTATTAGGAAGAACGCTGAGGAATTTACAGCACAATGTGTTGCCCATGAGACTGAAACAAAAGAGTTTTCTTCAAAAATCAAAGACTTGTCTGAGAAAAATTATGTTTTAGAGCAAAGATATAAATCTGCTCTTCTTGAGCTTGAAGAATCAAAATAGAAAACTTCAAATGTTTTTAAAAAATGTTTACATTTTGAAACATAACTGAAATCTTGAAGGAAGTAAGCTTGATTCTGAAAATAAATCTTGCTTAGGTTTTGGAGAAAAGGTCATTACTAGTAAAAATGTTTCTCCTAAAAATGTCATTTTTGTTAAGGAATGACATGAAGTTAAAGATACTCATAAAGAACATAGTTTCAAAAATGTCCCTAAGGGTAAACAATGTGACTGTATTCAATAACTCAAATCTTATGGTCCAGCTAAGTATGTATGTCCTCCTGATAGAGACTAATGTCAGAAATCTAAAACCAATGACACTTGGACAACCATTCCTATTAGGTCTAAACCTATCTTTAAAGACTTTAATATTAAATTCAAGTCCTACACACATCAATACTGTTCATACCGGGATGTCTATGGCCACACTATTGTCGAATGTTTTCAAAAGAGACTATACACACCTACCTATCCAGATTTTGACTATTCTAGGAAGAGTGGGAATACTTATGTTCTCCCAAGGAAGACCACGCATAACTCTAACTATAAAAATAAGGGAGGATCTAAAACTAAAAAGAAACCATTTAGAAAGACCAAACAAATCTTTTCTAAATCAAAGTGCAACAAAATTTTTAAAATGAGGCCCATTTGGATTAGAAAAGATGACTTGCAACCCCAGCTCAAGTGTAATGTTGTCATAATATCTTTCAAGTCACAACGCACTTCATCTAGTTGGTACCTGGATTCCGAATGTTCTAAACATATGACTGAAGATGAAATCAATTTGACAAAAAAAACAGACTTCTCTGGAGGTAGTGTTGTATTTGATGATGGGGTTTCATCCAAGATCATAGGTAAGGGAACATTATGTGAGGAAGGTCTCCCCAAACTAAATGACGTTCTTTTAGTTAAAGGTCTCAAGGCTAACTTATTTAGTTTATCTCAATTTTGTGATTCCAATCGTATTGTTACCTTTTTAAAAACTAATTGCAAAATTCTTGATGAAAAGGGAAACTGTATTTTAATAGGAAACATAAATGAGGATAACTGCTACACAGTCATTCCTAAGTATAAATCCTATAAAATTTCCCTATTAGAAGATGCTTATCTACGGCACAATTTATTGGGACATACAAATTTTGATAATCTTCGTAGGTTAAGTTCCTAAGAAATAGTTAGAGGACTACCAAATATTAAAATCTCTTTTAATACTGTCTGTGGTCCTTGTCAAGAAGGGAAAATAAGCAAATCTCCTCATAAGAAAGTTAAAGATGTCTTAACTATAAAACCTTTGGAATTAATCCACATGGACCTTATGGGTCCTTCTAAAGCTTTCAACTTCTATGGTAACAGTTATATACTTTTTATTGTGGATAATTACACACGATATACATAGGTGGCTTTTAAGAAAAATATATTCGATACCTTCAGTGAGTGCTTAAAAATTCTTCTAAAATTGAGAATGATAAGGACACCCAAGTATGTCGCATCAGAAGTGACATAGGTCGAGAATTCAAAGATTCTGTGTAATACCCCGTACTTTTGGCTATATTTATTTTTGGGATTAATTAATTAAATGCGTATTAATTGGAAATTAATCCGGGTTATAAATACTAACGAGATGCGAGTTGGTATTTGATTATGTGCATTCATGTTTTGATATATGTATTTGGTATTATAAAATTTGTCGTGAGATTGATATACGGCATTTTAGAAATTTTGTTGAGACGCGTGTGACCGCCGCGTCATGGTATATTATTTTAATTATAAAAAGTGAATTTAAAATCTATAATCCGTATGGTCGTTTAGAGTGCGCCAACCCGTCCGGAAGGGTCGAGATAGTCAGAAAACACTAGCCGGTGGTGTAGTTTGGGTCTCGGGGTATTTTTAGGCCATACCGGCAACTTAAAGGGTATTTTGGTAATTTTACATTTTGAGGAATTAAAAGTGACGAAAATTGGTTAATTACATCTGATGTGGATTTGACCCACTAAGCCCCTAACCAACCCATATTAACCTAGAAGGCTACGTAGGTTATTAGAAGAGTTTTCTAAGTCTCCCAAATCAAACCCTAGCCACCATAGCCACCTTTGGAGAAGATAGCTTGGAGAGGGAGAGAACGAGAAGAAATTCTGCATAATCTTTACAGAAATCAACACCAAATTCAGAGACAATAGAGGCAAGTGGTTTAATTACTTTTAAATTCGGAGAATGTTCCTTCCATGTTAGAGAAATTGAAATTTATAATTGTTCTTGGAAGATAAATGAAAACCCATGTAGTTAGAACTTAGAACTCGAAAATCTTGAGGAGAATTGCATGTTGAATGATAGGTAGATGATTATTCTCATGATATATGTGATTGGAAGAAATTAAAACAAATTTTGTAGGGTTAATTCATGATTCAAAAAGTTAGGGTTCATGTTCTTGAAATAATTGGGAAAAAGTGTAGAGATTTATATTTTGATTGATGTTAAAGAGATTTAATCCTTGAAAACATGTTAGGAGTTGACTTGAATATGTTTAGGATGAATTAGAGACCCTAAAACGTTGTTGGGATGAACTTTGGAAGAGATTAGGAGTGATAAAAATGGATAAAAACGAGATGGGGAAAAATCTGGGCCGAAACTGGTCAGTCGTTAGAAGCAATCCCCAGGTCGTTCGAACGAGCTCGTTCGAACGAGCTTCTAACGAGTTGACCAGTCTCTTCTAACGAGGGGTAGTTTCGTTCGAACGAGATATCGTTAGAAGGTGCAGTTCGTTCGAACGAACTGGATCTCGTTCGAACAGTCTCGTTCGAACGAGACTTCTAACGAGCTGACAGTCCAAACTCGTTCGAACAGTCTCGTTCGAACGAGACTTCTAACGAGCTGGCAGTCTGGGTCATTTTGGACTGTTTTGATTTTTGGAGTCCCGTAAACTTGTTCGAGGATAGAGATAACAAACATTTGATGTTGTATTGATAGATGTGGGACATTGGGACATTATGAGGAGTAAATTATATACGAGAGTTATATTAAATGGACGGTTTGGGTTGAGACGTGAGTGTCTACTACGATGTGAGAATAAATTATGGCGCGTATGATGATAAACCGGAATAGTATAAATTGTGATAATTATAAGTTAGTACGAGAATGCGATATGTACTACGATTAAACTATGGGATTACTAAGATGTGTGTTTACTTAGTATTGGTATATGATTTGTGTGTATGACATACCTACCATACTTGCTATCACGGGAGGTTTGCGTTCGCTTAGGGCCCTCTAATCCTTGTGTTGCCCGGATTTAGACTGGTTACCTTGATGAACATAGGTCATAGAAAGACTTATTGGGATATTAATAAGTCCGCTGATCGTGGGAGCGTAGGTATGTGCGTGACCCATGTGATGTGACTGTGTTCGCCTCCATTATTTGTGATGTTGTTATCTGTGAACTATTCCTGAGAGATTCGGAATATGTAATCCTTATGTACGGGATGTACCGGGATGGATAGCATAGTATGTGTGCACCACAGCTTAGTTCTCGGGGTGCTTATATTGTATATTTATGATGTGAATAATATACACTTAATTAATGGGAACCTTCATGCTAATGTTGTGAATATAATTACGGTATTGCTTCGAGAAATATAGCGAGTTAACTGATAGTGATATATATATATTGTATATTGAGCATCTGAGTTTACGTTAAACCCCTACTTAATTACGAGAGTTATAATGTTAATAGAACCGAGTAATATGGGTAGGACCTATGATAGTCTAGCTAGATATGTTGGCACTTAGCTAGTTGTTTGTGTCGTTATAGATGGGTACTTACGTTAGGAGTGCATAGTTAGACGAGAGGTGAGAATATCATGTGAGTGCACATCCTAACATGTACTTTGCATTTAATGTTTTAAATGTTTTTAAAGCACTTGCAGGTTTTTAAAATATAACTCCACATTCGGGCTCTGACCCGTTTGCTTTTCAAATCTTTTTCTTGTAAAACCATTTTAGGTGCCCAGCCACAAGGACACCAAGCATAGGATACTCATTCAGGTGACGAGCTGTAGCTGTTTGTGGAAGCTACAGGGATTTGCTTATAGACGCTTCTATCTTTTGGATTCTAGAGTCACTATCTATCAGTTGTAGGGCATGTTGCCCATTTCTATCAGAGCATCTTTTACATTTTAGTTTTCAGACTTTAGTATGTATTGTTTCAGTATTCAGTTTACTTTTCAGTTGTGGGATTTGTAGTGAGGAGTTTTTCCTCCAGACTTTATTTACACTATGTGATGGTTATTCGTTTTACTTCAGTATGATGAATGGTGTTATTTATTCCTTCATTACACTTGTTGCATGTTAATCAGACTTAAATTAAAATTTGGCACTTACTTTTTAAACACTAGGTGGTTAGTAATCATTAAAATGTTTTCGACAGTGATGCTATTAACTGGACCAACTTGACATTTTGAATTAATTTAATAAAGGAGTAGCTACCCGGTATTTAATTAGTCAGGGTGTCACATTCTGGTGTTTCAGAATACTATATAGGCAATGGTTACAAACACGAATTTAGTGTGCCTAAGACTCCATATAATTATTGAACGCAAATATAGAACCGTACAAGAGATGGTTCGAGTGATGTGACATGCGAAAAATATACCTAAGTATTTTTGGGTTGAAGTCGTTCAAAACGCTTGTCATATCATTAGTCATATATACCTTAGGAAAAATTCCAAACAAACTTCATATGAACTTTGGTTCCACAAAAATCCTAACCTAAAATATTTTAAAACCTTTGGAAGTGTTTGTTATATCTGTATGGATAGGGAATATCTTTCAAAATTTGACACCCGAGGAGAAAAAGGAATTTTTCTTGGTTATTCACAAACCAATAGGGCTTTTCGTGTCTTTAATTATCGAACCAAAGTCATTATGGAATCTTTTAATGTAATTGGAAATGATACCAGTGCTGAGAGTAGTGTCAATCAACTAGTCGTCCTGGATGAGGAAGAAACCCATTTCATCCCTGACTCTCTGGACATAACTGATTCATTGGCGCTTGAGAATCCTTTTATACTAAGTTGGGTTTCTAAAGACTATCCCATTGACAAAATTGTTGCTAATCCTTCTGAGCCGGATAGAACTAGATCCCAACTACAAAAGGTAGCATATTTTGCTTATTTCGTTTCTCTTGTAGAATCGAAAAATGTAAATGATGCCCTTTGTGACTCTGTCTGGATTAATGCTATGGAAAAAGATCTTGTCCATTTTTATAGTCGTGGTGTTTATTATCTCGTTCCTAGGCCGAAAGATACGAAGGTTATCGGCACTCGAGGGATTTTCAAAAACAAAACTAATGAAAATGGGGAGGTCATTAGAAATAAGGCTAGGTTAGTAGAACAAGATTACTCTTAGATAGAAGGAATTGACTTTGACGAGACTTTTGCCCTTGTCACTTGTATTGAGTCAGTTCGTCTTCTTTTAGCCATGTCATGCCATTTACAATTCAAACTTTTTCAAATGGATGTTAATCCCACATTTTTAAATGGAATTTTAACTGAGGAAGTATCCGTAAGACAACTTAAAGGTTTTATCGATCTCACTTATCCTGCTCACGTATTTAGACTTAAGAAATCCTTATATGGATTGAAACAAGATCCTAGAGCTTGGTATGAGCATCTTTCTTCATTTCTATTCTCTCACCGATTCGTTCAAGATGGAAACGATCCAACCTTATTCATTAGGAAATCAGACAAATATGTCTTGATTGCCCAAGTTTACGTAGACGATATAATTTTTGGCTCAACCTGTCCTAACCAAGTAAAATATTTTTTTACGATGATGCATTACAATGTTTCTTAGGTCTACAAGTCAAATAATTTAATGATGGTCTTTTTATTAATCAATCAAAATATGCCTCAAATATCATTGAGAATTTTGGGTTAGAACACTCCAAGCCTGTACGTAGACCCATGAGCACGACTAAAAAACTGTCCAAAGAAGAAAATGGGAAAAATGTTAACCCAACTCTTTATAGAAGTATGATAGGGAACCTCTTATACCTTACTACTTCCTGAGCTGATATTGCGTTTGTCGTATGCGTCTGTGCAAGATACCGATGTGCACCCAAAGAATCACACGTGTTAAGTGTCAAACATATTATTAAATATAGGGGTACACAAAATTATGGTATTTGGTACACTAAAGACACCACTAGTGTTATTGTAGGATACACTGATGCCGATTGGGAAGGGTGTTCGGACTATAGTAAAAGTACTTTTAGAGCATGCTTTTATGTAGGAAATAATTTAGTAGGTTGAAGTAGTAACAAACAAAATTCTATCTCTCTCTCATCGACTGAATCTGAATACATTGCGGTCGGTAGGGCTGAGCATGGTTCAGGTTGGTTCGGTTCCACTATAGAACCAGAACCAGAACCGAAATGGTTCGGTTCTCTGGTTTTGGAACCAGAACTGAACCGAAATGTATATAGAACCGAACCGAACCAATGGTTCTCGGTTTGGTTTTGTCGGTTTTCGGTTCCTGTAATTTGTGATTTAAGCATGAAGTTAAATAGACTAAAATACATGAAATGATTTATGTATCAAAATAGATTACAACTATCTCTGTTTTATATACATTTACAACTAATAATGGTAACTATTTCATGAAGTGACACACATAATAATGGTAGATGAAGAAGAAAACTACACTATTCAACAATTTTAGGCATCAAACTCAGATTTGAAATACTACACTACACATAATAGTGGTAGACGAAGAAGAAGACGGCATTGAAATAATCTGTGAGAGAGAGATAATGGGTTGATTTCATACCTTCGCTAAGGCGAGAGAGAGAAGATGAGCTGCTAGTAGCAGCCTGCTACACGAGAGAGAGAACATGAGAGCTGATAAGGTGAGAGAGAGAAGACGATCTGCTACACGAGAGCTCCTAAGGTGACAGAGAGAAGATGATGGCTGGAAATGAAAAAAAGAAACCCTACTTCGCTATTTGCTAGAAATGAAAAAATTAAAGGATTAAAAAGTCCGGTTCTAACTTCGGTTCTAATTACCGGTTCTAAGTTTGGATTTTCGGTTCGGTTTTATGGTTCTGTTTTCGGTTCGGTTCGGTTTGGTTTACATATCAACCCTAGAACCGAACCGAATGCATCGGTTTTTGTTTTTTAAGAACCAGAACCAACCCATAAGTTAAAAAAACTGAACCAACCCAAACCATAGAGGTCGGTTTGGTTCGGTTCTTCGGGTTGGCGGTTTTTTTGCACAGCCGTAGCGGTCGGTAGTGGCTGTTCCCAACTGTTATGGATCAAGAAAATGCTTAGTGATTATGGTATTGTTGAAGAAAAATTGACTATGTATTGCGATAACGAAAGGTCCATAAACATATCTAAAAATCCAGTCTAGCACTCCCTAATTAAGCATATAAAAATTAGACATCATTTCATTCGTGATCTTGTAGAGTCTAAAGAATTAGACATTGAGTATCTCAATACAGAAAAGTAGTTGGTTGATCTGTTTACTAAACTTCTTGATAATATTATATTTGAGTATCTTTGGAATGCCATAGATATGATAGTTCTTACATATTTCACACATCAATCATAGGCTCGATAGTTGCTCGTTAATAATTGGTTTATGAGGATTTAGTGCATGGACATCTCTCAAAATGACGGAAGGCGCCTCCTAACATCTACTTAATGTAGGAGACCTTTTCATCTGCCTTTGATTATGCTATTGATTGCGTTCTTTTCATATTGCATATTCTCATGCTTTATATCTTTTTACCCCGTTAAATATTTGAGAAAAATTGGGGGAGAGGAACTTGATAACCTAGCTTATAATTCATGGACCTAGTTTATATTTCATATCTTATTTTGTACTAACTCAACTAATATGCCATTGAGTGTTTATTTGTTTCAGGCATTTATCATACTCGATTGTATAAGTTGTCCTATTTGCTATTGGTCTGTATTGTAGGTTAGTGGTTTATTTTCTTTCTCTTATTTTCGGTTCTAGGATGGGAAAAGGTAGTTAGATACTTTGTATAGGAAATCAAGGATTTTTCTTTTTACCCACGAGTATAGGATAGTCAAGGGAATTTTGTCTCTAATATCCAAAGGGGGAGATTGAGAACACACTATATGATTGACTTATTTGAGTATATATCATATAGGAGATCTAACTAGTTTGGACATTGGTACAAAGAAGGTTAGATTTTCAAGTGTTTCTCTATCTCTCAAAGTATCCAAGCATCAAAGAAGATATCCCATCCAAGTACCTCATGATCCACATCAAAGGGAAGTTATATCTACCTCATGACCACATTAGGACACTTACACTGCATATTATTGATATTATGTGTGCACGAGGGTCATATTATTTTTTAGGAATTTTTCTAACATTTTTAAATCACTTAAAACATTAAAAATGTTTTTTCTAAATTAATTATTCTGTGATTTAAATGTTTGGGGTTAAAATGTAAATATTATTTTTCCTAAAAGATTGTTTAGGGTAGAAACCAAAAGTGCTAGAGTATTTTGGGGTTCTAATTCATATTTTTAGAAAACACAAAACACGCGTTTCTTATCTGATCACGACCATACACGTGTTTCCTTTCTATCGAAGTGATTTATGTTTCTTTTGTTCCTTGGAGAGAAGAGTTAATCGCATCCCTTAGATGACATTCATCAACGGTCAGCATGTTACTCAACTGAATCCATATGATCCCAGTTAGAACCAATTAGCGTTAGTTTAATCATCGCCCGTTTATAGCCGTTAGATGAGAAGCCTAACAGTCGAGTGAATCTCAGCCCTTAATTTGGTTCATCCTTCTCGATCCTTCTGCGACTAGTATAAAAGGAGTCCATGGGTTAGCAGTTGAGAAGTTTTTTATTTCGTCTGATTTTTTAGAGAAAGAAAACTAGAGAGAAGAGAGAGAATATATAAAAAGATAGAAGAGAGAAAACCCTAGTTCGTCCAAAGATCAAACCCTAACCGTTTTCTCCCAAATACCACACAACCAAACCTTCCATTTCCAAATAACAGAAAAAACAATATTGAGAGTTAGATTTGGGGTTTCTGCGAGCATTAAGGTGTTGGGGGTTATTTGCTTTTTGAAAACCTCTTCAAACAAGTTTTCTCTTTTAGAACCCATCTCTAGGAAAAACTCAAATTTCTCAGCAGAACTTTTGAGGTTTTCCAAAGAGAAAATCACACGACCTTTTTCTAGTTTTGTATCTCTTCGATATTTATTCTCATTTGTTTTCAAAAAGATCCTTCTCTGATTTCAAATTTTTTTTTAAAAGAAGAGATTTCTGATTCTTTCAAGTTTCTCAGATCTAAAAGCGTTTATGTCTCCCAGTTTATAATTCACATTTTGTGAAATAAATTTGTAAAGAAATAAGGTTGTGACATATAGGATCTTGGCTCTTTTTTTATCGCAAGATTGTTTTCAGATCTGACCTTGATAAGAAGTTTATTTTTCAAAATAAGTTGAATCAAAATATGCATGGCATATATGAGTTGATGATTTATAGGATTTTGTATGTATAACTATTCTGAGAGGGTGAGTTGCATAATCTGCATTTAGTGCACATCACTAACACCTGCACTCTCACATGAACACTTAGATATAGTGGTTATATTTGAGAAATTTGGTGTTATTAGAGCTGCTACAATCAGTGGACAAGGACAAATCAAGGAAGCCGCTTGAAGAAGATCAAAATCAAGTTAGAAGCCTTTGAGAGTGGAGTAACTCGTGTAGGTATATTTTATTGACTTAGATTTAGGATCTTAATTTGCATGCTTAGTGCTGCAACTTGTGTTGTGATTGTTTCTAGTGGAATTTGTTTTTGCTCCGTTGAGGGGGCCATGGATGTTTCCCTTACTTTAGGATTTTACCACGTTAAAAATCTTGTGTTAATTTGCTTGAATATTCTTAATTGCTTCTATGAATGGTTTCTCATTTAAGACTTAGTAGTAGGTTTTAATTTTAAAAACCTAAGGTAATAAAAAACTAACAAAACCAAAATACATATTCAAAACATGTCCAAAACACATCTTGTGTTATATTTCAAAAAGGGTTTTGTTCAAGGAGTTTATTATTGGAGTTTACTTAATCTATAACATTTTGTTATTAACTTATTAAACAAGATATTTTCAAACTTATCCTCATATGATGAATAATATACATCCTTGAGGTTTGGAAAATCCACGAGTGAAGGAATCCTTAATGGAAAGAGGTAGAAAGACAATGAGATCATCAGTTCCTCATTTCACCGGTATATCAAAACTGCTTACAATTCATCTAATTATCCTACACTAAGATCTCAAAATTATACAACCATATCACAAAAGTTGTCCATTTATTTCCCTAAAAAAAGGAAAAGAAAAGCTTGTTAAAGAGAATACCTAGAAATGGGTAGCCTAGGCAAATGGGAGGGTGCAAAACACTCTCTCTCTCTCTCTCTCACACACACACACACACACACACACACACACACACACATATATATATATATATATATATATATATATATATATATATGAAATTAAAAAATCTTAGTGCGACGAAAACCCAGATTTGGACGACCTATGCAAAAGTTAGGGAAAAATCTCCTACGCCCCATTCTTACACAATTTTAAAATTAGTTTCTCCTAAAGAAGAAGTCAAAACATTAAAGGAAGACCTCATCTAAAGGTTCAAAGTAAACACGTCAAAATGCAGAGTATCTCACAATTATTAACATCAATCGGGTATTGTAAGCTTAATACTAGAATCACATTTTATGCCATTATGGACTTTACAAATCAAACCTCATTATATCTAGGTGATTTCTAAGATAATTAAATTGGATTGAAGTCATAATTATTAGTGGAATGAATTATTATTAAATAAAAAAAGAAAATAAAATTACTCTTTTAAGTGAAAATTACACAACCAAGTGGAGTAATAATACAGTGACACCTGTCATACATTATCATGGGACTTATGACGTTGGATTATCGTTAGTCAACACAGTTACTAGTTGGTCGGCTCCCTATTGAGCACTTCCAAGAAGTTGGATCGTTAGCCATTTGAAAATCCAAATGTGAGATAGTCAACAGTCATCCAGCGCACGAACATGAAAAGGCACCCAACTGGCTATCATTGTATACAAGTGTAAATACTTGAGTCTATAAAGGCATTCCACCTCTTAATTTCCTACTAACTATAAATACTCCATATCCCTCAGCTTAAGGGGGGAGACACTTTTGACGATCCTTATAATTTGTAATTGTGTTTCTAAGCGTGGAATATAATCATAACCCATTTCTCTCGTGGATGTAATCTCACCCTTAGAGCTGGACCACGTAAAATTCCTATTGTCTTTTGTTATATTTCATTTATTTTTTATTATAATTTTGGTAATTATATATCCAAATGTACACATTAACATATTGGCACCTTCTGTGGGAACCACAGCTCATCATCATTCTCTACCAATGAATATTTATTGTCTCCTTTATAACGAATGACTGACATTCCTGAAAAGAGTCTTACAGGGGGAAATACTAGCACCCCTTTTGCTCCTCCTAGTACAGGAGATCTACAAGGGATCCTAATCACTCAAATCTAGATTTACTGATGCTCCATCCTATAGGATAGAAATGTCACCTCCCCCACCTAGAAATGAAAAAAAATGGATACTCTATATCTTCGCGTGATAGGTCTTACCACTTTGGGCAAACTTCTTCAATCAAATCCATAAATTATTATGACGGTCAGTCTTTTAATGTCCAAGCATTCCGAAAAGATTGAGTACAAATTTTTTCTTTGATCGTCTTGGTTCCCGAGAAGCTAGGGGACATAAAACGGAGCCAACTAGATCTTGTGATCATCATGTTGATCATCGTGAGAGATCAGTCAGATCCAAAGTTAACATTCGAGGATTTATGCGCGCCGAGCAGATTTATCAGGAAGAGAGCTCAACCCAAACACATGGTAGAGCTGCCCAAGCTGGCTAAATTCAAGTCCAAAAATCATTCCTGGAAAGCATCATTACAGTGATTGGAAGATCTCTTAAAGGAGACAGCCAAGGCAAAAAATCCCTTGCAAAGGAGCTTTGTGAAAGGATCTCCTTTTATTTTAGTTATTGTGGATTTCCCCACACCGTATAAATTTGAACCACTAGTAGTCACTAGCAAGCATGATGGAAAAATTAATACCATCCTCCATATTTAACAATACCAGGAAACAACCGATATTTATTCAGTTCTAGATGAGATGCATTATCGAGCATTCTCAAGTAATATCACTGGATCTGCCCAAATTTGGTGTAATAATCTTCCCCGAGGATAAATCTCTAGCGTCCAATAGCTTTTCGGTCTATTCATTAATAACTTTTTCTTTGGATCCAAACTATGAAGATTGTATCTCACTTATTAAGTGTCCATCAACGACTTGGGAAAACCACTCGTGAGTATATCCCTAGTTTTAATAGTGAAAAATTGGAAGTGGTAGACTATGAAGAAAATACCACCATTTATTCCTATCATGAGTGGATTGCTCCCTGAGAAGTTATACTATGCGTTGACCGAAGATACCCCTAAAACCATGACTGAGATGATGGCTAAAGATGGAAAAATAATGAATTTTGAGTAAGTTATGGCCGCCAAATAAACTCCCAATGCCAAGGCCGACCATCCTAAGAATTTTGATAAGAAGGAGCAAAAGGAAAAGAAAGAAAAGAAACCTAAAATGTGTGATGAATACACTCCTATCAATGTTGGCATGCATCACATCCTGGAGGAAATCCGAGGGAGCAGATACCTCAAATGGACAAGAAAGCTGAAGTCCCCTCCCAACAAGAGAGACAAGTTGAAGTACTGTGAGTTTCACAAGGACCATGGGCACACGACTTTCAACTATATTGCTTTGAAAATGAGACTAAAAAACTTAATTCAGTGTGGCAAACTGACCAAGTTCATTGACAGGTCTAAAAATGAGAATACAGGAAGTGATCAGAATCTCCTTGTAGAGTAAGAGATGATAAGAAAAGAGGTCAAGATAATGATTCATAAGAAGATCCAGATCTGCCAATGAAACCTTGGGAGCCTGAAATTGAGGTAAAAATGATATGTTTTGGCAATCATTTTATTTTAGGAGGAGATTATGGTGGTGGAGATGAAATAGCAAAGAGAAAAACCTATATAAACGAATCCAAAGCTTGCTCCTATATTCGACAGATTAATCTATCTAATGATGTTGATAGTCGAACAGGAAAAGTAAATAAGGACAGTTAGTGATCGATTTCTCTAAAAATGACCTATCGGGAGTACTTTATCCACATTATAATCCTTCGATCGTTACCATGAGAGTACATGAGACAAGGGTGGATAGAATTATGATTGACAATGGTAGTTCGACTGACGTCATGTTCTACAACTGTTTCCACAATTTGGGATTATGCTACATCAAATTGGAACATTATCATAGTCCATTAATAGGCTTTTCAGGTGAAAAAATATATCCATTAGGGACTGTTAAGTTGAATGTTTTAATCGGCATACGGCCAGCTAGCGCAACTGAAATGATGAATTTCTTTATCTTAGATGAAAATGATCGATTTGCCTAGTAGACTTCCTTGGAAGAGAGCTTCCTTAGAAGAGAGATCAAAGTCGAACCAAGCCGAATGGGCTTATCCAAGCGATAACTGCACAATGGAAAAATCAGAATCATCCGTTGTTCAAAATGTGGTCGCAAAGTATGAGGAAAAAAGAAAAAAAAATATTCAAACAAGGATCTCTAACTAATGGGAGCTTTGACAAAGAAATTCTTATTTGGAAGTTATATGTTGACGGGTCCTCTTGAGCATACGGTAGTGGAGCAAGATTAATCCTAAATACCCCTGATGATATAGATGTAAAGTACGCTCTTCATTTTTAATTTCAATCTTTCAATAGTAAGGCATAATACAAAGATATGATCACTAATCTATAAATCGCATTATCACTAGATGCCAAACAATTCATAACTTACAGTGATTCTGAATTGATCATTAACCAATTTATTGGAGTATATGGAGTCAAATGAGGAATGATGATAAAACATCTGGCCAAGTCCCACAACACTATTTTCATGTTCCTGGCAATCAAAATAGTTAGAATTCCAAGAATTGAGAATACCCAAGCAGATGCACTTGTTCGACTTGTTCAGGAACCAGAACAGAGTTGAAGAGGACAATTCCGGTGGAAATCCTAGCAAACAGGAGCATGGATGAGGATGAAGTTAACATAATAGCAGATTATCTGAGTCCCTCATGAATGGATCCAATAAAAGAGTATATTAAAAAGGGATTACTACATGAAGATCCAAAATATGCTAGGAAATTGAGATACAACCCAACTAGCTATGTACTGGAAGGAGGTGTGTTGTCACTTGAATGACAGAGCGATGTACCAAAGGGCTTACCAACACTTAGAAATCCAACTTCCATGGTTTGTGGACCCTGTCAATTGGGAAAGAAAATTCGTAGTCCCCATAAGACGTTGTATTACATTACCACCTCCCATGTGCTTGAGTTGATTCACATAGATCTTATGGGTCCTACTCATACTGAGAGTCTGGGTGGTAAGAGGTATATCCTCGTGATGGTGGATGATTTCTCCAGATATTCGATTGTAGGTTTTCTGAGAGAGAAATCCGATGCTGTAGAGTTTTTAATGACTAAGTGTCATGTCCTGCAAAACCAACATATAGTCACTATTAACAGGATACGTAGTGACAACGGGACGTAATTTACGGAAGCAAAGGTAGATATTTACTATGATAGCCTTGGTATTAAACATGAGTTTTCGGCCGTAATGACTCCTCAGCAAAATGGGAATGTTGAGAGGAAGAATCAGACGACTCGAAAAATTGCTAGATCTATGCTTTCGGTCGTAAGGTTGCTAGGAACTTTTGGGCAGAGGTTGTTTCTACCGCGTGCCACATGGTGAATAGGGTTTACCTGCATCCACACACACTTAAGACGCCTTATGAATTATGGACTGGAAAGAAACCCAACCTTGCTTATTTTCGTGTCTTTGGGAGTAAATGCTATATCCTACTGGATAGGGAGCGATTAGGAAAGTTTGACTGCCAAAGCGACGAGGGAATTTTTCTTAGATATTTATCAAACAGTACAGGGTTTTCGACATAAATAGCTCTAAGGTTATGGAGTCAAAAAACGTCACCGTGCAAGATGACGAACCTCTAGCGTTTGTTGATCCTAGCCTTCAGTGTGAGGTTGAGAACGTTTTTGGCAGCATTTTACTTGTCCCTCACACACCCCCTGTGGACCCTACTCTTGTGTTAGGGGACACGCCTGCTTTGGTTCGCAAGAGTCATGACCATGCCACCATTGTAGGCGATCCCACCTTAGGGGTCAAGACTCGTGCTCAGCTAGAGAATGTTGTTAGTCATTTTTGCTACACATCCACAGTCGAGCCCAAGAATCACAAAGAAGAACTCAAGGATGAACACTAGATATCTTCTATGCAGGATGAGTTGCTTCAGTTTAAAAAGAACAATGTCTGGGAACTTGTCCGCCGACCTAGTGAGACGAATGTGATAGGTACCAGGTGGATTTTCGAGAATAAAATGGATGAAAATGGTACCATAATCAGAAACAAGGTTAGGTTGGTCGCTCAAGGCTACACATAGATAGAGGGTGTAGACTTTGGGGAGACATTTGATTCTGTTGCGAGGCTTGAGTCCGTCCACTTACTACTCGCCATCGCATGTCATCTGCGTTTCAAGCTATATAAGATGGATGTCAAGAGTGCTTTTCTAAATGGCATTCTCCAGAAGGAGGTTTACGTGGAACAACAAAAAGGGTTTTAAGACCCTAAGCACCCAAAGTACGTCTGCTATCTAAGGAAAGACTTGTATGGTTTGAAGCAAGCACCCTATTCTTAGTACCAGAGGCTTACTTCTTATCTCTTAGCCCGTGGCTTCAAGAGAGGAGGAGTTGATATGATGTTGTTCGTCAAGACAGATGACGGTGCTATTTTGGTTGCCCAAGTCTATGTCGATGACATAGTCTTCGGATCCACGTGCTCCCTGCATGTTCACTACTTATAGGAGGAGATGAAAATTTATTTTGAGATGAGCATGGTAGGTGAGCTTACCTTCTTCCTTGGTCTCCAGGTTCGTCAGCTAGAGGATGGGATGTTTCTCTCCCAATCCAAGTATTCTAGAGACTTAGTTAAGAAATTTGGTTTAGACTCCACTAAGCATGCACGTACAACTATGAGTACTTCTACCAAGCTTAGTAAGGACACTTCAGGCAAGGACGAAGAGAAAACCTTGTATCGGAGTATGATAGGTAGTCTTCTCTACTTGACTGCCAGTTATCTTGATATAGCCTTTAGTTTTGAAGTCTGTGCGCAATATCAGGCATCCCCAAAAGAGTCACACTTACTCGCTCTAAAACATATTATGAAATACGTGAGTGGGACTCTTTCCTACGGTATTTGGTATTCCGTTGATACCGATGACCGTCTGTCCACCTATTCGGATGCCGATTAGGTCGAGGATGTAGATGGTTGTAGGATCACTTCTGGTGGGTGTTTCTACTTTGGTTCTTCTCTTGTCTCCTGCCTGAGCAAGAAGAAAAACTCCACCTCTTTGTCCACTGCGAAGGCTGAGTACATCGCTGTCGGGAGTTGTTGCACGCAACTCTTGTGGATGAATCAAATGTTGGAGGATTATGGGATTTCATAAGATACCATGACCATTGTGACACCCCGACTAATTAAATACCGGGTAGCTACTCCTTTATTAAATCAATACAAAATGCCAAGTTGGTTCAGTTAATAGCATCACTGTCGAAAACATTTTAATGATTACTAACCACCTAGTATTTAAAAAGTAAGTTGCCAATTTTAAGTTAAGTCTGATTAACATGCAATAAAAGAATAATGGAAGAACAACATAATCCATTCACCATAACGAAGTAGTGCAATAACCAACAAATAGTAATAAGTCCGGAGGAAAACTCCTCACAACAATCCCACAACTGAAAAATAATATGACAAGTCTGAATCCTGAATTAATTACATGCCAGAAGTCTGAATACTGAAATAAATGAAGTGACTCTAAAAGAAATGGGCGACATGCCCTACAACTGATGAATGATGAATATAGAGTCAAGATAGATGAAGCGTCTACAAGCAAAGTCCTGTAACTTCCACAAACAGCTACAGCTCGTCACCTGAATGAGGATCCTAAGCATGGTGTCCTTGTGGCTGGGCACCTAAAATGGTTTTTACAAAAAGATAGATTTGAAAGCAAATGGGTAACTTTACTCATTCTGGGAAGGTCGATCGATCGACCTTTACCTTCGATCGATCGATGGTGGTAGATCGATCGACTGATGAATGTCGATCGATCGAACGCACCAGGTATGGCTACGGACTGCTTCGTTTTGCAGTTTTCAAATCATCACAAAACATCCTTTTAATGTATGAAACTCTAATATAACGTTATAACATCGTCATACAACCATCCTACAACATTGTTAACGTTCTAAAACCAATAATTCATCAACCAAGGGCTTTGTTTGGATCAAAACTTCATTAAGAACCCTAGTTTCCTATTTCTTTCAAGAACATTAATAAATCTCTTCTTAAATCCATTTTTTTAATCATCAAGGGTCATAATTATGAATTCATAATTCATCTGGAATGTTTCTACATGCAGTCCCTAACATAGTTCATAGTTTTACATCTTCAAATTCATGGGTGTAATCAATCTTCCAAGATAAATTTGATAATTTCCTAAACATGGAAAGCCTAGCATTGAATCAATTGGAATTAAACCACTTGCCTTAATCTTTCTCTGAATTTGAGGTTGAATCTTGAAGGTTGAATCTGTCCTCTCTCTCTCTCTGCAGAATTCTCCTCTTTCTCTCTCTCTCTACAAGTTCTTCTCAAGGTGATAATGGAGGTGGGGTTGGTTTTTGCCAAGTTTTAAAGTTTCTAACTTCTCCCGTAGCCCACTACCTAAATTGGGGTTGGAAATGGCTTAGTGGGTTAAGACTAAGTCAGATTTTTAACTCTAATTTTCGTGGGTTTTAATTACCCAATTTTCGAAATTACCAAAATGCCCTTATAAGTTACCGGTATGGCCCAATAATGCCCCGGGACCTAAACTTAACCCCCGGCTAGTGTTTTCTGACTATTTCGACCCTTCCGGACTCGTTGGCGCACTCAAAATGACCATACGGGTGATAAAAATAAAATTTCACTTTTTAATTCAAATAAATATATTCCTGACGCGACTGTCACGCGCGTCCAACAAAATTTCCCAAATTGCCGTATTTCAATCTCGCGGCAATTTCAATAGTTCCAATATTCATATATTGCCATATATACACATTATAATCAAATACTAACTCACATCTCATTAATATTTTATCAGGATTAATTCTCAATTAATTCACATTTAATTCAATTAATCCCGTAAATAAATATCACAAAAATACGGGGTATTACAACCATCTCCTATGATAATATGAGTGCAATACCCATATCTCGTAATCCGGTCCAACATTCGCGCATGAAGCACATCAGGATACACGAGCAATTTATATGTCAGTTAGTTGAGGAAAAAGTCGTATCCCTGAGTTTTGTACCGACTCACCTTGAGTTAGCCGTTATTTTCATAAACCTTTAGATGACCTTAGATTCGAGAGTCTTAGGAAGTCTTTAGGGATTTTCACAGTTGACTGAGGGGATGGCCCGTGTCTAGGATACGATTCATTGTCATGTTCATATCATATGATTCCTATTGCTAGTTTGTATCATTTTTATTATTAATTTTTTTGCTTTGTATATTTTTTTTCTTCGACAAAAAAAATCCAAAAATACTTCCTTTTTATAAAAAATTTAGAAAAGCACAAAAAGATTTTTGTATTTTTTACATCTCTTATGGATGAGCATTTAAGATAGCTGAGTCACAACTTTCATTTCCATTTTTCACGTGACTGTTTGATAGTGATTTGAGATGCTACATCATTGCATCCATGTGCTTTACATTGTTTGGAGTCTTTGAGATGTGATTAGTGATATATTTCAACATGTTTGGCTCCGTATCTCCTTTATTGCACACATGCATGGATTTATTTGATTGTTATACTTGTCTATCACATATTGCCTTGCGTGTTTCCATCTCAATTCTGTCTATACAACGAACCATATGCGATAAAACTTGACAAGATTGGAATTCTTGTAAAAACCGTTTGGTGAGATTGTGTGCTATTTTAAAACGTGAAAGGGTGCGAAAGGTTATCGTTTTGGTATTTGCAAAATCTAAGCCACCATTCAATCAGACCTAAAAAATTGAGGTATTTTAATTATCCGAGGTCCAAAGAGTTTAAAAGAGCCCAAAAAAATTTAAAGGCAATAAAAAGAAATACATGCCAAATATGGGTCATTAGGTTTCACCATCAATTCTCCAATGTTTGAGAATTTAGATCACCTCTAAACAAAATATAAATCTGAGGGAGTTTAGCTGGAGAATTTAAACGGGTTTGCACTTCCTTGACAGTCCTAAAAAAGCATTAAATAGTTTTGAACGTTATTGGTGTGGAAATCTCTTTGAGCTTTGATTTGCTGATTTGATTGAGTCAATTTCTTATAATTCCATCTTTTCACACCAAAGGAAGACGTTGAGTTCATTCGTTAGGAGTATCCGATACTCATCATGCACATATGTTATGTTTTTATGCATTGATTTTCCTATCGAATTTGCTCACACCCCTTCATTCCCGCCATCATCGACTTGGTTGTTTTTGTGTTCCTTCATGGTGTGATTCTTTGTTGTATATTTTGTGTGAAAAAATTTAAAAAATTCAAAAATAGAAAGTTTCTTACCTTATGACATTCTCCATTTGCATTTATTTGTGCTTCTCATATCTGTCTATTTAGGGACATGATAAAAAGGGGGAGAATGAATAATGGGGGAGAATTGTTTAGTTGATTTATCAATGATTTGCTTAAGCTTAATTCTTTGATTTTTGCATGTCATTATATTTCAAACTTTGTTGCGTGTCACGGGTATCTGCTTTATCTCATGTGTGTAGGTACAAAATTGATGATTATTGGATTGCACACCCTGACGAGAAAAGCTTTGAGAGTTTCTGAAAACCTAAAGATTTGACGATGTTGAAGTTTAATTGATGACATGACAGTTAGTATTCTCAGTTTGAGGGTTTAATAGGGATATTATCTTATATGTCATTTGCTTGCTTTATGGAGATAGCATAAATTGTATTTTTTATGTATGTACTAGCATAGACATAGGGGGAGATTTGTAAGGACATGATTTTATAAATGTTCGGGGTAGAATCTAGGAATTTTTTAATTGTCCTAGATTACAGTATGTATATCTAATTCCACTACATTTGGCACGTCAACATGATCATCCTTGACTGCCTTGATCCAAATCCATGCATCCACCATCTTCACACGTGTATCATGCTTCATGCGACGTGCTGCTCAACTGTTCCCTCTACTCCACTACTCCACCTCGCGTTATTGGAAAAATGGTTTATTGGAGTTTTTAATATTTGCATAAATATTTGAGAAATTTTTAGAAAATATTTTTCGAAGTCTGATTTGTTTTTAACACAAAATAAGAATTTTTTCTAAGTGTAGAAGCGGACTTTTCTTGGTCGTCGAGCTCGTTCGAACGACATCGCTATGTCATTCCAGCGGCATGAGCATGTCGCACGTTTTTGTACGAGCGGCACGTGTGTATCGTTCGAGCGACATGCCTATGCCGTTCAAGCGAAGGCGTCGCCTCGATGTTTGTGTAAACATTTGTGCCCATTCTGGAGGTTTTTTCAAGTCTTTTTCGTATACGTTTCTGCGATTTACAGCCTAGAAAATAGACTTCAAGTTTTTAAGGTTTCATGCCTTTTTGATTCACAAAACCATTCAAATATATGTGTGTGAATCTTTAAACCTTCAAAGGATCGTTTTTACTCATTTGGAGTAACATGTGGAGAAGCCGACTCTTTTCCATTGCTGCCCATCTGGAGTTCTTGCTGGAAATTCCAGCCGATGACATCGGAATCAACACCCGAGGTTATTACGTATGTCACTCTTGTTTTCAGTATAATCCGTGTAAATTGTTCTTTACAAATTATAGTGAAAATAAAAGGTTTTACCCCTTTGGGGGATTTTTCCTCATTTGTGTGTTTGTTTGTGATTGAATTTTCTTGCATGATTATATTGTCTTCAATCACACCTAGATGCATGCTTTAGGATTTAATTGAAAAATTGAGTTTAATTAAATAATTTCTTTGTTCGAACAAAAGCGCACTCTCATAATGGTCAGATAAAAGTGATAAAAAAATTCTGCTCGACGAGCTAAAAAAGAGACTTGATGATGCTAAAGGCAACCAGATTAATGAGTTGCACAGTGTCTTATGGGCTTATAGGACCACGTCGAGGATGAATATTAGAGAAACTCCATACATATTGGTATTTGAAATAGAAGAAATAGTCCCAACTGAGATTGGTCTACCAAGTCATAAAGTGTTAAACTTTGACTCTTTCAAAAGTGATTTGATGAGGAGACTTGACCTGGACTTGGTGGAAGAAGTCAGGGAGAATGCTGCGCTTCGAGTATCTACCTATCAATAGCATACTGCCAGATTCTATAACAGAAGAGTGAAGCCGAGAAAAATGAAATAAGGAGAATATGTCCTAAAAAATGCAATCTAGAAAAGAAATAAGTTGGAAGCTAATTGGCATGGTCCATATCGCATTTCTGTACTTGTCCGATCGATACTTATTCATAAAAACACTTGAAGGAGAGGAATTCAAGAACCCCTGGAATGTTGAACATCTCAAAAAGTATTATCAATAGTTTTGCAATACAAACTTTATGTAATAGTTATGCTCATTTCAATAAGAAAGTGTCTGGTTTGTAATCGTTTAAACTTCCTTTTTATGTTTTTTTCGGGCATAGGAGATGAACATCATCTCAATAACAAATTAAAACGAAAGTCATGAAGTCTTTGTTGTTGACAAGTCACGTTTTTGACAACTCATAGGAATCCATGAATGAGAATTTCATATTCCATTAAAAACTTCCTATGTGATACTTAAAGTCAATAAAAAGGAGTTTTACCTGACTGAATTAAATTAAGGAAAGATCCTAAAACATTTGGTCGCCAATGGTACCTAATGCAAAACACTTAGTTTAAGAACAACAAAGATCCATTTTGAAACACCAAAGTGCGTTAATAGAACCTAAGGCCAGACAACTGATGTCCAATCCAACACATTAACCTAGTTAAGAAGATTAGTTGGCTCAAAACTCCGACCAAATAATCAAAATTCTTAACTAATGAACAAATTCCAAATACACAAGTAAAGTGTTTACCAAAAAAAAAAACTCTTTTATTCAAAGGATCTTAATAGTTCATTATAGGATACACTTCAAAATAAAATAATTTCATTTGGCAGGGCATTTCCCTTGAGCTTTGTCCATCCCCGTAGGAGGAATATCAGGAGTAGAAAGAAGAACGGTGGAATTCAAGTTTATCAGTCTATTAGGACCACTTGAACTCGGTCTGTTTAACAAGTGTTAGGGGCGAACATAGGTGTCTTAATTATGTAACCAAAAATCACCCAAATACTTCTTAACCAAACTCTGAGGAATGGCATCACTGGGGATCAAACTGGAATCAATTCTGAAAGGAGGATTAGGGTAATCCAGCACACATGGATCATGGCAATGCCATAATTGGTCTATTTTTGGAATTTCCATAACTGTCAACATTTTCAGCCAACTCTATTTATGACTTTCACCCTGGGCTTACTCCAACTCGTCCTTTAGATGAATCAAGGCTACATCATAGCCATTATAAAGACTGCCCTTGGTTGCTTGTTGAAATGAAAAGTTAGATGATCAACCTTGTCAATGAGTTTCTTAATGGTTGCATCCTTACTTTTAAGTAAGGCTGCCTGGTCAGCTAAGGTCTTCTTGGTCTTTTATTCATCCATTGTTGGCCGAGCAACCACCATTTATCTTGACGACTGACCAGACTTGGTTTTTCTCAAGATCTCTAATTCTTCCATCAGCCTAGCATTCTCCAGCTCTAGGAAGGAGGTAGGTTCATCTTGGACGATCTCCAAAGACATTATTAAGCTATCTAATTCACTCCTAAGGTTATTATTATCCTTTTCTAACAAACTTTCCACCTCACGTTCACTGTTCAGATCACTGTTCAGCACAATTTCCCTTTTTCTTTGTGTTGCAAAGATATCTTAGAGCCTCTACTCAAAACCTCTCTCTTTGCTTAGCCGAGTGTACTTTGCTTCATAATCTGAGTGCAAACTGGTAAGGGATGATTTATGGCCTTCTTAGATTTTATGAATCATTTCATAGTATATAGCGTTGTTCTTTATAACTTGGTCAAATAATTGGTGCAGATGAAGGTACGCCTCTTTAACCTTATTAGAAACATCCAGGCCGAGCAATTCTTCCAGATCATCCTCATTCAATTTCTCTTATCCTTCTCCAAAGAGCTAAACACTTCTCATTAAAGGTCACTATCAACAACAACCATGATAGATCTCCTAGAGTTAAATTGAAGAATGAAATACGAGAAATCAAGAAACTAATTCAACAAACATAAACATTTGGAGTGGAGATGGCCTTCAAGAGTGACATGGGAGCTGAATGAAGTGAAGAATGCAAATCTTCCTACAATTCATGGGGGAATTGATATTGTTGTATGGCTTCCCTCAAATCATGGAATGTTCACCATTGCGTCTGCTTGGGAACTTTTAAAGGCCCATAAGCCTATGGTCAATTGGAGCAAGCTTGTGTGGAGTAAGGTTTGTATCCCTAAATGCTCTTTCATAACTTGGTTGGTGTTTAGGAAGGCCATCAACATTAAAGTTAAATTACATGATTGGGGAGTTTCTGTGGATGACCTATGTGAGTTATGTGGGACTGAAAGGGAAACATATAACCATTTGTTCTCTCAGTGCAGCCTTAGTAAAAGTATATGGGAGGAGGTGATGCTAAGGAATCAGTGCTACAGGGATGCCCAGGGTCTGAATAGTGAGTTGGTTTTGGCTACTGTTAACCACTCTACGAAGACCCTTTGTGACAAGATTAGATCCCTATCCTTTATTGCCACTATATATTGCATTTGGATGGAGAGGAATGCTAGATGCTTTAATCATGTCTCCAATTCCCTTGATTCCATTATCAAGGGTATTGAAAACATGGTTAGAGCAAAAGCTCTCACGTGGAAAAAGGATAGAAGGAGTTTTACTAACTGGATGGCTTGTATGTACTGGAACATCCCTGAAGATAGGCTTCTAATTTAGGCTTTGTTTGGTTTCTGCCTTGTTGGCCTGTTTGCGTGTGGGGTATGCCCCTAGGTTCTTTTGTTCTGTGGAGGTTTCATCCTTTGTATATCTTTTAGTTTTTTTATATACAATTAAATTCCCAAAAAAAAAACATAAACATTTAGCAAGGGGGAATAATGGACATTTTTATTAAATAGATAGAGAAAGGACCACTGTCTTTGGTTATAATCTAAATAAAACAAATAGTATGAAAAGTCAAAGAAAAACTCCAAGATAATTGCATCTTCTCCTTGTCTTAGGCCACATATCCTACTGACCGATCCATCACTATGGTAGTCTTAGGCACTATTGAAGATTTTCCAGTGTCATCCTCATCTTTTATCTCTTTATCAATGTTAGGAGGAGTGCCAAGATTGTGTTTCTAATAGATTTTAAATTCAACAGCAATGTTGACCTGCTTCAAAGCTAGTGTCCAACCTGTCTTGAAAGCCACCTTCTTCATGTATTAAATCTAGAGGGCAGCAGCAGCGAAGGCTTTATCTCATCCCCTAGTGAAGGCATTTTATTTTCCTTTCTTCATGGCAACTTTCAGGTCTTACAACTTCCTCCTTTCCTTAGTAACTTCCAAAGAAAAATCAGCAGCAGCCTTCTCGGCATTCTTCTTTTACTGCTAAAAAATATTCAAAAGACCCTGCCATTTCTCCTGATCCTTTTGGTAGGCCTCCCTTGCTGCCTCCAAAGAATCCTTCAATCTTTTGACGCCCTCTTCAATATATACTGATGATTCCCTCATCTGGTCATCCCTGATTAGCAGCTGGTCATAGTTAACATAAAACTGTAAACATAAGGAAAGTATCAGAAATTATAAAGGAGAAAAAGAAAGTAATGAAGTCAGATGTGTGTACACAATTATCAGAGAAAAATTCTGGTTGGCCTCTCCAGTAGTATGACCCTAGACATAGGAGAAACATTTGACATATCCATGGGAAACACTCTATAATGAATCAAACCCCTGGCAAAACTAGGGTCACTGCCATGGAGGTGGATGCAGTAGAGACATATTCGTCCTGTGACTTTTGAGCCAATTCCTATTGGATTGTAGGACCTCTATTCAATCTTTTAAATTGGGATTCAGTATTCTTAACTTCCTTGGTGGTAATAACAACTGACCTCTTAGACCCATCATCACCCGTGGACTTCTTCTTCTCATCAAAAGGGAGAGACGTGGCTCCAGACATCAAGTTTGGGATCTTTCTTTTCACTATCTTGCTAAGAGATAAAGAAGTAGTTGGGATTTCGGCTACATTAAAAGATTCAAAATAGGAAAAGGTTCCTCCTGGAATAATATATCCTTCTTCAAATGGTGATTCAGATGTTCCAATGGAGGAGGCAAAGTCCTCAAAATCTATAGGGACTAAAGGAATGTCTTTCGTAGACTGAGCTACAAAGGACGTGATGGAGCTCTTAGAATCCAATGGAATAAAATTCGACCTGGTATAATCTTCTCATATTTTTTACTCGATGGACGAAATAAGTTTAAGTTCCTCAAAATTAACTTCCAAGTTAGTGAGTCACTCATAATTCCATTTCTCTACTAAAAAGACACAATATATTAGTCGGCATATCAACAATCAGAAAGTATGCAAAAAAGAGAATATAAATAATGCAAACTGCCGACCTATGCCACGCCCTTCCTTGGGGAATTTGGGACTAGTATACTTAACCCCCTCAAGAAGAGGGTCATGCTGCCACTTCTTTATAATTGCTACGTAATCCTAGTAATCCTTATTAGAGTCAGGCAAATTAACTATCTCTATTGGCTTGACGTGTTTTTAGGTAATAAGTGTTGTCTCTAGTGGTTCCCTACTTGTAGCAATACATTAAACTCATTAATTACTATGTAGGTTCCATACAACTCATTGAGGCTATTGACTTAACTAGTCTCCAACTATTAGGGGATACCTTAGCAGGAACCACATCAGAGTATTCGCAAAATTATAATAGCAAGTTATTGGGAGGAAATGTGATTCCACATTCAGTTATAAATATTATGGGCAACTAGTGACCCTCAGTTAATCCACAAAAATCACAAGGCCCAGATACCATTTCAACTGGTACCAGTTTGGAATTTTCCTTCTTTCCTTAAAAACCTCCTAAAACCCTTCATCAGCTATATAAACCATCTTAACAAATTCAGAAAGAAAAAGTTAAAGTAGAGAAAAGTCTTACAGTTTCTACTACGGGGGGTGGAAAACTCTTACGCAGCAATGGGAAAATCCAACGGTAGAAAGAAAGGGAGTTCAAGAATGTTGAGAATGAAGGGAAAATCAAACATTATAGATACAGAAAGTTCTCTCGATCTTTGTGATTTAAAATGATTAACTGAACCAAATGATTGAACTTTTAACGACTTTTCAAATCTTAAGTATGTAAAATGAGCAACGTACCCTCCGGCAGTTTGTCAGTTTTCAATTTATTTATCTAAGTGCCATTGTTCTGTACAATGGTGAAATATTTACATGTCCAATAGGTCGGCTCCACCTTCAACCATTTTGAGCACCGAGCAACTTACTAAAGAAAATGCTCCATTTTCTTGACAAAATATTCAAGTATGGAGCATTGGAGCCTTTTGTTGTATGTAAAAATTACTCCACCAAGTGGACGACTAATACAGTGACACATGTTATACCTTATCATGGGACTTCCCATGTTGGATTATAATTATTCGGCACGGTTACTAGTTGGTTGGCTCCCTGCCGACCATCTCCAAAAAGTTGGATCGTCAGCCATATGAAAAGATGCATGTGAGATATTCAACAATCATCCAATACATGAGCATAAAAATTCACCCAGTTGGCTATCATTATATACATGTGTAAATACTTGAATCTATAAAGGAATTCCACCTCTTAATTTCCTACTAACTATAAATACTCCATCTCCCGCACCTTAAGGTGGATACACTTTTGATGATCTTTATAATTTGTAATTGTATTTCTAAGCCTGGAATATAATCCTAACCCTTTTTACCCTTGGACATATGCTCACCCTTAGAGCTGAACCACATAAAATTCCGCTTGTCTTTCGCTATATTTCATTTATCTGTGATTATTATTTTTGTAATCATATATCCAAATTTATATGTCAATAATTACGATAAAAGTAATTTAGAATTTCTAAGCATTTATTTGGATTTAATTTAATTATATCTCTTGGATCCCTAATGTGGTTCAAATACCCAACTAGCAATGCCCATATTCTAAAGAAACCCATTTTAGCCCAAGCCCACCTTTTGAACTTATATATAAAGGTGTGAAAATGGATTTTAATCATAATAATCCATCATTAGGATTTGATAGGGGTGAGATAAAACACTATTTACATTTATGGCGAAGGATGATATAGAGAGACCACCATATATTCAAATTTAGCAAAGGTTTTTATCTTAAAACGTGTACACACACCTACCTAACTTTGGGGAGGATCATACACTAGAAGATCCAATGTATAAAAGGTCTAAGAAAGATTTTGGAGATCTAAAACAAGGCAAACCTACATCTACAATAAATATTTTCCTTCCCATCGAATTGTATCCACAATGGTATTATATTCTAAACCCTAGGCTTGTTCTTCAAGACTAATTTTGGTTTTACCCATTTCCTATGTTTGATTAATCAATGTTCCATGGTTGGAGAAAAGCATTTCGCATATAGCAATCCCCAACAATTCCATCAAAGATATACAATTTTATGAGAAAATTTACTCAATTTAGGAAACAATGGAGGATATATTATGTCCAAAGAAGGGTCTAAGGAATCTATTAAGACAACATGGTCAAGAATCTATTCAATTCAAAATGTGTAATTTTCGTACATAATCTATTAAATCTAGGACATCTTGAAGTATTTATTCAATTTAGAGGAGATTCAAGGAAATATCTTCTACCTAGATAATAAGAGAATCTATTCAATTAGAGATATGGAATTCTACGAGATTATTTATTTAATCTAGGAAAACCTTTAAGAAAAATTTTCTAATATCGTTCATAGTATAGGCCATTTTATACTTTAGGCTAGTTTGGCGTATCCCGTTACAAATCGTCACCCACCATCCAAACGAATAGAACTCAAGAATCTCCAAGTTTGAAGACTTCCCGTCATTTGATAAAGGTATAAAGCTATTTAGAGTTTAAATTAATTTGTAATTTTTTTTTTTTTTGGGGGGGGGGGGGGGGGATGTTTTACTTTTATCATAAATGAATATGAGTTTTTTTTATTTCAAAATATTATTTTTAAATCTCGTTCAAATGAGATTGCTATTTCGTTAGAAGGCTCATTCAAAATGTTTTTCAAATGATCTTTAATCGAGGGCTTACTACCTAAGTTTTTTTAACGTTGTTAGAAACGAGGCTTTTCTTGTTCAAATAAGATGATAATCTCGTTAGAATTATATATAAATACCTATTTCGTGTTCAGTTTCGTTAAGACTTTTACCCGATTCGTTTATACATAACTTTTTCAAATGTTCTTCATTGTTTAGTGTTCTAAAACACTTTTTAATTCAGAACATACATCCTGAAATAGTTTTTTTGAATCGATTTAAACCCTAGAAAGTTTTGTATCCTTATATACACCTTGTGGAGAGGTACTCCATGGTTGACTTATGAAACCTGAGGGAACTCACTACTGAAGACAAAGGATGAGGCTAAAGGAGGACACATCGATCTTGTGATTCTTGCGAGGATCATAGTTGTGGTAGAAGCCCATGTGTGAGAGATTCGTCTACTATAGATTCTTGTAAAAAGTTTGTAGGTTGCGATTTGTAAATTTTATAAAGTGAATAAATGGTTTTGCCCTAAGAGTATTTTCCTGAAACTTTGTCTTTGTTGAATACTTGTTTTGATTTATGTTTTGAATCACATAGTTACATGTTCTAGGGTTAAAGGATTAAAATTTTGTGTGAATTTTCATTTGAATTTAATAAGTTAACACTATCAGGTAATTGCCCACTCTCATATTGGAATCTTTATTCAGCATATTTATTTTTGCATTCTCATAGTGGTATCAGTACTCATCATCATTCACAAGTGGTATCATATCACGTTGCACTAAGTTTTCATGTTAGATCCTTGTTTAGTGCTGTTTAGGGTGGTTGTTTATTCATTTTTTTTATTTTTTTTCTCAATGGTTTCCCATAGTTTTGACGGTTTAAATCGTTTGAATTTGAAGTTCGCTAAAAGAATGAAAATTCTGGAAAAATAAAATTCTTGTTGTAAATCCGCTATGGATCTTTTGTAAACAATTCAAAATCAAAGAGATTTGTTTCATGAGAAACTTGTGGACTTGGATCGTGATTTTAAAAATTTATAATCCAAGAAAGAGAGTGATGATGGAGTCCAATTTTTAGAAAAACAATTAGAGGACTTTAAAAATTTTGGGGTTAATGTTTGTGTCGTTGAGGATAGTGTTTTGATTCATGATTTTAAGGCACATGAGAGACTTAATAGGACAAGTTTGCTTTTATTGAGGGGGAGTGAGATAACCTTCTAGGAATGATTGAACATATGAAGAAGGAGTACTAGAAATTGGAAGAGCCTAATTCTTTACTTGAGTCTAAAACTTTGAATCTAAAAGATGATTTTAAAAACTCGAGTAATTTGTTAGTGATGGTACTGGATGACATGTTTTGAGTGTTAAAGCGAAGACCATTGTCTATTTTAGAGGGTCAACCAAATCCAAGAACCTTAGAAAAGGTCAACCCATTGGTAACAGTCCTCGCGTTTACACATGTTCATATCGTGCTAGGAAAGGTCACCTTAGAGCATTTTGTTATGATCTTGGAAGAGGTCCTATGAAGTTGAAGTCTACTATTCCCATGGTTCCAAAAACCCGACGCTTTAAGTACACCCCTATTTGGGTTAGGAAATCTTTTTTAGATGAGCTAAATCTTACACTTGTTGATTCTCGTATGCTTGCACATGATTCGTCTCTTGTTATATCTTATGGATGATTGCTTGCATGTTTTTGTTTGTCATACTCTAGTTGTGCTTCATGATATATGTTTTGCTAGTGTTATGACAAGTATACTTTTTGTATTACATTTTTCTTTTGTTAAGTCATATTAAAAAATACAAAAAGATTTGATTTTGATAAAATTTTAAAAAATATAAAAAGATTTTTTTCCCAGTGTTTTGGTTTTACATATTTAGTGTAGCATATTGGTGTGTTTGAATAAAATACACTCTGCAATTTCCATATGGCTAGGACATTTGGTGATGACTTTAGATACTTAGATTGATCGTAACCTTGTTTATGGAGTTATTTCGAACTTGATTTGCATATCGATTCGACTTTGTACATGCCTCCACACACACAAGCGGAAGCTTATTGGATTTTGACTTGACATGTATATTTGAGCTTTGTGAGATATTCTCCCATCAATTTTTGTCATCTACATGTTTATGTGACTATGGAGGATTTGCGCATGTAAGAACCGTTGCTCATAAGGGATGTTTTTTATTAGTGAAAAAATATGAGTGAACAAGGGAAAGAAATGAGAAAGCCATGTTGATTTTACATGAAAGCCACCGTTTGAAAAGAGCCCGAGAAAAATAAAGGCAATAAAAACAGAAAAATTGCCAAAAGGGGGCCAATATAGTTTGGTTTGATTGATCATTCAAAAGAAGTCACTTAAAAAGAAAAGTAAAGTGAAAATATGAATATGTTTACCTTTTGAGGGAGTTTACTTGAAGATCAATGGGTTTGCACAATGAATCCTGGTATGCTTATTCTGTCATGACGCTATTGATTTATAGAATCATCAATAATCTAGGCTTATGTGCATTATGCTTGTTTTGTTCATTAAGTTCACTTTATTTATCACTTGAGGCTAAAGCTTAGTTGGATAAAGTTTTGCAGTCAATTAGTACTTCTTGAATATATTTGAGTGTTTTGGTTATAATTCATTTGTTTTTAGCTCACACCCATTCATTCCATCGTACATGTTTAAACACATCAGTACTACGCTAGTGTGAAAAGCTTAGGTGTTTTGTGTAATGTTTTGTGATCATTTATACTTATATATGTGTGCCAGATTTTCTTTGACATGTTTTGCATATATTATATATTGTATTGTGTTGTATTTGTATCATTTACATTTTTTTGAAGATATGAGAAAATTTCAAAAATATGTCAAGCTTGATTTATATCTTTTTACTATGATATCTTATCTTCAACAGCTTCGTATTTCATGCCTATTTTTCTACTTTTTTGTTTATTTCGAATAAAAATAAAGGGGGGACCAAATTAAAATGAATTTGATTTATGGGGAGAATTTAATTGAAGGTCTTTACTTTATTTCAAACTCGATGCGTCAAGAGGTATATTTCTGTGTCTCATGTGTGTAGGTACTTAAAGAGAAAATCAAGACACATCGGTTGAAGACAAAGTTTTTCAAAGGGAAGAAAAAGATGTTTGAAGACAATGAGACTTATACCATTCCGTTCTAGGGGTAGGAAGGGTGTTAGGACTTTTGTTATAGGAGTTTTTTATTTTAATTTGGTGTTCGATTATGTTTGTTTGTTTTGGAAGAACATTCTAAGAATCAAGGGTGAACTCTCCTTCCCCCTTTGATGAACCTGATCAATTATTTCCTTAGAAAACATGGTTGATACCCCAATTGCTATGATGATACCACCAAAACCTCCAGACGCAATAAATATTTGGTCAAAATCTTTTTCAAGTGTTTTACTGAACAATACCATAAAAAATCCAGAACTCAAGAAACCAACAACTTTTAAGGGAGAACCCACCATACTATTTTTAGATGAAGATATCTCTGCCCCAGCTGAACCATTTAAACATTTGATTGTTGGAAAATTTTCTCATGGAACACCATCCATTGAAATCATTCGTAAAACATTCGAAACATTTTCTCTTAAAGCAGCATATACAATTGGTTTGAAGGATTCAAAACATATACTCGTTAGACTCAATTTTGAAGAGGAATATGTTCGATTGTGGGCTAGAGACCAGTGGTATATTGGGAAATACCCAATGCGAACATTTAAGTGCACACTAGATTTTAAACCTGATAATGAAAGTCCAATTGTACCTATTTGGATAAACCTACCTAATCTTCCTATTCACTTTTATGCAAAACCTTCCCTCTATTCAATAGCCCAATTAATAGGAAAACCATCAATAAAGGATTCTCCATCTCTAGACCAAGTATAGCTCGCATATGTGTTGAAATTAATCTCCTCGGAGAAAGAACTCATAAAATTTGGATAGGATGTGGATCAAAAGGTTTTGGGAAACAAATTTCATATGAAAACATTCCTTCCTACTGACAAATCTACAAGAAAAAGGGGCATAAAGATAAAAACTGTATGATCAAACATACAAACTCCTTCAATCATCCTAAAAAGTGTGACATCATGCCTAATTAAATATCGGGTGATCAGTCCTTTATTAAATTAAAATCAAGGTGAACGGTTGGTTCATTCTTAGCATCACTGTCGAAAAATAACTTTTCCAATTTAAACACCCTAAATAATTAAGCTAAGTGTCAAAACCATTTTAGACATTACTTTCCAAATTTTATCTTATAAACCAACATTTAAAACTTTACATAATTCATAGATAACGAATCACACAACAACTATCCTGGAACATATAATCCAACTAATTTAAACATTCAACAAATTGATTCCAACATTAAAACATAAAGGAAAACATCCTGACAGTAATAAATCCCAAAGTGTAAATAAATGAATCACAATATCCAATAAAACAACTGAATGATGGAAAAAGGGCGACACATGCCCAACTGGATAAAATATATGCTAGGAGTGGAATCTAGAAATGAGGTCGTCTAAGCAAGAGGCCTGCAACTCCCACCTAAACTGCAGCGCGTTCCTTCCAAAGGATCATATGCAAGACGCCCCTGTGGCTGGGCACCTATAATATATACATATATATATCAAGAGAGGAAAGAAAATGGAAACGGGTCAGAGCCCGATTGTAAAAACGATTTAAAATTAGTTGAGAAAGTATTTAAAATGTTTACTGGCCAATGCAACAACATATTAGTACGGCACTCTCTTGAGAAATTCTCACTTCTCTTCTAATGTGCACGCCTATCGCACTAACCTTCCCAACGGTTTAACTTATCTTTTCTTAGGTTGCTCGTAAGATTAAACTGACAAATTCAATTGTTTAAGAGGTTAATTCCATTTGACAACAAAGTTCTCATTTAAACCTTATTTGCTAATAAAGTTTCTCAGTAACATATTATAACACATATTCCCCAATTAAAATAATTACTAAATTCTTACTTACCATAAACACAGTAGGTAGTTCCCAAATTCCAGATTTAAATATATATATATATATTAAATACTCATATAATATATATATTCTAACAACACCCCGCATAATAATTATGGTGCGCTCATACTCTGATATCCAGTCCCCGTATCACTCGTACTAAGGGAAATACAAGTTTGGAATCACTCTCGAACTGTAATAACACAAACACAAACAATATTGAGGCGAAGCATAGATTTCAAGTCTCTAAGAGGTCAGCACATGCCCCCATGTCTCTTAGGACCGTCTGACTATCGTTATGATAGCCTGTACCAAAGGATTTCTATCTTCTAGGGTACGAGTCAATATCTCCATAAAGGTCCCATCGAGATAAGACTGTCCCAACGCGGTAACCTCAGGGATTGCAAGTAGCGCGGGTATGATTTTTACACGTATATAGTATATGCATAACACAGTTATAAAAATATACCACTATTACTATATCAAATTTAAATATACTCTCATAACCCATAATTATGATATTTATCCTTATTTATCATTATTTAGATATCACGTATAACGGTCCGTCTCTTATTCATTTTATTTATGAGATTTAATTTATTCCAACTCACTTCTCATCTCTCGAAGTATTTCCCTTTACCTAAGTAAAATTTCAGTAAGCCCTCACTCACCTTCTAATCCAACTCCTAGACATTTCAATTTTTAAGTCTACACACATTAGATTTCTTAGGTATGAATATTTCCCCTTTTACCCTTCGTTTGTCCCATTTCATTAAAGTTTCACTTAACGGGGTTACCTTGACCCTACTAGTCCTTTTTATGTTTCCTTATGACCTAATAACATTAATCAATATTTATTACGCATTTTAATCGAATTAAGTCAACCCAAGAAAAATCTTGTTTTTCCCAGAAGGGGTCGATCGATCGATAGAAAGGGGTCGATCGATCGAACCGTCGATCGATCGATGCTCTTGGCTCAATCGATCGATCAAGCAGGTATGGCGAAATCTGCAGAACACCAGTTACGGGTTCTATCATCTAACATCATCCAAATCCAAATTTTTAACTCCCAAACTCCCAGAAATTTATACCACAAACCTTCTAAACCCAAATGGACAACATTCTACGTAAGGCATGTGAGTTTTCATCAAGAATCATGGATTAAAAGTGCTAAAATTTATACAATTCTCATGAACCCTAAAAATTCCTCTAACTTGATTCAAATCCTTCTTTTTCCAAAATTTCTAATTCTAATCCATTATAAATCCGTGGTTAAACCTCTACATATGAAAGGGATTTCCAGATTATTGTTTATATCACTACAACATACAATTTCTAATCTCCAACGTGGGTTTTCTTTCATAAAAACTCATCCTAATTAACCCTAAACTAACATGAATGAAGCATTAACGAAATTAAGCAAGATAAATAATTGCCTGGGGATTTTTTTCTGATTTGTGGCTGAAATCGGTGTGGTGGTGATCCTCATTATGCGATCTATCGTTTGGCGGCGACGGCGGCGCAAACAGAAGAGTTCTTGGCCTAGAACTCTTTGGCAAGCTCTCTCTTTCCTTCTCCAATGGTCGTCACTTGTTTTTGGTTGTGTTAACCCTAGAAGACAGCCCTAAGCATCTGATATAACCTTACAATTTTCGTTGGTTTTCAGGCCTAAAAGTGTAAAATGTCCAAAACGCCCTTCCGGGGTGTTAATTAGGCCTTAAAATGCTCCGAGACCCAAACTAAATCCTCGGGTACATTATTTTGGCTATATCTACCCTTCCAGACACTTTGGCTCACTCGAAATGACCATACGGGTGACTTATAATTTATTCACTTTTATTAATCAACATTTAGTCCCGACACGACACGGGCGCGTCCCGACTTAAATTTCCAAAATTGTCATTTTATTCACTCGTGACATTTAATAGGTCCAATATTATATATTACTTTGCTCATTAGTAATATTCAACAAGTTTCCAATGATTATGATTACTAACTCTCGTCACGTTAGTAATTATAAAAATAATTAATTTTCGGATTTATATTAAATTAATAACTCACATTAAATTTAATAAATCCCCAAATTTAGAAAGCATAAAAATACGAGGTATTACATACTTCCCCCCTAATAACGGAATTTCGTCCCGAAATTTGAAAAATAAGGCATACCTGGTAAGAATAAATCTGGGTATCTCTCCCGCATATCTGCCTCATGCTCTCAGGTAGATTCCTCCACATTATGATGCTCCCACTGGACCCGTACGAGTGGAACTACCTTCGACCTCAATCTCCTTTCGCTATGGTCTAGGATAGCCACTGGTCTTTCCTCGTAAGAGCTGTCAGGCTGTAACTCTATCTCTTCTATCGCGATGTGGGTGTGGGCCATATCATCCCGAAGGTATCGTCTCAACGACGAGATGTGGAATACATCATGGATGCGATGTAAATGCTCTGGAAGTCCCAATCTGTATGCTACTGGCCTAATCCTC
Source organism: Sambucus nigra (assembly GCA_949130495.1). Lineage (NCBI taxonomy): Eukaryota > Viridiplantae > Streptophyta > Magnoliopsida > Dipsacales > Adoxaceae > Sambucus > Sambucus nigra. Next base: position 401,730,317 of record OX422211.1, read on the forward strand.
TCGATAATGGGAAATGGTCCCACGTACCTCGGGGTCAATTTCCCTTTCTTCCCGAACCTCATCACTCCTTTTATAGGAGACACACGTAGTAATACTTGGTCCCCCACATTAAACTCTCGAAAGAACCGTTTTGCATCGGCGTAGCTTTTCTGCCTGTCCTGGGCTACCCGAATGTGACTCCTGATAATCTCAATCCTTACGTAGGTTTCCTGAATCACCTCTGGTCCGAACAACTTGTTATCCCCCACTTCTAGCCAACACGTTGGGGAATGACAAGGCCTACCATACAAAGCTTCGAATGGAGTCATGCCAATCGTGAACTGATAAGAGTTATTATAAGTGAACTCTACCAGTGGAAGATATGGCTCCCAACCTCCTCCAAAATCAAGGACACACATGCGTAGCATATCCTCCAACATCTGATTAGTATGCTCTGTTTGTCCATCTGTCTGTGGGTGATAAGCGGAACTCAACCTCAACTCTGTACCCATAGCCTCCTGAAAGCTCTCTAAAAAACGCGACACGAAAATCTTGTCTCTACCTGACATAATATTCAGGGGCACCCCATGTAATTTGACAATCTCAGCAATGAAAAACTGAGCATACTGACTCGTGGTATAGTCTGTCCGCACCGGAAGAAAATGAGCCACCTTGGTCAAACGGTCCATAATCACCCAGATGGAGTCATGGCCCCGCTGTGATGTAGGCAACCTAGTACTAAAATCCATAGAAATACTCTCCCACTTCCACGCTGGTATTTCTAATGGCTGAAGCAACCCTGACGGTTTCTAGTGGTATACATTTACCAGCTGGCAGGTAGAACACTTGGACACGAAATCAGCGATGTCCTTTTTCATTCCACTCCACCACTATTGCCGCCTTATATCCTGGTACATCTTATCTCCCTCAGGATGCACTGCAAATCGGGACCCGTGAGATTGGGTCATCACTGCATGACGTAAGTCTGCTCCTTCTGGAACCACCAATCTCTCATTAAACCTCAAACCCCCATCAGAACTAACAGAATAGGACTCAGCACCCTCAGCTAAAAGTCGTACAATCTGCTCCTGGCAAAATGGGTCTGTGGTCTGCACCTGTATCACCCTCATAACAATCTTGGGTGTCACTGTCATGACAGATATGAAGGAACGGGCTACCGCTTCCTGGTGACCCAACTCTTTCCACTTTGCTTTCCAGATGTCCGCTACATCATCTACCGGTCTACGACTCAATGCATTAGCAACTACGTTGGCCTACCCCGGATGGTACTGTATGTCAAACTGATAGTCCTTCACAAACTCTAGCCACCTGCGCTGATGCATATTCAGCTCTCACTGAGTGAACAAGTACTGCAGTGACTTGTGGTCTGTGAATAAGCAAAATTTCTCCCCCAATAAATAGTGCCTCCATATCCTCAACGCAAAAACGATCGCTGCTAACTCTAGGTCGTGGGTGGGGTAATTCTTCTCATGCGGCTTAAGCTTGCGGGAGGCAAAAGCTATAGCCTTCTCCTCCTGCTGAAGTACTCCCCCAAGTCCCCGTAAAGAGGCATCGGTGTAAACCAGGTACTCCATGCCCGACTTAGGTAAAGCAAGGACCGGAGTTGAAGTAAGCTTGTCCTTCAGCTCATCGAAAGCCAATTGACAAGCATCATCCCAAACATATGGTACCCCCTTATGAGTCAAGTTCGTCAATGGACCCGCTATTTTGGAGAACCCCCGAATGAATCTCCTGTAGTATCCGGCTAATCCCAAGAAACTACGTACTTCCGTCGGTGTCGTGGGCTGTCCCCACTCCCTCGCCGCTGACACTTTACTCGGGTCAACTGCTATCCCCTATTCAAAAACAACATGCCCCAAGAACTGCACTTCCCGCAACCATAACATGCACTTCTTGTACTTTGCATACAGTTGATGCTCTCGTAGAGTCTGAAGAACCTACCTCAAGTGTTCGGCATGCTCCTCCTCGGAGTGTGAATATATTAGGATGTCATCTATGAAGATGATGACAAATTGATCCAAGAACTCTCTGAACACTCGGTTCATAAAGTCCATGAATACGGCTGGAGCATTTGTGAGTCCAAATGGCATCACTCTGAACTCATAGGACCCATATCTCGTCAAGAAATCAGTCTTTGAAACATCATGCTCCCTAAAACGTAGCTGATGGTACCCTGACCTTAGATCTATCTTCGAGAAGAAAGTTTCTCCCCTCAGCTGGTCGAACAGATCATCGATTTGAGGCAACGGATATTTGTTCTGTATCATGACCTTGTTCAGCTCCCGGTAGTCCACACATAGCCTCAGTGAACCATATCTTTTTTTCACAAACAAAACTGGAGCGCCCCAAGGTGAGGTACTCCTGCGAATGAAGCCGTGACCTAACAGTTGCTCTATCTGATCTCGTAACTCTCGCATCTCCGTCAGAGCCATACGGTATGGAGCGCGTGCTATAGGTCGAGTATCCGATAATAAATCTATGACAAAATCTATCTCTCAACTGGGGGGTAGGCCTGGTATCTCCTGAAATACATCGGAATACTTACGAACAACTGGGATCGACTCTAAGGGAATCACAACCTCCTTAGAGGTATCCTCCTCTATGTAATACAAATGTGCGGTCGAGCCTCCCTCTGGGCGAGGCATCGCCACTACAAATATCTCTTGCCCCTGAATGGAAAAAACAATACTCCCACCAAAACAATCTATCATGGCTCTGTAAGCTGCGAGCCAATCCATACCGATAATAACGTCGTGCTCATGCATATCTAAGACTAACATGTCTGTTGGTAATACCAAGCTACCAATCTATACCCCCACACCCCGGCATATAAAGAAAATTAGCGATCCATTTCCCAGTGGTGAGTCTACACACGTCACAGTGCTCTCTGCTGTGGCTAATAACCCTAAGGCCTTCGCAAAATGGGTAGCTATAAAATAGTGCGTCTCCCCAGTATCAAATAAAACCCGACCCATAATACCATGGATAGGAAACATACCCTCAATCGCAGGTGGTGCCTATGGAGCTGCTGCCCTTGCTGCACTGGAGTGGCTAGTAGGGTTGGTACCTGAGCTGGTGCTGGGAGGGAGGCTGGAAAAAGTGGCCTATGTGGCTCATTACGGGCACCCTACTGTTGTGGGGCCCTATCACCCTCTGGACAATCTTGGTGCTTATGGCCATTCTTACCGCACACGAAACATCGGCCTCTGAAATTTCCTCCCCTCTGACCCTGCTGACCACGGCCCTATTGGCCGTTACCGCCCCACCACTACCCCTGTTGGCCCTGCTGTTGACGGTGTTGGCCTTGCTGGCCCTGCTGATTAGGCTGTCCCTGCTGACCCTGCCTAAATCCCCCAAATCCCTGCCTGGAATCACCTGATCAAAACCGCTTGGCAGGGTCCCCCTGATGGGAACTCTTCTCATGCTGACGAGTCTTCCCTGAGATGTCGGTACTCCACTAGCGCCACAACCCCCTGTCCTGCTCTGCTGGCCGGACTCTCCTGCTCCCTTGCTTCCCTGCAGATGGAAGCGGTGATCCTGGCAATGTAGCAAAGCATCATTGATTACATCTGTGAAGGTACTGAGAGACAGATTCCCTATGAGGTGCTGACGGATCCTCCAAGCTAACCCGTCCACAAACAATAATATCTTCTTACCCTCAGTGGGTGCCTCATCTAGCACTATAGTTAGAAGTCTTGTGAACTCCTCTTCATACTCAGCAACGGTAGAATTCTCCTGCTTCAAGTTAAGTAACTTTTGCCTCATCTCAGTTTGCACGGCGGATGGAAAATACTTGTGGTCAAACCGCTCCCAGAATGACTGAATCGGGATAGTATCCCTCTTCTCTAAGGTGGTGGTGGATTCCCACCACTGCAAAGCGGCCCCCACTAATTTAAAGGAAGCCAACAACTATTTATGTACGTCTGTTCACTCATACATACGCAGATGACTCTGGATATCTTTTTTCCATTGGCTGACGATGATGATCTCTTAACTACCCGAGAACTCAGGGGGATGCACCTTCTGAAAGGCATCCCTAATCTGCTCCCATGCAGATGGAAGCTGTGCAGGTACTGGTGCCACTGCCTGAACTTGGGGTGGAGCCTGCTATACTACCGCTAGCGCGGCATTCACCGCTTGAGCAATGATAGCGGCTACCTCATTAGCATTCATCGCTCCCTGAGCCGGAGCTACTGGATGCTCGGCTTGGGCACGCCTATCCTTTGGTGCACGTCTCGGAGGCATCTGAAACGTGAAGAAATTTATTAGTCTACAGTTATTATCAAATCTCAAATAGCAGAATACGTAATCGTAAAAACAAGAATACAACAATCCTAAAATAGAGCTCTATAACAAAATGCTAAGCTGAAAGCGAAATAAGCCGTACAGATCCTAAGGACACTAGAACATGATTCTCTGATACCACCTGTGACACCCCGCCTAATTAAATACCGGGTGAACAGTCCTTTATTAAATTAAAATCAAGGTGAACGGTTGGTTCATTCTTAGCATCACTGTCGAAAAATAACTTTTCCAATTTAAACACCTTAAATAATTAAGCTAAGTGTCAAAACCATTTTAGAGACTTTCCAAATTTTATCTTATAAACCAACATTTAAAACTTTACATAATTCATAGATAACGAATCACACAACAACTATCCTGGAGCATATAATACAACTAATTTCAATATTCAACAAATTGATTCCAACAATAAAACTTAAAGGAAAACATCCTAACAGTAATAAATCCCAAAGTGTAAATAAATGAATCACAATATCCAATAAAACAACTAAATGATGGAAAAAGGGCGACACATGCCCAACTGGATAAAATATATGCTAGGAGTGGAATCAATAAATGAGGTCGTCTAAGCAAGAGGCCTGCAACTCCCACCTAAGCTGCAGCGCGTTCCTTCCAAAGGATCCTATGCAAGACGTCCCTGTAGCTGAACACCTACAATATATACATATATATACAAGAGAGGAAAGAAAATGGAAACGGGTCAGAGCCCGATTGTAAAAACGATTTAAAATTAGTTTAGCGAGTATTTAAAATGTTTACTGGCCAATGCAACAACATATTAGTACGGCACTCCCTTGAGAAATTCTCACCTCTCTTCTAATGTGCACGCCTATCGCACTAACCTTCCCAACGGTTTAACTTATCTTAACTTAGGTTGCTCGAAAGATTAAACTGACAAATTCAATTGTTTAAGAGGTTAATTCCATTTTACAACAAAGTTCTCATTTAAACCTTATTTGATAATAAAGTTTCTCAGTAACATATTATACTTTTCAAACACATATTCCTCAATTTAAATAACTATTCATTTCTTACTTACCATAAACACAATAGGTAGTTCCCAAATTCCAGATTTAAATATATATATATATATATATATATTAAATACTCAAAAAATATATATATTCTAACAGCACCTCACATAATAATTATGGTGCGGGCATACTCTGCTATCCAGTCCCCGTATCACTCGTACTAAGGGAAATACAAGTTCAGAATCACTCTCGAACTGTATTAACACAAACACAAACAATATTGAGGCGAAGCATAGATTCCAAGTCTCTAAGAGGTCAGAACATTCCCCCACGCCTCTTAGGACCGTCTGACTATCGTTCCGATACCCTGTACCAAAGTATTTCTATCTTCTAGGGTACGAGTCAATATCCCCCATAAAGGTCCCATCGCGATAAGACTGTCCCAGCGCGGTAACCTTAGGATAGCAAGTAGCGCGGGCATGATTTTTACACGTATATAGTATATGCATAAACACAGTCATATAAATATACCACTATTACTATATCAAATTTAGGTATACTCTCATCATCCCTAATTATGATATTTATCCTTATTTCTCATTATTTAGATATCGTCCGTCTCTTATTCATTTTATTTTCGAGATTTAATTTATTCCAACTCACTTCTCATCTCTCGAAGTATTTCCCGTTACCTAAGTAAAATTTTAGTAAGCCCTCACTCACCTTCTAATCCAACTCCTAGACATTTCGATTTTTAAGTCAACGCACATTAGATTTCTTAGGTATGAATATTTCCTAGTTTACCCTTCGTTTGTCCCATTTCATTAAAGTTTCACTTAACGGGGTTACCTTGACCTTACTGGTCCTTTTTATGTTTCCTTATGACCTAATAACATTAATCAATATTTATTACGCATTTTAATCGAATTAAGTCAACCCAAGAAAAATCTTGTTTTTCCCAAAAGGGGTCGATCGATCGATAGAAAGGGGTCGATCGATCGAACCGTCGATCAATCTATGCTCTTGGCTCGATCGATCGATCAGGCAGGTATGGCGAAATCTGCAGAATACCAGTTATGTTCTATCATCTAATATCATCCAAATCCAAATTTTAACTCCCAAACTCCCAGAAATTTATACCACAAACCTTCTAAACCCAAATGGACAACATTCTACGTAAGGCATGTGAGTTTTCATCAAAAATCATGGATTAAAAGTGCCAAAATTTATACAATTCTCATGAACCCTAAAAATACTTTAACTTGATTCAAATCATTCTTTTTCCAGAATTTCTACTTCTAATCCATCATAAATCCGAGGTTAAACCTCTACATATGAAAGGAATTTCCAGATTATTGTTTATATCACTACAACATGCAATTTCTAATCTCCAACATGGGTTTTCTTTCATAGAAATTCATCCTAGGTAACCCTAAACTAACATGAATGAAGCATTAACGAAATTATGCAAGATAAATACTTGCCTGGGGATTTTTGTTTCTGATTTGTGGCTGAAATCGGTGTGGTGGTGATCCTCATTATGCGATCTATCGTTTGGCGGCGACGACGGTGCAAACGAAAGAGTTCTTAGCCTAGAACTCTTTGGTAAGCTCTCTTTTTCCTTCTCCAATGGCCGTCACTTGTTTTTGGTTGTGTTAACCCTAGAAGACAACCCTAAGCATCTGATATAACCTTACAATTTTCGTGGGTTTTCAGGCCTAAAAATGTAAAATATCCAAAACTCCCTTCCGGGGTGTTAATTAGGCCTAAAAATGCCCCGAGACCCAAACTAAACCCCCGGGTACATTATTTTGGCTATATCTACCCTTCCAGACACTTTGGCTCACTCGAAATGACCATATGGGTGACTTATAATTTATTCACTTTTATTAATCAACATTTAGTCCCGACACGATACAGGCGCGTCCCGACTTAAATTTCCAAAATTATCATTTTATTCATTCGTGACATTTAATAGTACCAATATTATATATTACTTTGCTCATTAGTAATATTCAACAAGTTTCCAATGATTATGATTACTAACTCTCGTCACGTTAGTAATTATAAAAATAATTAATTTCCGGATTTATATTAAATTAATAACTCACATTAAATTTAATAAATCCCCAAATTTAGAAAGCATAAAAATACGGGGTATTACAAAAAGGTCATTAAAGCATTTTTTTAAAGGTGAAAAAGATGCATAAACCAACACAGAAACAAGGGTTCCTCAAGAAAACCTAGAACCAATGATGCTACTTCAAGATATTCATAATTCAGGAACACAAAGTTGTAGTACAAATAACCAAGTTGATGTTCATCAGAATCTACCTTCTGATTCAAAAGAGGAAGATCAAGAAAATAAAGACATTCTTAACTTACAACTGATAAGATAAGGATTATACCCAACATTCTAAAGAAAAAATACATCATAGATACTACATATCATAAGAAACTTTGATAGTAGATCAACACAATCTATCTCCAAAAGCATCAAAACTCCAAAAGTATGAAAGGAATTCAGTTGCAACTAAAGACTATCAATCAGACATAGAGGAAAGAGGCAAGAAAATGCTAATGAATGAAGAACTTCAAAATTTTTCTTCTTGGTTAGATGTTAAATGGAACAAATATCAAGAAAATAAAGCTTCAACACAGGCCAAGAGTAAAGCAAGAGAAGGAACATCTGCATCACCAAAAGACATCAAGTCAAGTAACTTATCTACACAACCTCCTTATGATACTCTTTTCAGAAGATTTACAAGATCATTACATAAATCCAAATAAAAAAATCCTTCCCCTTTACCAAATGATTAATTTATATGTTGGAATGTAAGGGAGGCCTCTAATAAGGCAACCAACAGAAGAATTAAAAGACTCATAAGAAAATATAATTTACCAGCTATAGCTCTATTAGAACCTAAAGTAGACTCATCAACAATAAAAAAAAATACCAAATAAGATGGCATTCACAAATTGCTTGAGTAATTAATCCAATAAAATATATTTTTTAAGAAAAACTAAATTAAAAGTTATGGTGATTAATGATTCAGAACAACTCTTGTGCCTAGAAATAAACATAAAATTTTTAAACCAAACAATTTTCTTAGCTTTAGTCTATGCAAAATACAGTGCAGTTGAAAGTTTGGAACTATGGCAAGAATTAGAAACATAACTTTAGAGTCTGTAAACCAAACATGGTTAGTCATTGGAGACTTTAATCTAGTCTCAAATAAAGAAGAGAAATTATAAGGAAATCCTTCAGAATTCCATGAAATTGAACACTTTAAAGACATGATTTCTAACTGTGGTTTAATATAACTAGGCTACTCAGGTTATAGGTTTACTTGGATAAATAATAGAATCAATGGGACTATATTTTGTAGACTAGATAGAGGCTTAGTCAATCAAAATTGGTTAAGGCATTTTCCTCAAACTTTTATAACTCATCTTCATTGATCATTTTCTAATCACAACCCTCTTTTGTTATCAATACAGAGTCCAACTGATCACTATCCCAAATATTTTAAATTCCTTTCAATGTGGTGAATAAATTCTAGTGTTAACCAGATAATAGAAGAAGGTTGGTCCTATAATACTCAAGCACCCTCAATGGTTAAATCTTCTTCGAAACTGAAGCACTGAAAATCAAAACTCAGAATATGGAATAAGCAAAAATTCAAGAATATTTTTCAAATAGTTAAAGATCTTAAAGATTTAGTTCTAATTAAAGATAATGATTTTGAGATCTCACCAAATGAATTAACTAGAAGTGGAATGTTTAAAGTTAGAGCTCAACTAAATGTTGCTTTGAAAATAGAGGAATGCCTTTGGCATCAAAAAATCCACCTTAACTGGATTAAGCTTGGTGATCTAAATACAAAATTCTTCCACTCTTCAGTAAGAACTAGAAGTAGAAAACTATCCATCAATAGAATTAAGAATCTTCAAGGCCAATGGGAAGATTCTAGTTAATAAATAGGTAACATCCTTCAAAACATTTTTAAAATCTATAGTTTTCTGAATTTAAACCTTTGGCCAATTGTTTTTAGAAGTGCTAAATAAAGATATCACTAAAGAAATGAATAAAAACTTATGTGAATTTCCTTATGAAGAAGATATATATTCAGCTATTAGAGAAATGGATCCATCTAGTTCTCCTGGTCCAGATGGATTTGGAGGTGTTTTTTACATTAAATTTTGTGAAGTTATTAAGATTGACCTTTTAAATGCAATTCGTTCTTTTTTTTCTTGAGCAGACATTCCTAAAAGTTGGTTTTCAACCTCTAGAGCTTTAATCCCAAAGGTATGTAATCCCTCTACTTGTTCTCAATTCATGCCAATAAGTTTATGTAACTTCTCTAACAAAATCATATCTGAAATTCTAAATGTGAGATTATCTCTTATTCTTCCCTCAATCATCTCAAAAAATCAAAGTGGTGTTGTCAAAGGTAGGAGCATTCACGAAAATATTCTTTTATCTCAAGAAATGGTTCAATATCTAGGCAAAAAATCACATGGGAATAATGTGATTATTAAATTAGATATGGAGAAGGCATATAATAAAGTATATTCACCTTTTTTATGTTAAGTGTTGAGAAAATTTGGTTTTAATGAACATTTCATAGATGAGGTTGGGAGATTTATATCTAATAACTAGTATTCATTGATTATTAGTGGCCAAAATAAGGGATTTTTTAAAATCTTCTAATCATCTTAGATAAGGAGATCCCTTATCATCATGGGTGCAGAAAGTCGTAGTAGAAATATAGACAAACTCTTTATTCTTACCAAGGATTTTCCTAATTCTCATCCTCAAAACAGTAAGCTAATATCCCACCTAGGATTTGTAGATGACCTTATTATATTTATCAATGGAGGTAGACATAACATCAAATCTCTAATCAAATTTCTCAAAACTTATGAAGACACCTTCGGCCATAAGTTAATTTCTCTAAAAGTTCTTTCTATGTTGATAAAAGAACAACCTCTTATAGAAGTAAAGCCATAAAAAATCACACTTGTTTATCACACAAAAACTTACCAATTAAATATTTGAGATTTTCATCAATAAAGGCAGAATGAAAGCCATTCAGTTTTCTGAGGTTTTAACAAAAATAAGAGACAAACTTAATACTTGGTCTTTTAAAATGATCTCTCAAGCAGGTAGAGCCACCCTAATAAGGTGTGTGCTTCCGTCCATACCTATTTATACTTTAGTAGTGCTAAATCCTCCTAAAATTATTATAACAAGACTTTCTAGCTTATTTAGAAAATTCAACTGGGGAGGTAGCTCTAATTAAAATCCTTATCAATGGTCCAAATGGACATAACTTTGTTATCCATTTGAAGAATGTGGCCTTAACTTTAGGAAAATGGAGGACATATCTATTGCTTATAGTATTAAATTATACTAGAAATTTATGTTTTATAAAGACATTTGGGCTTCCCTTATTAAAATCAAACACAAAAAGGGATTGTCTACAAAATAGTGATCTATTACAGTTAAGAGGATTGATGGTATCAAAAATTTAACAAAAGGTTTCATTCAAAACAAAAAACAAATATGGCAGCCCTAAAAAATAGGGTAATTTACATTCAAATCAACCTATAATGATTGTAGACAAGCTAGACCAATTTATCTTACTTGGAAACTAAATTAGAACATAAAGTGTCCAATGAAAATTTCTAACTTTATTTGAAAATTTCTAAATTTCTCAGCTCCTTTGAAATAGAGATCCAAAGAGCAGGTATGAGGTCATTTTCAGTATCTAAAACCTATTTTTCAGCAGAGGATATCAGCCAACATGTTCTTATTGAATGTGATTTGGCTAAAGAGTTTTGGTCCTTCTTTTCTATCTTATTTGGACTGATAATTAATTAATCTTCTTGCAGATCTGTATTGTGTTCTTAGTGGATGTCTAGTCCTAAAAGATATTACAATAAATATATGTTCATTATCTTGCCTAAAATTATTTTTTAGGAAATATGTAAATCTAGAAATAAAAAGTTATTTGAGAACATCTAAAGTTCTTCCACTATGATTATTCAGAATGTTATTACTCTTGCTTCTAACTTTATTAAAAATGCTATGTTTTATGATAAAATTACTTTAGAGGATCTTCAAATTATTAATATGTTTAACATAAAAACTCTAAAAAATAAAGTTCAGATTATCAAATGTTAATAGACCAAACCTCCAATAGGTTCATTTAAACATAACATATATAGAGCTTCTAAAAATAATCCTCGACCAAGTGGTATTGGAGGAGTTATAGAGACTCTCAAGGCATTTTTATAGCATGATTTGCTAAATCAACTAGTATTTAAACTTCATTCAGTGCAGAGGCTGTGGATCTAGAAGCATGTCTAAAGTTACTATCACATCTAAACATATCAAATGTTATTATTGAATTTAATTGCAAATTTTTAGTTGATATTGTTTTAAAGAAATTAAACCTCCATGGACATCTTTAGAAATCTTTGAGAATCTTGTCTATAAAACCGATTTCCAAATCATCCATACTTGGAGACAAAACAATTTAGTAGCAGACTATCTTTCTTCAAGTGCTTCCATTAGCCAAATTGATTCAATATATTGGTGTTTCAACTCTCTTCCAACATTGGTAAAAGGTCATCTCATTATGGATAGGCAAAATCTTCCAAATATTAGAATTAAAGAAAAAAGATTGTAATGGGGATGTTTTATAAATCCCCAAATTTATATTTTTAAAGCTTTCTTTTAAATGTAATGGGGATATTTTTCTAAATACCCAAATTTCTGATTATTAAAGATTTCTCAAATGTAATGGGGATATTTTATAAATCCCCATATTTAAGTTTCCAATCTAGAGCAATGGGCCCATCCTCTAGAATTAGTTAAGCATGGTTTTGTATGCCACGGAGAGTTTGTTTCTCTATTTTATATAATTAATAAAACACGTGGGGGTTCCATCCCTCTTTGATAAAAAAAATGTTTGTTTGTTTTGTACCTGAATAGCCAAAGGGGGAGCTTTGTAAGAACAATTTTCTAATATTATTCATAGTATATGCCTTTTTATAGTTTAGGCTAGTTTGACATATCCCGTTAGAAATTGTCACGCACCATCAAGACGAACCGATCTCAAGCATCTCTAAGTTTCAAGGCTTCCCATCATCCCGTAAAGGTATAAAGCTATTTTGAGTTTAAATTCATTTGTAGAATTAATTTTTGGGATGTGTTACTTTTATGAGAAACGAACAAGAGTTTTTTTATTTCGAAAAGAAAAATTTTATTTTTAAAATCTGCTTCAAACGAGATGGACATCTCGCTCAATCAAGATTGTCATTTCATTAGAAGGGTCGTTCAAAATGTTTTTCAAACGAGCTTTGATCGAGGGCATACTGTCTAAGTTTTTTTATGTCGTTAGAAGCGAGACTTTTCTAGCTTGGATGAGATGATAATCTCGTTAGAATGACAGTGTAATTTCGTTTGAACGTCGTCGTCACCTCCAAATTTGTGAATGTCCTATAAATACATGTTTCAGGTTCAGTTTCATTAAAACTTTTTCTAGATTCGTTTTTGCATAACTTTTGCGGAAGTTCTTCATTATTTTGTGTTTTAAAACACTTTTTGATTTACAATATACATCCTGAAAATAGTTTTTGTGAATCAGTTTAATCCCTAGAAAGTTTCGTATCCTTATATAAACCTTGTGGAGAGGTACTCCATGGCTAACTTGTGATACCTGAGGGAACTCACTACTAAAGACAAAGGCTGAGGCTGAAGGAGGACTGTGATCTTGTGATTCTATAGTTGTGGATGAAGGTCACCTACGGTAGATTCGTCTACTATAGATTCCTTTATAAAGTTTGTATGTTGCGATTTGTATAATATATAAAATGAATTAAAGGTTCTTCCCTGAGGCGATTTTTCCTGAAAATTTCTTTGTTGAATGATTAATTTGATTTATGTTTTGAATCACATAGTTGCATGTTCTAGGGCCAAAGGATTAAAATTTGGTGAATTGTCATTTGAATTTAATAAGTTAACACCGTCAGATAATTGCGTACTCTCATATTGGAATCTTTGTTGAGTAAATTTATTTCCGCATTCTCATAATGGTATCAATACTTACCTCATTCACAAGACCCTTCATAATTTATTCAATCTGGAGGAGATTCTAGGTAATCTATTCAAACTAGATGATCAAAGAATCTATATAATCCGAGATATTCAGTTTTCCTAGAGAGTTTATTGAATTTAGGATACTCAGGAGTATCTATTCAATATAGAGAGGGGTCTCTCTCTCTCTCTCTCTCTCTCTCTCTCTCTCTCTCTCTCTCTCTTTATATATATATATATATATATATATATATATATGCACACATATATATGTGTGTGCGTGTGTGTGTGTGTGTGTTTGTGTATTCATTTAAATATATGTAATATAGGGAATTTATTAAATCTATGAAGCCTTGGAGAAGGTATTAAATTCGAAAGAGAGTCTAGATAATTAATTTTATCGAGGTGATGGGGGAATATATTCAAATGAAGATATTCAATTTCCCTAGAAAACTTATTCAGTCTAGAATAAAGTCTAGGGATTCTATTCAACCTAGATGATCGGGGAATCTATTCAATCAGAGATTTAAAATTTCCTACATAGTTCACCCCATCAAGAAAATATTGGACAATCTATTAAATCCAGATATAGGTCTTGCTATTCAACCGAGATGATCTGAGAATGCATTTAGTCTGAGATATGAAATATTCCTAGAGAATCTATTACACCAAGGAAACCTTGGAGAATATATTCAATTTTGAGGAGAGACTAAGGCATCTATTCAATATAGATGATCAAATAATCTATTGCATTCGAGATGTTCAGTCTATTTAAAGAATCTATTATATCAAAGAAGCCATAGAAAATATGTTCTAGGGACTAAATTCTACCTTAATGGCTGAATAATATATTTAATATAAGATATGTAATTTTTCTAGAGAATCTGTTCAATTAAGTAAAGCCAATCGAATATATTCAATCCAAATAAAATTCAAGGGAATATATTGCACCTAGATTATTAGAGAATTTATTTTATTTGAGAGGCAAAATTTTCCTATAAAATCAGTCGAATATAGGAAACCATGTAGAATATATTCAATCCAGAGAGGAGTATAGGGAAAACATTCAACCTAGATGATTGGAGATTCTATTTAATCCAAGATATAAAATTTTCCTAGAGAGACTATTCAATCTAAGAACCCTAGATAATCTATCCAATCCAAAGAGGGGTATTGGGAAACTATTCAACTTGGATGAGAGTGAAACTCCCTATATAATCTATTCAATATAGGGGAGGATGATGTTGTGCCATGAATTATTTGGATAAGGATATCAAAGGGTGATTTGATAAGGATTTTTTGGGATGTGAAACATGTGATAACAGATACAACAATATTTTATTTGGGAAATATTCGGGCGAGGTCCCTATAAACTAGTATTAATATGGATGCACATGTAAAATCCATGTTATAAAAGATAAAATGAAGATATATGATGTAATGTAATTCAAAGTGATTTGGCTTTAATTTAAAGTATAAGTTGAACTATATTTAATATTATTGGGGGAAAGGAAAGGGAGAAAGAAGTAGAATAAGGGAAAGTTGTTGAATATAAGTGACTTTTTTGCTGAATAAGAAATATGAGTTTAACTAGGTTGATATTGATTATGAAGAGAACAAATGTTGGAGAGGCAGCATAATGAGAAAGGATGTTGGAGAAAAAGTTCCAAAGTATTTTGAAGAATCATTGCTCCTCTTTATGTCTTTCGTCCATGGCCCGTTGGCTGATATTGTCCATGCATGGGGTGAACTAAAAGATTACATGGATAAAGAGGTTAGGAGAATGTGTATGTTAATAGTCGCTTATAAGACATTGGTTTTAGAGGTTCTATTGTATCTTTATATTTACGAGAGATATAATTTTTTTTTATGTACAAGCAAAATGAATTAATGGTGTGAAATCATGGTTTAATGACTTGGTATGTTTGTTTTTATCTGGTCCCTAAAAATTGATTTGAGGTTATTTTCAATTTAAGAAGATTCAAGGTCATAAGATGATATTGTACATGACATCTAGACTCTTGCATTTTGATAGATAAAAAGTCTTAAGGGTTGTGGTATATGTGGTCCTTTTTCTCTGATTTTGGTTGTATTTGAGAGAGCTAAATGAGTCTTTCCAGAAGAACAATTGATAACGCATGTCTCAATTCTATTTTTTGGAATTATATTGTTACCACTAGCTATATATGGTCACATTATACCCATTATATATCTTGAGTATGAACAAACCTTATGGCCTAACATATGATGAATACGCAAGGAGAAGTGAAAGGATGTTTATGGGGTTCGACATTAGAGTTGAAATTTTCAAATGAAGAGAATGGATAAATTGAGTAAGGTAGTTACGTTGTTGACATGATTATGGGATTATGAAAGAATTTTACACTAATAAGCATGCAAAAATCATTATAGACTTATCAAGAGGGTACCCTTTTAATAAACTTTTAAGGAAACAAATGAGAACTTTTTACCACTTTGTGACTAGTTTACAAGTTCTTAGGATTTGATGCCAAATCCCCGGCCTCGAACGTATACAAACATGTAATTTATTTATGGATAATGAAACACACTATGGAGATAAATAAAGAAAGTGACAAAATACAAGAGTGACACAAAGATTTAGCGTGGTTAAACAAATTTGCATATTATTACACTAAATAATTGTGTACCTGCATACATAAAGCAAACAAAACACCCCCTGATGCATCCTGTTTGAAATAGAAAACAAAATCAAAAACTCATAATATATATCCCACAAAAATCAAACTCATCAAATCTCTCACGTAATTTCTTCTCCCCCTTTTTGTCCGAAATAGACATAGGAGTAAAATCTAAACACGAAGTAAAAAACATGACATAGAAGAAGTAAGATATCATCGCAATGATATATAAAAAACGTATGTGTAATGATAAACTCAAAGGCAAAATCCACCAACTATTTCTTGATTTTTTTTTCAAATTATTCCAAAAAATGTAAATATTACAAATACAACAGAATACCATTATAATATATATGCAAAATATAGAAAAGAAAATCTGGCACACATATATAGGTAAAATCGGCCACAAAAATCGACACAAAATACATAAGCTTTACACACTAGCATAGTATCGATGTGTCTAAACATGTAGATGACAAAAAATAAATCTCCCATAGTCACATAAACATGTAGATGACAAAGTTGATGGGATAATATATCATAAAGCTCAAATATACACGTGAAGATAACGTTCAGAAATCTCATGCATGAGTGTGCGCAAGCATATACAAAGTTGAATCCATAAACCCAATCAAGTCCGAAACAACTCCACGAAAGCATGTTTAAGAACAACTGAACTAACTACAATCATAACCAAATGTCCTATCCACATGGAAATTATGGAGTGAATTTGATTCAAACACACCAATATGCCATACCAAATGTGTAAAACTAAAATACACAATAACTATTTTTTTTTTGTATTTTTCAGTTTTTTTTATCAAATTGAATTTTTTTGTATTTTTCCACTATGACTAAATAAAAGAAAAATATAATGAAAAAGAGTACACATGTCATAACACTAGCAAATATATATCATGAAGCACAATTAGAGTATGACAAATAAAATCATGCAAGCAATCATTTATAATATATAACATGTAAAGCATCATGTGCAAGCATGTGAGAATCAACCAACCTAGCATTTCGTGTCTCCAAAATAGGTTTCCGAACCCAAATAGATATATACCTTATGCTTCGAGATTCAAGAACCAAGGGGACATTAGACTTAAAAAAAGAGACCATTAGAGAATAAATAAATATCATTCTTGGAGAATTGAAGAGGATTTTTGAAATGTTCATTATTGTTCTTGCACCTCCATTAACCTTGGATTGAGGATTGAAAGAGAAGACAAGCAATCCACCATATTAATCATGAAATCAGATCAGACCCATAAGAGGCAAATGTTTATTTGCAATTTCTTTGAAGTTATGATAACCATGTAGAATGGGTGTTAAAATATGATTTAAATGATTTTCTTGAAATATAGATGATTAGAACACATAATGTGTGTAGAATTTTCTAGTAGAGTTGATCCACACATGTAGAGTAGACGAAATCAAATTGTGTATGGTGATGAACATGAAGAAAATATGGGTTTCATGTGAGTATGCATGAAGAACATGAAAAATCTTGGTTTTTGATGAACAAATAATTTGATATGTTCTTGAATGGAAACCATAGTGTCTTTGTGTTATAATCATGTTGGAAATCATCTTAATACATGTATATAACGTCTGGGACAATTGGGTGTAATTTTGTTGAACGATCATGAGAGCTGGGTAAAAGAAAAATGGTGAAAAATGCCAAAGCCCAACGAAGGAGATGACCTGCTATACTTCAAATCAATTAGGCCCAAGGGAAAATCGGTTCGGCCCTTGGGCGAATCAATTTTGTTTTCCCAGATTTGGAAAATTTCCCTTTTTATCCCCTAACTTGTGAATTATTATTTGAGAAACTTTTGGAGCATCCTTTAACCATAATAAGAGATTTATTGGATTACAATATGACTATGATAGGTTTGTGACTTAGTCTTATTGAGAGAATTATGGCGAGGATTAATTGGGAGATTAATTCGTAATGTAATTTATTCGAGAGCATGATAATGAGTTACGGGGATTTCAAATGGATTTATAATATTGACCAGTAGGCTATGATTGATCTAACTATTGAAATAACTTAAGGGATTAACTAGGACCCTTAGGGTAGAGAATAATACTCGAATAAATATGATAGTGAGAATAGTCGTAAATTGATAGTACGGTGAGTATTTTGGAGATATATACTACGTACGAAGTATGATAAAGTTGGGTTGTGTGTATTCCTATTGAATAAATGATAAAGCGGGGTTCAGTTAGATATTTATGTCTAGTTAGCTTGTGTAGTATAGCTAGGTGGGCTAAGTAGAAAGCATTAGGTGGGCACTGTAGTTGAGACGTGAGGAAACTCAAGAGAGTGTACGTGAACCTAACATGTGTATCTAATAACTAATTTTTAAGCTGTGATAAATACTTGATAAATGTTTTTCAAATGTTTTGGGTTCTAACCCTTGCTATAAATATTTTTAAAACCTTATAAACGTCCAGCCACGAGGACGCCATACATGATTATCTATTCTAGGGATGCGTAGCTGCAGCATATGTGGATGCATATAGGATTTGGACTAGACGCCTTAGTTGTTCATTCAAGATTAGGATTTCATTGTCTCAGTATTTCATCTTTGAGCATGTTTCCCTTACAGTACTTTACTCAATTTGTTTAGTTCAAACTGATGTTAAGATTTATTCATTTATCTGTTGGATTTATTATCTGGATTCAAATTTCGTAGCCGATAGTTTATGCAACAAGACATTTATTTATTTTTATCATGTCATGGCTTAGATTCTCTAATAATATGTGAATATTTAATTCTAAATTTCTAGTTATTATTATCTATTAAATGAAAATATAGGGGTGGAAAAAAAAATACCGACCCAAATGAACCGATTGAATTGAACCGAAAATTAAGGCTATTTTGAAATCGATCCGAAAATCGATTCACAAAAACTAAAAACTGATTAAACCGGTCCGGTCTACGGTCCACTGTATTAAAAGACCGATTTGGACCGGACTGGACCAATTCCCATATACATATAGTAAAAATAATGTTATTAGGTTTCTTATATATAGCTTTTAACTAAATGTATATAACTTATGAATTTTTTTTGGAACAACTCTGGAGTCTCGAGTATTATTATTTTTTTAATTTTTGTATATATATTTGTGAGAACAATAGATAAAAACATTTATAAAAAGTATATATATATATATATATATAATAGGGCCAGGACCGAATTTTACCCCAGACCAAATCAAAAAAAGCCTGGACCGAATTAGTAGGTTAATCGAATTAATCAGTCCGGTCTCAATCCAAAAAACTTGAGGACCGAATATTCAGTCCGATACAAAAATAAGGAAAACCTGGACCGGATCGAACTGTGCTCACCCCTATGAAAATATAAAATTTGACATTGTCTTAATTAACAAATAGGTTATTAGTAATTAATGGTTATCGATAGTGATGCTAAGAATGAACCAATTAGGAATCCTATTTAATTTAATAAATAACTGATCACCCTGTATTTAATTGGATGGGGTGTCACAGATTGTATCAGAGCATCAAGTTCTAGTGTCCATAGGATCTGTACAGCTTACTACGATTTCGGCGTAGTGTTCTTTTGATATAGTGCCCTATTGTTAGGACTGTTGCTTTGGACATTTTTACGCATATTGTGTTCTCAGGTTTCATTACTTACTCTCGCTCATCAAAATCAAGACTTTCTCAGCTTTTCAAGCCTCCTCTTTGTCTCGTAAGTTCCAGCTTTCTTCTTCCTCTAGTTTTCATCTTCTGTGAATCGTTCTTCTACTGTAGCTAGGGTTTTTGAGTTTTTCTCATGGCGATGCTTGATAATAAGTCTTTGCCAAAGTTTAGAAAATGTTGCAATAATCCTGATTGTTAATGGAAGATTGTTAATGGAGTTCATAGGATAAACCAGTTATATGGTACCAACTTAGGATTAGCTGGGATTTACTATTGTTATACTTTCTCTCGCACCAGTGGGGGTCTTTTATACTTGAAAGCAAGAAGTCATGATAGTGTGTTGGTAGTAAATCTACCCAATTCCCATAAAGACTATTGGTCTTAAGGTTTTCTTGCCAGAAATTGGCTATATCCTCCCCAATCTGGGGGCATAAGGTACTGGGGTCCTCGAATACCTACCTTTGGAGAGAATTACATAGGTTATTATCACCATCTATTTTTTATTATTTTTTTTACTCCCTCGATGTACTTTCCTTCTGATATTTCCTTCTTCTTTTATAGCAAAAGCCAAGAATTAAGAGCCTGCTCCTTGTGAGATCCGAGCTGCTGAACTTTTGAAAGTTTGGAGGATAAAAAACACTGTAGCTGAGGTGGAACATTCTCGATCTCCTGGATTCTTATTGGAATACAAGAATACTACTTCCAACTTTATTGCTCGCCTAGTAGATGCAATCCCTCATCTAGACGTTCCAGACGAAGGCGTTGGTTGTACTTATGAACCCATTGAGGTATAGGATGAGGAAGAAAGTAGCTTGGTAGATGATCTAGTAGAAGGCAATGAGGAAGGAAGTGGTGAAAATGAGAGAGACGAGGAATAGTCCAGCGAAGAGGACTCTGGTGAAGAAGATATGGCCCCTCTGAGAAGAAGAAACCTGATCCAGGATGACGACGATGATGATCTTATGTCCAACAGGATGAAGTTCCTTAAGCAGAAGGATGGAGACCCTATTGGTAGTTCTAAGGTGGTGGTTCATGAGAAGGAGGTGGAGAGAAAGAAGAGGAGTAGGGGCGAGAGAAAGATAGAAGAGGAGAGAAATAGAGAGGGAGAAAAAAAATAGCACAGGCCTCAAAGGCCTCGATGCTTCCTTTTGTTGTTTCTTTTGAGGGGGCCTCGGTGGCTGCTGCTCCGCAAATTGCCCCTTTGCTGCTAGAAAAAGCGGTGCTCACAGCCGACCGCGAGCGCTCATCGAGCATGGGGGGAGACCAGTTAGCCCTTAAATCTGCCCAAGGGCTTGCTTTTGAAAGTCTTCATTTTTATGCATATTGTGTTCTCAGGCTTCATTCCTTACTCTCGATCTTCAAAATCAAGAATTTCTCAGCTTTCCAAGCCTCCTCTCTGTCTCGTAAGTTCCAGCTTTCTTCTTCCTCTAGTTTTCATCTTCTGTGAATCGTTCTTCTACTGTAGCTAGGGTTTTTGAGTTTTTCTCATGGCGATGCTTGATAATAAGTCTTTGCCTAAGTTTAGAAAATGTTACAATATTCCTGATTATTAATGGAAGATTGTTAATGGAGTTCATAGGATAAACCAGTTATATGGTACCAACTTAGGATTAGCTAAGATTTACTATTGTTATACTTTCTCTCGCACCAGTGGGGGTCTTTTATACTTGAAAGCAAGAAGTCATGATAGTGTGTTGGTAGTAAATCTACCCAATTCCCATAAAGACTATTGGTCTTAAGGTTTTCTTGCCAGAAATTGGCTATATCCTCCCCAATCTGGGGGCATAAGGTACTAGGGTCCTCGAATCCCTACCTTTGGAGAGAATTACATTGGTTATTATCACCATTTATTTTTTATTATTTTTTTCCTTCCTCGATGTACTTCCTTTCTGATATTTCCTTTTTCTTTTATAGCAAAAGCCAAGAATCAAGAGCCTGCTCCTTGCGAGATCCGAGCTGCTGAACTTTTGAAAGTTTGGAGGATAAGAAACACTGTAGCTGAGGTGGAACATCCTCGATCTACTGGATTCTTATTGGAATACAAGAATACTACTTCTAACTTTATTGCTCGCCTAGTAGATGCAATCCCTCATCTAGACGTTCCAGAAGAAGGTGTTGGTTGTACTTATGAACCCATTGAGGTAGAGGATGAGGAAGCAAGTAGCTTGGGAGAGGATCTGGTAGAAGGCGATGAGGAGGGAAGTGGTGAAAATGAGAGCGACGAGGAACATTCCAGCGAAGAGGAGTCCGGTGAGGAGGATATGGCCCCTCTGAGAAGAAAAAACCTGATCCAGGATGACGACGATTATGATCTTATGTCCAACAGGATGAAGTTCCTTAAGCAGAAGGATTGAGACTCTATTGGTAGTTCTAAGGTGGTGGTTCATGAGAAGGTGGTGGAGAGAAAGAAGAAAGAAAAGGAGTAGGAGCGAGAGAATGATAGAAGAAGAGCGAAATAGAGAGGGAGAAAAAAAATAGCACAGGCCTCAAAGGCCTCGATGCTTCCTTTTGTTGTTGCTTTTGAGGGGGCCTCGGTGGCTGCTACTCCTCAAATTGCCCCTTTGCTGCTAGAAAAGGCGGTGCTCACAGCCGACCGCGAGCGCTCATCGAGCATGGGGGGAGACCAGTTAGCCCTTAAATCTTCCCAAGGCTTACTTTTGTGAGTACTCCTTTCTCTACACTTCTTTGTTCTCCATTATACTCTAACATCTCATGCTTAACATGTGTTGCTTTTGTTTTGCAATTTGTCTCTGACTATACTGTGTTGCTCCATGGTTGAGCTGAGCTATCGAGGTGAAACTCAGAGATGGATGAAGCTCTATAGTCTTTTAAGAAGGCTCTGACTGATATAAAGTCTACCTTTGACAAGGAGAGGGAAAAGTCTACTAAGGAGTTGTCCGACCTCCAAAAAGTCAATAGTGTATTGATCACAAACAAGGTGGTAGTGGCAGAGGTGAATAAGGGGTTTGTCACGAAGGTGGAGAAGCTAGAGGAGGAAGCAACAACTGTTTGAGAGAGATGGAATAATAAAGGTTGGGATGTGGCATATGATGATACCGAGCGCCATATTAATTATCTTCAGCGAGCATGCTTCAAAAAATACTGGGATCAAGGCTTGATTACTGTTGACTCCCCCCTTTTCTCCTAGCGTCATCCCGACCGTAATCATATTGAGGTATCTTCGTCTTCTCAACCTGATGCTCAGGATGGCATGGAGCCCATTACTCCTTCTGTGGGAGCTGTATCGGTCAATCCTGAGGGGGGAATTATTTTGACTCGAGGAGCTACCTCAGGTGTTGGTGAAGGTGAGATTATCGTCGACCAAGTAGCTGATAAGGGGAAGGGGCCCTCCATATTTGACCAGGTTGAGGCCTCCTAAGAATTTAGTCTTTGTTCATCTGTTGTATTTTTTCTTCTTCCCTTCTCTTGTATTAGCCTGTGCCTTTTGATTAAATGAAAAGCAAACTTTTCATTTCATTACTGATTCTTTCTACCTTTGTTGCTTGGTTGGTTGGCTGTAGCACATTGATTTAGATGATTATATTCTTGCTAACTCCCGTCTAGGCCAGATTCTTGGTCTGAACATCAGGGTAAGAAACTAGGATTATAAAGAACAATCTGAGGTAGTCGCTAAGCTCAAAGATAGGCTCGAGGAGATGGACGGAATTGGTGACTCTGTGCAGAAGGAGATGGGCGCCTTGAAAGTACAACTTTTGGATGCGTCTGAAATCAACCAGCTGGAGGAGTTATTGCAGAGAGAGAATGATGCTTTGAGAATAAAAATTTCTCATATTAAAGAAAACAAACCATCTGGTCTTCCTTTGGTACTGTAAGGATCCTCCTCCTTATCTGCTATAGTTGGTCAAACTGACAATCAAGCTTCCAGAAGGGAGATTGTCAAGGTAAAAGGAGATGTTAGGCGAGCTTATGTGATAGCCGTGGGTCTCCAGAGAGATGTTACTTGATTAAGACATTTATTTCGAAAGGGTCCTCGATAGGTCTGGGTTGATGGTTATGACCAAGGTTGGAGAGATGCCCCAATAAGACTAAAAGAGGCCAAAGACCTTGATTTTTCTAGGGGATGGCTGAACGTTCTTAAGGAATTGAAATTTCCTAAGGAAACTGCCCTATGGTATAAGTATCAGACCGTTCACTCATTTGTTGTGCGAAATCCCTTCTCGAAGGATGACTGTTGGATCCTCTAGAGCCACATCGAGAAGGCATTGAAGAAGACTTATTTCCTCATCCTGATAATGATCAGAGAGCTCGAGTAATGGACTACCTTGTTCATCATGTTGGTCCATTATAGGTCTTTAAGTATTTCTTGGTCTTTTTATGTAAATGTAATTATATAATTCCTAATGACAGATACAACCGATTATTTATGTCTTGAGCATTTGCTGACTAAACATGTGTTAACCTTATTTATTAATTGCTTAACATCAGTGTTTGACCAAAAAATTACTTGATGGATCTGATCATAGTATGAATGATTAGTACAAAAGATTTTAATCATTTTGGGCTTTTAGCTGACTAAATGATGTTGAGTTTTTGTTATCTCGTGTTTTAACATTCTCCCAGGCCAATATGCCTTAGCCATATCATGCGGTCCACTTTACCTTTTAGGTCGTGTCGTCACACTTCCTTAGGCCTAAGTAGGGCGATGGCGAGAATATACCTGGTTAATAAAACATCCGTCTGAACAGGATTTTTTAACCAACCTAAGTTAGCGACCAACCTTGAGTTGGCTTTATTGCCTAAGGATCCCCTGTAGGTCTTTTATTATTTTTGGAGAAACTCAAGAGGACAATTGTGTTTTCAACAAAGACCTGAGGAAGGTTAATTGTAAACCTTTCTTCATATATTTTAACGATGAATGCCATAAGTCTAGCACATTATTGTAACTATAGGAGATATAGAGAACCTTAGGTACAGTGTTGACTGTAGGTTCCTCCATCAGATGTTCAGGATTAGAAGTGAACATTGTCCTGAACTCATCACAGGAGGACGTGACAGAGGTTCATTTGTGAATGTGAATCTTAACCGTTAGCGAAATTTTGTATCGGGAGATGTAGATACAAGTGGAGAAAATGACTCCAAGTAGGAGATCGACTCGTAATAATAATTAATAACACTCAAAGAGGAAATTTTGATGGATGGCCGAATCAGAGGTTGAAAATGTCATATTTTGTCGATAAGGATGATAATGCACCTTTGTGTGAGAAGCTAAAAGAATCAAAGAATTTGGTCGAGAATAAGACTGAATACAACGGTGGTGGTGTAGCACCACAAAAGGGGTGTGGATACACATCAGGGGACCCATTTAAATGATTCGGATAGTTGAATTCTTACCAAGTGATGGTAAATTTAGTAAGGACTATTATAGACAGTGACATGTTCTTTAGGGCCTAAAAGGATAAGGGAATAATTGGGATAGCCAACAGGAATCGAGTATACTAAAGTCCGAGAGGAGGACAATCCAAACATGGTTAGTAGGACAGGTGATAAGTGGATTATGTGTTGAGGTACATTGTGGGTAGTGAAATCGCACGCGATAATATTATCCGAAGTGAGTAAAGGGACAAGAATACGGTGCCTAGTAAAAGACAACGATTAAAGTAGTTTTGTTTTGGTTTGGGCGGACGTGTTAAGTTCGGAAACCATTTGTGCAGTCAAGACGATTGCCAAGGTGGAAGTTTAAGTTGTATCCTTAGAGGATGAGGCGTGTTTATGTGACACGAACGAGTCACTATATTTTGTTCATTGCTAGATTAGCATGTGAGATGAGTTTAATGCATATAATTATAAACGTTATTATTATGTGAATACTTTTCCCTAGTGTAGCGGGATTTTTATTTTTTTCTTTAATGCTATCCGCGGAGGATGAATGAGTATATAAACAGTGTTATGTACCTTACTGAGGTTACTCGTTGTAGTGATGCGATACGCGAGTATGATATTATCTTTGTTAAAATGATATAGAAATGGTTAGTACGATAGTGGGCAATTATTGCAAGGCTATCGGAGTGGTTGCCTTAGTGCAACATGTTTTTGTTCTGGCGAGGCTTCACCTGTAAGAAGGTCGACCTCGCACTTATATTATCTACCCTAGAGACTTAGGAGGAGATAGTGGGCTCAAGATATTCGATGCCAATGTATGTATAGACTTTGTCAGTATGATTCAGTATATATCGGGTTTACCGTTGAGCGAAAAGATTTAATCCAATATTATGTTCAGCACTCCGGACTTAGTGATAGGAAGAGTGCATTGTTATATCTATCCTCTAGAGATGTGGGAGTTAAGAGTTATACTCTTATTATTAGGGAAAAGGATTTCAAAAATTCCGATTGTATGTATTCGAGGTTTATGGAATGCAATTACCACCAACCAATACTGAACGATAGTGCAATTGGTGAAATATTCTTTGTTAAGTGTAATTACGGGAGGAAATGTAACTTTTCCATTAAGAGACGGAATAAAGGGGTACCTGCTATGGACGGAGGACCTAACGGATTTCAATAACCGACAATGCTAGGTAGTAGTGTATCGGGGGGGTTCCTTATTTGGATTTCTCTTTGCGAGACATCCCACGCATGAAACTGAGCGTAAGGTTGGAAATAAGGAGACGTTTGGTCACTAATCCATGAGTTCGGTACCCCAATCGAAATGGGATCAAGTAATTATGTATGTAAGTTGGAAGTTGAATTTTGTTTTAAGGCCACTGGAGCCGAATTTTGTGGTAAGAAAGCATTGAAAGTTATCACTACGAGTTGAGGGGTGGAACGATAATAAGGAGGATTTAAAAATTTTGATTTCTAGGGTGATTGAGAGTACCCAAATGTCGTAACCGCATTCAGAACACAAGGTGAATAAAGAGTTGGAATGATTTTTAGCATGGATTATCTGGAAAGAACTTTATTATACAAAAGAGATGACTTATAATTATTTTGATGAATAGAGCGTTAGTGATTTATTTTGGTAGTTGTACCTAATTGGGGAAAAATTATCGTACTTATCTGAAGAAGTTAGAAATTTTTTGTTCCCCTTTTGTTGTCATGGAATTTGAATGCCCTATTCCTTATATCTTGTTGGATTTAGTTAGTTCTACAGATGAGTAGCACGCCATTCGCTCTCCCAGGGCGGTCGGGGTGTTGCAAAAATGTGGGCATCTTGGTTATCTGATAATCGAATCGTTCGAGTTGAGGGGACGTGGGAATGGAAGCGTGGAATATATGTTTGTGGGACTAGCATAACGAAGTGGAAGTTA
The DNA here is from genome assembly GCA_949130495.1 of Sambucus nigra. Lineage (NCBI taxonomy): Eukaryota > Viridiplantae > Streptophyta > Magnoliopsida > Dipsacales > Adoxaceae > Sambucus > Sambucus nigra. The sequence goes on from OX422211.1 coordinate 401,757,311, forward strand.
TAGAGTGGATTAAATGTCACATGAAGGGAGACAATCCATACGTAAGTGTGCAATTAAAATAGCACACCCTAATTTGATTGGAAGGCTGTGGGAAGCCATTTAAGAAGGGGTATTCCTTGAATAAAGTATAATTTAATTATTATAAAGAACACTCGGAGCGTAGTTGTTATTAGTCAAGTGTGAGAGCGAACTTGCGCATGCAAAGAGTGATGATGATAGTATGGTGTAAAAGATTCAGGAGTGCGCTTCGTGGAGGAAAGAGCACGGGTCGAAACTTTCGGCATACACCAAGGAAGGAAGGGGGGTATTACGTGTCACTTAATGTGGGATATTTCAAAGGGAAAATCGATGATTAGCGGGATGTAGTGAGTAGTCTCTACATGCACCGCCCATAGGTAAGGTTCGGTTGGAAGAGGAGAATCAACCAGAGAATTTTGTGTTTATCGATAATTCCTGAAATTGGAAGAGGTCGGTAAAGTCAGTAAAGTTCTTGGATGGGTTACCATCCTCAAAACACAACCAAGGGTTCATTCGAACATGTGATTTAATTCGCCCGAGAAGGAAGTAATTGATATTCCTTTAGGGTGGTTTACAATATTAACTAGTATGCCCCATACTTCCTTTGAAAGGAAGGATCGCGCCAGTACATGGTACGGCATAGTATTAATTTCCGAATCGGGATGAGATGTGTGAATCCCACCTTTGATATAGGATTTTAGGAACCAGCGAAGAGAAGGTTTCATTTCGAGTAGGATGTATCACCCTTAGCCAGGGAATAGACGCACAATGATTAAGGATTTGTGGAGCCACGTGAAGGAAGTTTTGGAATCTTGGTACGATGATTTCAGGAATTCTCTATAGAAGCACTCACACCTATTTGTCGTGTACGAGGTGCTTATTAAGGTTTTGGTGTGGAAGAACCTCGACTATTCTTCTTCCGTATGTTTAGAGGTAAGTGGATAATTAAAATTTTAGACCAGTCGAGAATAATCCGATAACTATGGTGGAATTCCACGTCTGTTTTAGGCGAACAAGAGTGGTCAAATGTTCGTATGGTTTTTCTCAGAATGGGAGTCTTGTATATGAATAAATCCGAGTAGTTGTCATGTAGTGAGGTGCGGCCTCCCAATGATAGTGAGATAATGGAAATTTATAATGTATAGGTGTGACCTACGCGAATGTTGTTAGTTGGGAGCACCGTGTGAAGTGTCTCCAATGAGAATGTTAATCAAGCGTGTTGTGAGGCAGGGGTTATAGTGCTTAAACGCCCTACTATGTAGATAGTTTGCGTACTGGAAAGATATCCAGAATTGTTCTACCAGGTAAGCCTTATTTTTCAAATTTCGGGATGAAATTCCGTTATTAGGGGGGAAGTATGTAATACTCCGTATTTTTATTGCTTTTAAATTTAAGGATTTATTAAATTTAATTGAGATAAATTAATTTAATTTTAATCTGGAATGTTGTTTTAAATATTTATTAGCATGACGAGAGTTAGTAATTATTGAAATTTGTTGAATGTTACAGAATGAGTATAGTAATATATGAGATTTCTTTTATAAAATTATCACGTGTGAATAAAATGGCAATTATGAAAATTTAGGTCGGGACGCGCCTGTGTCGTGTCAGGACTAAATTATTATTATATAAAGTGAATAAATTATAACTTGCTCGTATGGTCATTTTGAGTGCGTCAAAGTGTCCGGAAGGGTCGAGATAGTCAGAAAAGTGTACCCGGGGGTTTATTTTGGGTCTCGGGGCGTTTTTAGGCTTAATTAGTACCCCGAGAGGGCGTTTTGGACATTTCGTAATTATGGGTAATTAAACCCACGAATTTGCAAGGGTTATATCAGATGTTAAGCGTTATCTTCTAGGGTTAACATAACCTAAAACTAATAACGGCCATTGGAGAGGAAGGGGAGGAGCTTTCCAAGGAGTTCTAGGCCAAGAACTCCTCCGGTTGCACCGCCGTCACCGCCAAATCGTAGAGCGCGCGAAGGGGATCACAACCACACCTTTTTCTTCCACAAATCATAGATTAAATTTCCAGGCAATTATCTATCTTGCTATTATCAAGTTAATGCTCTTTTATATTGGTCTAGGGTTGATTAGAATTAGTGTTCTTGAAAGAAAACGTTAATTGGAGACGAAATTTGCATGTTGTAGAGGTAGAGATCATATTTCTGGAAATCCATTTCACATGTAGAGGTTGAACCATGAATTTCCATGGTATTAGTGGTAGAAAATCTGGAAGAAACATGGAAGAAACCAAGTTAAATAAATTATTAGGGTTCTTGAGATTTATAAAGATTTTCACCCTTTTATCTTGTTATAGTTGATGAAAACTCGCATATTATACGTAGGATATTGTTTAAAGGGGTATACAATACTTGTAGTATGAGTTGTTGGGAATCTGGGACTGTAACATGATGATTTGGAGGAGTTTGGGGTAAGAATCCCGTAATTGGGTTTTCTGCAGAATCTGCATAACTGCTTGATCGATCGATCGACCCCCTCCTGGAAAACTGCATTTTTGCTCATGTTAGCTTGATCCAATTTTATGCCTTGATTAGGATTGCTAGAACATAATGGGACACAAAAAGGACCTTAATATCATAACCTTAATTTCACGTGTTAAGTCTTATGGAAAAGAAATTAGAGGGGTATATGGGATTCATTAGTACGGTAGACGTGCACACTAGATGAGAGGTGAGAATTCTCAAGAGAGTGTCGCATACTAATATGACTGTTGCATTAGTCGGGAAACATTTTAAATACTTGCTAAAATATTTTTAAAACTGTTTTACGTTCGGGCTCTGGCCCGTTTGCTATTACCTCTGCTCTCTTGTGTATATATATATATATGTGTGTTACAGGTGCCTAGCCAAAGGGGAGTCTTGCTTAGGATTTTTGGATGTAACGCGCTGTAGCTTTTGTGGGAGTTGCAGGCCATTGCTTAGACGACCTCATTGTTGACTCTACTTCTAGTTCAGTTTTATCCAGTGGGGGCATGTTTCGCCCTTTTTCCATTATTTAGTTGGTATTGTCAGAGATTGTAATTATTTTACTTTCAGCATCTTTATTTCGGGATTTATTACTGTCATGACTTTTTTTTTTCCTTTAGTGTTCTACAGTTGGGATTTGTTATTGATGGTTAAACTATTGAATGTTTATTTTTATTCTTTTACTCAATGTGTGACTCTTAACATGTTAATGATTAAAGGTTTTATAATTGGATTTAATTAAATGGAAATAAGGTTTTAAATGGTTTTGACACTTAGCTTAATTAATCAGGGTGTTTAAATTTGAAAATTTTCATTTGCGACAATGATACTAAGAATGAACCAACTGTTCACCTTGATTTTTAATTTAATAAAGGAGTGATCGCCCAGTATTTAATTAGGCGGGGTGTCACATAGATGTCTGTGACACCCCGTATTCCGAAATAAGGGGTGGCCAGCGAAATACTCCAATATAACGGAATCATAGATGGAATCATTCTCAGTATCTCAATAAAAATATAGAGTATCCAGGATAACCACCCAATATTTCAGAAAACGGGTTGCCAAAAATTTTAAATTTAAAGTAAATAAAGGAAAACAAACAACCCAATTCCTGAAAAGATAGGGGAAACCTCCGGGATGTATATATAAATAATACAACAAGAGCAAAATAAGGGACCGGATGTGCAATCGGTCAACAGCCTAAATAACAACATTAAAAAAATTACATTAATTTATACAATACAATTCATTAGACATTTATAAAAGCTTGGGACTCTCGCCCGAGTAAAGAGACCCGATCCTGTCTAGACTTTAACATGAAGACGTCTATACCCAAGGTATCCCGTAATACCCGCAATGCATCACGTCTTGCCGAGGACATCGGAATAGAAATTCAAATCAGGCATCCTTGCGGCGGAGTACCTGAACGGAGAAAAGATGCATATGCAACAAGAAATGTAAACGGGTCAGGGCCCGGTTCTATATGATCACCAGATAAATAAAGAGTATGACAGTTATGAATAATAAATCATGAAGAAAGAGAAATAAGAAGCTGCCTACACAATGTACAAGATAAGCTAAGCAGGAACAATAAAAGAAGTAACATTAAACTACAATCTTCATCGTATGTACCAATTATCTCATATATCTTTTCCTTAACAAGAAGTATATATGTAATTACATTCTTTTGCTATTTATGGCATCTTTATCTCATTTTTACATTTTGTAAAAATCCTTTCCTTATCAGGAAAATAATCATTTTCAAATGCTCTTTGTGGCATTTATATGTGCTCTTTGTGGCACTTCATCATGCTCTTTATGGCATATCAATTTCATCAAGTCCCACTTGATTATGAATAGTTATATTTATATACATATAACGATTCTAAGACCGCCCGTCCGGGTTTCCCCACTGTGCGCGCCCTAAATGACCATCATCTTCCAGGGCCTACCATAAAACAACCTGGGCACCTATATCGTAAGACGTTGGGAAGTGGCCATGTGCCTGCGGGATAGTCAAGACCACACCCGGAATATCCTACCCATCGCAGAAAAATATACAACAATAAACGCTCACATGGCCTATGGACTATATCCACCCTGCGTTAATTTGCCAGGGGGCATCACCTCAAGCGCGAACTTCCCTTATGATGTCATTTAGAGAGGTGTGTTTAAACCATTTTATTTATCATTTTTAAAATCAAGTAAATTATCATTTACTAGTTTCATGATTAAGTAAATTATCATTTACCATCATCATTACCAATTCCAGGTATATGTTTCGTTTTATCCGAAACCATACCTTTTACTTTTTGTAAATAATATAACTTATCATCCGGAGCCATGCTATAGCTTATATCGACATTACAACCTCGAAGGGTAAATAAACTCTTGATTATCTCCAAGTATTTCAGGGTGTTATTTTAAAACCCCAAGATTTATCATCTTACAAAGGAATGAATGAACTAATCAATTTATTCTCCAAACTCACCTTTATGGTGTTATTATGAACCACCAAGGTTAACATAGCGCAAATGAGCTTCCAAAATCTCCCAACATTCTTTTTAGGTGATAATATAAACCATCAAAATTAATATAGCTCAATTGAGCTTCTAAAGTCTCCCAAACATAATACTACCTCTCCTAGTTTTATGAAAATCAACTAGAAGAAAAATGCCTTAACTTCAATTGGCATATCCCCGGAAAACCCCACCAAAACCATTTCTAATCTAGGGTGGTATCTAAATTCATATAGAACTCTAGGACTCTAAGTTTACTTCATTCAAGAAGGTTCCTAGTTCCTATCGAGAAGAAAAATCTAGGAAACAAAAATAAGTTATAAAGTGGAAAAACAGGGGACCGGTCGACCGGTCCCGAGACTGCGGTCGACCGCGTCTCAAGGTTTTGCCTACGAAAGAAAGCAGAAAGCTCAAAATGGTATAGCCAGTCGACCGGTCAAGGGACCGCGGTCGATCGCGCAAGAATTTTATGCCTTTGTGGGAAAGTAGTAAGCTTGCCCCCGAAGGCCCGGTCGATCGGTCAGGGGACCGCGGTCGACCGATCGTGGCAGACCTAGGGTTCTTTCATCTTCAAAAACTACACCCAAATGATGATTTACATTTTCCCAAATCTCAAACCTTATCCATCTTAAACTCAACCAACAATCTTTATCTACCCAAAGATTTTCCTATATGATTTACAACCATCAAGACCCACAATTTCTTTAACATAAATCAAGATTAGGGTTTAAATCCCACAAATTCCACATTTAAACCATAAATGAAAATACACAACTATCATACAATTTATACATCTTAAATCACATATTTGCAAGTAGAATACTTGCCTTAGGGTTGCAAATTCTTATTTATTTGTAGAAGAAGCATCAATCCATCTTCAATCTTCATTTTCTCTCTTCTTTCTCCACTTTTCTCTTCTTCTTTCTTTCTCTCCTCTCTCTCTATATGTTCAAGACATAAAATGGGAAAAATAAGGGGTTTAGGAAAGCTAAAATCGTGGCTTAAATTAAAACTCCTAACTTAAGTAGTTAACACCACATTCAAATGACTCCCAAATACGTATTTACGTTAAAACCAGGTAAAAGTGCTCAAAATACAAAAATGCAATATGGCACTTATTTTGACTGTCTCGCACCTTCCGAGACTAACTACACCCTCTAAACTGGCATCCGGAAATTTTGTAAATTATTTTGAGTTCCAATTTCATTTAAACCAAAATGCCATTTAAAATACATGACACTACAAACATGCAACCTAATGATATTTACTTTCACATACTGTAAATATGCATCAGTCTAGTAAATATTAACTTTCAATTCATTCAATTAATATTTACTCCAGTCCCCATATATTATATAATTACCTTATGCGGTAAAATTAATATAAAATGAGCCTCCCAGAATCGAGGGTTGTTACATACTCCCCCCCTTAAGAGGGAATTTTGCCCCCAAAATTCGGGCATACCCAAATCTCAAAAAGGGTATACAACTCTAAACTAGGATTCTACCATCCTAAACAAACCCCTCGTCATCACAGTCATCCTAAATGGACCCGGACCAAGGTCAATCGATCTTAGCCTACATCATTTGTGCTCTAGCGTAGCACAAAGCATTCTTCCCTAACTTATCGATTCTACCGTCTTTAAAACGGAAGAAGATACCCTCACAACTCGGCATAGATTGCTTTACTCCCTCCTCGGGGATATTTATACCAGCTCTAATTGGGATAACCCCAACACAAATCAACTTCCCTCGCATTGACATATCTCATCAAGTCATATGGCTCAAAAGCCAAATCTTAAAGAATCGACACAAGACCACTCCAAGTCCAAGGAACATATTACCCGTTGGTTCCATCCAACGAGTATACAAAATATTCTACCGACCACGCTAGGCCACTTATGATACCATGCCTTAGAAAATGATCCACAAAGCCATTCAAAAGATTAATGGTTGTACGGAAATCTCTATCCATTCGATTATTGCCCCCATCTACTATATATTCTAAGGCGTTCGCTTCGAGGTATGCCTTTCAGCATAAGTCAAATTCCTTCCATACATCCATCCACTTTAGAGCGGTAGGATACACGCTATTTCCATACAGTTCCCATTTCTTCATGGAACTTTAGCCAAACTTCTGACATGAATATCTTGTCTCAGTCCACCCTATTTTAATAGGAACCCCTCCACGGTTCTACCATTCCTCCATCAATAATGAGGCGTACTCTTCTACATCTAGTCCATCCATAATGGACGGGAATGCAACAGTCTGGTCAAACGATCAACAATTTACTCAAAGAGGATCATGACCATAACGGTTTTGGCACTTCAATACAACCGTCTATGAATATACCCCTCTTCATTCCACCGATACTCTTCTTTGCACAAGTAGGTGAAATGGTCAATCACAGATCGGAATGCTCTCGTTACAGAGTCTTTCGAGTCATGCTCATTTCATTTGGCTTTCCATGCCAACACAAATATCTCCGACGAGTTTCTTACTCGACGCATCTACTACCCCAATCGAATTTCCTTAGCGAATGAGAAAAATACCCAATCACTAGTTCTCCTGAAATCCGAGCACTAACTCGATTTCTCCCATGACCTATTGCAACAACTTGTTGCTTCGCGATAAAGACTAAATTTCCCTGCCCAGGAAGTAGTGCCTCCATTTCTTTAAGGCAATTTCCACAGTAATGATTTTTTTTTTAAATTCAAGCGTGGGATATTACTTCCCACAAGTTTAAGCATGTGAGACGCATAGACAACGGGTCCATGCTCCAGTATTAATACTTCCTGCTCCTGAAAAAGACTTATTCATTAAACTCGCTCTCGAGATCACTATCATGAGCTCAGGAGTGAAGGTCAACCCGTCCCTTAACTACCCATAAGTAAAGTCGCCACGTAGCAACACATCTAAGAAAGCCCTTATCGTCTTCGGCCAAAACCACCCAAACCTCTCGAGACCCCATAAATCTCGTTCCTAGGGATCTAATCCCACATAGAGTTAACCCACAACTCATTCGTGGTCAACTCCTTACCGCCTTCCTAAATCAACATCACTTGCCCTAAGGGCCTTATGTTCTAATAAACCTAAGGTCGATCTACAAGTATACATCCTACCTAAGTCGCAGATAGATAATACTAAATATATCCCTAGTGTCCAAGACCTATCTCAAATTCTGACAATTCGCTCGGTTTCGTGCGTGGGACATCTCGTCGAAGCGAAATCCAAACAAGGAACCCTCCCATTACACTACTACCTCGCATCGTTGGTCATTAAGATGTGACGGTCTAAGATACATGATCGGGATCGGTACAATTCTAATTTACAATCCAACTTCTAACAACAAAATAAATAAGTAAAAGAGAAAGAAAAGGATAACGTCTCTCCAATCACGACATCGTTAAGTGTTCATGCAACGGAGTGTCTCGTCGAAGCGAAATCCAAACAAGGAACCTCTCCGACACATGCCTACTTAACTAGTTGATCATGGAGATAAGCGTAACATGCATAAACAAGATAAACAATCAAACACTCACACAAGATAACTAAACAAATAACAAAATCTCCTACCTACCTCGATTCACCTCTATAAAGTCTCAACCTGTATCCAGGGGAGAAATCATAGAACAACTAGTTCCATTTTGAACTAAAAGTAAGATAGCCTTACAATTTTATTTGCTTACTATTGCACCAAACCGACCAAAATACATACTCGCATAATGTACATAAAACAAGAGAAAGGAAAAATAACATCTCTCCACTCCTAACGTCGTTAAGGTTCACGCGTGGAGCGTCCCGCAAAAGCGGAATCCAAACAAGTAACCCCTCCTATGCATTACTACTTAACCTTGTTGGTCGTGGAGATAAGTCATAACATCCACATACAATGCAAACAAGCAGCAAAAATATTTATATTAGTTATCACATATAGCACATATGCCTTTAAAATATCATCACTCGTTTTATAACGAGTGAAGAGATCATAAAACTTCCCTTCCACGGAAGTCATATAGTTATCTTTCTATAATAATGTCGACACTATTACAAACTCAATAGGCACACCCGAATCTAGAGTAGATATAATACTACTCTATCTTATTCTAAGGAATACACCACCCACTAATAAGGTGGAATTCCCACCAATAATTTAAGCCAAGCACTCCGGGTCAATACTAATGAATCTATGCAAACCAATTATTACTTCCCTCAACTTCCCAACTAGGCACTTTATTTTTTTTACCCTTGTTCTTCCAATCAACGTAATGAAAACGTGTGGTTCTTCCACATCACTATAGCCCACGTAGTTCCTTTTACTTTCTCAATAAAAGAGAACACGCTCTCGGCATCCTCTTCCTCAGTTCAATGAAACCTTCCCAGGCGGATGTCCACCAATGCGGTTTCATGATCACTGCCCCATCAGAAGCGTTTACGACACTTATTTTGGAGCCTATCATTCCATTGGGGGCTCTCACTTATACCTACCTTTCTTGAGTGCACGATCTCCCTAATCGTACAACTCTTCTTCACATGTCAGCCTCTAACTGAGCCTCGCGTGAACACTTGAGGATCTTACCTTCTCCTCCTTCCAGTTACCCCAGAGAAACTTACGATAGGAAGTATCTACCGGGTTCCTCCATGGGCAAAACTTCCAGCACCCACGAATAAGGTAACTACGTTCCCATCGTTTTCATACTACTCCTACGGGTGAAGGATTCTCCTCCATCATACTTCTGGGAACTTCTCTACATCAATTTAACATCGCTTGAATTCTCAAGCTTAGTACCACTTCCCACTTCTAGCGGTACTTGGGAAACTACATCTACTGTAATTAGTACTCGTAGTAGCAAGATAAAAATGCAACAAAAAGGGAGCGACCTCCAAAGCGGTCCTCATCTCCGACCACAATTTACAGTCCTTAGTAGTTCCTTCTCATGGTGCCCTCACAACGAACTTCCTTGGCGTCCTCCAATCGAACTACTGTTCTCACACGAATGCGCAGAAGATTCTATAGATTCTACCTCATGGCAGAAGAACGAAATCTCACAAGAGAAACCAACGATCTTAATCCTAAGGCTTTATGTCAAATCAAGAGCAACGCTGAAACTTAAGGCGTCCACACAGATTCCTAAGGACTCTAGAACCTGATGCTCTGATACCATCTGTGACACCCCGTATTCCGAAATAAGGGGTGGCCAGCCCAATACTCCAATATAACGGAATCATAGATGGAATCATTCTCAGCATCTCAATAAAAATATAGAGTATCCAGGATAACCACCCAATATTTCAGAAAACGGGTTGCCAAAAATTTTAAATTTAAAGTAAATAAAGGAAAACAAACAACCCAATTCTTGAAGAGATAGGGGAAACCTCAGGGATGTATATATAAATAATACAACAAGAGCAAAATAAGGGACCGGATGTGCAATCGGTCAACAACCTAAATAACAGCATTAAAAAATTACATTAATTTATACAATACAATTCATTAGACATTTATAAAAGCTTGGGACTCTCGCCCGAGTAAAGAGACCCAATCCTGTCTAGACTTTAACATGAAGACGTCTATACCCAAGGTATCCCGTAATACCTGTAATGCATCACGGCTTGCCGAGGACATCGGAATAGGAATTCAAATCAGGCATCCTTGCGGCGGAGTACCTGAACGGAGACAAGATGCATATGCAACAAGAAATGTAAACGGGTCAGGGCCCGGTTCTATATGATCACCAGATAAATAAAGAGTATGACAGTTATGAATAATAAATCATGAAGAAAGAGAAATAAGAAGCTGCCTACACAATGTAAAAGATAAGCTAAGCAGGATCAATAAAAGAAGTAACATTAAACTACAATCTTCATCGTATGTACCAATTATCTCATATATCTTTTCCTTAACAAGAAGTATATATGTAATCACATTCTTTTTCTCTTTATGGCATCTTTATCTCATTTTTACATTTTGTAAAAATCCTTTCCTTATCAGGAAAATAATCATTTTCAAATGCTCTTTGTGGCATTTATATGTACTCTTTGTGGCACTTCATCATGCTCTTTATGGCATATCAATTTCATCAAGTCCCACTTGATTATGAATAGTTATATTTATATACATATAACGATTCTAAGACTGTCGTCCGAGTTTCCCCACTGTGCGCGCCCCTAAATGACCATCATCTTCCAGGGCCTACCATAAGACAACCTGGGCACCTATATCGCAAGACGTTGGGAAGCGTCCATGTGCCTGCGGGATAGTCAAGACCACACCCGGAATCTCCTACCCATCGCAGAAAAATATACAACAATAAACGCTCACATGGCCTATGGACTATATCCACCCTGCGTTAATTTGCCAGGGGGCATCACCTCACGCGCGAACTTCCCTTATGATGTCATTTAGAGAGGTGTGTTTAAACCATTTTATTTATCATTTTCAAAATCAAGTAAATTATCATTTACTTGTTTCATGATTAAGTAAATTATCATTTACCATCATCATTACCAATTCCATGTATATGTTTCGTTTTATCCGAAACCATACCTTTTACTTTTTGTAAATAATATAACTTATCATCCGGAGCCATGCTATAGCTTATATCGACACTACAACCTCGAAGGGTAAATAAACTCTTGATTATCTCCAAGTATTTTAGGGTGTTATTTTAAAACCCCAAGATTTATTATCTTTCAAAGGAATGAATGAACTAATCAATTTATTCTCCAAACTCACCTTTATGGTGTTATTATGAACCACCAAGGTTAACATAGTGCAAATGAGCTTCCAAAATCTCCCAACATTCTTTTTGGTTGATAATATAAACCATCAAAATTAATATAGCTCAATTGAGCTTCTAAAGTCTCCCAAACATAATACTACCTCTCCTAGTTTTATGAAAATCAACTAGAAGAAAAATGCCCTAACTTCAATTGGCATATCCCTGGAAAACCCCACCAAAACCATTTCTAATCTAGGGTGGTATCTCAATTCATATAGAACTCTAGGACTCTAAGTTTACTTCATTCAAGAAGGTTCCTAGTTCCTATCGAGAAGAAAAATCTAGGAAACAAAAATAAGTTATAAAGTGGAAAAATAGGGGACCGGTCGACCGGTCCCGAGACCGCGGTCGACCGCGTCTCAAGGTTTTGCCTACGAAAGAAAGCAGAAAGCTCAAAATGGTATAGCCGGTCGACCGATCAAGGGACCGCGGTCGACCAGTCGTAGCAGACCTAGGGTTCTTTCATCTTCAAAAACTACACCCAAATGATGATTTACATTTTCCCAAATCTCAAACCTTATCCATCTTAAACTCAACCAACAATCTTTATCTACCCAAATATTTTCCTATATGATTTACAACCATCAAGACCCACAATTTCTTTAACATAAATCAAGATTAGGGTTTAAATCCCACAAATTCCACATTTAAACCGTAAATGAAAATACACAACTATCATACAATTTATACATCTTAAATCACATATTTGCAAGTAGAATACTTGCCTTAGGGTTGCAAATTCAGATTTATTTGTAGAAGAAGCATCAATCCATCTTCAATCTTCATTTTCTCTCTTCTTTCTCCAATTTTCTCTTCTTCTTTCTTTCTCTCCTCTCTCTCTATATGTTCAAGACATAAAATGGGAAAAATAAGGGGTTTAGGAAAGCTAAAATCGTGGCTTAAATTAAAACTCCCAACTTAAGTAGTTAACACCACATTCAAATGACTCCCAAATACGTATTTACGTTAAAACCAGGTAAAAGTGCCCGAAATACAAAAATGCAATATGGCACTTATTTTGACTGTCTCGCACCTTCCGAGACTAACTACACCCTCTAAACTGGCATCTGGAAAGTTTATAAATTATTTTGAGTTCCAATTTCATTTAAACCAAAATGCCATTTAAAATACATGACACTACAAACATGCAACCTGATGATATTTACTTTCACATACTGTAAATATGCATCAGTCTAATAAATATTAACTTTCAATTCATTCAATTAATATTTACTCCAGTCCCCATATTTTATATAATTACCTTATGCGGTAAAATTAATATAAAATGAGCCTCCCAGAATCGAGGGTTGTTACAATGTCTTTAGCAATGACCTAAGAAATGACCTATAAAAACACCAAACAGTACGTGGTCATTTGACACAATAAAGGAACGACCCTTTGTGGGACCTATCAAACGACATGTGATGTCATTAGAAGGGGACGTTTGAAGGACATATCAATTCATTTGAACAACATTGACTTATTGTTTGAACAACAAAAGTGAAAAAAATATTATTTTAAAAACCTCTCCTACAGGTCTTCCAAAAATTATTTTAACTTAGAAAAATGCCTTATTTTGTTATAAAAACAGTTTCAAAAAATATCCAAATACTACTGTAAACCAAATTCGAAACTTAAACACGATTCTTAGCAAAATCAATCTTGTAGATGTTCGTTGTTGAAGAAACTTGATATTCGAATCCGTCGAATTGAACAAATGATTGTGACCTTCTCTCAACGGTTGTATCGATATACGACATACTTAACGTAAAATCAGGACTACAGAAAATATGTCCTTACAAATCTCCCCTATGTTTATACCGGTACAAAATAAAAACAATCCAAATTATCAATTAAATGCATATACAAATCTAATACCCTCCCATGAACCCAAAAATAAAAAGATACTAAAAATGAAAGTCTTCGAAAAAATCTTCAACTTTAAAGTCCTTCAAACCAAATCTCTTTGCTTTCCTTGCGCCTCTTTTGTTTGCTTTCCAAATTATCATCAAAGTTCTACACACAAGAAACAAGGAAATTACCTTCGTGATGTATCAAGTTTGAAATGAGATAAAGCATAAATCAAAGCAAGTAAATCAATCAATGATCAAATCAAATCAAATCCCCTCCATAATGCAAACTCTCACTCCCCCATAATTCATAATTCGTTATCCCCATTTTTATTTGTTTGAAATAGATAAGGAAAAGAATAAACCAAAAAAAGTATTGTGTGTCACAACACGCATAGCAAATATATAATAATTCAGCTCATGCAAGGATATACTTAAAAGGCTTTCACAAACTCTTTTTGATTTTCCAGGAAAAGATCATTTACAAAAACAGCACACACAATGAATTTACACTAAGAGAACCAAATGTGGAAACAAAATGAATGGGTGTGAACATATTCAATAGGTAAATCAACTCAAACATACATAACATATGTGCACGATGAATATGGAAATTCCTAACGAATGAACTCAAAATCGTCCGTAGGTGTAAAGATGTTGAATTTAAATTCCAACAACTCAATTCAATCAACACATTAAAGTCAAAGGATTTCCACACCAATAACGTCTTAAACTATGTAAACTTTTTCAAGCCTTTATCAGGTAGTGCAAACCCGTTGATATGTTTCCAACCAAACTCCCTCATATATAATAATGATCATATTTGACTATTCATTCTTTTATTTTGAATTATAATATCAAACTAAACTAGATTGGCCTTGGTTACTTTTTACAATGCCACACTTTTTTGGCTCTTTTCTAACGGTGGCTTTCACGCAAAGGTTAATTTCTCCATTGATAGCCCTTTTCTCGTGTTCACTCGTCATTTTTCCATTTTCAACAAATTCTTCACGAGCAACGTTTCTTACATGCACTACTTTCATTGTCAAGTTTTATCGCATTTGGTTCATTTTAAAGACAGGATTGAGATGGAAACACTATGACCAACATGTGATACACAAGTACAATAATCAAACAAATCTATGCATACGTGCATTAAAGGAGACTAAGAGTCAAACATGTAGAAAGTAATCGCAAATCTCATCTTAATGAATCCAAACATTATAAAGCACATGGATGAAATGATGTATCATGTCAAAACACTATGAAATAGTCACATGGATATGGAATGATGTTGTGACTTGGTCATCCTAAATGTTCATCCATAAATAGTGTAAAATGAAATAACAAAAATCTTTTTATCCTTTTTCAAAAATTTTATCACAATAATTTTTTCAGCTTTTTCAATTTTTTTTCAAAAAAATAGAAATTTTTTTTGTATTATTCCAAAAATTTCAAAGATAAAAATATTTTTCTGTTTTTTGAAAAATATATCAAAATGGAAAAAAATAAATACAAAAGTGGTACACACTAGCAATATGCATAAAATATCATCATTCAAATCATCATATGCTAGTAAACAAGTCTAAACCTCAACCATCAGGTGCGGAGGAGTTTTCCAAAGGTGGTGACATCCTATGAACAACATCCATCAAATCGTGTGAAGTCTTAACTAAAACCTTAACTTGCTCTAGAATGTGTGGAAACTCTCTCATGTGATGTGCAGGATCATGCAAAGTATCATGTGTTGGAGTGCGAGTAGGAACATGTGTCGTGGAAAAACGTAGAAAAAATTTGTGGGACACACTACCCAACTTAAATAGAATTTCATAAGGTGTCCTCTCTTCTTTCAATATGTGAAAACATACACTTGTCTAGGAACACTTCTCTCAAAACCTCTAAGATTCACTCTCCTATTGGGAATCGGGCGCCTAAGTAGGTTAGGTTAAGAGCCATACGGATCAATCACAAACTCGGTAACCGACTCGGGTGCAACATGGAAAGTAGACGCACGGTCATGACTTTTCCTAATCTCTCAACATTACCCAAAGTGGGACCAAGGAGAATTTTTCCCACCTTCTTAGATTTGTCTTCTATAGTGACCTTGACCTCCAAGGCTCGTTCGACATATCTCTAAAGTTGGGACACATGATCTTCAAGTTCACTCTTTTCCCGGCCGAAGACGATCAACTGCTCACTTAAAGAAACATTCACCTTATCGAGTTCACTCACCGACGCCTCACATCCCCTCAAAACTTCTATCTCTTCGTCTTTAAGGTCTCGGCGTATAAATATCTAAATGCTTTTTGGAGATCACTATAACCCCCCCCCCTTTCAATCTCACTCTCACATTCACTTGAAACACTTAAATCATCCTCGAGGCTCTCACGTATACAAGTGTCCTCATCATCGTGAGAAAAAATAAATGTTCTCACGTGACTAGCCATAAAGGCAACACACATACCATGTGATGACTCATCCCCAGAATCATTGACCTCTTCATCACTATCACTAAGAGTGACTGTTGTAGAAATTTTCTTTCCCTTTATCTTTAGCATAGTGGTACATTCAAACGCTTTGTGCCTTTTGCCCTCGCACTCAAAACATCTCGCCTCTTCCTCTTTCTTACCTATCTCTTTGGCATCTTCTTTATTTTTATTTTTCTCAAATATCTTTTTATTGAAAGAATTTTCTTTGGAAAATTTGAGAAACTTTTTATTTTTTTTAGCAAGCATGGCCACATCATCAAATTCAAAATTGCCCTCGAACTCACAAACTCTCTCGTTCTTCTTCTTCTCTTTCTCCCCAGACACTTCCTCACCATTTCTAGATTGTGCCATAAGTGCAATCCCTTTATCCTTAGGCTTAACGATTTTGGGAAACATGTCGATCTCATAAGTTTGAAGGTCTCCAACAAGTTCTTCTAACCTAATTTTATCTAATATCCCCAACGAATTTAAAACAGCGACCTTAGGAATGAAATGGGATGGGAGTGAGGTCAAAATATTTTAACAACTCTCGTTTCATCAATTTTATCACCCAAATTAAAACTCGTGTTGACTATGTTCGACAACCTAGAATAAATCTCGTCAAAACACTCGGACTCTAAGAGGGTGAGAGTCTCAAACTGGGTGGCCAAATTTAGTAATTTATATGCCTTAATTGCATTGGTACGCTCATGTTTCAATTGGAGGATATACCATATCTCTTTAGACATGGTGCATGTCATAATATGGCTGAACTCGTCAAGGGTGATCACTCCAGAAATAGCGCCAAGGCCATGGGAGTTATAGGTGCTCCATTTATAATCATCCTCAGTCCAGTCCGACACAGGTTTGGTAGTGGTAACATTTTCAATGGTGATAGTGGGAGGAGTCCACCCTCTTTCACAAATAATCTAGACACGTTCATCAGTAGCCTTTAAACTAGATTTCATGCGGGCTTTCCAATGGGCATAATTTGTGTCATCAAAGACAGGAAACCGATTATATAAGTTCTCCATCAGGAGAAAAAAATTGCGAAATTTTTAAAAATCAATTTTTCAAAAAAAAATGATATAACAAAAAAATTTCCGAAAAAGAATCATTTGATAATGAAAGCAGTGAGCTTTTCTGAATCAAATCAATTTGAATGTAAGTCCATGAGCTTTTCACGAAAAATATCTTTTTGAAATAAGGAGATTTGCAAAGACTCAATGTGAGCTTTAAAACAAGAATTTTCATTTTCAAGAAATTTAATTCTTTTTACAAATCTCAAATTTTATTCCTTTAAATTTTCATTACATTTGTTAAGCCCATTTAATTCCTCTTGAAAATCAAAAATTTTATTTTCATTAAAATTGGACAAATTTTCATTAAGACGTCCCATTGAGAAGAAAAAAAATATGAGAGTGATAAAAAAATTGAACGACCTAAAAAGGTAAGGAAATACAAAAAGCCGAAAAACGGATCTTTAACGCGATAACTTAGCGCTCCGGCTCTGATACCAATTTGAAAGCGGTGAGCTTTTCTAAATCAAAGCTCTGATACCAGTTTGAAAGCGGTGAGCTTTTCTGAATCAAAGCTCTGATACCACTTGTTGTCGCGCGAGGCCCCCAATTCTAAAATATTATTTCCTTTTTATGTAAATCGATGCGGAAGCGGTGTGATGGTTCAACTTTAACACAACAAATTTTAATTTCTTAAACAAATTAAAATTACACCAAGTGAAGTAAAATTAATCAATTAATATATTCACTTAAACCAATTAATTAATCCAAGCCCTAGAATTTGCCTAAGTAAATATTATCAATATTCCGAATGTTAGGCCAAACCAATTTTAGCAAATGACTTGAATTAACTACACAATTACCCAATATTTAATTTAGTCCCAAATTAAATGAGTGTGATGATTTAAACTAAATTTTATCTTGAATTATTCTAAACATGCGTTCTACGTTATTTTGCAAGATAAAATAAATCAATCACACTACGCCGCGATGTACGAGGAAAAACCCAAGACGGAAAACAACCTCGGACGGACCTAGCCACAAATCCACTAGATACGGAATTACAAGTACAAGACAAAAGACTTACAACACACGACCGGATCCCTCTCAAGCCCCGATGCTTCTTCTTGTAGACACCTCTTCCTAGCGGATAACCTTGGAACTCCACCGCGGTCTCGGAATCCACCGCTAGGACTTTATATGGTCACCGTCACCCATACATGGAGCCTTTCTCCAAGTGGGTAGAATCGCAACAAAACGTCTTCTTCTTTGATGGATGTAGAAGCAAACCAAAACTTCTCTTTGAAACGGAAGAGATAAACCGGTGCCAAACTCCAAGCAATTTATATGTATATATGTGAACTTGGATAAACAATATGGGTGTAAAACTAGAGTGTTAAGTAAATTTCTCTTTGAAATTCTAACTCAAAACATGATCTTTTTCTCTTTTTGTTTTTTCTCTCAAAACACTCTCTAAGAGTTTGTATGATATGAAAAAGATGCCCTTGAAAAATGGTTTCCCGCAGTAGATAAAGTCTGAAAAAGTTGGTTAAAAATTTTTCATATCATACAAACTCTTAGAGAGTGTTTTGAGAGCAAAAACAAAAAGAGAAAAAGATCATGTTTTGAGTTAGAATTTCAAAGAGAAATTTACTTAACACTCTAGTTTTACACCCATATTGTGTATCCAAGTTCTCATATATACATATCAATTGCTTGGAGTTTGGCACCGATTTATCTCTTCCGTTTCAAAGAGAAGTTTTAGTTTGCTTCTACATCCATCAAAGAAGAAGACGTTTTGTTGCGATTCTACCCACTTGGATAAAGGCTCCATGTATGGGTGACGGTGACCATATAAAGTCCTAGCGGTGGATTCCGAGACCGCGGTGGAGTTCCAAGGTTATCCGCTAGGAAGAGGTGTCTACAAGAAGAAGCATCGGGGCTTGAGAGGGATCGAGTCGTGTGTTGTAAGTCTTTTGTCTTGTACTTGTAATTCCGTATCTAGTGGATTTGTGGCTAGGTCCGTCCGAGGTTCTTTCCCGTCTTAGGTTTTTCCTCGTACATCGCGGCGTAGTGTGATTGATTTATTTTATCTTGCAAAATAACGTAGAACGCATGTTTAGAATAATTCAAGATAAAATTTGGTTTAAATCATCACACTCATTTAATTTGGGACTAAATTAAATATTGGGAAATTGTGTGGTTAATTCAAGTCATTTGCTAAAATTGGTTTGGCCTAACATTCGGAATATTGATAATATTTACTTAGGAAAATTCTAGGGCTTGGATTAATTAATTGGTTTAAGTGAATATATTAATTGATTAATTTTACTTCACTTGGTGTAATTTTAGTTTGTTTAAGAAATTAAAATTTGTTGTGTTAAAGTTGAACCATCACACCGCTTCCGCATCGATTTACATAACAAGGAAATAATATTTTAGAATTGGGGGCCTCGCGCGACAACAGATAAATTAGAGCAACCTGCTCTGATACCAATTTGAAGAGGTAAAAATCCTGAACGAAAGATCTGATACCAATTTGAGGATGAGAGATATCGATTATTTCTTTAATTTGCAAATTTCCAAATAAAACTTATTTAATTAGAGTCAATATTTAATCCAAATTAATAAAATGCTAATGATGTATTTATGTGGACAAATAAAACTTGCAATCACAAATCAAGCGACAACCAAAGTCCTGGAAAAAAAACCTTTGGGGTAAAACCTTTTATTTTATTATTTAACATAAATCGCATCTTATAATTACATAATGAAATCTACAATGAATCTCCCGCAGAGAATCCACATAGACCTCAGCATAGCACCAACAAAGATTCACTTGAGAACCTCAAGAATCGCAACTCCTCCCTAGTTGTGAATACCCTCGAGTATCCCTAATGATAGAAGTCGTCAATAATAGAAAATAGTCCCCGCAAGAACTATCAATACAGCAGTAAAGATATTTTCTCTACAAGAAAAACTTAGACAAGAAGTGTTTTGGGTTCCAAACTATTCACAAACATATATCGGATCTTTTGTGTGAATTAAAAATAATTATTTGTGCCCTAAAATAGAAGACTAAAAGTCTACAGATTGGCAGTTTTCATTTGGTAAAAGTCTTAATGAAAAAGTCTTCCAAAATACGTATTTATAACAAAACAAAATACTTGAGGCGGTGGAGGTCTTTCAAATGACTTATTATTGTCATTTGAACGACATTAGATGTCATTAGCATGACCCATAAAAATACAAAATAGTACATTGTCATTTGAAACAATAAATGAATCACCCTTTGCGCGATCTATAAAATGACATGTGATGTCATTAGAAGGGGTCGTTTGAATAACATGTCAATGTCATTTGAACGACAAAAGGAAAAAAATATCATTTTAAAAAGCTCTCCTACAGGTATTTCAAAAATTATTTTGACTTAGAAAAATGCCTCATTTTGTTAAAAAATAGTTTCAAAACTATCATAAACCAAATTCAAAACTTAAACACAATTCTTACCAAAATAAATCTTGTAGATGTTCGTTGTTGAAGAAACTTGATATTTGGATCCGTCGTCTTGAACAAAAATCGTGAGCTTCTCTCGATGGTTGTATCAGTATACAACATACTTAATTTAAAATAAGGATTATAGAAAATAAGTCCTTCCATATGCTTTCTGGTCAACTTCATTAATGGTAGGACAATTCAGGAAAAAATATCCAAAAAATGTCGATAGTAGCTTGCAAGACCTAGAAAGCTTCGTAGTTCCATATGGTTTTAGTTGGATATACTTGTATACCTACTTTTGTAACTTCATGTGCAAGGAACTGTATTTCTTTCATGAGAAAATCACATTTACTTTTCTTTGCGTATAATTGATATTTACGGAGGGTTTCCATCATAGATGTTTTTCATGTTTTACCCGAGTCTTGGAATAAATTAAGATGTCATCTATAAAGACGATCACAAACGGATCTAGGAAAGGTCAAAATATTCTATGCATTAAATCTATTAAAGCAGTAGGGGCATTGGTTAAACCAAAAGATATGACCAAAAATTTTAAATGGCCATAGCGGGTTTGGAAAGCAGTTTTAGATATATCTTCTTCCTTCATAAGTAGTTGGTGATATCCAGATCTTAAATTAATTTTGGAAAATATCTTTGACCCTCGCAACTGGTTACACAAATGGCATATCCTAGGCAATGGGTATTTATTCTTGATAGTAAGTTGGGTTCAATATTTGGTAATCAATACATAATTGAAAATATCCATCTTTCTTTCATATGAATAAAAGTGGAACTCCCTAAGGGATGTGCTGGGCGTATAAATTATTTTCTGAGAAGGTCACCCAGTTGTGTTCTAAGTTCTCTTAACTCCAGAGGAGACATACGATAAGGGGGTATTAAAATAAGGGAAGTTTTTGGCAACAGGTTGAGGAAAAACTTAATCTCTTGAGGCGGAGGTAATCCAAGTTAATCTTCAGGAAACACATCTTTGTATTGGGTCAAGATATTGGAAAGGAAAGAGTTCACTTTTTCACTTATCCGAAAAAGTAAAGGTTGGTGGGGATTTCTTCTTTAGAAACAAAACGAAGTTTAATGGGGTGGTTTGAATGTTACCGTCTTTGCATGACAGTCAATGCGGCAAAAGTTAGGGGATAAAATGTCCATTCCTATTATTAAATCGAATTTCGCCACATCAAGGTCAATTAAGTCTACGATTAATGTCCTGGCACAAAAGCGTAAGTTATGACGTTTACAAAGCCTATTGGTAATGAACATTTTTCCTGTTGGCATTCCTATAGTAAAAGGATAAGCTAACGAACTATAAGATAGTTTCAACCTAGTCAGACATGGCTGAATAATGAAAGAATGTCTGGATCCAGAATCAAATAATACATGTGCAGATATATTATACAAAATGAGATTACCTATTTGGATTTTTCACTGGGGGAATGGGGGGAATTCGGACTTTGGTTCCTATTAACTGATTCCCACTTCTTTTCACGGGATTTAGTTGTGGCAGAATGTTAAAGTTGTTAGTTGGATTTTTGAACGAAGGTTTAACAAAGTTAGGGAGAGTAAAAGGAGGAGGCATTTGTATAATTGGGCATTGGGGTCTCAGGTGTCCTACTTAGTTGCACTCACGACAATATACAAAAGGTCAACTGTCGTTGTGCTGAATTTGACTGAATGTTCGGCCATCCTTCGGTTTGTTGTAAGGGTGATCTCCTTGATGTGGTTAGTTACTAATAACATATGGATTTCGGGAAAGGTTAGAAATTTGAGTTGGGTTAGTAATAGTGTTATTTTTCTTTATAAGGGAGGCTATATCAACTATTCGATTAAACTCTCTGACCTACAAAGGGATGATGAAGGATTTATAATTTGGCGTAAATCTCGTTCAAAATGCCATAACTTGTTGGGTTCGATGTCAACATATTCCTGGGAATATCGAGATAATTCGGTAAACATAGCCTCATACTGGGACAGTGTCATTTGTTTTTGTTGTTATAGGTTTAAAAAGTCTACTGTTATTTGATTTCCTACGGTCTCTAAAAAGTATTTGTTGAAGAAAAATTCTTCAAATTGTTCCCAGGTTAGTTCATTTGCATTTCGGGAACATAAAATGAACTTCCACCAGAAATTTTCTTCTCCTTCAAATAGATATGAATCTAGCTTTGCCCTAAGTTCAGGGATAATTCCAACCCCAACAAGTACCTTAAGAGTCCGTTTGGTTCGTGGTGAAATATTTTTTACCGCGTCAAAAAATAATTCACCTAGATAAAATATGTGTTTGGTTGGGCATTTAACACGGTGAAAAAGTGAGGTGAAACTTTAACCATTTTAAACCATGGATAAAGTGAATAATTTAACAGGTAAAAACAATGGAATTTATCTTATTACCAGACTAACCTTTCATATTTCCACTTATAACTATCACACATTCATTTCTCCCTCTCAATTAACATGATCATTAAGTATTCATTTAAAAAATATATTTTTTTATATTTCATTTTTTATTTAAAATAAATAAAAATAATTTTAAAAAATAATTTAAATAATTAAAAATTTAAAAATAAATTAAAAAATGGAATAGTTATTTCTACACCCTCTATGTCTTCCCCCACACCCTTTTCAATATTTAAATACTAAAATATCAAAAGACCCTCTATACATATATGATTTGAACAAATATAATCTTTTGCCCAAAAATCTATTACTTCAAAAAACGTAATATTATGGAAAAAATAAAAACATAATATTTTGAAAATTAAAATCCTAATATTCTAGAAAATTAAAATTTTAATATTCTGAAAATATAAAAATTGTAAAAGTTATTTTTTCATTTAAAATCATTATGTTATTTATAAAAAAAAACATATCATTTTTTATTTAAATGGACGTTGATAACAATCTGTTTTGTTATTTATTTAAAAAAAATAGACATTCTTTTTATCATTTCTAGTTAAAAACTGTTTCTTTTATTTATTTTAAAAATTGTTTCGTTGTTTTTTTTTTCACATAAAAACTGTTTCTTTTACAATTTTAAAAATAATCTTTTTACTATATAAAAAAATGGTTCGCGTCAGTGGTATGTATAGAGAGTCCGACCACTTATACATGCCATTGGCGCAGACCAACATATTAGCAAAAATGCTCTGTGCCAGCAGTATGTATAGGTGGTCGGACATTTTTTTATTTTTTTATTTTTTTTATGGGAATAGCTATTCCCACACCCTTTGAATAATAAATGATAATTGTGCCATTAAATTTATAAAATCTAAGTGTCCAATTTTTTCAACTTCCAACTGAAATAAATACATTTGATAAATATAAAAAATTACATTTTCAATAAAAAACTGTTTTTATAAATAATAATAAAAAAACAGTTTATAAAACGTAAAATCTTATCTATTGGTTTTATTAAAAAACTGTATATAAAAAATAAAATTATTTTTCTTAAAAAACTGTTTTCCTAAAAATGTATTTTTTTTATTTACAAATTTATTTTTGGTTAAAAACCGTTTTTTTGTATTATATTAGAAATAATCTTTTTACTATTTTTCTGAATATGTAATGGAGAGGGATGTGGCCTATCAGGCAAAAAACGTGAGTGTCGCATCGTACAAGACTAGAGACCAGTCGCTGTATTGGAAGGTTCCGTGGCATATTGATGGGGGTCTGCGCCATGAGATGAAGAGGGTCGCGCCCCTGTATTCGTTAGGTCTGCACACCGAGTTCAATAGGGCCGCGCCCTAGGTTGATAGGGACCACGTCATGTAAGTATGTAGTGTAGTATACCTTCCGTGGTATGGTGTTATATTTGTACTATAAATAAGCCCCCAAGTCGTAGTGCCAAGAGAACACGATTGGGGTTGCGGCTTAGTTCAGTCTTCTTATGTGTCGTGGTGCTTCAAAGGCGACGATTCATCTTTCGCGCTCTCTTATATAAATTATTTCTGGTCGTCCACGTCATTACGTTTTCAAAACTTTGAGAGAAAATCAAGAGCGAATTATGTTCTTCCTTTCTATTGCATTTTCTGACAACCTTCTGTGACAACCCGCATTCCGAAATAAGGGGTGGCCATCCCGATACCTCGACATAACGGAATCATGGATGGATATCATCATCAGCATCATAACAATAAAATAGGTATACGGGTTAACCACTCCATAAATCAGAAAGTAGGTTGTCAAAAATTTTGATTAAGTTTTTTGTTTTTGAAATAAATCAAACAACCCAAATCTGATGATAGTGGAAATTCAAAGGAACATATAGATAAATACCAAAACAACATACAATAAAAGAACCGAATAATCTGTCGGTCCACAGTTACATTCAAAGTGTTTCCACAATTCAATATATTCACTTACTACATTCATTAACAAGTACAAAAGATGGGCCACTAGCCCGGATGAAAGACCCGATCATAACTATATTCCAAAAATGAAGGCGTCTAACAAACATCCTATAATAATCCGCAAGGTCATACAGCTCGTCAAAAGCATAAGAGTGGGAAAAATCATAACGGACGCCCTTGCGGAGGAGCACCTGAGCGGATACAACAACATGCATAACATGGAAAATGAACTGGTCAGGGCCCGATTTATATATGATTCCCAAAAGAGTAAGAAACATGATAGATATGGACAATGAATCATAATTAATGTAATTGAGAATCTAACAACCTAATCATAAAATGTTATGATTCAATTATTTAAATTTCTAACAGTTATTAAATTAAGCAAGAGAAATTAAATTAAATCTCAACTCTTCTCATATCTTATCATTTTCCATTCCTTAATAGGAATATAATTACCATCACATATCTTATGGCAATTTACATACCTCAAGTCCCACTTGAGTTAGAAAGGTTATATTCTTATAGATATAACGTTTCTAAGACCGCCCCTCCGAGTTTTCTCACTGGGCGCGCCCCTAAATGACTATCATCTTCCAGGACGTATCTATACAAGACAACCTGGGCACCTAACGTACTCGGGAAGTGGCCAAATGCCTGCGAGTGAGTCATAACCACACCCAAAATTACCTCACTAGCGCAGAAAAATATATACAAACCCCGCATATGGTCGAGGACTATAGTCAGCCTGCATTTAATAGTCAGGGGACATCACCTCATGCGCGAGCTTCCCTTATGATAGCATTTAGAGAGGTGTGTTTAAGTAATTTAACAATTACCAATTAAATCTCATTTTCATTACCATGAATCTCATGTATTTCATTTTACTTGAAACATTTATCTTTGAATATTTCTTATTCAATTTCATCATATAATTAGGTCCCGAAGTATTCTCTAAACGATCTCCCAAAATCTAATAGCTCCCAAGGTTTTATATACCTCAAAAGGCATCTAAAATCTCCACATATGGGCTTAGAACTCCAACTTTAACTAATTTACCAAAAGAGAAGTGATACCTAAGCATCAGTTTAAGTACCCCTGAATTAACCCCAAGTGATCCCATTCAACTATAGGGTAACGACCAAAACTCAACTAAAACTCTAAGTTTACTTCATGCAAGAAGGTTCCTATTTCCTATGTAAAAGAAGAAATCTAGGAAACAAGAATAATTTTAAGAGTGAGAAACAGGGGACCGGTCGACCGGTTCGAAGGCCGCGGTCGACCGTGTCTCAAATCTTTGCCTTCGTAGGAAAGCAGAAAGTCCAGGAAAAGGGGGCCGGTCGACCAGCCGAGGACCGCGGTCGATCGCACGCCAAAAATCAGGCCTTAGTGAGAAAGCAGTGTGCCCTCCCCGAAAGCCCGGTCGACCGGTCCTGGACCCGCGGTCGACCGGTCATAGCAGACCCAAAAACCATTCTCGCTCAACAACAAGTCTCCCCGTCATATTGCTACCAACTGATTTTTAAATGCATCCCACACCCAAAATCTATACCAATATCAATTCAAATCAACCTCCAAGAAGTTAAAACCCATGAATCCACTAAAAAGCGCTAATTTCTTAAACCATGCATAACCACAACTATCAATGCAAATTACTCTACTTAAATCATAAAATAGCAAGTAGAAAACTTGCCTCAAGGTTGTAACTTCAGATTTGGTGAGGATTGTAGGCAAGATCAAAAACCCAAGCTTCAATCACTCTTTCTCTCCTTAGGTTTCTTCTTCTCTTTCTTTCTCTAGGTTTACCAATTTAATTAAGGGAATAGTGACTTAGTTCAAGACATAAATCGTGGCTTAGGCTTGAAATTCCAGCATAAGTAATTAATACGCGATAAAATAATACGCAACTACTCATTTAAGTTACTACCAGTCAAAAGTGCCCGAAATCTCGAAATACAATATGGCACAAAATTTGACTATCTCGCACCTCCCGGAACTAACTACACCCTCCAAATTATCATTTGGAGATTTTATAATTCATTTTAGGTTCCGATTTCATTTTAAGCCAAATGTCATTTTTTTTAAATCATATGACATTACAAAACATAACATAGCAAAATTCATCTCTACGTATGGTAATTATGAAATGTCACAGTAGATATTAAGTTTTCTTCCTTAAATTAATACCTACTCCACATATCAACAATTTATATCTAATTACTATATCTAGCAAATTAAATATAAAATAGCACCTCAAAAGCGAGGGTTGTTAATACTTCCCCCCTTATGAGAATTTTGTCCCCAAAATTAAAGCATACCTTGGATAAAGAGATGCGGATACTTTTCCCGCATGTCATCCTCGCTTTCCCACATCGATTCCTTGGCGTTATGGTGACTCCATTGAACCCTCACCAAGGGCAACACACGAGACCTTAACCTACGCTCCCCATGCTCTAATATAGCAACCGATTGTTCTTCATACGAAACATCGGGTTGCAAATCAATATCCTCAAAAGGAATGTGCCAAAGCGCACCTTCACATCTCCTATACTTCTTTAGGGAGTAAACATGGAATACATCATGAATTTGTTGCAATGGTTCCGGTAAAGCAAGTCGGTATGACACTGGACCGGCCCTTGCAATAACTGGAAAAGGTCCAACAAAGCGCGGCGCAAGCTTCCCCTTCTTACCGAAACGCTTTATCCCTTTCATGGGCGACACCCGAACCAAGACTTGGTCCCCAATCTCCAATTCCATGTATCTTTGACCCACATCGGCATGGCTCTTTTGACGGCCTTGGGCTATACTAATGCGATTCCGAATCAATTCAATTTTTGAGGAAGTATCTTGGATCATTTCAGGCCCAAGAAATCTATTATCACCCACTTCCAAACAACAAGCGGGTGATCTACACGGTCTCCCATACAAAGCTTCATAAGGTGCCATTCCAATTGTGAATTGGTAAGAGTTGTTATAAGCAAACTCCACCAATGGGAGATATTGTTCCCAACCACCTTTGAAGTCAAGCATACACATGCGAAGCATATCCTCCAACATTTGGTTTACCCTTTCAGTTTGGCCATCTGTTTGAGGATGATACGAAGTGCTTAATCTCAATTCGGTCCCCATCGCATCTTGGAAACTCCTCTCCAAAAGTGGGAAACAAAAATTTTGTCTCGGTCGGAAACTATATTCAAAGGCACCCCATGGAGTCTCACCACCTCCTCGATGAATAAGCGAGCATACCGAGCAGTGTCATAATCTGTCCGTACGGGTAGAAAGTGTGCCGACTTTGTCAAGCGGTCAACAATCACCCAAATAGAATCACATCCACTTTGTGATCTTGGCAAGCCTATAATAAAATCCATCGATATGCTTTCCCATTTCCACACCGGGATCTCTAACAGTTGCAACAAACCTGTCGATTTCTGATGATCAATCTTGACCAATTGACAAGTAGTGCATTGGGACACAAATTCTGAAATATCCCTTTTCATACCTGGCCACCAATATTGACGGCGCATGTCCTGATACATTTTGTCCCCGCAAGGATGAACCGTGAACCTAGACCCATGAGCTTTAGCCATCACTGCCCGTCTCAAATCTCCTTCCTCCAGAACAATGAGTCTTCCATGGAAGCGTAATCCACCCTCAGAACCAATTGAGTAGGACTACGCTCCCTCAGATAGCAATCGACGAATATGGTCCTGACACCCTTTATCCCTTCCTTGGGCTTCTACCACCCTTGCCACAATGGTAGGAGTAACGGTCATCACCGACATGAATGCTCTCCCCACTGCATCCTCCTGACGGAGTTCCTTCCATTTAGCTTTCCAAACCTCAGCTAATTCTCCCTCGGTCTTCCTACTCAAGGCATCCTCTACAACGTTCGCCTTACCCGGATGATAATGAATATCAAATTGATAATATTTCACGAACTCTAACCATCGTCTCTGTCGCATATTCAAGTCCTTCTGTGAAAATAAATATTGCAGCGATTTATGGTCCGTGAAAAGACTAAACTTCTCTCCCAATAGATAATGCCTCCATATTTTCAAGGCAAAAACAACTGTGGCTAGTTCTAAGTCATGCACCAGATAGTTTCTTTCATGGGGCTTCAACTTATGGGAAGCATAAGCGATAGCCCGTCTCTCTTACTGAAGTACACCTCCTAATCCTTGAAGAGATGCATCGGTGAAGACTAGATATTCCAATCCTGGTTTTGGCAATGCAAGGACCGGAGCCGAAGTCAATCTATCTTTAAGCTCATCAAATGCAGCCTGACAAGAATCATCCCAAATAAAGCTCACCCCTTTCAGGGTCAAATTTGTCAAAGGGCTAGCCATTTTAGAGAAACCCTTGATGAACCGACGGTAATAACCCGCTAAACCCAGAAAACTACGAACTTCGGTAGGTGTCGTGGGCTGGCCCCACTCCCTCACTGCAGCTACCTTGCCTGGATCCACCGATACACCCTGGGACGTCACCACATGACCCAAAAACTGTACTTCCTGTAACCAAAAGCCACACTTCTCAAACTTGGCATACAGTTGATGGTCACGTAATCTCTGTAGGACCAACCTTAAATGCATAGCATGATCAGATTCCGTTCGAGAATAGACTAAAATGTCGTCAATGAACACAATAACAAATTGGTCCAGGAAATCCCGAAACACCTTGTTCATGAGATCCATAAATACAGTGAGGGCATTGGTTAGTCAAAAGGGCATAACCAAAAATTCATAGGACCCGTACCATGTCAGAAAAGTAGTCTTGGATACATCCTCCTCCCATATCCTCAATTGGTGATACCCCGTCCTCAAATCGATTTTGGAGAAGTACGTCACTCCTCGAAGTTGATCAAATAAATCATCGATACGAGGTAAAGGGTATTTATTCCGGATGGTGGCCTTATTCAATTCTCTATAGTCCACACATAACCGCAGAGAACCATTTCTTTGTTTAACAAACAACACTGGAGCACCCCATGGCGATGTGCTACGCCGAATAAATCCCTTCTCCAACAACTGTTGAATTTGATCTCTTAGCTCCCTCATTTAAATAGGAACCATTCGATATGGAGCCCTCGCAATAGGCCTCGTTCCCGACGCTAAATCGATCACAAACTCAATCTCACGGCTAGGAGGCAAACCCGGTATTTCTCGAAAAACATCCTCAAAGTCTTTCACAACTGGAATGGAATCCAAGGGAACAACTACATCCCTAGAAGTCTCCTCGGCAATACAATACAAATAAGTACTAGTACTCCCCTCTAAACGAGGTAAAACTACCAAGAACATTTCTTGTCCCGGAACGGCGAAGACTATACTCTTCCCGTAGCAATTTACTATAGCATGATATTTCATAAGCCAATCCATACCCAAAATCACGTCATACCCGACCATGTCGAGGACGAGTAAATCGGCCTCAAAGCATAGATTACCGAGAGAGATTTCTATATTTTTACAAACAAAGAAGATGAGTGAACCATCACCCATAGAGGACTCCACACTAGTAAAAGTTCTTTCAGCAGATTTAATCAACTCGGTGGTATGAGCAAAGCTCCTATAAATGAATGAATGCGTTGCACCAGTATCAAATAAAACACGACCCATATGTCCCTGAATAAGGAACTTACCCTCAATGGCTGGCGGTGCAGGTGGAGCTGGAGGAAGCATAGCATCTTGAATATGGTAGACCCTACCATACTATAACTGACCCTGTTGTGGAGGAGCAACTGGGTTAGGCACCTGTGGAGGGAACTGAACGTACGGCTATTGTGGAGCTCGAGGAAACTATCTCCCAATCAACTGAGGACATTCCTTCTTATAGTGACCCGCTTCCCCGCATTGGAAACACTGACCTATCATATTTTCAGCATTTCGACCACAATTATTTTTAAACTGATTCACACCTTGGCCCTGTTGGCCTCTGCCTCCTTGACCCCCATGTCCTGCTTGTTGTTGTGGGGCACCTTTACCTTGCCTATTATTATGGTTCCCCGAATTAAACCCACCAGAACGTTGCCTCTTCGACAAGTCCCCCTGTTGGGGATCCCTTTCTTTCTTTTTACTGCCCGAAGGTTGGGATGAGGGAAAGACTCCTCCTCCAATCCCACTACCTCCCGGCCTTCCCGCTTCACCCACTACTGAGGTCTTCTTGCCACTTAGCAAAAATAATCTATGCTCTTGGCAATGTAATAGAGCTGCATTCATCACATCCCCAAAAGTCTGTAAAGTCGGATTACCCAGCAAGTGTTGCCGGATCCTCCAGTTCAACCCTCTCATAAACTTCGAAACTTTCTTTTCTTCGGGAGTTATTTCATCCGGTACAAAACTTGCTAACCGGGTGAATTCCTCCTCATATTCCGTTACTGACCTCTCCCCTTGTACAAGGTCCTGCAACCTCCTTATCATCTCCCGTTGAATGATGGGAGGAAAGTACTTATGATCGAACAAAACCCAGAATTTAGAGATCGACATTGTATCCCTCTGTTCTGGTGTAGTCACGGACTCCCACCAGTGTAATGCGGCCCCAACCAGTTTAAAAGTAGCAAGGACTTGCTTCCTGTCCTCACCACACTCCACCATACATAGATGGCGTTGTATATCTTTCTTCCATTGATTCGCCTTTATAAGATCCGAGCTCCCATCAAATTCCGGGGGCTGACCCTTTAGAAAAGACTCCCTAGCTCTCTCCCACGGAGAAGGTCCGGTAGGAACTTGGGCATCTGGCGCTCTCTGCTGAGCCTGTGGCGCTTGTTGGGCCACTGTTGTCATGGCCGCATTAACGGCTTGAGCCACTATATTCGCCACATTCGCGGCATTAAATGTTCCTTGTGGCGGCGGAGGAGGACCAACATCCTCATCTAAGACCCTATTGCGTCTCGCCGGGCGACCTCTTTTAGGCGGCATCTGAGATGGAGAAACAATAGAGTTAGAATTTTACTTAAAACAATCTATTTGTGCAGAAGATCGTAAGCATAAGCAACAAAGCAGTCCTAACATTAGGATCTATGTCAAAGAACGCTACGGCAGAACGTGACAAGTCCACAAAGATCCAAAAGACTCTAGAACCTGATGCTCTCATACCATCTGCGACAACCCGCATTCCGAAATAAGGGGTGGACAGCCCGATACCTCGACATAACGGAATCATGGATGGATATCATCCTCACCATCATAACAATAAAATAGGTATACGGGTTAACCACTCCATAAATCAGAAAGCAGGTTGTCAAAAATTTTGATTAAATTTTTTTTTTGAAATAAATCAAACAACCCAAATCTGATGAAAGTGGAAATTCAAAGGAACATATAGATAAATACCAAAACAACATACAATAAAAGAACCGAATAATCTGTCGGTCCACAGTTACATTCAAAGTGTTTCCACAATTCAATATATTCACTTACTACATTCATTAACAAGTACAAAAGATGGGCCACTAGCCCGGATGAAAGACCCGATCATAACTAGATTCCAAAAATGAAGGCGTCTAACAAACATCCTATAATAATCCGCAAGGTAATACAACTCGTCAAAAGCATAAGAGTGGGAAAAATCATAACGGGCACCCTTGTGGAGGAGCACCTGAGCGGATACAACAACATGCACAACATGGAAAATGAACGGGTCAGGGCCCGATTTATATATGATTCCCAAAAGAGTAAGAAACATGATAGATATGGACAATGAATCATAATTAATGTAATTGAGAATCTAACAACCTAATCATAAAATGTTATGATTCAATTATTTAAATTTCTAACATTTATTAAATTAAGCAAGATAAATTAAATTAAATCTCAATTCTTCTCATATCTTATCATTTTCCACTCCTTAATAGGAATATAATTACCATCACATATCTTATGGCAATTTACATACCTCTAGTCCCACTTGAGTTAGAAAGGTTATACTCTTATACATATAACATTTCTAAGACCGCCCCTCCGAGTTTCCCCACTGGGCGCGCCCCTAAATGACTATCATCTTCCAGGGCCTATCTATACAAGACAACCTGGGCACCTAACGTACGTCGGGAAGTGGCCAAATGCCTGCGAGTGAGTCATAACCACACCCGGAATTACCTCACTAGCGCAGAAAAATATATACAAACCCCGCATATGGTCGAGGACTATAGTCAACTTGCATTCAATAGTCAGGGGACATCACCTCATGCGCAAGCTTCCCTTATGATAGCATTTAGAGAGGTGTGTTTAAGTAATTTAACAATTACCAATTAAATCTCATTTTCATTACCATGAATCTCATGTATTTCATTTTACTTGAAACATTTATCTTTGAATATTTCTTATTCAATTTCATCATATAATTAGGTCCCGAAGTATTCTCTAAATGATCTCCCAAAATCTAATAGGTCCCAAGGTTTTATATACCTCAAAAAGACCTCTAAAATCTCCACATATGGGCTTAGAACTCTAACTTTAACTAATTTACCAAAAGAGAAGTGATACCTAAGCATCACTTTAAGTACCCTTGAATTAACCCCAAGTGATCCCATTCAACTATAGGGTACCGACCAAAACTCAACTAAAATTCTAAGTTTACTTCATGCAAGAAGGTTCCTATTTCCTATGTAAAAGAAGAAATCTAGGAAATAAGAATAATTTTAAGAGTGAGAAACAGGGGACCGATCGACCGGTTCGAAGGCCGCATTCGATCGCGTCTCAAATCTTTGCCTTCGTAGGAAAGCAGAAAGTCAAGGAAAAGGGGCCCGGTCGAGGATCACGATCGATCGCACGCCAAAAATCAGGCCTTAGTGAGAAAGCAGTGTGCCCTCCCCCGAAAGCCCGGTCGACCGATCCTGGACCCACGGTCGACCGGTCATAGCAGACCCAAAAACCATTGTCCCTCAACAACAAGTCTCCCCATCATATTGCTACCAACTAATTTTTAAATGCATCCCACACCCAAAATCTACACCAATATTAATTCAAATCAACCTCCAAGGAGTTAAAACCCATGAATCCACTAAAAAGCCCTAATTTTCTTAAACCATGCATAACCACAACTATCAATGCAAATTACTCTACTTAAATCATAAAATAGCAAGTAGAAAACTTGCCTCAAGGTTGTAACTTTAGATTTGGTGAGGATTGTAGGCAAGATCAAACACCCAAGCTTCAATCACTCTTTCTCTCCTTAGGTTTCTTCTTCTCTTTCTTTCTCTAAGTTTACCAATTTAATTAAGGGAATAGTGACTTAGTTCAAGACATAAATCGTGGCTTAGGCTTGAAATTCCAGCATAAGTAATTAATACGCGGTAAAATAATACGCAACTACTCATTTAAGTTACTACCAGTCAAAAGTGCCCGAAATCTCGAAATTCAATATGGCACAAAATTTGACTATCTCGCACCTCCTGGAACTAACTACACCCTCCAAATTATCATTTGGAGATTTTATAATTCATTTTAGGTCCCGGTTTCATTTTAAGCCAAATGTCATTTTTTTTAAAATCATATGACATTACAAAACATAACATAGCAAAATTCACCTCTACATACGGTAAATATGAAATGTCACAGTAGATATTAAGTTTTCTTCCTTAAATTAATACCTACTCCACATATCAACAATTTATATCTAATTACTATATCTAGCAAATTAAATATAAAATAGGACCTCAAAAGCGAGGGTTGTTACACCTTCCAAGGATGTGTGTGGTGGTGCAAGGCGGTTTAAAGCTGAGCATTGCAAGTTTCTTAATTTCCAGGTGATTTTTCAACCAATCATCTTTTTAAATAACTTTTGTTGCTCGTAATTATTCTTTAAATACACAAACACATGAGCTTCTACGTTGCTTAATAGAAATTTAGGGTTTCAATTGAATAATCTGCTATCACCCTAGAATCGAACACACAAGAATGATAAAATAATTATTATAATTGTTTGAATCAATCTTCGTATGCTGAGCTGAACCCTTGATCTTCAAGATGCTTGGACAACATAGCACGTATCCGTGTTGGATCCCATGAAATCATATAACTGTTCTTGTTGTTCATAATCAAACTCCTCGTATTCTGTGTATTCGATCTTAAAACAATTAAATGTTAGATACCTAACTGTTTAAGAGAGAGGCCGCGGCATGATTGTATATCAGTAATCTAGGGTTGTATTTTGGATATTCCGTTTTGGACCCTAGTCGCGTCATACAGTGGGCATTGGCTACGGCCATTTAGTTTTTTAGATTTATCGTCTGTGGCTCTCTAGCGTATAGTCGTGAGTAGTCGCGATACTGTAGACCATATCCAATCAATTTGTCATGGCAATAGTTGTCTTTTAGGGCTCTGAATCCCCACACTTGCATTTTGAATAATCTTCAAATTTCAAAGAATCAAATATACATTCATGAGAAAGAATTGTAATTGTTGCTAGAATTCCCTGAATCGACCTTTAGTAATTTTAGAGATAGCTGAGACCGGTAGGGTCAGAGGGTAATCCCT
Source organism: Sambucus nigra (assembly GCA_949130495.1). Taxonomy (NCBI): domain Eukaryota; kingdom Viridiplantae; phylum Streptophyta; class Magnoliopsida; order Dipsacales; family Adoxaceae; genus Sambucus; species Sambucus nigra. The sequence continues at coordinate 401,792,781 of OX422211.1, forward strand.
TAGGTTCAGTGAATAGGGTCAGCAGTATTTTAGCCCATTAGCAACTCCAGTAGGGAAATAAACCGCATTAAATCAATATGTCGCGGAGCTAATTGTCTTTTAGGGCCTAAACCCACTTAACATTTGTCAAGTCTTATCGATCACTTCTATTCAGTATTCGTATAACTAATCTTGCCTCGGCTTCTTAAAGTCTCTTTCGAACCATATTGGCTACGGCGTCTAACTGCGAACTCTACTTTTCAGGTACTGCTGTCCATATGAACTTTGACCCAGACGAATTTCTGAGAGGTTTCTAGGCAAAACACTTTGGAGCTTCTCCCCCTGAACTTCCTTTTGTGCCTCCCCTGAGATCAATACGGCCTTGCCAATTAAGATATTGCCCCAACCACGTGATACTAGACTCAGACTTCGCAGACTCTTCCTACAAGAAGGATTTTAAGGCCCCACCAATGGAAGAGGAAGCCAATTCAAGCAATAATCCATTGGGTGCAGGAGCTCAGTTCTCATTATATGCATTGTATCGTACAATATAATCATGCCTAAAGAGGCGTACAAGTATGAGAATAAAGGAGAGTACATGATGATTGATGATTCCGATGTGCCGGAGAGGTGGCCGCGATGTGGATGAACAACCCCCAAGTTGTATGCTGAGGTTGTGTAGAGAGAATAGGTACTGTAGATCCTACCCCGGGTGTGTGTGGAATCGATCCAATTTCCCCCCTTATTTTCGAGGTGTAGTCCTCTATTTATAGGAGATATGCTCATGTGCAATGAGAACGTGAATATTTGTTTGATGCATGGTAATATGTTCGGAATTTTTTTTACTAATTGAGACGGTTTCATAGTTGGGAACTATTTTTTTTAATTCTTTTAATTGGAACACTTTTTTCATAGTTGGGACTCTTTTTTTTAATTGGGACTGTTTTTTTTTATTTAGGGCTATTTTTTTCAATGTTGATTTTTTTTTTAATTGGGACTATTTTTTCCTGTTTGAGAACTATTTTTATTGTGGACTACTGTTTTTATAGTACACTTTTTTTTTTTTAATTGTGATTGTTTTTTTCAAATGACATTTTTTTCATTGTTGGAAACTTTTTTTTTAAAATTGGGACTATTTTCTTTTTTAATTAGGACTTTTTTTTTAATTGGTACTATTTTTTTACTTATTTGTCTTGCATAGGCAAATATGACTAGTTGTGTGGGTTGGGGGGGGGGGGGGGGATTGTGTCAAATTTGAGTTTGAGGTAAATGCATATTTTTTAATGGCCATTGACACTTGCGTGATGAAAATCAAAATAGTTATGTGCATTTGAAGTATGAGGGTAATATGGTCATTTTATTTTTTCACCATATTCATCTTGACCATCCAAACAACAAATGGTGAAAAAGTTAAAATTTTCATCTAGTGAAAACTCGACCATCCAAACGGAGATTGTGAAAATAAAATCACCAAGTTAATAATTCAAATTTTACTTTTAACACGGTGAAAAGTATTTCACCACGAACCAAACGGACCCTAAGTGTTTGGTGGATACATTTATCCACTTCAACTACACCGGGATTTCCAAGGAATGCTAGAGGCTTTTGTCTTAGAAATTTCTTACGAGAATTCATTCTCCAAGTCTCCTCTAGAAATTCATTACTCAGAGGGGGTGGAGGTACATTTCGTTATCGTTGGGTTACTATAGTTAACTATTGAAGAGAACGTAGGATTCCTTCATTAATGGTAATTAGATTAGTCATTTGTGGAATAGAACATTCTTCTTGAGTTCCCCTAGTAGTTGCTCGAGTAGTAACAATCGTATATAAACAATATTGTAATGGATAAATCACAAGTAAGGATACTGCAAACAACTTGTCATTTTATGTCACATTAGATTTTCCATTACATAATTAACGTAGATAAAAGAAAAAGTGCATAGACATTACATCTATTATACAACAAAAATAACAAAAGAACTATTAGTTTATGCTACGATGGTCATCCAGGAATATAGGTTATCGTCTACTCTCACACTCAAACATGTAGAGTTTATTTAATTATAAGCATATTCTAGTGATAATTTTTAGTCATTTGGGGAACCACTTGGTCATATTGAGGGTCGGCATCATCTTCGGAAGGATCTGAATCTTCATCTGACGAATTTGGAGAAATAGTTTTATTGGTAGGGGTCATAATAGTAGTTATGGGGGAAAGAGGTCCATAATCTATCGGTGAATCAGGAGGAGTAATGGTAATTTCAGTTGGTGGCACCACATCCGATGCAAGACAGATCGCTTGTTGTAGAAATTCGGGGTCTTCTGAGAACCATTTGGCTTGTGTAGTGGCTTGGGACTCTCCTATTAGACGACTAATGAGAACCTTATGTTTGATTTTTGGAGTGGAAATCGTCCAATCACGATCGATGCTTCTGATATGCTAGCAAAGCTTGCCATATCCAATTTCCTTAATAGCTCATTCGAAGCGCTCATGCGTCGAGTCACGAAATCGAGCTAGATGTCATCCTAAATATTCATTACTGCAAAACAATGTAAGTAACAAAACGTGATAAGGAAAATATTTAATAATAACAATCGAATAATTTGTAGGTGAAATATCTTCATATTTGGTCCCATAAAGGCATAAAACCCGATTACTCTCTGATATCATGTTGTCGCATCCGCGAATTTTGTGTTTTAATGGTAACTAAGAATAAAATTAAATAAAACAACAATTTAAGTGCAGCAAAAATTAAAATACTTTTAATATAAGGATGCTTAGCATCCTATTACATATCGGAGTCGAAAATGAAAAGAAAGTACAAATTATTCGTTCATGCCATACATAATATAAAAATTAGTAGAAACTTTCGGGATTCATCAGAGATGATAAGTTGTGGTATTGATATTCCAACTAAGACTACAATCCTTGTTTGTCACTGGCCACACGTATGTAACTGAGAATATTTTCAAGGGTAGGATAAAATAAAAGTTCAAGTGTGTAGGAGGTAACTTTTCTTCCTCAGGTTTGCTATCCATCTGGAATAAAAAAAAATTAAGCAGACATGCTAAGTAGATGATTTTTATTTCTATTCAAGAAATGGAAGATGATATAGTGTTAAAAAATAATGGAAGGAAATATTGAGATTATACGTGTTAAAACAAAATGAAATACCATAGAACAATCGGGGGTATACTAACGTATGTTGATATGTAAATGAATAATATGGTGAATGTAACCGGATAAAGTGAGTATCAAGTTACTATGATAAGGGTTCAGATTATGACGTGATATCCCATAGATTATCATTTATATAGGGCTTCAATAGCATAGACATACCGTTATAATATCGCCCAAGGCATAAAATACACTTGGACATGAAATCCCAATAGTTGGGGAATAAAAAAATACAGCTCAGTGCACTTAGTTAGAGTGGAACTCATACTTATATTGCAAATGAAAAACTAGGCACTCAACATCTGAGTCCTACAAACCAATTAGAATAATTGTGGTATATCCGGGTTTAATCCCTGAATCGTAAGGTAAGGTACTTGGGGTTTCACTAATAAAGGAGACAAATTACAGGGTTATATGCAATTATTCATAATAGGTTGTAGGGTTATACCACAATTGAGGGTAAAGAGGTTTCGTGGTTCAGGTGTAATGGTTTATCGATTTTGGGAATAGCAGTAATATTGAGAGAATCAATACAAGCATAAATTTGAACTACACAAAGGAGTTTGTATTTGAAATAGGAGTTCAAAATTATCACAAAGTTATATAACAACCAGTATTTAAAAGACATGGGATCAGGTTGTCTAATATTGAAATTAAAATCACCTACTTTGTGTTTTACGAATTCCAGTATTTTGTGCGGCTAAATTACTAGGTAGACAGAGTAGTCTGAAATCATAAAAAATGTAAGTAGGTCATATAGGTTTAAAAAAATTCTTATGTGATGTAGTAGGATCATATCTCAAATGAATTTTCATTGTAAAATTAACTAAGATGGAATAACGTATAATTTTTAAAACTTTTAAAATAATTGTTACCCCTCACATTATTAAGATTTGGAATTGGTGACAGAAGGCAAAGTAGCTCTATTTGCTCTTAAGTAATTATAAAAAAAAAAGTTTGGCGAGGTTTTAAAATACTTGAAAAGTTGATAACGGTTATGTGTAAACATAAACTTCATTTTTAAACCTAAAAATGGTTTTCTTGAGAAAAAAATTTCGTGGAATCCAAGCATGGTGATGTAATATACCATTTTGCTCTGAATAATAAAATAAAAATGCTGGAAAAAATTTAGACATTCTTGATTAGAGATGTGCCCTCATGCTCTCAGTTAAATTCATTACACGCTTGTTTTGATTTTCACTCATGCTCTGTAACTCACTCACCTTCAACCTTTCGATTGTTAGACTTTAGGGTTTCAAAATTTTGACCTCAAATTCAAAATATTTTAAAATTCCTTTTAAGTTGATTCCTGAATAAAAGTTGCCTAATTTTTGGAGAGGAATCTAAGTACCTTGGTTTTAAGAATTTTGGTGGGCCCAATCGAGCTACTAGATTTCTATAAAAATGATGAAATGTTGACCAAATAGAAGTGACTGAAATCTATGATTTTCATTTCGGCGTCATAAAGGTTTTGTTCTATATCAAAATTTTGGAAGAATGAACTTGATTTGAGGTATTTTGGTGGAGTAAAACTCTCGAATTGGTTTTTTGAAATTTTTAGGGATGAAAACATCAACCTTTGATTTGAGGTATCAAAAGTCATTTTTTTATTCAATTAAACATTACACCCAAGTTCCTAAGAACCTAAGCTCAACTTACCTCACTTTGAAACTAGTTCCAAGTCAAAGAAGCAGAATCTACCATTGAAGCTCAAGCTTTAATGGATTTTTTGGTTTTTGAGCCATTTCAATGCATATACACGTTAACTTTTACATGAAAACACATATTTCTACTCTACATATATGCACAAGCATAAACACATTTAAGAAACATGCATTCATGAATAAAATTAGAGAAATGTAAAATCTCTTAAATTTTTACTTTGAGTTTGCTCTCAATTGGGATGGTTTTCTACTGAGGTAATAGAAGGTATTTATAGGGTTCGAAGAGGGGAGTTTATTAGTGGTTTGGGAGGTGGAGATGGGGATTAATTGCACAAGAGGGGAGTTTATTAATGTCTATCCTTTTCCACCACTATCTACTGTCTTTGGCTGGAGAGGAATGCGAGATTTTTCCAAGGAAAGGCCAAGAATAGTGATATGATTGTCAGAGATATTGTTGTTATGGTTTGTGCGAGGGCCTCAAAGTGGAAGAACAATAGGAGAAGCTTCACCAACTGGATGGCATGTATGAACTGGGACATCCCCGATTCGATGTTATCTTAGTTGGTTTGTTTTGTGTTTGGTAGTTTGTGTCCTTTGGGGAATGCCCCTAGGATTTTGGTTCTCCTTTGTATTTTGTTTGTAAGTAGCTTTCCTGTGTTCTAATATACATAATTTTTTCCCAAAAAAAAAGTATACATTATTGTTTTATTGGAGGTAAAAAGGGTACTATAAGTTAACCACATGGCACCACCTATGCTAGTTGTCCAGCTAGTACCATGTCACTAAGGGGTGTAGGGTAAACAAGTTTGGGTTTAAGTTTAGGTACTTGGATCGTTTTCATATATGCTTTTGGGTTTAAAGGTTCTTTTATCCAAGTTTAGGGTCTTTTGTGTAATTATAAAAACTTAGTGAACTTGTTTATGAAATACCTATAAACTATATATCCTTAGGAGGTCAGACTTTGAGTGAAAAATGGGATAAAATTTGTATAGAAATTTGAAAAGTATCCTAATTGTTCTTTTAGAGGAATTTTGGTAATTTAGTGAAAGTTTAGGCATTTTCTATAAAATTTTGTCTATTTAAAGGGGCCATGGGTTAATTTAGGGTGTGTTGTTACATTTTTATTTCCAAACAAAATTTCCCGCAAATATACATAAGAAAAGCACAGTGTATTATTATTTCATTTGTCTTCTGTTTCATATAGTGGTTTGGTTTTTCTTCGGAGAACCTTTTATTTTCGATCAAGAATTTGAATAGGAATTTCTTCAAATTCTTGGTTGGGTTCAACTATGATACCTTCCCAAGTAATAATGACTTGGGTTAGGAATGTATTTTGTCAATTGTGAAAAATGAAATATGTTATGAAGATTGAATAGTTTGGGAGTTAATTCCAGACGGCAAGCTATAGGTCCAATAAGTTATATGAATTCAAACTCAAATTTAGTGTATCATAATGTGGGGACCTAAATTATTAATTAGGCCTAATTTAAGATCGAAAACCCAAACGCAAAAGTAGGTCAGGCACGCCTGACCTAATTTTTAAAGAAATCAGCACAAGCATTTGTCATGTGGTAAAATACAATGGTTTATCACTTTAATCTCGATAGGCTTAATTGGTTACCAATAATCTCAGACGAGGTATTCAGGAGTCACCACACAAGCCAATAGCAAGCTGGGAGAGTTCCTTAAACAACTCAACGACTTTAATTCCACTGTAAATACAACCCTTACCCTAGGGCCAAGGGGCATGTAATTTCATTACTTAAGAGAACTTAATAAAATACCAATGACCTCTCTGTGGACATAGGCAATTTTCCAAACCACGTATATTCTTGTGTTGTCTGATTAGCATCTCTTTGTTTATTCTTTAATTTCTTTCTAGATTCTTTTTTATTATGATTAATCTGTACTCATAATTGGCGCCGTCTGTGGGAATGATTTTCCTTTCCATGAAAGCAAGCACCATGAAGAATAGAAACGATGTCTAACCACCCAAATAGTGCACCTCAACCTAGAGATATGCGAGCTTATTTGGATCCACTGAGGTTCATGTCTGAGGTTTGCCTTAAAGAGAATCCAAGGTTTCACCGAGAGCAACATCCTTTCGAGAAGAGACATGGGAAGCCTAGGTTTACCTAGATCACACGATTGGTTGACGCTTTTGAAGCACAACACCAACAGCAAGAAGAGGCTTCCCACCTCTAGACTGACGAGAATTCTCACCTTAAATGGTGATTAAAATAGGTCAAGAGAGAACTTCTCATGATCATAAGCATCGAGCTCCAACTCCTAGCCCTCAAGTGAGAAGGACTCGTAGCTAAGGAATGAGCGCCAGGCATGACCAAGAGCATTCAGAGCATGGAAGTCATCAGACGAAGCGCTATAAGGAAAATGAATGCCACAAGGATGACATACGAAGTTTGGTTCAAAGAAAAATGGACCAATACTCTGCTCATTGGGGGGAAAGGTCAACAATGGAGAAGGCGAGAACAGCTTTCATCACTCAGATGAATTCTCCGTTCTCAATAATTATCGAAGAAGAGGAGTCCCCAAAGAAGTTTTCAACCCCCAATTTAAGATATATGATGGTAAGACTGATCCCATCGACTATTTTTGGAAGTAAAGACAGACCATGAATCCCTAGAGTCTTAATGACTTGCTGATGTGTTGTATTTTCCCTTCTTGTCGGGGCAACATCGCTTATAAATCTTTTGAGAGATTTCCTCATATGTCCATTAAGATCTTTAAGGAGCTTACTGAATCCTTCATGACCCATTTCATCACCACATCTCTCATCCTAAAAGGATGGATTTGTTGATCATGGTGAGGAAAAAATCACAGGAGTCATCGTGTGAGTACGCCAAGCACTATTGGGACATCTTCATTAGGGTGTAAGATTTCTTGGGTCAAGACTCCATAGAATCTTTAAAGATAGGTCTACCCCTACATATATGTTATATCAATCCATCACTAAAAAGGAAGCTGCTACTATTGATTATCTCGTGTCGCGAATCAAGAAGTATGCCAAGGTGGAGGATGTGGTCCACGCCAATCAGATTGAGACTGGATGCACCAAGGCAAACAAAGGGGGAGATAAGGAAAAAAATCCCAAAAGAGGGAATATTAATCAGAATGGTATCAGGAATGGGGGAGGGAAGATTCCTCCAATGATTTTCAGTAAATTAATACATTTATCAAGGATCCTATCTATATGATTCTAGAAAAAATTAAAGACCGACAGTTCGTCAAGTGGACAAAGAAGATGGGAGGAGATCTAACCAAATGGAATGACACGCCTTGTTGAGCATTCCACCAAGAAGGAGGCCAAAAGAATGAAAGTCATAAAGCTCTCAAATCCCACCTGGAGGAATTGGCCAAAGTTGAGCATCTAAACGAGTTTATTAAGAAGAAGTATGACCAGTTCACAACCAATGGAAACTAAAAAATAGAGAACGTCCTAGACGAAGAGATTGGGCACGAGTTCACAGTCATACATGGAGCGTCCGACCTTAAGAAGTATCTCATTCACAAATTTTATGTTATAATGGTAAAAAAGAATAAAATTACATACAATAATAATTTTACTTCAGTGAAAATTGACAGACTTTTATTACAAGTATGCCTAGCATCCTATTACATATCGGAGTTTAAAACAAAAATAAAGTACAACATTATTCTTTCATGCCATACAAAATATAAAAGTTCATAGCAACACTTGGGATTCAAAAGAGCTGATAAGTTGCAGCATAGATATTCCAACAGGGACTACCATCCTTATTTATCTCTACCCACATGTTCGTAACTGAGAATATTTTTGGGGGTAGGATAGAATAAAATTTCAAGTGCGCTAGAGGTAACTTGTATTCCTCAGGTTCGCCATCCATATAGAATAAAAAAATTAAGTAGACGTGCCAAGTAGATAATTTTTATTTCTTTACAAGAAATGGAAGATGATTTAGTGTTAAAAACTAATGGGAGGAAATATTGAGATTATACTTGTTGAAACAAAATTAAATCTCATAGAACTATCAGGGGTATACTGAAGCGTACTAATATGTAAGTGAATAATATGGTGAATGTAACCAGATAAATTTAGTATCAAGCTAATATGATAAGGGTTCGAATTACAACTTGATAATCCATAAATTATCGGTTATACGACTTTAATAGCATAGACATACCGTTACAATATCGCCCAAGGCATAAAATACACTTGGATATGCAATCCACGTAATCGGGGAATAATAAAATATAGCTCGACACACTTAGCTAGAGTTACACTCATATATATGCACCAAATAAAAAAACTAGGAACTCAACATCTGAGTTCAATAGGACAATTAGAATATACCCGGGACTAATACCTAAATCATAAGGTATGATACTTGGGGTTTCACTGATAAGGGCAATAAATTATATGGTTATAGACAATTCTTCATAATATATTGCAAGGTTATACCACAATTAAGGGTAAAGAGGTTTAATGGTTCAGGTGTAATGGTTTATCGATTTCGAGAATTACGGGAATATTGAGAGAATCATTATACAACATAAATCTGAACTACTCAAAGGAGTTTTTATTTGAAATAGTAGTTCAAAATTATCATAATGTGATATAGCAATTAGTATTTAAAAGATATAAACTCAAGTTGTCTAATATTGAAATTAAAATCACCAACTTTGAATTTTACGAATTTTGATGTTTTGTGCAGCTAAATTGTTAGGTAGACTGAGTAGTCTGAAACCATAAAAAATGTAAGTAGGTCATATAGGTTCAAAAAAATTCTTATGTGATGTAGTAGGATGTTATCTCAAAAGAATTTTTCGTGTAAAATTAACTAAGATGGTATAAAGTATAATTTGTAAATCTTTTAAAATAATTGTTTCCCCTAATTCTATTAAGATTTGGAATTAATGACAGAAGAAAAAGTATCTCTATTTGTGCCAAAGTAATTGTTAATACAAAAATTAGCCAGCTGACGTGGATCAGTTATATGAAGACACGTGTCATCCTACGTGGCATACAATATATTCACCGAACAACTCAGCGTACTGAGCTACTCAAACGTGACGAGCTACTCAACGTACAGACAATCTAGCCAAGAAGATCAAGCGACAAAAACAGATTCAATGAACATTCTTATTTTGTACAGATGTATATGTCAATTAAATAATGGCACATTATCTATTCATATTGACAGCCCAAGGGCTATAAATACATTTTAACCCCTCCATAACAGGGTAATCAATCACTTGCGATCATAATTGAGATCAAGGCAAAACACCCAGCGATACAAGACAGTGGACGTAGGCCATTTTCATTAAGGCTGAACCACTTTAAAAATCCTTTATCATATTTCTTTATTCATATTTATCTGTGATTAATTAATTAGATCAAGTCTAGTTTTTTACATCAACAGATTGGCGTCATCAGTGGGAATGACTATATATAGCATTTTTCACTGACAAATTATATTAGTTGGTAAATGAAATTCACTTAGACTAATGATGTTGAAAAATAAAAGATATATAAGTCTAAAAGTAGAACTTCTTAAGGTTGGATGCATTCCAGGCCCTTGGTATCTCCCTGCCCTCCAGCGTTTCCAAGTGATATGCTCCCTGTAGGTCGTCCCTTATTATCTTGAAAGGTCCCTCCCAATTCGGTCTCAGTTTATCGTCTGATGGTCTTACAGCACTGTCGAGGACTTTCCTCAGGACGTAATCCCCTATTAGAAACTTCCTTAGATTAACTTTTTGGTTTTATTGTTTGGCCAATTTTTGTTGGTAAGATACCAACTTAACTACTGCCAGTTCTCATCGCTCATCAGCTAAGTCAAGTTGAGTGAGTAATGATTCATCGTTCAGGCCTTAGTCCACCAAGGTGGTCCTCATAGTAGGGTAGTACTACTTCCAATAGGATGAATGCCTCCATTCCATAGGCTAGAACGAAGGGGGTTTCTCCCATTGCTCTCATGGGAGTTGTATGATAAGCCCATACAATGTCAGGTAGTTCGTCTACCAAGGCACCTTTATCTCTTTCCAACCATTTTTTTAGTCTATTGATCATTGTCGTGATGGAAGCTTCAGCTTGCCTGTTGCTCTGTGGATATGCTACAGAACTAAAGTGGTGCTTGATGCCATGTTCATCGTAAAATCCTTGAAAGAATCCACTTTTGAACTGCATGCCATTATCAGTAATGATCGTTCTTAGTGTCCCACAGAGGGTGATAATGTTCTTCCATATGAACCTTATCATATCTTTGTCCCGGATGTTTGCGAGTGGTTTTGCCTCCACCCATTTAGTGAAGTAGTTAGTGCCGACCAATAGATACTTATGATTTCCAGATGAGGTAGGCAAAGGCCCTACAATATCCAAGCCCCACTGGGCGAAAGGCCATGGGTTGGTCAATGAATTGAGGTCACTAGCTAACTGGTGGACCATAGGGGAGTGCTTCTGGAACTTTTCACACTTGCGAACGTAAATTCGAGCATCCTTCTGCATGTACGTCCACCAATATCCTTCCTTAATCACTCGAAGAGACAATGATCTTCCTCCTGTATGACTCCTATAAATTCCTTCATGAAGTTCACTAAGAACCTGCTCGACATCTTCTGGGTGAATGCAGTGGAGGTAGGGGACAGTGAAAGACTTTCTGCAGAGTTTTCCCTCACTAGATAAGTGAAAGTGAGAAACCTTGACTCTTATCTGGTGCGTCGATCTCTTGTCACCTACAGTGTGTCACTCCATAGATAAGTCATGATGGGATCCATCCAACTAGGTGCCTTTTCTATGTGGAGGACTTTCTCAGCTACGATTGACTGGTTGATGCTTGACTACGTGAGGAATTCTGTTTGAATGGTTCTCCTTAAATTATTGTCAATAGCGGAGCTTAGAGCTGCTAAGGCATCGGCATGATTGTTCTGCCCCTTAGGGAACCGCTGAACATAAAGTCTAACAAACTTTACCATAAGTCCCCTAGCAATTGTGCTTTGCGTAGGTCGGTGATCAGCACTTCATATTTCGCTTCGTTGTTAGAGGCTTCAAACCTTGATCCCTTATTCAAGAACACTCTTCTGGGGTAAGTAATACAATGCCTATTCCTGCCCCTGGAGTTGGAGGCTCCTTCAACGTAAAGGGTCCATTCAAAGGGTTTCTCTTCCTCTTCTGTTGGGTGCTCAATTTTAACTGGGCAGAGGTTGGTTCCCCGTGAACTCAGTGATAAAATCTACTATAATTTTCTCCTTAATTGTTATTCTTGGTTGAAAATGGATATCGAATCTTCAAAGCACTACCGACCACTTTAACAGTCAACCGGATAGATCATCTTTTCTTAGAACAACTTTGAGGGGATGTGAGGTGAACATGATGATGGAATAAGCCTCAAAGAAATGCTTCATATTACTAGAGGCTACCACTAAGCCCTATGCGAGCTTCTCTAGGGGTAAATAACCTTTCTTGTCATTTAAAATCATCTTGCTTGCGTAGTAGATCGGGTATTAGCCTCCATCCTTCTCACATACCAAGGTGGAGCTCACAGAGGTTTGACACAGCAAAGTAAAGATACAAGGGTGGAATCACCAGTAAGGGTGGCTTGTTGAGGTAAGACTTAAGTTCTTCTAGGGCTTCGGAGGAGTCGTTGTTCCATACTAAGCCCTTATGTTTCTTCAACAGTTGGAAGAACGGTCGATAGTGCTTATGGGCGTCGACCAGCTGATCTATCTTGAGGAAAGGAAAATTGTCTTTAGTACAAGCCCTGTTGAGGTCAGTAAGTCAATACATACCCTCCAACTTTCATTACTTTTGGGTATGATGACTGGGTTGGATAACCATTTGGGTAACTGAACTTCCCAAATCGAACCTGCATCCGGTCATTTTCCTACCTGTTTCTCTACTGCCTTCGCCTTCTACGGGCCTGTTCAGCGAACCTTCTGAGTGACTGGTTTGAAAGCTAGATCGGCGTGTAATCGATGAAATCCAATAGTGGGATATATCCTAGGCAACTCCTACGGTTCCCAAGCAAAAATATCTAGATTTTTCCGAAGGAGCGTGGTTAGCTCCTTTTCTTGGTCAGTAAGAGAGGTACCGATTAGAAATCTCCTTTTAGGTGAGTTGCCTCTAGCTGTAATTTCTTCCAGGTCTTTAATGACCCTACTTGCGGAGTGGACCCTAGTTTCCTCCAACCCTAGTCGGTCGTAACGTAATTTCTATTTTGAAGTTAATACCCCTTCTTGGGCTTCCTTCTAGACTTTCCTCTCATCTTTTTGCATCTCATGCTTGGGACAGATTGTTGCAATGAAGATTTTTCTAGCCATAGCTTGGTCGTTACGAATCTTGACCACCCCTCGATCATTAATTCACTTGAGTTTTTGATGATATGAGGATGGTGCGACCTTCATAGCATGGAGTCAGCCTCTTCCCAGGATGGAATGATAGGGGGATTCGATGTCTACTACCAGAAACTTGATTATCTTTGAAATACTTCCCGTCCTGATTGGCAGGACTATCTTTTCCAATGGCATGGTTATATTTCCTGCAAAGCCGATGTAATACTCCGCACTTTTATGGATATTTAAATTTCATAAGTGGTTGTAATTTAGAGATTTGAGAAATTTCTCTGAATAATAATTTCTGGAGTTTATGAGGGTTAGATTATTTTTTGGGACTAAGTAAATGAGTTGGATTATTTTAATTACACGTCGCAGTTGGGTAAATTGACAAAAAATAATATTTTAATTGGAAAACCCGTATTGAGATGTGTTGGGTTTAATTAGTGAATTGTAGCTAAGTGACTCGGATGGAGATTTCGAGTGCGCAGTTGTTTTCGAAATGTCCGAGATAGCCAGAATTGAGTATCCGGTGGTAGTGTTTAGGTTCCAGGGATATTTGGACTAATAGGGACTCGCAGTTGAGTAAACGAGTCATTTTTGGGTTTATAAGGGATAAACCCTTATTTATCTCTTTATAAGGCAAGAAAGAGTGAGAGAAAGAAAGAGAATAGAGAAAATAAGAAGGGAATAAAGGAAGAGGAGAAAGGAAGAGAGGAAAAGGATTTTCGGGCCAAACTCCACGAGATTCGACTCGAGCTCGTCGGATTTTATCCACGAGGCAAGTGTTTACTTTCTTTGTTATTTTGAGAATAAATCTCATATCACAGTTGGTAGTGATAAACTATAAAAAATTTTGGGTTGGGTTTTCCTGAATCAAAACGGGGGTTTCGAAAGTTTGAACTAGAAAAACCTGGATAATATTCGATTTGACAAACTTAGAAATTAATTGAAACTAGTTGTTGATTCTTGGTTCTAGGATGATTAGAACCCTTTGTATATGTGTATATATTTTTTATTTAGGTTGGATGATCATAGGAGAGGAGATAAAATCTTGAGGGTATTTTAATGGCCAAAACAGAGTCTCAGAGAAGACGATGCCCTGTTCAATCAATCGATCGACTGCCAAGGGTCGATCGATCGACCATACAGATATTTTTGCAGTTTCGGCTTGTGTTGTGTATATCGAATAAATTCCTAAATTAATAAATTCTAGACTATTTATTTAAGGAAATAAATATCTGATTAGGGAAATTATACCTAGCCATTTAAGGGAATTTATTTGGTACTAGTAGGGGGCAAAAATGTGTGGCACTAAATGTGTGATTTTGAGGACAATAATTTGTGGAGTTAAATATTTGGGGTTCCTAACTGTAGTGTGAGGACCTGTAAATTGTTATTTGAGTGAGGTGTATACCTTGGGTTCGTGGAGAGTAAAATCCATGACTTATTAATTAAGGGGTGTTTGGGACGAGTAACACTCGGGGTAGTAATTCGACGGACAATTATGTATATATCTATTATGCGTGTTGAATATATATATTTATATACCGCCTATATGTTTGAGTAAATCCTAGGATGTGAGTAGGATGGAATTTAGGATAGGGGATAGATATTCTTGAGCGGCTATCCGGTGCCGGTTGACGATTATTGTTATAGGTAATGCGATACTATGGGACTAAAATAAGTCGATAGTATACTTATTTTATTATTACGAATGGGTATGTTCGGGATTATATATAAATCCTTAAATGGTGTTAAAGTGCGAGTTATACTTTAAGTAAGAGAATACTTTTTGGTTTAGTATTTTAAGTATATGAATACTTAAATATTATTACGAATGAGAACATTCGGGGTCTTTGGCTATCGCTATAAGAGTCTGGCGATTATAGCCTTAATATATATTGAGAAGTGATATAGATTATATATACGATGTTGTTATAGTATATATAATATGATTTGAATAAATATATCTGTGTGTGATTGGTATATTTTTTACTTTAGAGGCTGGTTCTACAGGCTTCCCCGAGCATAGGGTTGGACAACTAGATCATATATTTTCTCCAGTGCGATCCAGGGAGGTTGCGCGATGTGGGTGAATCCCCTGGATTTAGGAGTAGGGAGAGTATATCCCCAGGTCATATCGTCCCGTATACAAGTGCGATGCTTGTATCCCACTTTCATGAGGGAACATGACCACCTCCACTGTTGTATATTTTTACCATAACCATGAGTGAGTCTAGCTTAGTACCGTAGTTGAGTGAGTAAACCCGGATTCGAATAGGCACTATGAGACTGCATCCTCGAGTTATAGCTCGGTGGGATGGTTATTATGTGTATGATTGTAATAGGTATAATTATACTGGTTGAGTATAGTTTATTACTTGTATGCGAAGCTGAGTTATCATATATAGTAGACTTGTGTAAGGTAAAATGATTGAGATGTTGTTCTTCTTTCGGTAGTATTGTATCCGGATTTATGTGAATATGAATCATAGGTTCTAGTGAGAACTATATATATATATATAAAATAAAGTAGCAAACTTATGTTTGTCATAAGTTTGCTTGATGATGTCATCAATACGAATTTTTCCTACAATACCTAATTTGACCCACTATCATTTAAGTTCCCCCTCTTTTTTTAGACTAAAATTTATCTTTCACTCTTTTTCAAAATTAAAAAAAAAGGGTAGAATGATATTTTACCCATTTTTGTCCACTTCTCATACTCTCTCCTCTCACATAAACCTAATAGATATCCTCCCTTATCTATTTCTAGAACACCGACTCTCAAACACACAGCAAAAGAGGGGGAATACCCATTAATGCACTTTGTACTCTATCAAAAGAAATGTCTGACCTGGTAACTCTCTCTATCTCCTCATCCTCTCTCACAAACCAGAGATATCTTGTTAAGTTTTTTTGGGGTAAGTTTTTTTTTCGTTACTTGGTCTATTCGATCTGTTTCTATGTGATATATTTGTATGTGTTTGTGGTCCCCAGATCAAAGTTGCGTGAGATATCTAAACTCAATAAGTGTTACCCAAATTTTTAAATCCGGAGATATCTTGGGTAAGTTTTTTTTTCGTTATTTGGTCTATTCGATTTGTTTCTATGTGATATATTTGTATGTGTTTGTGGTTCCCAGATCAAAGTTGCGTGAGATATCTAAACTCAGCAAGTGTTACCCAAAATTTTAGATCCAAAACCCTAATTTTTAGATCTTTCATGCTTTCGATTTCATGCTATGATTTCTTTAATTGCATGATTCTAAAAAGGCCATCTTTAGATCCAAAACCCAGATTTTTTTTTTTATCTTTGATGCTTTCAATTTCTTTAACTCCTCATTTTAAGATATCTCAAACTCAGTAAGTGTTTTTATTATTTCTTTAACTCCTCATTTACCTCCCTTCGTTTATATTATAACACTCACCTCTACTTAGTTAAATTTTGCAACACCCACTACCCCTGCTTAATGAGTAGTAAGGGTTAGTTAGTTTACAAATTTTGAAATAAGAGGGTGCAGAAGTGTAATATTTAAAATAAGAGGGGAGGGGAGTGTGATACCTATAACGAGATGGGAGTTATCCGTAATACCTTAACGAGATGGGACACTATCTTCCTGGAAAACCACATAAGTTCTCGGATCAAATATTGGTGTTTATTTTGGCTACTCAAATTTGGGATGCTATTTTTACATAGATATATCTCATATTCTTTCATGTTTTCAGTTTTTTTAACAGAGGTTTACAAATGGTTTAGTCAGTCGACCAAAGCCTTCAGTCTAAACAGAGGCTCACAAATATATCTCATATACTTTCGGTCAGTCAATAAGAGCCTTTAGTCTAAATAGAGGTTCACGGAGGCTTAATTCCTCAATATGTATGTTGCTTATACATTACATACATTTTTATAATCATCCACCATATTAGCAATCTCTATAGTCCCTAAAACTTTGCAGTCCATGAACAGCTTAGGTGGTTAGTCAAGTTATTTCAGTGGTACCAAGTTATCTTTTGTTCTGCTTATCTTCGATTTTTATTTGCAGATCCTAGACTTTGACATAAATTGATATTAACACTTGCTGAACAATGGCTGGAATTATCACATAAAGGGGTAATTGATGAGTCTTTCAATTACTATTGAGAATACACAAGATTTTCAATCAGCCATGTGACTATTATTTCGTCCATACCTTCTATAAAGCACAAGATTCTAAAAAGTCATTGGTTTTATGCAGCTTATATTGTTCTGAAATACTCTAAAATCTCAAATATGTTCATTGCTTAGTGTTGGAAGATGATTGAGGCATTATTGCAAAAGCCTCTAATGTTCCAATACAAGATGTTATTCGCAGAATTTTGGGAGGCATTATTGCAAATGCCTCTAATGGTCCAATTCAAGATCTTCATTTCTTCGTGTTAGAAGGTGATTGAGGCCTAGATGCAATGGCATCTTTGTTATATACAAGCAGATTCAATAAAATCATTCTCTTTCATGGTTGGCCATTGGAGAATCTAACTCAGTGATTGGGTTATCCATTATTGTGTATTGGATAGGTACACATTATTTTTAGATCTCTATTCTTATTATGTATATTTTTGTTTTAATTATCTCTATCTCACTATATTTGATTTACAATATTTACAATATTTATGCCCGTAGTAAAAGCTTTTGAGTGTGATTTAAAATGTGTTATTTGGTTGTTTTCACAGTGAGGTGAAGCCCCCCAGTATAGTAGACCTCATGTGGTATAGTTGTATTACACCAAGTCATTACAGGAAGCCCGTCAGAAATGAGTTGATGCCACCAACATTAGCACTGAGTCATTACAGGAAGAAAAACTAATGTTTGAGTCTCAAACATTACATGTCTACGCCACTAACTGATGTTACACATTCTAACTTATGACAACAGTTTACACAAAGGACCGAGAATTAAAAGGTATGTCATGGATCTTTCAACTTGATTTGTTTTTCAATTCAGGAAATGTAATTTTATATGAAACAGTAATATGAATGTAATTCAATGTTGTTGTGACTAAAACTGCTGCAATAGTGACAATAGAGTGCTATCGAATGCATAAAAAAGAGCCTGAAACAACAATGAGTGATGCTAATGAGTATTTCGCACCCATTAGTGAATCATATTTTTGAAGATGGTACTTATGTTTTTACCTTTCATTTTCATAGTCTGACATATCTGGAGAGGTTATCAAGATACTTCCAGAAAATGGGGGTATGCTTGACAATCTTTAATTAATTTTCTAACCTTTTGATATGTTCTTCCTTTAACTAACCTTTGATGTTCTATTATATTGTCTTTCACTGAATAGATCATGTTCGATATGGGGAGGCTCAAATTGGAATTCTTCGTTCTTTCCCTTTAATAAAGAAGCTTAAGTAGATGATTTGTGGTAATTTTTTATTTTTATTTTCATTTTCTGACTTCAATCACTTTATTTATTCATATATTTGCCTTTTGCATTTACTGGAAGTAAAATTTTCTTTGAAGTGTGGCATCGAACGTTTGAATCGCACAATACTCTTCTGCGATTTGCCTCTCCACCAACGTTTTTGCCAACACGAAAATGAATCAACCCAAATCCTACTTTCTTTTCAGGTATAACTCAGATCGGATATTTTGAGGAACTTCCATTGCAATACCAGTTCAGATAATCTCACTCTCTCACCCAAGGGTTGCATCTGTCATATGGAGCCTGAACGAAGGGTAAGAAAATGAGTTTTTTTAGATGAAACTGTGTAAATTTTGGACACGAAAATGTGTTTTTTTGGACTTGACCATGGGTAAGATGTGATGTTTTTTTGGAACTGAGTTTGTTGGGTAGTTACATGGGTTTGACAGAAATATATATGGTATGAAACATATATATGCTTTGTAAGATTTATAGATTTTTTGTACATGTATATAAATTAGTTGTGTATATTTATTTTTCTCTAATTTTGGACCAAAAATTTCCATTATCAAATCTAGGAACTGATAAAATGTTTTCATTATAAAATGTTTTCATGATAAAATGTTTCATAATACTCTGTATTCATTATTATTTTCTGGTTAAAAGCAGGTCCAGTTATTATTTTCTTGAATACCTAAAGTGACACGCATTCGAAGTTTTCTTTGTGATTTAAAAATGCAACGAGTGAACCAACTAATTCTTTGTTAGTTTATTTTCTGTTCTAAATTATTGGATTGCATGTTTTGCTTACTAACTAATTCTTACGCATTTTTTCATTGCAAGCTATAGAAAGAGCACGAAAAGAAATTATTATATTGATCAATCACAATAAGAACGGCTGAATCTTTTACAAGCGATCAAATATGTATGAGCAATCCCTATTTGAACCAATCTACCCAACACCAACACCAACACCCTTTCCCAATGGAATATAATCAAATAATTTGTATGGTAGCTAACGTAGGTGAGACTCATTATACTTCAAAATATGATAGGAGATATGATTAGATAGCTAAAAATGTCATAATATCATTTTTGTGGCTGTCTTATTGAGTTGAATTTTATTATTCCTTCAAGTTTTATATGATTTATAGAGTCAGTGGGATATGCTGAGTTTGTTGTGGGACAGAATGTTAACTAATTTTGTGTGGATAGTTCGATTACCCATGGTATTATTTCAAATTCAAAGTTGTGTGTCAAAGACACCGATATCAAGCCATGCCTTTAGTAATGCAGAGTTTTGTGCCTTTAGTCAAGAGCTGAAGCTGTATGGACGCCAAAAGGCAAAGATTTGTGAGTGATTTTGGAAAAGCTTTGTGTTTATTTAAGAAAGTACAAATTTTTGGGTTTGGAGATATTGTAGCTATAATATTTTATTTGTCTCATATTTAAGAATTTACTTGGGTGTAAAAGTTGTGTTTATAAATCTGGTTTCTCATTATGCTTGCTAAGGTGATATTGTTTACAACCAATGATTTATTACATATTTATCATGCCACTTTACATGTATGATTTATACATATTCTAAGTTCTAACTTTTATAGTTTTTTCCCAGAAGTATAGAACATTGGTGAAATGTCAAGTCAAAATGTGTACTCTATCTTCTTACTATCTAACTAAAAATTAGCTGTGAAAAAATGTCAAGTTCAAAATTATTTTATGTTTTCACTATAGCAGAATTAAGAGGTAGCCCTTGAATACAGGGCCATCATCACCATCGATCGTGGGTTTTTAATGTTCACAATTCTCATTTGAAATTATCTAGCTTGAAATGTAGAAGTGAAGTTACAGTAAAGGAAACTTTGGGTTATGGTTTGGGCAAAGATTAACCTACGATAAAAATAGGTGCCAACTATAGATAATTATTAAACACTCTGTCTAAATGATTGCGTGTCCCATTGTTATGCTATATAAGTGCCTATATGTGATGAAAGTGATGTAAGTTCTCCCATTACCATATGAACATGTCTATATATGATGAATGTGATATATTCTGTTTGGTTTTGTTGAAATTTGATACTTTATGATGATAAGCACCAAGGATGTTAATTAATAAACTTAGATGATTATTAAGCTTTAATATGTGAGTGAGTGAGTGAGTGAGTGGTGTCTGTTGCTAGGGATGTATGTACTATGGGTGTTTCTTTTATTTTTTCAGGTATTAACTTGGTGCCCTTCTAATTTGTTATAGGTTGTATTTCAAATTTTATTATTTTGGGGTTAAAAAACTTATGACTTTATCATGATTAATATTTTGTTCAAATCATCACAAAACATCCTTTTAATGTATGAAACTCTAATATAACGTTATAACATCATCATACAACCATCCTACAACATTGTTAACGTTCTAAAACCAATAATTCATCAACCAAGGGCTTTATTTGGATCAAAACTTCATTAAGAACCCTAGTTTCCTATTTCTTTCAAGAACATTAATAAATCTCTTCTTAAATCCATTTTTTAAATCATCAAGGGTCATAATTCTGAATTCATAATTCATCCAGAATGTTTCTACATGCAGTCCCTAACATAGTTCATAGTTTTACATCTTCAAATTCATGGGTCTAATCAATCTTCCAAGATAAATTTGATAATTTCCTAAACATGGAAAGCATAGCATTGAATCAATTGGAATTAAACCACTTGCCTTAATCTTTCTCTGAATTTGAGGTTGAATCTTGAAGGTTGAATCTGTCCTCTCTCTCTCTCTGCAGAATTCTCCTCTTTCTCTCTCTCTCTCTACAAGTTCTTCTCAAGGTGATAATGGAGGTGGGGTTGGTTTTTGCCAAGTTTTAAAGTTTCTAATTTCTCCCGTAGCCCACTACCTAAATTGGGGTTGGAAATGGCTTAGTGGGTTAAGACTAAGTCAGATTTTTAACTCTAATTTTCGTGGGTTTTAATTATCCAATTTCCGAAATTACCAAAATGCCCTTATAAGTTACCGTTATGGCCCAATAATGCCCCGGGACCTAAACTTAACCCCCGGCTAGTGTTTTCTGACTATTTTGACCCTTCCGGACTCGTTGGCGCACTCAAAATGACCATACGGGTGATAAAAATAAAATTTCACTTTTTAATTCAAATAAATATATTCCTGACGCTACTGTCACGCGCGTCCAACAATATTTCCCAAATTGCCATATTTCAATCTCGCGGCAATTTCAATAGTTCCAATATTCATATATTGCCATATATACACATTATAATCAAATACTTACTCACATCTCGTTAATATTTTATCCGGATTAATTCTCAATTAATTCACATTTAATTCAATTAATCCCATGAATAAATATCACAAAAATACGGGGTATTACATACTTCCCCCCTAATAACTGAATTTCATCCCGAAATTCGGAACTAGAAAGTACCTGGTAAGAACAACTCCGGATAACGTTCGCGCATCTCATCCTCGTGCTCCCATGTGGACTCCTCGACATTATGATGTCGCCACTAAACACGCACTAACGGGACTATCTTTGACCGCAGTTTCCTCTCACTTCGGTCCAAAATAGCAATCGGCCCCTCCTCGTAGGAGCTATCAGGCTAGAGATCAATGTCCTTCAAAGCAATATGAGAATAAGCCAAATCGTCTCTAAGATATTTCCTTAGCGAGGAAATATGAAATACATCGTGAATCCTATGCAAATGCTCCCGTAACCCAAGTTTATACGCAATCGGTCCAATCCGCTCAATAATAGGAAATGGTCCCACATATCTCGGTGCCAACTTCCCTTTCTTCCCGAAACGCATAATCCCCTTCATAGGAGATACTCTGAGCAAAACTTGGTCCCCCACTTGGAACTCTCTGAAGAACCTCTTCCCATCAGCATAGCTCTTCTGCCTATCCTGAGCTACTCGAATGCGACTCCGAACCACTTCTATCCTCGCCGAAGTATCCTGAATCACTTCCGGCCCAAGTAGTTTGTTGTCCCCCACTTCCAACCAACATGCTGGGGAACGACAAGGTCTACCGTACAACGCCTAAAATGGAGCCATGTCAATGGTGAACTGGTAGGAGTTGTTGTAAGCAAACTCCACCAGTGGAAGATACTGCTCCCATCCACCCTCAAAATCAATGATGCACATACGCAACATGTCCTCCAACATCTGGTTTGTACGCTCGGTCTGCCCATCGGTCTGCGGGTGATACGCCGTACTCAACCGCAATTCCGTGCCCATGGCCTCCTGAAAACTTTCCCAAAACCGTGAAACGAATATCTTGTCTCTGTCAGACACGATATTTAGGGGCACACCATGAAGTCTCACTATCTCTAAAATAAAGAGCTGGGCATACTGTCCCGTAGTGTAGTCTGTCCTTACGGGTAGAAAATGAGCGACTTTGGTCAACCTGTCCACAATTACCCAGATGGAGTCGTGACCTCTCTGTGACGTAGGCAACCCCGTGATAAAGTCCATGGATATGCTCTCCCACATCCACATCGGGACCTCCAATGGCTGTAGAAGTCCTGTCGGTTTCTGATGATCCACTTTTACTAGCTGACAAGTGGCGCATTTCGAAACAAACACGGCAATATCTCTCTTCATCCCGCTCCACCAATATTGTCATCTCATGTCTTGGTACATTTTGTCCCCACCGGGATGTACCGCGAACCGTAAGCCGTGCGACTCTGCCATCACCTCGTGCCGCAATTCCTCCCCTTCCGGAACTACCAATCTCCCATTGAAGCGTAATCCCCCGTCTGAGCTAACGGTATAGGATTCGGCTCCCTCTGCCAATAATCGAACTATCTTCTCCTGACAGAACGAGTCATTTGCCTGTGCCCTTACTACCTTCATGACAATCTGCGGTGTAACGGTCATCACCGATATGAACGATCGGGCCACTGCATCCTGCTGTCCCAACTCCTTCCATTTGGCCTTCCATACCCCTGCCACCTCATCTACTGGCCTACGGCTTAACGCGTCTGCTACCACGTTAGCCTTTCCCGGGTGATACTGGATATCAAACTGATAATCCTTCACAAACTCAAGCCACCTCCGCTGCCGCATATTCAACTCTTTTTGCGTGAATAGGTACTGTAGGGACTTGTGGTCTGTGAACAATCGGAACTTCTCCCCCAAAAGATAATGTCTCCATATCCGAAGGGCAAATACAACTGCCGCCAACTCCAAGTCATGGGTGGGGTAATTTTTCTCGTGAGGTTTTAGCTTACGGGAAGCATAAGCTATGGCCTGACTCTCCTGCTGCAATACACTTCCAAGTCCTTGTAAGGACGCATCAGTGTAGACTAGATACTCAACTCCCGGTCTCGGCAATGCTAACACCGGTGCTGAGGTCAACTTATCCTTCAACTCGTCAAATGCCAACTGACAGGCATCACTCCATATGAATGGCACACCCTTACGAGTCAGATGTGTCAAAGGACCTGCTATCTTCGAAAATCCCCGAATGAACCTCCTGTAGTATCCTGCTAATCCCAAGAAACTACGGATTTCCGTCGGTGTCGTGGGCTATCCCCACTCCCTCACCGCAGATACCTTCCCCGGATCAACAGATATCCCCCGGTCAAAAATAATGTGTCCCAAAAACTGGACCTCCATCAGCCAAAACCCGCACTTCTCATACTTTGCATACAGCTCGTTCTGACGTAGCGTCTGCAAAACTTGCCTCAAATGCTCGGCGTGCTCCTCCTCTGTCTGGTAGTAAACCAGAATATCATCAATGAAGACAATGACAAATTGATCTAGGAAATCTCTTAACACCCTATTCATCAAGTCCATAAACACGGATGGATCATTGGTCAAACCAAAAGGCATAACTCGAAACTCGTAAGAACCATATCTCGATAAGAACGCTGTCTTCGAGACGTCCTCCCCCCTGATACGCAACTGATGGTATCCCAATCTCAAATCAATCTTCGAGAAGAAAGAGGCTCCTCTCAACTGGTCGAATAAGTCATCGATTCGAGGCAACGGATACTTATTCCGTATCGTGACCTTATTCAACTCTCGGTAATCCACACACAATCTCAACGATCCATCCCTCTTCTTCACGAACAACACAGGGGCACCCCACGGCGAGCTACTCCTCCGTATAAACCCCTGACCCAACAACTGCTCAATCTGATCTCGTAGCTCTCGCATCTCTGCCGGAGCCATACGGTACGGTGCGCGTGCTATAGGTCTCGTATCTGGTAATAAGTCTATGACAAAGTCTATCTCTCGACTGGGGGGTAGGCCTGGTATCTCCTGAAACACATCAGAATACTCCTTGACAACTGGGATCGAATCTAAAGGAATCACAACCTCCTTAGAGGTATCCTCCTCTAAGTAGTACAAATGAGCGGTCGAACCTCCCTCTGGGCGAGGCATCGCCACTACAAACATCTCTTGCCCTGGAATGGCAAAAACAATGCTCCCACCGAAGCAATCAATCATGGCTCTATAATCAGCGAGCCAATCCATACCGATAATCACATCGTGCACATGCATATCTAATACCAACATGTCTGCAGGTAATACCAAACTACCAATCCCTACCCCCACTCCCCGGCATATAAAGAAAATAAGTGACCCACTCCCCAATGGTGAGTCTACACACGTCACTGTGCTCTCTGCGTGGCTAACAACCCTAAGGCTTTCGCAAAATGTGTAGCTATAAAACAATGTGTTTCCCCCGTATCATACAAAACCCTACCCATAGTACCATGGATAGGAAACATACCCTCAATCGCGGGTGGTGCCTGTGGAGCTGCTACCTGGTAGACGTTATAGACACGTCCATACTGTAATTTCCCCTGCTGCACAAGAACTGCTAGAATGGCTGGTAGTGCTGGCACCTGGGCTGGAGCTGGAACAGGAGGTGGAAAAAGTGGCCTCTGTGGCTCATGTCGAGCACCCTACTGCCTCGAAACCACAACATCGGAGCTACCCGCGAACTCCGGAGGGTGTGCTTTCTGAAAAGCATCACGTACACGTTCCCAAGCAGACGGGAATGCATGTGCCTGAACTGGCGCGGCTGCTGGCGCCTGAGGTGGTGCCTGCTGAACTACTGCTAGTGCGCCATTTACCGCTTGGGCCATAATGGCTGCAACCTCGGCGGTATTCATCGTGCCCTGAACTGGAGCTGGCTGTGGCTCGGGCTGTGCATTCCTAGGAACCCGTGGTGCACGTCGTGGAGGCATCTGAAATAAGAGTAAAGTCTATAAGTTTGCAGTTATAAACTCAAAATAGCTGAAGAACGTAGCATATACAAAAGAATACAACAGTCCTAAAATATAGGGCTCTACATCAAAGAAAACTCAGCGGAAACATAATAAGCCGTACAGATCCTAAAGGACACTAGAACCTGATGCTCTGATACCACCTGTGACACCCCGGCTAATTAAATACCGGGTAGCTACTCCTTTATTAAATCAATACAAAATGCCAAGTTGGTTCAGTTAATAGCATCACTGTCGAAAACATTTTAATGATTACTAACCACCTAGTATTTAAAAAGTAAGTTGCCAATTTTAAGTTAAGTCTGATTAACATGCAATAACAGAATAATGGAAGAACAACATAATCCATTCACCATAACGAAGTAGTGCAATAACCAACAAATAGTAATAAGTCCGGAGGAAAACTCCTCACAACAATCCCACAACTGAAAAATAATATGACAAGTCTGAATCCTGAATTAATTACATGCCAGAAGTCTGAATACTGAAATAAATGAAGTGACTATAAAAGAAATGGGCGACATGCCCTACAACTGATAAATGCTGAATATAGAGTCAAGATAGATGAAGCGTCTACAAGCAAAGTCCTGTAACTTCCACAAACAGCTACAGCTCGTCACCTGAATGAGGATCCTAAACATGGTGTCCTTGTGGCTGGGCACCTAAAATGGTTTTTACAAAAAGATAGATTTGAAAGAAAATGGGTCAGAGCCCGAAAGAGGAAATCATTTTAAAAACAGCAAGTGTTTTAATAACATTTAAAACAAAGAATGCAAAATACATGTTAGGACGTGCTCTCACGTGAAATACTCACCTCTCGTCTAACTGTGCACTCCTAACGTTCCTGTACCCATTCATGTGTTTTCTCATAACTATTAAGTTCAAAAGAGTTTCTAACACTTCTACTCGGTTCACGTTTTAATTCCAACCTTAACAATTAAATAGAGAGTTCTACTTTAATTCGGATTCTCAATTAGTAATACAATTCACTATCGGTTAACCCGTTATGTTTTCTCAAAACATTACCATAATTATATTTATAATATCAACATGAAAGTTCCCATTCATTAAGTGTATATTATTCACATCATAAATATACAATACAAGCACCCCAAGACTAAGCTGCGGTGCACACATACTCTGCTATCCATCCCGGTACATCACGTACATAAGGATCACGCATTCCGAATCTCTCAGGAATCGTTCTCAGATAACAACAATCAAAAACAATGGAGGCGAACACAGTCACATCACATGGGTCACGCACATACCTGCACTCCCACGATCAGCAGACTTATTAACATCCCGACGCGCGTGACAGTCGCGTCAGGAATATAATTATTTGAATTAAAAAGTGAATTTTATTTTTATCACCCGTATGGTCATTTTGAGTGCGCCAACGAGCCCGAAAGGGTGGAAATAGTCAGAAAACACTATCCGGGAGTTTAGTTTGGGTCCCGGGGCATTTTTAGGCCATACCGGCAACCCAAAAGGGTAGTTTGGTAATTTCGGAAATTGGGTAATTAAAACCCACGAAAATTAGAGTTAAAAATCTGACTTAGTCTTAACCCACTAAGCCATTTACAACCCCAATTTAGGTAGTGGGCTACGGGAGAAGTTAGAAACTTTAAAACTTGGCAAAAACCAACCCCACCTCCATTATCACCTTGAGAAGAACTTGTAGAGAGAGAGAGAAAGAGGAGAATTCTGCAGAGAGAGAGAGGACAGATTCAACCTTCAAGATTCAACCTCCAATTTCAGAGAAAGATTAAGGCAAGTGGTTTAATTATAATTGATTCAATGCTATGCTTTTCCATGTTTAGGATTATCATCAAATTTATCTTGGAAGATTGATTAGGCCCATGAATTTGAGGATTTAAAACTATGAACTATGTTAGGAATTGCATGTAGAAACTTTCTGGACGAATTATGTATTCAAAACAGAACCATTGATGATCTAAAAACGTATTTTAGAAGAAGTTTATTAATGTTCTTGAAAGAAATAGAAAACTGGAATTCTTGATGAAGATTTGATCCAAACAAAGCCCTTGAATGATGAATTATTGGTTTTAGAATGTTAACACTGTTGTAGGATGATTGTATGATGATATTATAACGTATTCTTGGAGTTTCATGCTTGTTAATGGTGTTTTGAGATGATTTTAAAACTGCAAAACGAAGCAGTCCGCAGCCTACCTGGTGCGTTCGATCGATCGACATTCATCAATCGATCGATCGACCACTATCGATCGATCGAAGGTCAAGGTCGATCGATCGACCTTCCCAGAAAGAGTAAAATTTCCCTAGTTAAATTTTAATGATGTTAACCCTTGGAAAATATTATTGGAGACCTTATGAATATCCTTAGACTTAAGGAAGACCAGTAGGTATGGTTATAAAGTTCGGACCTTAATTAGAATTTAATTTGAGGAATTATTCTAAAAGCTATTGAAGCTCGATAAGTGAGATAATATTAGGATTAATAGAGTAATTTTGAATAAGTTGATGAATTGAGGTTTGGGGCAGAAGTAAGGACCTTAAGAATAATGATGTAATATGTGGGAATATTAGGAAACTTAATAACCCCTTTGAGATAGGTTTTAAGTATAAGAATCTATGACGTGAGATGTGTCGACAGTCTACTTTATATATTATCGGAAGACTAAAAATGTATACAATTGGAATAATGGTATAAGGATGTAGAAAATACCTTTATTAATATTGAGATATCTAAGATGTGTGCATGCTTAGTATATAATCTTATGTGTATGACATACCTACCATACTTGCTATCACGGGAGGTTTACGTTCGCTTAGGGCCTTCTAATCCTTGTGTGCCCGGATTTAGTTTGGTACCTAGAGGACATAGTTCAAGGGAATGACTTAATTGTGAGTTATTAAGCCAGCTGACTATGGAGCGTAGGTATGTACGTGACCATGGATATGTTGAATTATGTTCGCCTCCATTTTTGTGTGTGGTGTTTATTCTAACAATTCCTGAGAGATTCGGAATTTGTAATCCTTATGTACGTGATGTACCGGGATGGATAGCAGAGTATGTGTGCACCGCATCTTAGCCTCGGGGTGCTTATATTGTATATTTATGATGTGAATAAAATACGGTGGAATGAAAAGGAATTGTGATGTTTATTTATGAGAATCATTTATAGTAACTCCATGAGAAGATAAATAAGGGGATAACCTCCAGTAAACAATAATGCTAACAATTGAGAATCCGAGTTCAAGTAAAGCTATCTATTTAAGTAATAACATTGGGAATTCATATTGTGAATCGAGTAGTTGGGTTAGAACCTATGATGGTTTAGTTAGATAAATAACACATGTATGGGTACAGGAACGTTAGGAGTGCACTGTTAGACGAGAGGTGAGTATTTCATGTGAGAGCACATCCTAACATGTATCTTGCATTCATTGTTTTAATTGTTATTAAAGCACTTGATGTTTTTAAAATACTCTCCACATTCGGGCTCTGACCCGTTTGCTTTCAAATCTATCTTTTTGTAAAAACCATTTTAGGTGCCCAGCCACAAGGACACCATGCATAGTATTTCCAGTCAGGTGACGAGCTGTAGCTGTTGTGGAAGTTACAGGGCCTTACTAGTAGACGCTTCATTTGCCTTGACTCTATATTCAGATTTCATCAGTTGTAGGGCATGTCGCCCATTTCTTTTAGAGACATTTCATTTTATATTTCAGTTATTCAGACTTTTGTTTGTAATTAATTCAGGATGCAGACTTGTTTTATTTCATTTCATATTGGGATTGTTGTGAGGAGTATTTCCTCGAGACTCATCTTTACTTGTTGATTCATTATAGTTGGACTTTATCGTGATTGGTTGTGTTACATTTCTATATTTCATTTATTGCATGTTAATCAGATTTAATTTAAAATTTGACAACTCACTTTTTGAATACTAGGTGGTTAGTAATCGTTAAAAAAAATATTTTCGCCAGTGATGCTATTAACTGGACAAACTTGGCATTTTGTATTGATTTAATAAAGGAGTAGCTACCCGGTATTTAATTAGTCGGGGTGTCACAATGAGTACACCCGATTATGATAGCATTTAGAGAACACCCAATGGCACTCACGGGATAGTTATATATCTACGACATGTATGTGTGAATGTTGTAGTATGATTACGTATTACGTATATATGGTATAATTATATATGGGTAAATACAAGATGAGGATTGCTTTAATTATATAACTTTTGAGATGGTTATATGGTATTAAATGAGAATTGATTTAAATAAGTCAGTGTGATTAATAACTTATAAAATGTATAACTAAACTCACTCGAGATAGAGTAGTGGGAATTAGTGGGATATATGTGACAAGTCTAGGTACAAGGTAGTTATCTAGATGGGTTATGTATAGTTACGTTAGGTGTGGACATTAGTGGAGGGGTGAGGTCTCCTCAAGAAAGTGTGCGACACTAACTTAAATATGAAAAGCATACTTTCATTTTAATTTCCTGCATTTAAGTTCACTTGCTAAATGTTTTCAAATGTTTTGGGTTCTAAACCTTGCTATCAAAATCTTTGCAAAACCTTTTAGGTGTCCTACCACAGGGGCGCCTGGCTTGATCTTCTTGCAAGGTGCGTAGATGCAGTATATTGGATGCTGCACGATATTTGTTTTAGACGCTTATCTCATTCTTCTCTAGATTGGGACATTCTAGTCGTACTTTTAGGCTTGTTGCCTTAGCTCTTGCTTTTTACATTGAGATTGGCATATACCAGTTACTCTCTTTATACTTTTCACTTGGTGGATTGCTTGTATAGTCGATGTTATTCGACTAACACTTTTAGTAGTTGTGTGGCATGATTAGATTTTCCTTGTGTTAGTTATTTTGGATCCTTATATTATTTTTTTGTTTTGGATTAGGTTTTAAGATAAAATTTTTCATCGGCTTAATTAAAGACTAGGTGGTTAGTAATTAATAATGTTGTGATAGTGATAGCAAGAATGGACCATATGTAAATTCTGATTTAATTTGATAAAGGTCTGATCAATAGGAATTTAATTAAGCGGGGTGTCACAACTGGTATCCCCTAATCTCTACACATAGGGAAATTTCTCGTGCCATTTCCCCGTCTCTAGTCCCACTAACCATTTTGGATTGTCCTTCTCTCGGACCTGGATGTCTTAGCTACCTATTTATATTTTAGTTGTTCCTTTTGCTTTACTAGTCCCATGGAATATGTGGTCGACCTTGCTTGTCTTGGATGGATTCATCACCACTTAGTAGGGATTTAATC
The DNA here is from genome assembly GCA_949130495.1 of Sambucus nigra. Lineage (NCBI taxonomy): Eukaryota > Viridiplantae > Streptophyta > Magnoliopsida > Dipsacales > Adoxaceae > Sambucus > Sambucus nigra. The sequence continues at coordinate 401,823,879 of OX422211.1, forward strand.
ATATCATTTTTAATAGGTCCCCTACTAGGTATACCTTCCGGTGATGTTCCACTAATATCATTTAATTCAATCTTGCCCTTCGGCTAGATTTTCCAACCCTCCTAGCTTCCCTTCATCTAGAGTCATTAGCAAACTTCTTGGAGACATCTACCCTGGTCTTCTTTGCCAGAATTCCCATCCGTACTTGATTATTTAACTCACTAGTCCTTTCACAGCTATGAACTATTCTTATCTTCGATGTACCCCTTCGTCGTTGGGTAAGGAGTTCCTTACGCAAGTTGACTGATCTCTCACGTTAGGCTTTCTTTCTTGCCTATATGAGTTAAGTTTTAAAATTCTTTTTATATCCCGGTTAAAAATCAAATGGATGATTTCAGAGTCTAACCATAATATACTGTCTCGTTTTAGCTTCACACATGCTTCTTTATATGTGATGTATAACTCTCATCACTTCCTATGAGCAAAAATTTCGCCCAAAATTTTCAAGTCCTGGGTGTTGCTACACTTCACCCCACATACTTGCCTTTGGATTTATTCCTTCACAAGAGTCCTTCCGACTACCTCGCCCTTCACTGATAGTGTTGGGTGAGTTTGGAATGGCACAAATGCCATTTATGGCATTTCTTGGAAAACTACAGCTCCTGAGTGACTTCTTTATCGTTCTCAGCCCGATAAAAAATTATGGTGGGTTCTATCTAAATCGCCATTTCTAAAATCTTCTAAGTCTCCTACTAAGTCCTCCTCCCGTTGTCCATCTAAAATCCCTCGCTAGTCGTTCTACAGGTTGGTGCACGATGCCTGACCAAACTCGTATAAAAATTAAATCACTTATTTTTCCTGGCAGGAAGACGTAAGTCATAATACGCAGAGGAATTAAACATCCTAATAATAGGGCTCTACATCAAAGAACGCTACACTGAAACATAGAAAGCCATACATCTCTTAAGGGCTTTATAACCCGAGGCCCTGATACCACCTATAACACCCTGCCTAATTAAATATCGGGTGATCAGTCCTTTATTAAATTAAATCAGAATATCCTGTTGGTTCATTCTCAACATCACTATCAAAAAAAAATTCTTTAGTAACTAAACTAATAATTAATTAAGCTAGTGTAAAAAATTTTCCATTTTTAATTTAATTCAAACTATTCCACTATAAGGAATAATAATAAGTAAAATCACATCACAACTGAACTAAATATAACAAGAATAAATGTGACTGGAATAACTCTCTAGTTAAAATATATCATTACCACCAATTAAAACTAATATCCACAGTACTGACATAAATAATTACAACATCTAGAATAGAAATGAAATAACTAGAATCCTGGGCGACATGCACTAAATGAAAGTTGACACGACAGATGTGTGAATCACCAGAATGAAAGCGTCTAAATAAATTTGCATCTCCAGTAGAAGCTATAACTCATCGATATATCCATACTCTATGTTAGCATCCCTCATGTTGGACACACGACGTACAAGATACAATAGAGGAGAGAATATGTCAGAAAATGGGTCAGAGCCCGATTGTAAAAGATTTTTATAATAGCAAGTTCTTAACAAGTGCAATTAAGCAATTATTATATACATGTTAGCTTATCGGGCTCTCGCTTGAGAATTCTCACCTCTCATCTACTGTGCACGCTTAACGTACATTATCATCTCCCAAATTAAGGTTTTCAATTATGATTCTATCCCATATCATTTCCCCATATCTTCCACATAATACATATGATAATTAAACATGTTCATTTTTCTTTAATATGAACTTTCACAGCTTTAGGATTAAGTATTTACTTCCTGCCCTTCCCCAAGTCCCATTATGCTCCATTGATCAACACTAAAGATTTCTAAAGTTGGGATTTAATTGAAATTTAAAAACAAAAATAAATCACATTTTTAGGGGGAGTCAATCGATCGACTATTTTAGTCAATCGATCGATATTCTTGGGTGGTCGATTGATCGATCAGATATTTGCCCAGATTTCTACATATGTTTACATACGGGTTTTACACTTTTTCAACATCAAAACCATTATAAAAAATTTACAAGCTCCTCATAATTTATCCCAAAAGATATATCAAAGTATATAAATGATTTTTAACCTATAAGAAATATGAAATCAGCATGAAGTTTCAAATAAGTCAAGTTATCTCCCTTAAAAATTCAGAAACTTCGTAGTTTATCATCCATATAATAAAAAATTATAAATCCCAAATTTTTCTTCACCAAATGATTCCCAAGTTTCATTTAGTTGACTATATTTTTCAAAAGGAGATTAATCCTACCCAATTCTCATTTCAAGGATTCATAAAAAAATCATTTAACTCATACAACTTTTCAGAATTTTCTAAACAACCTAACATGGACAATATACATGCTAAAATTGCAATAGTTAATCACTTGCTTCTAAATTCGTAGGTCTGAACCGTTGAGGAAGATAACTCTATTGGTGTTCCTCTTTTTCTCGGCCAACTTCCAACAGTAGTGGTGGTGCAGAATGACTCTTTGCTTTTGGTCTCCTAGAGAAGTCTCTTCCTTTCCCAGAGAAGTCTCTTCCTTTCCCAGAGAAGTCTCTCACTCTCCCTTAAGCCTTTTTTTCTAATTTTTGGTGAATGAATCTGAATTCTACCACCTCTAGACTTATATAATATTACTCAAATTTCGTTGGTACTATTCACCTTTTTTGGAAAATGACCAAAATACACCTCTGGGGTGTCTGTTTGGTTCTAAATTGCCCTGATACCCAAAGTAAACCCCTAGGTAGACTTTTTCGACTATTTAAACCCTTCAGTGCACTTTGGCGCAGTCAAAACGACTATTCAAATGACATAAAAATAATTTACTTTTCATTCCATTTTATTATAGTCCCTACACGACTCACACTTGCGTGACGACTTAATTACCATAATTGTCGTATTCACAACTCACGATAATTTATAAAATAATAATCATATGTGAAGTCATAATCATATATTACTTTTGATCACCAAGTAATATTCAACATAAATCACATATTACTTTATTCTTGAGTAATATTTGAATTCGGATTAATTTTCAATTACCCCATAATTAATTCTAATTAATCCCATTTAAAAGTTATTAAAAATACGGGTGATTACACCAAGTAGTTACCTAAATGATTAAAAAGGATAATTACACATAAAAATATACCTAATTAGTCTCAAACATGCATGGAGACTAGTTAAAAAAGATAAAAAACAGAAAAGAACAATTAATATTAAATATTTAAATGACTAATATTCCTTAATATGAAACCCATTCCCATTAATTTTTCGTGAATTTTTGTTCATGGAAGTTGTTCAGGGATGCACCAAAACTATAATGTTTAAAACTGGGTTGCCTTGTGAAGCTTGCAGTAGGACTGGTGTTCTTCCGGGAATTAAACCTTAAACTTGTAGATATTGTAGATGTGCGGGAATCATTGTTGATCAAAGTGGTCCATATATAATTCAGGTTACTTGCCCTCAATGTGGTGGAAGTGGAAAAAGTATGAAGAGCTTATGAGATTCTTTCAATGGTCGGCGACTACCGAGAGGACCAAAATTGGTTAACTTGGATATCAGTCCAGGATTAGATGATAATCAAGCTATAAAGGTGTCTAAATGTGTTAGAGAAGATCCTGATGGCGATCAATCTGGTGATCTTTATGTTATTATAAAGGTACAATAAGATCTTATTTTACGAAGAGAAGATCCTGAAATTTATGTAGATGACATTCTGAGTATCACTCAGGAAATGTTAGGAGGTAACACCCATGTCCCATGTCTAATAGGAGATGTCACTCTTAAGGTCTATGTTGGCACACAACCTATTTAATATTTACTTTGAAGAAGAAATGAATTAAAGCACGAAACTCTTTCTCATTTGGGGATTAATTTGTTCACTTCAATGTCAACATCCCAACAAACTTAACCCACATACAACTGGATATAATAGAGGGATTAGCAAAAGAACTTGGAAGGGAATATAATTGTTGAGAATTATTAGTTGAGGGTGACATGAGGTTATTATTGTGTAAACATATACACCAATCATCATTTCAAAAGGAAAAGTTTGTTGTCTCCCATGATTTTTTTCCAAATGGAGCTACATTTAATAATTAATGATTGATATTGCTCACTATTGAACCTTTACAATTGGAACTATATGATGATAGACCCTATAAAACATATTTGAATGTCAATTATACTTGTGTAGATCGTATCTACTTTAATTTTTTATTTTGAATAATATATAGGCCATTACACACGTTAGATAGATTAAAAAGTAGTTATATTATCCTTTGTCTAGAGTTATGTATACCCCCCTCCCCCAATGTTGTTTTAGATATTCACAGTATGTGAACATATATATATATATAACATAATTTATGAAAAAAACATAATGCATAAAACAAAATTTAAACTTATAGAATTTATGTAATGCAACTTTGTTTTAGAACTTTCTGAAATTCTAATTTAAGCTTTAGAAACTTAGGTAAGAATTTAATGTTTAGTTTTGAAATTTGTTTGAGAGCATAATATGAATGGTTTCAAAATCTTTTATGATCGTCATGTGTATTAATTGATGTTAGTTTCCAAATAGAACTGGAGTATATCAGTGATTGAGACGAGGATCGATTTTAAAACATTCGTAATTCATAATTCACACTATAGACCTTACTATTTATTTCAATGATTCATAATTCCCATATGTACTTACTTTGATTTTTCTTTGAAAGTTATAACTGCTATGAGGTCGATACGATTCCATATGCATGCATTTTTAGCCTGACTGGAATATAGGACACACTTTTAACATGCCTAGAATCAATATTACAAAATATATGGTCTTGTTCTCGCATATCTATGTGTAAATAAATTGGGTTTCTTTTGTTATTTTTTTTAAAATTAGATGGATAAAAGCTGGATGCAGAAAAGGATCAATTTTAGGAGAAGTATGTTGTGACACCCCGACTAATTAAATTCCGGGTAGCTACTCCTTTATTAAATTAATTCAAAATGCCAAGTTGGTCCAGTTAATAGCATCACTATCGAAAACATTTTAATGATTACTAAACACCTAGTATTTAAAAAGTAAGTGCCAAATTTTAATTTAAGTCTGATTAACATGCAACAAGTGTAATAAAGAATAATAACACCATTCACCATACTGAAGTAAAAAGAATAACCATCACATAACGTAAAATAAAGTCTGGAGGAAAAACTCCTCACTACAATCCCACAACTGAAAAGTAAACCGAAAACTAAAACAGTACATGCCAAAGTCTGAAAACTGTAATGGAAATGTAACTCTAATAGAAATGGGCAACATGCCCTACAACTGATATATAATGAATCTGAAATCCAAGCGATAGAAGCGTCTACAAGCAAATCCCTGTAGCTTCCACAAACAGCTACAGCTCGTCACCTGAAAGAGTATCCTATGCATGGTGTCCTTGTGGCTGGGAACCTAAAATGGTTTTACAAAGAAAGATAGATTTGAAAAGCAAATGGGTCAGAGCCCGAATGTGGAGTTATATTTTAAAAACCTGCAAGTGCTTTAAAAACATTTAAAACATTAAATGCAAAGTACATGTTAGGACGTGCACTCACATGATATTCTCACCTCTCGTCTAACGGTGCACTCCTAACGTAAGTACCCATCTATAACGATACAAACCACTAGCTAAGTGCTATTCTATCTAGCTAGACTGCCATAGGTTCTACCCTTATTACTCGGTTCTATTAACATTAAAACGCTCATAATTAAGTAGGGGTTTAACATAAACCCAGATGCTCAATATGCAATATATAACACTATCAGTTAACTCGTTATATTTCTCGAAACAATACCGTAATTATATTCACAATATTAACATGAAGGTTCCCATTAATTAAGTGTATATTATTCACATCATAAATATACAATATAAGCACCACGAGAACTAAGCTGCGGCGCACACATACTCTGCTATCCATCCCGGTACATCACGTACATAAGGATTACATATTCCGAATCTCTCAGGAATAGTTCACAGATAACAACATCACAAACAATGGAGGCGAACACAGTCACATCACATGGGTCACGCACATACCTACGCTCCCACGATCAGCGGACTTATTAATATCCCAATAAGTCTTTCTATGACCTATGTTCATCAAGGTAACCAGTCTAAATCCGGGCAACACAAGGATTAGAGGGCCCTAAGCGAACGCAAACCTCCCGTGATAGCAAGTATGGTAGGTATGTCATACACACAATTCATATACCAATACTAAGTAAACACACATCTTAGTAAACCCGTAGTTTAATCGTAGTACATATCGCATTCTCGTACTAACTTATAATTATCGTAATTTATACTATTCCGGTTTATAATCATACGCGCCATAATTTATTCTCACGTCGTAGTAGACACTCACGTCTCAACCCAAACCGTCCATTTAATATAACTCTCGTATATAATCTACTCCTCATAATAACCCTAAAGTCCCAAATTTATCATTACATCCTCATCGGAATGTTATCTATATCCTTGAACAAGTTTACGGGACTCCAAAAATCAAAACAGTCCAAAAAGGCCCAAACTGTCAACTCGTTAGAAGTCTCGTTCGAACGAGACTGTTCGAACGAGATTCCACTGTCGGCTCGTTAGAAGTCTCGTTCGAACGAGGCTGTTCGAACGAGATCCAGTTCGTTCGAACGAACTGTACCTTCTGACGAGATCTCGTTCGAACGAAGTTATCGAATGAGACTCCCTTTCGTTAGAACGACTGGTCAATTCGTTAGAAGCTCGTTCGAACGACCTGGGCAGGGGCTTCTAACGACCTACCAGATTCGTCCCAGATTTGCCTAATCTCGTTTTTTCACCATTCTTACTCCTCAAATCTCTTCTAAACTAAGTCCCAACAATCGTTTTAAGGTCTCTAAACAATCCTAAACATATTATAATCACCTCCTAACACGTTTTGAAGGATTAATCCATCCTAACATCAACCAAATTTACAAATCTCTACACTTTTTCCCAATTTTTCAAGAACATGAACCCTAACTTTTAAATCATGAATCAACCCAATATAAATCCGTTTTAAATTTCATCCAATCATAAATATCATTAGTATGAACATCTACCTATCATTCTACATGCAAATCCTCCTCAAGATTTCAAGTTCTAAGTTTCAAAATACATGGGTTTTCATTATCTTTCAAGAACAATTGATATTCTTCAATTTTCTAACATGGAAGGAACATTCTACGAATTTAAATATAATTAAAACACTTGCCTTGATTGTCTCTGAGTTTGGATGATGGTTTGATAGAGTTTTTTCTGCAGAATTCCCTCTCTTCAAGCTTCTTCTCCAATGGTGGCTTAAGGTGGCTAGGGTTTGATTTGGGGAACTTAGAAAACTCTTCTAATAACCTACGTAGCTTAAAGGGTTAATATGGGTTGGTTAGTGGGCTTAGTGGGTTAAATACACATCAGATTAAAACTCTCAATTTTCGTCACTTTTAATTCCTCAAAATACAAAATTACCAAAATACCCTTTATGATGCCGGTATGGCCTAAAAATACCCCGGGACCCAAACTACACCCCCGGCTAGTGTTTTCTGACTATCTCGACCTTTCCGGACGCGTTGGTGCACTCAAAACGACCATACGGATAATAGAATTAAAAATCACTTTTATAATTAAAATAATATACCATGACGCGGCGGTCTCACGCGTCTCAACAAAATTTCTAAAATGCCGTATATGAATCTCACGACAAATTTCATAATTCCAAATTCATGTAACATCATATATGCTCAATATAGTTAAATACCAACTCACATCTCGCTAGTATTTTTAACCTGGATTAATTTCCAATTAATACGCATTTAATTAATTAATCCCAAAAATAAATGTAGCCAAAAGTACGGGGTATTACATACTTCCCCCCTAATAACTGAATTTCGTCCCGAAATTTGAAACTAGAAAGTACCAGCTAAAAACAGCTCTGGATAACGTTCGCGCATCTCATCCTCGCCCTCCCATGTGGACTCCTCGACATTGTGATGTCTCCACTGAACACGCACTAACGGGACTATCTTTGACCGCAGTTTCCTCTCGCTTCGGTCAAAAATAGCAATCGGCCCCTCCTCGTAGGAGCTATCCGGTTGGAGATCGATGTCCTCCACAGTAATGTGAGAATGAGCCAAATTATCTCTAAGGTATTTCCTCAGCGAGGAAATATGGAACACATCGTGAATCCGATGCAAATGCTCCGGTAATCCAAGTCTATACGCAACCGGTCCGATCCGCTCAATAATAGGAAACGGCCCCACATACTTTGGTGCCAACTTCCCCTTCTTCCAGAAACGCATAATCCCCTTCATAGGAGATACTCTGAGCTAAACCTGGTCCCCCACTTGGAACTCTCTGAAAAACCTCTTCGCATCAGCATAACTCTTCTGCCTGTCTTGAGCTACCCGAATGCTACTCCGAATCAACTCAATCCTTGCCGAAGTATCCTGAATCACTTTCGGCCCAAGTAGTTTGTTGTCCCCCACTTCTAACCAACATGCTGGGGAACGACAAGGCCTACCGTACAATGCCTCAAACGGAGCCATGCCAATAGTGAACTGATAGGAGTTGTTGTAAGAAAACTCCACTAGTGGAAGGTACTGCTCCCATCCACCCCCAAAGTCAATAATGCACATGCGTAGCATGTCCTCCAACATCTGATTTGTGCGCTCAGTCTGCCCATCAGTCTGCGGATGATAAGCCGTACTCAACCGCAATTCCATGCCCATGGCCTCCTGGAAACTCTCCCAAAACCTCGAAACAAATATCTTGTCTCTGTCAGACACGATATTTAGGGGCACACCGTGAAGTCTCACAATCTCTGAAATGAAGAGCTGGGCATACTATCCCGCAGTGTAGTCAGTCCTCACGGGTAAAAAGTGAGCGACCTTGGACAACCTGTCCACAATTACCCAAACGAAGTCGTGACCCCTCTACGCCGTAGGCAACCCCGTGATAAAGTCCATGGATATGCCCTCCCACATCCACACCGGGACCTCCAACGGCTGTAGCAATCCTGTCGGTCTCTGATGATCCACTTTTACAAGCTGACAAGTGGCGCATTTCGAAACAAACTCAGCGATATCTCTCTTCATACCGCTCCACCAATACTGGCGTCTCATGTCTTGGTACATTTTGTCCCCTCCGGGATGTACTGCGAACCGTGAGCCGTGCGACTCTGCCATCACCTCGTGTCGCAATTCCTCCTCTTCCGGAACCACTAATCTCCCATTGAAGCGTAATCCCCCGTCTGAGCTAACGGTATAGGACTCGGCTCCCTCTGCTAGTAATCGAACTATCTGCTCCTGACAGAACGAGTCATTAGCCTGTGCCCGTACTACCTTCATAACAATCTGCGGTGTAACGGTCATCACAGACATGAAAGATCGGGCCACTGCATCCTGGTGTCCCAATTCCTTCCACTTAGCCTTCCACACCTCTGCCACCTCATCTGCTGGCCTACGGCTCAACGCGTCTGCTACCACGTTAGCCTTTCCCGGGTGATACTGGATGTCGAACTGGTAGTCCTTCACAAACTCAAGCCACATACGCTGTCGCATATTCAACTCTTTCTGCGTGAACAGGTACTGTAGGGACTTGGGGTCCGTGAACAGTTGGAACTTCTCCCCCAAAAGATAGTGCCTCCAAATCCGTAGAGCAAATACTACTGCCGCCAACTCCAAATCGTGCGTGGGGTAATTCTTCTCATAAGGCTTAAGCTTACGGGAAGCATAAGCTATGGCCTGTCTCTCCTGCTGTAATACACCTCCCAGTCCTTGCAAAGACGCATCGGTGTAAACCAAATACTCAACTCCCGGTCTCGGCAATGCTAACACAGGTGCTGAGGTCAATTTGTCCTTCAATTCATCGAATGCCAACTGACAGGCATCACTCCAGATGTATGGCACACCCTTACGAGTCAGATGTGTCAAAGGACCTGCTATCTCCGAGAAACCCCGAATAAACCTCTTGTAGTATCCTGCTAGACCCAAGAAACTACGAATCTCCGTTGGTGTCGTGGGCTCTCCCCACTCCCTCACCGCTGATACCTTCCCCGGATCAACAGATATTCCCTGGTCGGAAATAATGTGTCCCAAAAACTGGACTTCCTTCAGCCAAAACCCGCACTTCTCATATTTTGCATACAACTCGTTCTGACGAAGTGTCTGCAAAACCTGCCTCAAATGCTCGGCGTGCTCCTCCTCTGTCTGGGAGTAAACCAGAATGTCATCAATGAAGACAATGACAAACTGATCTAGGAAATCCCTGAACACTCTGTTCATCAAGTCCATAAACACAGCTGGAGCGTTGGTCAAACCGAAAGGCATAACCCGAAACTCGTAAGAACCATATCTCGACAAGAACGCAGTCTTCGAGACATCCTCTTCCCTGATACGCAACTGATGGTATCCCGATCTCAAATCAATCTTCGAGAAGAAAGAAGCTCCTCTCAACTGGTCGAATAAGTCATCGATTCGAGGCAACGGATACTTATTCCGTATCGTGACCTTATTCAACTCTCGATAGTCCACACACAATCTCAGTGAACCGTCCCTTTTCTTCATAAACAAAACTGGAGCGCCCCAAGGTGAGGTACTCCTGCGAATAAAGCCCTGACCTAACAGCTGCTCTATCTGATCCCGTAACTCCCTCATCTCAGCTGGAGCCATACGGTACGGTGCGCGTGCTATAGGTCTCGTACCCGGTAGCAAATCTATAACAAAGTCTATCTCTCGACTGGGGGGTAAGCCTGGTATCTCCTGAAACACATCCGAATACTCCCTGACTACTGGGATAGAATCTAAAGGAATCACTACCTCCTTAGAGGTATCCTCCTCAATGTAATATAGATGAGCGGTCGATCCTCCCTCTGGGCGAGGCATCGCCACTATAAACATCTCTTGCCCCGGAATGGCAAAAACAATGCTCCCGCTGAAGCAATCAATCATGGCCCTATAAGCTACGAGCCAATCCATACCGATAATCACATTGTGAACATGCATATCTAATACTAACATGTCTGCAGGTAATACCAAACCACCAATCTCTACCCCCACTCCCCGGCATATAAAGAAAATAAGTGACCCACTCCCCAATGGTGAGTCGACACACGTCACTGTGCTCTCTGCCATGGCTAACAATCCTAAAGCTTTCGCGAAGTGTGTAGCTATAAAACAATGTGTAGCCCCCGTATCAAACAATACCCGACCCATAGTGCCATGGATAGGAAACGTACCCTCAATCGCGGGCGGTGCCTGTGGAACTGCAGCCTGGTGGACGTTGTAGACACGTCCATACTGTAGCTGCCCCTGCTGAGCTGGGACTGCTGGATGGGTGGCAATGCTGCCATCTGTGGCGGTGCGGGAAGAGCGGAGGGAAACATAGGCCTCTGTGGCTCCTGGCGAGCACCCTGCTGCTGCTGTGGGGCCCTGCCCCTATCAGGACAATCCTGTCGCTTATGGCCAGTCTTGCCACAAACAAAGCACTTCCCTGGGAAGTTCCCTCCTCTCTGCCCCTGCTGTCCCCGACCCTGGTGGCCGTTACCATTCCTCCCTTGGCCCTGCTGGCCCTGGTGAAACTGCTGCCCATTCTGTCCCTGATGGCCGTTTGGACCCTGATGGCCCTGACGAAAACCTCCTTGTCCCTGTCTGTAGTTCCCTGACCGGAACCTCTTATTATCCCCCTGCTGGGAGCCCTGCTCATTCTGTCTCTACCCCTGACCAGATTGTGCCCCGCTGGCACCATGTCCTCCAGTCCTGCCCTGATGGCTAGACTCCCCCGACCTCTTGCCCTCGGCCATATGAAAATGGTGGTCCTGGCAGTGTAACAATGCAGCGTTAACCACATCAGAATAGGTGGCCAACGATAGGTTCCCTAGCAGATGCTGACGGATTCTCCAAGTCAACCCGTTGGTGAACTTCTCAATCTTCTTCTCTGTTGGTATCTCATCTGGAATGATATTCAACAGATTCGTGAACTCGGCCTCATACTCGGCCACAGTCTTACCCTCCTGCTTTAGACTCATCAATTTCCTCCTCATTTCCGTGTGAACAGCTGACGGAAAGTATTTATGGTCAAACCGCACCCAGAAGTCCTGAATAGTGAGAGTATCCCTCTCCTCCATGGTGGTAATAGACTCCCACCACTGCAGTGCAGATCCAACTAGCTTGAAAGTAGCTAGTACCTGCTTCTGGACATCCGTGCACTCATACATCCTTAAGTGCCTCTGCATATCCTTCCTCCACTGGCTCGAGACTACCACATCTGAGCCACCTGCAAACTCTGGCGGATGCGCTTTCTAAAAAGCGTCACGTACACGCTCCCAAGCAGACGGGAATGCATTAACCTGTACTGGCGCGGCAACCGGCGCCTGCGGTGGTGCTTACTGAACAACGGCAATGGCGGCATTTACCGCTTGGGCTACTATAGCTGCAACCTCAGCGGCGTTCATCATGCCCTGAACTGGAGCGGGCTGGGGTTCGAGCGTTGCATCCCTGGGAACTCGTCGTGCACGTCGTGGAGGCATCTGAAATAAGAACAAAGTTTATAAGTTCGTTGTTTATAAACTTAAGATAGCTGAAGAACGAAGCATACACAAAAGAGTACAACAGTCCTAAAATATAGGGCTCTATATCAAAGAAACTTAGCGGAAACATAATAAGCCGTCAGATCCTAAAGGACACTAGAACCTGATGCTCTGATACCACCTGTGACACCCCGACTAATTAAATACAGGGTAGCTACTCCTTTATTTAATTAATTCAAAATGCCAAGTTGGTCCAGTTAATAGCATCACTGTCGAAAACATTTTAATGATTACTAAACACCTAGTATTTAAAAAGTAAGTGCCAAATTTTAATTTAAGTCTGATTAACATGCAACAAGTGTAATAAAGAATAATAACACCATTCACCATACTGAAGTAAAAAGAATAACCATCATATAACGTAAAATAAAGTCTGGAGGAAAAACTCCTCACTACAATCCCACAACTGAAAAGTAAACCGAAAACTAAAACAGTACATGCCAAAGTCTGAAAACTGTAATGGAAATGTAACTCTAACAGAAATGGGCAACATGCCCTACAACTGATAGATAAATGAATCTGGAATCCAAGCGATAGAAGCATCTACAAGCAAATTCCTGTAGCTTCCACAAACAGCTACAGCTCGTCACCTGAAAGAGTATCCTATGCATGGTGTCCTTGTGGCTGGGAACCTAAAATGGTTTTACAAAGAAAGATAGATTTGAAAAGCAAACGGGTCAGAGCCCGAATGTGGAGTTATATTTTAAAAACCTGCAAGTGCTTTAAAAACATTTAAAACATTAAATGCAAAGTACATGTTAGGACGTGCACTCACATGATATTATCACCTCTCGTCTAACGGTGCACTCCTAACGTAAGTACCCATCTATAACGATACAAACCACTAGCTAAGTGCTATTCTATCTAGCTAAAATGCCATAGGTTCTACCCTTATTACTCGGTTCTATTAACATTATAACGCTCGTAATTAAGTAGGGGTTTAACGTAAACCCAGATGCTCAATATGCAATATATAACACTATCAGTTAACTCGTTATATTTCTCGAAACAATACCGTAATTATATTCACAATATTAACATGAAGGTTCCCATTAATTAAGTGTATATTATTCACATCATAAATATACAATATAAGCACCCCGAGAACTAAGCTGCGGTGCACACATACTCTGCTATCCATCCCGGTACATCACGTACATAAGGATTACATATTCCGAATCTCTCAGGAATAGTTCACAGATAACAACATCACAAACAATGGAGGCGAACACAGTCACATCACATGGGTCACGCACATACCTACGCTCCCACGATCAGCGGACTTATTAATATCCCAATAAGTCTTTCTATGACCTATGTTCATCAAGGTAACCAGTCTAAATCCGGGCAACACAAGGATTAGAGGGCCCTAAGCGAACGCAAACCTCCCGTGATAGCAAGTATGGTAGGTATGTCATACACACAATTCATATACCAATACTAAGTAAACACACATCTTAGTAAACCCGTAGTTTAATCGTAGTACATATCGCATTCTCGTACTAACTTATAATTATCGTAATTTATACTATTCCGGTTTATAATCATACGCGCCATAATTTATTCTCACGTCGTAGTAGACACTCACGTCTCAACCCAAACCGTCCATTTAATATAACTCTCGTATATAATCTACTCCTCATAATAACCCTAAAGTCCCAAATCTATCATTACATCCTCATCGGAATATTATCTATATCCTTGAACAAGTTTACGGGACTCCAAAAATCAAAACAGTCCAAAAAGGCCCAAACTGTCAACTCGTTAGAAGTCTCGTTCGAACGAGACTGTTCGAACGAGATTCCACTGTCGGCTCGTTAGAAGTCTCGTTCGAACGAGGCTGTTCGAACGAGATCCAGTTCGTTCGAACGAACTGTACCTTCTGATGAGATCTCGTTCGAACGAAGTTATCGAACGAGACTCCCTTTCGTTAGAACGACTGGTCAATTCATTAGAAGCTCGTTCGAACGAGTTCGTTCGAACGACCTGGGCAGGGGCTTCTAACGACCTACCAGATTCGTCCCAGATTTGCCTAATCTCGTTTTTTCACCATTCTTACTCCTCAAATCTCTTCTAAACTAAGTCCCAACAATCGTTTTAAGGTCTCTAAACAATCCTAAACATATTATAATCACCTCCTAACACGTTTTGAAAGATTAATCCATCCTAACATCAACCAAATTTACAAATCTCTACACTTTTTCCCAATTTTTCAAGAACATTAACCCTAACTTTTAAATCATGAATCAACCCAATATAAATCCGTTTTAAATTTCATCCAATCATAAATATCATCAGTATGAACATCTACCTATCATTCTACATGCAAATCCTCCTCAAGATTTCAAGTTCTAAGTTTCAAAATACATGGGTTTTCATTATCTTTCAAGAAAAATTGATATTCTTCAATTTTCTAACATGGAAGGAACATTCTACGAATTTAAATATAATTAAAACACTTGCCTTGATTGTCTCTGAGT
The DNA here is from genome assembly GCA_949130495.1 of Sambucus nigra. Lineage (NCBI taxonomy): Eukaryota > Viridiplantae > Streptophyta > Magnoliopsida > Dipsacales > Adoxaceae > Sambucus > Sambucus nigra. The sequence continues at coordinate 401,839,027 of OX422211.1, forward strand.
TTGGATGATGGTTTGATAGAGTTTTTTCTGCAGAATTCCCTCTCTTCAAGCTTCTTCTCCAATGGTGGCTTAAGGTGGCTAGGGTTTGATTTGGGGAACTTAGAAAACTCTTCTAATAACCTACGTAGCTTAAAGGGTTAATATGGGTTGGTTAGTGGGCTTAGTGGGTTAAATCCACATCAGATTAAAACTCTCAATTTTCGTCACTTTTAATTCCTCAAAATACAAAATTACCAAAATACCCTTTATGATGCCAGTATGGCCTAAAAATACCCCGGGACCCAAACTACACCCCCGGCTAGTGTTTTCTGACTATCTCGACCCTTCCGGACGCGTTGGCGCACTCAAAACGACCATACGGATAATAGAATTAAAAATCACTTTTATAATTAAAATAATATACCATGACGCGGCGATCTCACGCGTCTCAACAAAATTTCTAAAATGCCGTATATGAATCTCACGACAAATTTCATAATTCCAAATTCATGTAACATCATATATGCTCAATATAGTTAAATACCAACTCACATCTCGCTAGTATTTTTAACCTGGATTAATTTCCAATTAATACGCATTTAATTAATTAATCCCAAAAATAAATGTAGCCAAAAGTACGGGGTATTACATATGTGATGGGAGTTAGATCATTCATTCGATTTGCGAAGAATCATTTGGGGCAAAAGAATGAAACTAGATGTCCGTGTTGCGATTGCTTGTATATTGATGGTAGAAAAATTGATTAAGTGGAGGATCACTTATTTTGGAAAGGTTTTTGCACAACTTATACTCAATGGATATATCATGGGGAGCGCTTTGAACGCTTGGTGTATGGTAGTGCAAATGCCGATGTAGATGTTGATGATGTCGATGAAGAGATAATAGACAATGAAGACAATAAAGAGGATAATGGTGACGAAATGCGTGATATGTTAGAAGACATACATAGAGGAACATTCATAGATACTAGTGGTCCATTTGATTCGTCTCTGGGTTATTCTCCCATAGATGTTGGTGGGGGGGAGAAGAAAAGCTTTGAAAAATTATTGAGTGAAGTTGAACGTGAACTTTACCCCAATTGTAAAAAATTCTCTACATTGGATTTTCTTATCAAGTTGCTACACTTGAAGGTAATTAATCACTGGAGTGATAAATCACTCAACATGTTGCTCGAGCTATTGAAAGAAGCTTTTTTGAATGGAGAGACCCTTCCAAAGTCATATTATGAGGCGAAAAGCATTTTGCGTGATTTGGGATTAGGATATGTGTCGATTCATGCTTGCAAAAATGATTGCTCGTTATTTCAGAAGGAATTTGAGAATATGCAAGAGTGTCCAATATGCGGGGAATCTAGATGGAAGATCAATGACGGAAAGGGTAAGAGTATTCCACATAAGGTGCTTCGTTACTTCCCACTAACACCAAGACTCCAAAGATTGTTTATGTCGAAAAAAATAGCTGAGGATATGAGGTGGCACAAAGAGAAGTGTGCAAGTGACAATGTGTTAAGACATCCCGATGACTCTAATGCTTGGAAGGAATTTGATAAGGAGCATGATTGGTTCTCTCTAGACCCTCGTAATGTGTGGCTTGGACTAGCGAGTGACGGGTGCAACCCGTTTGGTAACATGAACAACTCATATAGCATGTGGCCTGTTATACTCATGCCCTACAACTTACCTCTATGGAAATGCATGAAAGAAGAATTTTTCATGATGTCATTGCTCATTCCTGGACCCAAGGCACCTGGTAAGGACATCGACGTGTATTTACAACCATTGATTGATGAATTGAAGGAATTATGGGATGTTGGTGTGGAGACATATGACGCATCTGCAAGAAAAACATTTCAAATGCATGCGGCGCTTTTATGGATAATAAATGACTTTCCAGCCTACGGTAACTTATCTGGATGGAGCACTAAAGGATATATGAAATTCCCTACTTGTAATAAGCATACTTCTTCAAAAAAATTAAGAAGTAAGATTTGTTATATGGGCCACCGTTAATATTTGGAGCCAAACCATAAATGGCGGAAGAGTAGAAAATTTAATGGCATGCAGGAGCTTCGTTCAAATACTACAGAGTTTGATGGGAAAGATGTGTTGGAACAGTTGAATTATCTTAATGATTGTATCCCTGGGAAACACTCCGACAGTAGGAAGCAAAAACGTACATCCGAAGAGCTGAATTGGACCAAAAAAAGCATTTTCTTCCAATTACCGTATTGGGAGACACTGAAGTTGCGCCATAATCTTGATGCCATGCACATTGAGAAAAATATTTGTGAGAGTGTACTTGGGACATTATTAAACATCGAAGCGAAAACAAAGGACACGTATAAAGCGAGACAAGATTTGGAGGATATGAAAATAAGAAAGGAGTTACATTTGAAGCGGAATGGTGATAAATATGTGATGCTGTTTTCGAAGTTGGAAAAACAGGGGTTTTGCGAGTTCCTAAGATCTGTTGAGTTTCCTGATGCTTATGCTTCCAATATCTCTCTATGTGTAAATGTTACTGACGGTAAGGTATCGGGACTGAAAAGTCATGATTGTCATGTTCTATTACAACGATTGTTGGCTATTGGTGCTCGTGGATATTTACCTAAGGACGTATATACCACATTGGTTGAATTGGGGAAGTTCTTTAATGACTTGTGTTGTAAGACGCTAGATGAAGAAAAACTAAGGAGATTGGAAAAAGACATCGTCCTAATTTTGTGCAAACTTGAAATGATGTATCCGCCGGCATTTTTCGATATAATGATCCACTTAGTCGTTCACCAACCGCGAGAGGCTATGCTCGGTACCAGTTCAATACAGGTGGATGTATCCTATTGAAAGGTGTGTTTTTATATATATTTAGTCATTATTGTATACTTTGTGTTGTAGTTTGTGGGTTTATTTTGACATGATGTGACATTTTATATGTATAGATACCTGGGAACGCTTAAGGGTTATGTTCGTAATAAAGCCCACCCCGAAGGCTCCATAGCGGAAGCATATATTGTTAACAAATGCTTAACATTTTGTTCTATGTATCTTAATGGAATTGAAACGAAATTCAATCGTGGGGAAAGAAATTACGATGGAGAGACTCAAGAGGATGGATTGAACGTGTTCACTCAAAAAGTGTGTCCTTTTGGGGCGTGTTCATATGATTTTCTTACCGGGGCCGAGCTTGAAATGATGAGTTGGTTACGTTGAATAATTGTGAGGAAGTTGCGACATATATCGAGTAAGTCATTATTTATTTTAAATAAATTTTTACTTAGTAACGAGCTTAATAAATTCAATTATACCTTTTTAATGTAGTGAACACATGGAAGAACTTAAGAAAGAAAGCCCCTTGAATTTGGAGGAGAGACAACGGAGAAAATTTCCTTCTTGGTTCAAAGCACATGTAAGTTGAATGAGAATATTTATTATCACTTAAATAAATAAATAAATATTATATTTTTTGTCACTTTTAACTGATCCATATATTTTCTTAATAGATAGGAAATTTGTATGACCTAAAGTCTCCAGAAGCTGTGGAACAACTATATGCATTAGCGTGTGGTCCCGACGTATGCGCAAAGAAGTATACGAGTTGCATTGTTAATGGAGTTAGGTTTCACACTTGGGATCGTGACAATCGTCGAAAAAGTCATAACTGCGATTTATTGGTCAAAGGGGATCATGAGAATGAAGAGATCAACTTTTATGGCATCTTGACACAAGTTGTTGAATTGGAATACATCAAAGGAAATCGAGTCATCCTTTTTAAGTGTGAGTGGTTTGAAGCTGATAAGAAGAAAAGGTCAGGAAAACAAATAGACGAGCACTTCACAAGCATCAACGTTAATGCAAGGTTGATGACACAAAGTTGGAGAAAAATTGGAAAGTTGTTTAAGAGTTTCAGCATTGACACTTATATGATCCAGATGTGGAACGGGCAGACATGGGTGTTACGGAAGGGGATGAAAGTTTGGTTTACCAGGAGAATGTACCATCTAGGGTTGTTGAAGTTAACCAAGTTGATGTTGATGTGTTGCATAGAAATGATGTGGATGTTGATGCTATTGATGCAACTATTGTAGACTTAGACGTCGGAGTTGCAGCTGATGAAAATAATTTCGTGTGTGACGGTGATGATGATAAGGATGAGACACTAATTGAATACTATGACGAGGAAGATTTCGTTTATAGTGATAGTGATGAAATTGATATAAATTGATGTGTTGATGACAATAGGAGAATGTAATTTTAATTTCATATGTTGAAAATGGATTTATTTTTACTTATATATTACATCATTTATATAAGATGGCAATATGGGAATGTAATTTTAGTTTCATACAAATCTCATTTCAGTTTAATCTAACTTTTGATGAAATGTATTTATTTGTACTTATATGTTCTATCATTTACATGTGATATGTATATGCATTTTTTATGCATCATGGTATATACGTTTTTTATGCGTCATGATATGTATATGCATTTTTTATGCATCATGTTTGGTATCATTTACATTTGATGAAATTACTATCTACTCATGTCATAACTTGCTCTTTTGCTTTTCTTATAGGTAATTTAGCATGGCACCGGGGTCTTCTAGGCGTCTCAGGTCATCTAGATCAAGTATAGGAACAAATGTTGTAGAACATGTGCAGTCTGCTGATATACAAGATGTGCAACAATCTATTGTGCAGGATGTGGAACCAATAGATTCCACACATTCTTCTCGCCTAATAAATGACGCTCCAGTTAGCAGTGAAGGTATAATTATCCTTGAATAAAGGGAACCTAAGGTATTTTAAAGGAAGGTCTTTGTGCTTTAGCCTTGTAATTTCTGCAACTTTTGATTTAAATTGAGGCCTACATTGTACACAAATTGTGAAGTAGCTTTTGTAGATATTGATCTTCTGACCTGACCATTTACACTAAAATCGTCTTTCACCAAAACCGAAAGCTCTTAAAACTCTCATAAAAAAATCCTAGTGGATCCTGTCATATGATTTTTCCATATCAATCTTGATCATCACATGTATCATTTCCTTGGCCAGCAGAACACTTTCTTGACTAGAACTGCCTTGGATAAATCAACTTTGATTTAAGACACCAACTTGGGAAGGAAACCTAATAAGTCTTTTAGACAGAATTGTTAAGTCTCCACAAGTCTTGGTACATTTCACTTTTAGAATCAACACTAATGATGTGCTGGTCCATATTTGAGGGAGTAATGCAGCTGGAAAAAAATAGTTAATAGCCAAAACAAGGTCCTGGAATTAATGGTATTCCAACATTTTTTTTATAAAAGTAACCCTCAAAACCATCAGGTCCTGGGGTTGAGGCTTCACTTAGCCCCTCAATGGCTGATAAGACCTCTTCTTCATCTGTAAAAGCCTCCAAAACCTCATTGTCTTCAGTTGAATCAGTTGAAATGATAGCAGGAATGGTGGTAGAGACATCAACAAAAGGAACTTCCATATCTGATTGCATTTTATCCTTGTAAAACTTGAGAATGTGATTCTTTAAAGCAGCCTGATTATGAATCAAAGTACCATCATCATGAATTGAATGAATCATTAATTTTTGTTATTCGGCCCTGACAATCTAATGGGATCATTTATTTTTGTTATTTGGCCCTCAACTATAACTGTTGAGTTACCATGTCACTTTAACTGTTAGGTAGCGTCTGAACAGCAAAGACTACTCAGAAGGCATGACCTTCTTTTCTTTATCATAACTGGCTACATTTTTTGTTTTAATTCAAACAACATAAGACGGTCACATCACGCTTCTCTTAAAAATTCACAAGTTATAGGGCAAAAACATGTTCAGCGATCCAGCCAGAAATTAAACTTACTCAAAGAACAATCTAATCCATGACTCAAGTAAGAAACAGAAGAAACCTAATAACAAAGGGATAGTAAAGAGATGTTGGGATCACCAGGAGGAACGAGCCTAAACCTAATTTCCAACCCGAATTTTAACTCAAAACCTTGATTCACCAGGAAGAACGAGCATCTCTGTGGCCTGGATCTCACGATAGGGGATTCCTAATAAACCTTGGAACTAAATATGGAAGCTTTAGTGCCCAAAGAGTTGGCATATTCTTCTAGCTCATAAACCACTGCAGACTCATTACTAATAAGGTAAGAGCTATGACGGGTATAACTAACTTATATATCTTTTAATGGTTTAACCAAACATCACCCTACATCTTCACCAGTAAACCAAAAAAAAAGTGTAACCAAACTTCGAAAGACATTGATCATGCTCTGAGGGATAGCAAGAAGACTTAAGGATATCTGGAACAAAGCCACTGATCACCTGCAAAATTCTATTTTGAATCCCACTACCTCAACTTCCTCCCCTGCCTCCCCTGTCTCATCTAACAATCAAATTGTAGCCAATTTACACCCTTCTCCAATCATAGACATTGACTCCCAACCACTCTCTGAAAACCAACACTATGCTATAAACCCCTCCCCTGTCCAAAACTCTAAATCAAAATCTTCTCACACTACACCAAATCTGTCGAATTGTCAAGGTCATTGACCTTGACAAATCCAACTTGTCAAGGTCAATGACTGTGACATTTCGAGGCGAGACAACTTTTTTTGTCACGGTCGTGTCACGATCATTGACCTTGACACAAAACTCGCGTTTTGTGTCACGGTCGTGTCGCGGTCAATGATCGTGACACGTTTGTCACGGTTTATAACCGTGACAAAGCCGTGACCCTTTTTTAAAAAATTGTCACGGTCATTGACCGTGACACGTCCGTGACAACTTTTTGTCACGGACGTGTCACGGTCAATGACCGTGACAATTCTGGGCAGAATTTAAAAAAAATCTGCTGGGCAGTATGGCCACTGCCACTGCCCAACAGTATATTTATACCTGTTATAGCAACGTTGTACCTGTTCCAAACATCATATATCCAAACAAACTAAAGATAATGCAAATATATACTCAAAATAGAAACTATTTAAGAAGAAACAACATCACCATCAATTATCTCAAATCTACAAACTATTTGCATGGAAAAGAGATTATGTACCGCGACGCTCGGGGACACCTCCTTATCCTTCCCTTCTCATCCGAATAGCCACATAAGTATAGAGCATATGTGGCCTACCCTTAGGGCCACTCCCTGTCCCCTGAATTGAAATAAAGTAAAATTAGTATCCGCCCCTCAAATATAGATAAATATAAATCGTAATTGAAATCGACATCGAAATTGACATATAAATATAAATACATTACCTGTAGTGTCACTCAAACAGCTAACTTGAGCTCATATGGTACCTCCTTCCAACTAATGTACCCCGGGCAATCGTGTAAAATATAATTCTCTTCATATCTAAACACTAAGAAATACCATAATCCTATGGAGTTATGCGTTGCAAATTCCTTCCAACCGTTGTGTAGCCAAAAATCAGCAGTTGAAGTTGTCAATTCCACCTTTCAATGGTCTCCCATGTTTTGCTAGAAGTTCCAAGTGGTGGGGTATGGAAAGTGGAATTGACAACTTCAACTGGTGATGTTTGGCTACATAACGGTTGGAAGGAATTTGCAGAGCATCGCTCCATAGGATTATGGCATTTCTTAGTGTTCGGATAGACGAAGAGATTCAGTCTCCTCTCCACAAATAGGACACCCCAAATAACTATGTACTAATAACCTATTAAAGGTAAGAAGCGTATATTCATGGATTAGTATAAATAAAACTTAGATGTAGTTGGAATATTTATGTATTAATCTCCTCTCCACACATACACACTACACAAGAGTGAAAATGATAAAGTGCAGATCAATTAAAAGCATTAAAAATGGATGTTTCGGTACAAATTGAAATATTTATTACAAAATGAAAAATTGTTTCAAATTCGGGTTATCATAAAAAATGGATTGATATTCGGTAGGAGCAGCCAAGTCATCCACACTACTATTTAGATGCCTTGGCGCGTGTTGGACAATTGACCACGGCTCGTTGTTGATATACTCCGAGTAAAACACTTGCTTAACCTTTTGCCCACATCAACATAGCTTTCAGCGTAAACTCTTCTTTTCTAAAAGAGTCAAATGATTGCACACCCTCTTCCCACAACTCATTTAATTCTTCTACCAAAGGAGCCAGGTAGATATCAATGTCATCACTTGGTGCCTTTGGCCCAGGTATCAATAAAGCCATCATCAAAAATTCAGGTCTCATACACTGTGAAGGAGGGAGGTTGAGTGGGGCTAGGATCACTGGCCATACACTCTGATTGGTGCTTAGATTTCCAAATGGATTGAAACCATTTGTTGATATAGCCAAACGAATGTTGCGTTGTTCTCGAGCAAAATCGGGATACTCAAAATTCATCCTCCGCCAGGGAGTAGAATCAATAGGATGACGCATGATATTACCCCCTACTTCTGCCCTAGCATGCCAAGTCATTGCCTCTGAAATCTATGGTACTATGAAAAATCGCTTTAATCTAGGCCCAACGGGAAAATATTTCAATACTTTTTGAGGCACTTTTGAGCTTGTGCCTTCCTTACTAGTAGATTGGACATATCTAGGTTCATCGCATACCGGACAACGATCGAGATTTTCATACTCCTTTCGGTATAGTATGCAGTCATACACACAAGCATGAATCGATTTATACTTCATTCCCAAATCTTTCAAACTGTTCTTCATAACAGGATAGCTATTTGGAAGTGTATTCACCTTGGATAATAAGCCCTTCACCCATTTCAGAATTCCCGTCACGCTATTTCCAGACAAACCGTACTGCATCTTCAAATTGTGCAAACCAACCATGGCATGTAAAGTTGTTTGATCTTTCTCACAGCCAGAGTATAACGGTTGGGTCGCCTTAAATTTTAAACTTTGGTAGTCATCGTCAAGTTTTATCGTGTTATCTTCACGAGCACTTGAATCTTCTACATCATCAGTAACCTCATTCTCCTCAGCTTCATAAACTCCGTACGCATCATCAACTATATCCTCTAACATATTATGATCTACGTCGTCCCCTTCTACATCTATTCTACTTGTTGAAGGTTGTTGTGAAGGTTGGTCGGGGACAAAAGGAACTTTCAATTCACCGTGAAAACTCCAAAATCGATAACTATCTTGCATACCCGATCTTAACAAATGTAGTTCAACTGTTTTCCACTCAAACACCTTACCATTCTTACACCTAGCACACGGACACAAAAACTCTTCATCATTACGACATCTCTTTGCATATTTCACAAATTCGTTAGCACCTTTGCAAAACACATCCCCCATTCTATTAGTCTCACCCATCCACTCTTTGTATTTCGGATATCCCATCACAGCTACCACAACTAAACACCTATTAAAGGTAAACAAAACTTAGATTTATAGTATGTTTTATTTAATTATCATTTAATTATCCTATTAAAGGGTAAGTGGTCCTATCCCATTCAAGACTGCATTTTTCTGTAATATACTTAACAGCTCATGCACATTGTTACGATTTGAAAAAAATTCGACAGCATATCCCCTTAGTTCTCCACCAAGTACACGACGTAGATTGGCAGGTGTGAGTGTTATTTCAATTGGTCAATTGAAATAACAGTCACACTTGTCAATCTAGTATGTACCCAGAGATCATTAAGATACGACTGCAGAACTTCCTCCAAAAGTAACAACTTTAAGCCAATAAGAATATTATACAGAAATTATACAGTCTCTTGAGACAAACAATTTTTATTTATGCGCTCGTGCATTTACTTTTTATTAAAATCTATTTTTTATACCTTAAATCATATTTTTATATATTTATTTAATATATAAATTATTTTTTGATAAAAATAATTTTTGTGGAGTGTATAATTTCTTTTTATCAAAATACAATCTCTTTTGTATTTTTTTGACAAACATTTTTTATTTTCATTATTCGAGTCTAATATTTTTTTGGTATATTTTTTATATCATATTTGACTTGTTGGATATATTTTCTTAACAATAAAATATACACGCAATTTATTTTTTGTGGTGTTACATATTTTTTTTTTGTTTCATTTTTTTGTTTTATTTTTTTATTTTTATTTTAGGATTTTATTTTTTTTGTGTGTGTTTTTATTTTTTTTTTGGGCTTTTTAAGTTTTGGGCTTTTTGGAGAAAGCCCTTTAGGGTTTTATTTTTTGGTATAAGTTATCACTCTCTCTCTCCCTTCCTACACAACTTTTACTCAGCCGCCCCTTTTCTTTTTTTTGGAGAAACACTCTCTCTCTCTAATTTTTTGTTCACACGACCGTCACTCTCTCCCCCATTTTTTTCTTTTCATTTTTGATCTCACCCTCTTTCTCTCTTTAAACTTTGAATGCCCATATCTTGAGAGATTTTAGTTCGGAGCTTGCATTTCCGGTGCTGATCCGTTTTTATGGTTTCGGCTTTTCTATTTTTCCGGCCTAAAGTTTCCGGCGTTTGATTTGTGGTTTGGATCCGGGGTAGCGGTACCGGCGTTTCTATTGGTTTTGAGGTGGTTCATTTTTTCCGGCGACCTTGGTGAGTTTGGTTCCTGTTTTGAGGTGGTCCGGTGTGACGTTTTCCGGCGTGGTCCCCAATCCTGTTATTTTTTCCAGTGATTTTTTTGGTGTGGGATCCGGCGATCTCCTTCCGGTGGGGTAAGTTTTCTTTTATTGCATATATATATATATACATATACCTATACAGTTATATATATATATATATATATATATATATATATATATATATATATATAAACTTTTAAATATATATAAAACTGTTTTATATATATTTATATAAACTTTTAAATATATTTATATAAACTGATTTTTATATATATATATACCTATACATAGATATACACTCTTGGATCTGTTGGTACTCATATACCATTTTTTGTGGTGCAGTTTGGAGATTGATTCTAGTGAATCAATTTTTTTGTTGTCGTAACTATTGCTCCACTGCTTTGATCTAAAGATTGTTTTAGACTAGTTTGTCTTGTTTTTGTGGTGTTTAGATCTAATCTTTTGGAACTATTTTATTTTTGTTTTGTTTAAACAAACTTGGGGTTAAACTAAACTAAGTTTTGTGTGTGCACTTATTTAATTTAGACTAAAACTTATTTGAACAAATTTTATTTTAGACAAAATATATTTTTTGACTAAAATTAATTTGGGACTGTTTTGGATTAAGTCCTTTTGTTGGGTGTGTATTGTTGGACCTTATTTTACACCCAACTCATTTATTGTGTGTACACCTTTTATATTGAACTTAGATTATTGAAATTTTGTGTCACACATTGTTTATAAAAATAATCATTTAATCTGAATTAAAATTTATTTGGGTGTTGGGTATTTGTGGTTGGACCTTAGTTTATACCCAACTCATTTAGTGTGTATACACTTTGTTTATTTGGACTGTGATCTTATTTTTGGGAAAACTTTATTTGGATAAATTTATTTGAACTAAAATTTATTGGGACTGAATTTTAGTAGGCTAATTGGGTGTTTGGTTTGGAGAGTTTATTTACACTCATTTCAGTTTGTGTGTACACTTTGTTATCAAAACTTATTTTTGTGTCACACATTTTTTTTTATTTATTTATAATTTAATTTAGTTATTTTTGGGAATAAAGATATTTGATTTTTGACTAACTAGTTACACCCTCTAAGTTGAACTTTTGTGTGTTCACTTTATTTAGTTGGGTTTAATTAGTGTGTAGTCTTTATATCACATCTTTATTTATTTAAATTTTATTTTAGTTAAACCCATCCTATTTTAGTGAGTCGAGTGCTACACTCTTTATCTCGTACTCACTTGACTTGGATTGGACCATTTGACTCGTACACTTTTTATTGCCTAAGTTGAATACTTTTTGTTGTATTCTTTTATAACTTAAGGTAGTGTTTATGTGTGTATGAGTATTTGATCCAACAGGAGTTTCATAACTTTTTGTTTATGTGTGTATTAAATTAAAACAGGAGTTTCATACGGATCATTCTTAGCATCACTGTCGAAAATCCATTTAATTACTAATATCCTATTAGGTGAGCGTTAAAAACTTTTATCTAACTACTCTTTTTAGCGACCAATTAAAAACATCCACAATTAAATGCGTAATTGAACTTAAATGAAAATGAAATAAATTAAAATAACCGAACACTCGGTCCAAATATACAACCATATCGAATGCTGTACTGAAAGAATAAATAAATGCAATTGAGCCATTGGCTCGAATGTTTATACAGTACCTCCTATCTAGAGTACAACGATGGAAGCGGCTATAAAAAACCTGCACGCATCCACAGCTACCGCAGCTGACGTGTGACTCGAAAGAATTTCCATCCAGGCGTCCCTGTGTCTGGACACCTATATATATATAGTATAGAGAAAGAAAGGAGAGTAGACAAACGGGTCAGAGCCCGAATGTTTGAAAATATTTTGCAAGTGCATAAATGCTTTATTTTTAGAAAAATAGTTTTATCTCATATTTAAATTGGTATCGCACTCCCATGAGATAACCCTCACCTCTAATCTAACAGTGCACTCCTAGAGCATCCCTCTAAATATCCTAGTCAAGCTACCCTGCTAAACTAGTCTAATTTACCCATCTACTATCTACCCTAGATAGTCCAACGGATGTACTAAGGGCTAAACTTCACTCAAATCTCGACGCTATGCCATGTTCGTGCGAGGGGTGTCTCGCAAAGCGAAATCCAAACAAGGAACCCCCCCCGATACACTACTAAGCGGCAAGGTCGATCATCGAGATCCGCCAGTCCCTCAGTACAGAAAGATATATATAAATATATACACCATAAGAATTTATAATATAAGAGCACTAAGGATTAAACTTCTCCCCAGTCTCAACACACTGCCATATTCGTGCATGGGGTGTCTCGCAAAGCGAAATCCATACAAGGAACCCCCCCGATACACTACTATGCGGCAAGGTCGATCGTCGGGATCCATTAAACCCTCGGTACTCGATTCATCCATTTATATATACATATACATGTTTTACCATAACCATCCGGATCTATCTCCCGGAATGAGAATCCATATACAAAGTATTTATCAATACTTATCACTTTTATCTCAAAACCCTCCATTTCCCTTCTCATATCCAGGAAATGTATTTAAAAGCCAATTCATTATCATGAATAGCTTTAACAAATCATATACCTTTTTAAAAGCCAGTTTTATTATCATAAAAATGCTTTTCCTTTTCAAAATATACCATTTCCTTTTTTATATTCAGGAAATGTATTCAAAGCCATTTTCAATATCATAAAAATGCTTTGCTCATATCATATGCTTTCACATCCCTTCTTCCATCCGGGAAGTGTTACCGAAGCCAATTTATATAACCCATTTCCCTTCCTATATCCAGGAAATGTAATTAAAGCCAATCCATTATCATGAATTGCTTTAATATATAACGTGTCCTAAGACCGCCCGTCCGGATTTCTCCACTGTGCGCGCCCCTAAATGGCTATCATCTTCCAGGGCCTGTTATAAGACAACCTTGGATCCTACATCGCAAGACGTCGGGAAGCGGCCATGTGCCTGCGGGATAGTCAAGACCACACCCGGAATCTCCTAACCAGCGCAGAAAATATATATCAACAAACGCTCACATGGCCTATAGGACTATATTCACCCTGCATTCATTAGCCAGGGGGCTTCACCATACGTACGCAAACTTCCCATATGATAGCGATTTAGAGAGGTGTGTATCCTCAATTTTAACAATTATGAAAATCATTTATTTACCGTTTTGAAAATATACATTTTCATATTTTCAAAAATCATTTCCATCATAACATATATATATACCTAAATCACACAGTATATACATATCCTATATATTATTCCTAGAATATATATATAAACGGCCATAGTGGCCTATAGCATCTAGCGATGACCATAATCCCAAAGATTCCCTCCAGAAATCATAATCATGCATTCATATTAGCATGATTCTAAATCCAAAGTATTCCATACTTTGTTCAATACTAATTACCTCAATCATCTCTTAAAGGTTTATTTATCCTCAAAACCCTTATTTAGGAATCCCCAAAAAATCCCAAATGGTAATTCAACTCCCCATACTCTTAAAGGGAGAAAACTAGAAATTCTGACCTAAGCGAATCGATTCGCCCCTTTAGCGAATCGATTCGGGTGGGCGAATCGATTCGGTTCCCAATCCGAATCGATTCGGAAAGTATTCTGCAAACAGGTCTGTAAATGGCGAATCGATTCGGTCTGTACCCGAATCGATTCGGCCCATTGCAGAAACCCAAATTTTCTTTAGGCGAATCGATTCGGCCTGTACCCGAATCGATTCGGCCAGTTCGAGGGCTACAGTTTGGGGGATTCTTCAATCTCCAAAATACCCAAAATTCAATCCAATATCCATTTAAATCCTAACTTGGTTTTATTACTACAAACCCAAAGTTTTTATATCTCCTCAAATTCTTTATAGGTCCTAACAATTCTTTTGAGAACCCCTAATATCTATCTCCAATAAGTTCTAACTAATGATTTCAATCTCGGACAGCTTTCCGTAGAAAAATCACTATAAATCCAAAAAAAATTAGAAAAATACGCGGTTGGCGCCCACGCGACCGTGTCGAAAAGATCTACAATTTTTATTTTTGATCAAGAGTCGAATCGATTCGCCTCTAGGCCGAATCGATTCGGTAAGCACGCTCCCTACACTATTCATCGTCTTCTCCGAGACGGTTTCGGCCATTAAAGCTTCTCCCAAGCTTTTGTCGCCTCACCCAACGTCCTACAACCTCAACCAACTACAAATACCCATATATTAAGGGTTCTAAACATCCTAGAACCCTAAACCACCAATTAATTTTACATAAAACCTAAGTTTCTCCAATTAACCAATTTTAGAAGTTTATTCGTTTTATCTCCCGAAAACCCGTTTTATCCACGAATACCCAACCCAAAATCATTAGGGTTTGTTATACCAACTATGATATGAGATATTTATGCTCAAAAATAAATAAATAAAGCAAGTAAACACTTGCCTCGTGGATAAAATCCGACGTCCTCGAGCCGAATCCCGTAGAGGCAGGCCGGAATCTCCCCCTTTTTCCTCTTTTCTTCCCTCTCTCTCTCTTTCCTCTCTTCTTTCTCTTTTCTCTTCTCTTTTCTCCCCCTCTCCCTCCTTTTATAAGGAGAAAAGGGTTTAACCCCTTTAAAACCCACAACGACTCGTTTACCCAATTACGAGCCTATTTAACTCCAAAATTACCCGAAACTCAATTTCGACAATCGGACACTCTTTTCCGACTATCTCGGACATTCCGAGACTCATGGCGCAGTCGAAATTTCCATCCGAGGTACTTGACCGCAAATCACTATTCTAACCCAAAATAATTAAATGCGGTAGTCTTACTCAAAATCTTACCTCTTTTGTCGCTATACTCCACGGCGACATATAATTAAATTACTTCGACCTATATAGTCCCAAAATAATTTATAACACCCTTCGAAAATATTTAAATCCTCGAAAATCCCAAAAATCACTATTTCGAGAAATTCTCCGAATTCCAAATTATACTTAATTATGGAATTTAATCCTCTCCAAAAGGGCGGGTTATTACATACTCCCCCCCTTACAACGGAATTTCGTCCTCGAAATTCAGGTATAACCTACACCCTATAACTAGGATCACTCCAAATCCTAATTTCTCAAGGGAAACGATACTAATCCAATGGTTCCCAACCATATGCTACAGGACTACCACGATCGTAAAGTGACTCTAATACGTCACATAATACCCATCATCTATAATGCCTATCGGCATGAATTTCAACCTTATATACTACGCCCATTCTATTTCAGGCGGTATATAAACCAACTTACCAAGGTGCCCATACACCTTTCTAACTTGTGCATATCTGCACATCCGTAGTGAACGTCTGACACGTAACACTCTCTCCCAATAAGGATCTCCTTTCCTCGGTGTAATACTCACCTATGGGTCCTTCCAACCCGCGAAATTCCAAACTCCTAACCTCGGTATCGCTAACTCTATCGAGCCTACATCCTACAATGTTACTATCTATGCGTTACCCTACCTACGCGAAACTAATATAATCCTAAGTATGTCCCTAGTGCCCAAGGCCTCTCTCAACTCCCGACAATTGCTTGGTTTCATGCGTGGGACGTCTCGCCAAGGCGAAATCCAAACAAGGAACCCTCCCGTTACACTACTCCCTCGCGTAGTCGGTCATCGAGATATAGCGACCTAAGGCACACCAGCGGGACGTCCTAGATACTGCCTACGCTAAACTACGAACGCATTCCTACTATCTTATCCTTCCGCCCATACAGAAGGAAACCTAATCAATCGAAGTGACCACTTTCTGTAGAAAGTGTCACGAACATAATACCCAAAATTGTATCTCCTCAAAATTTGCCTTTTCATTAAGGCTGGTTATATTCCTCAACACAATTTCTCCAAATTTGCCTTCTTATTAAGGCAGGGATATCATCCTCAAATCAAATTCTCTAAGCCCCACTCCACCCAACTACTTGTGGCGAGAGGACCAATTTAGTGCTTTTCCATAGCACAATATTTCCATAAACATACCATCATCACAGGGCTCGTAGTCTATAGTGGTCATCCACACTATAAGACTAACCCACATCCTTGCATCCAATAACAGCTCTCCACGCCCGACGCCGTTAAGAGTCATGTGTGGAGTGTCTCGCAAAGCGAAATCCAAAAAAGGAACCCCTCCACACATTAACCCTTGACTTCGTTGGTTATGGAGTTCTGTCATTTAAACATGCAACCGGGATATCCCTATCCCCTAATCTAACAAAAAAAAAAGGTGGATTGAACTCCTATCTCAAACTAAGAGTCATACCACCCTGCGCTCGCACTCATTTTAAGTCCTTGCGCAAACAATAATGAGCTTTATCTTATAGCTCAACACAAATCCTGCGGCCTTAAATCGTATATATAAGGTCGCCATATAACCAAATCACGATAAGGAAACCTTTTATCATCGAAGTTCCATTAACCCATAACAAATAAGGTGCACTCAACCTATATCTAGGTGAGACACCGCACAATAACCTGTTCCCTCGAGGAACCATGGACACGATAGACTTGCCATTTTTAGCCTGCTATCGCTCCGAAAATACACCATAATGTATTATAATCATCATAGCACCATGCTCGTATAGACATATAAAATGAGCATCACTAACCAGATATGTATATATATACCATATATCAGCACCCGCCTCTATGGCTAATGAAGAAAAATAAAACTCCGCTACTGCGGACAACACATAGGCATACATGATATAGTGTTATCGATACCGCCATAACTCAAATTACCCACACGATTCTAGGGCTAACTAATACCGCGACTTTATCTAGCCACAGAAAATATACCTCCTCGGTTGAGGTAAAACTCATAATAACAACTTCATTTTAAGAAAATTCCCCGAGTGGATGTCCAACCACGGGGTCCTCGAACATACCCATTCTTTAGTGAGCCCATCCTTCTTGGAAAGGACTCAATATTCATTGCACCTAACTCACTTAGGTACAAGGTTCACTTAACCATAATACTCTTTATTCACCGTCGGCCTCTGGATGAACCTTAGGCGAATAATTCCCAAAACAGCATTCTTCTCATCCTGCTGATTCATGGGGACTCACGGTTAGAACTATCCGTAAGATCCCTTTTGAACCCTCAATTTCCATGAGGAATTCGACTTTAGTATCACTCTCCACTTCAGCGGTACTCATAACTACTTATTATTTAGTAGTCGCCACCGAAATCCTTAACAATTACCATAGGGAGAGTGACCTCTACTAAGGTCCTCATCCCAACCTTCTACCAGCTTCCCCAGCAAAGCCTCACCTCCTGCTGCCATCCAAGCTCCGCACACGATTCTCAAACGAGCGCATAAAAGATTTCTATAATCTTCTAGCATGGCAGGAGAACGAAATCTCACAATAGAAATCAACAATCCTAGTCCTGAGGCTCTATAACAAATGAGAGCAACACTGAAAGCGTAGTACGTCCGCACAGATTCCTAAGGACACTAGAACCTGATGGTCTGATACCATCTGTAACACCCCGCCTAATAAGATACCGGGCGATCACTCCAATATTAAATTAAAACAGGAGTTTCATATGGATCATTCTTAGCATCACTGTCAAAAATCCATTTAATTACTAATATCCTATTAGGTGAGCGTTAAAAACTTTTATCTAACTACTCTTTTTAGCGACCAATTAAAAACATCCACAATTAAATGCGTAATTGAACTTAAATGAAAATGAAATAAATTAAAATAACCGAACACTCGGTCCAAATATAGAACCATATCAAATGCTGTACTGAAAGAATAAATAAATGCAATTGAGCCATTGGCTCGAATGTTTATACAGTACCTCCTATCTAGAGTACAACGATGGAAGCGGCTATAAAAAACCTGCACGCATCCACAGCTACTGCAGTTGACGTCTGACTCGAAAGAATTTCCATCCAGGCGTCCCTGTGTCTGGACACCTATATATATATAGTATAGAGAAAGAAAGGAGAGTAGACAAACGGGTCAGAGCCCGAATGTTTGAAAATATTTTGCAAGTGCATAAATGCTTTATTTTTAGAAAAATAGTTTTATCTCATATTTAAATTGGTATCGCACTCCCATGAGATACCCCTCACCTCTCCTCTAACAGTGCACTCCTAGCGCATCCCTCTAAATATCCTAGTCAAGCTACCCTGCTAAACTAGTCTAATTTATCCATCTACTATCTACCCTAGATAGTCCAACGGATGTACTAAGGGCTAAACTTCACTCAAATCTCGACGCTATGCCATGTTCGTGCGTGGGGTGTCTCGCAAAGTGAAATCCAAACAAGGAACCCCCCCGATACACTACTAAGCGGCAAGGTCGATCATCGAGATCCGCCAGTCCCTCAGTACAGAAAGATATATATAAATATATACACCATAAGAATTTATAATATAAGAGCACTAAGATTAAACTTCTCCCCAGTCTCAACACACTGCCATATTCGTGCGTGGGGTGTCTAGCAAAGCAAAATCCATACAAGGAACCCCCCGATACACTACTATGCGGCAAGGTCGATCGTTGGGATCCATTAAACCCTCGGTACTCGATTCATCCATTTATATATACATATACATGTTTTACCATAACCATCCGGATCTATCTCCCGGAATGAGAATCCATATACAAAGTATTTATCAATACTTATCATTTTTATCTCAAAACCTTCCATTTCCCTTCTCATATCCAGGAAATGTATTTAAAAGCCAATTCATTATCATGAATTGCTTTAACAAATCATATACCTTTTTAAAAGCCAGTTTTATTATCATAAAAATGCTTTTCCTTTTCAAAATATCCCATTTCCCTTTTTATATTCAGGAAATGTATTCAAAGCCATTTTCATTATCATAAAAATGCTTTGCTCATATCATATGCTTCCACATCCCTTCTTCCATCCGGGAAGTGTTACCGAAGCCAATTTATATAACCCATTTCCCTTCCTATATCCTGGAAATGTAATTAAAGTCAATCCATTATCATGAATTGCTTTAATATATAACGCGTTCTAAGACCGCCCGTCCGGATTTCCCCACTGTGCGCGCCCCTAAATGGCTATCATCTTCTAGGGCCTATCATAAGACAACCTGGGATCCTACATCGCAAGACGTCGGGAAGCGTCCATGTGCCTGAGGGATAGTCAAGACCACACCCCGAATCTCCTAACCAGCGCATAAAATATATATCAACAAACGCTCACATGGCCTATAGGACTATATCCACCCTGCATTCATTAGCCAGGGGGCTTCACCATACGTACGCAAACTTCCCATATGATAGCGATTTAGAGAGGTGTGTGTCCTCAATTTTAACAATTATGAAAATCATTTATTTACCGTTTTGAAAATATTCATTTTCATATTTTCAAAAATCATTTCCATCATAACATATATATATACCTAAATCACACAGTATATATACATATCCTATATATTCTTCCTAGAATATATATATAAACGGCCATAGTGGCCTATAGCATCTAGCGATGACCATAATCCCAAAGATTCCCTCCAGAAATCATAATCATGCATTCATATTAGCATGATTCTAAATCCAAAGTATTCCATACTTTGTTCAATACTAATTACCTCAATCATCTCTTAAAGGTTTATTTATCCTCAAAACCCTTATTTAGGAATCCCCATAAAATCCCAAATGGTAATTCAACTCCCCATACTCTTAAAGGGAGAAAACTAGAAATTCTGACCTAAGCGAATCGATTCGCCCCTTTAGCGAATCGATTCGGGTGGGCGAATCGATTCGGTTCCCAATCCGAATCGATTCGTAAAGTATTCTGCAAACAGGTCTGTAAATGGCGAATCGATTCGGTCTGTACCCGAATCGATTCGGCCCATTGCAGAAACCCAAATTTTCTTTAGGCGAATCGATTCGGCCTGTACTCGAATCGATTCGGCCAGTTCGAGGGCTACAGTTTGGGGGATTTTTCAATCTCCAAAATACCCAAAATTCAATCCAATATCCATTTAAATCCTAACTTGGTTTTATTACTACAAACCCAAAGTTTTTATATCTCCTCAAATTCTTTATAGGTCCTAACAATTCTTTTGAGAACCCCTAATATCTATCTCCAATAAGTTCTAACTAATGATTTCAATCTCGGACAACTTTCCGTAGAAAAATCACTATAAATCCAAAAAAAATCAGAAAAATACGCGGTTGGCGCCCACGCGACCGCGTCGAAAAGATCTACAATTTTTATTTTTGATCAAGAGCCGAATCGATTCGCCTCTAAGCCGAATCGATTCGGTAAGCACGCTCCCTACACTATTCATCGTCTTCTCCGAGACGGTTTCGGCCATTAAAGCTTCTCCCAAGCTTTTGTCGCCTCACCCAACGTCCTACAACTTCAGCCAACTACAAATACCCATATATTAAGGGTTCTAAACATCCTAGAACCCTAAACCAGCAATTAATTTTACATAAAACCTAAGTTTCTCCAATTAACCAATTTTAGGGGTTTATTCGTTTTATCTCCCGAAAACCCGTTTTATCCACGAATACCCAACCCAAAATCATTAGGGTTTGTTATACCAACTATGATATGAGATATTTATGCTCAAAAATAAATAATTAAAGAAAGTAAACACTTGCCTCGTGGATAAAATCCGACGTCCTCGAGCCGAATCCCGTAGAGGCAGGCCGGAATCTCCCCCTTTTTCCTCTTTTCTTCCCTCTCTCTCTCTTTCCTCTCTTCTTTCTCTTTTCTCTTCTCTTTTCTCCCCCTCTCCCTCCTTTTATAAGGAGAAAAGGGTTTAACCCCTTTAAAACCCACAACGACTCGTTTACCCAATTACGAGCCTATTTAACTCCAAAATTACCCGAAACTCAATTTCGACAATCGGACACTCTTTTCCGACTATCTCGGACATTCCGAGACTCATGGCGCAGTCGAAATTTCCATCCGAGGTACTTGACCGCAAATCACTATTCTAACCCAAAATAATTAAATGCGGTAGTCTTACTCAAAATCTTACCTCTTTTGTCGCTATACTCCACGGCGGCATATAATTAAATTACTTCGACCTATATAGTCCCAAAATAATTTATAAAACCCTTCGAAAATATTTAAATCCTCGAAAATCCCAAAAATCACTATTTCAAGAAATTCTCCAAATTCCAAATTATACTTAATTATGGAATTTAATCCTCTCCAAAAGGGCGGGTTATTACATACTCCCCCCCTTACAACGGAATTTCGTCCTCGAAATTCAGGTATAACCTACACCCTATAACTAGGATCACTCCAAATCCTAATTTCTCAAGGGAAACGATACTAATCCAATGGTTCCCAACCATATGCTACAGGACTACCACGATCGTAAAGTGACTCTAATACGTCACATAATACCCATCATCTATAATGCCTATCGGCATGAATTTCAACCTTATATACTACGCCCATTCTATTTCAGGCGGTATATAAACCAACTTACCAAGGTGCCCATACACCTTTCTAACTTGTGCATATCTGCACATCCGTAGTGAACGTCTGACACGTAACACTCTCTCCCAATAAGGATCTCCTTTCCTCGGTGTAATACTCACCTATGGGTCCTTCCAACCCGCGAAATTCCAAACTCCTAACCTCGGTATCGCTAACTCTATCGAGCCTACATCCTACAATGTTACTATCTATGCGTTACCCTACCTACGCGAAACTAATATAATCCTAAGTATGTCCCTAGTGCCCAAGGCCTCTCTCAACTCCCGACAATTGCTTGGTTTCATGCGTGGGACGTCTCGCCAATGCGAAATCCAAACAAGGAACCCTCCCGTTACACTACTCCCTCGCGTAGTCGGTCATCGAGATATAGCGACCTAAGGCACACCAGCGGGACGTCCTAGATACTGCCTACACTAAACTACGAATGCATTCCTACTATCTTATCCTTCCGCCCATACAGAAGGAAACCTAATCAATCGAAGTGACCACTTTCTGTAGAAAGTGTCACGAACATAATACCCAAAATTGTATCTCCTCAAAATTTGCCTTTTCATTAAGGCTGGTTATATTCCTCAACACAATTTCTCCAAATTTGCCTTCTTATTAAGGCAGGGATATCATCCTCAAATCAAATTCTCTAAGCCCCACTCCACCCAACTACTTGTGGCGAGAGGACCAATTTAGTGCTTTTCCATAGCACAATATTTCCATAAACATACCATCATCACAGGGCTCGTAGTCTATAGTGGTCATCCACACTATAAGACTAACCCACATCCTTGCATCCAACAACAGCTCTCCACGCCCGACGCCGTTAAGAGTCATGTGTGGAGTGTCTCGCAAAGCGAAATCCAAACAAGGAACCCCTCCACACATTAACCCTTGACTTCGTTGGTTATGGAGTTCTGTCATTTAAACATGCAACCGGGATATCCCTATCCCCTAATCCAACAAAAAAAAAGGTGGTTTGAACTCCTATCTCAAACTAAGAGTCATACCACCCTGCGCTCGCACTCATTTTAAGTCCTTGCGCAAACAATAATGAGCTTTATCTTATAGCTCAACACAAATCCTGCGGCCTTAAATCATATATATAAGGTCGCCATATAACCAAATCACGATAAGGAAACCTCTTATCATCGAAGTTCCATTAGCCCATAACAAATAAGGTGAACTCAACCTATATGTAGGTGAGACACTGCAACAATAACCTGTTCCCTCGAGGAACCATGGACACGATAGACTTGCCATAACAAATAATTTTGTTTTAGACAAAGTGATTTTATCTCGTACCTCACCTACTCCATGTCACCCTACATTCACAGCTTCTATATCTAATGTTGATGATATTTTTGGTGATGTTGATGAATCTGAAAATGAAGACAATGCTGTCATTTTGGAAGGGTGCGTGAGTACAAATTTAGAGGATTGTGTGAGTAATAAATCTTTTGAGAACACGATTGAGGATTGCAATGACTTAGGTCAAATTAATTCTAGTTTAATGGCTAAACATGACATTTTAAGCGATCACATCAAGTTAATAACCGAAGAATCTGTTTTTCGTATTGATGAACTTGAAAATGATGTTTCGTTTTTAGAGAAAAGGATTGTCATGTTAACCGAACTTAATCATTCTCTTGAAACTAAAAACAAGGAAGTTTTGTGTAAATTTGATGAATCTCAAGTTGAACTAAAGGCCGTTTTGATTAAATTTGATAAATGTAAAAAGGAACTAGATGTGACTTTGAAAAAGTTAAAGAGTTATTGGAATGCCGGTGATGCCGTCAAAACTATTAATGAAAATACATGTTATGATCCAACGAACTCTTATTCTGATTTTGTTCCTACTAAAGGGCTTGGTTTTGAAGGAAAAGAATTTGATGTTACCAACTTTATAAACTCTAAGGAACAATTTCCCGATTCAAACGAAATTAAGTTGTCTTATAAACATTTTGAAAATGAGGGTTGTTCTTCAAGTGGTAAATCTGTTCTTAAATGTGATTCTTGCCATAAAATTGGGCATTTGGAAAAGTTTTACTTCAAGAAATTAGGGCAGAATAGTTTTGATTTAGGCAAAGTTAGGCAAAATCAAAGAGTTGGAAAGAATCATTTTGTCAAACCTAATTTTCAGTGTGGTTTTTGCCATAAGAATGGTCATTTAGAAAAATTTTGTTTTAAGAAATTAGGACAAAACAAAACTGATATAGGCAAATTTAGGCAAATTCAAAATGTTGGGAATTTTAAAACTGCAAAGCCTGCTCTTAAATGTAATTTTTGTTCTAAAATTGGCCATATTGAAAAATTTTGTGTTCAGAAATTAATGCAGAAACAAGTTGTTTTGGGCAAAAATAGTCATTTTGATAGAAATAAACATGCTGAAAATTCTGTTTTTAGGTGTAATTTCTGTTTTAAAATGGGTCATTTAGAGCAGTTTTTTCATAAAAAGTTGAATTTTGATTCTGAAAAGCTGCCCACTATATGCAGAAATTCTAAATTGCCTCTGAATGCTAATTGTAAACATGTTGTTAAACCTATTTATAAATGTAATTTGTGTTCTAAATTTGGTCATTTAGAACAATTCTGTTGCTATGACCAAGAATAGTGAGATGATTGTCAGAGATATTGTGCGAGGGCCTCAAAGTGGAAGAACAATAGGAGAAGCTTCACCAACTGGATGGCATGTATGAACTGGGACATCCCCGATTTGGTGTTATCTTAGTTGGTTTGTTTTGTGTTTGGTAGTTTGTGTCCTTTAGGGAATGCCCCTAGGATTGTGGTTCTCCTTTGTTTTTGTTTGTAAGTAGCTTTCCTGAGTTCTAATATACATAAATTTCCCCCAAAAAAAAGTATGTTTCATATAATGGGTTAATTCAAATACAAAAATAAATTCATGGGTTAATTCAAATACAAAAATACAAATTCATGGGTTAATTCAAATATATACACACACACACACACACACACCTCCCTCCACACCCCCGACTCACCACATACACACACACCCCCACCTCCCTCCACATACACACACACCACCACCACATACACACACACCACCACCCCCACTCACCACACACACACACACACACACACACACACAATAGCCCCCCACCCACCACACACACACACACACAGTAGTGACTGTCTATTTAAAATAATCTCAATGTTAATTTCATGTATTGAATTTCTACTATTGTTTTGTGCTTTTTATAAATCATATTCAATGTTAGATATGTGTTTTGTTAAGATATCTAAGCTGTTCTATAGAATTATTTTTTGTATCTTGAAGTTTAAGTTCTAAAATAATCAACCTAAAGTTGTGGTTCATAAAGTATTATCACAAATATAAACTAAGAGTGATAAAAATAACTTTGAGGCATATAAATTAATTGTGACAAAGTAAGATTATGCACCAGAACCTAAAATTTAAAAAAAGTGTTTTTATTTAAACCCCACTTTTCTTTCTATAACTCCTATTTTATTAAACTTTAAATATAATTAAGGGTGTATAGAAAGAAAAGTTAAATAGGAATAAAAACAACATTTTTAAAATATGAAGGGCTCA
Source organism: Sambucus nigra (assembly GCA_949130495.1). NCBI lineage: Eukaryota > Viridiplantae > Streptophyta > Magnoliopsida > Dipsacales > Adoxaceae > Sambucus > Sambucus nigra. Next base: position 401,864,678 of record OX422211.1, read on the forward strand.
CCAATTTGATCAAAATTTTCAACAACAAAGACTAAATGATATTTTATTTTTCATGCTTTTAGCAATTTCGGATGCCATTTTAACCCTTATTGTAGTTTTTTGTTGTAATGTCATTTAAAAAAAATCTTTTAGGTATGTAAATATATTGTAATAGATCTTGCCTTCCACAAAATGATATTTTATGGTAAAATTTTATTTGATGGATATAAAGTTATGTGATACCTATATGTGTTATTTTGCATCTAATAAAAACAAAAAACGCCATATATGGTTTTTTTTCTCCATTAGTATAAGTATATAGCGATTATTTCACCCTTAAATCACATATTAAGCCGGCCTTCATTTTTTTATGAAATTTGTAGAAAATTACTTATTTATTTTGAATGAAAATAAATTGTTATCCAATATTTTTGGATATTATTTATAATTATGAAACTCATACACAAATTAATGTTGTATCAAAATAATAATAAACAAATTAATGTTGTATACACACATACACACATATATATACACACAAACATATATATATATGGAAGAGAGAGAGAGAGAGAGAGAGAGAGAGAGAGAGAGAGAGAGAGAGAGAATTAAACCTGAAAGTAGAGAGAGAGAGAGCAGCGTCGAGAGAGAGAGAGGGAGGGAACGGCGGGAGGGAAAAAAGAAGGGAGAAAGGGTTTTTGCTGCAAACATTGTCATGGTCGTGTCAAGGTCATTGACCGTGACAATTATTTAAAGAATTATCAAGGTCATTGACCGTGACAATTCTTTGTCAGGGTCGTGTCAAGGTCAATGACCGTGACACAAAACGCGTGTTTTTTATCACGGTCAATGACCTTGACAAGGGTGACCGGCTGAAAGGTGACAATTTTGTCATTTTGGTGTAGTGTCATACTCCAAATCTGGAAGGTCAGAACCAGGAGGTTACTTATAAGATTCATGGTGTAGACTTGGATGTTCAAGAATTTAATGTGGTGCATAATGTCATGTTGTCTCCAAAAGGAACTGAGATTCCAAAGAAAAAAAATAGACCTTCACAAGTCCAGTTCAAAATCAGTTTCTGAGTCAGATACTGTTGAAGTTATTCCTCTTTTTGAGGAATTAATTACTTTCTCTCCGAACTTACAAAAAATGGAATTCCTCTCAATCATATCATCCCATCTCAAGTGGATGGTGGCCCCCCAGATCATGTAATTTCTTCTCCCAAAGCTGATATCCATCATAAGAAGACAAGTGGTCATGTTCCTAAAATAGCAGATAGCAGAATTTTTGGCATAATATGGGCTAAGTTATATTTGATCAGGTATTATTTTTTAGGCATAATTTTTAGGTATATTTGATCTGTTGTTTTGTTAGGCATATCATATACTAATTAATCTATACAAAAAACAAATAAACACATAACTCCCTAATACAAATAAACTCCCTAATACTAATTTCAGTACACATAAACACATTCCTGTTTCAGTACACATTTTTATACCTGATACCAATTTCAGTACACATTTTCCTTCAAATCATTTATAGTTTTGGTTGATTATTATAGTAAAAAGATTATTGTTGCATTCTTTATATCAATGTGATGTTTAGTTTTATATTAGTGTACTAATCAATGCATGTACATAGCCTCAACTAGGGTGAAACAAAGAGTTCGTGGACCTACTAGAGGTAGAGGGTTGGAAAAAATGGTCAAAGAAACTGGGAAGAAGATGCGGATAAAATTTCCAAAGAGAAAGGAAGGCCTCTTGAGCATGAGAAGTCTGCCAAACTTTCCAGTGAGATAGAGATTATAACTCGAAATCTTCTTCCGGTGCCAACTAAATGGAAAGCACTTAGTGAGCGTGATAAGAATGAATCTTTTGATAGAATTAATGTAAGTATATATATTTTTAATGAAGCTTTTGATAGAATTAATGTAAGTATATATATTTTTAGTCCTGTGACTATCAGTATTATACATTTATGTTTAACTTGATTAATTAATATTTTGTATTTATAGGAGAGATTTGAAATTTACTTGGATGAACATGGAAAACGAAGTTGCGAAGAGTTAATGAAAGGGAGGAGTAGGGCTCGAAGAAGTAATCTTCATCAATATTATTTGACATTTGAGTCAAAGGAGGTGGCACGGGAAAATCCACATAGTAGCTGTACTGAGGCAAATTGCCACGAATTGTGTGATTTATTTACTGATCCAAAATATGAGGTACAAGATTATTGCAATTATTTTAATAATCTAATATGACAACTTTTATATCTGATTTAATGATTTATCATATATATATATATATATATATATACATTGTAGAAACGATGTGAGATAAACAAAAATAATAAAGGAAAGCAAACTGTAAGGCACAACAAGGGATCCAAGGCATTTGTGGTTGTTCGTCATGAACTGGTAATATTTTTTACTTTAGATTCAAATGTTTTCTCCTTAAATATGTTTTTTGATTATATACTTATTATATTTTGACAGAAAGTAAAGGCAGCTAGTGGTGTTGAGCCTAACAGGATCGAATTTTATAAAGAAACCCATTATAAAAATGGGAATTGGACGTCTCCCGAAGCCGAAGAAATCTATGTAAGTAAAATTGCGATTTTTTTTATGCCACGCTCTTATCGGGTTAAGTATGTTTGGTTATTGTAGGCGGATGTTAAGTTGGTTGAGTTTTATTTGTTGATTTGGAGGCTGGGATTAAGTATGGTGGATTATGTTGTGTTGAAGTTGATTTTCAAATGGATTGAACATGTTGGTTTTAATGTAAAAACAAAGGAAACTCTGCCAATTTTTTTTAAAATATAAAATATTTTATTGGAGGCTATGTTGAGTTATATTTGTTGTAGGATAGGGCGAGATTAGGTTTGAACATATTGGTTTTCATTTAAAACAAATAAAAGTATGTTGATTTTTTTAGGTATAAAATATTTAAAAATTTTGAATATGTTTAGATGCTAATTGTATATTTCTTTTACTCAGGAGGAGATGAAAAACCTTGAGTTTGAGTCTGTATTTGAGGAGGGTCCATTATTGAGCCCAGACGAGATAGCGGATCGTGTGCTCGGGACGAGATCAGGGTATATTAATGGGCTTGGACATGATCCCAAACCAACTAATTCTAAGACATCCTTGCAACAAAAAAATGCACAATTGGAGGAAGCTCTTAATGAATCTGTTAGAGCTCAACTGGAGTTGATCGAGCGCTTAAAAGTTCAAGAGATGGAGTTTGCAGCTCATCGTGAGGTGACAATGAAGCCACAAGAGGATGCGTCTTCTCAATGGGCACTCATAGACACCATTTTAGCTAAGCAAGTTGAATATGAAAAGAACATTCAATCCTTGCTTATTTCGAGAGAAATGCAATCCACATAATCTTTAGTTCAATGGTATGTCACTCGAGAGATCTTTTTTTATTCAAGTAATAAATATTGATTTTATTATTCTTATTTATAAAACTTAACTGGCAATTTTTTATGATGAATTGCAGATATTAAGGGATGAGGACTTTTATTGGCAAAACATATTTGGATGCGGCGAACCAAAGGAAAAATTTAGGAGATTGTTATGGCGACCGCGATATTTTTGTTATTAGACACTGTGTTAGTTTTTTGTTAACTTTTGTTATCAGATATTATGACTTAGCTTTTTAGTGAAACTTTTGGCACACAAATGGTGCATTTTTGCGATTAGATATTATGACATGCGTGGAATTTTTTGCACAAAGATGGGGTCTTAGTATGTTGATAACACCTTGCATTTTAAATAGATGTACCTTGTGAACATGATTTTACATTTTAATATGCGGATGAACATGTAAATGTCGCAAAATATTAATGTTATTAGTTAATTGTCATTATGAAAATGACATTTGTGATAACTATTTGGAATGAAAATAAACTAGTAATAATAGTTAAAGTAATATTAAAAATTTTAATAACATTAATCACAAATAATAATAATAATAATAATATATAACATTAGCCATAAAAAAATAATAATATATAACAGTAGCAGAAAAGTCTATTTGCAACGATTTTTAGTGGTGGCAAAAATTGAAAACTTATTTAGCCACGAATTTTTAAGAATATATGGGAGACAATTTGCTACGAAATTATACTATTTGCTACAAAATTTTTTGACAAACAACAACGATAAAAAATCTTTACGAATAGGTACATAATAGGCTACGATATTTTTTCGTGGCCAATAAGTCTACTATTGGCCACGAAATTCATTTTCGTTCTTATATACCTTTAGCCACGGGGCTTTAGCCACGACACTGCTACGAAAAAAAAATCGTTGCCAAATATCTTTAGCAAGGAAATGTAAACATTTGGCTACGATTTTTTTCGTAGCACAATGTACAATTTCTTATAGTGAGTTACGGCGATTTTAGCGGAAGAGAAAACCAATTGAATCAAAGGAGGGGAATGCAGGGGGCTCAGACCTGCTTGATCGATCGATTGATAAAAGGTATTGATCGATCGATCCTTCAGTTTTTCCTCCTTCGAGCTTTACAATGGGCAGATATTTCATCGATCGATCGATCGATCAAAGGGATCGATCGATCGATCCCATGTTTTTCTCAGCCATTCTATTTACAAGTTTTCCATTTTTAGGGTTTTGTACAAATACTCATTTCTCTCATTTGAGAGAAGGATCTTACATTCTACATTAGTTTTGGGTTTGTAAGGAGATTTTTCCCTACACTATTTCCTTTGGGTGTTTTACCCACTTTGATGTGTGTAAGCTTATTGATTTAGTTGTCTTCCTTTAATTCTTGCTTTGTTTACTTGTTTCCTTTAATTTCCATGCCTAGTTAATATTTATTTCTTAATATTTATTTCTTAATATTTATTTCTTTCATAGTTAGGTTTAATTCCTTTCTTTAAATACATGCTTTTTACCATGTTTTCTAGCTAATTTATTCTAGGTTGTGTCAGATTGATCTCATTCCGGGTTGACATGTTGCTTCGCTTTGGTGATGGAGTTTTTGGTTCTATTTCGGTTGCGTTGTCCTAGTTATTATGCCTAGGAGATTTGACGGGGCATATCATGTATGTTTCATGCTTACGACCTTGCATGCGTAATTTCCGAAATATTTGTTGACACCAAAATCATATTAGACTTTTATGCGAATTTAGGGGTGTGACAACCCTTAATTTAATTAACTGTCAAAATGAGACGCATTCGTAATAACTCGTCGACCCATGTAACCATTTTATACTAATTAACTCGGGTGAGGGATATTCGATGCAACCTATAGTTTTTACCGCTTTTGTTAGTCTAGCTTTATTTTCCCTCACCTAGATTAATATTTCCCTTTTGTGCATCTTTTCCTTTTTGTGTATAATTATCTTTTACACTTTTATTTAGGAATATTAAATCCTATAAATTCTAGCAACTCGTCTCTGTGGATTTTTGATACCCGAACTTGGCTGCTATACTCACCTGTTGAGTGTAGTCATAAGTTTAGGTTTTTGTATAGAGGAGGTGAGCCAAATTCAAAACTATCGGTGTCGGTGACGTGACACCGCGGCAAAACGTTGTCTATCAAATGGCGTCGTTGTCCGGGATGAGTTTGTTTTAGAATTTATTTGATTTAGTATTTCGTAGTATTTTCTTTCAATTTTATTATTTGCCTAACATTTTTGTAGGACTGCTACATTTGAGCACCTAGAAACGCTTGAATTCATCGCGCGTGCATCTACTTTGTGTAATTCGCCACTTTGAGCCTTTTGGGGGGTAAGCATGTTTTATTCCAATTCTTTCGGTAATGATTATTATAATTCTCAAAATGCCCGTAATCGTATGACTTTCGGTCAATACTTGGAGTCCCAAAAAATTACAAATTCAAAAATGACTTTGGGTGAGTATAACGAAAGTCAAAACTTGGGTTATTGGAATTTTGATGATGGTGATGATAATGATTTTGGGCCTCTAATTCCTTATAATAAGAATTTTGAAATGAATTGCAATAGTTTTCAAAATTCCTATAATAATGAGTTTACGTTTAAGTCCGATAACAATTTTCAAAGTTTGCATTTTCAAGTATTCGCTCCTTGACCTATGACTTTCGGTGAGGGCTTGTGTATGCTTGAGAATGAGAAAATTGAAAATCGTTATCGGTGAGAAAATGTTGTTGGGAACATGAGTTGGATTTATTATTTTAATCCGACGACGAATTTTCTTCCGAGACTTTTGAAGTCGAAGAATGTTTTGAACCAAATGAGTTTTTTGTGCCTACTTTGGAACAAACCATTCTTGACTTTTCCCATTGCGTAATAGATATTGAAAGTGAGGATGAAAATGACATAATATCTATTTGCAATGAAATGATTTCTTCTTTGGCCCCCAAAGAAGAACATTTCATTGAAAATGAACTTATTTCTTTTGAAACTCAATCTTCAAGCAATGATGATTCATCTCTTGAGTTTGAATTTCTTTCATCCCCATTTTCATTTTCTGTTATCACACCGTCACAAGAACCCGATGATTCGGTTTTAAACTTTAATGTTTTAAACCTTTTTGCCGATGAGGAGTACTTTCTCGAGTCGCCTTCCACGATCGCATCTTTGCCTTTGTGTGCGCCACCTCCCATTCCAACTTCAAAATCCTTGGGAGGATATTCGGCTTTTCTCAGTCCCCACATGTTTTTGTCACCCGTTCAATCCAAATCCCCCATCGTCCCTCCAAAACTTTTAATTGGAGATGGTTCATTTCTTCCGCCTTACACATGCCTTCCGTTGTTCAAACGGAATTCATATTTTTTGGAAGGCATGCTTGAGAGTGAGGGTACACCGATTATCCTCCAAAGTCAAATAGTTTTTATGGTGGACCCTCAACTATTTAGACTTCGAGTGTACAGTTAGTGTGAAGCCTAAATAGTAGGTTGGATATAGTTAGCTTTTTCTTTCTTTCTTTCTTTTTATTTTTCTTTCTATTAATTTAGTCTAGTGTAATTAGTTAACTTTTAGTTATTTGCTTTTTCTATGCTCGGTACTAACTTGTTTTGCAGATTCTTTGGACTTGTTCTTATGGGGATCGCTCCAATTTTGAGTAATATCGTTATTTTCCTCTCTTTAACTTGTTTCTTAATTCACATTGAGTACAATGTCAGGTTTTAAGTTAAGGGTATGGGATATTCTATCCATTTCTTTATTTAATCCATGTTTTTGCTCACATGTTATTTACTTAGTATGCTTTTCTTAGAAAAATTAAAAATTTCAAAAAGATTTTCTTTCTTTTTTCTTCTTTTTGGGCATTTTGCCTTTGTTTTCGATGATAAATTTTAATAATTGCCGGATCCAATTGACAATTCAATTATGCATGTTCTCAATTTTAGAAGTTATTAGACTTTAGTCCTAATTCTTGATATTATGAATAACTTCATGAATTAAACGTTAATCCCATGAACACATGCGCTTTTCTTATTTTATTGATTTGGTTTAAGATTTTAATAACTCAGTAATCTTTTGTTGCATTGTTCATACTTACACCAAGTAAGATTTGTACCTTTCGTCGTTTGTGAGTGTATACACTATTCTTTCCTTTTTGAAAACGTTGAATTTGTTGGTAATATCTCTATTCTTTAATTTGATAATTCATTAATTGAGCTCATATATGAAATGCATTACTTGAGCATGATTTTCAAAGTTTGTTTTGACTCGAGAATTGCGTAAACTTTTTGAAATGATCATAGGCCATCATTGTTATATCACCCATATTAGCCTTGACCTCACCTTATATGCTTCCCCTCTTCAACCCCTTTGAGCCTAAATATTAGCCGTTCGTTTCATACCCCAAAATCCCATAACCAACTCTAAATTGGAGTTTAAGCCTTATATATTACCTTCCATACCTTTTTTTGGAATGTTTCTTGGGATTGAATGATGTTGTTATGTTGCGGTTGCAATTTAGGCATATGAGAGTGAGAAAAGTAAAGAAAAGAAATTAGTGGAAAAGCAAAAGAAAAGATAAGTGAAAAACAAAAGAAAAGAAGAGAAAATGAGAAAAGAAGAAATGAAAGAAAAGAGAAAGTTGTATATTGTGTATATAGTTCAATAAGCTTTGATTACTCTCCCCACTTGTATATCTAATGCCTTGTTTGGATTGTATTTTCCAACTTTTGATATTGCCCGCATTTTCTCATTATCCCAAGTTTTATCTCTAAACACTTTGAATCCATACATACATTCCTTTCATTTCGTACCCTAGCCAAAACCTACATTACAACCCTATTAAAGTCCTATGTGATCTTAGGTTGATTTAATTTAAAAGTTGAAATAGTTTTGATAATCTGTGAAAATACATTTCGCTCTTTTAATGTGCGGTATCTTTCATTGAGATTACGATTTTCATTTTATATATAGCGTTCTTCATTTGTGATATGTGTGCGTCCTAGTTTCCATTTACATTTACTCCTTATGCTCGCATGTCCTGTGTGTTACCTCCCTGTTTCGAGTGAATTCACATGATGAGTGTAATACCCGTGAGGATTGATTTTTGCGTGCTTTAATTTTTATCCGTTTTATATAAATTTTTTCCAAATCACACTTTGCAAGTGCTCGCTCCCCTCCCACATTTTAAGGTTTCAATTCATTGAGGTGCATTCTATAATGTTAATGATTTGGACTTTTGATTGAATTTGTTCATTTTGCTAATAATGCGTATGAAATATTTTTCGCTTTTGTTGGCCTTCTCGCATGTTGGTTTGGGATTATTTTGAGGAAACCATTTGATGTTTGCGGGTATCATCCCTGAAAACCCTCACGAGATGACACCCGTTGATGTACCCAAATATTGCGTATTTCATCCTCCGAACGGATGCATTTTAGCCCCCTCGGGTATCTTATTCCCTATATTTATGCTCATTAACCAGACAACCTCGAATTTCTACGTTAACATGTTTTGTAGGGGTTAATTGAGCTTTTATAGGTAATTGGATGCTAAGTATGAAGTTCGAACGCATTCCGGTGAAGTTCCGTACGCAATCACACGTTCAAGGGAATTTTAGTCTTTTTCCAGCTTGGGTACCGGGCCTGACATCTCACGAAAGTTGTAGCCCTCCACGCTAGATTCACGTGGCCGTAAACGGTGCGCGATTTCAGGTCTGTATGAAGAAGTTACGGCGATTTCAACGGAGGGAAAAATAAGGAAATCAAAAGAGGAGGCGAAAAGGAAGAAAAGGAATGCAGTGTGCGGCTGCTTGGCTCACCCCTGCTTGATCGATCAATCGAGGATTTTGGTCGATCGATCGATCGACCCTTTTTGTCGATCGATCGATCCCCTGTTTTCAGGAGATATTTTGCCTTTTCTTTTCTTTTCTCTTTTCTTTTCTATTTTTATTCCAACTTAGTATAAATACCCATTTGGTTGTAATAAACAGATATACATGATTTTAGCTTAGAGTAGCTTAGGGTTTGGGTGATTTGGTTAGTTCTTCTTCAATTGTTCTTGGATTGACACCCCATTTGGGCTGAATGTTGACTATTCATCATCCTCTCCATTAATATAGTTTGTATTTCTTCATTTCTTGCTTTCTAATTATATTTACATGCTTTTTAATTTAGGTTTACATGCTTTATTTCCTTACTTTCTAGTACAACTTTATCGCATTTCTTTACCGCTTTATTTATCGCGTTTTACTCGCGTTTTAAATTAGGTTGGGTTTGAATGGAACTCACTCGGGTTAATGCATTTCTTTGCTTGGTGATAGTATTTACGGGTTTATTTCGAGTGCGTTGTCCTAGTTATTGCGTCTGGAGATTTGACGGGTCATATCATGTATGTCCCGTGCTTATGACCTTTCGTGCGCAATTTTTGGGATATTTGTTGACGCCAAAATCATATTAGGCTTTTATGCGGATACAGGGGCGTGACAACCCTTGGTTCAATTAACTGTCCAAACGAGATGCATTTGTAATAACTCGTAGACCCATGTAACCATTTGATAAAAATTAGCCCGGTTGAGGGATATTCGATGCAACCTATAGTCTTACTCATTTTCATAGTCTAGTTTCAATACCCTTGCCTAGTTAAACATTTCCCTTTCATGCATCTTTTCTTTTAGTTTGTAATCACCTTTTTCCTCTTCTATTTCGGAGCACTAAATCAATTAAATTCTAGCATCTTGTCCCTGTGGATTTTCGATACCCGACTTACCGTTGTGCTTCCCCTGCAGGTGTAGTTGTAATTTAGGTTTGTTTGTATAGTCGCGGCGAGACGGAAAACAACGATTAGTGTCTTTACACTTGCTACCTCTCGCACGCCTATCAAAATGGCGCCATTTTCAGGGATGAGTTTGTTTTAGACTTTATTTGATTTAGTTTTTCATAGTACTTTCTTTCTATTTGTATTATTTGCTAATATTTTGCAGGACTTCCACACTTGAGCACTTAGAAACGCTCGAATTTTTCCCGCGCGCACCTACTTTGTGGAATTCGCCACTTGAGCCATTTTTGGGGTAAGCATGTCTTATCAAATTCTTTCGGTAATCATTGCTATAATTCTCAAAATTCTCGCAAATCTATGACTTTTGGTGAATACTTAGAATCCCAAAGTATAACAAATTCAAATATGACTTTGGGCGAGTATAACGAAAGTCAAAATTTAGGTTATTGGAATTTTGATGATGATGATAATGATTTTGGGCCTTTACCTCCTTATAATAGGAATTTTGAAACGAATTCGAATAGTTTTCAAAATTCCTATCATAATGAGTTTTCATTTAAGTCCGATGGTAATTTTCAAAGGTCCCATTTTCATGCATCCGCACCTCGACTCATGGCATTCGGTGAGGGCTTGCGTATGTATGAGAACGAGAAAATTGAAAATCGTTATCGGGAAGAAAATCGTTCGTGGGAACATGACTTGGATTTACTTTTTGAGCCCGATGATGATTTTGCTTCCGAGACTTTTGAGGTCGAGATATGTTTTGAACCAAATGAGGTACTTGTACCTACTTTGGAACAAACCATTCTTGACTTTGCCCATCTCGTAATAGATATTGAATGTGAGGATGATAATGACGTAATATCAATTTGCAATGAAATGATTTCTTCTTTGGCCCCCAAAGAAGAACATTTCATTGAAAATAATATTATTTCATTCAAAACTCAAACTTTATGCGATGGTGATTCATCTCATGAGTTTGAATTTCTTTCATCCCCATTTTCATTTTCTGTTATCACACCGTCACAAGAACCCGATGATTCCGTTTTAAACTTTAATGTTTTAAACCTTTTTGCCGATGAGGAGTACTTGCTCGAGTCGCGCTCCACAATCGCATCCGTGCCTTGTGTGTGCCACCTCCCATTACAATTTCAAAATCATTGGGAGGATATTCGGCTTTTCTCAGTCCCCACTGGTTTTTGTCACCCGTTCAATCCAAACCCCCATTGTCCCTCTAAAAATTTTAATTGGCGATGGTTCATTTCTTCCGTCTTACACATGCCTTCCGTTGTTCAAACGGAATTCATATTTTTTTGAAGGCATGCTTGTATGTGAGGGTACATCGGTTATCCTCCAAAGTCAAATCGTTTTTACAGTGGACCCTAAACTATTTAGACTTCTAGTGTACAGTTAGTGTGAAGACAAAATAGTAGGTTGTATATAGTTAGCTTTTTATTCTTTCTTTCTTTTCATTTTTTCTTTCCTTTTTAATTTAGTTTAGTGTAATTAGTTAACTTTTTGTTTTTTTGTTTTTGCTATGCTCGGTACTAACTTGTTTTATAGATTCTTTGAACTTGTTCTTACAGAGATCGCTCCAATTTTGGGTAATATCGCTATTTTCCTCTCTTTAACTTGGTTCTTAATTCACATTGAGGACAATGTCAGGTTTTAAGTCAGGGGGTGTGGGATATTCTATCCATTTGCATTATTTAGTCCATGTTTTGCTCACATGTTAGTTACTTAGTATGCTTTTCTTAGAAAAATTGAAAATTTCAAAAAGATTTTCTTTCTTTTTTCTCCTTTTTTGGGTATTTTGCCTTTGTTTCCGATGATAAATTTCAATAATTGCCCGATCCAATAGACAACCCAATGATGCATGTTCTCTATTTTAGAAGTTATTAGACTTTAGTCTCACTTATTGATATTGTGAATAACTTCATGAATTAAACGTTAATCCCATGAGCACATGCACTTTTATTGTTCAATGGATTTGGTTTAAGATTTTTATAACTCAGTAATCTTTTGTTCCATTGTATATACTTACACCGACTAAGCTTTGTACCTTTCGTTGTTTGTGAGTGTATACACTACTCTTTTCTCATTGAAAACATTGAATTCGTCGGTAATCTCTCTATTCTTTCATTTGACCGTTCATTAATTGAGTTCATATTTTAAATGTGTTACTTGATCATGATTTTCATATATTGTTTTGATTCGAGAATTGCGTAAACTTTTGGAAATGATCATAGGCATTCTTTGATATATCACCCATATTAGCCTTGACCTCACCCTTATGTGTTTACCCTCGTTAACCCTTTTGAGCCTAAATATAGCCTTTCGTTTCATAACCCCATTCCCATAACCAACTCTAAATTGGAGTTTTAGCCCATATATACACTTTCGCACCTTTGTTTGGAATGTTACTTGGGATTGAATGATGTTGTTATAATGTCGGTTGCAATTTAGGCATATGAGAGTTTGAAAAGTAAAGAAAAAGTGGAAAAAGTGGAAAAAGTGAAAAAAAAAGAAAGAAAAATGAGAAAAAGAAAAAAAGAAAAGAAAGAGAAAGTTGTAAAATGTAACAACCCGAGATTTTTGGGACAATAATTAATTTATTTTGGGAGAAATAAATATCATTTTATTTGAAGAATTATTAAATTCTCATTTGAGGTCAAAATTTGAAGTTGTTAGAAAGTGTTTCGAATGGCGATTCTGAGGGTGTAGTTGTTTCCGGAAGGGTCGAGAAAGTCAAAATGACTGTACTTGGGGTCTATTTAGGTTCCGAAATATTTTAGGTTCTTTTGGCTCGAATTAAAGTCACCGCATCATTTAAAGTGTGTATTATCATCCAAAGTGTGTATCTTGGGAGACAAGGCTTATTAATCCAACGAGAGAAACAATTTTGCTTAGTGAAAGAGAGAAATAGAAAGAAAGAAAGAGATAAGAAGAAGAAAGAAGAAGAGAAAGAGAGAGAAAGTGGGATTTTCGGCCATTACGCTATCTCGAGGACGGATCAGACCCTACGAACTTCAGGCAAGTGATTAAACTTGCTAAATAATTGTTGTGTACCATTTATTTCATGATTTGTGGATCAAATTTATGGGTTTTAGGTTTAGTTTGTTAAAACCCAACTTTTTGGGGAAAATCTTAGATTTGTAGTGTATAAATGATTTTGAGGGTATAAAATTAGTTAGGTTGAATTAGATAATGAGTTTTGATGATAATATTATGTTTGGGTTGAAGAAAAATGGTTAGAAGATGATATATATGAATTTTGGGAATTTTTGGCTTTGAAAAAGTAGCCATTTTCGTGACTTCCGCCAGGCCAAATCGATTCAGCCCCTTACTGAATTGATTCAGAAAGTTGAAGGTGCCCAGGTCTGAGTGACCGAATCGATTCGGACCCCAGCCGAATCGATTCGGCCTCAGACAGAATCCCAGGTCTGATGACCCGAATCAATTCGCCTTGGAGGCCGAATCGATTCGAATTTGGCCCGAATCGATTCGAAAACAGGGCATTTTGGGGGATGTTTTTCTAGGGAGAATTTCATTCCTTTTCGTTTGAGGTTATCGATTGGAAAACTCTATAGGTGATATGGGAAGTGTGTTTTGGAGACTTTTAGGGAGTTTCCCTCATGAGGTATTGTTTGGGTCATAGGGACTTAATTTGAGATATAACGATTAGAGAATATAGAATATACTAAGTGGGGAAGCCCACTATCATTGAAAATTCTATTTGGAGAAGATTACGAAATTATGTGAAAGAGTGAGAATGCGCTTAGTGATATTGGATTTTAGAATTAAATCCCAAAATGGGATAAATTTAAAGGTTCATATAATTGATTGAACCATATTATAGATTGAGAATTATAAATGCTAATTTATGTGCATACGGATATAGAAAATATCCTTAACGATGATTAACTTGGGAGATGCTTCACATAAGTGAGAAATGCTAATTGAAGTGCATTAGGATATTGAGAATATCCTTAACGCAAATAGAATCGAGAGACGATTCGTAGAAATAGAAGTGATGTGTGAACTTCAAGTGAGAAATAGTATAGTGTATACTAAGTGGGGAAGTTATGTGAGTGATTGACGATTAGTATATCGAGAGAGAAATATACTAAACAGTGATATTAATTCAACTACGCCTAAGAGCGTACTATGAATATGTAAACGGTGTGACATATATACCTTATATGATGGTATATATTTATATGATGTGATGATGTATGTATATCTTATGTTAATGATATATTTATATAAGTGAAGCATACCCCTTCCTTGCTATCATTGGGAAGTTGCGTGATGTGGGTGAGCATCCTGGCTCGATGAGCAGGGTGTGGATATTCCCCATGTCATAGTCATCCATTGTGTTAATATGTGATATGCATTATATTTTTGAGGGTGAGAAGTCGTGGGTATGTGTCGTTCTCACTTGACCGGTTAGGAGCTATGACCGCTTCCCGGACGCTGTGTATGTGTGTGGCCGCGATGTCGGTGATATTGAGTCCGACCGCTGGTCCCGAGGATGATATATGAGTGATGCCCTGGAAGATGATAGAATTGAGAACCTGCGTCCTCGAGTTATAGCTCGTCTGGATGGTTATTACATTATTGGTGTGATTAGATCTTTGGGTATCGGGGACATAATGGACATCAACGACCAACATTGCCAGGAGTAGTGTAACGGGGGGTTCCTTGTTTGGATTTCGCTTTGCGAGATGTCCCACGCACGAAACGCAGTGTAATGTTGGGAGTGAGGAGAAGTTAGTCCTTAATGCTCATATTTATATATTATCTCGATGATCGACAGTGACAAGGAGTAGTGTAATGGGGGGGTTCCTTGTTTGGATTTCGCTTTGCGAGAGGTCCCACGCACAAAACGTCGTGCACTGTTGAGAATTGGAAATAATAAATTAATTAAAATGGAATCATAAGAATTTGGGTTACATGCATCATGCATTGATGGCATAATGAATCTCGAAAATCAATACTATCACGGAGTAGTGTAACAGGGGGTTCCTTGTTTGGATTTCTATTTGCGAGACGTCCCACGCATGAAACGCAGTGCAGTATTGAGAATTGGGAGAAGTTTAGTCCTTAGCACTTAGATGCTAATAACTCAAATATATAATTATTTGTATATTAATGGTATGACTAGAATACAAGAAATTCTGGTAAAGAAAATGTTTATGTATTGTGTATATGTTAGTAAGAGAATGGTTATGTAAACTTTATATGTTAAGTAAATAAACGAATAAAAGAGAGCAATAACATTAGAAATTGAAGTATATGATTTAGATGGAAATTTAGATAGGGGTAAATTGTGAGATAAGTTAGATGGTTTTAATTGAATATTTATATTGGGATTTAGTTTGATTAACTTGCCTAGATAGATTTGGGCATTTATTTGGAGATCACGTGCATACGGTTAGTTGCGCGCTTTAGTTGAGAGGTGAGTTGGATTTTCAAGGAGAGTGCAACTCCACCTTAATCATGTCATAAAGCATTTATAATTATTATGCATTTTAATGCACTTGCTATAAAATGTTTTCACCTCGGGCTCTGACCCGTTTCTATTTTCTCCTGCTATGTATATATATTGTATTATTTTAGGCGTTCCTCCGCAAGGACGCCATTGATGTTATCCATCCAGTGCATTCGTGGAGTTGCAACGGTAGCGGACTATTACAGCATTTTCTCATAGTCGATTCCTATCTTTTGTATATCCATATTAGGATCTAGTTTGTATATCAGGTTTATACCCAAGGGTTGTAGAGTAACACTTTCATATTTTTTTCTCAGATTATTGTATTGTCTGTGACCCGACAGCATATTCGGGTAATTTACTTTGTACATTGTGTTGTACTCTTTTATATTATTGAAGTTTGTATGTATCACTGATCATATTTAGATGTTGTATTGTTGGTTATGATTGCATGGTTGGTTTTATATTGGTGTTAAATAAAAACTTTTTAAATTTTTGACACCCTCTTTTAGTAGTAATGGGCGGTTAGTTGTGTTCACTGTTAGGATCGTGTAATACCCGGTATTTTTCATGGCTTTTAAATTTAAGGATTTATTAAATTTAATTGAGATAAATTAATTTAATTTTAATCCGAAATGTTGTTTTAAATATTTACTAGCGTGACAAGAGTTAGTAATTATTGGGAATATATTATTTGTTGCATATTACTGGATGAGTATAGTAATATATGAGATTTATTTTTATAATATTATCACGTGTGAATAAAATGACAATTGTGGAAATTTAAGTCGGGACGCGCCTGTGTCGTGTCGGGACTAAATGTGGATTAATAAAAGTGAATATTTTATAGGTTATTCGTATGGTCGTTTTGAGTGTGCCAACGCGTCCGGAAGGGTCGAGATAGTCAGAAAAGTATACCCGGGGGTTTGATTTGGGTCTCGGGGCATTTTTAGGCCTAATTAGTAACCCGGGAGGGCATTTTAGTCATTTTGTATTTTGGGTAATTAAACCCACGAAAATTAAAGGGGTTATATCAGATGTTTAGGTTATCTCCTAGGGTTAGATAACTCAAAACACTAGAACGGCCATTGGAGAGGAGAGGAGAGAGCTCTCAAGGCATTCCAAGGTTCAAACCTCATCCGTTTACACCATCGCCACCGCCAACGCGTAGATCTCGAGACGGGGAACGCAACCACACCAAATTCAACACCAAACCAGATTTCTGAAAATCCCAGGCAAGTGTTTATCTTGCTTATTTCGTTGATGCATCATCCATATTAGTTTAGGAGTTATTAGGATGAGATTTATGGAAGAAAAACCCAATTTGAGATGGGAAATTTTCATGTAGTGATGATTTATATGATATTCTGGAAACCCTTTGTCATGTAAAGGATTAAGAGTTTGATTAAGAAAAGAGTTCTAATCAGATACAAACACAAAAAAAAAATTATTCCGGACGATCGGACCGTTGGAATTGGATGAAATTTTACAGAGAATTAGCTGGAGACGAGAGGAAGCTACAGAAAATCATTCAGCTCGATCAGACCGTTCAATATTTTTTAATATTTTTTTTGCTAGACAGTTTTATGTTTTGAGGACTCTTAGAGATAATAAAAATTGAATTAAAACTCCATTTTAATTCCGATTTCGAAACCGTTTGAAATTCTCATCTTTGAAAATAAAATTTAAAATCCTTTAATGTAAGGCGAAATCTATATTTTTGGGATATTTTGCATAAGGGATAATGTAAGTATATAATAAAGGGGAGAGACACGTAAGAGAGAGTTACGTTGGAACATAAATAGATATCTACTGAATTGTACATTTGGAAGAATAAAGTCCATGAGGGTTACGTAGTAAGTTGGAAAAACCCTTCGAATTAAAGTTAGAAACGAACCATTATACTTGATAAATAATAATGGGAAAATAAGGATAAATGTTGTGAATGTGGGTTATTGGATAAACCTAAATTGATATAATAAAAGTTGTATATTTATATGATTGTGTATGCATATATTATATACTTGTGAAAATCATACCCGCGCTACTTTCTATCCCTGAGGTTACCGCACTGGGACGATCTTATCTCGTGTGCCTTATGGGGGATATTGACTCGTACCCTAGAAGATAGGAATCCTAGGTACAGGCTATCGAATCGGTAGTCACGGTCCTAAGAGACGTGAGGGTATGTACTGACCTCTTGGACTTGGAAACTATGCTTCGCCTCAATATTGTTTGTGTATGTATTTATACAGTTCGAGAGTGATTCCGAACTTGTATTCCCTTTAGTACGATTGATACAGGGATTGGATAGCAGAGTATGCCCGCACCATAGTTTTTATGTGGGGTGCTGTTATGATATATATATTATACGAGTAGTTAATATATATATGAAATTCTGAAATCTGGAACTGTCTACTGTGATTTGATATGTAGGACATGGTTGATGACTCAAATTATAAATAATTGTTTTGAGAAAGTATAATATGACACTGGAAAACTTTATTGATTAATAAAGTTAAAAGGAGAACCTTGGTTACAAATTGAAATCTTACATTTTAAATACTTGTGTTGTTCAGTTGTAAATCCTGCGAATAACTTAAGATAAGTTAAATCATTGGGGAAAGATAGTGTAATATATGATGAGATAAACCATTGGGAATGTTAGTGCGATAGGAGTGCACATTAGAAGAGAGGCGAGAATTTCTCAAGATAGTGTCGCACTAATATGTTGTTGCATTGGCCTGTATCAATTTAAATACTTGCTACACGAATTTTTAAATCATATACACTATCGGGCTCTGACCCGTTTCTATTTCCTTTTCTCTCTTGTATATATATGTATGTATTACAGGTGCCCAGCCACAGGGGCGTCTTACTTAGGATCCTTTGGAAGGAACGTGCTGCAACTTAGGTAGGAGTTGCAGGCCTGTTGTTTAGACGACTTCATCCATTTGATTCTACTCCTAGTTCAGTTTTATCCAGCAGGGGCATGTGTCGCCCTCTTTCTATTATTTAGTTGGTATTGTCAGAGATTGAAATTTTTACTTTCAGTACCTTTATTTCGGGATTTATTACTGTCAGGATGTTTTCCTTTAGTGTTGTAAATGTTGGGATTTATTATTGATGATTAAATTCGTGTATGTTCAATTCTATTTTTATTCTTAATGTGTGACTCTTTAGATGTTAATGGTTTAAGGTTTTATAACCGGATTTAATAAAATGAGAATAAGGTTTTAAATGGTTTTGACACTTAGCTTAATTATTTAGGGTGTTTAAATTGGAAAAGTATTTTTACGACAGTGATGCTAAGAATGAACCAACTGTTCACCTTGATTTTAATTTAATAAAGGAGTGATCGCCCGGTATTTAATTAGGCGGGGTGTCATGCAGAGAATGATCCACTTGAGATTCCTGATTATTTTAGTATAGGGTTGGCCACCCGTTATTATTTTAATAGGGTTGTCACAGGTGGTATCAGAGCATCAGGTTCTAGTGTCTTTTGGATCTGCGTGGGTTACTGCGATCTTCCGTAAGCGTTCTTGATGTAGAGCCTTATTATTAGGACTGTTGTATTCATACATCCATATTTCTTTTGTGATGAGAAAACATTTTAAAGGTGTTCTGATACAATTGTTCTTGTTTCAGATGCCACCGAAGAGAAGTCGTTCAGTCGGGGCAAATAAAGGGGATGATAATTTGGAACCCCAAATGCCTCAAGGGAACATAACTATAGATGAAGTTGCCAATATTGTGGCACAAGCAGTAACTGTTGCCATTTCTCCGATGGCGCAACAACCTACCGTTCAAGCAGCCCAAACCCGTTCAGGACCATCTTTATAGGAATGAGTGAGGGAAGATTTTAGTATGGGGCATCCTCCAGAGTTTTCAGGTGGAGTTGATGCAATGGCTGCAAATCAATGGAAGAATAGTATGCGGGGGCACCTCCGTGTGGTTGAGTGTAGTGAGGTGCAGAAGCAATTTTTAGCCACCTTTAAGTTAACGGGGGCAACTCTCCAATGGTGGGATTCTGTCACCACATTAGAATAGGGAGATACTTTTCCTATAACAGATTTTTGGGAACTCTTTGATCGAAGGTATTTTCCTTCCCCAATTCAGAAGGAAAGGAGGATGAAATTGATGGATGTGTTTCAATGTAATAGAACGGTGGCAGAATATGAAGAAAAATTTACTCGATGGGCAAAATTAGTACCTGATGAGGTAAATACGGAAGAGAAGTGTATATCGAAGTTTGTTAGAGGTTTAGATTGGCTGATTCGGCAGCATTTGTTAGAGAGCCCAGTGTTAGAGACTTTCACCGAGGTAGTGAATGCGGCACTGTTAAAGTGCCATGATTATCGTCATCGTTCTCAAGGGGGTGAGAACTTTAGAGATTCGGTTTCATCAAGTAGGTTTGGTGAAGAGAATACCAGTAATGCCATGGAGTGTAAGAAAAATTTTAGAGGGTCACAACAGCGTTACGTTCCTCAAGGTGGGTCGAGAGGAATTGCGGGTAGATGTTTCTTTTGTAAAGAAATAGGCCATAAAAAGAAAAATTTTCCTAAAAGAGGTAAAGGACCACGTTATGATGAAGTTTTGGAAGTGCAAACCCTACAGAAGATTCGAGGTCATTTTAGGCCAGAGGACTTTGTGTGGGAGACCAAAGATGAGGAGATGAAATCGGACTAGAGATGGATGATGTAAATTATCTTCCTTTGTGAATAGGATTAATACTATATGAAGTTTGGGGAATATTGTATGGGAGATAGTTATGAGAGAGTAGTGCTATAACCCCATTATGTATGGAATGACCCTAAAGGGAATTTTGAGCGAGTTAGGCTCTTATATATTTATCTTTTGAAAGAATAGATTATGCTATGATGTGCTAGGAAGAGAGCTATAACTTTGTGGTGAATGTAAGAATTGTTATTGTGTGTTAAGTAGTAATGATAAAGCTACTTATTTTATATAGTCGTGTTAGACTTATATAATTGATGTATTCCAGCTATGAAAAGGCCTATAATGGCAATATATTAAAATGATATAAGATATTATTACTGAAAAGAATTAAAAAATTTGTGGACTATCGAGGCGCAGGAAAATTTAGCTCATAATTATGCTACTTTTTGTGAGTTGTATGTTGATTAGGTGTATGATGATTGTTAAGACCTTGTGTTATGGGCATAAGGTATTTTATATATGTATCGAAAGACATAAACCGTTTTAAAACAAACTGTTTTCAAAATTACAATTTCTTTTTTTAGGCCTTTGGGCCATATCAAAATGATTTACACCAAAATATTTTTTTAAACTCTAGTCCGGATCTAACAAACTCTCAATCCCTGATGTCGCTACATATTAGTGTATTGGGAGGGTTCCTTGTTTGGATTTCGCTTGCGAGACCTCCCCCGCATGAAAGTGGCGAATGTCAGGAATTGAGAGGAGTTATTTCTTTGGACCATTTCAAATTTTTATACTGTTAATATGCTAGTATAATCTATATATTTTTATAATTATGGAACTTTGGAGGGAAATGAAGCCCCATTATGATTGGTACGAGTAAAGCTCAAATAAGGGTGTATGGGCGCCCTAGTAAGTTATAATTGGTTTTATAAAACTTAAAATAAATTAAAATAATTCGTCGTGGGAAGTTAGAGGTTTGAGTATAGGATTAGTCAGGATAAGTGTAGTAGGAACTAGTTGAGCTTTGGAGTATTAGGCTTAGCTAAATTTTGAGGACAAAATTCTTGTAAGTGGGGAAGTCTGTAACAACCCGAGATTTTTAGGACAATAACTAATTTATTTTGGGAGAAATAAATATCATTTTATTTGGAGAATTATTAAATTGGCATTTGAGGTCAAAATTTGAAGTTGTTAGAAAGTGTTTCGAATAGCAATTCTGAGGGTGTAGTTATTTTCGGAAGGGTCGAGAAAGTCAAAATGACTGTACTTGGGGTCTATTTAGGTTCCAAAATATTTTAGGTTCTTTTGGCTCGAATTAAAGTCACCCCCTTTTAGTAGTAATAGGCGGTTAGCTCTATTTACTGTTAGGATCGTCAGTTGATACAGAGAATGATCCACTTGAGATTCCTGATTATTTTAGTATAGGGCTGGCCACCCATTATTATTTTAAGTGGGTTGTCACATAAATATTGTGTATAGTGTTCAATAAGCTTTTATTACTCTCCCCGATGATATATCTAATGCCGTTTTGGAACTTGTTTTTCCAATTTTAATATTGCCCGCATTATCCCATTATCTCGAGTTTTCATTCCGAACACTTTGAATTCGTACATACATATCCTTCATTTCATACCCTAGCCTAGCCTACATTACAACCCTAGTAAATTCCTATGTGATCTTAGGTTGATGTAATTTAAAAGTCATAATAGTTTTGATAATCTGTGAAAATGCATTTGGCCTTTTTTAATGGGCGGTATCCTTCATTGAGATTACAGTTTTTCAATTTATATACAGCGTTCTTCATTTGTGACATGTGTGCGGCCTAGTTTCAATTTACATTTACTCTTTAGCCCGCATGTTCCCCGCATGAAAGTACCCCTTGGTTCTTTCTAGTGTGACCCTTGGGTCCTTTTTCAAGTGGTATCAGAGCTTCAGGAGTCACTTTATAACAGTTTTTATTCCGCAAAGATCCTGAACTCTTTTTAAAATCTATATTTTATATCATTTAAAAATCTATTTTTTAAACATGGGAAACTTATATGGTGATGCTGATTTTTCTTCTAGAAAATCCCTTTATGAATGTTTTAGAGAATCAAAGTCTTATTCACAATTTGACATTAAAAGCAAGAATGCTATTTGCCAAGTGATGGGTGCAATCGAAGTTAAAGATATTTCATCTTGCACTACATCTTTAGATGGTTGGGACATTTCATTATCTTCTACCCATTTATCTAGTTTATGCGATGATATCTCTATTTGTGATAGCGATACTAGTTGTGCTAATTTAGTTGCTTTTACCTCGCGTGTTGTCTTTATATTCGAGGACATTAATGATTGCGTATCTACTAGTTCGGATGATTTCGATTTATGTGTAGATAATTTTGTTTTAGACAAAGTGATTTTATCTCGTACCTCACCTACTCCATGTCACCCTACATTCAAAGCTTCTATATCTAATGTTGATGATATTTTTGGTGATGTTGATGAATCTGAAAATGAAGACAATGCTGTCATTTTGGAAGGGTGCGTGAGTACAAATTTAGAGGATTGTGTGA
Organism: Sambucus nigra; assembly: GCA_949130495.1. Taxonomy (NCBI): domain Eukaryota; kingdom Viridiplantae; phylum Streptophyta; class Magnoliopsida; order Dipsacales; family Adoxaceae; genus Sambucus; species Sambucus nigra. The sequence continues at coordinate 401,887,581 of OX422211.1, forward strand.
GTAATAAATCTTTTGAGAACACGATTGAGGATTGCAATGACTTAGGTCAAATTAATTCTAGTTTAATGGCTAAACATGACATTTTAAGCGATCACATCAAGTTAATAACCGAAGAATCTGTTTTTCGTATTGATGAACTTGAAAATGATGTTTCGTTTTTAGAGAAAAGGATTGTCATGTTAACCGAACTTAATCATTCTCTTGAAACTAAAAACAAGGAAGTTTTGTGTAAATTTGATGAATCTCAAGTTGAACTAAAGGCCATTTTGATTAAATTTGATAAATGTAAAAAGGAACTAGATGTGACTTTGAAAAAGTTAAAGAGTTATTGGAATGCCGGTGATGCCGTCAAAACTATTAATGAAAATACATGTTATGATCCAACGAACTCTTATTCTGATTTTGTTCCTACTAAAGGGCTTGGTTTTGAAGGAAAAGAATTTGATGTTACCAATTTTATAAACTCTAAGGAACAATTTCCCGATTCAAACGAAATTAAGTTGTCTTATAAACATTTTGAAAATGAGGGTTGTTCTTCAAGTGGTAAATCTTTTCTTAAATGTGATTCTTGCCATAAAATTGGGCATTTGGAAAAGTTTTGCTTCAAAAAATTAGGGCAGAATAGTTTTGATTTAGGCAAAGTTAGGCAAAATCAAAGAGTTGGAAAGAATCATTTTGTCAAACCTAATTTTCAGTGTGGTTTTTGCCATAAGAATGGTCATTTAGAAAAATTTTGTTTTAAGAAATTAGGACAAAACAAAACTGATTTAGGCAAATTTAGGCAAATTCAAAATGTTGGGAATTTTAAAACTGCAAAGTCTGCTCTTAAATGTAATTTTTGTTCTAAAATTGGCCATATTGAAAAATTTTGTGTTCAGAAATTAATGCAGAAACAAGCTGTTTTGGGCAAAAATAGTCATTTTGATAGAAATAAACATGCTGAAAATTCTGTTTTTAGGTGTAATTTCTGTTTTAAAATGGGTCATTTAGAGCAGTTTTGTCATAAAAAGTTGAATTTTGATTCTGAAAAGCTGCCCACTATATGCAGAAATTCTAAATTGCCTCTGAATGCTAATTGTAAACATGCTGTTAAACCTATTTATAAATGTAATTTTTGTTCTAAATTTGGTCATTTAGAACAATTCTGTTTTGAGCGTCTGAATTTAACTAGAAAATCTGCATATGATAAAAATGTGAGCTTTCATGATAATGCAAAATCGAATGATAGGCATGTATTTAAATGCAGTTTTTGTCTTCAAAATGGTCATTTGGGACAGTTTTGCTATAAGCGTTTAAGTAGACAACAAAATGGTGTTAAAAATTTGTCCAAGATCCATTTAAAGTCTAATGTTGTTAAGAACTGTTCTCATACTAATGTTAATTTTTTCCCATTTAAGACCGTTATTCCTAATGTCAAATCGAAGTGGGTTAAGAAAGATGATTTAGGTACTCAAATGAAGAGTATCGAAATTTCAAAGAAAGGCCAAGAATAGTGAGATGATCGTCAGAGATATTGTTGCTATGGTTTGTGCGAGGGCCTCAAAGTGGAAGAACAATAGGAGAAGCTTCACCAACTGGATGACATGTATGAACTGGGACATCCCCGATTCGGTGTTATCTTAGTTGGTTTGTTGTGTGTTTGGTAGTTTGTGTCCTTTGGGAATGCCCCTAGGATTGTGGTTCTCCTTTGTTTTTGTTTGTAAGTAGCTTTCCTGAGTTCTAATATACATAAATTTTCCCCAAAAAAAAGTATGTTTCATATAATGGGTTAATTCAAATACAAAAATAAATTCATGGGTTAATTGAAATACAAAAATAAATTCATGGGTTAATTCAAATACAAAAATACAAATTCATGGGTTAATTCAAATATATATATACACACACACACATACACACACACACACCTCCCTCCACACCCCCCACTCACCACATACACACACACCCCCACCTCCCTCCACATACACACACACCACCACCACATACACACACACCACCACCACCCCCACCACATACACACACACACACACACACAATAGCCCCCCACCCACCACACACACACACACACAGTAGTGACTATCTATTTAAAATAATTTCATTGTTAATTTCATGTATTGAATTTCTACTATTGTTTTGTGCTTTTTATAAATCATATTCAATGTTAGATATGTGTTTTGTTAAGATACCTAAGCTGTTCTATAGAATTATTTTTTGTATCTTGAAGTTTAAGTTCTAAAATAATCAACCTAAAGTTGTGGTTCATAAAGTATTATCACAAATATAAACTAAGAGTGATAAAAATAACTTTGAGGCATATAAATTAATTGTGACAAAGTAAGATTATGCACCAGAACCTAAAATTTAAAAAAAGTGTTTTTATTTAAACCCCACTTTTCTTTCTATAACTCCTATTTTATTAAACTTTAAATATAATTAAGGGTGTATAGAAAGAAAAGTTAAATAGGAATAAAAACAACATTTTTAAAATATGAAGGGCTCACCAATTTGATCAAATTTTTCAACAACATAGACTAAATGATATTTTATTTTTCATGCTTTTAGCAATTTCGGATGCCATTTTAACCCTTATTGTAGTTTTTTGTTGTAATGTCATTTAAAAAAAAATCTTTTAGGTATGTAAATATATTGTAATAGATCTTGCCTTCCACAAAATTATATTTTATGGTAAAATTTTATTTGATGGATATAAAGTCATGTGATACCTATATGTGTTATTTTGCATCTAATAAAAACAAAAAATGTCATATATGGTTTTTTTCTCCATTAGTATAAGTATATAGCGATTATTTCACACTTAAATCACATATTAAGCCGGCCTTCATTTTTTTATGAAATTTGTAGAAAATTACTTATTTATTTTGAATGAAAATAAATTGTTATCCAATATTTTTGGATATTATTTATAATTATGAAACTCATACACAAATTAATGTTGTATCAAAATAATAATACACAAATTAATGTTGTATACACACATACACACATATATATACACACAAACATATATATAAATGGAAGAGAGAGAGAGAGAGAGAGAGAGAGAGAGAGAGAGAGAATTAAACCTGAAAGTAGAGAGAGAGAGAGAGAGAGAGAGAGGGAAAGAGAGAGAGAGAGCAGCGTCGAGAGAGAGAGAGAGGGAGGGAACGGAGGGAGGGAAAAAAGAAGGGGGAAAGGGTTTTTGCTGCAAACATTGTCACGGTCGTGTCAAGGTCATTGACCGTGACAATTATTTAAAGAATTGTCAAGGTCATTGACCGTGACAATTCTTTGTCAGGGTCGTGTCAAGGTCAATGACCGTGACACAAAACGCGTGTTTTTTGTCACGGTCAATGACCTTGACAAGGGTGACCGGCTGAAAGGTGACAATTTTGTCATTTTGGTGTAGTGTCATACTCCAAATCTGGAAGGTTAGAACCAGGAGGTTACTTATAAGATTCATGGTGTAGACTTGGATGTTCAAGAATTTAATGTGGTGCATAATGTCATGTTTTCTCCAAAAGGAACTGAGATTCCAAAGAAAAAAAATAGACCTTCACAAGTCCAGTTCAAAATCAGTTTCTGAGTCAGATACTGTTGAAGTTATTCCTCTTTTTGAGGAATTAATTACTTTCTCTCAGAACTTACAAAAAATGGAATTCCTCTCAATCATATCATCCCATCTCAAGTGGATGGTGACCCCCCAAATCATGTAATTTCTTCTCCCAAAGCTGATATCCATCATAAGAAGACAAGTGGTCATGTTCCTAAAATAGCAGATAGCAGAATTTTTGGCATAATATGGGCTAAGTTATATTTGATCAGGTATTATTTTTTAGGCATAATTTTTAGGTATATTTGATCTGTTGTTTTGTTAGGCATATCATATACTAATTAATCTATACAGGAACAAATAAACACATAACTCCCTAATACAAATAAACTCCCTAATACTAATTTCAGTACACATAAACACATTCCTGTTTCAGTACACATTTTTATACCTGTTACCAATTTCAGTACACATTTTCCTTCAAATCATTTATAGTTTTGGTTGATTATTATAGTAAAAAGACTATTGTTGCATTCTTTATATCAATGTGATGTTTATTTTTATATTATTGTACTAATCAATGCATGTACATAGCCTCAACTAGGGTGAAACAAAGAGTTCGTGGACCTACTAGAGGTAGAGGGTTGGAAAAAATGTTCAAAGAAACTGGGAAGAAGATGCGGATAAAATTTCCAAAGAGAAAGGAAGGCCTCTTGAGCATGAGAAGTCTGCCAAACTTTCCAGTGAGATAGGGATTATAACTCGAAATCTTCTTCCGGTGCCAACTAAATGGAAAGCACTTAGTGAGCGTGATAAGAATGAAGCTTTTGATAGAATTAATGTAAGTATATATATTTTTAATGAAGCTTTTGATAGAATTAATGTAAGTATATATATTTTTAGTCCTGTGACTATCAGTATTATACATTTATGTTTAACTTGATTAATTAATATTTTGTATTTATATGAGAGATTTGAAATTTACTTAGATGAACATGGAAAACGAAGTTGCGAAGAGTTAATGAAAGGGAGGAGTAGGGCTCGAAGAAGTAATCTTCGTCAATATTATTTGACATTTGAGTCAAAGGAGGTGGCATGGGAAAATCCACATAGTAGCTGTACTGAGGCAAATTGCCACGAATTGTGTGATTTATTTACTGATCCTAAATATGAGGTACAAGATTATTGCAATTATTTTAATAATCTAATATGACAACTTTTATATCTGATTTAATGATTTATCATATATATATATATATATATATATATATATATATATATATATATATATATATATATATATATATTGTAGAAACGATGTGAGATAAACAAAAATAATAAAGGAAAGCAAACTGTAAGGCACAACAAGGGATCCAAGGCATTTGTGGTTGTTCGTCATGAACTGGTAATATTTTTTACTTTAGATTCAAATGTTTTCTCCTTAAATATGTTTTTTGATTATATACTTATTATATTTTGACAGAAAGTAAAGGCAGCTAGTGGTGTTGAGCCTAACAGGATCGAATTTTATAAAGAAACCCATTATAAAAATGGGAATTGGACGTCTCCCGAAGCCGAAGAAATCTATGTAAGTAAAATTGCGATTTTTTTTATGCCACACTCTTATCGGGTTAAGTATGTTTGGTTATTGTAGGCGGATGTTAAGTTGGTTGAGTTTTATTTGTTGATTTGGAGGCTGGGATTAAGTATGGTGGATTATGTTGTGTTGAAGTTGATTTTCAAATGGATTGAACATGTTGGTTTTAATGTAAAAACAAAGGAAACTCTGCCAATTTTTTTTTAAATATAAAATATTTTATTGGAGGCTATGTTGAGTTATATTTGTTGTAGGATAGGGCGAGATTAGGTTTGAACATATTGGTTTTCATTTAAAACAAAGAAAAGTATGTTGATTTTTTTAGGTATAAAATATTTAAAAATTTTGAATATGTTTAGATGTTAATTGTATATTTCTTTTACTCAGGAGGAGATGAAAAACCTTGAGTTTGAGTCTGTATTTGAGGAGGGTCCATTATTGAGCCCAGACGAGATAGCGGATCGTGTGCTCGGGACGAGATCAGGGTATATTAATGGGCTTGGGCATGGTCCCAAACCAACTAATTCTAAGACATCCTTGCAACAAAAAAATGCACAATTGGAGGAAGCTCTTAATGAGTCTGTTAGAGCTCAACTGGAGTTGATCGAGCGCTTAAAAGTTTAAGAGATGGAGTTTGCAGCTCATCGTGAGTAGACAATGAAGCAACAAGAGGAGGCGTCTTCTCAACGGGCACTCATAGACACCATTTTAGCTAAGCAAGTTGAATATGAAAAGAACATTCAATCCTTGCTTATTTCGAGAGAAATGCAATCCACATAATCTTTAGTTCAATGGTATGTCACTCGAGAGATCTTTTTTTATTCAAGTAATAAATATTGATTTTATTATTCTTATTTATAAAACTTAACTGGCAATTTTTTATGATGAATTGCAGATATTAAGGGATGAGGACTTTTATTGGAAAAACATATTTGGATGCGGCGAACCAAAGGAAAAATTTAGGAGATTGTTATGGCGACCGCGATATTTTTGTTATTAGACATTGTGTTAGTTTTTTGTTAACTTTTGTTATCAGATATTATGACTTAGCTTTTTAGTGAAACTTTTGGCACACAAATGGTGCATTTTTGCGATTAGATATTATGACATGCGTGGAATTTTTTGCACAAAGATGGGGTCTTAGTATGTCGATAACACCTTGCATTTTAAATAGATGTACTTTGTGAACATGATTTTACATTTTAATATGCGGATGAACATGTAAATGTCGCAAAATATTAATGTTATTAGTTAATTGTCATTATGAAAATGACATTTGTGATAACTATTTGGAATGAAAATAAACTAGTAATAATAGTTAAAGTAATATTAAAAATTTTAATAACATTAGTCACAAATAATAATAATAATAATAATAATAATAATATATAACATTAGCCATAAAAAAATAATAATATATAACAGTAGCAGAAAAGTCTCTTTGCAACGATTTTAGTGGTGGCAAAAATTGAAAACTTATTTAGCCACGAATTTTTAAGAATATATAGGAGACAATTTGCTACGAAATTATACTATTTGCTACAAAAAATTTTGACAAACAACAACGATAAAAAATCTTTACGAATAGGTACATAATAGGCTACGATATTTTTTCGTGGCCAATAAGTCTACTATTGGCCACGAAATTCATTTTCGTTCTCATATACCTTTAGCCACGGGGCTTTAGCCACGACACTGCTACGAAAAAAAATCGTTGCCAAATATCTTTAGCAAGGAAATGTAAACATTTGGCTACGATTTTTTTCGTAGCACAATGTACAATTTCTTGTAGTGAGTTACGGCGATTTTACCGGAAGAGAAAACCAATTGAATCAAAGGAGGGGAATGCAGGGGGCTCAGACCTACTTGATCGATCGATTGATAAAAGGTATTGATCGATCGATCCTTCAGTTTTTCCTCCTTCGAGCTTTACAATGGGCAGATATTTCATCGATCGATCGATCGATCAAAGGGATCGATCGATCGATCCCATGTTTTTCTCAGCCATTCTATTTACAAGTTTTCCATTTTTGGGGTTTTGTATAAATACTCATTTCTCTCATTTGAGAGAAGGATCTTACATTCTACATTAGTTTAGGGTTTGTAAGGAGATTTTTCCCTACACTATTTCCTTTGGGTGTTTTACCCACTTTGATGTGAGTAAGCTTATTGATTTAGTTGTCTTCCTTTAATTCTTGCTTTGTTTACTTGTTTCCTTTAATTTCCATGCCTAGTTAATATTTATTTCTTACTATTTATTTCTTTCATAGTTAGGTTTAATTCCTTTCTTTAAATACATGCTTTTTACCATGTTTTCTAGCTAATTTATTCTAGGTTGTGTCGGATTGATCTCATTCCGGGTTGACATGTTGCTTCGCTTTGGTGATGGAGTTTTTGGTTCTATTTCGGGTGCGTTGTCCTAGTTATTATGCCTAGGAGATTTGACGGGGCATATCATGTATGTTTCATGCTTACGACCTTGCATGCGTAATTTTCGAAATATTTGTTGACACCAAAATCATATTAGACTTTTATGCGAATTTAGGGGTGTGACAACCCTTAATTTAATTAACTGTCAAAATGAGACGCATTCGTAATAACTCGTCGACCCATGTAACCATTTTATACTAATTAACTCGGATGAGGGATATTCGATGCAACCTATAGTTTTTACCGCTTTTGTTAGTCTAGCTTTATTTTCCCTCACCTAGATTAATATTTCCCTTTTGTGCATCTTTTCCTTTTTGTGTATAATTATCTTTTACACTTTTATTTAGGAATATTAAATCCTATAAATTCTAGCAACTCGTCTCTGTGGATTTTTGATACCCGAACTTGGCCGCTATACTCACCTGTTGAGTGTAGTCATAAGTTTAGGTTTTTGTATAGAGGAGGTGAGCCAAATTCAAAACTATCAAAACGTTGTCTATCAAATGGCGTCGTTGTCCGGAATGAGTTTGTTTTAGAATTTATTTGATTTAGTATTTCGTAGTATTTTCTTTCAATTTTATTATTTGCCTAACATTTTTGTAGGACTTCTACATTTGAGCACCTAGAAACGCTTGAATTCATCGCGCGTGCATCTACTTTGTGTAATTCGCCACTTTGAGCCTTTTGGGAGGTAAGCATGTTTTATTCCAATTCTTTCGGTAATGATTATTATAATTCTCAAAATGCCCGTAATCCTATGACTTTCGGTCAATACTTGGAGTCCCAAAAAATTACAAATTCAAAAATGACTTTGGGTGAGTATAACGAAAGTCAAAACTTGGGTTATTGGAATTTTGATGATGATGATGATAATGATTTTGGGCCTCTAATTCCTTATAATAGGAATTTTGAAACGAATTGCAATAGTTTTCAAAATTCCTATAATAATGAGTTTACGTTTAAGTCCGATATCAATTTTCAAAGTTTGCATTTTCAAGTATTCGCTCCTTGACCTATGACTTTCGGTGAGGGCTTGTGTATGCTTGAGAATGAGAAAATTGAAAATCGTTATCGGTGAGAAAATCGTTGTTGGGAATGTGAGTTGGATTTATTATTTTAATCCGACGACGAATTTTCTTCCGAGACTTTTGAAGTCGAAGAATGTTTTGAACCAAATGAGTTTTTTGTGCCTACTTTGGAACAAACCATTCTTGTCTTTTCCCATTGCGTAATAGATATTGAAAGTGAGGATGAAAATGACATAATATCTATTTGCAATGAAATGATTTCTTCTTTGGCCCCCAAAGAAGAACATTTCATTGAAAATGAACTTATTTCTTTCGAAACTCAATCTTCAAGCAATGATGATTCATCTCTTGAGTTTGAATTTCTTTCATCCCCATTTTCATTTTCTGTTATCACACCGTCACAAGAACCCGATGATTCGATTTTAAACTTTAATGTTTTAAACCTTTTTGCCGATGAGGAGTACTTGCTCGAGTCGCCTTCCACGATCGCATATTTGCCTTTGTGTGCGCCACCTCCCATTCCAACTTCAAAATCCTTGGGAGGATATTCGTCTTTTCTCAGTCCCCACATGTTTTTGTCACCCGTACAATCCAAATCCCCCATCGTCCCTCCAAAACTTTTAATTGGAGATGGTTCATTTCTTCCGCCTTACACATGCCTTCCGTTGTTCAAACGGAATTCATATTTTTTGGAAGGCATGCTTGAGAGTGAGGGTACACCGGTTATCCTCCAAAGTCCAATCATTTTTATGGTGGACCCTCAACTATTTAGACTTCGAGTGTACACTTAGTGTGAAGCCTAAATAGTAGGTTGGATATAGTTAGCTTTTTATTTCTTTCTTTCTTTTTATTTTTCTTTCTATTAATTTAGTCTAGTGTAATTAGTTAACTTTTTGTTATTTGCTTTTTCTATGCTCGGTACTAACTTGTTTTGCAGATTCTTTGGACTTGTTCTTATGGGGATCGCTCCAATTTTGAGTAATATCGTTATTTTCCTCTCTTTAACTTGTTTCTTAATTCACATTGAGTACAATGTCAGGTTTTAAGTTAAGGGTGTGGGATATTTTATCCATTTCTTTATTTAGTCCATGTTTTTGCTCACATGTTATTTACTTAGTATGCTTTTCTTAGAAAAATTAAAAATTTCAAAAAGATTTTCTTTCTTTTTTCTCCTTTTTGGGCATTTTGCCTTTGTTTTCGATGATAAATTTTAATAATTGCCGGATCCAATTGACAATTCAATTATGCATGTTCTCAATTTTAGAAGTTATTAGACTTTAGTCCTAATTCTTGAAATTATGAATAACTTCATGAATTAAACGTTAATCCCATGAACACATGCGCTTTTCTTATTTTATTGATTTGGTTTAAGATTTTAATAACTCAGTAATGTTTTGTTGCATTGTTCATACTTACACGAAGTAAGATTTGTACCTTTCGTCGTTTGTGAGTGTATACACTATTCTTTCCTTTTTGAAAACGTTGAATTTGTTGGTAATATCTCTATTCTTTAATTTGATCATTCATTAATTGAGCTCATATATGAAATGCATTACTTGAGCATGATTTTCAAAGTTTGTTTTGACTCGAGAATTGCGTAAACTTTTTGAAATGATCATAGGCCATCATTGTTATATCACCCATATAGCCTTGACCTCACCTTATATGCTTCCCCTCTTCAACCCCTTTGAGCCTAAATATTAGCCGTTCGTTTCATACCCCAAAATCCCATAACCAACTCTAAATTGGAGTTTAAGCCTTATATATTACCTTCCATACCTTTGTTTGGAATGTTTCTGTAACAACCCTCGATTCCGGGAGGCTCATTTTATACTAATTTTACCGCATAAGGTAATTATATGAAATGTGGGGACTGGAGTAAATATTAATTTAATGAATTGAAAGTTAATATTTACTAGGTTGATGCATATTTACTGCAGGTGAAAGTAAATAACATCAGGTTGCATGTCTGTAGTGTCATGTATTTTATATGGCCTTATAGTTTAAATGATTTTCGGAACTCGAAATAATTTATACAATTCCGGATGCCAGTTTAGAGGGTGTAGTTAGTCTCGGAAGGTGCGAGACAGTCAAAATAAGTGCCATATTGTATTTTTGTATTTCGGGCACTTTTACCTGGTTTTAGCTTATATGCGTATTTGCGAGTCATTTTAATGTGGTATTAACCATTTAAGTTGGGAGAATTATGTTAAGCCCCGATTTTTGGTCTTGCCTCTTATTTCATTCCCTCATTTTATGTCTTAAAACATAGAGAGAAAGGGTGAGAAAGAGAGAAGAAGAGAAATGGAGAAATGAAGATTGAAAATGGATTGATGCTCCTACTCAAAGAAATCTGATATTCCCTACATCAAGGCAAGTTTTCTACTTGCTAATATATGATTTAAGTTGAATAATTTGTATGATATTTATGTAAATTCATTTGGAGATCAAAAATGGAATTTATGGAATTTAAGCCCTAATCTTAGTTTTGATGATGAAATTGTGGACTAAAATGGTTTTAATCGTGTAGGATACACTTTGGGTAGATAAATATTGTTGGTTGCGTGTAAGATGGAAGAGATTTGGGGTTTGGAGAAATTAGGGTTCATAACCCTTCGTAGCCATTTTTGGCAGATTCGCAGGTCCGAATCGATTCGGCCCTTTGGGCGAATCGATTCGCTAAGGGGAAATTGGCAGGTCTGCATAACCCGAATCGATTCGGGGTTAAGACCGAATCGATTCGGTCAATTGCAGAAGGCTGGTTTAGTTGTCCGAACCGATTCGCTTTCTGGGCGAATCGATTCGGCCCTTGGGCGAATCGATTCGTTTTCCTGTTGTTTTGAGTTAATTTTTATAACTCAATTTTAATCCTTTTCTTTAATATAGGGACTAGGAACCTTCTTGAATGAAGTAAACTTAGAGTCCTAGAGTGTGAGATGAGTTAGAGGTCTACCCTACATTAGGAATGGGTTATGTGGGGATTTTTCGGGATTAGGCCTATAAATGATAAGGCATTCTTTCTTCTAGTTAATTATTATTATAAAACTAGGAGATGTAGTGTTATGTTCGGGAGACCTTAGGAGCTTAATTAAGCTATACGAGTTTTGATGGTTTATATTACCACCCCACAAGAATGTTGGGAGACTTTAAAAGTTCGATTGAACTATGTTAACCTTGGTAGTTCATAATAACGCCATAAAGGTGAGTTTGGAGAATAAATTGAAAGTCATTTCATTCCTTCGGAAGATGATAACCTTGGAGTTCTAAAATAACCTCCTAGAATGCTTGGAGATAATGAAGAGTTTATTTACTCCTTTGAGGTTGTAGTGCTGATAATAGTTATCGTATGGCTCCGGATAATAAGTTCTATCTATTACTAGACGTAAACAGTAATGGTTTCGAATAAAATGAAACATATAAATGGAAATGGTATTGACAGTAGTAAATGATAATTTACTTAATCATGGAACCGGTAAATAATGATTTACTTGATTTTGCAATAATAAATAAAATGGATGTTACACACCTCTCTAAATACCATCTTAAGGGAAGTCCGCACGTGAGGTGAAGCCCCCTGGCTAATGAATGCATGGTGGATATAGTCCTAGGCCATGGGAGCGCTTATTGTTGTATATGTTTCTGCGATGGGTAGGAGATTCCGGGTGTGGTCTTGACTACCCCGCAGGCTCATGGCCGCTTCCCGACGTCTTGCGATATAGGTGCCCAGGTTGTCTAATGATAGGCCCTGGAAGATGATGGTCATTTAGGGGCGCGCACAGTGGGGAAACCCAGACGGGCGGTCTTAGAACTCGTTATATGTATATAATTATAACAGTTCATAATCAAGTGGGACTTGATGTATTTTGATATGCCATATAGAGCATGATGGAGTGCCACATAGAGCACATATAAATGCCACAAAGAGCATTTGAAAATGATTATTTTCCTGATAAGGAAAGGATTTTTACAAAGGGTAAAATTGAAATATAATTGCCTTAAAGAGCAAAAGATTGTGTTTATAAATATATTTCCTGCTAAGGAAAAGATATATAAAATAATTAGCACCTTGGGTGAAGTTTTTAGTTTAATGCTTCTTATTTTTATTCCTGCTTAGCTTATGTTTTAAATTGTATAGGTAGCTTCTTATTTCTCTTTCTTCACGATTTATATTACATAACTGTCATACTCTTTATTCATCTGGTAATCATATAGAACCGGGCCCTGACCGGTTACATTTTCCTGTTGCATATTCTTCTTGTCTCTGCTCAGGTACTCCGCCGCAAGGCTGCCTGATTTGAATTCTTATTCCGATGTTTTCGACGAGCCGTGATGCATTGCGGGTATTACGGGATACATTTGGTATAGACACTTTCATTTTCATTCTAGTTAAGATCAAGTCTGTTATTCGGGCGGGAGGCCCAAGCTTTTGTAAATGTCTAATGAAATGTTTTAAGTAACTTATCGTACTTGTGTATTTTGGTGTATCAGTTTAGTGACCGGTTACATATTCGGTCTTTTTATTGTATTCTTGTTGTATTATTTATACATGTCTTGGGGTTTCCCTTATCTTTCAGGAATCGGGTTGTTTGTTTTCATTTATTTACTTTCAAATCAAAATTTTTGGCAACCCGTTTTCTGAAATATTGGGTGGTTATCCTGGATACTCTATATTTTTGTTATGATGCTGAGAATGATTCCATCCATGATTCCGTTATATTGGAGTATTGGGCTGGCCACCCCTTATTTTGGTGAGCGGGTTGTCACAGATGGTATCAGAGCATCAGGTTCTAGAGTCCTTAGGAATCTGTGTGGACGCCTTAAGTTTTCAGCGTTGCTCTTGATTTGATGTAAAGCCTTAGGATTAAGATCGTTGATTTCTCTTGTGAGATTTCGTTCTTCTACCATGAGGTAGAATCTATAAAATCTTTTGCGTATTCGTGTGAGGTTAATGGGTCGATAGAAGAAGGGCGTTATGGGAAGGTTTGTGGGGAACAGTAAGTTGTGGTCGGGGATGAGGACCGCTTTAGAGGCCGCTCCCTTCTTGTAGCACTTTCTTATCTTGCTATTACGACTGCACATTTCGGTTGATGTAGTTTCCCAAGTACCGCTAGAAGTAGGAAGTGGTACTAAACTTGAGAATTCACGCGATGTTATATTGAAATGGAGAAGTGCCCTGTAGTAGAATGGAGGAAAATCCTTCACCCATAGAAGAAGTGTTGTGGTGATGTTAATGTGGTCACTATATTCGTGGGTGCCAGAAGTTTGACCCATAGAGAAGCCCGGTGGATACTTGCAATGGCGAGGTTCTCTGGGATAACTGGATTGAGGAGAAGGTGGATTCCCGAATGTTCACAAGACGTTCGGTTAAAGACCAATGGCGAATATGGTGTTGTACGGTTAGAGAAACGAGATCATGCACCATGAAGTGTTAGGCTCCAAAATAGGTGTTGTTAACACTTCTGATGGAGTAAGAATCGTGAAACCCCATCGGTGGACACCCACCTGGGGAGGTTTCAATGAACTGAGGAAGAGGAGGCCATGAGCGTGTCCTCTTTTACTGAGAAAGTAAGAGGGACTGCATGGGCAATTATTGTTAGCCAGAGTCGGAATAACGGCTATGATGTGGAGTGTAGAACCACTCATTTTAAGCTTCGTTGAGTGGAGAGCAAGGGCAAGAGTAAAGTGCCTGGTTGAGGAGTTGGTGGAGATAATGTTGGTATGTGTAAGGCTCGAATATGGAGTCTGAGAACCATTAGTATTGACTCGGAGTGCTTGGCACGAACTGTGGTGGGGAATTCTACCTTATAGGTGGGTAGTGTATATTCCTTAGGATAAGATTTAGTAGCATTGTGTCTACGATAGACTCGGGTGTGTATATTGAGCTTGTAGTAGTATTTACGCTATTATAGAAGGGTAACTATATGACTTCCGAGGTATGGAAGTTCTATTTTTCTTCACTCGTTATGAAGCGAGTGATGATATTTTTAAATGTATATGTGTCATATGTGTTACTTGGTTTGAGTGTTCTATTGTTTACTTGCATTGTGTGTGGATGCTATGACTTATCTCCACGACCAACAAAGTTAAGTAGTAATGCATAGGAGGGGTTCCTTGTTTGGATTCCGCTTTTGCGGGACGCTCCACGCGTGAACCTTAACGACGTTGGGAGTGGAGAGATGCCATATTTCCTTTCTCTTATTTCATATATAGAATGCTAAGGTAAGTCTATAAGTAGAATCTTATTTGTAGAATTGTACCGATCCTGATCATGTGTCTTAGACCGTCACATCTTAATGACCGACGATGCGAGGTAGTAGTGTAACGGGAGGGTTCCTTGTTTGGATTTCGCTTCGGCGAGACGTCCCACGCATGAACCCGAGCGAATGTCGGAAGTTGAGTAAGGTCTTGGGCACTAGGCATATATTTAGTATTATATGCTTACGATTTAGGTAGGATATATATAGATAGACCTTAGGATTTTTAGGATGTAAGACCTTGAGGGTAGGTGGTGTTAGTTTAGGAAAGCGTTAGGGGGGTTGACCACGAATAAGTTGTGGGTTAACTCTATATGAGATTAGATCCTTTAGGAGCGAGATTATGGGGTCTCGAGAGGTTTGGTAGGTTCGGCCGAAAGAGATGAGGCATTTCTTAGAGAAAAGGTTATGTTGGTAACTTCATTTCCGGGGAGTTAATAGGGACGGGTGGATCCTCACTCCTGAGTCATGATTGTAAGATCGAGAGTGAGTTCAATGAGTAAGCTCTGCCAGGATTGGGGAGTAATAATACTAGGGCATAGACTTATTGTTTATGCGTCTCACAAGTTTAAACTTGTGGAGAGTAATATCCCGTGTTTGAATTAAGATTCATCGTGGTAGTGATCACCTTAAATAGATAAAGGCACTACTTCCTGGGCAGGAAATTTGGTCCTTCTCGTAAGCAACAAGTTGTTGCAATATGTTGTGGGAGGAATCGAGTTGGTGCTCGGGGTTCAGAAGAACTAGTGATTTGATATTTTCTCATTCGCTAAGGAAATGCGATTGGGCTAGTGGACGTGTCGAGTAGAGAACTCGTCAGAGACGATGGTAATGGCAGGGAAGGCCAAGTAGAGTGAGTATAACTCAGAAGACTCTTTAGCGAGAGCATTTCTTCACCTACTCGTGCGAAGAAAAGTAGTGGTGGAATGAAGAAGGGTATTCATAGACGTTTGCATGGAACTACCGGCATCGAACTGGTCATGATCCCAATTGAGAAAATTGGTGACCGTCGACCCAATCGTTGTTTTTCCGCCCATTATGGACGGATTACATGTAGAAGAGTACACTCCATTCTCGATGGGGAATGGTAGAACCGTGGGAGGTGCCTATTATAATAGGGTGGACCGAGACTAGATGTTCGTGTCGAAGGTTTGGCAAAAGTTTTCGCGAAGAAATGGGAACCGTATGGAAATGACGTATATCCTACCACCCTAAAGTGGATGGATGAAAGGGAGGAAATTTACTTATGCCGAAAGGCGTATTACGAACGTGCGCCTTAGTATACATAGCAGATGGGAGCAGTAATGGTATGGATGGAGATTTTCGTGCAACCGTTAGGTTTTGGAGTGGCCTTATGGATCATTTCCTAAGGCATGGTATTGTGAGTGGCCTAGCATGGTCAGTTGAGTAATTCGTAAACTCGTTGGATGGAACCAACGGGTAATATGTTCCTTAGACTTGGAATGGTCTCGGAACATTTCTTTAGAGATTTGGCTTTTAAGCCATACGCCTTGATGAGATACGTCGATGCGGGGGATAGCTGAGTAGCGTTGGGGCTAAGCCACTTAGATCCGGTATGGAGGCCCCGAGGTGAGATGTAACTTAATTTTGAAGATTTGGCTAATTGTTCCGAGTCATGTGGATATCATGTTCCTCCATAGGAAGCTAGAATTGATGGTTAGTGAAGAGCGCCTTGTGCTGCTAGACTAGAGAACATAAGATGATTGACTGAGATCGACAGGGTCGACCTTAGTCTGAGTCCATTTGGGACGTTGCAATAACGAGGAGTTTGTTTAGGATGGTAGAATCCTAGTTTAGAGTAGTATACCCTTATCAGATTTGGGTATGCCCGAATTTTGGGGGCAAAATTCCCCCTTAAGGGGGGGAGTATGTAACAACCCTCGATTCCGGGAGGCTCATTTTATACTAATTTTACCGCATAAGGTAATTATATGAAATGTGGGGACTGGAGTAAATATTAATTTAATGAATTGAAAGTTAATATTTACTAGGTTGATGCATATTTACTGCAGGTGAAAGTAAATAACATCAGGTTGCATGTCTGTAGTGTCATGTATTTTATATGGCCTTATAGTTTAAATGATTTTCGGAACTCGAAATAATTTATACAATTCCGGATGCCAGTTTAGAGGGTGTAGTTAGTCTCGGAAGGTGCGAGACAGTCAAAATAAGTGCCATATTGTATTTTTGTATTTCGGGCACTTTTACCTGGTTTTAGCTTATATGCGTATTTGCGAGTCATTTTAATGTGGTATTAACCATTTAAGTTGGGAGAATTATGTTAAGCCCCGATTTTTGGTCTTGCCTCTTATTTCATTCCCTCATTTTATGTCTTAAAACATAGAGAGAAAGGGTGAGAAAGAGAGAAGAAGAGAAATGGAGAAATGAAGATTGAAGATGGATTGATGCTCCTACTCAAAGAAATCTGATATTCCCTACATCAAGGCAAGTTTTCTACTTGCTAATATATGATTTAAGTTGAATAATTTGTATGATATTTATGTAAATTCATTTGGAGATCAAAAATGGAATTTATGGAATTTAAGCCCTAATCTTAGTTTTGATGATGAAATTGTGGACTAAAATGGTTTTAAATCGTGTAGGATACACTTTGGGTAGATAAATATTGTTGGTTGCGTGTAAGATGGAAGAGATTTGGGGTTTGGAGAAATTAGGGTTCATAACCCTTCGTAGCCATTTTTGGCAGATTCGCAGGTCCGAATCGATTCGGCCCTTTGGGCGAATCGATTCGCTAAGGGGAAATTGGCAGGTCTGCATAACCCGAATCGATTCGGGGTTAAGACCGAATCGATTCGGTCAATTGCAGAAGGCTGGTTTAGTTGTCCGAACCGATTCGCTTTCTGGGCGAATCGATTCGGCCCTTGGGCGAATCGATTCGTTTTCCTGTTGTTTTGAGTTAATTTTTATAACTCAATTTTAATCCTTTTCTTTAATATAGGGACTAGGAACCTTCTTGAATGAAGTAAACTTAGAGTCCTAGAGTGTGAGATGAGTTAGAGGTCTACCCTACATTAAGAATGGGTTATGTGGGGATTTTTCGGGGTTAGGCCTATAAATGATAAGGCATTCTTTCTTCTAGTTAATTATTATTATAAAACTAGGAGATGTAGTGTTATGTTCGGGAGACCTTAGGAGCTTAATTAAGCTATACGAGTTTTGATGGTTTATATTACCACCCCACAAGAATGTTGGGAGACTTTAAAAGTTCGATTGAACTATGTTAACCTTGGTAGTTCATAATAACGCCATAAAGGTGAGTTTGGAGAATAAATTGAAAGTCATTTCATTCCTTCGGAAGATGATAACCTTGGAGTTCTAAAATAACCTCCTAGAATGCTTGGAGATAATGAAGAGTTTATTTACTCCTTTGAGGTTGTAGTGATGATAATAGTTATCGTATGGCTCCGGATAATAAGTTCTATCTATTACTAGACGTAAACAGTAATGGTTTCGAATAAAATGAAACATATAAATGGAAATGGTATTGACAGTAGTAAATGATAATTTACTTAATCATGGAACCGGTAAATAATGATTTACTTGATTTTGAAATAATAAATAAAATGGATGTTACACACCTCTCTAAATACCATCTTAAGGGAAGTCCGCACGTGAGGTGAAGCCCCCTGGCTAATGAATGCAGGGTGGATATAGTCCTAGGCCATGGGAGCGCTTATTGTTGTATATGTTTCTGCGATGGGTAGGAGATTCCGGGTGTGGTCTTGACTACTCCGCAGGCTCATGGCCGCTTCCCGACGTCTTGCGATATAGGTGCCCAGGTTGTCTAATGATAGGCCCTGGAAGATGATGGTCATTTAGGGGCGCGCACAGTGGGGAAACCCGGACGGGCGGTCTTAGAACTCGTTATATGTATATAATTATAACAGTTCATAATCAAGTGGGACTTGATGTATTTTGATATGCCATATAGAGCATGATGGAGTGCCACATAGAGCACATATAAATGCCACAAAGAGCATTTGAAAATGATTATTTTCCTGATAAGGAAAGGATTTTTACAAAGGGTAAAATTGAAATATAATTGCCTTAAAGAGCAAAAGATTGTGTTTATAAATATATTTCCTGCTAAGGAAAAGATATATAAAATAATTAGCACCTTGGGTGAAGTTTTTAGTTTAATGCTTCTTATTTTTATTCCTGCTTAGCTTATGTTTTAAATTGTATAGGTAGCTTCTTATTTCTCTTTCTTCACGATTTATATTACATAACTGTCATACTCTTTATTCATCTGGTAATCATATAGAACCGGGCCCTGACCGGTTACATTTTCCTGTTGCATATTCTTCTTGTCTCTGCTCAGGTACTCCGCCGCAAGGCTGCCTGATTTGAATTCTTATTCCGATGTTTTCGACGAGCCGTGATGCATTGCGGGTATTACGGGATACATTTGGTATAGACACTTTCATTTTCATTCTAGTTAAGATCAAGTCTGTTATTCGGGCGGGAGGCCCAAGCTTTTGTAAATGTCTAATGAAATGTTTTAAGTAACTTATCGTACTTGTGTATTTTGGTGTATCAGTTTAGTGACCGGTTACATATTCGGTCTTTTTATTGTATTCTTGTTGTATTATTTATACATGTCTTGGGGTTTCCCTTATCTTTCAGGAATCGGGTTGTTTGTTTTCATTTATTTACTTTCAAATCAAAATTTTTGGCAACCCGTTTTCTGAAATATTGGGTGGTTATCCTGGATACTCTATATTTTTGTTATGATGCTGAGAATGATTCCATCCATGATTCCGTTATATTGGAGTATTGGGCTGGCCACCCCTTATTTTGGTGAGCGGGTTGTCACAGTTTCTTGGGATTGAATGATGTTGTTATGTTGCGGTTGCAATTTAGGCATATGAGAGTGAGAAAAGTAAAGAAAAGAAATTAGTGGAAAAGCAAAAGAAAAGATAAGTGAAAAACAAAAGAAAAGAAGAGAAAATGAGAAAAGAAGAAATGAAAGAAAAGAGAAAGTTGTATATTGTGTATATAGTTCAATAAGCTTTGATTACTCTCCCCACTTGTATATCTAATGCCTTGTTTGGATTGTATTTTCCAACTTTTGATATTGCCGGCATTTTCTCATTATCCCAAGTTTTATCTCTAAACACTTTGAATCCATACATACATTCCTTTCATTTCGTACCCTAGCCAAAACCTACATTACAACCCTATTAAAGTCCTATGTGATCTTAGGTTGATTTAATTTAAAAGTTGAAATAGTTTTGATAATCTGTGAAAATACATTTCGCTCTTTTAATGTGCGGTATCTTTAATTGAGATTACGATTTTCATTTTATATATAGCGTTCTTCATTTGTGATATGTGTGCGTCCTAGTTTCCATTTACATTTACTCCTTATGCTCGCATGTCCCGTGTGTTACCTCCCTGTTTCGAGTGAATTCACATGATGAGTGTAATGCCCGTGAGGATTGATTTTTGCATGCTTTAATTTTTATCCATTTTATATAAATTTTTTCCAAATCACACTTTGCAAGTGCTCGCTCCCCTCCCACATTTTAAGGTTTCAATTCATTGAGGTGCATTCTATAATGTTAATGATTTGGACTTTTGATTAAATTTGTTCATTTTGCTAATAATGCGTATGAAATATTTTTCGCTTTTGTTGGCCTTCTCGCATGTTGGTTTGGGCTTATTTTGAGGAAACCATTTGATGTTTGCGGGTATCATCCCTGAAAACCCTCACGAGATGACACTCGTTGATGTACCCAAATATTACGTATTTCATCCTCCGAACGGATGCTTTTTAGCCCCCTCGGATATCTTATTCCCTATATATATGCTCATTAACCAGAAAACCTCGGATTTCTACGTTAACATGTTTTGCAGGGGTTAATCGAGCTTTTATAGGTAATTGGATGCTAAGTATGAAGTTCGAACGCATTCCAGTGAAGTTCCGTACGCAATCACACGTTCAAGGGAATTTTAGTATTTTTCCAGCTTGGGTACCGGGCCTGACATCTCACGAAAGTTGTAGCCCTCCACTCTAGATTCATGTGGCCGCAAACGGTGCGCGATTTTAGGTCCGTATGAAGAAGTTACGGCAATTTCAACGGAGGGAAAAATAAGGAAATCAAAAGAGGAGGCGAAAAGGAAGAAAACGAATGCAGTGTGCGGCTCGATCAATCGACAATTTTGGTCGATCGATCGATCGATCGACCCTTTTTGTCGATCGATCGATCCCCTGTTTTCAGGAGATATTTTGCCTTTTCTTTTCTTTTCTCTTTTCTTTTCTATTTTTATTCCAACTTAGTATAAATAACCATTTGGTTGTAATAAACATATATACATGATTTTAGCTTAGAGTAGCTTAGGGTTTGGGTGATTTGGTTAGTTCTTCTTCAATTGTTCTTGGAATGACACCCCATTTGGGCTGACTGTTGACTATTCATCATCCTCTCCATTAATATAGTTTGTATTTCTTCATTTCTTGCTTTCTAATTATATTTACATGATTTTTAATTTAGGTTTACATGCTTTATTTCCATGCTTTCTAGTACAACTTTATCGCATTTCTTTACCGCTTTATTTATCGCGTTTTACTCGCGTTTTATTTATCGTGTTTTAAATTAGTTTGTGTTTGAATGGAACTCACTCGGGTTAACGCATTGCTTTGCTTGGTGATAGTATTTACGGGTTTATTTTGGGTGCGTTGTCCTAGTTATTGCGTCTGGGAGATTTGACGGGTCATATCATGTATGTCCCGTGCTTATGACCTTTCGTACACAATTTTTGGGATATTTGTTGACGCCAAAATCATATTAGGCTTTTATGCGGATACAGGGGCGTGAAAACCCTTGGTTCAATTAACTGTCCAAACGAGATGCATTTGTAATAACTCGTCGACCCATGTAACCATTTTATAAAAATTAGCCCGGTTGAGGGATATTCGATGCAACCTATAGTCTTACTCGTTTTCATAGTCTAGTTTCAATACCCTTGCCTAGTTAAACATTTCCCTTTCATGCATCTTTTCTTTTAGTTTGTAATCACCTTTTTCCCCTTCTATTTCGGAGCACTAAATCAATTAAATTCTAGCATCTTGTCCCTGTGGATTTTTGATACCCGACTTACCGTTGTGCTTCCCCTGCAGGTGTAGTTGTAATTTAGGTTTGTTTGTATAGTCGCGGCGAGACGGAAAACAACGATTAGTGTCTTTACACTTGCTACCTCTCGGACGCCTATCAAAATGGCGCCATTTTCAGGGATGAGTTTGTTTTAGACTTTATTTGATTTAGTTTTTCATAGTACTTTCTTTCTATTTGTATTATTTGCTAATATTTTGCAGGACTTACACACTTGAGCACTTAGAAACGCTCGAATTTTTCCCGCGCGCACCTACTTTGTGGAATTCGCCACTTGAGCCATTTTTGGGGTAAGCATGTCTTATCAAATTCTTTCGGTAATCATTGCTATAATTCTCAAAATTCTCGCAAATCTATGACTTTTGGTGAATACTTAGAATCCCAAAGTATAACAAATTCAAATATGACTTTGGGCGAGTATAACGAAAGTCAAAATTTAGGTTATTGGAATTTTGATGATGATGATAATGATTTTGGGCCTTTACCTCCTTATAATAGGAATTTTGAAACGAATTCGAATAGTTTTTAAAATTACTATCATAATGAGTTTTCGTTTAAGTCCGATGGTAATTTTCAAAGGTCCCATTTTCATGCATCCGCACCTCGACTCATGGCATTCGGTGAGGGCTTGCGTATGTATGAGAACGAGAAAATTGAAAATCGTTATCGGGAAGAAAATCGTTCGTGGGAACATGACTTGGATTTACTTTTTGAGCCCGATGATGATTTTGCTTCCAAGACTTTTGAGGTCGAGATATGTTTTGAACCAAATGAGGTACTTGTACCTACTTTGGAACAAACCATTCTTGACTTTGCCCATCTCGTAATAGATATTGAATGTGAGGATGATAATGACGTAATATCAATTTGCAATGAAATGATTTCTTCTTTGGCCCCCAAAGAAGAACATTTCATTGAAAATGATATTATTTCATTCGAAACTCAAACTTTATGCGATGGTGATTCATCTCATGAGTTTGAATTTCTTTCATCCCCATTTTCATTTTCTGTTATCACACCGTCACAAGAACCCGATGATTCCGTTTTAAACTTTAATGTTTTAAACCTTTTTGCCGATGAGGAGTACTTGCTCGAGTCGCCCTCCACAATCGCATCCGTGCCTTTGTGTGTGCCACCTCCCATTCCAATTTCAAAATCATTGGGAGGATATTCGGCTTTTCTCAGTCCCCACTGGTTTTTGTCACCCGTTCAATCCAAACCCCCCATTGTCCCTCTAAAAATTTTAATTGGCGATGGTTCATTTCTTCCGTCTTACACATGCCTTCCGTTGTTCAAACGGAATTCATATTTTTTTGAAGGCATGCTTGTATGTGAGGGTACACCGGTTATCCTCCAAAGTCAAATCGTTTTTACAGTGGACCCTAAACTATTTAGACTTCTAGTGTACAGTTAGTGTGAAGCCAAAATAGTAGGTTGTATATAGTTAGCTTTTTATTCTTTCTTTCTTTTCATTTTTTCTTTCCTTTTTAATTTAGTTTAGTGTAATTAGTTAACTTTTTGTTTTTTTGTTTTTGCTATGCTCGGTACTAACTTGTTTTGTAGATTCTTTGAACTTGTTCTTACAGAGATCGCTCCAATTTTGGGTAATATCGCTATTTTCCTCTCTTTAACTTGGTTCTTAATTCACATTGAGGACAATGTCAGGTTTTAAGTCAGGGGGTGTGGGATATTCTATCCATTTGCATTATTCAGTCCATGTTTTGCTCACATGTTAGTTACTTAGTATGCTTTTCTTAGAAAAATTGAAAATTTCAAAAATATTTTCTTTCTTTTTTCTCCTTTTTTGGGTATTTTGCCTTTGTTTCCGATGATAAATTTCAATAATTGCCCGATCCAATAGACAACCCAATGATGCATGTTCTCTATTTTAGAAGTTATTAGACTTTAGTCTCACTTATTGATATTGTGAATAACTTCATGAATTAAACGTTAATCCCATGAGCACATGCACTTTTATTGTTCAATGGATTTGGTTTAAGATTTTTATAACTCAGTAATCTTTTGTTCCATTGTATATACTTACACCGACTAAGCTTTGTACCTTCCATTGTTTGTGAGTGTATACACTACTCTTTTCTCATTGAAAACGTTGAATTCGTCGGTAATCTCTCTATTCTTTCATTTGACCGTTCATTAATTGAGTTCATATTTTAAATGTGTTACTTGATCATGATTTTCATATATTGTTTTGATTCGAGAATTGCGTAAACTTTTGGAAATGATCATAGGCATTCTTTGATATATCACCCATATTAGCCTTGACCTCACCCTTATGTGTTTACCCTCGTTAACCCTTTTGAGCCTAAATATAGCCTTTCGTTTCATAACCCCATTCCCATAACCAACTCTAAATTGGAGTTTTAGCCCATATATACACTTTCGCACCTTTGTTTGGAATGTTACTTGGGATTGAATGATGTTGTTATAATGTCGGTTGCAATTTAGGCATATGAGAGTTTGAAAAGTAAAGAAAAAGAAAAAGTGGAAAAAGTGAAAAAAAAAAGAAAAATGAGAAAAAGAAAAAAAGAAAAGAAAGAGAAAGTTGTAAAATGTAACAACCCGAGATTTTTGGGACAATAACTAATTTATTTTGGGAGAAATAAATATCATTTTATTTGGAGAATTATTAAATTCGCATTTGAGGTCAAAATTTGAAGTTGTTAGAAAGTGTTTCGAATGGCAATTCTGAGGGTGTAGTTGTTTCCGGAAGGGTCGAGAAAGTCAAAATGACTGTACTTGGGGTCTATTTAGGTTCCGAAATATTTTAGGTTCTTTTGGCTCGAATTAAAGTCACCGCATCATTTAAAGTGTGTATTATCATCCAAAGTGTGTATCTTGGGAGACAAGGCTTATTAATCCAACGAGAGAAATAATTTTGCTTAGAGAAAGAGAGAAATAGAAAGAAAGAAAGAGATAAGAAGAAGAAAGAAGAAGAGAAAGAGAGAGAAAGTGGGATTTCCGGCCATTACGCTATCTCGAGGACGGATCAGACCCTACGAACTTCAGGCAAGTGATTAAACTTGCTAAATAATTGTTGTGTACCATTTATTTCATGATTTGTGGATCAAATTTATGGGTTTTAGGTTTAGTTTGTTAAAACCCAACTTTTTGGGGAAAATCTTAGATTTGTAGTGTATAAATGATTTTGAGGGTATAAAATTAGTTAGGTTGAATTAGATAATGAGTTTTGATGATAATATTATGTTTGGGTTGAAGAAAAATGGTTAGAAGATGATATATATGAATTTTGGGAATTTTTGGCTTTGAAAAAGTAGCCATTTTCGTGACTTCCGCCAGGCCAAATCGATTCAGCCCCTTACTGAATTGATTCAGAAAGTTGAAGGTGCCCAGGTCTGAGTGACCGAATCGATTCGGACCCCAGCCGAATCGATTCGGCCTCAGACAGAATCCCAGGTCTGATGACCCGAATCAATTCGCCTTGGAGGCCGAATCGATTCGAATTTGGCCCGAATCGATTCGAAAACAGGGCATTTTGGGGGATGTTTTTCTAGGGAGAATTTCATTCCTTTTCGTTTGAGGTTATCGATTGGAAACCTCTATAGGTGATATGGGAAGTGTGTTTTGGAGACTTTTAGGGAGTTTCCCTCATGAGGTATTGTTTGGGTCATAGGGACTTAATTTGAGATATAACGATTAGAGAATATAGAATATACTAAGTGGGGAAGCCCACTATCATTGAAAATTCTATTTGGAGAAGATTACGAAATTATGTGAAAGAGTGAGAATGCGCTTAGTGATATTGGATTTTAGAATTAAATCCCAAAATGGGATAAATTTAAAGGTTCATATAATTGATTGAACCATATTATAGATTGAGAATTATAAATGCTAATTGATGTGCATACGGATATAGAAAATATCCTTAACGATGATTAACTTGGGAGATGCTTCACATAAATGAGAAATGCTAATTGAAGTGCATTAGGATATAGAGAATATCCTTAACGCAAATAGAATCGAGAGACGATTCGTAGAAATAGAAGTGATGTGTGAACTTCAAGTGAGAAATAGTATAGTGTATACTAAGTGGGGAAGTTATGTGAGTGATTGACGATTAGTATATCGAGAGAGAAATATACTAAACAGTGATATTAATTCAACTACGCCTAAGAGCGTACTATGAATATGTAAACGGTGTGACATATTTACCTTATATGATGGTATATATTTATATGATGTGATGATGTATGTATATCTTATGTGAATGATATATTTATATAAGTGAAGCATACCCCCTCCTTGCTATCATTGGGAAGTTGCGTGATGTGGGTGAGCATCCTGGCTCGATGAGCAGGGTGTGGATATTCCCCACGTCATAGTCGTCCATTGTGTTAATATGTGATATGCATTATATTTGGGGGGTGAGAAGTCGTGGGTATGTGTCGTTCTCACTTGACCGGTTAGGAGCTATGACCGTTTCCCGGGCGTTGTGTATATGTGTGGCCGCGATGTCAGTGATATTGAGTCCGACCGCTGGTCCCGAGGATGATATATGAGTGATGCCCTGGAAGATGATAGAATTGAGAACCTACGTCCTCGAGTTATAGCTCGTCTGGATGGTTATTACATTATTGGTGTGATTAGATCTTTGGGTATCAGGGGCATAATGGACATCAACGACCAACATTGCCAGGAGTAGTGTAACGAGGGTTCCTTGTTTGGATTTCGCTTTGCGAGATGTCCCACGCACGAAACGCAGTGTAATGTTGGGAGTGAGGAGAAGTTAGTCCTTAATGCTCATATTTATATATTATCTCGATGATCGACAGTGACAAGGAGTAGTGTAATGGGGGGTTCCTTGTTTGGATTTCGCTTTGCGAGAGGTCCCAGGCACAAAACGCCGTGCACTGTTGAGAATTGGAAATAATAAATTAATTAAAATGGAATAATAAGAATTTGGGTTACATGCATCATGCATTGATGGCATAATGAATCTCGAAAATCAATACTATCACGGAGTAGCATAACAGCGGGTTCCTTGTTTGGATTTCGCTTTGCGAGACGTCCCACGCACGAAACGCAGTGCAGTATTGAGAATTGGGAGAAGTTTAGTCCTTAGCACTTGGATGCTAATAACTCAAATATATAATTATTTGTATATTAATGGTATGACTAGAATACAAGAAATTCTAGTAAAGAAAATGTTTATGTATTGTGTATATGTTAGTAAGAGAATGGTTATGTAAACTTTATATGTTAAGTAAATAAACGAATAAAAGAGAGCAATAACATTAGAAATTGAAGTATATGATTTAGATGGAAATTTAAATAGGGATAAATTGTGCATACGGTTAGTTGCGCGCTTTAGTTGAGAGGTGAGTTGGATTTTCAAGGAGAGTGCAACTCCACCTTAATCATGTCATAAAGCATTTATAATTATTATGCATTTTAATGCACTTGCTATAAAATGTTTTCACCTCGGGCTCTAGCACGTTTCTATTTTCTCCTGCTATGTATATATATTGTATTATTTTAGGCGTTCCTCCGCAAGGACGCCATTGATGTTATCCATCCAGTGCATTCGTGGAGTTGTAACGGTAGCGGACTATTACAGCATTTTCTCATAGTCGATTCCTATCTTTTGTATATCCATATTAGGATCTAGTTTGTATATCAGGTTTATACCCAAGGGTTGTAGAGTAACACTTTCATATTTTTTTTCTCAGATTATTGTATTGTCTGTGACCCGACAGCATATTCGGGTAATTTACTTTGTACATTGTGTTGTACTCTTTTATATTATTGAAGTTTGTATGTATCACTCATCATATTTAGATGTTGTATTGTTGGTTATGATTGCATGGTTGGTTTTATATTGGTGTTAAATAAAAACTTTTTAAATTTTTGACACCCTCTTTTAGTAGTAATGGGCGGTTAGTTGTGTTCACTGTTAGGATCGTGTAATACCCGGTATTTTTCATGGCTTTTAAATTTAAGGATTTATTAAATTTAATTGAGATAAATTAATTTAATTTTAATCCGAAATGTTGTTTTAAATATTTACTAGCGTGACAAGAGTTAGTAATTATTGGGAATATATTATTTGTTGCATATTACTGGATGAGTATAGTAATATATGATATTTATTTTTATAATATTATCACGTGTGAATAAAATGACAATTGTGGATATTTAAGTCGGGACGCGCCTGTGTCGTGTCGGGACTAAATGTGGATTAATAAAAGTGAATATTTTATAGGTTATTCGTATGGTCGTTTTGAGTGTGCCAACGCGTCCGGAAGGGTCGAGATAGTCAGAAAAGTATACCCGGGGGTTTGATTTGGGTCTCGGGGCGTTTTTAGGCCTAATTAGTACCCCGGGAGGGCATTTTAGTCATTTTGTATTTTTGGGTAATTAAACCCACGAAAATTAAAGGGGTTATATCAGATGTTTAGGTTATCTCCTAGGGTTAGATAACTCAAAACACTAGAACGGCCATTGGAGAGGAGAGGAGAGAGCTCTCAAGGCATTCCAAGGCTCAAAACTCATCCGTTTACACCGTCGCCACCGCCAACACGTAGATCGCGAGACGGGGAACGCAACCACACCAAATTCAACACCAAACCAGATTTCTGAAAATCCCAGGCAAGTGTTTATCTTGCTTATTTCGTTGATGCATCATCCATATTAGTTTAGGAGTTATTAGGATGAGATTTATGGAAGAAAAACCCAATTTGAGATGGGCAATTTTCATGTAGTGATGATTTATATGATATTCTGGAAACCCTTTGTCATGTAAAGGATTAAGAGTTTGATTAAGAAAAGAGTTCTAATCAGATACAAACACAAAAAAAAAAAAATTATTCCGGACGATCGGACCGTTGGAATTGGATGAAATTTTACAGAGAATTAGCTGGAGACGAGAGGAAGCTACAGAAAAACATTCAGCTCGATGAGACCGTTCAATATTTTTTAATATTTTTTTTGCTAGACAGTTTTATGTTTTGAGGACTCTTAGAGATAATAAAAATTGAATTAAAACTCCATTTTAATTCCGATTTCGAAACCGTTTGAAATTCTCATCTTTGAAAATAAAATTTAAAATCCTTTAATGTAAGGCGAAATCTATATTTTTGGGATATTTTGCATAAGGGATAATGTAAGTATATATTAAAGGGGAGAGACACGTAAGAGAGAGTTACGTTGGAACATAAATAGATATCTACTGAACTGTACATTTGGAAGAATAGAGTCCATGAGGGTTACGTAGTAAGTTGGAAAAACCCTTCGAATTAAAGTTAGAAACGAACCATTATACTTGATAAATAATAATGGGAAAATAAGTATAAATGTTGTGAATGTGGGTTATTGGATAAACCTAAATTGATATAATAAAAGTTGTATATTTATATGATTGTGTATGCATATATTATATACTTGTGAAAATCATACCCGCGCTACTTGCTATCCCTGAGGTTACCGCGCTGGGACGATCTTATCTCGTGTGCCTTATGGGGGATATTGACTCGTACCCTAGAAGATAGGAATCCTAGGTACAGGCTATCGAATCGGTAGTCACGGTCCTAAGAGACGTGAGGGTATGTACTGACCTCTTGGACTTGGAAACTATGCTTCGCCTCAATATTGTTTGTGTATGTATTTATACAGTTCGAGAGTGATTCCGAACTTGTATTCCCTTTAGTACGATTGATACGGGGATTGGATAGCAGAGTATGCCCGCACCATAGTTTTTATGTGGGGTGCTGTTATGATATATATATTATACGAGTAGTTAATATATATATGAAATTCTGAAATCTGGAACTGTCTACTGTGATTTGATATGTAGGACATGGTTGATGACTCAAATTATAAATAATTGTTTTGAGAAAGTATAATATGACACTGGAAAACTTTATTGATTAATAAAGTTAAAAGGAGAACCTTGGTTACAAATTGAAATCTTACATTTTAAATACTTGTGTTGTTCAGTTGTAAATCCTGCGAATAACTTAAGATAAGTTAAATCATTGGGGAAAGATAGTGTAATATATGATGAGATAAACCATTGGGAAGGTTAGTGCGATAGGAGTGCACATTAGAAGAGAGGCGAGAATTTCTCAAGATAGTGTCGCACTAATATGTTGTTGCATTGGCCTGTATCAATTTAAATACTTGCTAAACGAATTTTTAAATCATATACACTATCGGGCTCTGACCCGTTTCTATTTCCTTTTCTCTCTTGTATATATATGTATGTATTACAGGTGCCCAGCCACAGGGGCGTCTTACTTAGGATCCTTTGGAAGGAACGTGCTACAACTTAGGTGGGAGTTGCAGGCCTGTTGTTTAGACGACTTCATCCATTTGATTCTACTCCTAGTTCAGTTTTATCCAGCAGGGGCATGTGTCGCCCTCTTTCTATTATTTAGTTGGTATTGTCAGAGATTGAAATTTTTAGTTTCAGTACCTTTATTTCGGGATTTATTATTGTCAGGATGTTTTCCTTTAGTGTTGTAAATGTTGGGATTTATTATTGATGATTAAATTCGTGTATGTTCAATTCTATTTTTATTCTTAATGTGTGACTCTTTAGATGTTAATGGTTTAAGGTTTTATAACCAGATTTAATAAAATGAGAATAAGGTTTTAAATGGTTTTGACACTTAGCTTAATTATTTAGGGTGTTTAAATTGGAAAAGTATTTTTACGACAGTGATGCTAAGAATGAACCAACTGTTCACCTTGATTTTAATTTAATAAAGGAGTGATCGCCCGGTATTTAATTAGGCGGGGTGTCATGCAAAGAATGATCCACTTGAGATTCCTGATTATTTTAGTATAGGGTTGGCCACCCGTTATTATTTTAATAGGGTTGTCACAGGTGGTATCAGAGCATCAGGTTCTAGTGTCTTTTGGATCTGCGTGGGTTACTGCGATCTTCCGTAAGTGTTCTTGATGTAGAGCCTTATTATTAGGACTGTTGTATCCATACATCCATATTTCTTCTGTGATGAGAAAACATTTTAAAGCTGTTCTGATACAGTTGTTCTTGGTTCAGATGCCACCGAAGAGAAGTCGTTCAGTCAGGGCAAATAAAGGGGATGATAATTTGGAACCCCAAATGCCTCAAGGGAACATAACTATAGATGAAGTTGCCAATATTGTGGCACAAGCAGTAACTGTTGCCATTTCTCCGATGGCGCAACAACTTCAAGCAGCCCAAACCCGTTCAGGACCATCTTTATAGGAAGGAGTG
Source organism: Sambucus nigra (assembly GCA_949130495.1). NCBI lineage: Eukaryota > Viridiplantae > Streptophyta > Magnoliopsida > Dipsacales > Adoxaceae > Sambucus > Sambucus nigra. The sequence goes on from OX422211.1 coordinate 401,918,838, forward strand.
AGGGAAGATTTTAGTATGGGGCATCCTCCAGAGTTTTCAGGTGGAGTTGATGCAATGGCTGCAAATCAATGGAAGAATAGTATGCGGGGGCACCTCCGTGTGGTTGAGTGTAGTGAGGTGCAGAAGCAAGTTTTAGCCACCTTTAAGTTAACGGGGGAAGCTCTCCAATGGTGGGATTCTGTCACCACATTAGAATAGGGAGATACTTTTCCTATTACAGATTTTTGGGAACTCTTTGATCGAAGGTATTTTCCTTCCCCAATTCAGAAGGAAAGGAGGAGGAAATTGATGGATGTGTTTCAATGTAATAGAACGGTGGCAGAATATGAAGAAAAATTTACTCGATGGGCAAAATTAGTACCTGATGAGGTAAATATGGAAGAGAAGTGTATATCGAAGTTTGTTAGAGGTTTAGATTGGCGGATTCGGCAGCATTTGTTAGAGAGCCCAGTGTTAGAGACTTTCACCGAGGTAGTGAATGCGGCACTGTTAAAGTGCCATGATTATCGTCATCGTTCTCAAGGGGGTGAGAACTTTAGAGATTCGGTTTCATCAAGTAGGTTTGGTGAAGAGAATACCAGTAATGCCACGGAGTGTAAGAAAAATTTTAGAGGGTCACAACAGCGTTACGTTCCTCAAGGTGGGTCGAGAGGAATTGCGGGTAGATGTTTCTTTTGTAAAGAAATAGGCCATAAAAAGAGAAATTTTCCTTAAAGAGGTAAAGGACCACGTTATGATGAAGTTTTGGAAGTGCAACCCCTACAGCAGATTCGAGGTCATTTTAGGCCAGAGGACTTTGTGTGGGAGCCCAATGATGAGGAGATGAAATCGGACTAGAGATGGATGATGTAAATTATCTTCCTTTGTGAATAGGATTAATACTATATGAAGTTTGGGGAATATTGTATGGGAGATAGTTATGAGAGAGTAGTGCTATAACCCCATTATGTATGGAATGACCCTAAAGGGAATTTTGAGCGAGTTAGGTTCTTATATATTTATCTTTTGAAAGAATAGATTATGCTATGATGTGCTAGGAAGAGAGCTATAACTTTGTGGTGAATGTAAGAATTGTTATTGTGTGTTAAGTAGTAATGATAAAGCTACTTATTTTATATAGTCGTGTTAGACTTATATAATTGATGTATTCCAGCTATGAAAAGGCCTATAATGGCAATATATTAAAATGATATAAGATATTTTTACTGAAAAGAATTCAAAAATTTGTGGACTATCGAGGCGCAGGAAAATTTAGCTCATAATTATGCTACTTTTTGTGAGTTGTATGTTGATTAGGTGTATGATGATTGTTAAGACCTTGTGTTATGGGCATAAGGTATTTTATATATGTATCGAAAGACATAAACCGTTTTAAAACAAACTTTTTTCAAAATAACAATTTCTTTTTTTAGGCCTTTGGGCCATATCAAAATGATTTACACCAAAATATTTTTTTAAACTCTAGTCCGGATCTAACAAACTCTCAATCCCTGATGTCGCTACATATTAGTGTATTGGGAGGGTTCCTTGTTTGGATTTCGCTTGCGAGACCTCCCCCGCATGAAAGTGGCGAATGTCAGGAATTGAGAGGAGTTATTTCTTTGGACCATTTCAAATTTTTATACTGTTAATATGCTAGTATAATCTATATATTTTTATAATTATGGAACTTTGGAGGGAAATGAAGCCCCATTATGATTGGTACGAGTAAAGCTCAAATAAGGGTGTATGGGCGCCCTAGTAAGTTATAATTGGTTTTATAAAACTTAAAATAAATTAAAATAATTCGTCGTGGGAAGTTAGAGGTTTGAGTATAGGATTAGTCAGGATAAGTGTAGTAGGAACTAGTTGAGCTTTGGAGTATTAGGCTTAGCTAAATTTTGAGGACAGAATTCTTCTAAGTGGGGAAGTCTGTAACAACCCGAGATTTTTGGGACAATAACTAATTTATTTTGGGAGAAATAAATATCATTTTATTTGGAGAATTATTAAATTGGCATTTGAGGTCAAAATTTGAAGTTGTTAGAAAGTGTTTCGAATAGCAATTCTGAGGGTGTAGTTGTTTTCGGAAGGGTCGAGAAAGTCAAAATTACTGTACTTGGGGTCTATTTAGGTTCCAAAATATTTTAGGTTCTTTTGGCTCGAATTAAAGTCACCCCCTTTTAGTAGTAATAGGCGGTTAGCTCTATTTACTGTTAGGATCGTCAGTTGATACAGAGAATGATCCACTTGAGATTCCTGATTATTTTAGTATAGGGCTGGCCACCCATTATTATTTTAAGTGGGTTGTCACATAAATATTGTGTATAGTGTTCAATAAGCTTTTATTACTCTCCCCGATGATATATCTAATGCCGTTTTGGAACTTGTTTTTCCAATTTTAATATTGCCCGCATTATCCCATTATCTCGAGTTTTCATTCCGAACACTTTGAATTCGTACATACATATCCTTCATTTCATACCCTAGCCTAGCCTACATTACAACCCTAGTAAATTCCTATGTGATCTTAGGTTGATGTAATTTAAAAGTCATAATAGTTTTGATAATCTGTGAAATTGCATTTCGCCTCTTTTAATGGGCGGTATCCTTCATTGAGATTACAGTTTTTCAATTTATATATAGCATTCTTCATTTGTGACATGTGTGATGCCTAGTTTCAATTTACATTTACTCTTTAGCCCGCATGTTCCCTGTGTTACCTCTCTGTTTCGAGTGAATTTGCTTGATGAATGTAATGCTCGTGAGGATTGAATGTATGCTTGCTTTAACGTTTATCCGGTTTATATAATTTTTTTTCCAAATCACACTTTGCATGTGATCGCTCCCCCTCCCACATTTTAAAGTTTCAATTATAATGTTAATGATTTGGACTTTTGTTTGAATTCATAAAATTTGTTATTAATGCGTATGAAATCCTTTTCACCATTGTTGGGCTTATCGCATGTTGGGTTGGGCATATTTTGAGGAAACCATGTGATGTTTGTGGGTATCATCTCTGAAAACCCTCACGAGACGACACTCGTCCACTAGGGTGTCCTAGGGATTTAACGGCTTATTGCATACGCTAAATGCAATCGAATCTCCCGCGAAAGGGGCCTTTTACTTTGATACCATACTTTTGTACTATCTCCTGCTTTTGGTTTGCTTGTAGTTCTTGTTGCATCCTATTTCATTGCTAGGTACTAGCAATGTGTAACTTAGGGGGTGTGATGATACGCAAATATTGCGTATTTCATCCTCTGAACGAACGAATTTTAGTCCCCTCGGGTATCTTATTCCCTATATTTATGCTCGTTAACCAGAAAACCTCGAATTTATATGTTAACATGTTTTGCAGGGGTTAATTGAGCTTTTATAGGTAATTGGACTCTAAGTATGAAGTTCGAATGCATTTCGATGAAGTTTCAAACGCAATCGCATGTTCAAGGGCATTTTAGTCTTTTCACAGCTTGGGCACCTGGCCCGACATCTCACGGAAGTTGTATCCCTCCTCTCTAGCTTCGCATGTCCGGGAACGATGCGCGATTCTGAGTCCGTATGAAGAAGTTACGGCAATTTTAGCGGAGGAAAAAATAAGGAAATCAAAATAGGAGGAGAAAAGGAAGAAAAGGAATGCAGTGTGCTGCTGCTTGGCTCACCCCTGATTGATCGATCGATCGATCTTGCTGTACAGCCAAAATTTTGCCTTAATCGATCGATCGACCCTTTTGGTCGATCGATCGATCCCCTGTTTTTAGGAGATGTTTTGCCTTTTCTTTTATTTTCTCTTTTTTATTTTTATTCCAACTTAGTATAAATACCCATTTGGTTGTAATAAACGGATATACACGATTTTAGCTTAGAGTAGCTTAGGGTTTGGGTGATTTGGTTAGCTCTTATTCAGTTGTTCTTGGATTGACACCCCATTTGGGTTGAATGTTGACTATTCATCATCCTCTCCATTAATATAGTTTGTATTTCTTCATTTCTTGCTTTCGAATTATATTTACATGCTTTCTAATTTAGATTTACATGCTTTACTTCCTTGCTTTCTAGTATAGCTTTATCGCATTTCTTTACCGCTTTATTTATCGCGTTTTATCATGATTTCTAGGTAATTTAAATTAGGTTGTGCTTGAATGGAACTCACTCGGGTTAACGCATTTCTTTGCTTGGTGATAGTGTTTACGAGTTTATTTTGGGTGTGTTGTCCTAGTTATTGCGCCTAGGAGATTTGACGGGGCATATCATGTATGTCCCATGCTTACGACCTTTCGTGCGCAATTTTTGAGATATTTATTGATGCCAAAATCATATTAGGCTTTTAGGCGGATTTAGGGGCGTGAGAACCCTTGGATCAATTAACAGTCAAAACGAGACGCGTTTGTAATAACTCGTCGACCCATGTAACCATTTTATACAAATTAGCCCGGGTGAGGGATATTCGACGCAACCTATAGTTTTACTCGCTTTCATAATCTAGTTTCAATACCCTTGCCTAGTTAAACATTTCCCTTTCATGCATCTTTTCTTTTAATTTGTAATCACCTTTTTCCCCTTTTATTTCGGAGCACTAAATCAATTAAATTCTAGCATCTTGTCCCTATGGATTTTCGATACACGACTTACCGTTGTGCTTACCCCGCAAGTGTAGTTGTAATTTCGGTTTGTTTGTATTGTCGCGGCGAGACAGAAAACAACGATTAGCGTCTTTACACGCGCTACCTCTCGCGCGCCTATCACTCATCCACTAGGGTAACCAAGGGGTTTAACAGCTTATTGCATATGTTAAACGCAATCGAATCGCCCGCGAAAGTGGCCTTATGATTTTATACCAAATTTTTGTACTTGTATCCTACTTTTGGTTTTCTTGTAGTTCTTGTTGCATCATATTTCATTGCTAGGGACTAGCAATGTGTAAGTTAGTGGGTGTGATTCGTACCGAATATTGCATATTTCTACCCTCGAACCTACGCATTTTAGTCCCCTATAGTGCCTTAATCTCTATGTTTATACACAATAACTAGACAACCTCTATTTTATATTGTTAACATGTTATATGAGATATAATTGGGATTTTGTAGGTATTTAGGTCCTAAGTATGGAGTTCGGACGCATTTCGCTCAAGTTCCGTACACAAATGCACGTTCAAGGGCAATTTACAAATTTCACAGTTTGGGCACCTATCCCGACATGTCACGAAAGTTGTATCCCTCCTCGTAAGCTTTGCGTGGCCATGAACGGTGCGTGATTCCGAGTCCGAATGAAGAAGTTACGGTGATTTTAGTGGAAGATAAAACCAAGTGAATCAAAGCAGGGGAATGCAGGGGGCTCAGACTTGATCGATCGATCGATCCTTCAATTTTTCTTCCTTCGAGCTTTATAGTGGGAAGATATTTCATAGATAGATCGATCGATCCCCTGTTTTTTCTCAGCCATTCTATTTACAAGTTTTCCATTTTGGGGGTTTTGTATAAATACTCATTTCTCTCATTTGAGAGAAGGATCTTACATTTTACATTAGTTTAGGGGTTGTAAGGAGATTTTTCCCTCCTCCATTTCTTTTGGGTGTTTTACCCACTTTGATGTATGTAAGCTTATTAATTTAGTTGTCTTCCTATAATTCTTTCTTTGTTTACTTCCTTCCTTTAATTTTCATGCCTAGTTAATATTTATTTCTTGATATTTATTGCTTTCATAGTTAGGTTTAATTTCTTTCTTTAAATACATGCTTTCTATCTAATTTAGTCTAGGTTGGGTCGGATTGATCTCATTCCGGGTTGACATGTTGCTTCGCTTTGGTGATGGAGTTTACGGGTTTATTTTGGGTGTGTTGTCCTAGTTATTATGCCTAGGAGATTTGACGGGGCATATCATGTATGTTCCATGCTTACGACCTTGCGTGCATAATTTTCGGGGTATTTGTTGACGCAAAAATCATATTAGGCTTTTATGCGAATTTAGGGGAGTGACAACCCTTGATTTAATTAACTGTGGAAACGAGACGCATTCGTAATAACTCGTCGACCCATGTAACCATTTTACACTAATTAACTCAGGTGAGGGATATTCGATGCAACCTATAGTTTTTACCTCTTTTGTTAGTCTAGCTTTATTTTCCCTCGCCTAGATTAATATTTCCCTTTTGTGCATCTTTTCCTTTTTGTGTGTAATTATCTCTTACACTTTCATTTAGGAATATTAAATCCTATAAATTCTAGCAACTCGTCTCTGTGGATTTTTGATACCCGGACATGTCTGCTATACTCACCTGTTGAGTGTAGTCATAAGTTTAGGTTTTTGTATAGAGGAGGTGAGCCAAATTCAAAATGACCGGTGTTGGTGACGCGACACGGAGGCAAAACCCTATCTATCACTATAGTCACAGGTTCACAAATTAACCTTCCAATTTCACAAGCAGCCATGAGAGGTTTGGATGGATGGGTATAATGAAGCTTTGGGACATTTTGACGTTAGACTTAAACAGGCCAAGAATGAGTCCCATAAATGAGGTTGGATGAACGTTTTAACTGTGATGAAGGTGGATTGGAACAACTTTTTATGGGATTGGTATGATCCGAGCTTTTTGTAACTTGATAATCCTCCATTCAAGTTAGACGTTAATTGGATCCCTGTTGATCGTATTCCTCACTATTTGATTTCAAAATACTTAAGGGATTATGAGCTACATGATGATCTTGAGATCGTCCAACCTCCTCATCTACTTGATCGTTCTAGTAGAAGTAACACCATGATGCTTCAAACTTTTAACTTCATCAACTCTCCTTTTAATTTGGATGATCCTCCAGCTAGCATGGATCCAATTTCTAAGGTTGAAGGAAAACATCCTACAGAATAATGCTTTGTATTTTGTTTCTGCATGTTTAAGCAACAATATGTAATCATTTGATTTAATGAAAAACTTATTTTATGAATGGATAAACTTTTAGTTAATCTCTGCACATATGAATGTCTTTTTTATTCTTTGACTATGAATGGATTAACTTTTAGTTAATCTTTAGTTTTTCACCAGTTCTATTGATATCGTTAGGATTATCCTAAGTATTATATCAATTACCAATGCATCACCATGGTTCTACTAATGTACCTAATGTTTTTAGGTAATTGCATTAGTTACCTCGGTTCCCAGGCGTGAGTGGAATATTTGTCCATCTTTTAGCCTAGTTTAGATAAAAATTATTCATACGGATCTTCCTTAACAAGCATTTGGGACTTATAACTTTGCTTGTGTGGTTTTATATGTTTGATAACCAACTTTTTTGGTGCCTTTATTGATGTCGACCAACATTGTTGGTGGCATTTAATGATGCCGACCAACATTGTTGGTGGCTTTATTGATACCGACCAACTTTTTTAGTGGTCTTTATTGATGCCGACCAACTTTGTTGGTGGTCTTTATTGATACCAACCAACTTTTATTGGTGGTCTTTGTTGATACCGACCAACTTCATTGGTGGCCTTTATTGATACCGACCAACATTGTTAGTGGCCGTTATTGATATCGACCAACTTTATTGGTGGTCTTTGTTGCTACCGACCAACTTTGTTGGTATTTTTGTCGATGCATAGTGTACTGCATAGCACTAGTACTCCAAAAAAAATAATAACAATTTTGGGGAAATCGCATTCTCATTAATATTTAAATGAACTTAATACAGGACGATTATATCACTAATAGTATTTCCTCAAGTGTTCTACATTCCATGGGTTCTTGTATTCTTCCCCTTTCAAAGTCTCAATACGATATGTGCCTGGTCGGATGACTGCAGTAATACGATAAGGTCCATGCCAATTGGCTTCCATCTTACTCCCCTTCTGAATCACTTTCATTAAAATATAATCTCCCTCTTTTAAGTTGCTCGGTATGACCCTCTTATTGTAGAAACATGCAATCCATTGTTGATAGGCTGCATTTCTTAAAGTTGCACCTTCATGGACTTCTTCCAGCATGTCTAAATCCATCTTTCTCATCAAATCACTGACTGAAGTTAAAAACTTTGTGCATAGGTAAACCTAGCTCGGCAGTAATTATCGCTTCAGTACCAAATGCTAACATGTAGGGAGTTTCTCCAGTAGCTGTTCTAGGAGTTGTTCGGTAAGCCGACAAGATAGACTCCAGTTCATTGATCCAATTCCCTTTAGCATTTTCCAGACTTTTCTTTAACCCATTTAGAAAAGTTATGTTAGTTACCTCTGTTTGGTCATTGCTTTGAGGATGGCCAGGGGCAGAATGAATTTTTTGGATGTTAGATTGGGAACAATAAGCAGCAAATTCATCGTTGTCAAAATGTGTACCATGATCAGTGATAAAAGCGTAGGGTAAGTCATACCTGCATATGATATTCTTCCAAATAAACTGATAAACCCTCTCATAGTACATATCGATCAGTTGTTCGGCTTCCACCAATTTAGTAAAATATTCAATTGCTACAACCAGGTATTTGAATTTTCCTCGGGTTGTCGGCAGAGGCCCGACTAAGTCAATTCCCCACATAGTAAAGGGCCAAGGTGAAGTGATTGGTGTTAGGAGAGCTTGTGGAGCCTTATGTATGCTATAAAACCTCTGGCACTTATCACACTTCTTGGCAAAATCTGCACAATCTGCTCGTATAGTTGGCCAGTAGTACCCCTGTGTATGGATTCTCTGTAACAACGTTCTTCTGCTACATGGGCTCCATAGGACCCTTCATGGACTTTTTTAATCAAATCCTTCACGTCAGCTGGATGCACACACCATTGTAGACCAGCAGTTAATCCTCTTCTATATAACACACCACCATCTAGCACATATCTTGCGGCTTTGTATTTCAGTATCTTAGCTTCGAGTAGATCGTCTAGAAGAATCCCATCTTCAATATATGCTCTTATGGGGTCCATCCAAGATGGCCCCATATCAACTGTAATAAAGTTGACCATCAGATCTTCATCTATGCTCCTATTAGCAAGTAGCTCAATAGGAATAGTTCTTCGTAGCTCAATTCTGTCTACTGAAGCTAGTTGAGCAAGTGCGTATGCTCGGACATTTTCCAATCTTAGAATTCTAATCATCTGGACAGCTAGCAACATGGAAATTATCTCCAACGTTTTAGCCAAGTATCTGGTCATTAATTCTCCTTTAGTTGCATATAAGTTCAACACCTGGTTTACCACTAATTGTGAGTCACTATATACCACAACTTGCTCGGCATTCAGTGATTTAGCTATATTTAACCCAATAATTATAGCTTCATACTCTGCCTTATTATTGGAGGCTTGAAGTTGGAATCGTAGAGCATACTCTATGTCTAATTCGTCTGGAGTATTGAGGATGATTCCAGCTCCACATCTAGTTATACGGGATGACCTATCAACATATAAGCTCCATATGAAAATATAATTGTCAAACGCTTGGTTTATCAAAATTTCATGATGGAAAATTTTATCCTTTACCTCCTCATATTTCTTTTTCATCTCCTGTACTCCACGGGAGGATTCTAATTGGTCGGTGTGGATTTTTTCTATAGTTTACCTTGCTTAGAATTGGTCGAGCGTATCTTCAGTAGGTTTGCTGACTTATGCATGTTGCTCGGTTAGAGTCCCTTATTGGTCAGGAACCTCTGGGTAAGTGAATTATATAATAAAATTAGCCACAACTTGGCCTTTTAAAGTAGTCCTTGGTTCGTATACAAGTTCATATTCCCCCAACTCCACAGCCCAATACATGAATCTCTCAGATTTCTCTGGCTTATCCAAAGCTTGCCTCCGTGGCATGTCAGTGTATACCACTATGGTGTGAGCTTGAAAATATGGTTTCATTCGTCTACTAGCCTCAATTAAGGCCAACGCTAATTTCTCCACTCTGGGATATCTAACTTCTGCTCCTTGAAAAGCTTTGCTAGTGTAATAAACTGGCTTTTGGACTCCATTATTGTCCCTGATCAAAGTAGAGCTAACAGCTGACTCAGAAACTGCTAAATATAGTTGCAACTTTTCTCCCAACACTAGTCGGGAGAGTAGTGGTGGTGTTCCTAGGTACTTCTTCAATTCCAGGATGGCTTTTTCACATTCATTATTCCATTCAAAAGTTTTTCTGAGCACCTTAAAGAATGAAAAACACTTGTTCGTTGCTCGGTACATAAATATATTGAGCGTTGCTACGCGCCCTGTTAGCCTTTCAACATCCTTCTTACAGGTCGGGGAATGCATTTCGATCAGAGCTTTAATCTTATCTGGATTAGCTTCAATGCCCCTTTGTTTCACTATATACTCGAGGAACATTCCCTCCTAAACTCCGAAGACGCATTTGGTGGGGTTTAACTTCATCTGGTGTTTCTCTAAGTGATCAAACGTCTGGCTATGGTCGGCAATATGATCAGTAGCTTTTTTGCCCTTAGTGAGCATATCATCAACATACACCTCCATGTTCTTGCCTATCTGCTCCTCAAATACTTTGTTCAGCAGTCTCTAATAAGTAGCACCCGCATTTTTCAGACCAAATGGCATAACATTATAACAATAAGTTCCTCGGGGAGTGATAAAGGAAGTACTTTCTCTATCTTTGGGCTTTATTTTGATCTGGTTATAACCAGAATATGTATCCATGAAACTCAGCAGCTCGTGCCTTGAAGTGGCATCCACTAGTTGATCAATTCATGGAAAATGAAAATGATCATTTGGGCATGCTTTGTTCAAGATAAAATCCACACACATCCTCCATTTATTGTTTTCTTATTGACCATAACTGTGTTGGCCAACTAGTTCGGGTACTTCACATATTCAATAAAGGAAGCTTTTTGAAGCTTCTCCACTTCTTCTTGTATAGCTTGGTTCTTCTCCGGGCTAAAAACTCTTCTTCGCTGCTTCACCAGTTTAACCTCCTTATTGACATTAAGCTAATGGCATAGGAAATTTGGGTTTATGCCTGGCATATCTTCATGACTCCACGCGAACACATGTTTTCTTTGTCTCAAGAAATTCACTAACTCCTGTTTAAGAACCGGTTCCAATGACGCTCCTATTTGAGTAGTTCATTTTGGTTTATCATCATCCAGAATAATGATTTATGTTGCATCCATCACTTGGCCTCTTACAAGCTCAGATTCGTCTCGTGGATCTAAGGTTTCAACCTCAGATTTGTTGTTCAGCTCAGATATATCCACTTGATAAGTGGTTGTTTTCCTTTTTGTCTCCAACATATCTTCTTCCTCGGTAGAGGAATAGTAGCACTCCCGAGCTACTTTCTGAACTCCTTACACTACTCCAACTCAAAAGTTGGTCAGTCAGGCATTGATGAATAGTAGAGGGTACAACTTCGAATTTCTTCAGATTAACTCTTCCCATAATCATGTTATAGGAAGAATGAACATTTTTGTCCATTACAAAGAATCTCACTTTCTCTGTCCTGCTCGTCGGCCATATCCCGATCAACACGTCTAGTTTGATTATCCCTAGTGGAAATACTTTCTCACAGAAAATCCAATGAGTGGCCTATGGTAAGGCTCTAGTTGGCTGAGTTTTAATCCCAAACTATCAAAGCAAGGATAAAACATATTGTATGGTGAACTGTCGTTATCCACTAATGTTCTTGCCACCAGTACTTCTTTCATCCTGACTCTGATCGCTAAAGGATCATCATAAGGGTACAACACTCCAGATAGATCGTTCTTAGAAAAGCCAATTACGATCTTATACTTGTTAACTTTTCTTGGATGGTCTTCCTTGGTAAGGTTAATTCACTGGATATAGGAACAAGCTTGGGCCTCATTGAGGTAAGCTTTCCTTTCAGCTATGTGATCTCCTCCTCCGACATCCCCACCTGTAATCATGTGACAATCAAAAGATCCCAAACTAAGTGTGAATACCTCATGTTTTGGTTGTCTAAGCTTCTTGGGAAGATCAGGATCATCTTCTGGATCCTTATCGTGGTTCCTCTTCTTTTCTTCTCTGGGATTAACTGGTGATTTAGATCTCTGTCAACCTCTTCCTCTAGTTCTTCCACCAGCCTTCTAATCAACAAATCTGTCCAACTTTCCTCTTTGGATGAGTGCTTCTATCTCATTCTGGAGGGCAATACACTAGTTGGTAGTGTGACCATGATCTTTATGAAACTCACAATACTTGGACTTTTCCCTCTTATCACTAGGTGACCTTAACTTTTTAGGCCAACTTAAATCATTATTGTGCTTGATTTTCTCCAGCACATGATGTATATCAACCGTTAAGGGAGTGTAATTAGTGAATTTCCTAAGACGATCTAGGCTTTCTTTTACTTTTGAACTCCTGCGCTCATTGTGATTCTTGTGCTCCTTCTTATCTAACTTACCTTTAGTATTTGCTTCTGCCTTTGCATCTGAATTATTTTTAGCATCCATAGCCTCCTCAGCGTTCATAATATTTGCTGCCTTGGCCATTAATTATGTCATCACCTTCGGGGATCTTTTTCTAGAGTATAATATAATTTATCGGGGAGCAAACCACTCATGAGGGAAGTGATTGTATTCGTCTATTCGTAATCAATGACTTCCAGTTTCTCATTGTTGAAACGAGTGATGTAATCCCTGGTACTTTCTCCTTCCTTCTATCTTACACTGAGAAAATGAGCTACTCACTTCACTGGTTTTGCTACAAATAAAAAATCACCAATGAATAGCTCGACGAGTTATTGAAAGCAAGAAATCTGCCCCCGAGGAAGACTATTGTACCAGATTTGAGCAGATCTAGTGATTGTTCCTAAAAATTCCCTACATCTCATCTCATCAGGAACAGCATATATATTAGCTGTTGCTTGGTTTTGTTCTATATGAAGAACTAGATCAATCTTCACATCATACTTGGGAGTGACCACTAGAGCTTTAAACTTGGTCAGCGTAGGGAAATCTACGATGGTTAGCACAAAGGGGGATCCCTTAATAAAACTTCTTTGGAGGGGATTTTTGGCCTTGGACATTTCTCTCAATATGTCTTCCAAACATTGAATGGAACCTTTCCAAGCATCACTTCCAACACCAGATCTATGGATGGCAGCTTTTTTATGCCGACCAATAACTCGTGCTGAATTTTCTTCTTACAAACCTTCCTTCTGACTGTATCTATCAGTTCTCCGGGTACTTAATCTGGATAGGGTTGAACCTTCCCTTAAATCGCTTAGTCGTTGAATATTTCTCGACGTAACCCGTAAGGCATTTCCCTGGGGTCCCAAACGATCAAAAGGAGAGGCCCTACTTAGCCTTTCTAAGGCACTCAATCTTTTTGGGATGAGGGACTGTCCATCAGTGGAATTAGTAATCCTGATAGAAGAAGCTTCTCCGAGAAGGTATGAAGGATCCCTAGAAGTTTTGTAACGGCTATGCCCAACACTTCTTTTTGGCAATAGTGGCATATTCCTTTTATTAAATTGTATAGGAACTCCAGTTTGTAGAGTTTGGGCCAATTGTCATATAGTATCATGCATAGCTGATTAGGCATAAATCCTTCCCAATTTATCCCTTAATTTAGTTACTTTTAGCACCTCGAACAACGTAATCGATTTGAATTTATCTCATAATCTTACTACTGAATTATCCTAATGAGTACACCGAGTTTTTGGTATTTCGTACTAATGTTGCAGGTATTTAATGTCAAAAACAAAAGAAAGAAATCGGAAGAATCGAGAAAGGCAAGAAGGAAAGTCAAAAGGGCAAAAGTGTAATTCTTACTTGGAATTCGGATGAGGCACCTTAAGAGAAGTTGAAGATATCAATCTCATGATCACATAGGAAGAAACGAAACCTCAATCAGAGTCCCGGAACAAAAGTTATGAGCAGTCAAAGTTGGAGAAAAAAGTTAAAGAGGCAGACCGATCCGTAGTAGCCCTGGACCGGTCCGCAGTGCACATTCCAGAGAACCTCGGATCGAAAGCAAACCGAAGAGGGAAGAAAAAACAAAGAACCTGCCCGCCCCGGACCAGTTCGCTAGAAAAATAAAAGAGCCGATCCGCATGGAAGGCAGACCGATCCTCATAAGGCCCAGACCGGTCCGACTGTCGAGATTTTAATTCCTTACCCTTATCCTATGGAGAGTCCTAGTGCAGCTAAAACTCCTGAAATTTTGTAGGGTATAAAAACCCGTTTTACTATCGTTATTTGTACGGAGAATTAGTATAATTTTCCATACTTATCTGTAAAACCCTAGTTTAGAGATAGTTTACATTTTCAATTCCAAGATTGAAGATTATTCAGATTTCTGTGATTCCAAGTGTTCTTAATTACTGCTTTTGCAGCTTTGGTAAGATTAGGAGTTACTTTTCTTCAGTCAAATTCCTTTCTACATCATTCCACAAATTTTCCTTAGTTTAATCATGGTTTTCGGCAATTCAAAAGTTGTTTTCATTATTTTCAGCATGCTAGGCTAGATTTTCTAAGGTCGGGATACATGAACCCAACCTGATGTGATAGTTGCATGTGTATAACATTAATCCTCTGAATTTAGTGATTTATTATGACCGTATTGCATAGGAACACGACAATTGTAGATCTTTGGATCTCGTTTGCTTCCGGGTAACCAAGATGCTTTAGAATGCAATTTGAGTATAACTATTGCAATACCGATTTACTCGTCCTCTGATTAAGTATGGTGCGGGCTTGAACCTCATATACGTAATGCATGGGAGTACTAAATTGTGGGTCTATTTAATCAGTTAAATTTACGATTAGTATTGTACCTGCAATACACTAGGGTTGGGGGATTGTATTCCCGTCCCGTTTTTCTTCATCACATAGTTTAAAGTTTTAAATCATTCTTCATCAGTATTTTAGGTAAAATAGTATAATTGCATCTTTTCATAATTCTATATTTGCATCTAGTATAGTCATTCCACAAACCAATCATTTTTACTTTCTTTTAGAGTCAGAGTTAGGATTTCCTTATCTATCTAACGTCCTCACAACTCTGTTGTCCTATTTCCCTGTGGATATGATCCCGACTTACCGGGTTTATTACTAACGCGACAGGCTTGCACTTGAGCCTAGAGAGAACGCACATTAGAAACACTTTCTGAGTTGCGTCGAGTTTTTGGCACCGTTGCCGGGGATTTAGGTAGACTTAGGATTAGATCGAGTTAATCTAAAGCTTTGACCAAAAATTTCAAAAAATCCAAAAACATAAAAAAATTTCAAAAAGCACAAAAAGATCCATCATCATCTCTCCTAAGTTGTTAATGCAAAATTATGAACTCACTCCCACACCCCATAATACTCCAACCAGTATTCACGAAAATTCAATAGTTGAGTACGATCCTGATAGCCCCCACACTCCTAACGCCCCACAGTTCTGGATTCCACTTCCCACACCGTCACACTCAATCTCAAACAACACTCTGTTTTCCTTCTTACGACACACCTCCAAGCACACTTCAAGCACACCAAGTGAGGATACCGAGTCTTCGAGAGAGAGAGAAATGTCGTAACACGGTAGTGAAGCCGCCGGTGAGAAAGAGGCCCCATACCGCCCATTGAGAGAAATATTATATCCCGAGCGCACTGTCACTCCGAGATGCATTATACTCCCGTATAATGCCGGGCAATTTCATTTTAAAAATGGGATGATCCAGATGTTACCCAATTACCATGGTATGGATTCGGAAAAGCCATATATTCACATTAGGGAATTTGAGGATGTGTGTGATACCCTCAATGATCAAACTTGCACATAAGAGGTGATCCGCCCAAACTCTTCCCCTTCTCGCTAAAAGATAAATCTAAAACATGGCTATGGTCTTTACCTCCAAGCTCGATCCCATCTTGGAATGAGTTGCAATCTAGATTTCTCAATAAATTCTTCCCACCACATCGAACAATCTCCATAAAGGCTCAAATTCAAGTGTTCAGACAATCAGAAAATGAGCCATTTCATCGATGTTACGAGCGTTTCAATGAGTTAGTTACTTCATGCCCCGATCATGGATTTGATACAGTGCAAATAATTTCCTTTCTCTATAATGGGATGAATCTTAACTCCAAGCAACTCATTGAAACCATGGGTAGTGGTCCGTTTATCGACTTAGATGCCCACGATGATGAGCTTCACCTGAGGTATGTCGCCGAGACTACCCAATCCTGGGATACATCTGATCCTAATGCTCAAAATCGAAATCGTCAAGTGACCACCACTCCAGCGGTGTTCGGGCTATTTCACGTAGATAAGAATTCTATGACGGACATTCGATTAGATACGCTTGAGAAAGGATTTCGAGACCTATGTGAGGTATATGGAAGAGTACCAACTGGATCCATACCAAACCCCGTCGAGAAGATGTGTGCAATTTGTGAGGCGGGTCATTCAACTGAGGAATGTCCAACTATACCCGCCTACAAAGTGAAGCTTCAAGAACAAGTGAGTGGTATAGGAGGATTCAAGGGTGATTTTGGTGCACCTCACGGGAATTCTTACAACCCTTCGTGGAAAAACCATCCTAGTTTTAGCTATGGGCAACAACATGCTGCGATGAATCCTAATTCACATGTTGTCCCGCCTCCGCCACAACACTTTCAACAAGTTTCACACATGCAAGGACATGTGCAACCACCACCACCTCAAGGAGCATATATCCCTCCACCGTGGAGAACTCTCGAGGATACAATGAATCGATTTATCAATAGCCAGACTGCAACCAATGCTAGATATGATCACCTGATAAGTGACATAAATGCAAATATGTCAAAGATACAATCCTCGTTGAGTATCCAAGAGAAGGGAAAGTTTCCTGCCCAAGGCCAAAGACCTCCCCAAGGTCAAACTAGTGTTAGCTCCACATCCCATGACCATCCGTAGCAATGTAACGCAATTACCACTCTACATAGTGGTAGAGTAGTTGACTTGTCACCTCCCCCACACGATACAACCAAAGATAAGGAGATTTCGCCCGGAACGAAAGAGGCCGAAGTTGTCCCCTTGAATGAGAGTGATAAAGAAGGAACTAGTGAGCTCGAGGTAGTAGTGAAACCCCCCATCGCTGCCCCACACCCTCAACGATTGGTCCCGCATTCCAAAGGAACTTCTCGGGACGATGTTTTTGATGTACTTAAGCAAGTAAAGATAAATTTACCTTTTCTCGAGACCATACAGAAAATTCCCGCGTACGCTAAGTTCATTAAGGACTTACTCACGGTGAAACGCAAGCTAAAGGTAAATAAGAATTGAAAAATGAACGTGTAATATCGATTTAAATTAATTCGCAAGTTTCCAAGTAACCCTTATTTAATTCGAGTCTATTTAGAAACAGCCCATAAATAAACAACTACGTGTGTGTGTGTGTGTGTGTAAGTGTGTGTGTGTGTCAAACCATAAATAAAGCATGCGACACAAAGTTAAGGAAAAATCCCCGCAGGGCAAAATTTTTTATTTCACTATAATAAGTAAATCGCAACTTACACAAATTACAATGAAATACAGTGACACACAAATACCTGCAGGCGTCGATCGGTGTCGTCAGCGATGAATCCACACGCAGAGAACCCACATGAACCTCACTCCAATCAACAAAGGAAGAACCGCAGCACTCCTCAATGACACGCAGCCATAAAACTTTGTAGAGACTCCCTCAGCAATGACACGCAGCCCTCGGTTGTAAAGATCTCTCCACAAAGGTTTGAACAAACACAAGGTTGTATTCTTGGGTTACCAAAAAGATTCACGAAGGTTTGGAAATTGTGTGAATCAAAACATGAGTCTTGGGACTAAAAAGATATGAAGACTAGAGGTATTTGGACTCTCAAAAACGTCTTCCAATGTCTTGCAAAACTGCCCCCCCCCCCCCCGAAGGTGGTTTAAATAGCAAAGCAAATGAAGAGTTCCACCAATTTAAAACACTGAAATTCTATCCAGCGTACAGGGTACCTGAACCGGTTCGGGGTCCCCTGCGAACCGGTTCGCCCCCCCGAACCGGTTCGGGCTGGGTTTGGGGAAATTCGCTGGAAAGGGGCTTAAAAACACTTAGCAAAATTTCCAAGGTTTTTCTTGGAAATATCTCCATTTTCAATGGGCCATAACTTGTTCACCGTAGCTCGGATTGAGGTTTCGTTTCTTCCAGTATCTTTGTTGCGGAAAGCTCTTCAACTTTCCGATTGACCGGTCCTCCGGACGGTGGTTGTAAAATTACCAAATTGCCCTTGAACTTTCCTATCGTGCTTTTTTTCACTATTTTGACTTCTCTTGCGTACCACTTGCATTGAGCCCCTAAAATCATGGAACGTTAAGTCGTTGAGGCTGATGAGGGACACATGGTGGAGATAATAAAAGCTTGATTCCTGGAATTTGGATTGAGGCCGTCGTGAGAGATCTTGAGGTGACGTGCCAAATGTAGCGGCGTACGACATACACAAATGAAACAAGTTGGACATGAGAAAAATGTCCTTACAAGAATGTCTTTTTGGCCCAAAATATCAGTTTAGTTTTATCGAGTGACCTTCCGTTAAAGTATAAAGATCCGGGTGCACCCACCATTTTATGCATCATGAGGAAAAACCGAATCGAAAGAGCGCTAATAGATTTAGGAGCGAGTGTTAACATTCTACCCTATTCAATCTATAAAAAACTCGATTTGGGAGCACTCAAGACCACAAATATGACTCTCCAGCTCGCGGATCGCTCTGTGAAGATGCCTCGGGGAATCGTTGAGGATGTGATTGTCCAAATAGACACTTGCTACTTCCCGGTGGACTTTGTCATTTGGGACGAGGAGCCCTCCATTCTCCCGAGAAATCATGTTCCCATTATCCTCGGTCGCCCATTCTTAGCTACGACTAATGCGCTCATCAATACTCGGAGTGGGCGAATGCAATTAACAATTGGGAACATGACCCTCGATACAAATATTTTTAATAATATCAAGAACGAGAGTGACGAAGAAGAACCGCGAGAGACGGATCTTTTAGGAGCAGCACACGAGCATGGGAGGACCCACATGCGAGAGCCGATAGGGGTATGCCTTGTTACATCAAGTGAGAGCGACAATTTAGAGGGCATAGGGAGAAGTTTGTACGAGTGCTTAGAGGAGAGCAAATAGCAAGACACGATAGATATTTTTCTCCTCGAGTACTACCCACCCACACCACCTAATAATGTTGAGATGGAGCGAGGAAGGAAGAATGTGGAAACAAAGCAAGAGAGAGAGCTAGAGGAGTTGAGCCTAGCGGACATTAAGAGAGAATTCAGGCAGGTAGATGAGAGCCTTAACGATGAAGTCCAACCTCTATTGGATTCACGTAGTCATTTAGGAGAGAACGAGTGGAAAGATAAATCTGATGAGTTTCTTCGCAATGACCATTCACCCATACCATTTGATGTCCCGAAGGCGATAGAGGAGAAAAGTTGTGTCTCGTCCGACTTAGAGCCCGACCCATGCATTCCAAAAATTGAACAAAAATTAGGAGTTCCCTCCGAGTCGATGCACGCAAGCTATGCTTTGAGTAATCATCCCAGGGATCCCTTTCCGAGTAGTCACGATGAGTCTCCCGATCTTTCCTTTATTTATGGGCAAGGGCCCAACTTATTCCGGTTGTTGGTATATGACAGGAAGACGGGAGTGACAATGAGAGCATCGAACCCCGTGAGTGGGGTCGTGTGAGTTTGTGAAGAGATGAGAGGTCGTCGCACCCCCGACGCATATGGGGTGATTGTTGTTGTATTTTTTAGTCATGCATGAGTGTCACATAGTGTCTTGTTGCATTTTAATATTTGTTTGTTTTATTTTTTTACACTTTTCATTCACTTTGAGTTAGATTTTAGTCATTTTTTGCTTGAGGACAATGCAAAAGTCTAAGTTAGGGGGGGGTCACAAGTGCGTATTTCTAAAACTTCACAAATTTTCAAAAATGCCCAGAAATTTACAAAAAAATCATAAAATTTTGAAAAAAACCAAAAATATTTTTGTTCAAAATAAATAAAAATTGGAATCCAAATTTTTCGAAAATATCATTAAAAGTCGATTTAAAGTCTCAAGTTGTAAATTTCAATATACACAAAGCCGAAATTGATTAAAGATGGAAATTGAGCGAAAATTGACGACTTAGCGAATAAGTGTGGAGATTAACAAACCCGGTGAGATTCGAGCCTATCACTTTTTGCGAGTTTTTAAATCAATTCGAGTTAATTGTTAACTCAAAGTTCTTTTAAGCGCCTAAAAAGTCGTTAAGGATCTCAATCCTTTCATTTTGATCGGTTATGAAAAATGTGTGTAATAGTGCTTTGAAAAACGTGCCAAAATTGATGTCTAAACTTAAATTCATCTCGAAACGCATACGGTAACGCAATTGGTACTTTGGACAATGAACTAGGCCCTCGCCTGTCACCCAAAAATATTGGCCATAAAAAGATATGAAAAATCACCCCTTTTGTAACCCAAATTGAGCCAAATAGATTTTCCCTTTTGTTTGACAACCCGAAAAACCCAAATAGCCCGGAATTGCAAAGAATGGAAAAATTCAGAAGTTAAGTTCGAAAAGTGCAACAAAAAGGGGCGAGAAAAAAATAGAGATGCTCAACAAAAATAGCAAGAAAAGAAAAGAAGTGAAAAACAGAAAAAAATAGAGAAAAAGAAGAAAAAAAATGAGCAATACCCCGGAAAAAGTACAAATGGACATCATAAATGACTTTTCCAATTCCAACCTTCCCTACCATTTTCATTTTACCTTATATACCTTAAAACCCGAAAAAATCCTAACCGAGTCCAAATTGCGAAAATTAGTTACCGCGTGGAGAGCTAATACACCAAAAGATAATAAAAGAGATTGAATGTGCAAAAAAAGAGGCAATGTTCCCGTTTTTAAAATCGTAATCCGTTGATGACATCCCATTACTAAAAAAATTCCGTCTTCCTTCTAGTATGCGTGACTTTGTGTCCATTACATTTACTCTTTATATCATGCATACCGAGAGAGTAGCCATAATCCGAGAGATTCGTTTGAGAGAACATCCCGTGAGCATTTAAATCAAAATGAATTTTCGAAAAGTAACGTGATGATCAATTGGTGGAAATTGGCGGTTATATTTTCGGCTTCGTACACACACACTACGGTTTGAGACTTGTAAATATGACTTGATGATGACTATTTTTTGGGAAAGTTTGAATTACACAATTTTTGCGTATTTTGAATCTTCTTTCAGTCGAATTTTGTGGGTATATTCTCTACGAACCCTCACGAGACACAACTCGTCCTACTAGGGTAACCTAGGGGTTTAAAGGCTTGTTGCATATGCTAAATGCAATCACTTACCCGCAAAAAAGGTATTCTCTCCCAATAAAATGTTTTTCAAGAGTTGAGCCGTACTAGGATTCTTTTACATTGCTCGGACGCGCAAAAAAGGTATTCTTTTACGTATGCTAAATGCAATCACTTACCCGCAAAAAAGGTATTCTCTCCCAATAAAATGTTTTTCAAGAGTTGAGCCGTACTAGGATTCTTTTACATTGCTCGGACGCGCAAAGTTCTAAGTTAGAAGGGTTTGATTAGGCATAAATTCTTCCCAATTTATCGCTTAATTTAGTTACTTTTAGCACCTCGAACAACGTAATAGATTTGACTTTATCTTATAATCTTGATACTGACTTATCCTAACGAGTACACCGAGTTTCTAGTGTTTCGTACTAATGTTGCAGGCATTTAATGTCAACAATGAAAGAAAGAAATCGGAAGAATCGAGAAAGTCAAGAAATAAAGTCAAAAGAGCAAAAGTATAATGTTTACCTTGAATTCGGATGAGGCACTTAAAAAGAAGTTGAAGATATCAAGCTCATGAGCACATAGGAAGAAACGGCACCTCAACCGGAGTCCCGAAATAAAAGTTATGAGCAGTCAAAGTTGGAGAAAAAATTCAAAGAGGCAGACCGATCCGCAGTAGCCCCGGACCGGTCCACAGTGCATATTCTAGAGAACTTTGGATCAAAAGCAAACTGGAGAGGGAAGAAAAATAAAAGAACCGGTTCGCCCCGGACCGGTCCGCCAAAAAAATAAAAGAACCGATCGGCATGGTAGGCAGACCGATCCGCATAAGGCCCGAACCGGTCCGGCTGTCGAGATTTTAATTCCTTATCCTTCTCCTATGGAGAGTCCTAGTGCAGCTAAAACTCCTGAAATTTTGTAGGGTATAAAAAGCCGTTTTATTATCGTTATTTGTACGGAGAATTAGTATAATTTTCCATACTTTTCTGTAAAACCCTAGTTTAGAGATAGTTTACAATTTCAATTCCAAGATTGAAGATTATTCAGATTTCTGTGATTCCAAGTGTTCTTAATTAATGCTTTTGCTTCTTTGGTAAGATTAGGAGTTACTTTTCTTCAGTCAAATTCCTTTCTAAATCATTCCACAAATTTTCCTTAGTTTAATCATGGTTTTCTGCGATTCAAAAGTTATTTTCATTATTTTTAGCATGCTAGGCTAGATTTTCTAAGGCCGGGATACATGAACCCAACCTGATGTGATAGTTGCATGTGTATAACATTAATCCTCTAAATTTAGTGATTTATTATGATCGTATTTCGTAGGAACATGACAATTGTAGATCTTTGGATCTCGTTTGCATCTGGGTAATCGGGATGCTTTATAATGTAATTCGAGTATAACTATCGCAATACCGATTTACTCGTCCTCTGATTAAGTATGGTGCGGGCTTGAACCTCATATATGTAATGCTTGGGAGTACTAAATATGGGTCTAATTAATCAGTTAAATTTACGATTAGTATTGTACCTGCAATACACTAGGGTTAGGGGATTGTATTCCCATCTTGTTTTTCTTCATCACATAGTTTAAAGTTTTAAATCATTATTCATCAGTATTTTAGGTAAATTAGTATAATTGCATCTTTTCATAATTTCATATTTGCATCTAGTATAGTCATTCCACAAACCAATCATTTTTTCCTTTCCTTTAGAGTCAGAGTTAGGATTTCCTTATCAATCCAACGTCGTCACAACTCTGTTATCCTATTTCCCTGTGGATACGATCCCAACTTACTGGGTTTATTACTAACGCGACAGGTTTGCACTTGAGCCTAGAGAGAACGCACATTAGAGACACTTTCTGAGTCGCGTCAATAGCCTCTTAACCCTTGGCCAAACTAGCTAAAATTCCCGTTAAATCATTATTGTTTGGAGGGGTCGAGGGATTAGGCGTAATTCCCTCATTTTTGGTACTTGATTCAGGAATTTCAGCCATGGATGGTGAATTAGTTAAAATGTTTAGTAATATGTTCCCATAGATGGCGCCAATCTGTTGATGCAAAAAACTAGACTAAGCCTAATTAATTTATCACATAGGGTGGTAAATTTTGGTATCAGCACCAACTTACACAAAGAGTCTGCAGGGGCATCCTGGGGGAAGGAGAGTGGCCCAAAGATCCCTCATGTAGGGCTACTACTGGCTGACGATGAGAAAAGATACCGGATACTCTTTGAGGATATCTGAATGATACCAAAGAACCACCAATGATATTCACCATTCGATCGAATAATTTATAATAATCGTCTTTCGTTAGACGTTTGTGTCATGGGAAATAGACATACTTAGCTCTTTTCTAATCAAAAAATGTCAATGCAAATTCTTGCAGGTAGTAACAGATGTAACACCCCGCTTAAAATAATAACGGGTGGCCAGCCCTATACTATATTAAATCAGGAATTTCAGATGGTCCAGTCTAAACATCAACTGTCGGTACTATATAATATAGGACTAACTACCCGATATCATATAAGCGAGATGTTAAATAAATTAAAAACATGCAACATAACACAACCCAACACTACAAAATTTCTAATAAATAAGAGAGATGCAAGAAAGAACTATAAGAAATGAAAGGAATCACTATACATGAATATGCCATAAATAAATAAATAAACCCGAATAAGCTGTCGGGTCACAGCAAATACAATAACTGAAATGGAAAGAATATAAACATATATATATGAATAACCCTTGGGTATAAACCCGATATACAACATGAATCCTACCTAGAAATGTAAAGAAGTAGGAAGCGGCTACATGAAACATCCCGCAACAGTCCGCACCTGTAACGGCTCCCAAGACTCTGGATAGAAGGTCATCCGGCATCCATGCGGTAGGATACCTGTGGAAATATATATGTATATACAAGAAGGAGGGAAAAGTAAACGGGTCAGAGCCCCGAATGTGTAAAATATTTAGCAAGTGTGTTAACCGTGCATAATAAATACCGGTGTACTTAATTTCATAATTAAAGTGAGACCGCACTCTCATGGAACCCCAACTCACCTCTCATCTAAAGGCGCGCACCTATTCGCGTCCTCAAATTTTAGTTAAATTACCCCCATTAATTTTATGACAACCTAACTTATCAGGCCTAGCCTATCTCCACGAGAGCTACCTTCCCGTCATAATCTAAGGATCCACCCATTTCTAAACCCACTAGATTATGATTACAACAATTATGCCATAATAGGCTTAGTGAAATCCTATTTATAATATCACGAATTAAAATATCATAATTCTTAAAACCTTACCCCTATATACATATATATATATATATGTCTATATATATATATATATATATATATATATATATATATATATATATATATATATATATATATATATATATATATATATATATACATATATAGGCTAAAGAATAAGAATTAATATCCCTAATATCATGTACATGGAATATTGGCAAAACTTCTCTCTAGCCTCAAAATTGTACTACGTTTCGTGCGTGGGGAGTCTCGCAAAGCGAAATCCAAACAAGGAACCGCCCCGTTACACTACTCCTGACAAGGTCAAGACCAGAGATCCGAGATGCCACAAAGGGAATTACTTCTCTCAAATCTCGACATGGCATTGCGTTTCGTGCGTGAGGTGTCTCGCAAAGCGAAATCCAAACAAGGAACCACCTCGTTACACTACTCCTGGGCAATGTCGATCCTAGAGATCCATAATCCTCATCATACAAGTTAATCCTACCATTAATACTAACTATAACTACTAAAGAAAGAAAGAAGAGAAGAAAAAAGAAAACAAATAAAATAAAATAAAAGAACCTCCAAATATCCTTGGGATGATGTAACCGAATAATACCTTATGTGCGATACATCAACCCCCATCAATCTAGTACACCATAATCATCTAAGATGTACTTCATAAAAGTCCGTATCATTTCATCTATAGGATATATATATAAATATATATATGTAGGTATTTATTTCTAACCGTATATATACCATCATCAATCCAATAGCCAAGTGTACATACTACATATGATGTACAAGGCCATGCACATAATATACCCGGCTATATATATCGCCGATAAACTGCATCAATGCTATCATCTTCCCAGTGCCCGGCTCACGTAGCAAAACTGGGGCCACCATGGTGGGACTAAACGACACCCATCTCGTGGTAAACTCATGCACACGACGTCCCGGGAAGCGGTCATAGCTCCAAACCGGCAATGAGACGAAACATACCCATCACGTCTCATCCCAAAAATAAATATATATCATATGGTAACACACGGGACGACTATGACCTGGGGAATATCCACACCCTGCTTTTCTAGCCAGGATGCTCACCCTCTACGCGCGCAACTTCCCAATGATAGCATGAGCGGGGTATGCTTAACCAATTAAGTATATATATCATTTACATGCATAATATATATAATCCATATGATCCAATCATATGATCAAATAATAAACCATCGTATACGGTTTAAATATCCATACCATGTATATCCACAACATGAAGATATCCATATATCTATATACATATATATATATATATATATCAACACATATTCACATATCCTTATCTATATATATAAACTAATCCTCGTTCATATGTATAAGATATATATACCTGGCTATAAGCATACATAGTCCTCGATATACAAGCCGTCAGTACCATTTCCATTCAATTTACCTTGATATGTGAATATAATTCCATACTTGAAACATATTCGATCATTTTCCTATGATGAATAGTCTCCCAAAACCATATGTATATATCTATGCCTATATATATTCAACATTAGGGCTATCACCCAAGAGTTTGCGTAGGAATCCATCACTACACATATCATCTATATCTCCGAGTACATTAAAGAATCTAGTAATCATTTGACTATCGGTATACATATAACTAATAGTCTATCAGCCTCAAGCTCATTCTTTCAATCATCAAATAATCTCATTTCCCTCGATTTCGACTATGGTTCCATCACTTTTGTGAACACCCTAGTCTGAGATCTCTCTAAGAGTTCTTAGCCTCACATCACATCTACCCCTACTTTTAATCTACAATTAGGATTCTCAATCCCAAAGGTTTTCCCCAAAATCTCTATACATAACTCCAAATACATACATGGATACATTTCTCCCAAATTACCCTAAGGAGTCCCCAAAATTCTAATGTGTGAGAAGCTCCTTATGTGTCTCCAAGAACATATCCCTTTCGTCATAAGAGAAAGCCCCAAATCAATAAACCCAACCAAAAAGGGTTTGAATTCACTATGGAGAAAATACCTTAAAATGCCCTGTTTCCGAATCGATTCGGTCCTATTCCGAATCGATTCGGTATAGCGAATCGATTCGGCCTCCAAGGCGAATCGATTCGGGCCCAAAGACCTGGGCTTCTGCAATAGGCCGAATCGATTCGCCTGGGTCCGAATCGATTCGGTCAATGCAGACCTGCCAATTTCACTAAACCGAATCGATTCGCTTAAGGGGGCGAATCGATTCGGACCTGCAATTTTTGAAAAGTTCATCTGCATCTTCAAAACCCACGAGTTTTAAACCCTTAATTTCCATTTCTAACCCTTAAACCTTCAACAATTTGTGATTTTAAGCCCATTAATCAACCCAAAGTCGATCCCAACCATTTCTAATCCATTAAATCCATATTTAAACATTGATTTCAAGATTAAACCTAAAATCTAGGTTTTGGTATTAATACCCAAAAATCCATTTCTTTAACCCACAAATTATGAAATGAAATACACAAATAGCTATTTAGCAAGATTAAACACTTGCCTCAGATTTGTAGAGGTTGGATCATCCTCGATGTCGCGGTTGGGCCGGAAATCCCAAGCTTTTTCTTCCTCTCTCTCTTCTTTTCCTTCTTCTTTCTTTCTTCCTTTTTCTTTCTCTCTTTCTCTAATTGAGAAAGGCTTGATCCGTAAGCCTTAAATCCTTTAAAACAACAAACCCAGTTTTAAATGTTAATACACACTTTAAATGACTTGTTTAGACCAATTAGAGTCAAACTGACTTAAAAATATTCTGGAGCCGAAATAAAACCCAATGACAGTCATTTTGACTATCTCGACCCTTCCGGGATCGATGGTACTCTCAAAACCATCATCCGGAATACTTTAAAAACATCCTCTATTTTTGGACTTAAATTCCCAAATTCTAAAATTCTCCAATTCAATTAAATTTTATTTTCCCAAAAACTTAATTTCTCAGTCTCCAAAATCGAGGGTTATTACAACAGATTATTTCACAAAATGGGTGGAAGTAGCGCCTTTGTCCAGGAACACCAACCAAAAAGTTTATTTGTTCCTATGGAAATTCATAATCAGACGGTTCAACGTGCCCACCGTTATTATCATAGATAATAGAAGATAATTTGATAGACTCTGCATCGACAATCTGTGTGAACAATTCAGAATTTAACACTACTAATTGGATCTGAGACAACCTGATGCAATTGTAAGGTCAAAGTCACAAAACAAATGTTCCTCTGTGGGATCAAGATGGAGTTAAACAACTATAAAGGCCTCTGGGTGGACAAACTAACCTCGGTCTTATGGACTTACCAAATAATAATGAGGGGACCAACATAGTCTACTATATTCTCCCCTACTTAGGAAATAGAGGTCATTGTCCTTATAGAATTAGATGTCCCAACTTTGAGGGCACAATGTTTCCAAATAGAGAAAAATGAAGAATAACTCCAGAAGAATTGGTACCTCCTGGACGAATGAAGAGAGGAGGCAACACGGAAGGTTAAAACTATGTATTACAAAGCATCCTCCTTCTACAGTCGAAGGATCAAGAATAGAATGTCCCAAGTGTCTGACCTGGTGCTCCGAAAAATGACAACATTGACTAAGAATCTCAATCATAGAAAGTTAGCATATAAATGGGAAGGGACATATGTAGTGTCTCCCATCCTCAGCCCAAAAACCTACGATCTTAGAGATCATGAAGTGCGAGCCCTTCTGCGATGATGGATCATTGATAATTTAAGTTTTATTATCAGTATATTACGGTGAGATGGTAAAGGCATTGACCACCCAAAAGTTAAGATCTATCGTTTTTTCTTTATTTCTTTCAATCTCCAATTGTAGTTCTTAATATAACTTATTATGATTCTTTTTATTTTTCTTGTGTCGTCTCGAATGTATGTTTAAATAACATCATTTTCAATAAAGATAAATTTAACCAAATGATTATTTCTCCATATGTTCAAGTCTCTAACGAATTATACTTCTCCTACCCACCTAAGCATTAGGTTCGTACCAGATTAAGAACCAGCCACTAGAAGGAAGAAGGATAACACTATATGGCATTATGGTGTGCCTTTCCTAGGCTCCTAGCCTCTAGAAAAAGGAACTTGGATGATTTAACTCGCAACCCCCCAGATCCGATCCAATCTGCGAAGTGAGATCGTTCGAGTATAATAGGGTTAACTCCAAGTCAAGAAGGGTTGTCATCGATCATGTAGTTAATTTAAAATTAAAAATAGGGTTATAATAGTGATGAACATGAAGGAACATAAGGTTGTAGTGATGTTATACGGTGCAAAGTCTCATTAAAAAATTATTTTAAAAAAACTAGTGATCGAAACAAAAATGGTTGTTCATACCACCCTTTTCTAATTGACTTTCGGAGTATAAATAACAAGGATTATCAGCCATGTATAAAAAAATAACACGAAGATAATAAACCATCATATGAAAATAAGGGTTAGACAAATTCTTTTGGGGTAACACGATTTATTAACCATGTATAACCAACTGGTTCGCCATAACTTGGTCTTTCAATCGGGCATGAACAACTCGGTTCAGTTATAGAGTATAAAAACCCAATCAGTATCATTTGGTTGGACAACTGAGTGCCATAGTTTATCACGTCGAAGACCCTTGCTAGACATCCACGTCAATTATGTTTGAAATAATTAAGTACGAATAACATGGGTCGTTCACCATATATAAACTAATGACCCAACATGCATAGAAAGAAATGTTATCACTATTAGTCAACCTATGGAAGAATAGGTCATCATTCGTAAATAAGTGTTTCAAAGCATACATAATACAATAAATAGGCCTGTCAATTGAGCCGAGCAAGCCCGAAGCCCGCTTGCTCGGCAGGCTAAATTTGGGCCGAGCTTTTATTGAGTTTGAGCCGAGCCGAGTTTGAGCCTAGATATTAAGCCCGAATTCAATTTGAGCCGAGCGCGAACGAAGAACTTTCAAGCCCGAACTAGGCTTGGCCCGTATATATATATATATAATTTTATTTTCTATGATCTGTAAAAAAATATTTTAAACAAAATAATTTTTATAATTTTATCCTTATGCAAATAAACTATTGGAAATAAACTATTGGACTTAATATTAAAGAAACAAAAATAAGGTCGGTCATTTATTAATTTACTTAATCTTACGGGGCTTGTCAATATTTGTGCTAAAATTTGTTTTTTTAGTGCTGAAATCTGTTATTTTAGTGCTGAAATGGGGGTTTTAATGCTAAAACGTCAATATTAGTGCCGAAATGTATTTTTTTAGTGCTGAAATGTGTTTTTTTTTAGTGTTTTGAAATCTGTTTTTTAGTGCTGAAATGTGTTTTACTAATGCTGAAATGTCAATATATTAGTGCAGAATTAGATTTGTTTTAGTGCTGAAATCTATTTTTTATTGCTAAAATATATTTTTTTATTGCTGAAATATGAATATTAATTATTAAAATAAATAAATATGTATTGAAATATTCAATTCGGGCCGGCTCAAATTGGGCCCGAAGCCCGATTAACTTTGTGAGCCGAGCTTGAGCCAAGCAATCTCAAGCTCGTTCGGGTCGAGCTTGAGCTTGAGCCAAATAAATCAAAATCGGGCCGAGCTTGATCAACCATAGGCTCGGCTCATGGAGCCCGATTGACAGGCCTAACAATAAAGTAAAAATCAAATAGAGAGAGTGCCTTTTAGAAAGGAGCCAAAGCCAACAAAAATACTTGTTCACGTGCCAAAGCGAACAAAAATACTCTCATAGGCCGAAAGCCAATAAAGATACATGTTCATAAGCCAAAGCCAATATTACAAAAATGGAAATAATAAATGAAGGGAGAGATCTATATCAATCATGGGGAAGGGGTAGGAAAAGGCACACTAGAGAGGATCCAATCAATCTGTTCATACATGAAGGTCAGAAAGTCCTCAACCTCAAAGCCCACCGGAGTGTACAGGGCAGTCAGAAGATCTCGATACTGAATGTAGCCCGCATCATCCAAGTAGGAGGCAGTTGGCATCACCTCTTCCTTAGTATCCACGTTGTCTGGATTGAAGGCCAATAGGTCCTAATCGGGTGATCATTCTTCACTTGGCTGACCAACTCGTTATAACCAATGATGAAGGACTGATACTTGATGACTCCATAGTAATCTGAAGTAAGAAACGACCTCAAGTACATGAACCTTATCGGTTGGACTAGAGATATTTCTACTTTGACAACTTCCTCCCTCTCTTTAAAGGTCCAAGAGATACCTCAGCTCGG
Source organism: Sambucus nigra (assembly GCA_949130495.1). NCBI lineage: Eukaryota > Viridiplantae > Streptophyta > Magnoliopsida > Dipsacales > Adoxaceae > Sambucus > Sambucus nigra. Next base: position 401,949,602 of record OX422211.1, read on the forward strand.
TAACCTCAACCTCCATTTGAGTTTTCAAATAGTCACCTCTTACTACGTAGCCTCTTTGGAGACCTTATCCTTATCTTTCTCCCTCAGAGAGTTCACCAAGGAATTGTCCACATGTTTTTCTAGGACATAAAAACCCTAAGTATCTCACTTGTGAACAAATCAGCAAATTTTAACTCAAAATTGCCCAAAAGTCATAATTATGATCAGAAAAATCAAGACAGACATTTACCTTTATCGCCAGCTGAATCAGTCCTTGGCGCTAGTAATCCCCCCCCCCCCCCCCCCCACCCACAGATACACACACTCAAATGATCGAGCTATTCATGAAAGATAAGCATTCTGAAATGCTAGGTACCTCTAAACTGGGATGTCATACTTCAATAAGGGAGACCTAGTGATACCTTCATCCCAGGGAATTCTCTCCTCCCCCTCGTCGATGATCACCCTCTAACAAGCAGAAATAGGGTTACTCCCACCTTACAAAGAACCCTTTGCTCTCCTTCTCTGGAAGGAACCTTCCTCCAATAGTAAAACGGATGAAGTTTCCTCCTCAATTATGTTGAGGGGAATGGAAGACTCACTAACTTTAACCCCATCGTTTAGGGGAGTAGCATCAGCGACTTGAGGGATCAGTTTAAGAAGAGCAGACGAATTGACTGAATGATTATTGGCCATCCTTTTTAGGGCATCTTGATATCCCGACGAGCCATGGCATCATAAGTCGCAAAAATAAAAGATCGAAATAATAAGTACAACACTTGGTAGCAAAACTGAGGATCAAATCGATCGGCATAACAAAAGTCTACCCGAAGAATTAGGGAAACACAAATGTTAAAATCTAATGAAAAGTGGGCGAGTTTCCTCAGTATCTGCTTGAAGCCAAAGAATGTCATGATCATGCACTTCCTCCTCCTCAGTATCTGCTTGAAGCCAAAGAATGTCATGATCATGCACTTCCTCCCCTCTAGCTATAAAACTGGAGTACTTCAAATCTTTAAATATTAAACTTTTTGAATGGGTGAGATTTTCTTTTAGCTTCCTCCACACTACTCCTCTACTCAGCAAGATTATCTGGGAGCTTACAGAAAATACCTGAAAGTTAATAAAGATAAGAAAATCAGTATCAAGAAGAAGAAAAAAGTCATCAGTTTACTAAGGGAAATAAATTATCATCCAAGTTCGAATTAGTCCAGGTCAGTGGGATCATGAACAAATGCCTGTAAGGTCATTCTTCTCATCATGATCCTATGCCTCCCCTCAGATGTAAAGAAAGTGTAGTCTCTAATTGTGATTATATGAGGGAAAGGAAATAATAAAATTATCGCCTTTATGTTTATAGGTAAAGGTATACCAACCCCCTTAGGAGGCTGCAGGTTTATAGACAGTCAGCAATTCACCGACTAATAGACGGTGGTCTACTCCAAATAGATCATAAAATAAACCATGAAGTCGATCAGGATCCTCCATAAAAAATGAACCATGAAGCCGAATTTGTGTTAAGATCAAACATTATCTTTATTTTGGTAATAATTTTTAACTTGGATAGTCCCTATTTACACGAACTTTCCTTCAATTAGCATTAGAGATGTACCTTATTTTTGTTAGGTTTAATCACCTAAATGTAGATATTGTGTGTAAAATGAATTTTTGTTTTTGATATTTATAAGGATTTTCCTGATAGTACATCCAATACTTCTAATCATAGATTTCATTCTCAATTATCCTTTATAAGTCGTCCTTCAACCAAAAATGAATATAAATCTAGTAAGGATAATAATGAGGATTTTGGTTTGTTTACTCTTAAATCTAAATATGATAAATTGTATGAAAAAAATCTTTTATACTTTTTAAAGAGAATACCTTATTATCATCCAAACTGAAAGAATATAAAAAAAGTAGAATAATGGTTTTAAACTTAAGGCATATATGGTTTATCAACTTCAAGTTGACCGTGCTCACTTTTGTGACATGACTAAGTTGTTAATGGAACATACTCAATTTTTTTTATTGTTGATCAACAAAAGTTTTAAAGCAAGAAAGTTGAGAACTTCGAAAAAAGATCAAAACTCTCGAAAGAGAAAATTTAGAATTTTTTTAAAGAGCTTGAATTTTAAAATATGAAAAAGAAATTTTGTATATTTTAGAGGCTCAAGGTCCTATCCTCTTTTAAAATCTTAAATGTCATGATATCTCTTTTTTGAATCTTATAGTATTTTTGGTTAAGCTAAAAGTTAAGAACATTATTTGAAAAGAAGAAGATGAAAAATTTATTGATTTTGTAGAAGAAATAAAGTATTTTTCTACATCTATTGAAAAATTGAAAATGGGAGTAAAGATTCCAAACTAGTTTTGGAAAAGAAAATTGAAACTCTTCAAAATGAATTGATCTCAACCAAAAATGTGAAAGTAAATCTGAAGGAGAGGTCACATAAAGTAGGGTATATTATTTTGATGCCAACCCTAAGAGGGAATGATAACATATGGTTAAGTTTCAACAAGTTTAATATTTTGGCTTCCACTAGTTAAAATTTTTTGTAAAAGCTACTGCTCAATATAAAACAACAAACATAGAAAAAAATCCTTTGAAAATTCAAGATAAAAAGGAGAATGTTGTAAGTAATTTTGAAAATAAAGATAAACGTTGTCATCCTAAGTTTGATAACTATGGTATTATGGGCCCCGATTGGTGATGCTCAAAGGGGACGTAGGATGCAGTGTCAGCGCATGTGGTTGATCCATGCAGGGACGCGAGAGTGCATGTCTCTCGATTCTCTATTTTAACCTACGGTCGGTTTTTAATTGTGATGATTAACCGTACTAGGTGTTCGACACCATAACGATTTTTTATTGCACACCCGTTTTAGTCCCAAGACTCGTTCTTCATGCAATGGGTTGTCGGTTGTTCAGATTCTCTGGTTTATTTTATATAAAAACAAACAAAAATGAGTTAGGTTATCCTTTTTGGTCTAATCTTAAGGAAGTTTAAGGCCTATGAATGATCTAGATATTCTTGGTGTTGATTCAGGAATCAGGTTACGAGTGGGAAAGATATTTAGAACCCATTTGTTCTTATGATTTCTTATCTATATACTTATTATCTCTTTTTAAAATTTTATGATTACTTTTTAGTTTATTTTAGAACAATTTGAGAGACCATAGTTTAAAAATGCCTTACAACATAGACATGTGCTTAGCTATAATATTGGAGTTAGTGAGAGGTGCAGGAACACCACTAAAGTGGTGTGGGTACAAAAGAGTGATTGTGTGTGAATATGTATTTGAGTAACGGGTGGCCATCACTAAAGTGGTGTGGGTACAAAAGAGTGATTGTGTTAGTATAGGATACTAGATTTTCACTTCCACGTCTCATGTGATTTTTGTGCTTATGTCTTGGTGTGTGCTTTCAGGATATAAATCATGGCTCCCAAATCTCGCTCGCGCACCTCAACTTGTACCAATCCTTCCAAATTCAATGAACTCTTTACTACACATATTGTGCATTGGCAGAGGTCAATTGACTTGGAATCTTTTTCAGGTAGCCATTCATACGAATCTGTGGATGGAAAAGATTGGATTGGTATTTTCTTTTAAACCATACCATGTTACCCCAACTTGGGGAGAGATTTTTATTCGACTCTTATGGATGGTATGGATAAGTTGGGCATTTGAGTTATTTTTGTCAAAGTGAAAGGAATTCAAGTGCAACTTTCTTCCAAGTGGATAAGCAACTATCATGTACCAAAAGAAAGTACATATATGTATCCTTACGAATAGATTATGGGTAAACCTAGTCACTATAATGTAATACCTCCTTTGAGTTATAATCATTGTTAGTATTGGCATGGAAAAACTGTTCCTTATCACTTATTGATAAGGGCTATTATATTTTGATCATGGTTGTATCCTCTTGTATTTTCCCCACATACCATCCACACAACAAATCTTTTACACGTGTATAGTTATTGTAGGCCATTGGATCGGGTGCTAGTATGTGTTTGCCTGATTTGATCGGGAACTCATTTTTAATCACACAATGGATAGTAAAAATACTCATGATTTGCCCTCTATTCGTTTGATCATGTGATTTCTTTTATAGTTTGGAGTTCCTTTACTTACCGATGAAGTTCAAGAAAATCCACAGCCTGTGTTGATTATTGATTCATATTATAAGTCTATTTCTCATCTTAGCAAGTATAGTGGCACAACCACACCACCACATTTTGTTCCTACATCTTTTCCTTGTCCTACGTCTACATAAAATGAGTACACGCGCCTTAACTAAAAATGAGTTAGATTCTTCCGTCTCTCGGATATCCACTCAACTTTATTCTAGCTTTCTACCCTCGTTTAGTTAGATGATATCATCCTTCTATGACGACCCACATCATAACTTTGATACTTTTATGTAAAATGTTAGGGACGACTTGCATGACACTAACGTCGAGCTTAGTGATTTGTGTATCTTTGGGATATTAATGATGAAGAAGAAGTCATGTATTTTATTTTTAGGGGGCTTTGTTGGTTTAGAGCTGTTGGATTTTGATTTGTATTGATCACATTTAATATAATCCTTGTAACTCTCAACCATGTTTTAATGTTTATCACTTCTTAGCATTATTTATATATTTGCATGATATATTTTATCTTTCTATGTGTATTTAAAATTGTTGATCTTAGGCTTTTTTGTTATCATATTTTTATCTTTCCTAGACTTCATTTTAATTATTCACTCATTGTATCGTTCTTATCTATGTGTTGGTTTGATATTATCATGTTTTACTCTCTTAAATTTCCTTGAGAACTCTCTCACATTATGTGCTTAGTTTTTTCCTTCTTCACTTTTCGTGGAAAAAATGGGGAGACATTTGTAGATAGGGGGTATAGTTATCAAATAACATTAGGTTGCTTAAGGTTATTTGTTGATATATCATGTTTGTTTAGAGGAATTGTATATTTGAGGGAAAGTTATTTAAAATAGATATGATGCTCATATATTCAAAATTCTATATTCACATGCTCATATTTATCATAATTTCTTGCCATATTACTTCACATTGGTACCATGATAAGTTTTCTAGTGTGTGATAAGAAAGTATTGAGAAAGAGCTCCTTTTTTAATCCATGGAGATGGTTTAGTCTCTTGTAGTGATTAGTTACTTGCAACAAATGTAATTTTCTATTTTTTTATTTTCCCTTGGCCAGATGAGTCATAAAATGATAGATTTCCTTCATTTGCTTATAATTTTTCCTTTTTATTTTTTGTCTCGGAAGTAGATAAAGGGAGAGATTAAAAGAGTATAGTATACTCTATGTTCTCCATAGAATATATTTTTAAACTCATTGACTAAACCATATATTAGTCTTTCACCAAGAGGTCACCAAAAAGCTTCATCAAGCCTTTTGGGCCCTCTCCAGCTCTTTTTTAAGTTGACTATTTTCATGTTCAAGGAACAAAGATCCTTGTCCATATTGATTCTCTGATGGGGACTTATTAAATCTCCCAAGATCATCTCGTAAATCATTATTCTTATTATCGAGAAGTGTAGCAACCTCCCTCGCTTATATAAGGTCAGCATGTAACATAAAGCTCTTCCTTGCATGAGCACACTCAATATAAGCCAGTTTTTGGTCAAATCCTCTTTTTATAGACATCTCGGTCAAGTCCTTGTCAAGCTTAGCCCTTATATTGACTATTGCTTCTTTATGACTGGCGTTCATGGAGTAATCAAATCATGAAAGATAACATTGTCCGACATTGCCAGATGGAAACATTGATACAAATCCTCTATTGCCCGTGAGGATGCATAAGTGCCTAATATCTAGTCGAGATAATCATCATCATCTTCATATCCAAAAATAAAATTCTTCCATGGCTCTGTTCAAAGTTGTGATGAGCGGCGATGAGTGCTATAATTCTCGTATCAAACTGAAAAAAGGAAAGGACATATGGTCGATCTTGCCATCTCGACAAAAGAGAAAAATGCACATAATATTGCAAGTCAAATGAAGAGATAAATTTGAATCAAAGGTTGAACTTCATTAAGGGATTGTAAATGGGGAAATACCCTTACGTCACTATTTAAAGGTAATAAGTACAGTGTTTCCTAAACCTTAAGGATCTTTTCCCTAACATTCTATTTCTAAACAACTTGAACAGATGCAATGGCTTCCAACTGATTAACCCCATGTCTATCATTATCCTTGTCTGTATCCTAGTCAATCTCGTGGCTATCTTTTTCTTTTTTTTAGTGTCTTCATATGCGCCGACACGTTTAAGAAGCGTAACAATGTCAAAGTTTCCTTTCTTAGAGTTTTTGGCATCCTGGTGAGCTCCAACCTGCGCTCAATCATTTTATTGAGCAGCAAACTTTTCACCGACTAGCACCTCTTCATCATCACTGTAACGCCCCGACCTGGGTTTAAGGTTATTAAAGGATTAACCCGATATGGTTCGTGCGTTAATTGTAAAGTTCGATGAAACACCATAAATAATGTTTCTAATTCAGTTTTATTATTATTTAGTGTTACACTTATTAGCATGCCAGTTCAATTTACAACCACTACGTGATATGAACCAAGGGAAGTTCCCCAAGGCCAAATAAAAGAGTTACTAACGTAAATGAAACCTGTCGTAACAAAAGGAGGGACTGAGTTGAATGCTCAGTAGGAACTATACAAATGCAGTGTAGAAATGAAAGGCAGAAAAGATACTCACACACTATAACTACATGCATGTGAAAGTAAGTATCTCTACATATATACCTTTGAAAATACATGTGATAATGTATTGAACCGTTTTGTTCAAAAACGTTATTTACTCGAATATACTTCCTTATTTTTACAAAATAGTCGACGTGGATTATTATGCATAAAACGAACATATTCCTTCTCGTTGACACACACTCTAAAGAAAATGACATTTGTTAGAAGAAAATAAACCTTACATTTACTTTCAAACGTTCATTAACTCAACGTTTATTAACTCACACCAGAGCTACTTAACCATATTATAGGACCTCCATTCAACGCATGCCCACACTATGTTTAGAAAGATATTCATTTTCCTTTGAAAGCCTCATACAACACACATTTGTGTTTATTATGATTCAAACCTCATTAGGTGGCTTAAACATCATTAAGTCATCTTATTTACTTATCCCATGTTACCACATAAACATTAAACATTTAATTCATTATTCTTGCATTAATAAATCAATGAATCAATACCATTCATGTATGCCTCTTTCATAATATTCAATTCATCACTTAGCATTTTCTTTAGCGATTACACCGACACACACACCCATCACAACACACGCACACCCAAAGTTTCACAAAATTTCACCGCTCAGCACCGAGCGCCAAGTAAACTGCAGTTGCTTTTGGATTTTTCACCCTGGGACATCATAGCCCTGCTTAATTATTTAACCAGGCATCATCCAATATCATTATTTTGCCAATGTATTACACATTTTTCATATTGTCCACATTAATTTGCCTTTTTCGGGCCGAAGACGAAACCTTGGACTTAACCATACATTTTCCACTATTCACTTAGGAAAAATCATTCTATTCCCTTACGGTCCTTTTTCATGCACCTGTTGATTTTTACACCAAAAATTATTTCGGCTTTAAGGACTTAAATAATTCTTTTCATATTAGTGCCACAATACTCTTTAACATTTTTATTTCGTAAAAATGTCACACTTTAAGTAAATTACTAATTCACCATTTTTCTTTACCAAAACTTGTAACCTTATCCCTTTTAAAGTGTTTTTCTTAAAATATCCCTTTCAAGTCCCAAACTCAACGCTTAGGCATTTTAGTCATTAAAACACTTGTTCAACTTCTCACTTTGCCAAAACCACACATTTTTCATTTTAACCCCTTTAATATATAAAATCACGCTTTTTACATATTAAAGTCTTATTTCTCGTATGTAAACCTACACACTTTAATTATGTGTTTTCACAACTTAAAAGCCATTTTGTAACCATTCAAACCTTTGACACTTTTTCTTTTCACACTTTGACTACACGCTTCATTTTGAGTTTTTATACTTTAACACTCATTTGGCATTTATTTACACACTAGCCCATACTATTCACTAAATATGAATCTACACATCTTAAAACACCCATTTAAAGGTCCTATTTTACACATAAAATTCCTTGTTTAGTAGAGGAAGAAATGTTTTTCATTTTACAAAATGGTGTGAACCGTCCCGTCCTACAACAACACTTTGCATACAAGTCGTATTTGCTTTACTAAAAACATCATTTAACACATTTTATTCCATAAAATGTTGAGAAATAGTATTCTAAAATTTATGCACATTTAAAACCTTCTTTTAAGTGCCTTTTTTTACTAAAAACCTTAAGATTGTTAACCCATTAGTGAACCATAACTATTTTTCTACACTTTTTACACCGAATATTTGTGAAATAATATTCTAAAATTTATGACTAACTTTAATCTCACAAAAACCCAACACCAATCTTGATTTTTATATTAAAACATAGAGTAATCATCAATAAGGAATGAATGAATATTTCTATACATTTAAGACCTTAAATATGCAATAAATCATGCCAAAAATATTACTAACTTTAATCTACTTTACAGTGATGAGTTTCCCACCTAAAATGGTCTTCAAACATGTTAGAGAAGGTGGGTGAATCCCCCACCTTCAAAGGTGGCCTCTGTGACACCCCGCCTAATAAAATACCGGTGATCAGTCCTATACCAAATTAAAACAGGAATCCCAGTTGGTTCATCCTTAGCATCACTGTCGAAAACTTTTTAAAACTTACTAACCACCTACTATTTCAAAAGTTGGTGCCAAATTTTAATTTTAATTAAACAAAACAGTACATGCGGAATTAAATAAAAACCATTCACACAACTGAATTAAATCAACTAAATAATTAATTAAACAATTTGTCAAATAAACCATGGGCCACCAAAGTGAATAATCCAATACAACCATCCAACACCTGAATAAATACACCTGAAAACTGTACTGAGAAGTCTGGGTGACATGCCCTAAATAAAACCAAAACTGATAAGTGATTCCTACTCTAGGAATGAATGAACGATGCGTCTAATCCAAGCTCCTGCTAGCATCCACATATGCCGCAGCTCCGTGTCCCTGGAATAGAATATCAAGTCTGGTGTCCCAGTGGAAGGACAACTAAAAGGTTTTGAAAATAGTTTTATAGCAAAGGTTATAACCCAAAATATTTTGAAAATATTTAGCAAGTGAATTAAATGCAAAAATTTAAAATATATGAATGCGCTCCATATTTAAGTTAGTGTCGCACTCTCTTGAGGACATTCTCACCCCTCCACTAAAGTGCACACCTAACGATTACCTTATCCCCACCTAGTTGTACTACCCCGTCCAACTAGTCCTTGTAATCCTCCCTTGCCTTTCCACTCTAAAGCGAGTATTATTATCCATGGTTTTAAGTTATCTCACTAATTAACTTAATTAATTTCCTTTAAATAATATCATATAATTGTGACACAAGTTATATAAAACAATTACATCACACACGTATTATTACCCGCATATAATATTTACTACCACTATATACGTACCTTTCCCACAACATCCACACATATATCATATGTATATCCATCCTTTCGAGTATACCCACTACGGATGATTCCCTCTAAAGTGATATATTACTAGGTGTGCTCACATAACCTAGATACTGTAATACCCCGTATTTTCTGTGATATTTATTTTTGGGATTAATTAATTAAATGAGAATTAATTGGAAATTAATCCGGATAAAATACTAGCGAGATGTGAGTTGGTATTTGACTATATTGAGTATATATGATGATATATGAATATTGAATTATGAAATTTGTCGTGAGATTGATATACGACAATTTGGACATTTTTATTAGGACGCGTGAGACAGTCGCGTCAGGATATAATTATTTTACTAATAAAAGTGAATTTAAATTCTATTAACCGTATGGTCATTTTGAGTGCGCCAACGCGTCCGGAAGGGTCGAGATAGTCAGAAAACACTAGCCGGGGGTTTAGTTTGGATCCCGGGGTATTTTTAGGCCATACCGGCAACATAAAGGGTATTTTGGTAATTTTGTATTTTTGGGATTTAATAATGACGAAAATTAGGAGTCTTTATCTGATTGGGAATAGACCCACTAAACCCACTAACCAACCCTTAATGACCCAATAAGCTACGGGGGTTATCAAAATAGATTTCCAAAACTTTCCCAAAGAAAACCCTAGCCACCCTAGCCACCTTTGGAGAAGAAGGCTTGTAGAGAGAGAGAGAGTAGGAATTCTGCAGAAAAGCTTCATCAAACCAACACCAAATTCAGAGACACTCGAGGCAAGTGATTTCATTCCGTTTAATTCTGAGAATGTTTCTTCCATGTTAGAAAATTCTAAGATTTACCTTTGTTCTTGAAAGTTAATGAAAAACCCATGAGCTTGGAATTTGAATACTAAAATTTTGAGAAGAAATTTCATGTAGAATCGTATAGAGATGATTACCCTGATGTTAATATATGTTGGATGTAACAAAAACGGATCTAAGTTGAGTAAATTGATGATTATAAATTCTAGGGTTTATGTTCTTGATTATTTTGGGGAAAAGTGTAGAGATTTGATGGATTGATGATGATTAAGATGAATTGGTTCTTTAAAATACGTTAGTATATAACCTTGTTATGTTTAGGGATGATTATAGACCATAACACATTGTTGGGACGAATTTTGGTTGAGATTTGAGGTGTAGAAATTGGTGAAAAATGAGATAAAATTTCTGGGCTTGAATCTGGTTACTCGTTAGAAAACCTACCCAGGTCGTTCGAACGAACTCGTTCGAACGAGCTTCTAACGAGTTGACAGTTTGGGGTTCCAACGAGAGGTATGTTCGTTCGATAATCTCGTTCGAACGAGATCTCGTTAGATAGCCCAGTTCGTTCGAACGAACTCTCGTTCGAACAGCCTCGTTCGAACGAGACTTCTAACGAGCTGGCAGTTTAGGCCTTTTTGGCCTGTTTTGATTTTTGGAGTCCCGTAAACTTGTTCCAGGATAGAGATAACATTCCTTTGATGGTGTATTAGTATACTTGGGACATTTGGGATATATGAGGAGTAAATTATATAAGTGTGAATCGAATCAAATAGACATTTGAGTCGAGACGTGAGTGCATACTACGACGTGAGAATAAATTATGACGCGTATAAATATGGACCGGGATTATATAAGTTGTGTATATATTAAGTGGGTACGAGAATGCGATAAGTACTACAATTAAACTACGGGGATTACTAAGATGCGTGTTTACTTAGTATTGGTATATGATTTGTGTGTATGACATACCTACCATACTTGCTATCACGGGAGGTTTGCGTTCGCTTAGGGCCCTCTAATCCTTGTGTTGCCCGGATTTAGACTGGTTACCTCGATGAACATAGGTCAGAGAAGGACTTATTGGGATGTTAATAAGTCTGCTGATCGTGGGAGCGCAGGTATGTGCGTGACCCATGTGATGTGACTGTGTTCGCCTCCACTATTTGTGATTTGTGTTATCTGAACGATTCCTGAGAGATTCGGAATACGTGATTCCTTATGTACGTGATGTACCGGGATGGATAGCAGAGTATGTGTGCACCGCAGCCTAGTCTCGGGGTGCTTATATTGTATATTTATGTTGTGGAAAATATACACTTAATAAACTGAGAACTTTCATATGGTGTTGTGTGTAACTATGGAATAACAAAAGGGATGATCTGTAATGAGTTATATTACTTTTATGTGAGAACCTGAATCTACGTTAAGCCCCTATTTTTAATTGCGAGCATTATAATGTTAATGGGAACCGAGTAATAAGGGTAGAACCTATGACAGTCTAGCTAGGTATGATGTCACTTAGCTAGTGGTTAGTGTCATTTTAGATGGGTACTTACGTTAGGAGTGCACAGTTAGACGAGAGGTGAGAATTTCATGTGAGTGCACGTCCTAACATGTATTTTGCATTTAATGTTTTAAATGTTTTAAAGCAATTGCAGGTTTTTAAAATATCTCCACATTCGGGTCTGACCCGTTTGCTTTCAAATCTATTTTCTTGTAAAACCATTTTAGGTGCCCAGCCACAAGGACACCATGCATAGGATACTCATTCAGGTGACGAGCTGTAGCTATTTGTGGAAGCTACACGGATTTTGCTTTTAGACGCTTCTACCATTTGGATTCCTGATTCAGTATTTATCAGTTGTAGGGCATGTTGCCCATTTCTATTAGAGACATCTTTCCATTTCAGTTTTTCAGACTTTGTCATGTATTGATTCAGTATTCAGTTTAGTTATTTCAGTTTGTGGTATTGTAGTGAGGAGTTTTCCTCCAGACTTTATTTACATTATGTGATGGTTATTCTATTTACTTCGTTATGGTGAATGGTGTTATTATTCTTCATTACACTTGTTGCATGTTAGTCAGACTTTAATTAAAATTTGACAACTTACTTTTAAATACTAGGTTGTTAGTAATCATTAAAATGTTTTCGACAGTGATGCTATTAACTGGACCAACTTGGCATTTTGAATTAATTTAATAAAGGAGTAGCTACCCGGTATTTAATTAGTCGGGGTGTCACAGATACCCGAGTTGGAATCTCTCACCAACTTGGCCCAAAATATAAACGTAGTGGAGGCGGTCATATTCCTTCCCTGAAAGTGAGATAAATCCCCCACCCATATACCGGACGCTATGACCTAGAGATATACTCACCCTACTCCTCAAGCTAGGGGATTTTACCACATCGCGCAACCTCCCTTGATAACACTAAAGTATATAAATTAAATAAATATCTAGTCACTAATATTTAATAGCACACACATATATATACTATCACTACACCGTATATATATAATATAAATCCCGGCTTTACCGTGTACTCAAAAACCTGTAACAATAGCCTGAAATTTCCCGAGTCTGTTGCCCGACTAAACTTAATTAATTTTCTCACTTAGTAATTTATCATCTCCCCGAGTCTATCGTCCGATGCTAATATAATTAATTACCAATTCGAGGCTATGGTCTGACTCTAAATTAATTAATTTACCTATTAATTAATTACCAATCCGAGTTTATGGTCTAACTCAAAATTAATTAATTTACCTATTATTTAATTGCTAATCTGAGTCTATGGTCTGACTCTAAATTAATTAACTTATCCCATAATTAATTTATTACTCTGGTGTCACTTAACCCGTATACCCACTTACTTGGTTCGTAACCTAATATTTCCCGAGTCAACATTCCCACTCCAAATTAATCTACTCCTCTCTATAATTAATTTAACACCTTGGTGTCACGAAACCAATGTACCTGAACTCGTCTCAGAATTTAATTCCCAATATTCTCCCATAATATGTCACGCTTTCATCTCTCCCAAATTTCCCAATTACATTTACCTATAATTACCAAGATTCATGCCCCTAATTAATTTTCATCATTTAAATCAACCCACGAATGTTCCCCAATGAAAATCTCCCATACAATTAAAAACTGGCATCACTGCCAAAATCCTGTATCATCGATCGATCGATCCCCCTTGGTCGATCGATCGATTGACATGGTCATCATCTTCTCCAGCCTCCTGTTCGGCCATGAATGAACCCCCAAGCTTTTATTTTCATTCCAAACCCCTACCCAATCACAATTAATATTACCCCCACATAATAAAAGGGTCTAAACATCCTAAAGATCTTAATTCATCCTCAAATTCATACATAACCCTAAGTATATCCAATTTGGGTTTTTTCACCCGGGTCTCGTTCTACCGAATTTGACCTAACCATTTTCAATCCATTTAATCGCGAATACATATTATAATCCACTCTACAATTCAATCTTAACAGTCCCAAATCATAACTTAACCTCCATTGAGTAATTAAATCTGTCCATTACTCTAAATTCAGAAAATCCAATTTTAATTATGTTTACACACCCAAAACGAATTTTCATATACACATACTATAATATGAATTGGTTATCACCTATTTTAAGAATCGAAACATTTAACCACTTTCCTGGAATGATTCGTAGAGTCTGATCCATTGTAGGGAATGGTTTGTTGACGAACACTCACTTTTGGCTCCAAAAGATCCCCAATTCGCTTCTAGATTTGTTTCCTCTGTGTCTCTCTCAAACCCTAGGTTTAGAGTTGTATTAACTGCCGTTCACACTTCCCCAATTAGGATTAAAACTCCAAATCCCGTTTTTGGTCACATGGGCCTAATTAAAATGGCATGAATCACCCCGTGTGGGCCCGGCTATGTACAAAAATGCCCCGAGACCCGATTACTACCCCCGAGTACTCTTTTCTGACTATCTCGATCCATCTGAACTCAACCGCACACTCAGAATCGTCATCTGAAATACTTTATAACATTCTCCAATTTTGACCTCGAAAATGTGACAGATTAATTCAGACAATTTACTTTAGGTCGCCCAATAATAAATAATTTTTCACACTCAAATAAATTCTCTAAATCATAAATTTAAGTTTCTCCAATTTAAATATTTCTATATCTCCCAAAAATAATTAAATTTTAAATTCTCAAAATTACGAGGTGTTACATACTTCCCCCCTTATAAAGGAATTTCGTCCTCGAAATTAAGATAAGCCTAATGCTCCAAGCTTCAACTATCTCTCTCTAGTCATGTGCCTCTAAGCTCACTATATCTATCTCTCCCGCTTCTAACTATAAATTACACAATTATGCATTTTAATTAACTAGGGCTCCCATACACCCTGTACCCGTGCTTGATCGCACAAAAGTTGTCTTAATTAACCTGGGTGCCCATACACCCTATCCCGGTGCTTTACCGCACGAAAGTTACCCGACTATGCTAGCCGTGACCCGTAATATAACTTCCAACCCATAGTCATATCACATATATATATATATATATAATGGTCGGGGTACCCAACCAATGTACTAACGATCAAACGTCTCCCAACTTCCAACGTTGCGCTAAGTTTCATACGTGGGACGTCTCGTAAGAGAAATCCAAACAAGGAACCCCTCGATACACTACTACCTAACATTGTAGGTCGTTGAGATCCGTTAGACCCTCAGTCCATAGCACGTACCCCCAAATACTTGTCTCTTAACACAAAAGCATACACGCCTACCCTTATTCTACAAAAGACAACATAAAATATCGCGCCCTTACTATCACTAGTTCTTGCGCAAAATAAACCCCAAGCTATCCCTCCCTGCTCGAAAATAAATTTAACCACCCTGATTTCACTTCAGTAGACACCCCTACTTACCGGGATAAAAAATGAAAACACAAGACCACATTATTGTTTATCACACTACACAATACAACATATACACACACATATATAAAGGCTAGACGCCCTCTCAGGTGATACCTAGTAAAAATCATTCATACCCTGGTGTCGCGAACACCAAAACTTACCCCCACTATTCACAATAGTTCAAATCCATCGCTATCCAGTCGATATAAAAAAAATCATCTACCCTACTTCCATAATTCTTGAAAGTAGTGACCCCTCGCACAATTCAAACCTTCTCTCAGTGAACCTCCACTCTCTCGTGGTTAACATTAAAGAAATCCACTACCCCACGGAAAATTTTATCTACATACTATGGCTGCTACAGCCAGCGCACCCACTAAATTCGACTCACTCGCGAATTTTAGTGAAAAAATAATTTTATATTGTGACACCCTCACTGTCGCCCAAAATATACCCCATGCCCATAGGATAAAAAGATAATTACCTCCATACTCTAGCTGCAATGGTTGATCCTCGGGTTCCTAAGCAGCTTCCCCGCTGCTCGAACGCACCCATGACTTATTATAGTGGTTGCACATCCAGGACCTCGTCCTGTAGTTGACCCTTCCTCGCTGAGGACAATCTCTCTTCACGTGTCCCGCTTCCCCAGAAATGAAACACCTCCTAATAAATTCATTCTTCATTGATCCCTTCCTTGCTGGCCTTGTCGGAAGCCCTGGCCATCCTGCCGATAGCCTTCAGACCTAAATCGCTTGGTTTGATTCCCCTGCCGGGAATCCTGGCCCTGATGTCCGGTCTGCTACTGAGATACCCCACTGGTGGTACTGTTACCTCCCGATTTATCCGACTGACTAGGTTCCCCTCCCCTCTTGCTTCCTCTCATGTGGAAACAATATTCCTGACAGTGCAAGAGTGATGCATTTATGACGTCCGTATAAGCTACTGATGTGGGATTACCAATCAAATGTTTCTTGATCCTCCAGACTAACCCATCCATGAACTTTGACTTCTTTCTTTCTTCATCGCGTACCTCATCAGGTATAAAATTTTCCAAATGAGTGAATTCTTCCTCGTAATCAGCCACTGAACGGTCCCCCTGAGTCACCTCTCTGATTTTTCTCCTCATTTCGGTTTCAACTGCTGGAGGAAAGTACTTGCGATCGAATCGAACCCAAAACTCTCCAATTGCTAATGTATCCCTTTCCTCAACTGTGGTGATCGATTCCCACCACTGTAGCGTAGCTCCCACTAACCTAAAAGTGGCTAGCATTTGCTTCTACACCTCGTTGCAATCTACCATGCGTAGGTGACGCTGGATATCCCTCTTCCACTAACACACTAGCACCACATCTGAACCCCCTCCAAACTCTGTTGGGTGGCCCTTTTGAAAGACCTCTCGTACTTGCTGCCACTCCGACTGCCCCGGGTGGGCCTAAACATTCGGTACCACTAACGCCAGTGGCTGATCTCATGGAAAGCACCTTGCCATTTCGATCATCGTCGCTTGAACTGCCTGTCTACTAATTCAGTTACCTTTGCAACTGAAATCATCTCTGGCAGTCGCTGCGGTAACTCTAGCTCCTGATGAGCCTCCCTAGTCTCATCTCCCCCTACTGCCCTAGCTGCTCTCTCTCTCCTGGGCGGCATTTGAAATGAGAATCGAAACGTATGAGTTCACCCTCAAATATAAAGTAATTGGCATAAGAACGTAAATGTGCATACATATAAGAATACAACAATCCTATGATAAGGCTCTGCATCAAAGGACGCTAATCAGAAATGTGAAAAGCCACACAGATCCTAAGGATACTAGAACCTGATGCTCTGATACCATCTGTGACACCTGCCTAATAAAATACTGGGTGATCAGTCCTATACCAAATTAAAATAGGAATCCCAGTTGGTTCATCCTTAGCATCACTGTCGAAAACTTTTTAAAACTTACTAACCACCTAGTATCCCAAAAGCTGGTGCAAAATTTTAACTTTAATTAAAGAAAATAGTATATGCGGAATTAAATGAAGACCATTCACAAAACTGAATTAAATCAATTAAATATTTAATTAAACAATTTACCGAATAAACCATCGGTTACCAAAGTGAATAATCCAATACAAACATCCAACACCTGAATAAATACATCTGAAAACTGTACTGAGAAGTCTGGACGGCATGCCCTAAATAAAACTGAAACTGATAAGTGATTCCTAATCTAAGAATGAATGAACGATGCGTCTAGTCTAAGCTACTACTAGCATCCATATATGCCGCAGCTCCGTGTCCCTGGAATAGAATATCAAGTCTGGTGTCCCAGTGGTTGGACACCTAAAAGGTTTTGAAAAAAGTTTTATAGAAAGGGTTAGAACCCAAAACATTTTGAAAATATTTAGCAAGTGAATTAACTGCTGTAATTTAAAATATATGAATGCGCTCCATATTTAAGTTAGTGTCGCACTCTTTTGAGGACATTCTCACCCCTCCACTAAAGTGCACACCTAATGATTACCGTATCCCCACCTAGTTGTACTACCCCATTCAACTAGTCCTTGTAATCCTCCCTTGCCTTTCCACTCTAAACCGAGTGTTATTATGCATGGGTTATAAGTTATCTCACTAATTAACTTAATTAATTTCCTATAAATAATATCATATAACTGTGACACGAGTTATATAAAACAATTACATCACACACGTATTATTACCCGCATATAATATTTACTACCATTATATGCGTACCGTTACCACAACATCCACACATATATCATATGTATATCAATCCTTTCGAGTATACCTTCTCCGGATGATTCCCTCTAAAGTGTTATCTTACTAGGTGTGCTCATATAACCTAGATACCCAAGTTGGAATCGCTCACCAACTTGGCCCAAAATATAAATGTAGTGGAGGCGGTCATATTCCTTCCCTAAAAGTGCGATAAATCCCTCACCCATATACCGAACGCTATGACCTGGGGATATACTTACCCAACTCCTCAAGCTAGGGGATTCACCCACATCGCGCAACCTCCCTTGATAGCACTAGAGTATATAAATTAAATAAATATATAGTAACTAATATTTAATAGCACACATAATATATACACACATATATATACTATCAATACACCGTATATATAATATAAATCTCGTCTTTACCGTGTACTTAAAAACCCGTAACACTAGCCTGAAATTTCTCGAGTCTGTGGCCCGACTCAACTTAATTAATTTTCTCACTTAGTAATTTATCATCTCCCCGCGTCTATGGTCCGATGTTAATATAATTAATTTACACAATAATTAATTACCAATTCGAGTCTATGGTCTGACTCTAAATTAATTAATTTACCTATTAATTAATTACCAATCTGAGTCTATGGTCTTACTCTAAATTAATTAATTTACATATTAATTAATTACCAATCCGAGTCTATGGTCTGACTTTAAATTAATTAACTTATCCCTTAATTAATTTATTACTCTAGTGTCACTCAACCTGTATACCCGCTTACTTGGTTTGTAACCTAATATTTCCCGAGTCAACATTCCCACTCCAAATTAATCTACTCCTCTCAGTAATTAATTTAACACCTTGGTGTCACTCAACCAATATACCTGAACTCGTTCACTTAACCGTATCTTAAATCTCAGAATTTAATTCTCAATATTCTCCCATAATATGTCACGCGTTCATCTCTCCCAAATTTCCTAATTATATTAACCTATAATTACCAAGAATCATGCCCCAAATTAATTTTCATCATTTAAATCAACCCAAGAATGTTCCCCAATGAAAATAGCCCACACAATTAAAAACGGGCATCACTGCCAAAAATCATGTATCATCGATCGATCGATCCCCCTTGGTCGATCGATCGATCGACACGGTCATCGTCTTCTCCAGCCTCCTGTTCGGCCATGAATGAACCTCCAAGATTTTGTTTTCATTCCAAACCCTTACCCAATCACAATCAATATTACCCCCACATAATAAAAGGGTCTAAGCATCCTAAAGACCTTAATTCATCCTCAAATTCATACATAACCCTAAGTATATCCGGTTTGGGTTTTTTCACCCGGGTCTCGTTCTACCGAATTTGACCAAACCATTTTTAGTCCATTTAATCACTAATACATATTATAATCCACTCTACAATTCAATCTTAACAGTCCCAAATCATAACTTAACCTCCATTGAGTAATTAAATCTGTCCATTACTCTAAATTCAGAAAACCCAATTTTAATTAGGGTTACACACCCAAAACGAATTTTCATATACACATACTATAATATGAATTGGTTATCACCTATTTTTAGAATCGCAACAGTTAACCACTTTCCTGGAATGATTCGTAGAGTCTGATCCATTGTAGGGAATGGTTTGATGACGAACCCTCACTTTTGGCTCCAAAAGATCCTCAATTCGCTTCTAGATTTGTTTCCTCTGTGTCTCTCTCAAACCCTAGGTTTAGAGTTGTATTAACTGCCGTTCACACTTTTTAAATTAGGATTAAAACTCCAAATCCCGTTTTTGGCCACATGGGCCTAATTAAAATGGCCCGAATCACCCCGTGTGGGCCCGACTATGTCCAAAAATGCCCCGAGACCCGATTACTACCCCCGAGTACTCTTTTCTGACTATCTCGACCCATCCGGACTCAACCGCGCACTCAGAATCGTCATCCAAAATATTTTATAACATTCTCCAATATTGACCTCGAAAATGCGACACACATTAATTCGAACAATTTACTTAAAGTCGCCCAATAATAAATAATTCTTCCCTATCAAATAAATTCTCCAAATCATAAATTTAAGTTTCTTCAATTTAACTATTTCTATATCTCTCAAAAATAATTAAATTTTAAATCCTCAAAATTACGGGGTGTTACAGCCTCAAGGGGAGTCACAAATGCAACCACCAAGCTTAAAGAGTGACCTTTCCAAGTTTTATGCAACTGCTCTTCTTCAACACCTTGAAAGACCTCTTTCTTGCCCCCAAAATACCCCTTTTTAAACCCCCAACAATTTTTCCCACCTTCCAAGTGAAGCTTCAATGTAGTTTCTACCCATTTCTATGGAGTTTGGGTAGGTAAATTATGAGTAAAAGATGAGCTACAAATTTGAGAATAGAAATATGACTATTGAGAGTATGTCTAGTGAGAGAGGGAAGTGAAAATCTCATACCCATTGATGCCTCAACATGAACCCCTCTCACTCTTTCTTATAATTCTTAGAGATCAATGGGTAGTGTTGACCTTAAATGTAAGATTTTAGGTGGCCTAAAATAGTGCAAGAACACTAACCAAAGTCTACAAATGAAGTGAAAAAGGGACAATACAATGCAAGCAACCTTGGCACATGTGACACTCAAGATCAACCCAAAATTAATACCCAAAAGGCTAATTTGTATCACTTTCTCTCTATGTTTTTTAAAACTTTTAATTTAAGAATCATATTCCTTACTTTTTTTAGCTAAAAAATTATATTTACAATAGTCGTTTGGCCGCCTCCCGGATTGTCTTATACAAGGCGCGCAAGAATCGGGACCTCCGCGCAAAACATATTTTTTCCTATTTTTCTTCATCTGGTAAGATTTCTAATATTTTTATGGGTCTAAATATATGGTCGGAATTTTTTTTGACTTACCGATTTTCCTACAAAAATCGCGC
This sequence comes from Sambucus nigra, assembly GCA_949130495.1. Classification (NCBI taxonomy): domain Eukaryota; kingdom Viridiplantae; phylum Streptophyta; class Magnoliopsida; order Dipsacales; family Adoxaceae; genus Sambucus; species Sambucus nigra. The sequence continues at coordinate 401,970,595 of OX422211.1, forward strand.
AAGTTTGCGTCATGTGCGACGTGTACTAACGAAATTCGCCTAAAATGGGTCTAAATAATTTTTTTCAAAAACGTCGAAGAAGAGAAAGTTGTTCAAATTTAAATTTTAAGTCGATCTGCAGATTTTCATAATTTTCTGAGCAATTTAATTTTTTTGACGAAAAGTAATTTTAATTTATTTTTTGACATTTGATCCCATGATATTTTCATATTTATTTTTTGGACCCTATAAAAGCGATCATTTCGATATTTGGGACAGAGATGCTAACTACAAAAATTGCGCAAAGTTACCTATAATGCGCGTTGCTTACCGACCTAATTACCACATTATTAACCATGACAGTGTCACAGTCATTCCTTGGTATTTTCGAGTCAAACTTAACCAACATACTTAGTAGGATTATTAGAACTTAAATTCGCATCCAAGCGAACCATGCGACGTGAGAATTTTTCTTCTTAATTACTTTCGTAATGCGCCACTTTTCATGCCATTTGGCGTAATCCCCCTATATATTTATTCCTTAAATTTTTCTTTGAATATAATATTTCGATTATCATTAAATACTAATTTTCTAGGACGGGATATTACAATCATCATCATCATCATCGTCATCATCATCGTTATCGTTATTATTTATCATTAACTGTGGGAGGAAACCCCTCTTTGTGTTCTTAGAATAGGTAAATGTCCTCCGAGACGCATGCCTTGATAAGGTACTTATCCCAACCACTCTTGAAGAACACCTTTCTCAAGTATCTTATTTGCTCTCGGGCCTTGGATAAGGCCTTATCCCATCCATGAGTGTAGGCGTCATCCTTAGCATGTGTAACTCCAACTAACGTCTTCTCAGCTTTGGCCTTAGCCTTGTTAGCTTTAGTCTTGGCATTGCCCCCAGGGGTTAGTGGTCTTAACATATTTCATATATTTCTCCTGGGGGCAATGGCATAAGGAGAAACTTCAGCATTAGAGACATATCAAACATCCAAATACTTAAAAGAAGAAGATGTCTACTCATTTGACTCCTCCTCGTGTGAGGCTTCGAAGGTGAAATCTTTCGTTTCGTCCAAGTCAATGCGGATGACTGGAGTCTGTTCGACTTGACTCGAAACAAAATAGGTGGTTGAACTAATATAGTCGAGAAGAAATACATTTGACCTAGGGTGGTCATTGGTTTTGATTCTCTACTTAAGAGATTAAACTCTATGAAGATCGGTAAAATTAATGTCTTGGTAGTGAGGAGAATTCTTCTTTCTATTAACTATTAAAGACAGGGAAGAAAAAATCATAATCAATCAAAGGAAAAGGAGACTGCAACACAAGAATTTTATTACGACCTAACCTATTCCTTGTCCCTCCTGAGGGAATTTTGGCGCTTCGTATACTTCACCCTCAGGAAGGGGGATGTATTGCCAAATCTTCACTATGATGTCATGGTACCAATTGTCTTTGTTTGAATAGGTCAACTTCACGACCAAGGCTCGATTGGCCACCCTTTTCTCCAGATAATAAATGTTTCCATACGTCAAAGCCCATTGATAAATAATAACTAATGTCATTGATACCAATTTTTCACTCTCAACTCATTAATGAGTTGAACCCTATTAACAATCCTCCAAGTATTTGGAATGACATGGGACGGGACCACGTCAAAGTATTGACAGAAATTAATAAATAGCCAATTAAGGAGAAGGTTACCCCACACTTAGCTATGATGATTAATGGCAACCAATGACCTTTAGGAAGTTTACAAAGCTCACGTGGATCCTCCACTAGTTCTCATGTTACCCATAGAGGAATATAATCACGTTTGAAATTTTCTATGGGATTGCATCAATAACATAAACTATTTTCAAAGGGTTATGGAAACTTAGAGGAAAAGTTAAGGAATGAAATTGATAAATGCAGAAAAATGAAAGAAATTTATTCAAGTGTGCTCACACTGAAATGGGAGTAATGAAAGATTTTCTACAAAATGAGCAGGTTTTAAAATGATAGGGAAAGAGAGGGAACGGTTGTTTTATGGTGAGAAATGACTTTACGTTTCTTAAGAAGTAATAATTATAGGCTTGTGATGGCAACCAAAGCGACGGATGTGTTTCCCCGTGACTAAAAAAAGATGTTGTATTTACAAACGTACCTTTGGATCACCCAACAGACGAAAGTTCTTCAGTTCCTAGGGAATTTATAAAATTTCACTCCAACCAACGTACAGAGACTTCATACAGTTATTAACTTCTAACTAAAGATAGAATCTTAATATTTCTACAGTGAGAAGACTTGTCCGATTCCAACGACCAACCTGGTTACATGCTCGGCCACGTGCGCCTATAATTAAAGAAAATTTTGAGTCATAATAGAATCCTTCAACTCAATCACTTGTCACGATTAATCGTGATAGAGGACAAGTCTGAACTCCTAGGGGTAGCTATTATCGAGGCTTCATACTCTCCTAAGATGACTTGTAAATGTAAAACTACTGCCCCACATGAGAGGGGAACGTATCATTGTAACGTTGAGAAGTACTAAAACTCTGTCGACCTGAGTTCTCTAGAAATAAAGAACAAATCCTAGCACCCCGTGGACGTAGGAACGTTTTCGAATAATGTACATCTTGTGTTGTGTGTGTGATCTCATTATTCTTCTTCTTTGTCTTATGCGTATTGAATATCATCACCTGTAGGAAATTATCGCCTGTAGGAAGTATTATAACATAAATATTTAGGGAGAAGAGGTTCTAGTTTGGGCCATGGCATTAAAAAATGGATATCAAATACAAACTTAAAGTATACGGTGAGAGGTATATTTTCGATTTCATAATGTACCTAAGAGGTATATTTATAACATGTTGCAATTAGTTATTGTAACACCCTGCCCGCCTGGGGAGAGCGAACCGAGCGCTAATGCGATAAAATAAATCCAAATCCACAAATCACTAGGTATAGAGCATCTAAGTCCCACAACAACAAAAGAGAAACAACAAATCTCAATTTCTTCAAATAAATACCAAGTCTCTTGAATTACATACAACAACTAACTCGAAAATAAAATACAAATTTCCAAAGCTCTATACATCAAAATAATACAAATCTTTCCGAAACAATCCTCGCTAAAATCAATCTCCATAGCGCCCAAAAATCCGCGCTAACCTGCCACTAAAAGAAAATATGGGGAAGTACACAATACGACAGGAAAGATGCTCAACAAATATGGATTAGCATTGAATAAAGCATAACAACACGAGTACGAATATTCATATCAAATGCAAATCTCAAAGCATTTATCAATAAATTCTTCAACAACACATCAATGGGTAACCAGGCCTTACCCCATTCGCATATGCTTTATCAAGCCATAGCTGGGAATAGGTATTTTGGCGGGTACTCAACATCCGTGTCATATTAAAATCTCATGACAACGTGCTCATCAACAATATAATGATACCACATGAATCAAAATAATTTCAACAATTATTTTCCAGATTTCAATGAATTTATCAATTCAAATATGAGTTCAATTAACAATAATTCAAAGAGAATGACACTCGCGAGATTTAAGGAGCATATTGTGTAAAACCCCATACCTCAAACCATGATGAGAAACCAATGATCACATCCTCAAGATCAACTCAAAAGATCTACAAAAGCTTCTCAAGAACCTCCAACAAAATAGCCCCAAGAACACCTCTAATCTAAGGTTGGAACTCACAAATCTCAAGGGCCAATGTGTATATAAAAAGAAGAGGAATATAAAATATATTTGCATCCAAAATTTGTGCCAAAAGTATGTTAAAAGGCTTGCCCACGACTTCCTTTTATAATGCAAAGAAATGAAGAGTTGGAATCCAAAAGACTCCTTTAAATAAGGCAAAGAAATGAAGAGTTGGAAGTCAAAACAACTCTTGAAAATTATTTAATGTTCGCCGACTTAGAATTCCAAGAGTTAAAAACATTTTAAAATCATTTCAAAATCCGTTTTAACTCTGTTTTGAAAACCGTTTGAAATTCTCGCCTTTAAAAATAATATTCAACATATTTGAGGAATAAAAATAATTTTATCAAAAACTTTATTTTCCTCCATTTTCCATAAATTAATTAAAATAGCCCAAAATTACGCGAGTTGTTACAGTTACAATATAAGGATGAAAGAGGTTACAAAACTAATAGAACATAAGTTTTGAAAACTTTCAAATAGCCTGGGTTAATAGGCCAAGTAATGAAAGATGCTTTAAATATGTCTCAAGAAAATAAACCAAATTTATTTATTCTAGGTCGCTCTCTTTAAGGTGTTTCGTTCCTCTTTTAATTTATTACTCATCCGAATTTTTCACATTGGATAATTTCGTTCCTCTTTTAATTTTTGCTACAACAACTTTAAGGTGGTTTATTCTTCTATGGATAAACCAGCATACTAATAAGTATAGACAACACATTCTATGACCCCTAAGCATTTCCTTAGGTCCCTAGCACTTCCTCATTCCCCGTGAAACCCTAGTTCATACTCCGAGTACTGATCTGGAGGCCGTCGGGAGCTCCAGAGCCCCGTTTGACTGCCGATCAACTTTCTAACCTGAGCGACAGCTCTTCGGATCTTTAAATGGCCCTGAAAACTCTTTCTAATGGTCTTGCCGGTGCGCTCGACCTTACAGTTCGAATGAATAGATCACTTTCCCTTAAAAATCGATATGGAGGCCACCGAACGCTCCTGGCCCCCACTTGACTCCAATAAACTCTCCAACTTAAGCGAAGCTCTTTGGATCCTCGAAGGGCTCTAAATTCCCCTTTCAACGGTTCACCTTGTGCACGAATCGGCCTTACGGTACGAACGAACGGTTTTAATCGAAAGGGTCACTGAGCGTTCCCAAACCTTTTTTGACCTTGGTCAACTCTTAGAACCGAGCGAAGATATTTTGAACATCAAAGGTCCCTGTATAACCTTTCTAATGTTCTGCCCCGTGATCGAATCGACCTTACGGTTCGGATGAACGACCCGTTTTCTTCTTGTCTAAAAGAACGTCAGGCACTTTCGAACTTCGTTTGACCCCAGTCAATTCTCGAACCCGGGGGCAGCCTAGTGTATTCTTCAATGGCTCTGAATACCCTTTCTAAAAGTTCATCTAGTGCACAATTAGGACATACGGATTGCATTTTACGACCTTTTTCGAAAATCTAACGAAGACTGTCGAATGGAAAACCTATTTCCCTGTCGATCGAAAATGTGTCTAGGGTTTTCTTCCAACAGGCAGGTAAAGTTCAATGCCCATTGGCACCACCTTGTCCCTATATAAGGATATCATGAGCTCACTTCAAAAGGCACCTCAAAAACATCCCTCTCAGTGATCTCAACAACATTTTCTCGAAGTCAGCGTGGTTTTCATACTGAAAACTATCCCCCCACATTCCATTTCCATCCTTTCCTTATCCAATTTGGCAAATTTATATTCACAAATTTATATTCACAGTTATCAATTTGTTGTGTGTGTGTGTGTACGAAGCCAAAAATTAAATCATTAATTTTCACCGATTGATTATTACGTTACTTTTCAAAAATTCATTTTGATTCAAATACTCAGGGAATGCTCTCATAAACGAATCACTCGGAATGTGGCTTTTTTCTCTCGGTGTGTGTGATATAAAGAGTAAATGCATTGGAGCATGAATTCACGCACACAAAATTGAAAAGATGGAAATTTATGGGTGAAAATATCTCTTCAGCGGATTACGGTCGTTGGGAAACGAAAACATCGCTTCTTATACACAAAAATCAATCTTTCTTGTTATCTTTTTGTGTTTTAGGCTCTCCATGCGATAATTGATTTTGCAATTCGGACTCGGTTAGGACTTTTCTTGGGTTATATGGTGTATTGGGTAAAATTCGGATTGTTGGGAAAGTCAAAATTGGAAAATTTAGTTAGGATGTCCATTTGTGCTTTTTCGGGCTTTTGCTCATTTTTCTCTTCTTTTTCTATTTTTTTTTTAAGTTTTTCTTTTCTTGCTATTTTTGTTGAGCTTTACTCTATTTTTCTTCCTTGCCCCTTTTTATCCACTTATTGGACTTTTCAATCTTTCACAATTCCGAGCCAAATGGTTTCTGTAATAACCCTTATTTTTGAGAAATTGTTTTTATATAAATTTACCACATGAGGTAATTATATAAAATAATGGAAATTGGAGTAAATATTATTTTAAGTGATTTAAAAAAATAATGTTTACTAAATATTGCATATTTACTATTAAGAGAATGTAAATAACATCATGTTATGTTTTATTTCGTCATTGTGATTTAAACGACAGTTATGGTTTAAAGTGATGTTGGAACATGAAATAATTTATGTTATTCCGGATGCCAATTTAGAGGGCGCGGTTAGTCCTGAAATGATTGAGATAGTCAAAATAAGTGCCATGTTGTATTTTTGGGTTCCGATCACTTTTGACAAGTTATGGCATAATTATGTAGTTACGAATCATTTTATTAGTGTAATAACATTTAAAGATGAAATTAAGTGAAAAATGAATGTTTAAGTCTTCCAACCCCTTGTATCCCCAATCATATGTTCCTAAACCTAGAGAGAAAGAGAGAGAAAGAGAATTGTGGAGAAAAGAAGAGAAAAAGGAAGAGAATTGAAGAAATTGAGCTTGATCTTATATCCACTGGAAGACAATCCGAGAGTTCAGCTTTAAGGCAAGTTTCTAACTTGCAAATCTATGATTTATTGTGGATAAATTGTATTGATAGTTGTGTATTTGATAGATTTGAACAAATTGTTGGTTTTGAGAAATTTGGTGTTTACCCCCCTTAAAAATGGTATTAGACTTGATATAAATTGGTTTTAGTAAGTGGTGATTGGTTTAGTAATGATTTGGGATTAATATGGGTTGTTTTGGTGGAGATTTGAGTGAGAAGTTTGAGTTTTGGGTAAAATTAGGGTTCATAACTCGTAGCCCCCAAACTTGGCAAATCTGTCAGGGCGAATCGATCCGCCCTCCCTAGAGAATCGATTAGCTTACAAGGGTGGCTACAGGTCTTATGGGCCGAATCGATTCGGGTTAAGGACGAATCGATTCGTCATGAGGCAGGGAATTTGGTTTCCTTAGCCAAATCGATTCGCTTTTAAGGGCAAATCGATTCGCTGGGGTCAACTGATTCGGCCCCTGGGGCGAATCGATTCGGAATCTTGTTGTTTTAGGATGTTTTTGCTAGGTTAGTTTTTAGCAATTTTCTTCTAGATTTAAGGCCAAGTAACCTTCTATTATGAAGTAAATTAGAGTACTAGAGTCTTGTATTAGGATTACGAATTCCCTATACTAGAAGGAGGGGTTATTGGGCATACTCGGGGGCTATATATCGGGTGTGAGGAAATTTCTTAAGTTAGTAAACTAGCCTAAGACTAGAGAAAAGTAAGTTTACATAGTTTTAGACTTGTAGAGATTGGTATGGGTAATCTCACTTGATGGCTTATTGGGTTATCGTAAATTCTTGGAGATTATTATGGAGATAATTAAACATTGAGGTTTATGATCATGTCATTAAACGATTATTGCTCCGGATAAAAATGTGATATAGTCTTTAAATTGGCATAGTTTTGTGACTGGTAAATTGCATAAACATACCTCTCTAAATTCTATCATAAGGGAAGTTACGCGCATGAGGTGAAGTCCCCTTGCTAATGAATGCAGGGTGAATATAGTCCTCGGCCATAGGACCAGTTGTTATATATTGTGTTGTTATTTTTCGAAGTGAGGTAATTCCGGGTATGGTTATGACTCACTGTCGAAGGTATATGGCCGCTTCCTAACGTCACACGATTTAGGATGCCCAAGTGGTCTTGGTGATAGGCCCTGGAAGATGATAGCTATTTAAGGGCGCATCCAGTGGGATGACTCCCGGAAGGATGGTCTTAGAATCGTTATATGTTGTGATTATAACTATTCTTATGAAAGTGGTATTTTATAAATGGTGAATCATATTATGATATAAACTGTTATGGAAATAAGTTTCCTAATGAGGAATAGACTTGTCTCCTAATGTGCAAAACTGAAATGGAAATCTTATTAAGTGAAATTGAATTATACTCTCATGCGTAAATGAATATTCTTCATTGTAATTTATATTGCGTTATGTTGTGCATTTAGATTGAGAGGTGAGCAATTATTATTATTTGTGAAGAGGGAGATAAGCTTATTCATGATGATTTAATATTCTTAACTGTCATGAATTTTATTTACATGGTGATCATATCAAACTCGAACCCTGACCCTGACCCGTCTATATCTCTTGTTTTTGCATGAATTTTCTTCACGCCTAGGTGCTCCGCTGTAAGGACGCACGTAATGACTTTTCCATCCTAGCGTCATGGAGCTCTAACAAAACCACGAATCCCAAATCTCTTCAAATAAATACATCAATTCTCTCGAATAAATTACAACATCTAACTCGAAAATAAAATACAAGTCTCCAATGCTCTATACATCAAAATAATACAATCTTCTCATTGTATTCTCGAATAATCTTCCCAAAATAATCCACGCTAAAATCAAATCCAAAGCACCCAAAATCCACGCTAGCCTGCCACTAAAAGAAAGTATGGGGTTTTACACAATATGCTCCTTAATCTCGCGAGTGTTATTCCCGTTGTTTTCTTGTGATTATTGACTCATATTCGAATTGATAAATTCATTGGAATCTGAAAATTATAGGATATTTTTTCTAGACACCTCTATCGTTTGTACCCTAGCTATGATTAGTTTATACATTCGGGCATGTTGCCCAAGTTTTGTACACCTTTAATATATTATGATATTTGTTTAATACTCGATGTAACCTGCTTGTAATGGTCTGTTAATCGACAGCTTATTCGGTTATTATTTAGTGAATGAATGAAATTGTTATTTGTCTTTTATCTACCACCTCTTTAACTTGGATTGTCTGAATGACTTTCTTTAAACTTACAATTATTTTGAAATCCGTTTTCTAAAAAAATTGGTGGTTATCTCGTATACTAATTGTAACGACAGTGATGCTAAGAATGGACCATCTATGATTCCTGTATTTATTGGAGTATCGGGTTGGTCACCTCTTATTTTAATAAGCGGGGTGTCACATTTTCTCGAGTTATTAAACAAAAAGGGAAAATATTTTATTAGGCTCAGATTGGGTTGAAAAGGGAATTTTTTCACAACTTTTATTGGCTTAATATTTTGGGTAACAAACGATGGCCTACTTCATTATCCGAATTACTCATCAATGTACCATATGCGTCTAGAGATGAATTTAATTTAGAGATATTTTTAGTCCATTTTATAAGACAACATCTCACACTTTTCTCGAAACCGATCGAAACAAAGGTATCGAGATCTTCAACGACTTATTAAAACGCTGAAAAGAACTTTGAGTTAACCGTTAACTCGGATTGATTTCCAAACTCAGAAAAAGTGATAAGCTGAAATCTCACCGGGTTCGTTAATATCCACTCTTATTTGTTAAGTCGTCAATTTTCTTTCAATTTCCATCTTTGGTCAATTTTGGCTTCGTGTGATTGATTCTTTTTATATTTGAGACTTCAAACAAAATTTTCGTGATATTTTTGAAAATTTTTAATTATTTTGAAGAAAAATATTTTTGGGTTTTTCACAAATTTTCAATTATTTTTTGGAAATTTTTGAAATTTTCTAAAAACACATACTTGGAATGAACATGTGATCAAGTAAATTAAACAAAACAATAAATGGGAAGAATACCCCACACATCCTAACTTAAATGTTGCATTGTCCTCAATGCGAATCAAGAACACAACATAAAGAGAGGAAAAGAAAGATATTACCCAAATGGAGCGATCCTCGATAAGTACGAGTCCATTGAATCTACAAAACACGTTAGATTCAAGCATAACAAAAAGAATAACAAAAAATTTAACTAATTACTCTAAACAATAAAAAAAGCAAAGAAGTTAACTATGTACAACCTATGATTTGAAATTCTATTAAGTTAGACACTAGAAGTCAAAAAATTTGAGGGTCCACCAAAAACACGATTTGACTTTGAGGGATAGTCGGTGTACCCTCATTTTTAAGTATGCCTCCCAAAAAATAAGAATTTCGTTTGAACAACGGATGGCATGTGTAAGGCAGAAGAAATGAACCATCACCGATTAAAAATTTTACAAGGATGATGGGGGATTTGGATGCAAAGGGGGACAAGTACAATTGGGATCCAAGAAAAATAGAATTAATTTCCAAATATTTTTCAACTAGTATGGGAAGAGGGGCACACAAAAAGAAAAAATCCACCTTGGAAAATAATTCAAGCAAAGAGTCCTCATCGGTAAAAGGTTTAAACGTTTCACCCGACTCATAGGAATCTAGCGGTACTTGTAATGGTTCAATAATGGAGAATGAAAATGGGGATGAAATAAATTCAATCTGAAGTGATTCTTCGTCACTTAAAGATTGAATTTCAAGGGACCAAGACTCACTTTCAATGAGATGTTCTTCAAAAAATTTAGGTAACACACAAGTCTCAACCCCTTCTTTGTTTTCCAAAGAAGAACTAGTCTCCTTGCAAAGTGTTTCAATTTCCCAATCATCACCAAGGATCCTCTTCACGCCTTTCATGTAAAGATGGAGGGTCTATTCCAAAGTAGGATTCCTTGGATCTAGAACCTAGGATTCCTCATTTGGTTGAAAACATTCCTCATCTTCAAAAATATCGAAAGAAAAATCGATGTTGGATTCAAATAATGCATTCAACTCTTGCTCCCAAAAACGAATTTCTTCCCGATATTTATTTTCAAGCTTTTCATTCTCGAGAATTCGAATGGCCTCACCAATGGTAGTAGGTCGCGGCGCGGGTTCTTGCACACACCAAGCTAAAGAACTACTCCCATACAAACGTAAGTTTTCAAGCCTTTCCTTCTGAATAATTCGAAGGCCCTCACCAATGGGCATAAGTCGAGGCCCTTCGACTTCTTGAGAATAAAAAGTTTGAAAACGATTCCCATGTGAACCATTATAATTACCTAACTCACTATGAAAAGATATGATTACCGAATGGTCTGTAGATGGACAATTCATGTAAAGAGGTGTGTGACTGAGAATTCAACGTTTCTTGGCACTCAATTGTGCAAGCCTGCAAAAAAGGTTAAAACAAAAAATACAAAAGAAAAATATCTTACAAAATAATAAATTAATTATAACCTATAACAAAACATTCCCCAGCAACGACACCATTTTGTTTGAGGGGAAAATCGAGCGTCCGTGTAAATACGCTAATCATTGTTATTAGCTTCCGATCGCAATATAAAAAAAACTAAACTTTAACTACACTCTTATGGAGTATAGCGGCTAGTCTGGGTATGGAATCCACATGGAATATTTGATAGATTTTAATTAATTTAATACTTCAAAAATAAAGTGTAAAAGATGATGATGGGGTGAGAAAGGAAAAAAGGGAAAACTAAAAAAGTTAACTAAGCCTAATTAAACTAACAAAATACGGATTAATTAATATGAATGAGAGATAAGGTTGGACTACAATCCCCCAAACCCTAGTATGTTTACCAGATATAAAAGCACTCGTGAATTGAAATAAATGAATAAACCCATATTTTATTAATCTCAAGCATTACATATATGAGGGTACAAGCCCGCATCATACATAATCAAAAGTAAAAATAACAACGGTGCCAACATAGCTGATACGCACGTCACACTCTTAAACACCCCGGTTACCTAGGGCAAATGAAGTCAAAAGTCCTACGACGTTTATAACAACTAGTCAACATGATCAAATCATTCATTTAATTCTGAAAATTACTTTTATATCATGAAAACCACATCGGGATGGATTCATGCATCATAACCCTTAAAAACCTAGCTAGACATGGTGTTCTTAAGAAAAAACATATAAACTATGGTGCATGTAATCATAATCAAAACGAAAGCAAACCTAAACAGGTAAGCACTAATTGGAATCTCAGAAAATATGGAAAACATGCAAAAAAAAGTTAACCTTGAAGAGTAGAGATGAAGAACATAAACTTTCGAGAAGAAAACCTTGAATTATTGAATATAACTTGAGTATTATTACGGAAAATAAAACCCTAGGGTTATTGGGTGCAAGAAACCTCTAAAACTATGAAAAAGATAGAACTTGTTAATGTCTGGTATGAATAAATAATAATTACATCACATTATTTTAAGAGTTTGAGCCATGCAGAACTCTACTTTTGAAAATTAAAAATCAAATTTTGCCCGTCGGCCCGGTCCCCTACCGACTCCGTTTGGTAGCACTGGACCGGTTCTTTTTCTCTTTAAATCGGATCGGTTATGTCTCCAATTTTATGCAGGAAATTTGATAACACCGGACCGGTTCTTTTTCTTTTGAAATCGGATCGGTTTTGTTCTGTTGGCAATTTTTCCTTTCTTCTTTTATGATTTTTTTTTCTCAATCTTCAAAATGGCATCACTCTTGCATCGTAGCTCCGATTGGAGTGTCCTTTTTTTAGTGTCATTATAATTTTGAAGTATTCAACATTCTAGAGGCCCCACCTCAGGACTCTGGCCACAAAATTATGAAAATGCCCTTAAACACTCCATTTCTTAGGTTTTCCTCGTTCTTTCGAGTTCTCTTTCGCACTAACTTGCTTGAAATACCTGTAAAACACATAAGAGATACAAAAAACATGAGGTACTCGCCAAGGAGAGTTAGTATAATGATTATTAGATTAAACCAAGTCAATTACACCGCACAGGACGATAAAAATACCAAAATTAAAGGGATAAATATAGAATATTTATGCATAATCACACCACCACCACCATCCCACTTAGAACTTTGCACGTCCCGAGCAATGTAAAAGAATTAAAACAAGGTCACAACTCTTAGAAAATGTGTTATTGGGATAAAATACCTCTTTCGCTGGAAAGCGATTGCATTTAGCATATGCAACAAGCCTTTAAACCCTTACGTTACCCTAGTAGGACGAGTGTTGTCTCGTGGGGGTTTGTAGTGAATATACCCACAAAATTCATTTTTTGACTCAAAGAAAATTCAAAATACTTAAAAATTGTACAATTCAAACTTTTCAAAAAATAATCACAACAAATTTATATTTACAATTCTCAATTTGTCGTGTGTGTGCGAAGCCAAAAATTACATCGCTAATTTCCACTGATTGATTATTACGTTACTTTTCGAAAATTCGTTTTGATTCAAATACTCACGAAATGCTCTCACTAACGAATCACACGGAATGTGGCTATTTTCTCTCGGTGTGCATGATATAAAAAGTAAATGAATTGGAACACGAATTCTCACACACACAAAATTGAAAAGACATAAATTTTTGAGTGAAAAGATCTCTTCATCGGATTACAGTCGTTGAAAAATGGAAACATCGCCTCTTATACACACCAACCAATCTCTCATGTTATATTTTTGTGTTTTAGGCTCTTCACGCGGTAATTGATTTCGCAATTCGGACTCGGTTAGGACTTTTCTTAGGTTATAAGGTGTATTGGGTAAAATTGGGATTTGTTGGGAAAGCCGAAATTGGAAAATTTACTTAGGATGTCCATTAGTGCTTTTTCAGGCTTTTGCTCATTTTTCTCTTCTTTTTGTTTTTTTTTACATTCTGCTTTTCTTGCTATTTTGTTGTGCTTTACTCTATTTTTCTTCCTCCCCCCTTTTTTATGCACTTATTGGACTTTTCAATCTTTCACAATTCCGGTCTAAATGGTTTCTCGGGTTATCTAACGAAAAGGGAAAACATTTTATTAGGCTCAAATTGGGTTGCAAAGGGAAAAAATTTCACAATTTTTTATGGCTTAATATTTTTTGGTAACAAACGATGGCCTACTTCATTGTCCAAATTACTCATTAATTTACCATATGTGTTTAGAGATGAATTTAATTTAGAGATATTTTTAGCACATTTTTCAAGACAACATCTCACACTTTTCCCAAAACCAATCAGAACAAAGGTATCGAGGTATCCAACAACTTATTAAAATGTTGAAAAGAACTTTGAGTTAATAATTAACTGGGATTGATTTAGAAACTCAAAAAAAGTGATAAGCTCGAAATCTCACCGAGTTAGTTAATCTCCACACTTATTCGTTCAGTCGTCAATTTTCTTTCAATTTCCATCTTTGGTCAATTTTGGCCTCGTGCAATTGATTTTTTTTCAATTTGATACTTCAAGCAAAATTTTAGTGATATTTTTGAAAATTTTAAATTCTAATTTTTATTTATTTTGAATAAAAATATTTTTGGCTTTTTCATAATTTTTCAATTTTTTTTGGAAATTTTTGAAATTTTCTAAAAAATATACTTGGAACGAACATGTGATTAAGTGAATGAAACTAAACAATAAATAGGAAGAATACCCCCACACCCCCCTAACTTAAATGTTTCATTGTCCTCAATGTGAATCAAGAACACAACATATAGAGAGGAAAAGAAAGATATTACCCAAATGGAGCGATCGTTGATAAGTACGAGTCCATGAATCTACAAAACACGTTAGAACCAAGCATAACAAAAAGAATATCAAAAACTTTAACAAATTACTCTAAACTATAAAAAAATAAAGGAAAGAAGTTAACTATATACAACCTACGATTTGAACTTCTAATAAGTTATACACTAGAAGTCAAAAAAATTGAGGGTCCACCCAAAACATGATTTGACTTTGAGGGATAATTGGTGTACCCTCATTTTCAAGTATGTCTCCCAAAAAATAAGCTTTTCGTTCGAACAACGAAAGGCATGTGTAAGGCAGAAGAAATGAACCATCACCGATTAAAAAATTAACAGGGATGATGGATGATTTGGATGCAAAGGGGGACAAGTACAATTGGTATCTAAGAAAAATAGAATCACTTCCCAAAGATTTTTCAAGTAGTATGGGAAGAGGGGCACACACAAAAAAAAATCCACCTTGGAAAACAATTCAAGCAAAGATTCCTCGTCGGTAAAAGGTTTAAACGTTTTAAAAGTTTCACCCAACTCATAGGAATCTAGCGGTACTTGTAATGGTTCAATATCAGAGAACGAAAATGGGGGTGAAATAAATTCAATCTCAAGTGATTCGTCATCACTTAAAGATTGAATTTCATTGGACCAAGACTCACTTTCAATGAGATATTCTTCAAAAATTTAAGGTGACACACAAGTCTCAACCTCTTCTTTGTTTTCTAAATAAGAATTAGTCTCCTTGAAAAGTGTTTCAATTTTCCAATCATCACCACGGATCCTCTTCATGCCTTGCAAGTAAAGATGGAGGGTTTCTTCCAAAGCAGGCTTCCTTATCTCTAGAACCTAGGATTCCTCATTTGGTTGAAAACATTCCTCCTCTTCAAAAATATCGAAAGAAAAATCATTATTGGATTCAAATAACGCATTCAACTCTTACTCCCAAAAATGATTTTCTTCCCAATATTTGTTTTCAAGATTTTCATTCTCAAGAATTCGGGGTGAACGTCTCTCTTCCGACATTTTTTTACATCCCCTATGATCCTAGTGCACCAAGCACATCTCAACTACCCCGATAGTAGGCCTTACTCTTTGTATTGGTTCCTTTTGTGTTTCTTATGTAGTTCGTTGTTATTTTTGTGCTTTATGGTAGATCTTGTTAACAATGGACCATGTCATCTTTCTATGGCTTGTATTTTCTTTTTTTATTAATATAAAAACTTTGCATTTTGGCCTTTGTTCATTTTTATGCACTCTCCTTTTGTTTGGATTTTAGTCCTTTTGCATAGGGACTTTGCAAAAGTCTAAGTTAGGGGGGGTACACTTGTGTTTTAAAAAGTTCACAAATTTCAAAATGCCGAAATTTCAAAAAAAAATTGAAAAAGTCAAAAATATTTTTCTTCAACAATAAATAAAAATTGGAATTTAAATGTTTCAAAAATATCACTAAAATTTTGTTTGAAGTCTCAAATTGTAAAAATCAAGAGCAATAAGCATAAATTGACCAAAGATGGAAATTGAACGACATTTGACGACTTTGCGAATAAGTGTGAAGATTAACTAACCCAGTGAGATTTTGAGCCTATCATCTTTGTGAGTTATTAAATCAATCTGAGTTAAAATTAACTCAAAAGTTCAATTTTGCGTTTAAAAAGTCGTTGAGGAGCTCAATTACTTTATTTAGATCGGTTACGGGAAACGAGAGAGATATTGTCTTGAAAGCGCACTAAAATATCTCTAAACTAAATTATTCTCTAAACGCATATGGTAAATTAATGAGTAATTCAAATAATGAAGTTAGGCCATCGTTTGTTTACCCAAAAATATTAGTCGTAAAAAGTTATGAAAAATTATCCCTTTGCAAGCCAATTAGCCGAATAAAAATTTTCCTTTCTTGATTGTAACCCAAATAAACCAAATTAGTCCGGAGTTGTGAAAATACAAATTCATCAAGAAAGTCTGAAACGTGCATAAAAAGGGGCAAGAAAAAAGTAGTAAAAGAAAAGAAAAATGCTCAACAAAAATAGCAAGAAAAGAAAAATGGGAAAAATTGAAAAAAAAATGGGAAAAGAAGAGAAAAATGAGCAAAAGTCCAAAATAACACTAATAGACATCATAAGAACATTTTTCAATTCTAAAATATCCAACCATTCCCATTTCACCCAATACACCTTAAAACCGGAGAAATCCCTAATCGAGTCTGAATAACGAAATTCATTACTGCGTGGAGAGCTAAAACACGAAAAGATAAGATGAGAGATTAATTGGTGTGACACCATAAAAATCCTATCTTTCAAATTTGTGTGCATGAACATGTATCCATTGTATTTACCCTTTATATCACGCACACCGAGATAAACTAGCCACACTCCAAGTGATTCGTTTGTGAGAGTATCCCGTGAGCATTTGAATCAAAATGAATTTTTGAAAAAGTAACGTAATGACCAATCGGTGGAAGTTAGTGTAACAACCCTCGATTTTGGAGACTGAGAAATTAAATTTTGGGAAAATAAAATTTAGTTGAATTGGAGAATTTCAAAATTTGGGAATTAAGGCCCAAAAATAGAGAATATTTTAAAGTATTTCGGATGATGTTTTTGCGGGTACCATCGATCCCGGAAGGGTCGAGATAGTCAAAATGACTGTCATTGGGTCTTATTTCGGCTCCGGAATGTTTTTAAACTATTTTGACTTGAATTGGGGTAAACGAGTCATTTAAAGTGTGTATTAACATTTAAAATTGGGTTTATTGTTTTAAAGGATTTGGGGGCTTACGGATTAAGCCATTTCTCATTTGAGAGAAAAGGGAAAAAGCCCTAGAGAGAGAGGAAGAAAGGAAAGAAGAAGAAAGGAAGAGAGAGAGGAAGAAAGCTTGGGATTTCCGGCCCAACCGTGTCATCGAGGACGATCCAACCTCTACAAATCTGAGGCAAGTGTTTAATCTTGCTAAATAGCTATTGTGTATTTCATTTCATAATTTGTGGGGTAAAGAATTGGATTTTTGGGTATAATACCAAAACCTAGATTTTTGGGTTTAAATCTTGAAATGAATGTTTAAATATGGAATTAATGGATTAGAAATGGTTGGGATCAACTTTAGGTTGATTTATTGGCTTAAAACCATGTTTTGATAAAGATTTGGGGATTGGAAACAAAATTTTAGGGTTTAAATTCGTGGGGTTTGCTGAAAATGGAAAAAATCGGCCAAGGCAACTGGTATGGCCGGTCGACCGCGGTCTGGGGACCGGTCGACCGCGCCTTAAGGGAAAAGCCTACTGCATTTCTTCGTAGGCAAAAATATGGACCCGCGGTCTACCGGGGGTCTGGGACCGGTCGACCGGTCCCCTATTTTTAGCCCAAAACTTGGATTTCTTCTCCCCCTTTTCTTTTGGAGTTTATTCTTAGGGGCTTCCTTAATGGGCTGTTTTATGGGTTTCCTAAGGTGACTTCTAGCCCATTTTGGTTGGGTTTGTTGATTTGGGGTTCTCTCTTATAAAGTAAGAGATATCTTTTGGTGATTTATAGGGGGTCTCTCACTTAGTATCTGATAGTGGGAACTTCTTGGAATCATTGGATAAGAAATATCCATGTATGTGGTGAAATTTCTAGGCCGACATTTATGTCAAATCCTTATAAGGATAGGATATGGTTAAGATATAATTTGGGGCCAAATGAAAGAGAGTGGTTGCATACTCTTTAAGAGTGAGGGGTCTCATATCCTTAGAAAAGTTTAGTCTAAGGAGCAATGGATAAATCACTAGGAGTGAGGGTTCCTGAGATCGATTCGAACCATAGGTGACATTGAGAACGCTTTGGTATCGTACTATCGACTAGAATAAGCGGTGGCATAAATTCTAGTTAGGATAGTTTTCACGTATTATGGGGATATGACCATTGAGATTCCAATACTTGAAATGAGGTTGGAATAAATTGAGGTTTTAGACTATTAAGTCATGTGTGTGCCTATGGTTAAATAGTACTAAAGATAATTATGTACTTTGGTTATGGATGAAAAGTGTAGTGATGGATTCCTACACATACTCTTGGGTGATAACCCTAATGTTGAATATATATGTATAGATATATACATATGGTTTTGGGAGACTATTCATCATAGGAAAATGATTGAATATGTTTCAAGTGAGGGATTGTATTCACATATCGAGGTACATTTAATGGAAATTGTGGTGACGGCTTGTATATTGAGGATTATGTATACTTATAGCCGGGTTTATATATCTTATACATATGAACGAGAATTAGTTTGTATATATATTGATATAGCGATGTGTGAATTTATGTACATATATCTATGTATGAATGTGAATATATAGATATATTTTATGTTGTGGACATACATGGTATGGATATTTAAACCGTATATGATGGTTTATTATATTGGATCATATGATGGGATCATATGGATGTATGTATATTGCGTATGTGAGCGATATATATACTTATGTGGTTAGGCATACCCCGCTCATGCTATCATTGGGAAGTTTTCGCGCAGAGGGTGAGCATCCTGGCATATAGAGCAGGGTGTGGATATTCCCCAGGTCATAGTCGTCCCTTGTGTTATTATACGATATATATATATATATATTTTGGGGTGAGACGTGGTGGGTATGTTTCGTCTCATTGCCGGTTGGATCTATGACCGCTTCCCGGGACGTCGTGTGTGTGAGTTACCACGAGGTGGGTGTCGTTGATCCCCACTAGGTGGTCCCCAGTTATTACGTGAGCCGGACTCTGGGAAGATGATAGCATTGATGCAGTTTTATCAGCGCTATATATAGCCGGGTATTATATTTGCATGGCCATTGTACATCATATATGGTATGTACACTTGGTCATGGGTATATGGATGATTGGTATATGTATATATATGGTGAGCATAAAATACCTATATATATGTATTTATATATCCTATAGAGGAAAGGATATAGAATTTTGGTAAGTACATCTTGGATGATTATGGTGTACTAGATTGATGGGGGTTGATGTATCGCATATAAGGAATATTTCGGTTACATCATCCCAAGGATATTATTGGAGATTCTTTTATTTTATTTTATTTGTTTTCTTTTTTTCTTTTCTTTCTTTCTTTCTTTGGTAGTTTATAGTTTAGTAGTAATGGTAGTATTATATAGTATGTTAAAGATTATGGATCTCTAGGATCGACATTGCCCAGGAGTAGTGTAACGAGGTGGTTCCTTGTTTGGATTTCGCTTTGCGAGACACCTCACGCATGAAACGCAGTGCCATGTCGAGATTTGAGAGAAGTAATTCCATATGTGGCATCTCGGATCTCTGGTCTTGACCTTGTCAGGAGTAGTGTAACGGGGCGGTTCCTTGTTTGGATTTCGCTTTGCGAGACTCCCCACGCACGAAACGTAGTACAATTTTGAGATTAGAGAGAGGTTTTGCCAATATTCCATGTGCATGATATTAAGAAAATAAATTCTTATATTTTAGCTTATATATATGTATATATATATATATATATATATATATATATATATATATATATATATATATATATATATATATATATATATGTAGGGGTAACGTATTAAGAATTATAATTCATGAAATTATAAATCGGAATCCCTTATGCCTATGATGGCATAATTGTTGTAATCGTAATCTAGTAGGATTAGAAAGGGTGGATCCTTAGATTATGACGGGAAAATAGCTCTCGTGGGTATAGGCTAGGCCTATGATAAGTTAGGTTGTCCTTAAATATATGGGGGTAATTTAACTAAAACTTGAGGACGCGAATAGGTGCGCGCCTTTAGATGAGAGGTGAGTTGAGGTTTCACGAGAGTGCGGTCTCACTTTAATTATGAAATAAGTGCACCGATAATTATTATGCACGGTTAACACACTTGCTAAATATTTTCACATTCGGGGCTCTGACCCGTTTACTTTCCTCTCCTCCTTGTATATATATATATATATTATCACAGGTATCCTACCGCATGGATGCCGGATGATTTTCTATCCAGAGTCTTGGGAGCCGTGACAGGTGCGGACTGTTGCGGGATGTTTCATGTAGTCGCTTCCTACTTCTTTAAAATTCTAGGTAGGATTCATGTTGTATATCGGGTTTGTACCCAAGGGATATTTATATACATGTTTATATTTATTCCATTTCAGTCATTGTATTGGCTGTGACCCGACAGCTTATTCGGGTCTACTTTGTGTAGTACATTCGGTTGTATTTATTTAGTTCATTTTATTTTTTTTAGCATTTCATTTATCTTAGTCCTATCATGCACCTTTCTTTTCTTTCGTGGTAGTGTTAGTGCTGGTTTGTTGTCTGTTGCACGTTTTTCTTTGAATTTTCATATCCCGCTTATGTGATTTCGGGTAGTTAGTCCTATATTATATAGTGCTGGCAGTTGATGTTGAGACTGGACCATCTGAAACTCCTGATTTATTATAGTATAGGGCTGGCCACCCGTTATTATTTTAGGCGGGTTGTGACAGTTAGCAGTTAAATTTTCGACTTCGCACACACACGGGGTGAATTGAGACTTATTTGCGGTGTCTATTTTTGGGGAGTTTAAATTTTACAATTTTAAGGTATTTTGATTTTTCTTTGAGTTGAAAAATGAATTTTGTGGCTATATTCACTGCAAACCTGTAAGGACCAAATTTCCAATTGAGATTTAATGTAGTTTTGACTTATTCTCGGAAAAAAATAGGTTTGTGTCATAGATAGATTTTATATTGTCTAATTCCACGAGTCTATAACGTATCAAAGATTAATTGAAGACGTTACGGCAAAGATACATGGAATTAATCATGTCGAAGTTTAATTGGTGCAATTTTGCATCTTCAAGGTTTTATTGCATTCCGAGTTCACACAGGTATGAATGCATAATGTTAATGATTCTCGTAATTCATTTCATAAAATAAGGATGTTATTTTTTTTAAAAATAAAATATTGTAAAAAGTGTTTTAATTGTTTACACTTCGTTTATGTCAGATAAGGATGGATGAGAATTGGATAAGAGTTGGTTTTTATTAAAACTCTGTTTAAATTAAAAACTCTATCTGACGACGTCGTTCAAACGACATTTGATGTCGTTCGAACGAGATCCATTGTCGTTCAAACGACATTTGATGTCGTTCGAACGAGATCCACTGTCGTTCGAACGACGTGGCAACTCGTTCAAACGAGATTCTGACATCGACTCAATTTTATTATAAATAGAGATGTCATTTTCCTCGAAGTGTGTGCATTCTGGAAAAATAGTTTTACGATCTAGAAACCTGTTTGCACATGTTTTCTAAGGTTTCAAAGGCATAAACACATCCTTAGAGTTTGCAAAGATCCGAGCTTTCATTAACATAATGTTTATGTGATCCTTGTTGCACCAAGTTGAGTTTTGTTCATCATCGAACATTTGTGATTATTGGATTTGCGATGGAGAAGCAACGGATATTGTGTTCAACATCATAGACGTATCAAGCAGTATCGGTGGACACCGAGACATTCATGGAGTCGAGTGTTGTGGACGAGCATCATGGAAGATGAGATTTCTGCATGGGCACTATTAAAGAATGGTAGAAGATCAAAAAGAGCATCAAGACCCGTGGGGATCGATTCATTGAGTAAGTCTAATCTGTCTTTGTAAAACCATTGTTCATAGTGATTGTCTGGCTTGGGTCTTCTGAGGTTTTTTCCTGATTTGGTTTTTTCCTCATATATTCGGCGTTGTGAGTATCTTTACTTAACTTTACTTGCTTTGATCACTAGATGCATGTTTAGGATTAATCAAGATAAAATTTGGTTAAGTTAATTTGTTTCATAACTTGGTTTGATAAAATTGAGAGAGAGTTTTTCAAAAAGAGAAAGTTGATTTGCATTCATCCTTAACTTACTTCCACAAAAGCAAAAGTTATATTTTGGGGACCTACAAATTGGTATTAGAGCTAAAAACAATATTTTATTGTGTAGATCCTTGTGTGTGTTTGTTTGCTTTTACTCCTAATTTGTTTCTCACTCTTGGTTTGTTTTTCTCTTGATAGATTCTCAAAGTTTTAACAAATTAAATCTATTGAATTTCAAGTTTGCAAAACGAATTGAAGTTTTGGAGGAAGAAAATTCTCGTTTTAAAAATATGATTGAATATTTGCAAACGTTTCAAATTCAAAGAGATATGATTCGTGAGAAGTTTGGAGCTTTATATAATAATTTTTAATCTTTAAAAGTTTCCAAAAAGGAGAGTGATGATAAGATCATTTTTTTAGAGAGAGAGTTAGAGAATTTGAAAAATTCAAGTGTTTGTGTCATTAATGAAAATACTTTGTTTAATGAATTTACGGCACGTGAGAAGACTCTTAGGGATAATTTTTCTCATTTTGAGGGGGAGCGAGATCAACTTTTAGGGGTAATTGAAAATCTAAAGAAGGAGTCCCGAAAGTTTGAGGATTCTAATCATTTGCTTGAGTCGAAAATTTTGAAGTTGAAAAATGATTTAAGTGACTCGAGTAGTGATGGTAGCAGTTCATCTTATTCTAGTGGTTCGAATGTCAAAGTCAAAACCATAGTTTATTTTAGAGCGTTAACCACATCTAAGGGTGTTACAAAAGGTCAACCTAATGGTCCCGTTCCGCGTCGTGTTTTCACATGTTCGCATTGTGGTAGGAAAGGTCACCTTAGAAGGTTTTTCTATGATCTTAGAAAAAACCCTAGGAAGTTTAAACGTAGTGTCCCGTCGGTTCCCGAAACCCGTTTTGTTAGGTATACACCGATTTGGGTTAGGAAGTCCATTTTGGAGATGTTAAATGCTTCGTTGGTTGATTCTCACATGCATTCACGTGATTCATTCCTTGCATTTTCTTATCGATAATTGCTTGCAAATTTATCATACGCTAGCCCTGGCATCATGATTTATAACTTGCTAGTGTTACGACATGTTTATCTTTTGTATTATAGTTTTCCCTTATTGCATCATATATTGAAAAATACAAAAATATTTTCAATTTTTTGTTTTTTAGTTAACATGTTTGATGTGGCATATTAGTGTGCTTGGACCCCCTTCCTTCCATTATACATGTGGCTAGGACATTTGGTCATTATTATCGATGCTTAGATCGATCTTAACCATTGTATTAGTGGGTTGTTTCGAAGTTGATGTGCGTTTTGATTCGACTTTTTATATATGCCATCTTTGCACACATGCACGAGTTTATATGAATGTTTGTCTACTCTTACATATTTGAGTTTGGTGAGACGTTCTTATCTCAATTTTGTCATCTATACGTAAGTATATTTACGGAGGATGTGTGCGTGTAATAACCGTTTACCCATGAGCATTTTAATTTAAAGTATGATGAGTGTACGGGAAAGAGCTGCGAGAGTGTAAAATTGACTCGTCGTGAAAGCCATCGTTTAAAAGAGCCCGAAAAAATTAATAGGCAATAAAAAGAATCATATGCTAAAAATGGGCCAAATTAGTTTAGTTCATTAAAAAAAAATATAATATATATTTGAGGGAGTTTGGATGGATTAAAAATTTAAACGGGTTTGCACAAAGAATTCTATAGTTGAAAATTCGTGTCATGACGCTATTATTTGTAGAATCGTCAAAATTTCGGATTCTTGTGCTTGATGTGTGTTTAGTTCATTAATCTCACTTTAATTAATCACATATGGCTATAATAAATTTTGATGATAGATTGTTATTAATTAGAGCTTCTTGATCGTTTCGATGTGTTGGAATTATGAGTAATTTGTTTTAGTTCACGCACATACATTCCATGTTCCTGTTTAGGCACATTGATACTATGTTAGCATGTTACTCATATTAGATTATTTTTTGTTATCTAGTTTAGTGTCTGTTTTGCTACTATTTCACAGTTTTGAGCCCCTTCCAGTTTGAATTTTTTTTAAATTTTTCCATTGGGCAACACTGTTTGATATTCTGGGGATTCTGTGAAATTTTGAGTATGTCGTTTGAACAACATACTGTTTCGTTCGAGCGATGTCTTAGTTAGTTCTAACGACATCCCTGGCTCATTCGAACAATAGCCTGCTTTGACCAATTTGACTTTTGGCAGTCTATCTTTCTGTTTCAGTACCCTGCTGCTTACTGATTCATATTTTGGTACTTGGTTTCTATTTATGCAGTCTATTTTTAGAGACTATCCCTTTTACTGCATTGTTGGTTTCTCTCACCTGCTTAGACTGATATTTCGTGTGTGATTCGTTATTTACTAGCTACTGATTTGACATTTATTGATCATATTAAGTTGGTGGTTTCATTTTTATCTAGCATTCTATAAGTTAATTCATATTAATATAAAATTGGTATATCACTACAATATTTGTTTATTTTTTCACCAGATTGTCTATTCGAGACAAAAAGGGGGAGAGATGTCTGTGATGTAGGGGGAGTTTTGTGAGTTCGTGATATCCTGATTTAATTGCTTATTTCCAAATTGGTATCATGTGTATATCATGTTTACATATTGGTATCATGTTTACTCTGTGTTTACTCACATAACAAATGATTCAGATTTGATTGGTTTTCCTATTGATTTCTATTATTTGTTCCTCCATACTTCACTGGGTATTTGTCTATTTCATGTGTGTAGGTATGCTTAAAAAGATACAAGATTTCAAGTCTACATCACATTCAGACATTCGAGACAGTTTTATGCTTGTCGGTCCATTATTAAAGAACATTATCATGTATTGATGATGTAATTTTATTTTTGGGTTTATGGGATGGGATTTAGGCGTCATATGACTTGACGTCCCGGCTTAGGCATTTCACTGTTGGTTTTGTCCCGAAATAGTCAAAGGGGGAGATTTGTAAGGAACAAATTTCCAATTGAGTCTTAATGTAGTTTTGACTTATTCTCGAAACAAAACAGGTTTGTGTCATAGATAGATTTTATATTGTCTGATCCCACGAGTCTATAACGTATCGAACATTAATTGAAGACATTGCGGAAAATCTACCTGGAATTAATCATGTCGAAGTTTAATTAGTGCAATTTTGCATCTTCAAGGTTTTATTGCAGTCCGAGATCACACAGGTATGAATGCATAATGTTAACGATTCTCGTAATTCATTTTATAAAATAAGGATGTTATTTTTTTAAAGGAAAATATTGTAAAAAGTGTTTTAATTGTTTACATTTCGTTTATGTCAGGTAAGGACGGATGAGAATTGGATAAGAGTTGGTTTTAATCAAAACTCTATTTAATTAAAAACTCTATCTGACGACGTCGTTCAATCGACATTTGATGTCATTCGAACAAGATCCACCGTTGTTCGAATGACGTGGCATCTCGTTCGAATGAGATTCTGACACGGACTCAATTTTTCTGATAAATTGAGGTGTCCAATTTCCTCGAAGTGTGTGCATTCTGGAAAATTAGTTTTATGATCCAGAAACTTATTTGCACATGTTTTCTAAGGCTTCAAAGGCATAAACACATCCTTAGAGTTTGCAAAGATCTGAGTTTTCATTAGCATAATTTTTATGTGAACCTTGCTACACCAAGTTGAGTTTTGTTCATCATTGAACATTTGTAATTGCTGGTTTTGTGATGGAGAAGCGACGAACATCGTATTCAACATTGAAGACATATCAAGTTGTATCGATGGACACCGAGATATTCGTAGAGTCGAGTGTTGTGGACGAGCATCGTGGAAGATAAAATTTCTACATGAGCACTATGGAAGAACAGTAGAAGATCAAAAGGAGCTTCAAAACCAGTGGGGATCGAGTCGTTGAGTAAGGCTAATCTGTCTTTTTAAAACCATTGTTCATAGTGATTGTCTGACTTGGGTCGTTCGAGGTTTTTTCCCGATTTGGATTTTTCCTCGTATATCTGGCGTTGTGAGTAGATTTACTTAACTTTACTTGCTTTGATCTTTAGATGCATGTTTAGGA
Organism: Sambucus nigra; assembly: GCA_949130495.1. Lineage (NCBI taxonomy): Eukaryota > Viridiplantae > Streptophyta > Magnoliopsida > Dipsacales > Adoxaceae > Sambucus > Sambucus nigra. The sequence goes on from OX422211.1 coordinate 401,996,989, forward strand.
TTAATCAAGATAAAATTTGGTTAAGTTAATTTGTTTCACAACTTGGTTTAATAAAATTGAAAAAGAGTTTTTCAATAAGAGAAAGTTAATTTGCATTCATTCTTAACTTACTTCCGCAAAATCAAAAGTTATATTTTGGGTACCTACAAACCATCATGAGACACCACTTATCCTACTAGGGTAACCTAGGGGTTTAAAGGCTCGTTATACACTAAATGAAATTGTTTGCCCACGAAAGAGGTATTCTATCCTAATAACATAGTGGTGGACGTAATGCTATCCTAATGTATTTAAAAGTGAATAAAAAGTTATGCATCATTCAAAGGTTTGAACATTATCAATATAAAAATTATAGTCCTTTTAATTCCGTTTGCCTTAGATAACCGAAATGTTTAAGGGTGCAATTGGCATTTTGATAACTTTTCATCCTCGTCGAATATAATTTTTGATTTGATATTGTGCGGCATGTAGTCCTCATATGTAGAATGCTTAGAGACTATTTGATGCCTCTTTAAAAGAAGAATTATCTTTTTGAAACTTTTATGTTCTATACAAACACCAACAGTTCGAGGGAGTGCACCCTAACTCCATTTTCTTGCATATAGTCAAAGTTTAATTTAGTTCTCTTTGCATGCGTAGTTAGTTATTAATATTTTAAGTTGCAGTAGTTGATAGGTATGATCACAAAGTCATCATCTTTTCCTTTCTTTCGCTGGGTCATTCTAGGGTTAAACATTCTTCCTATTCATCGTCACAATTCTTCATCCTATTCCCTGGGTTCGATACCCGATTTACCAGATTTATACTTGAGCGATCGGTTTATACTTGGGTCAATATAAGCACGGACTAGAAACACTTTTTAAGTCACATCAGACTTCTCGAAGGACTCCTTATGAAAACCAAGATTATTAGAATGGCGATGGTTGTAATAAGAAACATGATATATTTGATCTTGTATTTTACTTGTTGAATAATTTCTTTGTAATATGGGCAAGGATGTTCGGTACCTTCGAGTGACCATGCCTGGCAGGGCATGGGAGAGATCACTTGCTCTATCGAACGACCTCCTCTTAGTAACCTCGCAGGGATTTGGTTTGAAGGATTAGGAGTTAGGCAACGTTGGGAAAGCAATAGCCAACCCTCTTGGCACACTTAGGCAAAACTTCATCTAGCACAAACAGGTGCTTGAGTCGCTTCCACCTCGAGCCACTTCATTCAGCACATACTCGGGGAAACCTCCTCGAGGGGACCTAACCTCAGATATATCGCGTGGATATAATTCCCAACCAACAAATAACACACTTAATGTTCGAGTTACTTCTAACTGAGCAACATCAACTTCATACACCATCCCCTTTGCTTGATGTGACCACAAATCTAATAGGGGTCACTATTCACTTACTTTATGATGTCATAACACCTGGCATTTAGGGACACGAAATAACAGTACTCAAGTGAGTTTTATCCTTAGAATGGCAAGCCAAGTTAACAAAGTTTGATTTCATAGACATTCTAAGGAAAACCTTTGCGCTCCCACGTCATATCCCCATTATTAATGTCACCACGCTTCTAATTGGTTGAGCAATTTCCCGCCAAAAACACAACATCTCATGCATTTAATGTAATATATTTGACATTAATGCCACAATACTATAGAATTTAATGCCAATAAGGTCACTCGAGTGAACTTCCCTTTATATAAATAGATCAACCAAATAGTTTATAAGGAGGGAAATTCAAACCTAGAATTGCTGTTGGATTTTCCCCTTACACGAGAGCTTCTGTGAGAACATTGATTGTTTGAATATTCCCTTTGCTTCCATTAATACCATCATTAATAAGTATTAACCCAACCTGAAGTTCCTGCCTTGCCTTTATTATGACAACCAAGTTACCTATTGGTTCCACTTATTTATTATGTTCACAGTGAATTTATGGTGTAAAAATATCTCATTTAATACCAGCTTCACTGTTGAATATTATTCCCTCTTACTCTCATTTATTGTCATTATTACACATAGTCTTGGGCAATTGTCATAGTCTTGATGGGTTATGCCTCACTTAATACTAATCGTTTTCCAAGAACCCACATCTTACACCCTCATCATTATCCAAGTCCTTAAAAGATGGAAAGTTAAAGATGAGAAAAGATCTTACCCTTCCACTTCCACCTAGAAGAGCTAGCCTCCCAGTTCCAACACATCACATTTCACTACCTGCCTTGTGTAAAGAATAGTTTAACGGATGCCCTTGATACACTGGCCTCCATAATTGACATGCCTGAGGGAACAACGATAGTCCCTCTACGAGTAAAAAAGTAAGTTATGACATCCCACTACTACCACATTGAGCTCGTCACAGAGGAATATTCTGATATGGTCAGGTTCTTGTACTATGACATTTGGCACCTCCTCAAGTACGGGACTTATCCCCAAGATGCTAACAAGAAAGACCGCGTCATTCTTCACAAAATGGTTGCCCAGTACATCATCTACGATAAAGTATTGTTTAAGATCAACTTTGATGGAACACATTTGCACTGCATTACAGTGGCTGACATTGAAGAAATGATGTAGAAGATCCACAATGGGGAATACGAACCCCATATGAACGGTTATGTGCTTGCCAAGAAAATCATCCGTCAAGGGTACTATTGGATCACTACGGTTCAGGATTGTGCCGCCTATATTCGAAGATGCCTCAAATGCCATCAGTTCTCCAACCTCCAACACTAACTTCCTCGGGAATTACACAACATGACTTCTCCCAAGACGTTCTCCACCTAGAGCATTGACATCATAGGTAAGGTCACTCCCAAAGCTTCAAATGGACATGAATTAATCCTAGTCTCCATTGATTAGTTCACTAAATGGGTCGAAGCTGAGTCATACACAGTGCTAAATGCCAAAAAAGTGGTCAATTTTATCAGGAAAAAACATAATATCTACCAATACAGATTTCTCCACGAGCTAGTATTAGATAATGCGTTCAAGTGTATCCATCCAAGCATATGACGTGTTAGTTGAAGACGTAATGGCCAATATTATAAAGCTTCATCATATGTCGGGTTTATTGTGCCTCGTTTCTACGTCAACAACATTGGTTCCGATGCTCCTAAGGTATGAATGCATTTTATATATATAGGATCTTGGAAATTTATTGGGTGTATTTTATAATTTTTTTATAAAATAGTTTTAACGACTTTGATTTACTCAGAAAATATTTTTTAGAACTTTAAAATAAAGTTTCTGGGCTTAAAATCGAATTTTGTCCATTCTGGGACTTCGTTCGATATTATTGTTCGAACAAGTTTGCCAAGGAATTTTTTCCATTGACTCTGGAACTTCGTTAGAAGGGTCGTTCGAAAGAGACTTCGTTCGAATGAAAATCTCGTTCGAATGAGATTTTTGACGAAAATTTTTTATGGCAGTTTTCTCCACTACTCTACTCTTTTGTTCCCACTAATTTTTTCAGAATTACTAATGTCCGGAAACCAACTCTTTCTAATTAACTTTTTCATATTCTTCTATCTCCTGGAGAGAGTTTTAATTCCAAATGAAAAGGTTCAAGTTTTGAGTGTTTGTTTTTCAAGAAAAATCCTTAAACACTTTTGTTTACACCCATCTGTTTAGTTTTATCCAAGTTCCTTAATATATATCCATGTAACTTCCCACGATTTTGGGACTGAGAAATTAAATTTTTGGGAGAAATAAAATTTATTTAAATTGGAGAATTTTAAATTTTGGAAATTGAAGTCCAGAAATTGAGGGCGTTTTAAAGTATTCTGGATGATGATTTTGAGTGCGCCATTGATTTTGGATGGGTCGAGCTAGTCGAAATGATTGTCATTGGGATTTATTTCGGTTCAGGAATGTTTTTAAATCAGTTTAACTCGAATTGGAGTAAACGAGTCATTTAAAGTGTGTATTAATATTTAAAACTAGGACTTATGTTTTAAAGGTTTAATAGGCTCACGATTTCATCCATTCTCAATTGTGAGAAAGCGAAAGAAAGAAAGAAAGAAAGAAAGAAAGAAAGAAAGAAAGAAGAAGAAAGAAAGAAAGAAAGAAAGAAAGAAAGAAAGAAAGAAAGAAAGAAAGAAAGAAAGAAAGAAGAAAGGAAGGGAGAGAGAAAGGAGAAAAATCTTGGAGATCCAGGCCCGTACGCGATCTCGGGGACGATTCAACCTCTACAACTTCGAGGCAAGTGTTTAATCTTGCTAAATAATTCAATTGTATATTTCATTTCATAATTTGTGGATAAAAGAATTGGATTTTGGGTAAATTTATCAAAACCTAAATTTTAGTTTCAATCTTGAAATGGATGTTTACATATGGGTTTAAGGGAGTAAAACTTGAGGAGATTAGATATAGGAGAAGATTTGATGTTGGGAACATATTTGGGTTGAGGAGATATGGTTGGAAGTGGTATAATTGGATTTTGGGAAATTTGGGGTTTTGGAGAAATAGCCCATTTCGTGTCTTTCGAAACTTGCCGAATCGATTCGCCCCTAGCGAATCGATTCGCCATGTTGCAGAAGCATCGGGTCTTTAGGGCCAAATCAATTTTCCCCTAGCGAATCGATTCAGTATGTAGCAGACTTACAGGTCTAGTTGGGCCGAATCGATTCACTGGGGCCGAATCAATTCGCTGTTGGAACCGAATCGATTCGGAGGGGCTGAATCGATTCAGAAATAGGGAAGTTTTGCTTAATTTTTCTATAATGAGTCTTAAATACCTTTCGGTTGGGTTTCTCGGGTTGGAACTCACATATATGATGTGAGAGATATGTTTGGAGTATTTTTTAGGGTTCTCACATGCTATGATTGTGGGGGCCTATCGTAGTAGCTTGGGATGATACAAAGGTATTGAAATTGACGTATCGAGGTAGTGGGAAACCTCATTAGGTATGGGAGTCCTATTTGGAGATCAGATGTGAGTTAATACATGAGGTGAGGTTGAGGATATTGGGAGGAACTTGTGGCATAATGTGAAATTTAGATGCCGACTATTATGTCAATTCCTTATAGCAATGGGATTCCATTTAGGATATGGTTAGGGGACCAAAGAGAGAGAAGTCGCTTATTCTTAGTGATGATTAACTCAAGGAATATGGTAATCATGTAAATGTGTAAGGTTCATCATGAGACATTGAACCGTAATCTAAAGTGAGGGTAAATTTAACTTGTTGTCGACAAATAGTTGTGAGTATACTTATAGTTGGACTAGTCTATACATATCGACGAGTGATTAACTATGGGATACCCCAATATGTATTGAGATCATAAAATAAATGTAGTTTTGAGCTTGAGGCTTATCAATTATTGAATTGGTGAATAATGATTGGAATTCAAATACTTGAAAGGATTCTGAAATGAATTGAGGGTTAAGATTGTGGCTTGAAGACTATTAGTTATGTGTATACCTATAGTCGGAATTATTATTAGATATATCGAAGTGTATTCTGATATTGATGGAATGAATAGTGATTTCTATATATGTTACACTTGGGAGTTATCATTAGGGAAAATGAATAAATAGGTGTCCAGTGAGGCACTGTATAAGAGAGAACGCTTTGAGTATATTTGCGTCGTAACCAGGGTTAGTATTACGAGAGTTGTATATATATCGCCAGCTTATGTTACTTGATGAATAATGATTGAAGATGGAGTATGCTTATATATATATATATATATATATATATATATATATATGTGACATCAATCACATCATATGTATAAATGTATATATATATATATATGTTGAAATGGTTATGTGAATATGAAACAAATGTATATTTCTTGTGTGATGATTTATACATATGATGTGATTGATGTCACATATATATATATATATATATATATATATATATATATATATATATATATATATATATATATATATATATTGTGATTGGTAAATATATATGTATATACACACCTCTCTAAATGCTATCATAGGAGAAGTTACGCGCATGAGGTGAAGTCCCCTGGCTAGTGAATGCAGGGTGAATATAGTCCTCGGCCATAGGACCGGTTATTATATGGTGTGATTATTATTTGCAGTGGGGTAATTCCAGGTGTGGTTATGACTCACTGTCAAAGGTATATGGCCGCTTCCCGATGTTATGCGATATAGGATGCCCAGGTTGTCTGATGTGATAGGCCCTAGAAGATGATAGCTATTTAGGGGCGCGCACAGTGGGGAAACCCGAACGTGCGGTCTTAGAATCGTTATATGTGTGTGATATAACTATTCTTGTTAAAGTGGAATATTATTGATGGCAAAGTATACATTATGTGTGTTATGTATACATGGTTATAGAAATCAATGATTGATTATATATATATATATATATATATATATATATATTACTTAGCAACAATTACAGTTATGTCGACCCAAGGTTTTAATTGAAATTCTATTTATGTTCTTAGATAGTAATTTATATCTAGGTAGTTGTAGTAATAGAATTTGTGTGGATGACATAATGGATCCCTACGATCGATATTGTCAAGGAGTAGTGTATCGGAGGGGTTCCTTGTTTGGATTTCGCTTTGCGAGACGCCCCACGCACGAAACGTAGTGCAATGTTGAAAGTGGAGATAAGTTATGTCCTTAAGTACTTGTATGAATTTTGTTTAGAGAATAATCTCTTACATTAAAGCTAAATGTTAATGTATGACGTATTAAAATTTATAATTGGTTTAAACTAATAATTGGAACCTAAGCCTATGAGGGCTTATTTGTGTATATTTATTTCTGTGAAATTAAAATGGAATGTATTTTTGGGGTGTGTTAGGATGGTAGGTCAAGCGGGTATGGACCGTGTGTAGGGTAAGTTAGGTTGTCCTTGTATGGGTAGGGTAACTTAATTAAGATTTCAGGACACGAGAGTTTGGGGTTTCATGAGAGTGCGACTCCACTTTAATTATGAAATATTGCATTTAGATTTATTATGCACGGTTAACACACTTGCTAAACATTTTTACACCTCGGGCTCTGACTCGTTTATATATCTCTCCTGCTATATGTATATATTATTACAGGTGTCCTACCGCATGGATGCCGGATGCTTTTCTATCCAGTGTCTAGGGATTCGTAACAGGTGCGGGCTGTTGCGGGATTCAGTTTGTAGTCACTTCCTATCTCTTTGTAAATCTAGATAGGACCCTTTTGTGTATCGGGTTTATACCCATGGGGGTTATTGTTAGCTATTTGTGTTTTTCTTCTTTATGGATGTTGTACTGTCTGTGACCCGACAGCTTATTCGGGTATATTTCCTTTGTAGGTACTCATTTCATTTTATTCTAGCATTTCTTTTTGTAACACCCCGCTTAAAATAATAACGGGTGGCCAGTCCTATACTATATTAAATCAGGAATTCCAGATGGTCCAGTCTCAACATCAACTGTCGGTACTATATAATATAGGACTAACTACCCGAAATCATATAAGCGAGATGTTATAAAAATTTAAAACTTGCAACATAACACAACCCAACACTACAAAATTTCTAATAAATAAGAGAGATGCAAGAAAGAACTATAAGAAATGAAAGGAATCACTATACATGAATATGCCATGAATAAATAAACCCGAATAAGCTGTCGGGTCACAGCAAATACAATAACTGAAATGGAAAGAATATAAACATATATATAAATATCCCTTGGGTATAAACCCGATATACAACATGAATCCTACCTAGAAATTTAAAGAAGTAGGAAGCGGCTACATGAAACATCCCGCAACAGTCCGCACCTGTAACGGCTCCCAAGACTCAGGATAGAAGGTCATCTGGCATCCATGCGGTAGGATACCTGTGGTAACATATATATATACAAGGAGGAGAGAAAGGTAAACGGGCCAGAGCCCCGAATGTGTAAAATATTAGCAAGTGTGTTAACCGTGCATAATAAATACCGGTGTACTTAAATTCATAAATAAGTGAGACCGCACTCTCGTGGAATCCCAACTCACCTCTCATCTAAAGGCGCGCACCTATTCGCGTCCTCGAATTTTAGTTAAATTACCCCCATTAATTTTAGGACAACCTAACTTATCAGGCCTAGCCTATATCCACGAGAGCTACCTTCCCGTCATAATCTAAGGATCCACCCATTTCTAAACCCACTAGATTATGATTTCAACAATTATGCCATAATAGGCTTAATGAATTCCGATTAATAATCTTATGAATTATAATTATCATAATTCCTAAAACATTACCCCTATACATATACATATATATATATATATACCTATATAGGCTAAAAATGTAAGAATTAATATACTTAATAATATGCATATGGAATATTGGCAAGACTTCTCTCTAATCCCAAAATTGTACTACGTTTCGTGCGTGGGGAGTCTCGCAAAGCGAAATCCAAACAAGGAACCGCCCCGTTACACTGCGTTTCGTGCGTGAGGTGTCTCGCAAAGCGAAATCCAAACAAGGAACCACCTCGTTACACTACTCCTGGGCAATGTCGATCCTAGAGATCCATAATCCTCAACATACAAGTTAATACTACCATTGCTACTAACTATAACTCCTAAAGAAAGAAAGAAAGAAAAGAAAAGAAAGAAAACAAATAAGATAAAATAAGAGAACCTCCAATAATATCCTTGGGATGATGTAACCGAAATTATACCTTATGTGCGATACATCAACCCCCATCGATCTAGTACACCATAATCATCTAGGATGTACTTCTTAAAAGTCCATATCCTTTCATCTATAGGATATATATAAATATATATATATAGGCATTTATTTCTAACCGTATATATATCATCATCAATCCAATAGCCAAGTGTACATACTACATATGATGTACAAGGCCATGCACATAATATACCCGGCTATATATATCGCCGAGAAACTGCATCAATGCTATCATCTTCCCAGTGCCCGGCTCACGTAGCAAAACTGGGGCCACCATGGTGGGACTAAACGACACCCATCTCGTGGTAAACTCACGCACACGACGTCCCGGGAAGCGGTCATAGCTCCAAACCGGCAATGAGACGAAACATACCCATCACGTCTCATCCCAAAATAAATATATATATATATATGGTAACACACGGGACGACTATGACCTGGGGAATATCCACACCCTGCTTTTCTAGCCAGGATGCTCACCCTCTACGCGCGCAACTTCCCAATGATAGCATGAGCGGGGTATGCTTAACCAATTAAATATATATATCATTTACATGCATAATATATAAAATCCATATGATCCAATCATATGATCAAATAATAAACCATCATATACGGTTTACATATCCATACCATGTATGTCCACAACATAAAGATATCCATATATCTATATACATACATTTATATATATATCAACACATATTTACATATCCTTATCTATATATATAAACTAATCCGCGTTCATGTGTATAATATATATATAACTGGCTATAAGTATACATAGTCCTCGATATACAAGCCGTCACTACCATTTCCATTAAATTTACCTTGATATGCGAATATAATTCCATACTTGAAACATATTCAATCATCTTCCTATGATGAGTAGTCTCCCAAAACCATATGTTTATATCTATACATATACATTCAACATTAGGGTTATCACCCAAGAATTTGTGTAGAAATCCATTACTACACCTTTCACCTCTAAATGTGAAAGTACATAATTATCTTTAGTACTATCTAACCATAGGCATTAACAGGACTTAATAGTTTAAAACCTCAATTTATTCCAACCTCATTTCAAGTATTGGAATCTCAACGGCCATATCCCCATAATTGCGTATAAACTATCCTAACTAGAATTTACGCTACCGCTTATCCTAGTCGATAGTACACCCCCAAGCTGTTTCCCACTTTTACCTATGGTTCAATTGTATTTTATGAATCCTTACTCCTATCGGGTTATCATTTATTCCTTAGTCTAAATATTTCTAAGGATAGGAGACCTCTCACTCTCTAAGAGTTCTCAACCTCAAACATATATATATATATATATATATATATATATATACCTTTATCTATAATTGGTAAATTCCAACCTCAAAGAGTTTTCCCCGATATCCATATGTAACTCCAATACGTACATAAGTACATTTCTCCCAAGTTACCCTAAGGAGTCCCCAAATCCCAATATGTGAGAAACTCCTTATAGGACTCCAAGAATATATCTTTTACATCCTAAGAGAAAGCCCCCAAATCAATAAACCCAACCAAAAAGGGTTTGAAATCACTATGGAGAAAATACTTCAAAATGCCCTGTTTCCGAATCGATTCGGCCTCCCAGGCGAATCGATTCGAGTCCAAAGACCTGGGCTTCTGCAATAGGCCGAATCGATTCGGCTTGGGGTCCGAATCGATTCGGTCAATGCAGACCTGCCAATTTTACCAAACCGAATCGATTCGCTAGAGGGGGCGAATCGATTCGGACGTGCAATTTTTGAAGGTTTCATCTGTTTCTTCAAAACCCACGAATTCTAAACCCTAAATTTCTCATTCCAACCCCCAATCCTTCATCAAATCATGATTTTAAGCCCATTAACCAACCCAAAGTTGATCCCAATCATTTCTATGTCATTAATTCTCAATTTAAACATTGATTTCAAGATTTAAACCTAAAATCTAGGTTTTGACATTAATACCCAAAAACCATTTCTTTACCCCACAATTTATGAAATGCAATACACAAATAGCTATTTAGCAAGATTAAACACTTGCCTCAGATTTGTAGAGGTTGGATCATCCTCGATGTCGCGGTTGGGTCGGAAATCCCAAGCTTTTTCTTCCTCTCTCTCTTCTTTTCCTTCTTCTTTCTTTCTTCCTTTTTCTTTCTCTCTTTCTCTATTTGAGAAGGCTTCATCCGTAAGCCTTAAATCCTTTAAAAACAACAAACCCAGTTTTAAATGTTAATACACACTTTAAATGACTCGTTTACTCCAATTCGAGCCAAAATAACTTAAAACATTCCGGAGCCGAAATAAAACCCAATGACAGTTATTTTGACTATCTCGACCCTTCCGGGATTGATGGTACCCTCAAAATCATCATCCGGAATACTTTAAAATATTTTCTATTTTTGGACTTAAATTCCCAAATTCTAAAATTCTCCAATTCAATTAAATTTTATCTTCCCAAAAATTTAATTTCTCAGTCTCCAAAATCGTGGGGTGTTACACTTTTATCATGGTACTTGTGTATATTTTACATTTGTTAGATATCTATATTGTTGGTTTGTTGTTCGTTGCATGTTTTATTTAATTTTTGGCACTCGCTTATATGATTCCAGGTAGTTAGCCTTATCTATTTATTGTATTGTCTGTTGGTGCTGAGACTGAGCCATCCGAGATTCCTGATTTAATGTAGTATAGGGTTGTCCACCCGTTATTACTTTAAGCGGGGTGTCACAATCCCTTGTTGGAGTTTTGGCACTGGTTTTATCTCTACCGTTTGAAGAGTGTTTGGGTTTACTTCTACATCCCACAAAGAAGAAGTTTGTTTGTTGTGACATACCCACTTGGAGAAAGGCTCCTTGTTCGGGTGGCGATGACCATAAAAAGTTTGATCGGTGAATTCCGAGACCGCAGTGGACCTTCATGGTTATTCGTTAGGCAGAGGTGTGTACAAGAAGAAGCGTCTGGGCTTGGACGGAGTCAAGTCAAGTGTTGTAAGTCTTTTTGTCTTGTACTTGTAAAACAATACTTACTGGATTTGAGGCTAGGGCCGTCCGAGGTTTTTTTTCCCGTTGTGGGTTTTTCCTCATACATCGCGGCGTAGTGGTTGTTTGTTTATTTTATCTTTTATAAATTCACATTAGATGCATGCTTAATTAAAAAGATAAAATTGGTTTAGTTAATTTGGGGCTAATTTAATTTGGGTAAAAATTAATTTAATTCTATTCATTAATTTTATTGGATAAAATTTGGTTTGGCCTAATTTGCAAATTGGATTAATTATGTGTTTGGCAAATTTTTAGGACTTGGATTGAATTAATTTGGTTTAAGTGAAAAATGCATTTCTTGTTGAATTTAATTTCACTTTGAGTTTTGTTTAATTTTAATTTGAAAGAAATTAAAATTTGTTGTTTGTGTGTGTTGTGTTGATCCATACTTATTCCGCATTTATAGGAAACTCATTTTGAAAAATCTAAAAATTGGGGGTCTCGCGTTTTCAAATTGGTGTCAGAGCGGGATCGCTAAATTATTGCGTCTACGATCCTTCAAAATATTTTTGACAAAAATGGAATTTTTCCCATTTTCAAAACTTCCTATTTTCGATGGTTCTAATTACGCATATTGGAAAGCACGTATGCATTCAGCACTTAGGTCTCTAGATGAGAGGGTTTGGTTGTCTGTCGTTAATGGGTGGTCCCCACCTACATATTTAGTTGAAAATGAATGTGTTCCCAAACCCACTGATAGATGGAATGAGAATGAATTTAAACTTGCAAACTATAATTCCCGAGGTTTAAATGCCTTATTTTGCGCAGTCACACCGGATGAATTCCGTTGCATTATGACGTGTGAAACCGCTAAAGGATCTTGGGATATTTTACAACTCACTCATGAAGAAACTAGTGTCGTAAAAGCTTCTAAACTCCAAAACCTCAGCACTCAATTTGAAACCATCAAAATGAATGAAAAAGAAACTTTTGATGACTTTTATGCTCGACTTTTCGATATAGTTAATTCACCTTTTAAGTTGGGAGAGAAAATACCCGACAACCGAGTTGTAAAGAAAATTTTAAGGTCCCTACCCGATAGATTTATTCCTAAGGTGACTGTGTTAAGTTCTTTACCTACTTTAGCCTCTACGAAATTAGAAGAGCTCGTAGGTGATTTACAAACCTATGAACTAGACATGATTCCCTGTAAAACTGAAAAGAAAATAGATAAGGGTGTTGCTTTGAAAGCCCGAAAGGAGGAAAAACAAGTAGTAGAGAGTGGAAGTGAGAGTGACTCGGAAGATATGGCTATGTTTGCTAGGAAGTTTCAAAATTTTCTTAAATTTAACAAAGATAAATTTAAAAATCATTTTAAAAATTTTGAAAATTCTAAGCATGACAAATCCGAGAAGATCCCTAAAACGTTTAATGAAAATTTAAATAGGGACGAGTCAAATAGGTGTTATGGTTATGAAGGGTATGGACATAGGGCAAAAGAGTTCCCCACTAAACTAAGGAGAGAGGGTAAGCAACCAATTTATTTTAATGCAACCCTTAGTGATAGTGATAAGGAAGAGGGATCCAATTCCCCTATTGAGCGCAACTTTACCGCGTTCATTTCTAGTTATGTAAGTGATAGTGAGGAATAATCCAATGATGACATCTTAATACATAATACTTCTAAGGCCTTTGTCTGTGAAGCTGTAAAAGATGATGGTAATGAGAGTGGAGAAGAAAGAGAGAGTGAAAATGAAGAAGAGGTTGATGTGAGTGAACTTTAATTTTCATTTCAAGAACTATATGAAGAATCTATTAAATTAAAAAGAGCAAATTTGAAGTTAGAAGTGAGTTTAAAGGAGCGTGCCAAGGTTGTCGATGAAAGTGCGTTAGTTGATGACCATAGGACACGGGAGAGAGCTCTTCGAGAGAAGCTTGAGTATGTAGAAGGCGAGAGAGATAGCCTTAAGGGATTAATGAAATCTTTGAAAAAGGAGATTCTCACGTTTGAAGATCGCAATGTTTTATTAGAGTCTCACACTATAGATTTAGAAAATAAACTAAAAGACTACAGTAAAGTCAAATTTGATTTTAAGTGTCGTTCGGCGAAATTAGATAAAATATTAGGAACGGTCCAAATAAAAAATGACACGTGTGGTTTAGGCTTCGATACTTGTAATGAATCAACTCATAAAGCCAAAACCATTGTTTTAGGAGAATCACCTAGGAAAGCCTTTAGAGGTCAATCCTTAGGTACCAGCTTTCAAGGTGTTTTTACTTGTTCACACTGTGGTCGAAAAGGTCATAATAAGAAAATTTGTTTTGATCTTACAAGATTTTCTAGAAAATCCCTACGTAAGGCAACCGAGGTAGCCAAGATTCCTATATCCCGAGATCGTCATTAATTTGGGTTAGGAGATCCGACTTGGTAGCTTTACGACATAGTATTTTTTATTCTCATTTACTTTCACACGATACCTCCCTTGCTAAATCCAAAGGTTGAATGTGTTAGTTTTTTGCATACTCTACCTTTTTGTGCTACATATTATATATCATTTCTAGATGTATGCATGTTTAGTCATTTTTTACTCATTGCTATATCTCATATCTCATGCTAGAATTATGATATTTGTTTATCTTTTGTATTATAGTTCTTTCATTTTAGTTTGCATTAAATAAAATATACAAAAATATTTTTGTTTATCATTTGTGTTTTTCCTTTTTAATACAAATGAGATTTTGTTTGTCTTTTGAGTAAATATTTTTATTTTTGGTTAAAAATGTCAAAAACTCAAAACGATTTTTGTTTTGTGTGTATTCTAGTTTGACACACTCTATGTGGCATATACTTGTGTTTGAATCCCTTCTTTTTCGCTTCCATGTGGCTAGAACTTTTGGTTAAGATTGTCAATCCCTAAAATGTTCTTTACCTGCTTACAAGGAGTAGTTGGATTTTGTGTTGTTATAATGGATTCTATTTTAATATGCCTCAATTCACACATGCACGAGCTCACTTGAAATTATAACTTCATATGTATATTTGAGCTTTGTGAGGTGTTCTCCTACCAATCTAGTCATCTACATATTATATGACCTAGGAGGACTAGTGCATATTAAAATCCGTTGCATGTGAGATTTGTGTGAGATATAAAAAAAAATATATATATATATATATATATATATATATGTGTGTGTGTGTGTGTGTGTGTGTGTGTGTGGTCTCCGAAAGGAAATATCATCCTTTGCGAGTAAGCCACCGTTTGCTTGGATCTAAAAGAAATACGTGGTCCAAAAGCCTAAAAGAATAATGGCATTAAAAGAAAATATTTGCCAAGGCCTATTTTTTTTAGTTGATTTATTTATTCAAAAGATTAAAATATATATGCTTATATTGAGGGAGTTTGGATGGTATATCAACGGTTTGCACAATGTCCGTTTGTCCTAGTTGTACTTTCAATGTCATGACTCTATTGGTTTGTAGAATCATCAAAATTCTAGGCTTGTATGCATTGTGTATGTTTGTTCATTGAGTTCAATTTATATTGTCACATGAGGTTATATTCAAATGTGATAAAGTTTGCAATCAAATGAGAACTCCGTGAACATATTTTAAGTGATTGGGTCTAAATTTAATTGTTACTAGTTCACACCCCTACACTTCCGTTTCCATATGACATATTTTTTCCATACTAGTGTGAAAGGCTTATTGTATTTTGTGTCATGCGTGGTATCTATACCTATATATATGTGCGTGTGCGTTAGTGATATTCATTATGTCTACTTATATATGGTATTTTTTCTTTGCCTTGCTTCCTAGTCCATGTATGCTTCTAATTAATAATTGGTATCTATCTTGTTGCATATTGTTTATTGATATCACATACTTAGTATCTTATGTATCACTTTAGTATCATTTTTTTTGCATCTTCATTGGTATACATTATTATTTGTATGGATTAGTTATGATTTTGTTACCCATATGCTTTCATGCTCTTATCACTCTAAGCTTCGTTTAAATTAGTTTTTATCCTTTGTCTATTCTTGAACAAAAAGGGGGAGAATGATAGGGGAGAAATGGTATCTAATCCTATTGTAATCGTATCTTAGTTTGAAAGATTTAACTTAGGGGGATACGTCTTTCTAAGTAGGTCATTTATTTGATAAAGGGAAGAATTAATTTAGGGGGAATATTTATTTTACATGCATTTAATATTCTCATTCCCTATGCAATGCTTAAGTGTGCAGGAATTTTTCTAAATGGAAACTTTCATCGGCAAAGATATTGATCCTTGGGTTTTGAGTGAAGCTGCGTAATTTTATTTTGGGGGGATATTTTTTTAAGTCTAGTAGAGCTTGACGGCCCTTTAGGATTTTTGTTTGGTTTTTGTCCCGGAATAGCCAAAGGGGGAGATTTGTAAGGACACAAGTCTCCGATTGAGTCTTAATGTAGTGTTGACACAATTCCAGACAAAAACATTTGAGTCATAGGATAGTGTTCAAGTGTATCCATCCAAGCATATGACGTGTTAGTTGAAGACGTAGCGGCCAAGATTATAAAGCTTCATCATATGCCGGGTTTATTGTGCCTCGTTTCTACGTCAACAACATTGGTTCCAATGCTCCTAAGGTATGACTCCATTTTATATATATAGGAGCTTGGAAATTTATTGGGTGTATTTTATAAAGTTTTTATAAAATAGTTTTAACGACTTTGATTTACTCAGAAAATATTTTTTAGAACTTTAAAATAAAGTTTATGGGCTTAAAATCGAATTTTGTTCATTCTGGGACTTCGTTCGATATTGTCGTTCGAATGAGTTTATCGTTCGAACGAGTTTGCCAATGAATTTTTCCCATTTAATTCCAAATGAAAAGGTTCAAGTTTTGAGTGTTTTTTTTTCAAGAAAAATCCATAAACAGTTTTGTTTACACCCATCTATTTAATTTTATCCAAGTTCCTTGATATATATCCTTGCTTGGATTTTTGGCACCGGTTTTATCTCTACCAATTGAAGAGTGTTTGGGTTTACTTCTACATCCCACAAAGAATAAGTTTATTTGCTGTGACATACCCACTTGGAGAAAGGCTCCTTGTTCGGGTGGCGGTGACCATAAAAAGTCTGATCGGTGGATTTCGAGACCACAGGGGACCTCTGTGGTTATTCGCTAGGCATAGGTGTGTACAATAAGAAGCATCGGGGCTTGGACGGAGTCAAGTCGAGTGTTGTAAGTCTTTTTATCTTGTACTTATAAAACCATACTTAGTGGATTTGAGGCTAGGGCCTTCCGAGTTTTTTTCTCGTTATGGATTTTTCCTCGTAAATCGTTGCGTAGTGGTTGTTTGTTTATTTTATCTTTTACAAATTCACATTAGAGGCATGCTTAGGTAAAAATATAAAATTGGTTTAGTTAATTTGGGGCTAATTTAATTTGGGTAAAAATTAATTTAATTCAAGTCATTAATTTTATTGGATAAAATTTTGTTTGGCCTAATTTGCAAATTGGATTAATTACGTGTTAGGCAAATTTTTAGGACTTGGATTGAATTAATTTGGTTTAAGTGAAAAATATATTTCTTGTTGAATTTATTTTCACTTTGAGTTTTGTTTAATTTTAATTTGAAAGAAATTAAAATTTGTTGTTTGTGTGTGTTGTGTTGATCCATCCTTATTCCGCATTTATAGGAAACTCATTTTGAAAAATCTAAAAATTGGGGGTCTGTACCTCCAAGCAATTCTCCAAATAAATATGTACAGCTTCTCCAAACACTATTTACTGAAAAGTTAGTCAACGCACGAGGTCAGTGCCCCGAGCATGAATACACACTACTCCCCTCAAATAGGATTCGTAAACCCAGACAGTAGAATTATACGCAATAAATATAACAATATAGTATTTTAAATTAAACGAGATGATTAATCGCCATAAATATAAATCACTAACTACTCGCAGAGATCCCCTATTTAAAAAGGCACACCAATATGATTTTAAATTCCCAAGTCCCGCGATTTTAATTTACTATTAATTAACCCAAATTACCAACTTTCTCAATTATTTATGTTCTTACTTCAATAATTATTAGGTATGGCGATCCTCCAGCCACGAGTGATAATTCACCAAAATTCATTATAGTGGTCCTCCCGCCACGGGTGATAATTCACCAAAAAATGTCACACTTCCCCTTGTCAATAGCCAGCCGAATCCGTTTAAACTGTCGATCCCCCGCAATATGACAAGGTTCCAACACACGACATGGCATAAATTGCCCAAGCAGACTGGTTTAAACTGTCGGTTCCTGACACATTATGTCGCCATAAATTTTAATACCCGATTTTATCTTAGGCATTAATTCTCAATTTCTCAATTTATAAATCAGCCCACCCTTTTAATCGATGTAAGATCCTCAAAATACCCCTTAGTCCCATACCTAGGGGTCCCCAAGTTATCAATACGTCCTACCCTATGTATAGGGTGAATTTCTAACATAAACCTCAACCTAGTCTCATGCCTAAACTAGCGTAACGACGATAAAGTAAAAAAATCAGCCCACCCTCGACATAATAAATACGTAATAATCTACCCTCACTAGTCCCATACCTAGAAGGCGTAAATTATCAAAAGGCCTACCCACTAGTCCCATACCTTTAAAGCATCCTAAAATATAGGGAGAGAAAATATACCCAAGAACCAGTCGTCACAATGGCAAATTAATAATACCAACAAGTCACATAAACAAACACAATTAATCAACGTATAAAACTACACATGCTAGTTCAATTGAATTAAATATTAATTTAATTATCACAACGTCAAAATATCCAATTATTCTCATTTAATTATATCAAATTAAATATACCGAGTTTTCATCGTTTATACATCAAAACCAAATTTCATCATCTCTATATAAATTACATGAGTTATACGCCCCCAACTTTATTTATTTCAAAACTAGGGTTTTTCTACATGCAACCTACACCCACCAAACCTAAAATCCACTCATGAATCCTACGTACGCAATGATTATGAATGATATTCATGTTAAAAGATTTCATAAAAACAGCCCCAAACTTTAGTGTTCACTTTCTCTAATTAAATTGTTAATTGATGTTAAGAAAACATTTAATTAATGTTTAGGCAACAGTCAAAACGCATGATACTAAAGGAAAAGAATAGAGTATTCATGCCTGAAATTAGTTGAATGAAAATCTGAGTAGAAGGTTGAACTCTTCTTAAGCAAATACCAATTGAATCTTCAAAACCTATGAAAGTAGGGGGTAGGGATTGAAGATGAGAGAAATATGTTTTGGAAAAGCTGTCTAGAGAAAATTTGAGAGAAAAAGTAATTTTCGAAGTCCCATCCCCGTTTCTGTTTAGTATATAAAGGATTTAAGAGTTAAAACACAATTAGGAGACTCCCATCCATAAACCACCTCTATCGTTCGAACGAGCACGCATGTCATTCGAACCACAATGTGAAGTTGTTCGAACGACAGAGCATGTCGTTCGAACGAGCACCACAATTCCCAAAATTAAATCTTTTAAAAATCCGACTTTATAATCTGACAAAATATTTTAGCTTAACAAATATGCACCTGCCAGTTAAATAATTTAAATAAAAAATTAATAACCTTTTATGAAAGACCTGAATTAATTCCCGATTGAAAGATTTACAAATAATACCAAGTTAAATCCTTAAAGGACGGAAACTCCCAAAACTTTATTTTACTCCAAATTAATTAAAAGTCAATTAATTAAAACTCGGGGTGTTACATACTTCCCCACTAGCAAAGAATTTCATCCTCGAAATTAGACGAAGCATACACATCAAACGCGTAAATCCTACAAAAGAAAAATAAGGCTCGCATATGCCTACCCATAGCATGCCATAATTGGGTACCCATACACCCAATTCTATGCTCACCTACCCCACGAACAACAAAATATTATATATATATTTACTATACACATATGCATAGCTATAAAAATAACAGCGTTCCACATGCTCTCAAAAATCCCCCACTCGATCCTATCTTCGAAAGTCATAGAAATGCTAACCTTCTCAATTTAAATCTCAACACCAAAAATCGATACATACTATACCTTATATCCAAAATAATCGTCGTCTCCATAATCCATTATAAGGATCCTCACATTAAGCTTACTAATTCTAAACCCAATGCCTACAACGTCCTTAGCACTAAACTTCATATCTCCAAGAAACACATCTAACATG
This sequence comes from Sambucus nigra, assembly GCA_949130495.1. Taxonomy (NCBI): domain Eukaryota; kingdom Viridiplantae; phylum Streptophyta; class Magnoliopsida; order Dipsacales; family Adoxaceae; genus Sambucus; species Sambucus nigra. The sequence continues at coordinate 402,016,891 of OX422211.1, forward strand.
TATGCTAGACCCTCTACCTTAAGGAGTACGAATCAACAAAGGGAATCAAAGATCGGCAATGCGGAAGCTAAATAGACTAATAACCTACGAGACCTAAGACCATGCTCTAATACCATATGTCACACCCTGCCTAATTCTGGTGTCGGTCGCCACCAAAACTAAGTCGGGCGTGAGTAAATAAATACCATTCTTAGCATGAGATAGATATGAGACATATAAAATTAATCCACAAGATAGTGATATTAATCCCAAAAGATAAGCCTTCCAACTAAGCGATAAAAGATCCATATCCATGCTAAACTCAAAGAAATTCCAATCTCTAATAATATGATATTGAATAATCTCCAAATGAATACAATGAAATAACTAAACAAAACCTATACAACTTTGGAACTGAATGGCCGATTCATAATCATAAACTGAGTCTCAATACAAGTGCGAAGGAATAGAAAATTAAACTAAATCAATATGCATAAGGTAGAGCCACTCCAACTGGACCTCAAAAAATTCACCAAATAAATCTATGCAGCTTCTCCAAATACTATTTCCTACAAAGTTAGTCAACACACGAGGTCAGAACCCCGAGCATGAATACACACTACTCCCCTCAAATAGGGTTCGTGAACCCAATAGCAGTATACGCAATATATATCACAATATAGTATTTTAAATTAAACGAGATAATTAATCGCGATAAATATAAATCACTAACTACCCGCAGAGATCCCCTATTTAAAAAGGCACACCAATATGATTTTAAATTCCCAAGTCCCACGATGTTAATTTACTATTAATTAACCCAAATTACCAACTTTCTCAGTTATTTATGTTCTTACTTCAATAATTATTAGGTATGGCGGTCCTCCCACCGTGGGTGATAATTCACCAAAATTCATTATAGCGGTCCTCCCGCCACGAGTGATAATTCACCTAAAAATGTCACACTTTCCCTTGTCAATAGCCAGCCGAATAGGTTTAAACTGTCAATCTCCCGCAATATGAAAAGGTTTCAACACACGACATGACATAAATTGCTCAAGCTGACCCGTCTAAACTATCGGTCCCGACACATTATGTCGCCAGAAATTTTAATACCCGTTTTTATCTCAGGCATTAAATCTCAATTTCTCAATTTATATATCACCCCACCCTTTTAATCGATGTGAGATCCTTAAAATACCCCTTAGTCCCATACCTAAGGGTCCCCAAGTTATAAATACGTCTTACCCTATGTATAGGATGAATTTCTAACATAAACCTTAACCTAGTCTCATGACTAGATTAGCATAGTGACGATAAAGTAACAAAAATCTACCCACCCCCGACATAATAAAGTCGTAATAATCTACCCCCACTAGTCCCATGCCTAGAATCAATAAATCATCAAAAGGCCTACCCACTAGTCCCATACCTAGAAGGCATCCTAAAATATAGGGAGAGAAAAATACCTAACAACCCGTCGTCACAATGGCAAATTAATAATACCAACAAGTCACATAAACAAACATAATTAATCAACGTATAAAACTACGCATGCTAGTCCAATTCAATTAAATCTTAATTTAATTATCATAACGTCAAAATATCCAATTAATCTCATTTAATTATATCAAATTAAATATACCAAGTTTTCATCGTTTATACATCAAAACCAAATTTCATCATCTCTATAAAAATTACATGAGTTATACTCCCCCAACTTTATTTAGTTGAAAACTAGGGTTTTTCTACATGCAACCTACACCCCCCCAAACCTAAAATTCACTCATGAATCCTACGTACCTAAAGGTTATGAATGTTATTCATATTAAAAGATTTCATAAAAACATCCCCAAACTTTAGTGTTCACTTTCTCTAATTAAATTGTTAATTGATTTTAAGAAAACATTGAATTAATGTTTAGGCAACACTTAAAATGCATAATACTAAAGAAAAAGAATAGAGCATTCATGCCTGAAATTAGTTGATTGAAAACCTGAACAGAAGGTTGAACTCTTCTTAAGCAAACACCAATTGAATCTTCAAAACTTATAAAAAGTAGGGGCTAGGGGTTAAAGATGAGAGAAATGTTTTTTGGAAAATCTTTCTGGAGAAAGTTTGAGAGAAAAGTGATCTTCGAAGTCTCGGCCCCATTTCTGTTTAGTATATAAAGGGTTTAAGAGTTAAAACACAATTAGGAGACTCCCATCCATAAGTCGCCTCTGTCGTTCGAACGAGCACGCCTGTCGTTCGAACATCAATGCGACGTCATTCGAACGATAGGGCATGTCGTTCAAACGAGCCCCACAATTCCCAAAATTAAATCTTTTAAAAATTTGACTTTATCATCTGACAAAATATTTTAGCTGAACAAATACGCACCTGCCAGTTAAATAATTTAAATAAAAGCCTTATAACCTTTTATAAAAGACCCGAATTAATTCCCGATTGAAAGATTTACAAATAATACCAAGTTAAATCCTTAAAGGCTAGAAACTCCCAAAACTTTATTTTACTCCAAATTAATTAAAGTTATTTAATTTAAACTCGGGGTGTTATAGTTTTAGGCATTACGACACTTGATTTTCTGGAAATACTGTGAACATGGCAAAAAAACCCAAAAATCAGTCGAGCCGCTAAAGAAATTCCTCCCTCAACAGCTGTGAGTATGGGCGATCTGCAGGGAATCCTAATGAGTTTGGATAGAGGCCAAGAGGCTATGCAAGACAACATAAAGAAACCGACACAAAGGTTTTTAAATGGGCAAAACAAATTTGAATTGAACTTGGTTATCCCAACAGATGGTGAGAATTATGATAAAAGACGAGAGATGCCACCTCCAACCCCATACAAGAATAGGAGGCAGGTTCATTACGAAAGAAGATCCAAAAATTCCAAGAGATTAGATTTGGACTTACAAGGCAAAGGTAGCACGTAATACCCGCCCCTTTTTATTTTTACTCGTCATCTTGTTGTCGTCGAATTATTCAAAATATTAATTTGTTGCATTCTATTTTCAAGTCGCATGAATGGTTTTATATTCTTATTACTTAAATTAAAAGGAAATAATTTTATTTGACACAACGTAATTTAGAAAATCGAGTTATAAGTTGTACAATTAAAAGCACGTAATTGCGTCCGACGTGTAAAACTGCAAACATGCGTAATTTTTGTAGAAGGCTAATTAAAATCAAAAAAAATTATTTGACCACATTTTTCAACATCTAAAAAAATATATATTAAGCCCATGAAAATAAAAGAAAAGAAAAAAAAATAATAATAATAATAACAAATTTTTCGGGGGGGGCGGTTGACATATATCCAGCAACTCCACCTTGTTTTATGCCTTTTGTTCCCACTTTATTTCGAATTATTTTTGGGTTTGTCCCACTCCTTTATTAATACCTTGGTTGAAGAGATTTTGGCTCATTATGTGTGGGGTAATGTATCACATGGGCTTGTTGGCTTGTGTGAGTTAGAAATAAATTATAAGGGTGGTGGCCTTAAACTTCATTATTCCTTTCCCATCAGATTTATCCTCTTTTCTCTCACTCCTTTGAGCTCCACAAAGCTTAGAGTTCTGACCAAAATCATACCTAAACTTCACATCCCTCAAATACCCACTAAACCACCCTTAAAGAAGCCCAAAAACATCTCAAAATAACCATTCAATGCTTTGGAGCTTGTAGTTTTGGGAACTAATACTTTGGAGCTTGTAGTTAGAGTTCTTGTAGCTTTTCTTGGAGAAAGTTTGGTCTTATTTATTCTTTATTATCATCCAACTATATTATCCAAGTAGGGTTCTCCTCTAAACTCTTTTTTTTTAAACTTAAATTCATGTGTAGAAGTAGATAATTTCATGCTAAAATGATGAAGTATTTTGACTATTTTTCTTTGTTGAAAATTATTATTCATGCTAGAAACTTGTCTTGAAATTGAAATAATTATATTTGATGTTGTTAAGTTTCAAATGGGCAATCATGGCATGAAATCTTGAGAAATTAAGTAGGTTGAAAGACTACACAATTATGAGCATGTTAGTGGCATATTACGGGATTTCTTAGGTAGAAATCCATGTTTCATGTTGAAAGATGATTTAAAATGACTTTAAGAATATTTCATGTTGCTAAAGTTATTTTAATGATCATTCATGGCTTCAAAATTGAAGGATAAAGTTAGTAATGAAATACTACATAAACCTGACATGAATAGTGGCATATTAAGGGATTTCTTAAGTAGAAATCCGTGTATCGTGAATACTATGTTGAAGTAATTGGTAGAATTAATTTTTAAAATGACTAAAGTATGAATATGTTTGTTTTAAGATGTTTTAAGGAAATTACAAAATGCAGTCCCTGAATTGTTAAATTCACAACTTGGTATTCAAAGGCATAAACATGATTAGAATACCCATTTAATTTAAAATAAAGTCTATTTATGAAATCTGGAAATAATTACGAAATAAATGTTGGAAATAACCATAAATATACTTTGAGAAGTTATAAATATGTTTTTGGTGAAATTAGTGTGTTTAAACCCATTTAAAATGATAACATTTGTGTAAAACCAATAGTAGTGGTATTGTCGTAAATACAGTGAATAGTATGCTGTCAAGAATTTATTTTGCACTTAAATGTATTAAGTGAGTTTGATAAAAAGAGATTAATGATACATTTTTGCTAAATAAAAATAATGAGTTTCATAGAAATGATATTTGAAGATGGTGTTGCATTTATGGCCTCCTCGACCGAGTTTAATTAAAGAAATTAAGAAAGTGATAAATAATAAAGTGTGACACAAGTGAAAGTGAAAAGAATAATGAACTTGGAAAATGATGAGAATAATGAAATATATGAAATGTGATAAATGTGAAATACCTGGAAAATATAAGAAGGGATACTTGAATGATACCAAGAATTAAGCAGCGCATGACGTCTCTAGTGGTGAAAGACTCCAAAGCCTGTACACAAGAACATATGGCAACTGGAGACCGATGGTGTGGAGCCCGTGAAGTCCAGAATTGAAGGCTAGACTCTAAGGCAAAGATTGATAAATCTTGCAATGAATAAAGAATGATAATATTCTTAAGTTAAAGTTACTTAAGTCAATGAATTGTTAAGGACTAATGTTCAATTAAATAAGTTTCTAACACGAGACATGAAATGGCTTAAGTGTGAGTTTAGGCACCTAGCCCGGGTGCATTGCATATAGTTGCATTCATTTGCATAAATTTAATAAATTGTTTTCTTGAAATATTAAAAGATACTGTATAAGTATAGTATTTTAGTACAAAATTATTACTTAGTATCTCCCACCCTACTGGGCATTCCACTCATACCTACTTTCCAAAACCCACAGGTACTTCAGGTAAGTACGGGAATGTTCGTATCGGTAAGATTCCCGAGAGTTCCGGATGTTGTTAGAGCTCTGATGACTGCTTATTCCTTAGCGGTGATATTTGACATTTGAGATTTAACTTTGTATCAGTTGTACTATTTAAATTCGGACTTGAACTTGGAACTTTGGTCTGTAATAACAAGGTCATTTTATGTATTAATTATGTTTGAATGGTATTTTAAAATGATGCTTCCACAAAATGATTAAACGTGGTTTTTCAATATAATGGAATTTAATTAATGTTGAATAATTGGATAATAAATGGTTTTTCTTCAATGTGATAATTTTAATAAAAAAAATTAAATAAATTAAAAGTAATTTCATCCTCCCCATTGGCACCTCAAACTTGGAAGCGGGTTAAGCACGACGTTTACCCTAATTCTAGTTTGGGGCGTCACATAGCAGATCCAAATACTCTGAATCGGGTCGGGATGACAGATCTCGTCATCTAGGGGAAACCTCCACCATCAGATCAAGGGGATATAATGACGAGCATACCTATTCCTTGGAACGTCCAACTGTTCTGGGAAGACTAAGCAGGAATTTCGCATTTGATCGATGGTCCCAAGAGCTGTAAGGGCACACCAATATAGAGAGCCTAGAGAATGCAGATAGGATCCAATATGGTCTAAGAAAAAAAGGTTTGAGTGCTCAACCAGGTCAAGACCAAGTGAGTGAGGTCGGCAAAGGCCAAGAAAACTTCCCAAGAAGAGAGTTGGGACGAGGCCAAGAAGGAAAATCGTTGCAGTAAAGGCCAAGAAAGAAGATCAACCCTAGGAAGGGTTTACTCAATGGTTGGAAGATCAACTAGAACCCCTTGCAGAGGGGTTTCATTCAAGGATCAACACTCACAACTACAGTGGTGGGTTATTCAACCCCCACTAGATTCAAGCCACCAGGTATCACTCCTAAGTATGATGGGAAATAAGATTCGATGTTACACGTGGAGCAGTACCAGGCGACTTCAAATATTTATTCTGTCTCTGATAAATTGCGTTGTAAGGATTTTTCTAGCACTATCACAGGGTCACCTCAAGTATGGTATAACGGCTTGCCAAGAGGAAAGATCGTAACTTTTCAGTAGTTAGCTGACCTCTTTGTCAATAATTTTTATTTCGATAAAAATCCAGGAAAAAGATTGTGTCACATGTTAAGCGTCTGTTAAAAGGAAAATGATACGAAAAGGGAGTTCATCACGCGATTCAACACATAGAAGCTTGAAGTGATTGATTATGACGAAAAAATGTCCATCACCGCTATCATGAGCAGTCTATTGCTTGGAAAATTATACTGGGCACTAACTAAAGAGCGACCAAGCATAATGGTGGAGCTCCTTTCTAAGGCAGGAAAAATTATAAACGTTGAAATGGCTATGGCAGCAAATCTAGCCATGCCAGATTTGAGGCTGGAAAGAGCTCTATTAAATGTGACACCAGCTTATTCTAATAACGAGTGGCCAATCATCTACTAAAATAAAATGGGAACTGGTTCATTCTTAACATCACTGTCAAAAACTAAAATAATTACTAATAACCTATTAAGCCGGATATCAAATTTTAAAAAACATATTAACCTGCTTTATTAAAAACATTTCGTCATAAATGTAAACATCCACCATAATAAAATAACAACGAGTACTGATGGCATAAATATATAAATAGAGTGACAGAATAACTCTAGGTAAATATCCAAGTACAATCAACTAACTCATAAATGAAATAAAATAACTAAGTCTAAAAATGAAAGCTATCCAACTGTGGGCGACATACCCGAAATAAAGATTGAAATAAACATCCTAACTAGATAAAACAAATAGAGGAATCTTAGCAAACCCTACAAGCACCCACAGTTGCTACATCATCGTCTAACTAGAAGGGCAAGCTAACCCTGGCATCCATGTGGCTGAGCCCCTAAAAAGTGCAACAACCCAGGTTTTTGAGTGACTATTTTATACTATTTTGCCTAATGGGCTAATTTTTATAAAATAGGGAATGTTGGAGTAAATATTTTTCCCGTGAGACTTAGGGATAATATTTACTATGTTTTGACTATTTACCGTTATGAGAAGGTGAATAGTGTTATATTGTGTATTTTGCGTCGTTATATGTAAAACGACGGTTATGACCTATATTTAAATTTGGGTATAATTAATGAATTTAAAATGGAATTGGAACACAAAAATAGTTCACACTTTCCCGAATACCAAAATAGGGGGTGCGGTCGTTTTTAGAACAGTCGAGATAGTCGAGCTGAGTGCCCAGTTGTAATTTTTGGAGATTTAGGCATTTTTAAGGGGTTATGACTCAATTAAGTGGTTACGAGTCATTTTAGTGGTGTATTAGTAATTAAGAGGGCATTTGTATTTTAAGACCCGTATAAGTCCCCCACCCCTTTTTCTTTCTTCATTTGTGTTAGAAGCCAAAAGAGAGAGAGAGAAGAGAGAGTTGGGAGAAAATGGGAGAAAAGAGAGAGAAGAAAGATTTGGGCCGGAATCCGTCGCTACCGGAGGTGTTCCGAGACTACGAACCTCGAGGCAAGTTTCTTACTTGCTAGATATTGATTTAATGTGATAAATTGCATGTATAGTTAGGTTTTGGAGATTTAACCCATAAATGGGTATTTGTTGATTTTGATGATTAAACCCTTAAATCCTAGTTTTTAATTTGATTTGAGGATATATATTTAGTTGTAAATGGTGTAGGAATGATTTGGTAGAATTAGATGTTGTTGATGTTGGGTAAAAGCAAAGAATGGAGGTTTTGGGATTTTAGGGTTTATGTAACCCGTCGCCCAAACTGGGCAAAATCTCAGGACCGAATCGATTCGGCCTTATGGGCGAATCGATTCGGATAAGGAGAGGGTTACAGGTCTTGTAGACCGAATCGATTCGGATTTAAAGCGAATCGATTCGGCAATTGCAGAAGGTCGGTTTTTGCTCACCGAATCGATTCGGCTGTCTAGCGAATCGATTCGGTTCCCCTGTTTTTGTGAGATTTTCTTATTTTGATTTTTAGCCCTTTTTCTTTTAAGTCCAAGGTTTAGGAACCTTCCTTTGGGAAGTAATTAAGAGTCCTAGAGGGTGGTTTTGGATAGACTAATGCCCTAGGATTTAATGGGATATTTAGGCTTACCCGAGGGATAAGTTGCGTAGGTTGATATCCGTGATTTAGGAAATTAACCTAGAGATGAAATGGGAAGTTAAAATATTATGTTGAGCTTTTGGGAGACACTCCATTATGGAGACTCACTTTGAGGGTTTATGAACTATATAAACTATTCGAGGCTATTTTGAGGTTAGTGGCACTTTGGGTCTTAGGTCATTAATAAAATATGACTTAATAAGAATGAAATGCACCTTCTAAGACTTGGTGCTAAATGGCTAAATGGATGATTTTTGGAAATGTAAAATATGAGTTTTCAAATATGGAAAAAGTAATGTTTTTCATAAATGTTAATTTATGGATACACACCTCTCTAAATCGCTATCATAAGGGAAGTTGCGCGCGTTGTGGTGAAGCCCCCTGGCTAATGATGCAGGGTGGATATAGCCCCTAGGCCATGTGAGCGTTTGTTTATATATATTTTCTGCGCTGGTTAGGAGATTCCGGGTGTGGTCTTGACTATCCCGCAGGCACATGGTCGCTTCCCGACGTTTCGATAGGATCCCAGGTTGTCTTGGAGGCCCTGGAAGATGATAGCCATTTAGGGGCGCGCACAGTGGGGAAACCCGGACGGGCGGTCTTAGATTGCGTTATATATATATGATATATAACTATGATTCAATAATGTGGGACATTATTGGTTATTAAATCATTTTATGATAATAAAATGGCTTTAATTTACATTTCCCGGATAGAAGAAGGGAAATGGGATGATAAATACATTTTCCGGATGGAAGAAGGAAAATGGATGATATGATATGAAAGTAAAGCATTTTTATGATAATAAAACTTGCTTTAAATTATGTATTTTCCTGGATAGAAGAAAGGAAATAAAATTTGGTAAAGAAGTTTTGAAATGAGATTGATTGGTAAACATTTGATAAAATGAATTTACCATATATGTATATTCCTAAATAAAGAATTAGGAATTGGGCCACTAGATGATGGTTGGGTTTACTTTTATATTCTTGAGTAGCTGTAGTTGTGACCTCCCACACTTATGCACACACATGTACTTAGTTATTATTTCGTGCTTAGGGTCTAAGGGATCTCGACGATCAACCTTGCCTAAGTAGTAGTGTATCGGGGGGGTTCCTTGTTTGGATTTCGCTTTGCGAGACACCCCACGCACGAATAGGGCATAGTGTTGAGAATGGGGAAAAGTTAGCCCTTAGTACTTAGGGTTAACTAGAACATCTCACGATATTGCGTTAGGTTGCTGCTAGATTGAGAGGTGAAGAATATTATTGTTATCTGCGAGAGAATTACGCACTTAACTGTCATGCATTTTAGTCACATGGTAATCATATCAAACCCGGCCCTGACCGGTTTCTATATTTCCTTGTTTCTGCATATTCCTTGCCGTTACAGGTGCTCTTCCGCAAGGACACCCGTGTTTACATTTCCATTTCCAGTTGTCAGGGAGCTACGGCATATTGCGGATGTTGTAGGATACTTGTAGTAGACGCTCCCCTCTATTGTACTCTAGTTATGTTCAGTACATTTATTCGGGCGTGTTTGCCCAAGGTATAGCACTCATTCATTTTATTGTAAATATTGAATTATAATACTTAATATATTATTTGTATTGGTCTGTGCACCGACAGCTTATTCGGTGATTATTTATTGTATTGTCATACTTTATTCATCGATTTTTGATACCCACCGTTTTTACAAATGGGATTGTCTAAGTGTTTCTCTTTTACTTTTAAATTTTTTTGTATATGACAATCTGTTTTCTAAAATGATTGGTGGTTATCTCATACTATTATTTTAATCGACAGTGATGCTAAGAATGGACCATCTATGATTCCTGTAATTATTGGAGTATTGGGCTGGCCACCTATTATTGTAGTAGGCGGGTTGTCACAGATGGTATCAGAACATTAGGTTCTAGAGTCCTTAGGAATCTGTGCGGATCTTTTACGTCTTCTGCGTCTCTCTCTGTTTGATGTAGAGCCTTAGGAATAAGGTCGTTGAATTCTCTTGTGAGATTTCGTTCTCCTGCTATGGTATGAGAACCCCGAAGATCTTCTACACGTTCGTGTGAGGCTTGTAAGTCGTTAGATGAAGGGGCGTTGAGGAAGGCCATTGTGAAGGCATCATGGGATGGGATTTCTATAAGTTGTAGGCTGTGGTCGGGAATAAGGGCCACTTTGGAGGTCTCTTCCTTTTTAGCATTATTTTATAATGCTGCCGTGACTACTAAGTACAGTGACAATAGTTCTCCCGAGTACCGTTGTCGGTAGAGAGTGGTACTATGCTTGGGACTCCAAGCAATGTCAATTCGGAGTTAAGAGGTTCTTTATTAGGACCACATGTTGAAGTTCGATTGGATAGAGGAAGTGTAACCTCGTTCGGTGGAAGTATAAGGCCCGATAGTTTGGCCTAGAGTTGGGTATAGGAGTGCCCAGGTGCGAGGATTTGAGGAAAACCTTTAACCCTTAGGAGTAAGGTTGAAGTGGCGGATATGATAGTCGCCTCTTTATGGTAGGGCAGAATGTTTTGCCCATAGAGAGTGACTTTCAGTGGAAATGCTAGGCTCGTAAGTAAGTGTTGGAAACACTTTTGGAGAAGCAGTGTTCATGAGACCCCATTGGTGGACATCCACCCGGGGAAGACTCGTGGAGCTAAGGTTGGGGAAGCTGGTAGAATGTTCTCCTTGCTGAAGAAGTCAAGGGAACTATGCGTTCTGATCTTGTCGATTGAAGATAACCGGCAAGAATGGGACTCCTTGTTGAGTCATTGATGGAAGTAGTTTGGTTCGGGTAAGACTAGAATGTCGTGTCTTAGAACTATCGGTAGCAGCCAAGGAGGTTGGCTAGTATGTTGGTGGGACTTTCTAACTAGGGTGTGAGTAGTGCATTCCTTAGGTAAGATGGGAGTAGTTTGGTGTTAGCCCTAGATTCGGGTGCGTATATCGAGCTTGTGATGGTATCGGTACATATTTTTATATATACTAAGTATATTTATATAGCTTCCATGATAGGGGAGTTCTATATTTTCCTTCTCACTCGTTATGGGGCGAGTGGTGATATATGTGGTACGTGCTACTTGTATTATATATTATACGAGTAAAGATATTCTTAGATTGGTTGGGGGTGATAGCAAGCGAATATATCGCGAGGCTATCCTAGTTCTAGTTCTAGGAGGAGGACTAGTTGTTCTATAATATCTCTCCTGGATACGGGTTGAGACTTTATAGAGGTGGTTTACGATGTGTAGATAGTTTTCCTTTATTTTTATTTTTATTTTATTCTTTTTGCTTGCTTGTTTGCTTTGCTTGTGTATGCTATTGCCTTATCTCCATGACTGGCTAGTTAAGGTGACTGTGTGGAGGGGTTCCTTGTTTGGATTTCGCTTCGACGAGATGCTCCACGCATGAACCTTAACGACGTTGGGAGTGGAGAGATGTGCATTTTCTTTTCTGTTCTTTTCTTCTTTCTTTTCTTTTCTGTTGGTTAAGTGCTGGGTTGGAAGGTTTAGCCAAGAATCACGTATATGAGTGATTAAGGGCTAAGTTGATGTGCGATATATGAGCACTATGATAGTTTTCCTCTAAATCGATGTGGGGAAGACTATGATGATGAAAGTCCAATAGAGACTTATGGTTGTGCCTTAATGAGAAGGCCATTTGTGTAGAGGTATAGGTGTATCTTGGAGTAGAGTAGTGGTGGCACCTTACTGAAAGTAAATGCCTCGGTCGATAGTTATGGTAGGACGTAGAAGTATATATGTATTAGTAGAGTTTAGAGTTAGAATTCCGTCGATCCCGATCATGTGTCTTCGACCGTTACTTCTCGACGACTGACAATGCGAGGTAGTAGTGTAACGGGAGGGTTCCTTGTTTGGATTTCGCTTCGGCGAGACGTCCCATGCATGAAACCGAGCTAATGTCAGAAGTCGGGAAAGGTCTTGGACACTAGGGATATTTAGTGTTATACTTATACGACTAGGTTAGAATAGATAGATTGACCTTAGGATTCTTAGGATGCTAGGCCCTTAGGGCATGCGGCATTAGTTTAGGAAGATGGTGGGGAGTTGACCACAATAGGTTGTGGGTTAACTCTAAGTAGGATTTGGTCCCTAGACGAGAAGTATGGGATTTCGAGCTCGTTAGAATGTTTGGCCATTAGTGGTGAGGCCTCTCGTAGTTAGAGGGTTACATGGGTAACCTACCTTTGGAGGAGTTGAAGTATAAGCTGACTTTTCTCCTGCACTCGTGTTGTTATGATCGAGAGTGGATTTAACAAACGAGTCTTGGCCAGGATCGGGAAGTATGAATATGGGAGCATGGACTTGTTGTTCGTGCGTCCCACATTTTCACTACGTGTCATCCCACACTTGATTTAAAGTTCAGGGCGGTAGTATTTGCCTTAAAAACTTAGAGGCATTTCTCCTGGGCAGGAATTTGGAGTCTTTTCACGAATAACAAGTTTGTGACCATGAAGGACTATCGTTAGGATATTTCCTTTCGCTAAGGCAATGAGAACGGGAGTAGTATAGGCGCCGAGTAGAGACCATCTTAGAGTTTATTCGTGGCATGGAATGCCAAGTGGAGTGAGCTTCACCGAGACGAGACATTGGTGTCAAAGTATAGGTAAAGTCTCCAGGAAGAATGGGAACCGTTGGGATATGGGGTATATCCTACCACCCGTAAGTGGAAGGGTGGATCTGATTTAAAGGAGAGATCGGAGTAGTAGTTTTATGGATCGAATTTCCTTGCAATAGTTCGGATCGTCTTCGATAAACGTTAGGCCGTGCATAGCCTTGTGTAGATGGCAATATGCCTTGTCTACTCGTTGGAATGGAAACAACAAATAGTATATTCCTGGGACTGGGAGTGGTCCGGGAACCTTCCTTTAGATTGGGCTCAGTGAGCAAGTAGACCTTTGAAGGGTACACCAACGCGAATAGGAGGAAGTAGTGTTGGGGTTAGCGATTGCAAGTTAGTGTAGTTATTCCCTAGTAAGGGTGTAACGTGTTTCGAAAAGTAAGGCAATTCGTGCCGAGATTGTATGGGTATCTTCTCCCATAGTAGAAGGGTAGAATCGATAGTTCCTGAGGAACGATTTGGCACTATGTTATAGCAAGAGTATGCGGACTGAGATCGTTAGTGATGACCTTAGTCTGTGTCCTATGGGGACATTTCTCTGTAGAGGGGTTTGCTAGTATGATAGCACGGTTTTGGTATAGTATACCCTTTTTATGTTTATGGGTTACGCCTGAATTTTGAGGGCAAAATTCCCCTTTAAGGGGGGGAGTATGTAACAACCCAGGTTTTCGAGCGACTATTTTATACTATTTTGCCTAATGGGCTAATTTTTATAAAATAGGGAATGTTGGAGTAAATATTTTTCCCGTGAGACTTAGGGATAATATTTACTATGTTTTGACTATTTACCGTTATGAGAAGGTGAATAGTGTTATATTGTGTATTTTGCGTCGTTATATGTAAAACGACGGTTATGACCTATATTTAAATTTGGGTATAATTAATGAATTTAAAATGGAATTGGAACACAAAAATAGTTCACACTTTCCCGAATACCAAAATAGGGGGTGCGGTCATTTTTAGAACAGTCGAGATAGTCGAGCTGAGTGCCCAGTTGTAATTTTTGGAGATTTAGGCATTTTTAAGGGGTTATGACTCAATTAAGTGGTTACGAGTCATTTTAGTGGTGTATTAGTAATTAAGAGGGCATTTGTATTTTAAGACCCGTATAAGTCCCCCACCCCTTTTTCTTTCTTCATTTGTGTTAGAAGCCAAAGGAGAGAGAGAGAATAGAGAGTTGGGAGAAAATGGGAGAAAAGAGAGAGAGGAAAGATTTGGGCCGGAATCCGTCGCTACCGGAGGTGTTCCGAGACTACGAACCTCGAGGCAAGTTTCTTACTTGCTAGATATTGATTTAATGTGATAAATTGCATGTATAGTTAGGTTTTGGAGATTTAACCCATAAATGGGTATTTGTTGATTTTGATGATTAAACCCTTAAATCCTAGTTTTTAATTTGATTTGAGGATATATATTTAGTTGTAAATGGTGTAGGAATGATTTGGTAGAATTAGATGTTGTTGATGTTGGGTAAAAGCAAAGAATGGAGGTTTTGGGATTTTAGGGTTTATGTAACCCGTCGCCCAAACTGGGCAAAATCTCAGGACCGAATCGATTCGGCCTTATGGGCGAATCGATTCGGATAAGGAGAGGGTTACAGGTCTTGCAGACCGAATCGATTCGGATTTAAAGCGAATCGATTCGGCAATTGCAGAAGGTCAGTTTTTGCTCACCGAATCGATTCGGCTGTTTAGCGAATCGAGTCGCAAGGGCGAATCGATTCGGCCCAAGGGGCGAATCGATTCGGTTCCCCTGTTTTTGTGAGATTTTCTTATTTTGATTTTTAGCCCTTTTTCTTTTAAGTCCAAGGTTTAGGAACCTTCCTTTGGGAAGTAATTAAGAGTCCTAGAGGGTGGTTTTGGATAGACTAATGCCCTAGGATTTAATGGGATATTTAGGCTTACCCGAGGGATAAGTTGCGTAGGTTGATATCCGAATGATTTAGGAAATTAACCTAGAGATGAAATGGGAAGTTAAAATATTATGTTGAGCTTTTGGGAGACACTCCATTATGGAGACTCACTTTGAGGGTTTATGAATTATATAAACTATTCGAGGCTATTTTGAGGTTAGTGGCACTTTGGGTCTTAGGTCATTAATAAAATATGACTTAATAAGAATGAAATGCACCTTCTAAGACTTGGTGCTAAATGGCTAAATGGATGATTTTTGGAAATGTAAAATATGAGTTTTCAAATATGGAAAAAGTAATGTTTTTCATAAATGTTAATTTATGGATACACACCTCTCTAAATCGCTATCATAAGGGAAGTTGCGCGCGTTGTGGTGAAGCCCCCTGGCTAATGATGCAGGGTGGATATAGCCCCTAGGCCATGTGAGCGTTTGTTTATATATATTTTCTGCGCTGGTTAGGAGATTCCGGGTGTGGTCTTGACTATCCCGCAGGCACATGGTCGCTTCCCGACGTTTCGATAGGATCCCAGGTTGTCTTGGAGGCCCTGGAAGATGATAGTCATTTAGGGGGGCGCACAGTGGGGAAACCCGGACGGGCGGTCTTAGATTGCGTTATATATATATGATATATAACTATGATTCAATAATGTGGGACATTATTGGTTATTAAAGCATTTTATGATAATAAAATGGCTTTAATTTACATTTCCCGGATAGAAGAAGGGAAATGGGATGATAAATACATTTTCCGGATGGAAGAAGGAAAATGGATGATATGATATGAAAGTAAAGCATTTTTATGATAATAAAACTTGCTTTAAATTATGTATTTTCCTGGATAGAAGAAAGGAAATAAAATTTGGTAAAGAAGTTTTGAAATGAGATTGATTGGTAAACATTTGATAAAATGAATTTACCATATATGTATATTCCTAAATAAAGAATTAGGAATTGGGCCACTAGATGATGGTTGGGTTTACTTTTATATTTCTTGAGTAGCTGTAGTTGTGACCTCCCACACTTATGCACACACATGTACTTAGTTATTATTTCGTGCTTAGGGTCTAAGGGATCTCGACGATCAACCTTGCCTAAGTAGTAGTGTATCGGGGGGGTTCCTTGTTTGGATTTCGCTTTGCGAGACACCCCACGCACGAATAGGGCATAGTGTTGAGAATGGGGAAAAGTTAGCCGTTAGTACTTAGGGTTAACTAGAACATCTCACGATATTGCGTTAGGTTGCTGCTAGATTGAGAGGTGAAGAATATTATTGTTATCTGCGAGAGAATTACGCACTTAACTGTCATGCATTTTAGTCACATGGTAATCATATCAAACCCGGCCCTGACCGGTTTCTATATTTCCTTGTTTCTGCATATTCCTTGCCGTTACAGGTGCTCTTCCGCAAGGACACCCGTGTTTACATTTCCATTTCCAGTTGTCAGGGAGCTACGGCATATTGCGGATGTTGTAGGATACTTGTAGTAGACACTCCCCTCTATTGTACTCTAGTTATGTTCAGTACATTTATTCGGGCGTGTTTGCCCAAGGTATAGCACTCATTCATTTTATTGTAAATATTGAATTATAATACTTAATATATTATTTGTATTGGTCTGTGCACCGACAGCTTATTCGGTGATTATTTATTGTATTGTCATACTTTATTCATCGATTTTTGATACCCACCGTTTTTACAAATGGGATTGTCTAAGTGTTTCTCTTTTACTTTTAAATTTTTTTGTATATGACAATCTGTTTTCTAAAATGATTGGTGGTTATCTCATACTATTATTTTAATCGACAGTGATGCTAAGAATGGACCATCTATGATTCCTGTAATTATTGGAGTATTGGGCTGGCCACCTATTATTTTAGTAGACGGGTTGTCACAAAAAGTTTTTAAAAAAAATGATAAGTCAGTGCCTAAAACATTTTGAAAATATATGTAAGTATTTAAAATGCAATCATGAATACGTATCATGTTCATCTGGTAATGCACTCACGTGATATTATCCTCACCCCTCATCTATAGTGTGCACCTAATGCATGTATTTTAATTCTCTAGTTATCCTACCCCATGTAACTAGTCTAGTCAATCATAACACTGTCCAATACACTAAATCTCTAGACCAATTGTGCTACACATATTTATTTTACTTTGTTTGTCTTTTACCTATCACATAAGCTATATCATCGTAATTTTTAATTATATTCGGACCGTTATATAATCACATAACCGTACGCTAGTTATAATTTAATGTTCACACATTCATTTGAGTACACATATACATATAACTCTTTTTTATACGAATATGCATAGCATCCCCAAGCTGTCTCTCGGATGCATTCCATATTATTAGGCTCTAGGTACATCACATACCACTCCTGGGCCATCGGGTCGAAATCCCACCACCGATCCCAAATCGTATACACATAAATTGGAGGTGGTCATAGACATACATCTGTGGATCATAACTATACCACATTACCCCTACCAGACTCTAAACTCACATACAGTGGTCATGCAATAGTCCTATGACCTGGAGAAATGACCCATCACCTGTTGGTCAACGCTAGGGTGGACCGCCCACTACGCATAACCTCCAACGATAGCATAACTAGAGTAGGTATATTCACATAAATATCAATCACACATAGATATATTTATATACATAAGCAACTAACGTACACAATGTCCCTCGTAGCACAAGCCCACAAATCCCGAGTCTATCCCAACTCCCGATTATAGCCAAGTATTCATGTACTTAAATTTAATTCTCAATTTCACATTTTTGGCTAGCATGTTATTCTACCTAAGCATTTAGCCTAATTCTTCCCGAAATCCTAAACAGATTTCATAATGATTAGCTAAGTACTTCTCACCTTAGTACATCCAAAATCTCTTACCCGAAATTTACCGCCGTTAAACCTAAAGTACTTTCTAACCTTCCCTTTTCATTTCCAGGAGGCCTATTCCATCTCTCGTAATTACTAAACCATGTCGAACCCTAGGAAGTTCCCAAAACACCACAAAAGGCAAGGGATTCCAGCACAGCAAACCAAATTGGTTCTCTACCCCCCCCCCCCAACACACACACACAAACCGATTCGTTTTTGCTGGGCTGCCAATGCAAATTTTGACAGGATTCACCTATTTACCTTCAACCCTAAGAGTTCCAATCTTCAACCAAACCCCTTATATGATTCCTAAATCAATCCCAGACATTAAATTACAGATTTTTACATACACATCGTCCCAAAAACATCAAACTCCTGAGATTATTCATTTATATCAAGACTTGGTGCATAATTTCAAGCCCTAATTCAAGATTCCATCTTTTAATATTTGAATTAGTCAAGAATATATATTTACCATTCAATTCACATCATATCTAACATGTTAACATAACATATTTCCTCTTCAATGATTTCACTTATCAAATTCTCGTTTTACATGTTTCTCCCACCAAAAAATTTGAGTTCTTCCTACACCAAATTCTTATATGAATTATTGAAACTACACTATGAGTAGAGAAACTTAAATACTTTCCTTGTTATTGAAGAAATTATGAGATTCTCTCCTTGATTTCTTCATTTAGCAATGTTCTTGAGCCCGAAATAATTCGATCTCCCACCTGGATCCCTTTCTCCTTAATTTTCTTCAATTTCTCCTTTTCTTCTCTCCTCTCTCAAAACTCTAGCCTCTTGAATGGTTGGATGGTTGTACAATCCATACAACTTACCTAATTATAATCCTAAACACTACTAATCCCGAAATTAAGTCTTCCCTTAAATGTAAAATGACCCGAATACCCTTTTGCGACTCCCGTTTAGCCTAAAATCCCCCGAAACTCAATTACAACCCCCAGATACCTATTTTTTACTATCTCAACCCATTTCGTACCATTGGAGCACTAAAAATTACCATCAAAGTTATCTAACATTAATTTTTATCTCATTCCCAACATGACCCTGTCCGCAAGTCCAGAATGAGATACCGTTAAAGCTGTCGAATTTTACTCGCTTGCGACGTAATACAATTTAACATGTTTTAATTTAGAAATCACACGAGTAAATGTAATTACACATAAATATTAATTATTTTATTTGCCAATCAACATATATATATATATATATATATATATATATATATATATATATATATATATATATATATATATATATATATCGATTCAATTAAATTACAAGCACACGCGTAATTTAAAATGCTTTAAAAAATACAGGGTGTTACATACTTCCCCCCAACAACGGAATTTCATTCTCGAAATTCGGATATACCTGGCACTAAGATCTTCAGATACTTTTCCCTCATGGCATCCTCACGCTCGCTCATGACAACATTGTGGTGTCCCCACCGTACATGCACTAACGGTACCATCTTGACCAAAGTCCTACTCACTACGGACCAACCTAGAGACAAGTCTCTTCTCAAAAAAACATATCGCTATAAGTAAATATCCTCTAGCATTATACGCCGATATACCACATCATCCCTGAGATGCTTCTTTGATGACGTATGAAACACATCGTGAACCTGCAGCAAATG
Source organism: Sambucus nigra (assembly GCA_949130495.1). Taxonomy (NCBI): domain Eukaryota; kingdom Viridiplantae; phylum Streptophyta; class Magnoliopsida; order Dipsacales; family Adoxaceae; genus Sambucus; species Sambucus nigra. The sequence goes on from OX422211.1 coordinate 402,036,527, forward strand.
TTCTAGTAAGTCGAGCCTATACACAACCGTCCCTACCCTCTCGATAATGAGGAAAGGCCCCACATACCTAGGTGCCAACCTCCCGTCTTCACAAATCGCATCATTCCCTTCATAGGAGATACCCGCAGTAGCACCTAGCCACTCACGCTAATCTCTAAAAATTTCCGTTTTGCATCAGTGTAATTCTTTTGTCATCCTAAGCTACCCGAATACGACCCTTGATTAATTCAATCTTCGTTGACGTATCCTAAATCACATCATTCCTGAGATGCTTGTCATTCCCCACCTCTAACTAACTAGAGGTTGGACGACAAAGTCTCCCGTATAAAGCGTCAAAAGGAGACACGCCAATAGTAAATTGGTACGAGTTATTATACGCAAGTCTACCAATGGTACATATTGCTCCCAACTACCCTTAAAGTCCAGAATATGCATCCTCGACATTACCTCCAACATCTTACTCACCCTTCCCGTTTGTCCATCGGGCAACGGTGATACGCCTTTGCTCAAATGTAACTCCATCCCCATCGCCTCCTAATGACTCTACCAGAGGTGGGACACAAAGATCTTATCTTGATCCAAAATAATGTTGGGCGGCACCTCGTGTCGGGTTATTCTCTTTTTACAATGAAATGATCGTATAATTCACCTAAATTAGTAAGAACTGCTCCAGCTCGATCAACAGATCCCACTAATCCAGAGGGGATCTTGACCCATATTCAATGTTGTTAATATAAAATAAAGTCCATTAGTATACATTCCCATTCCCTCACTGGAATCTCCAATTATTGTAAAACTCTATTTGATCGCCTAGTGTCAACCTTCTCCATCTAACGAGTGGTGCACCCGAAGACAAACTCCACTATGTCTCGCTCCACACCAACCCACACATATTGGATACAGTATGTGGTACATATTTATCCCCCTCTTGGGGTACACCAAAAACCGTGACCCATGTGCCTACTCCAAAACTGCGCACTTCATAGGTCCTCCTCGTCTGTTACAATCAACTTCCTATTGATGTGCAAGCCACCCTCAGAGCTGATTGAGTACAACTTAGCTCTACTTTACAAAAAATTTGGACCCTCCCTTGGCAATAAGGATCCCATGACTTTGTTTCCACAGTTCCTTAACGCATCTCGGGTGTGATGGTTCTCCCTATAATAAATGCTCGGACTATTTATCTTCCCCTAACGAAGTTCACTCCACGTTTTCATTTCACATCTACTGCTAACTTCCCTATAGGCATACGGCTCCACTCATTTACCTCTATTTTACCTTATCTCAGATGATACTGAATATCGAAGTGACCAGGGTTCCCATACACCATATACATGTGCATATATGCACACATCTCATAGATGAAACCTACGTACATCAAAATCGACCCCACATTCTCTACATGCATATACAGTAAGGGTAGACTTGATTACCCTACTAATTGTGACTCAATTATTCTTAAGGCTTCCCCACTTATCAATTAGTGGTGCAAATAACCCCAATGCTCTCTACATAACACTCCTTGACTCCGTTGGCCTGAAATCATATAATAGATCACTGCTCAAAGCGTTATTTACACAGGTGTAATGAATAATGTATTAAACCAATGACCTAAAGCCCAAACATATCCCAACTCTCGATGCTTACTACGGTTCATAAGTGGGACATCTTTTAAGCAAAATCTAAATAAGAACCCCTACCCAATACACTACTACTCAGCGTTATCGATCATCAAGATGAGTAAGTCCAAGATATGTACTTGGGACATGCAAAAATTCTACCCCCAAAAATACTAAATTTAATCCTTAACTCTTACATATCTAAAGGAGTCATAAAATATGATGCTTGCACTATCACTAAGTCCTCGACGCTAAGTTGATAACGAACACAATCTCCCGGCTCGGTGATAATCCTGATCTTCCCTGAATCACATCAGGAAAGTCCTTACGCACAGGGATTGAATATAATGAGGCAATTATTCCCTCTGAAGTCTCATCTATAATATAATGTAAACGTGGGCTCAACCCTCACTATGGATGAGACATCGCAAAACAACACATCCTACCCTGGAATAGCGAACACAATAGCCTTACCGTAATAGCCCACCATCACTCTAACCATCACTAACCAGTCCATGCCCAGGATGGAATCATACTCATCTCTCTCTAAAATGACTATATCCACTCAAACATATCCTCCTAGTGTCCACACCCGCTCCTCTGCAGATGGAATGAAAGAGAGCCCCACTACCCAATGGTAAATATACACTCATTTTTGAGTTTTTCGAAAAATATATCAAAATGGAAAAAATAAAAACAAAATTGGTACACACTAGCACTAGGCACAAAATATCATTATGAAAACCATCCTATGCTAGAAAACAAGTCTAAACCACAACCATTAGGTGCGGAGGAGTTTTCCAAAGGTGGTGACATCCTATGAAAAACATCCATCAAATCGTGTGAAGTCTTGACTAAAAACATAACTTGCTCTCGAATATGTGAAAACTCTCTCATGTGGTGTGCAAGATCATGCAAAGTATTATGTGCAGGTATGTGTAGGAAGACATGTCATAGCATAACATGAAAAAAATTTGTGAGACACACTACCCAATTTGTGAGACATGTCATAGCAATGGGTGCAAGCATACACGGTCGTAGGAACACCTCTCTCAAAATGTTTAGGACGCACTCTCCTATCGGGAACCGAATGCCTAGGTGGGTTAGGTTGAGATCCGTATGGATCTATCATAAACTAGGGAACCATCTCGAGTGGAACATGGGAAGTAGACGCACCTTCATAAACAATTCCTAGTCTCTCAACATTACGCAAAGCGGTACCGAGGAGCATATTTCCAACCTTCTTATATGTATCCTCTATAGTAACCATGACCTTCCGGGCACGTTCGAGATCTCTCTTAAGTTTGGACACATGAGATTCAAGTTCAATCTTTTTTCGGCCTAAGATGATCAACTGCTCACTTAAAGAAACCTTCACCTTCTCAAGTTGACTCGCTAACGCCTCACATCCCCTCAAAACTTCTATCTCTCTCTCCAAATCTAACACCTTAAGACCTAACTCTTTATTCAAATTCTTCGTCTTTAAGGTCTCGACGTATAAATCTCTAAAAGCTTTTTGGAGGTCGCTTTCACCCTTAATTTCAATTTCACTCTCACACTCACTAGAAACACTCAAATCATCATCAGGTCTCTCACGAATACAAGTTCCCTCATCGTCGTGGGACAAATTAGATGGGATCGCATGACTAGCCATAAAGGAAAAAAACATACCATGTGATGATTCATCCCCGGAATCATTCACCTCGACGTCACTATCGTCAAGAGTGGCTGGCATAGTAATTTTCTTGCCCTTTCTCTTTAGCATAGTGGGACATTCAAATGCTTTGTGCCCTTTGCCCTCACACTCAAAACATCTCGCCTCTTTCTCTTTCTCACCTCTCTCTTCGGCCTCTTCTTTATTTTTATTTTTCTCAAAAATCTTTTTATCGAAAGAATTTTCTTTGAAAAATTGGAGAAACTTTTTAAAAAATTTAGCAAAACATGGCCACATCATCAAAATCAAATTCTCCCTTGGACTCATGAACTCTCACTTTCTTTTTCTTATCTTTCTTCTTAGACACGTCCTCACATTTTCTAAATTGGGCACTAGGTGCAATTCTCTATCCTTAGGCTTAACGGTTTGGGGAAACATGTCGATCTCATAAGTTTGAAGGTCTCCTACGAGTTCTTCTAACCTAAGTGTATTTAATATCCCCAAAGAATTTAAAATAGTGACCTTAGGAATTAAACGGGATGGGAATGACCTTAAAATATATTTCACGACCCTCATCTCGTCAATTTTCTCACCCAAATTAAAACCCGTGTTGACTATATCCGACAATCTAGCATAAAACTCGTCAAAACACACAGACTCTGACATCGTGATAGTCTCAAACTGGGTGGTCAAATTTTGCAACTTAGACGCCTTAATTGCATTGGTACCCTCATGTGTCAATTGGAGGATATCCCGTGCCTCTTTAAACGTGGTGCACGTCATAATACAGTGGAACTCGTCGGGGTTAACGGCTCCAAAAATAGCCAGGTTTGGGAGCGGTGACATTTTCAACGGTGACAGTGGGAGGAATCCACCCTTTTTCACAAACTAGCCAAACGCGTTCTTCAATAGCCTTTAAAGAAGATCTCATGAGGGCTTTCCAATAGGCATAACTTGTGCCATCAAAAATGGGCATCTGATTATATAAGTTCTCCATTGAAAAAATTGCAAAAAAATTCAAAATCAATTTTTTTTTAAATTCATATCACAAAATTTTTGCGAAAAAAGAATGAAACCTTCTCTGATACCAATTTGAGGATACGTGATATCAATTATTTATGGAATTCGCAAATTTCCAACAAAAATTTATTTAATTAGAGTCAATTTCCAATCCAAATGAATTAAACCCTAATCATGCATCTACGTGGATAAATTAAGCATGCAGTCACAAATCAAGAGACAAACAAATTTCAGGGAAAAAAACTTTCGGGTAAAACCTTTTATTTCACTATCTAATGTAGTAAATTACAACTTACAATTACATAATGAAATCTGCAACGAATATCCCACAACAAATACATAGACCACAGCCTAGCACCAGCAAAGATTCCCTCGAGAACCTCAAGAACCGTAGCTCCTCTTCAGCACCCTCAAGTATCCCCAATGACCACAGACGTTACCAAATAACTCACGCAGGAACTATCAAATTAGCAATAGGGAAATCTTCTCTACAAAAAAAAACTTTGACAATAAGTGTTTTGGGTTCCAAAATGATTTACTAAAGCATATGGGATGATTTTGGGAATCAAAAATAATGTTTTGTGCCATAAAACTGAAGATTAAAATTCGGTAGATTTGCAGTTTTCGTTTGGCAAAAGTCTTAATGAAAAAGTCTTCTAAAACAGGTATTTTTAACAAAACAATATACTTGAGGAGGTGGAGGTCATTCGAACGACTTCTTGATGTTGTTTTAACGACATTAGATGTCGTTTGAACGACTATAAAAATGACCTTAAAAATGCAAAAAAGTACGTGGTCGTTTGAAGCACAAAAGGAACGACCTATCTCATGGCCTACCTAACGACATGTGATGTCATTCGAATGGATCCTTTGAAAGACTTATCAATGTCATTTGAACGACATTGCTTTGTCGTTTGAACGACAAAAGTGAAAAATTAATATTTTATAAAGCTCACCTACAGGTCTTCCAAAAATTATTTTGACTCAGAAAAGTGCATCATTTTGTTAAAATACAGTTTCGAAAAATATCCCAATACTAGCGTGAACCAATTTCGAAACTTAAACACAATCCTTACCAAAATCAATCTTGTAGATATCCGATGTTGAAGAAACTTGATATTCGGATCCGTTGTCTTGAACATATGATCGTGAGCTTCCTTTGACGGTTGTAACGGTATACGACATAATTTATGTAAAATCTAGACAATGGAAATTATGTCCTTATAAAAATTAATTTCCACCTCATTACAAACACGACTCTATCCGTGTCCCGAATGAGATACTGTTAAACCCGTAGATGTTTACGCAGTTGCAACATAATACAATTTAACATGTTTTAATTTACTTATCACACAAGGAAATGTAATTACACATAAATATTAATTCTTTTATTTTCCAATTAATATTTATTTAAGTCACTTTATTTCTCGATTCAATTAAATTACTAGCACAGTGTAATTTAAAATGCTTTAAAAAATACGGGGTGTTATGTTAAGAAGGAAGTACCTCAGGAAAAGAAAGACGAGAAGGTGAGGAGATTTGATGAATACATCCCTCACACCATAAGCGTACACCACATACTCGATGAGATTCGGGGAAGTATCAAACTAAAATGGTCGGGTAAATTGAAGGAGGCACCGAACTGGAGAGATAAGGATAAGTACTACCAGTTTCATAAAGATCACGAACACAATAGTGACAGTTGCTTAGTCCTGGAAAATGAGATAAAATCTTTTATCAGACGTGGAAAATTGACAAAATAATGGACAAAGGTTGTCTTCCAGATATAAAGGACGAGCATAAACCCAGACGATGATCTATATCCCCTTGCCAAAAAGTGAACAAGAAGAAATATGGAAGGGATGAAGCCCCAGACGATGAATAAGATCCGAATTTTCCCTAAAAGCCCAAAGAGACAATAAATGACGTCACCATGATTTCTTTTGGTTGTCACTTTATTGTTGGAGGTGACACCGGTGGTGGAGATGGACCTGCCGAGGAGAAAGCCTACCCCAAGTCATATCAGAGAGATCAATTTGGTCGTTACTGGGGAGACTCTTACTTAGAAGGTAAACAAAGATCGTCTCATTATTGAGTTTTCAAAAGACGATTTATCAGGAGTTCTATATCCCTATGACGACCCTCTAGTCGTTACTATAGTGGTGCACGAGACCAGAGTAGTAAGAATTCTAGTTGATAATGGAATCTTTACAGATGTACTATTCCACAGTTGCGTCAAGATATTAAGGTTGAAAAACCAAACACTATAAGTGTACCACAGACCTCTTATCAATTTTTCAAGAGAGAAGGTGTACCCCTTGGGAACGATCAAACTAGAGGTTATCATCGGCACATGGCCTACCTACCGAACATAACCGATATGTTTTTCCTCCTTCATGAGAATGTCCACTTAGCCTACAACATCATCTTTAATAGGGTCGGATTGAAAAAATTTGAGGTAGTACCTTCCACTATTCACCAATGCCTAAAGTTCCAAATAAACTATGGGGTTGGTGTAGTGAAAGAATATTAAGTGTAAGCTCGTGAATGGTATTACACGTTGGCCGAACAAGAGGAACATAAAGAACTGATCGAAACTTGTCGAATTGAGATAATTCTTGAGATGAAGAAAAGTTAGTCATACGTGAGGTCGTTGATTAAATTGAACCAGTGATTCTAGATGATGAACATCCTGATAGGACATCACAGATCGGTTTGCCACTAGATCGAACCTTAAAGTAAAAGTTTGCACACTTTTTAGACATAGAAATAGTGTGTTCGCCTGGAGTCACGAGGACATTTTAGGTATAGATCTAATATTTCTTTTCCATGAGCTCGGTATCATAAAATACGCAAAGCCCATCAGACAAAGTTAACGGGTGTTCAGCCCAGAGAAGAATTTGGCTATTCAGGAGGAGGTTGGTAAATTAGTATAGGTAGACTTCACTGAGGATGTCAAGTATCCAGAGTGGATCTCAAACATGGAAGAAGAAGAAGAAGAAGAAGAAGAAGAAGAAGAAGAAGAAGAAGAAGAAGAAGAAGAAGAAGAAGAAGAAGAAGAAGAAGAAGAAGAAGAAGAAGAAGAAGAACGACAAATGGCACTTGTGCATCGATTATAGGCAGCTCAGCAAGGCTTGCCCCAAGGATCATTATCTTCTATCCAGAATTGATCAGTTGGTCGATGCCACTGCTGGGTATGAGCTACTCAACTTCATGGGTATTTATTCAGGGTATAATCAGATAAAGATGAAGTTAAAAGATAGTAATAAGACCCCATACATCACTAGTCGAGGTACATACTGCTATAATGTTATGACTTTCGGGATTAAAAACTATTGGAGCTACTTATTAGAGGCTGGTGAACAAAGTCTTTGAGGAACAGACTGGCGAAACTATAGAGGTATACGTGGAAGACATGCTAAAAAATAGTAAGAAGGAAGGCGACCACATCAATGACCTCGGTAAGATGTTTGACTAACTAGAGAAGTATCAAATGAAGTTAAATCCAGTTAAGTGTGTCTTTAGAGTCAAGGAAGGAAAGTTCCTCGAGTTTATAGTCAATCATAATGTCATAGAATTTAACACCAACAAGATTCCAGCGTTGATTAACATGCATCCATTTATGAGTAAAAGAGAAATACAAAGACTGGCGGGGTAAGTAGTTATACTGAACCAATTTATGTCAAGAGCCACCAAAAAATGTCTTTCATTCTTTAAAGTTTTGAGAAAACCTTCGAGTGGACCAAGGAATGTGACAAGGATTTTCTGGAACTAAATAAGTACCAAGGGTTAGTGCCTCTACTGTCGAGGTCAATCCTAGGTAAAAACATTTACTTATATCTGGTAGTATCAGAATCTGCAGTCAGCTCGGCATTGATTCGATAATAAGGTGAAATATAAAAGCCCGTATACTACATTAGAAGTCATACCTTGGAGCTAAAATTCGGTACCTTAGACTGGAGAAGTTAGCAATGGCTTTGATTAAATCTTCTCAAAGAATGAAACCCTACTTTCAAGTTCATAGAATCGTGGTATATACAGACCTTCTCTATGACAAGCCATTCACAAACCTAAGAAATCTGGAAAACTGATGGCTTCGACTGTATAACTAGGAGAGTATGACATCACATATGAGCCCAGAACAATAATTAAGGATCAGGTCATAGCAGACTTTATATCAAAATTTACTTATGAGGAAAAAAGTCGAGAAGACTTCTTCAGAAGAGAGGTCCATGGTAAAAATATCCGAGAAGACTTCTATGAAATATAGCTCGGGAGTAAAATTATCCGAGCAGATGTGTACAAAAGAGACCTCAATCGTAAAATCATATGAACAGAAGTCTATAAAAAATCATCTGATCAGATTAGAGACAGGCCAGAGTTATCGGCTCGATAAGATGTAAGAACTAACGAGGTGAAGTAGATAGAAAAGATATTCAGGAATGAATGTTTAATCAAAGGTAATTTTTAAAAAGAGCCTCTTGTGTGGCAGCTATTTATGGATGGTTCATCATATGCCAGTGGTAGTAGAGCTGGGGTGATCATCAATATGCTCGATGGTGTATCCATCGAGTATGCCCTCAGAATTAACTTTGAGGCCTCCAATAACGAGGTAAAATATGAAGCGCTCATAGAAGGAATAGGATTGGCATCATCATTGGGAACAGATCACTTATCCTCGCACAACGACTCTTAACTAGTTATAAATAAAATCCTTGGAGTTTATGAGGCCAGAGAAGAATAAATGGTTAAATACTTGGCAAAAGTAAAAGAATTACTATCAAGTTATAGATGGTCAGAATACTGAGGGCTAAAAACATTTGAGTGGAGTTATTGCTCGACTGGCATCACCAATAAGAGTCGAACTCAAGAGAATAATCCCAACGTAAATCTTATCGCAGCGCATCCGAAAAGAAGAATGCATCCTTATTTTACATTTCAACACGAGACCATATTGGATGGAACCCATCCGCACATACTTGGAGACTGGTATTGCACAAATAGATCCAAAGGAAGTGAGGAGGCTCCGCTACAAATCAGCAAGGTATGTGCTAAAGGAGGAATTCTATTAAGGAAAGGATTCGTTATATCACTACACAGATGCATTCATCCCACTGAGGTCAATGATATAATAAAATAAGTACACGAAGGATCGTGTGGTGCCCATTCAACAGGTCGTTCATTAGTAAAGCAGGTCACCATCAAAGGATATTAGTGTCCAACTATAAAGGAGGATTGTGCTAGTTATGCAAAAAAATGCGATAAAGGCCAAAGGGACACCATAATACATAATAGGTTTGGAGATACACTAACACCAATCATTTATCCTTGGCCTTTATTAATATGGGGATTAATCTGACCAGCCCACTGCCAAAGACAAGAGGCATATTTAAATAGTGATTATAGCAGTCAATTATTTCACCAAGTGGATAAAACCTGATCCACTAATCAAAATGCCATACGAGAAAGTCTTCCACTCGGAAGAACATAATTTTTATGTAACCCTTATTTGATACAAAGACTCAATATATTAAATATTCCCAAATGACGTCAAAAATAAAAAAATTTATATATTAAAAATAGCATATTAAACGAAGTGAACCCCACGATATTTTTCTTGTATTTTTTTAGTTATATTTGTAAAGATGAGAATTTTTAAAACTTATATACATAAACTCATAACATATTATCATTGGTTGTTAAACAAAGAAACCCATTTATCTTCATTTCTTCGGCCACCTTCCACTGTCGGTGTTCCCAACCATCTCCCTCCCTATCTTCTTTTGCTATATTTTCTCTCCTTATTATCTCTCTTCACACTGCATTCCTAACCCCTTTTCTCTCTTCTCTTCTTGTTTTTTCACAGTGTCTACACGAGACAACATTTCTTCTCTCTCTCTCTCTCTCTCTCTCTCTCTCTCTCTCTCTCTCTCTCTCTCTCTCCCCCCTACTGTTTATCCCTTTTCTTTCCTCCTTTATCTCCTCCTCATCCTGCCCCTTTACCTTTTTCATCTCTCTACCCTTGGTTATTTCTATGGACACATAACTTATGTGCGTAAACACACACATAGACAGTACCCTTAGACACAACCCAACTCATCAAATTTTACCTTTTCTATTCCTCTTTAAAAATACCAAACTCATAAGACATACACAATATACCCGTAACATATATACACACACACACACACACACTCCACACTCACCCTGTACCCTCTTCCTATGTAAATACACCATGTATCCTTGCTTATTTCCCTTCATTTATAAAACTCAGCCTCTAACACCATACATGCCCACCACTCTATCTTATTTCTCCAATTAAAACACAATGCACATGTCCTTTTAAACATGGGTATCTATACACAAGCATACAATTGTGACTGTGACACGCAGTAAAATCCATAACTAGATTTATTAGTTTTAAATATAAATAATATAGCAGCTTTAACATTTTGTATCATTCGAAGCATGACTGAATATAAAATAGAACAATAAAATATTGACAATAATAAAAGAAGTAAAACAAATACAACTTTGATACCAATACCAAAACCATAATGAATAAAACTCCATCATTGGAATAATAACAGACTCATAATAAAATCCAACTGTAAATATAAAATAATTTGACTCTCTAACAACTGAAATTGAAATGCAAGTACTGAAAGAAAATACGATAAATAAAGATGAGCAAGCATCGACACTTACATCCTAAGACTGGAGGCTAGATCTAGGAATGAATGTTAAAGATCAGGGTTGTGGCGGTTATTGCTGTCTAGGACCTTAAAAACAATTCCATAAATAGGCTTAAACCTAGAAAGTCTACAGTGAGTAAGAATGCAACTAAATTTAGGCCACTATAATAATGATGCACCTTCCTTTCATATTTAGTTGCTTCTAAGTTAACCCAACCCAAACAACTTAAATACTAAGTTAACCTAACCCATCCCAAGAAACTTAAATATAGTATGCAGGTTTAATCCCAAACCTACATGAACCCAGTGATACATAATTATAAATCTTTTCAATTATTTATAATTACAAGGTTCCATAAACTAGTATCTCGTATATACATCTCTTGTATAACTTCAGTAAAGGGTATAGTATCACATATATCCAATATTCAAGTGGGTATTCATCACTCACATACCAACAGAAGGTCTATGACCAAGCCAACACATAAAAGCATGAAGTCCTATACCCTCATTTACCCCACTCAGGATATGGGTACATCAGTAGTAGGATCGAGGTAAATAAGACTAAAGTAAGCTTGTCGTAATCATCAGGGTACTAGTGCGGTAAACGTCCTATGCGCCCTATAATACTCCCTCCTTGTTCGTCCCCCACAAGTGCACGCACACACATGGTATTCTTGCACATAAAGAAAATACACTATAAAATATTCCACTCAAGGATTACTAAAATGATATCTTAAATCTAATATTAAATATCTCTAATTAATTAAAAACTAATTTCCAAACTGTATCAAACTTGTTCGAACGAAATCCCTAACTCGTTCTAACAAAAACCCCATTGTCGTCCAAACTAGATCCATATGTCGTTCTAACTAAAATCTAAACTCGTTAAAACCAGAAAGCCTTTTTGTGCGAATGAGACCCGTTTTAACTAAAATCCAAACTCGTTCAAACCAGAAAAGCCTTTTTGTGCGAATGAGACCCCCTATCTCGTTCGAATGAAATCCCATTATCATTCGAACGGGATCCTTGCAGATGTCTTCTCCCCCAAAGTGCATAAACAACCATTAACAACTTAAATCCTAAGTTTAAAGTCTCAAACTGATCCAATACCCATTCCACTTCAAGTATACGATTCATAATCTAATTTTAGATTATAAGTTTTGAACCCTAAGTTCATAGTTTAAGCAACATCTTCATTCTCAAAATTGATCCAATAATCAAATAAACACAAGAGCTTTTACATATTATCATTACTATGATTCAAATCTAATGTTATTGCAATAAGATTACATGATTTCGTGATTCAATTAAGGGATTTAATATCAAACTATCCTAGTTATTCAATGTGTGATTAAAGTTTAACCAGGTATTTAATATAATTACAAAAATTAGGTTTTAATATGATTAAAATCAGATTACATAAATTTATTTGAGATTCCAATGAACTACTACTACCATAATACAAACTTAATTAAATTCTTATTCAAACTAAACTTACTTATGGCCTATTGTATGAATTGAGTCTTAAATACGCAAATTCTTCAGCCTCTTGTTGCTCTCTCAACCTCCTTAGTTGCTAGAGTTTGTCTCTAGTGTGTTGTGAGAGTCTTAGGTTTTCTAATTAAGTAATTAAAGGCTTTAATTATGAAATTAAGCTTAGTCCCAAAACTAACTTTTACCCAATGATCCCAAAGCATGCTCTAAAAGGCCCGATAATTGACCTTAACTATAGACTTACCCAGCAGACTTAAATTCCACTATTTTAAGTCATAAACATACTTTTTTGTGACAATCCTCTCACCAAAATAAGGGGTGGCCAGCTCGATACTCCAATAATAAGGGAATCATAGATGGATCATTCTCAGCATCACAATAAATACAGTAAGTATATGGGACAATCACCCAATATTTCAGAAAAATGGGTTGCCAAAAAATTTTTGTTCTAAAAGTTAAGGAAAGAATTTAAACAACCCAATTTAAAAAGAAAGTGGAAACCCAAAAGAACTTATATTACCTTCACATCAAATATACAATAAGGGGACCGAATATGCAATCGGGCAACAGTCACATACAACGTATATATAACAGGTTCATTAAGTTACATAATACATTACATTAGACAATTACAAAAACTTGGGCCACACGCCCGAGTAAAAGACACGATCATAACTAGAGTACAAAAATGGAAGCGTCTATAACAACGTATCCCGTAATATCCGCAAAGCATCACGGCTCCCCAAAAATACCAGAATAGGAAAGTCAGAACGGGCACCCTTGCGGCGGAGCACCTGAGCGGATACAAGATACATGCACGACAAGAAATATGAACGGGTCAGGGCCCGATTTTATATGATCACCAGATGAATAAGGAGTATGACAGTTATGAACAGTTAATCATGATGGATAAAGATGAGAATCTACCTATACAATCTCAAACCATAAACTAAAGAAATTTAAATGATCATGAGTTTGATTCAATTATGCAAGAGTATGTGAATAATTAACATTAATTAAAAGCCTCCATCATTTTACACTGTTTCATTTCATCGTTCCGTTCCTTATCAGGAAACATAATCACAATTATACGCTCTTTGTGGCATTTATCATCAATCAAGTCCCACTTGAATAAGAATAGTTATATTCATATACATATAACGATTCTAAGACTGCCCGTCCGGGTTTCCCCACTGTGCGCGCCCCTAAATGACTATCATCTTCCAGGGCCTATCAACCAAGACAACCTGGGCACCTAACGCAACATCGGGAAGTGGTCATATGCCTGCGAGTGAGTCATAACCACACCCGAAATTACCTCACTAGCGCAGAATAAACATATAACAACCGATCATATGGCTGAGGACTATATTCTCCCTGCATTCACTAGCCAGGGGACATCACCTCATGCGCGAACTTCCCTTATGATAGCATTTAGAGAGGTGTGTTTAAGAAAATTATCATTTACCATTTTAGTCTCATTTTCATTTTCCATTTTAATAGATACATCATATTTTATCCGGAGCCATGCGTAATTCATATCATCATTTCAACCTCAAATAAGGAATAAACTCTCAATTTATTCTCCAAACATTCTTTTGTGGTGTTATTATAAACCATATCATAACTCAATTTAGCTTCTAAAGTCTCCCAATACGACCTTACGACTCCTAGACTCATAATAGTTATCTAAAGAAAAAGAATGCCCTAACCTCACTTTATACACCCCCGGAATAACCCCATTTAAACCATTTCTGATAAGCAGTCAAAACTGTACATTTTATACCCCGAATAGACGTACTTTAGTTGCTAATTCTCGACAATATAGGTCTTATGCGCTTAATTGTTCAATATGCAGGCTTAATTGCAGTTGCGGTGTCAAAAGCTATATTTCCAGGCAATTTGCAGTTAAAATGGTGCTAAATACCCAATCCCCTGACCCTTACCCGAGCCTAAACCTAGACTAAACCTACCCCGAACCCCGTGTGTGTCTAATTTGTCCCTTTTTAATATTTTTTTGATTTTTAGTTTGAGTCATTTTTATTTTTAGGACTTATTTTTTATTTATTTAGTATTTTCTAGGGTTTGTTTTCTATTTTTCTATTTTATCTTAATTAGTATAATTTTATTTTATTTTGATTTTTATTAGTTTTTAGTTTTATTAGGATTAGTTTTTTTTAGTTTTATTAGATTATTTTTTAAGACTTTAGTTTTCATTTAGATTTTAAGTTTTTATTTCTTTTGTTTTATTTTAGTTTTTAGTTTAGGATTTCATTTATTAGTTTTATTTGATTTTACATTTATTTAGGATTTTAGTTTTAGTTTTATTAGACTTTATTTTTATTTTTATTTTTATTTTTATTTTTATTTATTTCTAGTTTCTGTAATACCCCGTATTTTCATGGCTTTTAAATTTAAGGATTTATTAAATTTAATTGAGATAAATTAATTTAATTTTAATCCGAAATGTTGTTTTAAATATTTACTAGCGTGACAAGAGTTAGTAATTATTGGAAATATATTATTTGTTGCATATTACTGGATGAGTACAGTAATATATGAGATTTATTTTTATAATATTGTCACATGTGAATAAAATGACAATTGTGGAAATTTAAGTCGGGACGCGCCTGTGTCGTGTCGGGACTAAATGTGGATTAATAAAAGTGAATATTTTATAGGTTGTTCGTATGGTCGTTTTGAGTGCGCCAACGCGTTCGGAAGGGTCGAGATAGTCAGAAAAGTATACCCGGGGGTTTGATTTGGGTCTCGGGGCATTTTTAGGCCTAATTAGTACCTCGAGAGGGCATTTTAGTCATTTTGTATTTTTGGGTAATTAAACCCACGAAAATTAAAGGGGTTATATCAGATGTTTAGGTTATCTCCTAGGGTTAGATAACTCAAAACACTAGAACGGCCATTGGAGAGGAGAGGAGAGAGCTCTCAAGGCATTCCAAGGCTCAAAACTCATCCGTTTACACCGCCGCCACCGCCAACGCGTAGATCGCGAGACGGGGAACGCAACCACACCAAATTCAACACCAAACCAGATTTCTGAAAATCCCAGGCAAGTGTTTATCTTGCTTATTTCGTTGATGCAGCATCCATATTAGTTTAGGAGTTATTAGGATGAGATTTGTGGAAGAAAAACCCAATTTGAGATGGGAAATTTTCATGTAGTGATGATTTATATGATATTCTGGAAACCCTTTGTCATGTAAAGGATTAAGAGTTTGATTAAGAAAAGAGTTCTAATCAGATACAAACACAAAAAAAATTATTCCGGACGATCGCACCGTTGGAATTGGATGAAATTTTACAGAGAATTAGCTGAAGACGAGAAGAAGCTACAGAAAAAAATTCAGCTCGATCGGACCATTCAATATTTTTTAATATTTTTTTTGCTAGACAGTTTTATGTTTTGAGGACTCTTAGAGATAATAAAAATTCAATTAAAACTCCATTTTATTCCGATTTCGAAACCGTTTGAAATTCTCATCTTTGAAAATAAAATTCAAAATCCTTTAATGTAAGGCGAAATCTATATTTTTGGGATATTTTGCATAAGGGATAATGTAAGTATATATTAAAGGGGAGAGACACGTAAGAGAGAGTTACGTTGTAACATAAATAGATATCTACTGAATTGTACATTTGGAAGAATAGAGTCCATGAGGGTTACGTAGTAAGTTGGAAAAACCCTTCGAATTAAAGTTAGAAACGAACCATTATACTTGATAAATAATAATGGGAAAATAAGGATAAATGTTGTGAATGTGGGTTATTGGATAAACCTAAATTGATATAATAAAAGTGGTATATTTATATGATTGTGTATGCATATATTATATACTTGTGAAAATCATGCCCGCGCTACTTGCTATCCCTGAGGTTACCGCGCTGGGACGATCTTATCTCGTGTGCCTTATGGGGGATATTGACTCGTACCCTAGAAGATAGGAATCCTAGGTACAGGCTATCGAATCGGTAGTCACGGTCTTAAGAGACGTGAGGGTATGTACTGACCTCTTGGACTTGGAAACTATGCTTCGCCTCAATATTATTTGTGTATGTATTTATACAGTTCGAGAGTGATTCCGAAATTGTATTCCCTTTAGTACGATTGATACGGGGATTGGATAGCAGAGTATGCCCGCACCATAGTTTTTATGTGGGGTGCTGTTATGATATATATATTATACGAGTAGTTAATATATATATATGAAATTCTGAAATCTGGAACTGCCTACTGTGATTTGATATGTAGGACATGGTTGATGACTCAAATTATAAATAATTGTTTTGAGAAAGTATAATATGACACTGGAAAACTTTATTGATTAATAAAGTTAAAAGGAGAACCTTGGTTACAAATTGAAATCTTACGTTTTAAATACTTGTGTTGTTCAGTTGTAAATCTTGCGAATAACCTAAGATAAGTTAAATCATTGGGGAAAGATAGTGTGGTATATGACGAGATAGACCATTGGGAAGGTTAGTGCGATAGGTGTGCACATTAGAATATAGGTGAGAATTTCTCAAGAGAGTGTTGCACTAATATGTTGTTGCATTAGCCTGTAATCAATTTAAATACTTGCTAAACGAATTTTTAAATCATATACACTATCGGGTTCTGACCCGTTTCTATTTCCTTTTCTCTCTTGTATATATATATATATGTATGTATTACAGGTGCCCAGCCACAAGGGCATCTTACTTAGGATCCTTTGGAAGGAACGTGCTGCAGCTTAGGTGGGAGTTGCAGGCCTGTTGTTTAGACGACTTCATCCATTTGATTCTACTCCTAGTTCAGTTTTATCCAGCAGGGGCATGTGTCGCCCTCTTTCTATTATTTAGTTGGTATTGTCAGAGATTGAAATTTTTACTTTCAGTACCTTTATTTCGGGATTTATTACTGTCAAGATGTTTTCCTTTAGTGTTGTAAATGTTGGGATTTATTATTGATGATTAAATTCGTGTATGTTCAATTCTATTTTTATTCTTAATGTGTGACTCTTTAGATGTTAATGGTTTAAGGTTTTATAACCAGATTTAATAAAATGAGAATAAGGTTTTAAATGGTTTTGACACTTAGCTTAATTATTTAAGGTGTTTAAATTGGAAAAGTATTTTTACGACAGTGATGCTAAGAATGAACCAACTGTTCACCTTGATTTTAATTTAATAAAGGACTGATCGCCCGGTATTTAATTAAGCGGGGTGTCACAGGTGGTATCAGAGCATCAGGTTCTAGTGTCCTTAGGATCTGTACGGCTTATTATGCTTTCAGCGTTGCTTTGTTTGTTATAGAGCCCTATGTTTAGGATTGTCGATTCCTTTGACGAGATTCCGTTCTCCTGCTATAATGTGTATTCACTAGTGAATTCTAATTTCGTTCGGATGTGTGCGTGTGCCGAGCGATGACGGATGTCAGAAGAGGATCGTTAAGCGTACATCAGGAGGCAGGGCTCAGTTGAGATTATGAAATATATTCGAGGATGATGACCGTAGTCGAGGTCACCTCCATTATGGCACGAGAAGCCACGACTAGAAAGGCGACTAAGGTGCAGCAATGATTTTCAAATGCTGTTATAGTCAAATGAGGTGCGAGGGTAAACTTACCCAACGTATTACAAAAAACGTGTAGAGACTGCCAGTGGGAATTTAGAAACGCAAAAATTGTATGTGTTTACCAAAGGAGGTAAAGTATCCAAATGCTTAAATATAGGACGGAGTGTGGCAAACTGAAAGTGAAAATTTAGAGAAAATTTTCTTGGCTTTCGGGACGAAATTATAATGGTTGGAGTCAACCACCAATTTTAGAAGTGGAATGCTATGCCTATAGGAGAACCTTAGGTACAGTGTTGACCGTATGTTCCTTCCTCAACTGTTCAGGATGAGAAGCAAACGTGGTTCTGAACTCATCGCAGGAGGGCATGACAGAAGTCCAATTGTGGATATGAATCCTAATCGTTAGCAATTTTTGTATCGAAAGAGGTAGATACTAGTGGAGGAAACGACTCCAAGTAAGAGACCAACTTGTAATAATAGTTGATAATACTCGAGGAGGAAATTCTGATGGACGACCGATTCAGAGGTTGACAATGTCATATTTTGTCAATATAGATGATAACGCTTCTTTGTGGGGGAAGTTAAAGGAATCGAAGAATTTAGTCGAGAATAAGACTGAATACAACGGTGGTGGTATAGCACCACAAAAGGATGTGGATACACATCAGGAAAACCATTTAAATGCTTCAGATAGTTAAATTCTTACCAGGTGATGGTAAATTTAGTAAGTACTATTATAGATAGTAACATGATCTTTATGGCCTAAAAAGCTAAGGGAACAACTGGGATGGCTAACAGGAATCGAGTCTACTAAAGTCCGAGAGAAGGACAATCCTAACCTGGTTAGTAGGACAGGTGATAAGTGGATTATGTGTTGAGGTATTTTGGTGCGGATTGAAATTGCTCGCGATAATATGTTCCAAAGTGAGAAAAAGGGACAAGAATACGGTGCCTAGTAAAGGACGACGATTAAAAATAATTTTGTTTTGGTTTGGGCAGACGTGTTACGTCCGAAAACCATTTGTGCAGTCAAGACGATTGTCAGGATGGAAGTATAAGTTGTATCCTTAGAGGATGCGGCGTGTTTATGTGACACGAGCGAGTCAGCATATTTTGTTCATTGCTAGATTAGCATGTGAGACGAGTTTAATGCATATCATTATAAATGTTACCATTATGTGAATATTTTTCCTTAGTATAGAGGGATTTTTCTTTGGTGCTATCCGCGGGGGATGAATGAGTATATTAACAGTGTTTTATACTTTATTGAGGTTACTCGTTGTAGTGATGCGATACACGGGTATGATATTATCTTTGTTAAAATGTTATAGAAATGGGTAGTATGATAGTGGGCATTTATTGCAAGGCTATCGGAGTAGTTACATTAGTGCAACACGTTTTGTTTTGGCGAGGCTTTACCTGTAAGAAGGTTGGACTCGCACTTATATTATCTATCCTCCTAGTGAGGTGGTTAGTACAAGTAAGAATGAAAGTGGGAGAGAATACACCAAACATGGTTACAACCTCTAATCAGTTTGGCATTCTTGATGTTTTGGAGGATTCTACTCTTGTTACAACCCCTGCCCCTTCAGGGCTGGCCCTTAAAATTAAAGTTGTGGATGAACTTGATCAGGGAAGGTTTGGAGGTGTCATCGGAAGGGATGGGAAAGAGGCTTGCAGTAGCAACAACAAGGTGAAAAAGAGTTCGGGCAGCAAATACAGAAAGTTTAGATGACCAGGATGTGTTCATGGAATATAAGGGGTCTTAATGCTCCCCACAAACAGATGGAGGTGGTTAAGCTTATAAGAGATAATAAATTAGACCTTATTAGTCTTGTGGAGACTAAGATTATAAGGAACAACATGGATACTGTCAAGAATATGTGCTTCTATCATTGGGAGTATATTCATAACTGCCCTATGGATGGGGGAGTGGCAAGAGTGATAGTGGGTTGGAACCCCAATATATTGAAGATTGATGTGATTGATTCTCATAGACAAGCTCTATTCTGCCTTGTAAATATTGTTGGTACTAGTAACTCTTTCTATGCGACTTTCATATATGGTGAAAACCTGCCTGAGCAGAGGAGGTGTTTATGGACATTCCTGAAAGCCAATAAGATGGTGATCAATGATAGGCCTTGGGTACTCATGGGGGATTTTAATGTGGTCAGATGCCAAGAGGAAAAAAAAGGGATTTTGGATATTGACAGAGTTGCAACTGATGAGTTTAATGAGTGTCTAAATGAGTTGAATGCTGATGATATGGTTAATAGTGGGTTGTGGTTCACCTGGAATAAGAGTCATCTTGGAGTCAATAATGTTCAGACTAGAATTGACAGGGTCCTACACAATGATATGTGGACTGCTTTTTTCCCCAACTCACAAGCTATTACCCTGCCTTGTGGTATATCTGACTACAGTCCTATTATCACCATAGTGGATAACACTATCAATAGGGGCCCATTACCTTTCAAGTTTTTCAACTTCTGGATGAATCATGTGGATTTTTCTCCTACAATCATTGATGCTTGGGATGTTGAGGTGGATGGGAATCCAATGCAGAGGCTCTAACGCAAGCTTAATAGAGTTAAAGCCTCTTTAAAGCACTTTAATAAGAAATTCTTTAATAAGATTTCTACTCAGGTTGCTGAGACCAAGATAAATCTTGATGCTATTCAAAGCGAGCTGGACAGAGATGGTGATAATATGGTCTGCAGGCGGCTGCTAATGATTTGAGAATCAAATATGCAGAATTAAGGAATGATGAGGAGTCTTTCCTTAGACAGAAGGCTAGAACCAAATGGTTGCAGCTGGGCGACCAAAATAATACTTTCTTTCATAAGAAAGTAAACCAAAATAGGGCCAGAAGGAAAATTGTGAGCATTGAGAATGATTTAGGTGTGAGAATTGAAGGCATTGAGCAGGTGTCTACAGAAGCAGTGAGTTTTTTTCAGAACTTATTAGGGAATAGGGTGCAGTGTGAGAATGCAAATGCTGTCCTGGGGGAGGTGATCAAGAATAAGCTAACCCCTGAGCAGGCTTATCTCCTGGAGGAAGAGGTCACTCATGAAGAGATCAAAAAAGCTATGTTTAGCATTGGGTCTGACAAGGCCCCGGACCCTGATGGGTTTAACAGCTACTTCTTTAAAAAGAATTGGGAGCTCATTGGGATAGAGGTGTGTGAGGCAATTAAGTTCTTCTTTGACACGGGGACTTTCTTCAAGCAGTGGAATTGTACTGCTCTAGCTTTAATCCCAAAGGTAGCAGCCCCTAAAAGTATGAGGGAGTTCAGACCCATCTCTTGCTGTAACACCTTGTACAAGTGTATTTCCAAAGTGATCACTTGCATACTAAAGAAGATGATTCCTGGCCTTATTAGTATTAATCAAGCTGCCTTTGTTGCTGGTAGATCCATTGTTGATAATATCTTGTTATTACAAGAGTTAATGAGGAATTATCATAGGGACTCTTGGCCTCCGAGATGTGCAATCAAGATTGATATTCTGAAAGCATATGATACTGTGAGCTGGGACTTTTTGTTAAAGTTGTTGGCCCATGTTGGTTTCCCATCCAAAGTCATTGGGTGGATCACCAAATGTGTGACTACTACCAGATTCTCCATTAACCTGAATGGGGAACTAAAGGGTTTCTTTCATGGGAAAAGAGGGCTCAGGCAGGGGGACCCTCTCTATCCCTACCTTTTCTTGCTTGTGATGGAGGTTTTCTCTGGGATAATTACTAAAGCAACTGAATCAGACCTGTTCAGTTATCACCCTAGATGCAAGGAGATATCTTTTACTCACCTAAGTTTTGCTGATGATTTAATTGTCTTTGCTGGGGGGGATAAAGATTCCTGCAGTATTGTGAAGGAGGCAATATCAAAATTTAGCTCATTTTCTGGGCTGATGATCAATTTAGAGAAGAGCAACCTTTTCACTGTTGGATTTAATGTGGATGGGATTCAAGACATTTCAACTATTCTTGGCATTCAGCATGGGACCCCTCCATTTCGATATCTTGGGGTTCCTCTCATCACAACTAGGTTGAAGAAGGAGGACTGCTCTCACTTGGTGGAAAGAATAACAATGAGAACCAGATGTTGGACTAATAAGTTCTTGAGTTTTGCAGGTAGGCTCCTTCTAGTGAAGACTGTGATTTTCAGCATTCAAGTGTATTGGTCTAGAATTTTTATTCTTCCCAAGAGTATTATAAAGAAGATTGAGCAAATAATGAGAAATTACTTATGGAAAGGGGATGAGGCTAATAGTAAAGGGGCTAAAGTTGCTTGGGTGGATCTTTGTGTTTCTCTAGATCAAGGAGGGCTAAATATAAAGTGTTTAGAGACTTGGAACACAGCTGCTATGGCTAAGCATTTGTGGAATCTTTGTAGTAAGAAGGACAGCTTATGGATCAAATGGTGTAATACTTACAAGATCAAAGGAAGGAGCATATGGGATTTGAGTATCCCAAATGATTCTTCATGGAGTTGGAGGAAAATCCTCAAGATCAGAGAGAAGTTTAGAAGTCATATCAAGACCTTCATTGGGAATGGTGCGCAAGCTTTTATGTGGTTCGATAATTGGCACCCAAATGGCCCTTTACATGCCCTATATGGGGATAACATTGTCTATGACTCTGCTAGCAGTCTAAAAGCTAAAGTGTCAGACTTTATACACCATATGGAGTGGAGATGGCCTTCAAGAGTGACATGGGAGCTGAATGAAGTGAAGAATGCAAATCTTCCTACAATTCACGGGGGAATTGATAGTGTTGTATGGCTTCCCTCAAATCATGGAATGTTCACCATTGCGTCTGCTTGGGAACTTTTAAAGGCCCATAAGCCTATGGTCAATTGGAGCAAGCTTGTGTGGAGTAAGGTTTGTATCCCTAAATGCTCTTTCATAACTTGGTTGGTGTTTAGGAAGGCCATCAACACTAAAGTTAAATTACATGATTGGGGAGTTTCTGTGGATGACTTGTGTGAGTTATGTGGGACTGAAAGGGAAACATATAACCATTTGTTCTCTCAGTGCATCCTTAGTAAAAGTATATGGGAGGAGGTGATGCTAAGGAACCAGTGCTACAGGGATGCCCAGGGTCTGAATAGTGAGTTGGTTTTGGCTACTGTTAACCACTCTACGAAGAACCTTTGTGACAAGATTAGATCCCTATCCTTTACTGCCACTATATATTGCATTTGGATGGAGAGGAATGCTAGATGCTCCAATTCCCTTGATTCCATTATCAAGGGTATTAAAAACATGGTTAGAGCAAAATCTCTCACGTGGAAAAAGGACAGAAGGAGTTTTACTAACTGGATGGCTTGTATGTACTGGAACATCCCTGAAGATAGGCTTCTAATTTAGGCTTTGTTTGGTTTCTGCCTTGTTGGCCTATTTGCCTGAGGGGTATGCCCCTGGGTTCTTTTGTTATGTGGAGGTTTCCTTCTGTGTATATCTTTTAGTTTTTTATATACAATTAAATTCCCAAAAAAAAAAGAAATTCATGCCAAATTATGAGCCATTTGGGTTTTTGCACCAATTCTCCAAAGTTTGAGAATTTAGATTTCCTCTAAAAAAAAGAAAATATATATGAGGGTGTTTAGTTGGAGATTTTAAACGGGTTTGCACGTCCATGAAATTCTTGAAAATGCGCTAAATAGTTTTGGACCTTATTGGAGTGGAAATAATTTTGACTTTGATTTGTTGATTTGTATAAGGCGATGTCATCTAAATTCAACAATCTTTTCACCTAAGGATACTTTTGATGTTCATTCGTTAGGGGTACAATATGCATCGTGCACATATGCTTGATTGAGTTGATTTACCTATCGAATGTGTTCACACCCATTCATTCCATTTCCATGACTTGGTTGTTTGAGTTTAAATCCATGGTGTGATTTTTTTGTATCCTATTTTTGTATGAAAATTTTGAAAAATCAAAAATAATTTGTGGATGTTTTGGGGACATACCTTTGCATGCAAGTAGCTTGATCTTTGTTTTCTATGCATTTTGTCGTGATACTCCATGTTTTGATTTTTTTTCTTCTTATCTGTCTATTTGGGGACATCATAAAAAGGGGGAGAAAGAATTATCATGTTATGGGGGAGTTTTTGCATTATGGGGGAGATTTGATTATTAATGCATTATTCTTATATCATTTCAAACTCGATGCGTCACGAAGGTTTTTGCTTTATCTCATGTGTGTAGGTACAAAGATTGAAAATCATGATGTTACACATCCTGATGAGAAAAGCTTTGAGAGTTTTGATGTTGAAGAAAAATTTGAGAACTTACAAATTTTACCTTTTTAGTTTTGGGATTCATGGGAGGGTAAATTTGTATAGGCATTTTGGTTTTTGATAATTCGGATGTTTTTATGTATGTACCGGCATAGACATAGGGGGAGATTTGTAAGAACATATTTTTAATAAGTCCGTCACAATTAATTATGTCGTATACCGCTACAAGTCGTCGAAGAATTGTGATGATTGCATCTACAAAAGACGGATTCGAATTACCAGTTGCCTTCAACATTCAAGCCCAACAATATGAACTTTGGTAAGATATTGTTTTAATGTTTCATTTACATTTCATACTAAGAGTGTTGGGATATTGTTAAAAGGTTTTTAAAAACTTTTATATAAAAATGTTTTTTTTAAAAGAGGTTTTATAATTGTTTGTGAAAAACTGCCTCAGCAGTAAACGTACCTCGGTTTCGATGCCAAGGTCATTCAAGCGAAGATATCAATATCGTTTGAACGACAATGGGAAGTCGCGCGTAGTCGTTCGAACGACACGCGGTCTCGTTCGCGCGAGATGTCATTCTCGTTCGAGCGAGATGACTATTTAGTTGACACGTCTGACTTCATCCTTATCTTTGACCGACTTAAATTTCCTATAAAAAGGAATGCCAGCCTTTGCTTTTAGACGTGGAGAACAGTTTCAGAATTAAAGAGTCTTATTCTTTTGAAACTTTTGTGTATCTACCCAGATTTAATTCAATGCCTTTTGGCAGAAAGTTTTTCTCCAACAATTTTAAGGGTTCAAATGTTTTGTTTTTAATTCACAAAATCCCAATTACTTTTATGTGAATTGTTTTATGGAACCCAAGAACATATTTTATTTTTGTTCATACTTTGTGGGGAGAGCACTACAATCGACAGTTGCGTGCTATTGTGGAGGGAGTCCTTATAAAGTTCACATCTTGTGGAGAAGCCATTTTCTTCTTCATTGCAACCCTCCTGGAAAGGGAAAGTTCCAGCCAACGATATCAGATTCGACACCTGCGGGTATTTCTGTGTCAATATTTCTAGTCGTTGCTTTGGAGGTTTGATGAAGACACCGTGCGTTACACTTGTGGGTGATTATCAGGTTGTATGTAAGTCAATGGTCTTGTGAATTCTTCAAAGTTCTAGAAATAAAAGGTTTTGCCCCTTTGGGGGATTTTTCCTGAATATTTGTGTCACATGCTTTATTTATTTATGGATTGGCACACGCACTTTTAGATGCATGTTTAGGGGCTGGATTAATTTGGTTTAAAAATAGACTCTTATTAAATAAGTGTGCCAAATTAAATATTTACGAATTTAATCAATTATCACACAGTCTCATTTTCTCACACTCTAACAAGAATATACCAACAATAGTAGACAAGGCTGATGCCAAATATCGTGAGCTTCACTAGAGAGTGCAGCACATCGCCGAAGATTATTTTTACCTACGAAGGATCATTGGTGAGCAAGTGACCAATGGTACTTTGCAAATACCACCTATAAATGTCATCAATATTGCCAGTATGGTGGTGGCGTATGATGAAGAAAAAGAAGCTCTATAACTGAAAGAGTGGTGGAATAGTGAAATGATGTGTGAAGAATGGATTTTCAGCCTTGATCAAGAAAAAACTGGACGCGTGGGAGTTGAGCAAGTGAACACCTTAGAAAGAAGAGCAGATGTAGTCCTTGCTCTAGATGAAGGAGGTGGTTGCAATGCTCAAACTTATGAAGTGGATTTGGACTCTGAGTGCAAAGCCATAGCAAGGAGTCCCAAGTTCAAATGGTTTTTCGACCAGATAGGGGTAAAGTATGACACCCGGGTGGTCATTACAAAAAAGATTCTAGAATCAGTGCAATAGTAAGGGGATCCCCCTCTAAATTGGTAGGGACCCATTGGGAGATTGATTAAAAGATACACTTCATAGTTGGTCTTTTTTTAGGCAGATAGACAAGTACCGTATTTTCACAACTTCCCATTCTGTGTGACAGCTTTGATCAGTGGGATTATTTTTCCTAGGCCATTGATGGATGGAGGAGCGTCCATCAATATTAGGCCAATTAGAATGTTATATGAGATAGGCATCTCTCAAGAGAAGATAGTACATATACCATTGGTGATTTCGGGTTTTGACAGTGCAGGCATGCAATCACTTGGCAACGTGAATGTGGGAATCAAGTTAGGGAACCTTAATTCCCATATTAAATTTCATGTCATCAATGCTAATAAAATCTATCAGCTTCTCATAGGGCGAGTGTGGAGGAAGCCCATCTGGTGGATGAGGCATTTCACACTGAGCTTGATGAAGAGAAAAGGAGTTTAATAAGACAGTTAGAGGGGATGCAAGTTGATAACTCGCCTTTTGTGTGGATGTCGTTGTTGAAGCCAAATTAATCAATATCCTCTAATACCTACAAAAATAATAACCTAAAGTGTAGAGGTAAGCAAGGGTATCAATCTAATTCAAAGGGGTAAAGCGAGGGAAAAACAATTGCAATTCAATTTTATTTTCTTTTTGGGCTTTTTACTTTTTTTTTTTAGCTTTTTTTAATATTAAAACAATTTGGTGAGGTAAGGTGAAACTAAACTAACTAAATCAAAGATCTAAACAAGTAACTAAAACGTGACTAAAAATAATGAACAAAGTCTAACACTAAAATAAGAGAATAAATGAGGAAGTAAATGTGAGAGCAATCAAGTAATGTGATTACACCATAAATTTTAGCTATTCTAAAAAATTAATTTAATTATTTGAATTCTCGCAAATTAATATCAAAATTACAAACCAACTCTCATTGCAAGTGTAGTTTTAATAAGAATATTTTAGAAAATTAAGTTTAACCCCCCACAACTCTAGAAAATAGAACTACAATCCTTTTAATTAATACCCGCTAGGATCGATTCATCAAAATTTATGTGCATCTTAGAAAATGAAAATAGAGTTGAAATTCAAGTAATAATACCACACTTAAGAAACCCCTATCTCTAGTTCGAATCTAAAATGAGTATTATAACTAGAATTTCGATTTTTTCTCAAAAATCATTTACCCTCTCTCGAGGCGTAAATTTAAGGGTGAGCGATCAAAATTAACATTTAAAGGGAATTTTCAATTAATCAAAATAACATCAAATAAGGGTTCACCCCACCCCTTGAAAGGGGATTTAGCCTAACATCATATTAAACATGATAATCAAATAATCAAAGGCTAATAAAATAAAATAGAAGAGAAGAGAACAATCAAACCCAATCTCTTGAAGTAAAATTAAACTATTATTTCCTTGAAATCAAGCACCATCCATCCAATATGAGCATCCAACAATAATCAATTCAATATAATACTCAATTGAATTACTCACAATTTATCCTCACAAATCTCTAAAAATAAAAATAAAAACTATTTACAAAATATTTTCCTAAATTATTTTCTACACTAAACTAACTTTCTCTAGAATTATCTCTCTCAAAAAAACTCATCACTAATGTATTTATTGAATCTAAAATAAAAACTACCAAATAAAAATATAAAAAAAGGATAATGGATGAATTCATAATGGACAATTAAATAATAAAAAAAAATGCTAAAAATGCAAATCCTAACATTATAAAATTGTACATTATAACTCATCCAAAGAAATAAATTCTAGATCATTACTTTATATTGAGATAATTGCTAAAAATGCAAAATCTCAACATAAAGGAATGGATTAGAATTTACCTCCCATAAGGGATGAATTCAACTACATCAATCTATTTTGAAATAATTGCTAAAAATGTAAAAAATCATTATAGAGGGGTGGGGTGGAATTCATCCTAGAGATAAATTTCACTACACACCTCTATATTGAAATATTTGCTAAAAATGCAAATACTCTCTATAGAGGGGTCTAGAGAAATTTATCACACAAGAGTTTTAAAAACTAAATTTGAGATCCTTTTTCAATGGCACCAAGTCTTGCATTTATAGGTGGAAGAAGCTAGGAGCATTTTTGGACAATGCACACATGCGTGCATGTGTGTTGAGTGACGTAACAATCTGATTTGGGTGAGGGAATGCACATGTGAGAAGTGGGGTCATGTGAGGGTATGTTTGGAAAAGGGATAAGTGGTTAAAAGACATGTGGTTTTTGTTTGACTTATTTTTATTTTAGAATTTGGAGTTTGGCTTGGAAATTGGCTGGTGATAAATCGTGTTTTTCATTTGGCAGCTCAAGTGGGTTAATGGGTAAAAGAAGAGAAATGAGTTTGGTTTGAAATGGGTATGAAGGATTGAGGTTGGGATTGGAATGGGTTACGGGTTGGTGATGGCCGCGGGTGGTAGCCGGGTTATGGGGTATGGGTTGCTCGGGCAGATGTGGGTTTGGCCTCGGGGTAGGTACGATTTTAGGAAATGGGTCGATAGGGGTTTTGTCTAGCGTCGAGTTCAAATTACAACGGGTTCGGGTCAAGCCACCACCTGCTGGTAGTGGAGGGTTAGGACAGAGGTAGGCGGGTTTGGAGCGTTCGGGTTTGGGGTTTTTGTCTCGAGTTGTGTCTACGGGTAGGTCCGGGTAAGGGGGTCGACAGGTTTGGAGTTAGATTTGGGTTAGAGAT
Source organism: Sambucus nigra (assembly GCA_949130495.1). Classification (NCBI taxonomy): domain Eukaryota; kingdom Viridiplantae; phylum Streptophyta; class Magnoliopsida; order Dipsacales; family Adoxaceae; genus Sambucus; species Sambucus nigra. The sequence goes on from OX422211.1 coordinate 402,065,450, forward strand.
GGTGGGTTAAGGTTGGAGGTTGGTTATGGTGGTGAGGGATGAGTGAGAAGATGGGTTTGAGGAAGTGGGGTTTGTTAATGGAGGTGAGAGGGTGAGTTGAGAGATTGGAGGTAGAAGATGAAGTTGGGGGAGATTAGGTAAGGTGAGGTGTAGAAGAATGTGGTGAGGGTGAGTGGGTTAGTTTTAGGTGTAGGATAGTGTTTAGGTAAGTTTTGGGTGTGTGTGTTTAATTTGTACACTTAACTAAAAATTAAAATTAACTAACTAAAATAAAATTAATAAAATTAAAATCTACTAAAAAATAAATTCTTAATCTATAAATAAAAGATACATATAAAAAATAAATGAAAGAAATGACACTAAAAATAAAAATCTATTAAAACTAAAATTTAAAATCCTAAAAAAGTGTAAAATCTATTGAAATTAAAAAATAAATGAAATTCTAAAAAAAAACTAATCCTAAAAAAAACTAAAAACTAGTAAAAAGAAATAGAAAATTATACTAAAGAAAAAGAAATATAAAATAAATCCTAAAAATTCTAAATAAATCGAAAATAAAAACTAAAAAATAAAACGACATAAAATAAAAATCTAAAAAAAATAAAAGTACAAACTCAACACACACACAAGGTTCATTGTGGACAGTTAAAGTTTAATTTTGGTACGAGACAAGGTTCAGGTACGGGTTTAAGCCACTTTTGTCGCGCAATTGCCCTGAATTGTCACTTTAAACTCCGTATACGCTTATTGAGCTACAAAACAAACAAATACTATCATAAGTCCGATTTTACCGAGAGTTAGCAATTAAAAATTATTTATTTGGGATTTTATTTATACACTTTTGGGTGCTTATCACACCACCCTCAAACAGAGCGTTGCTGGTCCTCGAGCAATAAGATAGGGAGAAAAGGAGATACGAATGCAAAAGTGTACTACTTTCGCGGGCACTTGCGATTGCACTTAGCATGTGCAACAATCCTTTAAACCTATAGGTTGCCCTACATGACGAGTTTTGTCTCGTGAGGGTTTGCAGGAAATATACCCACAAAATTCTGTATTTGCAAACGACAGTCAATCTCTTATTGGACGTAGAATAATCGCACAATCCATCATGAGAAAAATATTTTGAGAAATACAAGCTAGAAGTGTACAAAAATTTAGCTATGTGAATACACAAGGCACATCCTTCCTAGAACTCAACGTATGTAGTGTGAATCAGTCAAAACGGGTCGAGTATCACAAGAGTAATTCCTAGATTGCCTTTTCGGAATCAATGCTTCAACTTCAAAATCTCACAGATATAACTCTCTCAAACGAACTCACGAGAATTGGGTAAGTGTATCGCTCTTGTGTGTGAGGAGGTGAGTAAATGTAATCAAGTTCAAACGTCTCACACACATAGAAGAAAGAACGAACATTTAGAAAGAAAAATGACCGCATGAAAGAATGCCAATCACTATAGTGAGAACGTCGAGTTATTCACCACGTTGACTTTCATTTGCCCGAACACCTAGGGGAAAACATGGATGTATATGGGTGAGGGGGAAATGAGATGAGATGAAAAGGATATAATGAGGTGAGGATGGAATGGATGTATGATATGAATGATGAGTGATGGATGTAAGGGAAGAGTGTATAGCACTTTAGGCACTAATGTCTTTATTTCTAGACTGCAACTTTCTCTTTTTCTTCTTTTACAAATACTCATCAATGTATGAGATAAATCTGCTAAAAATACAAATAACCCCAATATAGATTTGTATTTAATTTTTCTCCATCTGAATCGGCTTTGGGAGAGATATTTGCTAAAAACGCAAACACTCTCTATGACAGATCTTCCCCTTTTTTACTTTATTTTTTTTTCTTCTTTTCCAAATAAGCATAAATATCTGAGATAAAACTACTAAAAATACAAATAACCCCAACATAGACTTGTATTTAATTTTTCTCTATCTGAATCGGCTTTGGGAGACATATTCGCTAAAAATGCAAACACTCTCTATGACGAATCCTCTCCTTTTACTTTCAACACTCTTCCATTTTTCAACATGGTGGGTGGAAATGGAATTGATATGGATGAGGATAAATGTATGATAAAATGGAATCTGGTTAGTGTATGGGTGAAGGTCTGGTGATCAGGACAAACTTCAAGATACGTATTTTTTACAACTCGAAAGTGATGTCGTTCTCAGTGATCAACTCAAAAATTTTAATGAAGAATAATGAGATCATACAACTATTTAAGTGCGGGCCCAAAAGAAGTTGAATCAACTTGTGACTCGAAGATTGCATAAAACTCTCTAAAAGGATGAAAGGCACAAATCTCACAAGCTAAAGTCTCTACTAGTGATCCTTAAGTTTTTCTTGGTAATTGTAGTACTCTTCAACTCTAAACTGTAGGGACGTGATACATGTTCAAATGTTATTGAGTCTATAAATTCATGGTGCAACATGCCTTGATACGTATTACATAAGCTATTTAGAAAAATATATATCCTCTAGCTTGATTCCTAAACATAAAAATATGGATGATAGAAAATTCACGTCAATAAGTGAGATGAAAGAAACTCCACGAAATTATAAAAAACAAAATTTTTCAAAAGAAGTACGATTTTGATAAAATTCTCCACCCCCAAACAAAAAGGAACATCGTCCTCGATGTTGAGTAAAATAATTTTTTAAATTGAGAGAAGCAGGGAGGAAAGATATTACCAGAATCAACCGCTAATGAAGTGGACAAAAGAATCCAAAAAAGAAAACTGAATAAATGATAAAAAAAAAAAGCGTACAAGTCTAAAAACATGTAAAGCCTTGGGTGAACAGGATGAGACTCATACAAGAAACGCGGGCTGCCTCCTGGTAGTGCTAAGTTTAATGTCTTCAGCCAGACCGAACCTATTCTCACCCTAAAGATAAGAACTAAGGGTCCGTTTGGTTGCAAGTGGGCAAAAGCGTGGGCATGGCAAAATTTGCCTAGGCAAATTTTGCCTAGGTAAATTTTACCTACGCAAATTCAGATGACGCTATCAAACAACATTAGGCGAAATTAAAGTCAATCCAATTAATTTATTTAAAAACAATTTTTATATTATATTCAAAAATGTTAAAAATAGTTTTTGCAATCTTTTTATATTACAGTTTTTAAAAAAAAGTTGTAAATGTTTTCTTAACAATTTTTTTTAATACAAAACAATTTTTAAATATTCACAACAGTTTTTTTTAACTATTTAAAATATTTTTTAATTTTGTTTTTAAACTTTAAAACTGTTTTTATATTATATTCAAAACAGTTTTTAAAATTGATAAAAACTATTTTTACAATATTTTCATATTACGTTTTTTCAAAAAAATTGTAAAACATTCTCTTAACAATTTTTTATAATATCAAAAACAGTTTTTAAAATATTACAAAACAAATTTTAAACATTCACAACAGTTTTTTTAAACTATTTAAAACAGTTTTACAAAATATTTTTTTAAACTTTAAAACAGTTTTTATAATATATCCAAAACAGTTTTTAAAAATGTTAAAAACTGTTTTATAATATTTTTATATCACGATTTTCCAAAAAATTTGTAAAACATTCTCTTAACAATTTTTTATAATATTAAAAGCAGTTTTCAAAACATTACAAAACAGTTTTTAAATATAGTTTTTTTAAATATTTAAAAAAGTCTTTAAAATTATTTTTTAAAACTTTACTACTGTTTTTATAATATATTCACAACAGTTTTTAAAAAAGTTAAAAACAGTTTTTACAATATTTTGTTAATACGGTTTTTTAAAAAAATTGTAAACATTTTCTTCACAATTTTTTATAATATTAAAAACAGTTTTTGAAACATTATAAAACAATTTTTAAATATTCATAACAGTTTTTTAATTATTTAAAACAGTTTTTAAATTATTTTTTAAAACATTAAAACCGTTTAAGAAGTTGGCAAATTTGTGGGCAAATATTTTCCACTCAAATAGGTAAGCAAAATTTGCCCACAGATTGTGCATAGGAGGTGTTGTACATTGGCAAATAATGCCTAGGCAAAATTATACAACCAAACAGTCAAAATGTGGGCAAATTTTCATATTTGCCAACTTTTTGGCATTTGCCTAGGCAAATTATGCCAAACAAACGGACCCTAAGAGAGTACGAGGTGGCAGAAAAATTGGGTGATGATACCCACCCCCAAATAAGACTGAAGCGTCAGTCTTGTTGGATAAAATTGACAAAGGTGAGGGTGAAGAAACACCGATCACAGGCCTTTTTTTTTCAAGAAAATAGTTTCTTTTTTTGTGGTTTTTGAATATTTTTGAAAAAGAAAGAAAATATTTTTGTGATTTTTAGAGAATGAAAGGAAGAAAATATTTTTCAATTTTTATAAAAAAAAATAAAGGAAGAAGATATTTTTGGATTTTTGTGGAGAAAAAGAAGGAAAAAATTATCTTTGGACTTTTAGGAAAGGAGGGGAAGAAAATATTTTTGGATTTTTTTTTTTTTTTTGAAGAAAAGATGGGGGAAAATGTTTTTGGATTTTTTATAAAAATAAAGGAAAAAAATATTTTTGAATTTCTTAGAAAAATAAAGGAAGAAAATGTTTTTGGATTTTTTTTTTAGAAAATGAAACAAAGAAAATGTTTATGGATTTTTTTTTTTTAGAAAATGAAATAAAGAAAAAAAATTGATTTTTTTTTTTAAAATGAAATAAAGAAAATATTTTTGGATTTTTTTTTTAGAAAATGAAATAAAGAAAATGTTTTTTTTATTGTTGTTGGAAGGCAAGAGCGGGAAAATTAGGTGGACTCTGATTTTGGGACGAACTCACTAAAACCGACTACCAAAAAATTGAATTGGGCACACACAAGTCAAGGATAAATTCTAACTAACACATAGCCAATTTTTATCTTTAAATTTAGGTGAGAGGGTAGTCAAATTTTAATGAAGTTCGCAAGCAATAAAAAATCACGAAAATTATCTTTGTGATTGCCTTTTCAAAAATGTTCTCCTATTAGGCTACCTAGTTGATTGATTTTAATTTTAATGATGGTTGAGGTAGCACACAGTGGTAAGCGAGTGAGTCGGTTGATGAAATTCCTTCTCGTGAGTGACTGGGGGTAGGTCTTAGTAATTTAATTCATCACACCATTCGAAAATAAATGCAAGAATAAAATTACACAAGAGCACGTAATCACACACAAGAATTGACTCGCTAACAGGAGAGAGGTGTGAGGGTTTAGAAATGTACCTCCCACGTTTTTTAGACCGTGGGGTGCTGAAAATCTCTCGCCTTTGGATGCCCTCTCTCTACCTTGTCCGGTTTTCCTATCACGCTTTTCTTCTAAATTAATTATTACATATTTAAATGGAAAATAAATGGCGTCTCTAAGCACTGCAATGCAAGCCAAAAATAGAATAATCCTAATACAAGCCTTCTAAAAAATGAAAAATGGTACGAAAATAAAAATTACAAGTGAATCATAACATGGATCCCCTGAAGTGCTTCGAGCTCCAAAGAATGGCAACGACACCATTTGATAACTGGTCTTTTGTGTGGATGTCGTTGTTGAAGCCAAGTTAATCAAAATCCTCAAATACCTACAAAAATAATAACATAAAGTGTAGAGGTAAGCAAGGTATCAATCCAATTCAAAGGGGTAAAGCGAGGGGAAAACAATTGCAATTCAATTTTATTTTATTTTCGGGCTTATTACTTTTTCTGTTTTTTTTTTAGCTTTTTTTAATATTAAAACAATTTGGTGAGGTAAGGTGAAGCTAAACTAACTAAATCAAAGATATAAACAAATAACTAAAAAGTGACTAAAAATGAAGAACAAAGTCTAACACTAAAATAAGAGAATAAGTGAGGAGGTAAATGTTAGAACAATCAAGGAATGTGATTACACCACAAATTTTAGCTATTCTAACTAATTAATTTAATTATTTGAATTCCCCCAAATTAATATCAAAATTACAAACCAACTCTCGTTGCAAGTGTAATTTTAATAAGAGTCTTTTGGAAAATTAAGTTTAGCCCTCCACAACTCTAGAAAATAGATCTACACTCCTTTTAATTAATCACCCGCTACGATCGATTTATTAAAATTTCTGTAGATCTTAGAAAATGAAAATAGAGTTCAAATTCAAGTAATAATACCACACTTAAGAAACCTCAATCTCTAGTTCGAATCTAAAATGATTATTATAACTAGAATTTCGATTTTCTCTCGAAAATCATTTACCCTCTCTCGAGGCTTAAATTTAAGGGTGAGGGGTAAAAATTAAAATTCAAAGGGAATTTTTAATTAATCAAACTAATTAAATCAAAATGACATCAAATTAGGATTCACCCCACCCCTTCAAAGGGGATTTAGTCTAACATCATATTAAACATGATAATCAAATAATCAAAGGCTAATAAAATAAAATATAAGAGAATAGAACAATCAAACCTAATATCTTGAAGTGAAATTGAACTCTTATTTCCTTGAAATGAAGCACCATCCATCCAATATAAGCATCCAACAATAATAAATTCAATATAATACTCAATTGAATTACTCACAATTTATCCTCGCAAATCTCTAAAAATAAAACTAAAATCTATTTACAAAATATTTCCCTAATTTATTTTCTACACTAAACTAACTTTCTCTAGAATTCTCTCTCTCAAAAAAAACTCCTCACTAATGTATTTATTAAATCTAAAATAAAAACTATAAAATAAAAATAAAAAAAGGATAATGGATGAATTCATAATGGACAATTAAATAATAAAAGAGATTTGCTAAAAATGCAAATCATAACATTATAAATTTGTACGTTATAACTCATCCAAATAAATAAATTCTAGATCATTACTCTATATTAAGATAATTGCTAAAAATGCAAAATCTCAACATAAAAGAATGGATTAAAATTTACCTCCCATAAGAAATGAATTCAACTGCATCAATCTATTTTGAAATAATTACTAAAAATGCAAAACATCATTATAGAGGGGTGGGGTGGAATTCATTTCAGAGATAAATTTCACTACACACTTCTATATTGAGATATTTGCTAAAAATACAAATACTATATATAGAGGAGTGTAGAGAAATTTATCACACAAGAGTTTTAAAAACTAAATTTGAGATCCTTCTTCAATGGCACCAAGTCTTGCATTTATATGTGGAAGAAGCTAGGGGTATTTTTGGACAATGCACACATGTATGACTGTGTGTTGAGTGAGGTAACAATCTGATTTGGGTGAGGGAATGCACATGTGAGAAGTGGGGGCATGTGAGGGTATTTTTGAAAAAGTGATAAGTGATTAGATGACATGTGGTTTTTGTTTGGCCTATTTTTATTTTGGAATTTGGTGTTTGGCTTGGAAATTGGCAGGTGATAAATCGTATTTTTCATTTAGGAGCTCAAATGGGTTAATGGGTTAAAGAAGAGAAATGGGTTTAGTTTGAAATGGGTATGAAGGATTGAGTTTGGGATTGGAATGGGCTACGGGTTCGTGATGGCCGCAGGTACTAGCCGGGTTATGGGGTATGGGTTGCTCGTGAAGATGTGGGTTTGGCCTCGGGGCAGGTACGATTTTCGGAAATGGGTCAACAGGGGTTTTGTCCAGTGTCGGGTTCAAATTACCGCGGGTTCGGGTCAAGTCACCACCTGCTGGTGGTGGCGGGTTAGTACAGAGGTAGGAGGGTATGGACCATTCGGGTTTGGGGTTTTTATCTCAGGTTGTGGCTACAGGTAGGTCCGGGTAAGGGGGTCGATGTGTTTGGAGTTAGATTTGAGTTGGAGATGGTGGGTTAAGAATGGAGGTTGGTTATGGTGGAGGGGGATGAATGAGAATATGGGCTTGAGGAAATGGGATTTGTTAATTGAGGTGAGAGGGTGAGGAGAGAGATTGGAGGTAGAAGATAAAGTTGGGGGTGATTAGGTAAGGTGAGGTGTAGGAGAATATGGTGAGGGCGAGTGGGTTAGTTTTAGGTGTAGGATAGTGTGTAGGTAAGTTATGGGTGTGTGTGTATTTAATTTGTACAGGTAATTAAAAATTAAAATTATGTAACTAAAATAAATTAATAAAATTAAAATATACTAAAAAATAAATTCCTAATCTATAAATAAAAGACACAAATAAAAAATAAATGAAAAAAATGACACTACAAATAAAAATCTATTAAAACTAAAATTTAAAATCCTAAAAAAATGTAAAATCTATTGAAGCTAAAAAATAAATGAAACCCTAAAAAAATCTAATCCTAAAAAAACTAAAAACTAATAAAAAGAAATAGAAAATTATACTAAATAAAAAGAAATAGAAAATAAATCCTAAAAATTCTAAATAAATCTAAAATAAAACGACATAAAATAAAAATCTAAAACAAATAAATGTACAAACTCAACACACACACAGGATTGGGTGTGGACAGTTTAGGTTCGATTTTGGTACATGACAAGGTTCAGGTTACGGGTTTAAGCCATTTTTATCACGCATTTGCCGTGAATTGTCACTTTAAACTCCGTAAACGCTAATTGAGCTACAAAACAAAAAAATACTATCATAAGTCCGATTTTACCGAGAGTTAGCAATTAAAAATTGTCTATTTGGGGTTTTATTTAAACACTTTTGGGTGCTTATCACAAGTGGTTGGAGGAGATACCCAGCCAAGAACGTTTGTAAATGACCACTTAGGTCAAAGATTGATCCCCCAAATGGCGAAAGGAAAAAGGAAGGTGGAGGAGGTAGCCAAGCCACTTCGAACATGCAAGAAGGTCATCCTCTTGGACGAAAAAGTTATATACCGCTTATAACACTCTGCGTAGGCAGCGTTTTGGGATTAGAGCGTCGACCCGGCACTAGATGAGTCACATATTATAGAGCATCTGGAGGATCCTAAGGAAGCGCCTGAATGCATGCAAGAAGGTCCAAGGGAGCTACAGGAGCTGGAAGAAATAAAATTTTGTTTATAAGGGAAAAAGGGTAGACCCATTCTAATTTCCAAGGGATTGGATGCAAAGTAAAGAGAAGAGATCATCAGCCTGCTCAATAATTCCCAAATTGTTTACCTGGAAATACACAGAAATGCCTCGGATAGTTCCGGAGGTGAGCTCCCACAAAGCAAAGTTAGACCTCAAGATCAAAGCTAAGGTGAAAAATTTATTAGCACTAAGGGTTCATCAAACCCATTCAGCATCCAATATAGCTCTCCAGTATTGTGCCTGTGGTAAAAAAGGACAAGAGACAAATAAGAATTTGTGTAGATTTTCGAGATCTGAATCGAGCCTAACCTAAGGATGAGTTTCCACTGCCCAATAATGATAGCTTGGTAGATGCCACTGTCTGACATAAAATGTATAATTTTATGGATGGCTATGCGGGCTATAACCAGATTAGAATGGATTCAGCTAACGCAGAAAAGACTAATTTTCGTACCCCATTGGGGAACTTTCATTATACCGTCATGCCATTTGGGTTAAAGAAGGCATGTGTCACGTATCAACGTACAATGATGGTAATATTTCATAATTTGTTTCATGACATATTGGAGTTTTACGTGGATGACCTAGTTGTAAAGTCAAAGAAAGAGAGAGAGCACATTCAAGATCTGAGGCAAATGTTTGAAAGATGTCGCAAGTATAAGATGAAAATAAACCCCTCGAAATGTGCTTTTGTAATAACTGAAAAGTTTTTGGGTTTTGTAGTAAATCGGCAGGGGTGCAGGTAGACGAGGAAAAAAAGGCCATCCTGCTAATGCCACCGTCAAGGAGTCATAGGTAGCATAAAAGTTTCTTAGGGAAGGTTTCTTACCTAAGAAGATTTTTACCAGCACTAGTAGAGGTGACCCGCCCGTTCGCTTCACTGATGAAGGAAAAAGCCAAATGGGTTTGGGGAGATGCACAGAAGAAGGCCTTTAAGAAAATCAAAGAGATATTAGCATCACCCTCAACTATAGTACCACCAGAAGTGGGCGCACCATTGTTGCTCTACCCAATTTCGACGGAGAGGTCCATAAGACCCTTACTTACTTAAAAAAGAGCAGGGGTGGAGAGACCCGTCTACTATTTGTCGTGTGTAATTTCAAGCACCAAAACTACATACACTAGTGTGGAGAGGCACTACCTAGCTTTGGTATTTGTTGCCCAAAAGTTGAGGCATTACCTATTGGTATTCACAGTACATATCATCACCAAGTGCGATCCTATCAAGTACTTTTTAGCGCGAACGGTCTCAGTAAGAAGAGAAGTGAGGTGGTTCCTAATCATGTCTAAGTATGATTCAAAGTGTGTGGATCCAAAAGCTATCAAGAGCCAAGCAGTAGCAGATCTATTAGCTCATTTTTCTAGACAAAGTTTTGAGCCTCCCAGTGAACAACTGCCAGGAGAGAACTTATATGCATGCTTAGTTGAGAAAATAGAAGAATGGAAGATGGAGTTTGATGGTTAATGTTCCCAAGGGACAGGCGGGGCAGGTATTATTCTCTCAAATGGGAAGTAAAATATCACCTTCTCCTTCAAGCTTGACTTTAAATGTTCAAACAACGAGGCTGAGCATAAAGCTCTCATTCTAGGATTATTGGAGGCACTGAGAAGAGGCATTAGAGTACTATGCATACGAGGGGACTGTAACTTAGTAGTGAAACAAGTTAATGAGGAGTTCACCTTTAAGCATGCCAACTTAGCTCTATACAGGTCCATCATCCAGAAATTATTGAGACAGTTCTTGAAAATAACCATTGAGAGACATTCCCGAACGATGAATAGACACCTAGATGCACTAGCTATAATAGCCCAAAATTTGGATATGGACGAGCTAGAAGCGAACATAATGGTACGGCAAAGAACAATGCCTACCACTGTTAAGTCTTTATTTCGATGTGAAGAACCGGAGGATTAGAGGTGCTCGGTAGTAAAATAGCTAGAAACTAGGGAAGGAACGATGAAAATGTCAGAGTTGGAAAACTACAGTCTACTCTAAGGGACGCTCTATTTCAAGAGCCATGAAGGATTTTTGTCCAGATGTATAGGAGAGGAAGAGGGCAAGGAACGGAGAGGAAGAGAAGAAAGGTTGGCAATAATGCATGAAAAGCATTGTGGGGTTATAGACATCCCCCTTTATCATCGATTACAGCGGGGGCTACTATTGACCCACCATGAGAATGGAGGTCGATCGTCTACAATAAGGCTTCTTGAAGTGCTAGACCCAGTTCGACCAACCAGCTAAGGCTAATTTCATAGAAGTGTTTAAAGATTAGAGGACACCCTACATATCACATCTGAAGGATGGAGAGCCGCCCATAAAAAGATCAAGTGAGATCTACCTCAAGAAGAGAGTGGCCCACTTCTACCTGGTGGAAGGGGAGCTCTACCGAAAAGGATATAATGAGAAGGCACTAAAGTGTGTGGCTAAGGGTGACATAGAAATAGTTCTAAAGGAGGCCATTGAGCCTTCTCGTATGGGAGGGACTAAGTTATATGATCAACTGATAACGCTAGGGTACTACTGGCTAACGATGGAGACTGACTCTATCAGCTATATAAAGAAGTACAGGGCATGCCAAGTGCATGACAACATAGTGTATGCCCCTTCGATAAGTCTACAAAGCCTAGCGCTCCTTATCCCTTCCACACTTGTCCATTTGACTTAGTGGGAAAAATGAGCCATGCCTCTCACGACAAGGCCTTCATCATTATTGCTACAGAGTTGTGCACCAAGTGGGCATAATCAAACCCTCTAAGAAGAGTGACTGCTCAAGTGGTGACCCGATTAATTCGAAAATATATCATATGCAGGTTTGGTATCCCTAATGTGATCCTATAAGATAATGGGAAGTAGTTTGTATGCAAGGAGATGAGGCTCCTGACTGATAAGTATAAAATTATGCATAAGAGTTCAACCATCTCATACCCGAAGGGATGGCCAGGCGAAGGCTATAAAAAGACATTGATTAACACTCTGAAGAAGATACTTGAGGACAGGTCGGGAGCTTGGGATGAAAAGCTACCAATGGTGATATGGGCCTACAAGACTTTAAAGTAAAAATTGGTACTATTAACTCCATTCTCGTTGGTCTATGGGACCGAAGTTATCCTACCTGTGGAGTTGGTTGTACCCTCAGCTAGGGTTTCTCTAAGCAATGGCCTCATACCAGATCCTCGACATGTGCAGTTGAAGGCATTAGATGAGCTTAGAGACAAGGCTAAAGAAAATTTTAAAGTCTACACCCAACAGTTGTCTAGGGGTTATGAGAACTTAGTCAAGCCTATGGAGTTTTAAGTAGGGTACATGGTATTACGTGCATCCACTTACCATCTTTGAAGTATGTCAGCATCTAAATTCAAGCCTAACTGGGAAGGGCCCTTCATGGCACGAGGGGTAGGTAAGTCTGGTTATTGCCAGATATCTGAACATGAAAGTGAATGCCTCCAGTCTATTAACTATAAGTGGTTGAAGAAGTACTATGTTTAGTTCTTGCCATGTTTTATTTCTTTTTAAAGTTTAAATAGCCTACTCTAATACAAAAATGTTTTTTTTTGTAACAATAGTCATCAACACAGTTTTATAAACAATATATAGTGCAAAAGAAATTAATACCAGTTATTTTGATCATTACTTCATAATTTGTGCATTATTTATTTACCTACTTTATGAGGTGGGTACACCAGATTTATGTTTTTTTCCTTAAAATAAGAATAGTAAAACTCTCCACTCGACTAGAAAAGGGTCCATGACAAAAGAAACTTTCCCAAAGGCAAAGTACAGTGAGCAAAGTCCTACTGACACAAAAATTTAACTATTTCCACAGAACAGCAGGAGATTATCCTCCAAATAAAAAGCAAATTTTTTGTTTAATTAATTACAGATTTATAACCTGGAGAACAAGCTCTAACCTATGTTTTCAAGAAAGTAAGTTTTGCTTGCTAGTTTATATAAAAATGTGGAGAAGGATGTCTAATCCCCCCCCCCCCCCCCTTAAGATTATGATTTTAAAAAAAGGGGGAATAAAAGTTCCCAAGTTAAAGTTTAGAACAAGGACCTCGCGGACCAGGGGCAGTTTTAATATAAAGAAATAGTTATTTCTTTATTTAGTTCATTTAAAAAAATCTTAAGTTTATGGGAAGGAAAAGGGGATCACCCCTTTATCCAAGTTATCCCCAAAAAGGCACATATAACCAAAGTACCCCGCAGTTAGAAGGGGCAGCTCTAAAATGATAACTTGTTCAGATCTCATGCAAGTACCCCACGAATCACGGGGTAATCTAGTTGAAAAAGTGCTCACAGAAAATGGAGAATGTCACAGTAAATAGGTGCCAAAGCAACACAGAAAGAAAAGACATAAATGAACGTAAAATAATCGCTTTCATTAATATATGGCCTTTTACATGTGTCAGAAGAAATGAAAATACAAGGCGAAGTATACGTATAAAAAAATAACTAGATAAAACAAAAAATAGATCCTGTCGCAAGTGCACGCTTGCATAGGATGGACTTGCTTTCTCAATAAACTGCTCCTCTAACCTGGCCATCCTGGCCTCGTTCTCAGTCTCACTAGCCTCAGGCTTGGCCAACTTGGCATGGAGCGACTGAATCTAACCTTGGATCCGTGCAGCCTCAGCCTGGTGCTGCTAAACCCTAGACTTCTTGGACGTATGAAGTTTCATCATCTTCTTAAATGGAATTCTCAGAAAATGACGAACCGCAGTGTTGATCCAGTCCAGCTGAAAATGATACTCTCTGAAGATCATGAAGGGATTAGAGAAACAAAGAAGTCCTAGTGTTGGTCAGGTCAACGGGGGGAGTGGATAAGAAATCATGAATATGACTGGCAAGGGCCTTCAGATTGTAGACCGTAAGACTTTCAATGTTGAGCACACTCTGGGACGTGAAAGTCTTAGGATGATGCTTCAGGATCATGTTCAACACTTCTCGCTCATGGTTCATGAACCTCGAAGGTAGATCCTCACGCCATAAAGCACTCATAAAGGCCCCAGCAGCCTCTACCTCAATATCATCATAGCCTGTGTTCCTGGACTCAAGATCTAAAATAGGAAAAGAGGAATTCTCGTCTAAACCAACAGCACCATCCGAGTGAGTGGCCTCAAAACTCTCCTCATCATCAGTTGCCTCGGCAGGCTCACTCATGGGATCCTAAAAATAAGAAACATAGAAATGATAAGTCATAAAAAAGAGAAAGACGGGAAACTGAATGACTTTCCCCGAAAGAGAAGCGAAGAATACAAAGTTTACCCCCACGCTCAAAGGGGTAAGTATGATGTCGCCAAAATGGGAAGGTTCTGCCTGACTCTGAATGCTGACTTAATAGAGAAAAGGCAAAGATAGCATCAATATACTTTTTCATAGTTAGAAATGAAAATTTCTAAGAAATAGATAAAAGTAAATTAGGTATGACAGTTTAATACCTGAGGAGTTCGCAATATAGCACTCTCAACATGTTCCGCATAACTAGGAACAATTGCCTCACTAACCTAAAAACAAGGCAATAGGGGTGTGATTACGAGCAGACTTGCACAGTAAAAGCAAGGAGAAAAGGGGAAGTAAAAAGGAGAAAAAGGGTATGACAACATAATACCTCTCTCACAACGGCTTCCCCAAATTGTTCCACGGCCATCGAAATAGTGTTAGCAAACATTTTCACAGAAAAAGCTAGTTCGAAAGTTATGATATACCAAGTGCTTACCTTGATAGTCTCATCTGAGACACTAGTTATAGGTCCCATAGTGACTAGGACAGCCACAACACTAACCTAAAAATAATAAGATAGGCAAGTGTTAGCAAACCATTGCACAGAAAGCGCAAGTCAAAAGTATAGTATGCCAAACATACCGGGATAGCCTCCTCCGAGCTGCTAGCCAAAACTTCCATAGGTATAGGAACTGGCTCAGCGCAAACCTGAGAATCAAGATATAAATCCCACAGATAGAGGGACCACAGTTACAAGTATGTCATAAAGACTTAAAGATTCTTGCACATAAAAGAAAAAGAAAAAATAAACCCAGACATAGTGAACTAATACGTGCAAAGAATTAGCTGGGGAGTCACTGCCCTGGAACTCACAACATGTCCCACGGGTAATGGGACCACAGATATACTAGATTGATAGAAAATATAAGTAAAGAAGTGTTAGCAAAAGAGTGGAATGATAAGAAGCTACTCTTATACAGGAAATACATGGTACCTATGGGGTCGTCTCTATAAGAGTTAATGTAGGACCTACAGGTGATGCCTCAATAGTGATAGCTTAAGGGCCAAGAAATGCATAAAAGTTGGCATAGAAATAAGAACAAAGGAGTACAAAAGAGCAACATAGTACCCGCAGCACTCGTAGAAGGACCCACAGATGAAGGGGTCTCATTAACACTAGCCTAAAATGGAAGAAGGATACAAGTGTTAGCAAATCTCTTATATGATGAAAAAAACTGTATACAATTGCCTTAAAGTTGAGTTGAAGTAGATAGCGAGAGAGGCACTATGATGGTTCCCACCAAAACCTATGGCAAAAGGGGCCTCAACAATTACAGGGGCCACTTGAGAAGCGGCTATAGAAGTGATCGGTGATGTAATGCCGTGAATTGGAATAACTAACACAATAGAGTATCCTATTCATCAACAAGTGAGTTAAAAATGAATGAAGTCAAAGAAAATAAATGATGCCAATGGAATAATTAATACCTGAGATGACCCAATAGCCTGTGAGATAGGCTCACTAAAAGCGATAGTAAAGACTAGCTACGTAGGATGAGGATAAATCTGGAACCTGTTATCCATCGGCACATAAACTCGGGAGATAGGTATTCTCCTAGAGGGTGATATCCCTGAAATAACAACCCTAGTGGGAAAAAAAATTCCTCCAGTGGTGGAAGGGCCATGTGAAAGGGAGCCCTACAAAAGAGCAAGACAGATAAAAAAGTTATGCCAGTACAATATTGTAAGAGCAAAAGAAAAGAGAAATAGTTAATGAGGAGGAAATAATGAACCTCTCTAGACCCAGAGAAGAAATGAGCATGGAATTCCTTTCCCTCGAAAAAGGGTGCTCGGATAAGAGGAAGAGGCGAGGTCACTTATCTCAACTAAAGAAACCTGTGAAGTATCGCAAGACAAAGTCAGTAAAAAAATCAAAAGCTATGAGAGTTAATGAAAAAAATAAGCAAATAAAAGAAAGAAAAGACTTACAGCATCTGGGCGAGCACCCTGCCCATATGGAAAGTGCCCAGTATTCGGACTTGTGGCTGAAGGAGAATATATCATAGTATCCTAGCTGGAAGACTCCCTCGAAACTAGTAGTAAAGAACAAGTGTCAGGATGATGTCACCATAAATGTCAATGTCACTCACGTCATTTAGAGAAGAAGTGTCATCATTATATGAAGGAGTACTTCCATAGTCAACTAGTTTCTCTTTAAATGAACGAGAAGGGGAACTAGGAAGTGAAACCTCATGAGAGCCTTTAGATATAGTACCTTTAGCAATAGGAATGGAAGATATAGGATGCTCCTAAAAAGATAACCCCAAGGCTTTATAGCCTTGCTCGTAAACAGTTCTATAGGTCACCTCCACGCTGAGGTCATCAGTGTCAGACTCCTGATTTGGTGTAGGAGAAGGAGAAGAAGCTTCACCACTAACTTTCTTCTTATTTTTGCTTGCCCTGGTCCTCACTGGTGAAGGAGGAGCAATAGCAGAAGAGGGAGTGAAATTTAACACATTAGTGTCACGGTGCTTCCTCTTAAAAGCAGCTTAAGCTTAGGCTTTGGCCTTTCCCTTCCCTTTAGCCTTAACTGGTTATGGCTCAGGATGCTTGGAATAGATGAATTCATCAAGCAGGGGCCTCACTAGCACTAGAGTGACCTGCTCAAGGGGGCCTTAGTAACTATGATGCAATGCCATAACACCTTTTGGGTTCTCTTGCCAAAGAATTTTTCACTATAGACTTTGATTATGATAGTCTCATGTAGAACATCCAGCATGAAATTCTGGATAAGAAGCACCTGCGTCTTCCATAGAGTGAACCACAAGTTAGTACAGGATGGTAGGTAATTACGAGGAGACACAAGTAATCCTCTTAAGTGGAGCACCCTATGGAACATCCCCTCGAAAGTAAAATTTTTATAAGCCTCAAACTATAACTCTAAGGAAGAGATGCTTGAGGGATATGAGGGGGAATGAACACCTTGGTCATACCCAAATTGCCTCCTAATACTCTCAGAATGATAAAATTCAACACTTTGACCTAGCTCAGTCAAGGAAGACTGAGTTCCTAGAAGTAGCATGGCCATCACATCAATATGTGGGCAAGAAGAAACAGACTCTACATCAAAGGGGTAGGAGAAGGTGCCCCTATTCCTTGAGAAGGAAACCTAAGTAAAAATGCCACCCGCCCACTTACAGTATGGACAGAAATAAAACTCACCAATGTTATCTATCAAAGGCCCCAGAGGGTGCTTTGGGGGCTTCTTGTGCCACCTGGTGATGCGAGCGGCCTTACTATGACATGTCCTTGCTTCTTGGGCAAATTTGAGGAACCACTCGAAAAAGAAAGCCATCGGTATGAAAGAGTTAGTAAAATTAACGACATCATGGCAGCCACAAGATCGCTCAACATCAATATGGGCATGATCTAGCAAAGTATAGATAGATCCCAAAATCAAATCTATGAGGGGAATAGCCCTCCCTTAAGCAAGCCTCACTGCCAACCTGAATAGTAACTCACGAGAGGAGTCTTATGGTCTCCCAAGAAATAAAAACCTGCTAAAAAAGGTTACAAAGAAAGTTGTTAAGTGGGAGGGGGAGTTGATCTTTAGACCCTCTTGGCTCTTGGCCATTCTTCTCGAATTTTCACCCTTAGGCAGTTGCTCTACGTCCTTAAACCAATATCTTTGCCAATTGGCAAGGGAATGATTGGTAGTACTAGTTTGATTAATAGCTATATACTTAAAGCAATCATTAGGACCTGAGTGAAGCTCTCCCACCATCTCCTCTTCACAGGCATCCTCATAATTATTAGTAAAAATATGTTCTCCTAAGTAGGGTAAGGCAAGCAACTCATAGATATCCTCCAAAGTTAAAGTAAACTCACCCCACCTAGTGAAAAAGGTGTGAGATTACCTACTCCAGTGAGAGGCCAAGAGATTGAAAGAAGTGGCATGCTTTGCAATTGTGCAAGTCTTCAAACGGTCAAT
The DNA here is from genome assembly GCA_949130495.1 of Sambucus nigra. NCBI lineage: Eukaryota > Viridiplantae > Streptophyta > Magnoliopsida > Dipsacales > Adoxaceae > Sambucus > Sambucus nigra. The sequence continues at coordinate 402,083,634 of OX422211.1, forward strand.
ATTTCTAATAAGCCCAAGTCCCTCGACAATGGCCGGTGCGAGGGGGTGGAAAGGATGTGATCCACCTAGAGGGCCCACTCGTCAGGAGCACCTCCACAAACCTTGAGTTCAATATTAGAACGGGGAAAATCACTCCAGTCCACTCGCACCCTAAGTAGAACAATAGGAAGGTCAATAGACTCACCTAAACCCACTTAGGGGCTCTCGACGATCTTGTTAACAAACTCCTCAAAGTTTGCGAATGATGTAATGAAAGTGGTAGTGGTCGGGGGACCACCATTTACAATTGTCTCAAAAGTTGAACCTCCCATGGCGGTGGAAGCGATGGTTAAAATCGTAGTAGCTATTATGGCCGCGATGGCGGAAGTAGGGTTTTGCGATGAAGAAGCCATGAAAAAATGGGTATGAGAAAACTTAAAAACCTTAAAACTATGGTGGTTTACATAAAGACTGTGAAAGTATGAAGATGATAAGGTAAAAATGAAATGGAGTTAAAAGGTGAATTTATACTAGAAAGGGAGTGCACGCTTTGGGCAACCAAAAGGGGTGTAAATCATTACCCAAATGATAGGACACCAGTTACCAATATGACACGTGGCTCCTCGAGACCACAAATCCGGGATAAAAGTAGCAGAAGCATTTGATGACCCTATAAGTAATGATGAGAGGGCTGTAAGAACCTTTCAAATCCTAAAAAAATATTTCGTACAAAGCCCTTTGGTCTACCCAACACAAAGGACTTTGCACAAGGGGAATAATATAGAAGGCCATCACCTGTAGCAAGAACCAACACCTCAAGGAAGATGGGGTCCACCACGAGTGGCCACTTCTGCCAAACTTAGTACCATAGTTAATTTGTAGTGGGGGTCCACTTCGAGTGGCCCGTAGACCAAAACAAGTGAATGAAATCTTGAGGGCCAGGGGTACACCACAGATGGCCCCTCATCCAAGATATTCAAAGTCAGTAGCGAGGGCTTCCATCACTAGTGTCCCCTCGACAGAGAACAATATCAACATCAACAGTTGATGGCAAGAGGGTGCACCACGAGTGACCCCTCAACCACAATTAATATTAAAGGGATTTATGGAGAGTCCAATACAAATGACTCCTCTGCCAAATATATACACATAAACGAGATGGTACACCTCTAGTGGCTCTCCCTCTCTGCACAAACTATAAAGGAAGGAAAAAAAAATTAGGGCGAGGGGACTCATCTTGAGTGACACCTCTGCCCAAAAGCAATAATACAAAGGGAGATGACTGCGAACGAGGGTGTCCACCACAAGTGTCCCCACGTCCTAAGAATTTTTTACTTATTAAGAAATAAAGTGCTAATATTTATGTTCTTGCACTGGTTGCCTAGTTGAGCAAGAAGGGCTCAAGTAGGCTAGTTGGGATCTCCTAGGAGTTTTTTTTTTATTGTTGGCAGGGAGACAAGGTTTATTGAGAAAACTCAACCAATTAGCACTTTAAGATAGAGAGAATACTACTAGATACACTAGTAGGAGTCACTCAAGCCCTTACACAGCCTATAGTTAGTTATAAAAGGAGTGAGTAGCCAAAGGTATGCTCACAAATAAAATCACTTTTTACAAAATGATTTCATAGAGAGTAGCCCTCAAGGTCACTCTCAAGTTTTACAAAGTTTGTACAACACCAAATCACATATTTTATCAGTATTAGGAAACATAACTGCTTTTTGACTTTGGTTCGCACCAAATGTTGCCTGTCAGAGGGGACAGCAGACATATAGGGACAAAAGTTACATTGCAGACATTGTCCCTCAGATCTCCTCTCATTTTTTGCGCCCTAAAAGGCCCAAATAAACCCTAGTATTCACCTATAAATAGGAACCTTTGGTAAGTCATAACAGAAACTCAAGTTAAGTCGTTACTCTGTCAAACTTACACCAGACCTAGTATTCTCTCCCTGCTCTCTCTCTCTTTAAATGCCTTAGTCTCTTCACTCCCATCATTACAACCATCATTCTCAGGATATCTTTCTCTCTAAGTTACCATTATTATTTGTAAAGTTCATCTTCTTACATGAAAAGGTCATAGCATTTACTCCATCTTTACCAAAAATAGAAGGTTTACTCATACAGCTGCTTTTGAAACTTTGAAGACCTTGAAGACAGAGTCCATTTGAGTGGGTTACACCTCACTCGTTCCAGTTCTTCATAGACCCCAATGACACCACCTCCTATAATAAAAAAACATCTCCCGCTCGAGAATGGCAAACGTGATAGACTTACTTTTGTAGTTGATTTGCGCATGATATTATGTTGACCAGTCCATACCCAATATGACATCTTATCAATGCATATCGACCGAAAAATATAATCGGCCGATCTTAACTACCACGTTATTATAAACATAACGTAAGGCAACACCCTCACCCACTTGGGTATCCACATGCATAGAAACCTCGATAGCAATATCTAATAACCCCGAAGTCATGAAAAAAGTGGTACTAACAAATGAATGTGATACTCCTCTGTCAAAAAAAATTCACGCATAAATATCATAAACATAAAATGTAGCCTTTATGATCTATGGTGGGGCCTGTTAGTCCTTCTCTTAGACATTAAATACACATCCATAATGCACCTACGGGCAACCCTACGATGGGTCTCTATGTGGTGGTGATGGCAATGTTGAATATCGCGGTGGTGGTCACAATGCCTGAAACTAAGGTGGGGCTGGCACAACCTATTGTTGCCCCTATTGAAACTGACCCTCACTAACCTGATTGCCCCTAGGGCATGTCCTAAATAAGTGTTCCGTCTCTCCAAATATATAGCATACATATATGAATGGGCGGTCCTACTCTCCCTGGACCTACTGGCCTACCCAATCTTCCCACAGCCTTAGTGGCCATGATGTTGCTAGCCTTAATGGCCTTGTAAACTCTACCCTTATATACGCTAACGATGTTTATCCTCTGATCCTAGGAACCAATTAGGAATCATTCCTCTTATGGTGATCCCCTCTGTTATTATGAGCTTCCCTGAGTCTGTGATGACTCATTGTTCTTCCTAGTCTTGGGCCCCTATTCGGCCCCTGCCTTCTCCTTCTTGGAAGATATATCTCTTTGGAAATTGTGATGGTCCAGGAAATGGAGTAAAGTGGCATCCACTACTTGGATATATGTTGATGAAACGATCCATCTTCTTTGCCTTTGTATTAAACTCGTCAGAGGCAAAGAAATCAAAGCGAGTAAACTATGGCTCATATTTCACTTTTGTACAGTCCTCCTACATTAGCTTTGAAAACTATGTCCTCGTACTCATCTGAAGTGGGGGTGGGAAGTAATTTCCCTCAGACTTGACCCATAATTATTGTATGGTCACCCTTAACCTCTCCTCATCAGTAGTGATTGAATTACACATCTAAAGCGCATCCATACTAGCTTGAAACTAGCTAGAATATGCTTTTGCACCTATGAGCACTCTACCAGACGTAGATGACTCTCACTATCTCTCTTATAGTGTAGGGAGATAATGGGGTGTATAGATAATGTAAACTATGGCGGATTTCCTTCGCTGAAGGCACTCATAGCTCTCTCCCATTTAGAAGTAATATGCGAGGCTAGTACATTCACGAGTGGTGGTTAGCCCGAGAGCATGGAAGCCATAGTAGTTAATATTATTTGTCCTATAATAAATACTAACTTTGTAGGTGCAAGTGTCTGTGCCTTGACCTGTAGCTACGGTTAGGGTTATAATGCCTCTGATTCAGCAATCATGGCATGTCAATGGTGCGCAACTCCTCTTTGTGCGTTCACCATCTAAAATACAATAAACAAAAGTGTATCAGTAATGTAGGAGATAAGAATACAAATACTAAACAGTTTAGCCCTAATATGTCAAATAACGTAATGCAAAAAAGTGATAAACGCACTCAATATCCTAAGATGTTAGAAATTTGGCTCGTATACCAATTGTGACGCCCTATAAAATCCATAACTAGATTGATCAGTTCTTCATATAAATAATACAGGAGTCTAAATAATTTGTATCATTCTAACCATAACTGAAATAAAATATAGAGATAAAATTCTAATAGTAATAAAATAAATAAAACATTTACAACTCAAATACCAATCCCAAAACCATAATGAATAAGACTCTATCAGTGGATTAATAATTTCTCGCAATAAAATCCAACTCTAAATATCAAATAACTCCAACATAATAAATCCCATATATAATAATCTGACTTTTGGACTACTAAAATGGAAATTTAAGTAGTAAAAGAAAATATAATAAATAAATATGACCACACATGTACAACAACTTCATCCTAAGACTAGAAGATGGAACTAGGAATGAATGCTAAAGATTAGGGTTTTGGTTGTTGCTTCTTCCTAGGACCTAAAAGGCAGTTCCATAAACATAATTAAGGCTAACAAGTTTATAGTGAGTAAGAATGTAACTAAATTTGGGCCATAATAATAATAATAATAATAATGCACCTTGCTCTCATATTTAGTTTCTTATAAGTTAACCTGACCCAAACAACCTAAATACAACAAGCAGGTCTAATCCCAGACCTAAGTGAACCCAATGATGCATAATTATAAATCTTCTCAATTTTTTATAATTACAAGGTTACATAAACTAGTATCACATAAATCCACAATGCAAGTGAGTATTCCCAACTCACATAATAATAGATGGGTTATGCTCAAACTCGTGCATAAAAGAAGGAAGCCGTATTCCTATTGACTTCATGGATTACTCATTCATACTAGGTATAGTTATAGGTCCTCCCAGCCCTATAACCTCAAAGCAAGAACAAAGGTAAAATCACTACACCTTCCCATCTTAGGTATAAACTCCATACTCAAGTTATACTAAAGAACGCCCCCATTTTACCCCACTCGGGATGGATATGTCAGTAGTGGGATTGGGGTAAGTAAGACTAAGGTAAACTCTTGGAAATCACTAACGTACCAATGCGATCAACGTCGTATGCATTAATAAAAATCCATCATATTATGTCACCCACGAACACAGACATACACACAGTATGCTTGTGCATAAAAGAAATACATAATAATCAATTCTACTTAAGAATCACTAAAACGGTATCTTATATCTCATATTAAATATCTCTAATTAATTCAAAATTAATTTTCTAATTGTAGAAAAGTCTTTTGAACGAAATACTTAACTCGTTCTAACGAAACCCCTTATGTCGTTCGAACCAAATCCACATGCCATTCAAAGCAAAAGCATAAATCGTTCAAACCAAAAAGCCTTATCATTCAAATGATACCCCCTATCTCGTTCAAATGAAATCCCGATGTCATTCGAACGATGTTCTTATAGACTTCTTCTTCCCCAAAGTGCATAAATCATCATTAACAACTCAAATACTAATTTCAAAGCCTCTAAACAACCCAATACCAGTTCTCCTTAATGTATAACATGTTTACAACATTACTATTATATAACAACAAGTTTTAGGATATTACAACTATGATTTATATTTAAATTTCATACTATAAGTTTTGGGCCCTAAGTACATAGTTTAAGCAAAGTTTATCTAATTCATTCTCAGATCAGATTCAATAATCAATTAAGCATGAGGGCTTTTACATATTATCATTGCTATGATTGAATAATAATGTTATTACAATCACATTACATGATTTAGTGATTCAATTAAGGGATTTTACATCAACTGCCCTAGTTCATCAACATGTTATTAAAGCTTAACCGAGTAATTAATCTAGTTACGAAAATTATGTTTAATATGATTAAAATCAGATTACTAGAATTTAGTTCACATTCTAATGAACTACTACTACCATATCATAAACTTAATTACATTCTTAATCAAAGTAAACATTCCTATGACCGATTGTACGAATCGAGCCCTAAATCCTTAAGTTTTTCAACATCATGTTGCTCTCTCAACCTCCTTAGTTGCTAGGTTTTGTCTCTAATGTGTATGAGAGTCTTCGGTTTTATAATTAAGTAATTAAAGGCTCTAATTTCGAAATCATGCCTAGGGCCAAAGATAGCCTTTACCCAATGATCCCAAAACATGCTCCAAATGGCCCAAAATTTGATCCAAATTACCCAACGGACTTTAAATTTCACTATTTTAAGTCAAAAACATACTTTTTAAGAGTCCCAAAAGTCAACACGGAATATAACATATTTTAATTTATTGATTATCTCAAAAAGTTAATTTATTAGTCAGTACGAGTCGATTAAGTTAAAACTCAATTATTGATTAGTTACGTGTGGCTCAACATTATAAGAAACTACTTCACAATCGGTGGGACCTAATACCGAGGGAATAATCAAAACAAGAAAAATCTAACACCTAGTCGCTGACCATTCCATAGTTGCCCGTAGTACTAAGTCACTTAATGTATTTAATTAGTGCAGTACCATATGTTATGTCAATTTCCAAAGAGTGAAATTATGTAACACATATATGAATCACATAACAATATATAAAAATATACAAAAATATACTAAGTGACATATCACATTTCACGATAGACAAATAAATAATGAGGCTTTTACGGTCTAGTCCTTAGACTAACAATTTTAGATAAAAAAACCAGGCCCAACAAAATTTAAACGATTAGGTCCAACATATAAATAACCCGAAATTAAAACAAACACGCACTATTCAAAAATCGAAGCGCCAAAAATTCCCTTCGTCAAAATTCTCTCTTCGATCAAAACCCTAACTCTCTTCGATCAAAAATTTAACTCTCTTCGATCAAAACCCTAACTCTCTTCGATCAAAACCCTAACTCTCTTCGATCAAAACCCAATCGTTGATGAAGTTCTACCGAGCATTTTACATTCTAAATCAAATTCTTCCAAGCACCACTAACAAGTATGTATACATTCTCTTATCACCTGTTTATCCTTTTGTATTTTGTGTTCTCATATGTATAAATTTGTAGACACATGGACTCATGAAATCACATTCTTCTTCTTCATGATATGAAAAAATATATTTGTTTCCTTCATTTTAATTACAAAACACACATTTTGCATGTTAGAAATATGTATTTCATCATTGCACTTTTCCTCATGTATACATCATTATCGAGGATTTATCAAGGACGAGGAATATATACATGATTGGAATATGTACATATACAAGCCCTGTTTTGCGTGTACTATGTGTATTTTGTGTGTACTATCAAAAAGTACACGCAAAATACACAGAGTACACGCACATTGAAATTGAATTTCTCAATTCAATATGCATGTACTTTTATGTTTTATACGTGTACTCTATAAAATATATATTTCAAGTCCATATTTAATCAACCCTATGTTATTTTGGTCCGCGCCAGCGGTATTTGAATGATATTCCATGAGTTTGTAAGAAGTATTATTATTGTGTTAATATTTAGGAGTGTTTTTGGTCCGCGCCAGCGGCATTTGAATGATATGTTATTAGCTTGTAATCAGTATTATTTCGTGTACTGTTACATTTTTTGCAAGTACATTGTTGAAAGTACACGCAAAAAATTCATAAAGTACATGCACATTGAAATTCAATTTGATCAATCCAATATCCATGTACTAATGTGTATTATGAGGGTACTATTTTGTATTGTTGTGTTATTGTTTAGGAATTATACGATCAAGGATGTTCAACTACAAAACTGCTGCTTGCACGTTAGAAGATCTTAATAATACAAAACCTTTCACATTGACAGTCAATAGTACTAATGATGACGAATTTCATTTTCTCCTTCACATCAATGATAGAGCTAAAAGGTTACTTGGTTTCTACTACTACTACTATGAAGACATCTACTGCATTTTTTATGTGCAACAGCTTCAAGTAACTGAATCGAAAGCGAAGGATTTAGCTAAACGAATTGAGCAGTATTGCTTAAGGGATTTTGATAATATTGGAGCTTTTAGCATCCAACTATTGCATCACTTCTTTACTGAATATGTTAGGAATAGAGATTCTTAGTTTTTGACTTGTCGAACAACTTCTGTTAGGTATTACCATTAAACTGACAATATATATTATCGCCTTTAGCATGTATTTTATTGAGACTTGTATAAATTATTTGTGAGAATATTGCATGTACTTTTGTTAAATACGCTTGTATTTTACTATTTTAGTCTATGTTTTATTCTAATTCGCATGTATTTTATTTTGTACATATCATTATAGGTTACTAATTTAAATTTTGTTTATAGATCAATATAATGGGGATGACGATGAAGGCAAGAAGAGGAAAGAAACAAAAAAAGAGCAGTTCTGATGATAGTTCTTCATCCAGTTCCAGTTCTAGTGTGGCATTGAAATCTAAACATCCTGCAAAGAAGAATGACCAATATCGATCAAATATTGTTAGCTTTCTCCATGATTTGCATCAGATTAAAGATAAAATAAACAATAGCCATATTGAACTTCTTAAGAAGACTCCATTTTGGGAGCTTTTCAATGCCTACTACAATGAAAAAATAGTAGAAGTGGACCACAAGAAGACGGATAAAAATATTTTATCAATTATCCAGCTGTACAATACGAAAACCAAAAGTTTCCGTATGAAGAGTAGGATTACAATAATGCCAATAGATATAAGTGAAATATTTGGCATACCACTGGTTGAGGGTTTAAAATCAATAGAACTGAAAAAGCGATCGAATACTGCTCAAAAATCTGGATTACAATTCACAAAAAGAATAGGAAAGTCAGAAATATTGAATGGTTTGAAGAAATCAGTTGAATTGGAGACAGATGAAGGCATTGCCGATTTTGTAAAACTTGTGTGTCTCCACTTCTTGAACACGTTGTTTTTCTCCAACTCAAACTTCACCCTTGGAGAATTTTGGTTGAAATACATCGACAATATTGAGGAAATGAATAAGTATGATTGGGCATCTGCTGTGCATGAGTTTCTCATACATTCACTTGACAAATCAGTAAGTTCAAAACCTAGCACAGTTACTTGATGTGTAATTTTCCTACTGGTGAGCAAAAAAATATCCTGATATTTCAAAATTTACATACCAATACTCACGTGTACTTAATAAAAATCACGTGTATTTTGAAAATACACGTGATATTTTCACTTGTATTTTGAAAATACACGTGATATTTTCACGTGTATTTTGAAAATACACGTGATATAACAAATGTATTTTGAAAGTACACTGGTTATATTTATAAAACATAGTACACGTGTACTTTGTAAAATACAAGTGTTCTTTATAAAGTAGAAGTGTATTTTCAAAATACACGTGATACTTTCACTTGTTCTTTCAATATACACGTGATATTTTCACTTGTATTTTCAAAATACACGTGATAATTTAACGTGGATTTTGAAAATACACGTCTTATATCACGTGTATTTTGAAAATACACGTCTTATATCACGTGAAAGTACACTTGTATTTTACAAAGTACACGTGTACTATGTTTTGTACATATAACTAGTGTACTTTCAAAATACACTTGTTATATTTTTTATCAATATTATAAATGTACTTTAGAAAGTACACGTGAACTTATATTGACAAAGTACACGTGAACTTTGTAAAAATCACGTGTACTTTCAAAATACAATTATAAAATTTGCAAAGTACACATTTAATTTTGCGTGTATTTTGAACAAATCACTTGTACTTTCCATTATGAATACTTAGGTAATACAATTATAAATATCATTTTGTTTTTTGTATGATCACAGTATTGGGCATGTGAGAAATTTGAAATTATTTCTCCTGCTGAAGAATTTAAGGTGGAAATTATCTTCTTTGAGACAATGGTTTGTGAAGAATGACATAGCAACAGCAACTTTGAAGCAGGCTATAAATAAACCAGCTTGTAAGGACAGTTCTGTAGAAAAGGAATCTCAGTTTGAAGGGCCAAGTTACTCTTTGAACATTTCTATAGAAAGTCCTATACATGCTGATTCATCATCAGAAAAAGTTGTTGAAGATATTACTGACAATAAGTTTTCACATGGTTGGAATATTCCCCTTAAAAATATTGTGACTCCAAAGAAAAAGAAGGGAAAAGATCAACCAAAGGTTAATTTGGAGGAACAAATTGTTGTTTTGAAAAGGGAATTGTTGGAAAAAAATAATCAGCTATCTAAAGCAGCTGAAGACTTTAATGGTGCACTTGAGAAGGTGACCTCTTTGGAGGTGGAGAGTGCCATTTTGAATGTACAGTTGCACGTAGATCGTGATTCACTTTTTGAAGCCCGTGAGGAAATGAAGAAGTTAAAGGTGGAGAATTACAACCTTTTGAAGGAAAAAGATGTACTAATTAAGTTGGAGGTGGAAAATGCCCAACTAGTTGAGTTAAATAATTCTTTAAAAGAAAAACGTGATCAAGTCAAAACGAGTGACTCAGATAGAATTAAAGAACTGGATTAATCACTGAAAAAACAGGAAGAATCAACACGAATTTATCAAGTCACAACGAGTGACTCAGATATGATTTATCACTTCGCTAATTTATATTTTTTTTTGTGCAAAAGAATAAGGTTATTATTATTATACAATTCTTATTGCTTATATAAAATGCAGGGAATTTATTTTCCAAGGGCTGGTTTCGTATATCCCATTGGAAGATTTTGTTGACGTCCTCAACAATCAAGAAATTTCAAGCCAAGTATGTAGTCCAAATATTAGACATTCATTAAATTTCAACATTTTTATTTCCTCACCATTTTATATTGTGTGAAACAGATAATTCTTACCTTTAGTGAAGTATTGAGGTTAAAATTATCGGAGGAAGAGCTCTCCCACTCACACACTTTTTCTAATTATTGTTGGGTAAGTACAATAAAACCGAAAGCTTTGTGAAACAAAATTTCAGTTTTTTTTATTAATATAATGTCTATAATTTTTATTCAGATAGAAGCTTGTAGCAAAAATGAAGTCAATAAGAAGGGGGAGTTATACAGAGATTTATTTGAATACTTAGGCACTTGTAATAATTTGTTCATTGTACTAAGACATAGCATAGGACATTTCACATTACTTGTCATATACAAAAAAGAAAATAAAGTGGTTTCCATGGATTCCCTTCGACCGAACGACAAGAAAAAAAACACAATATACTTCGATGATGCTCAAAAAGTGGTTAGTGCCTAAACTTATATTATAATTTACTTATATTATACACGTGTACTTTACCATATAATGCGTGTACTTTGTATTAGTTGCACACAATCACCCAGACTATCAAAGTACACGCGTCATATTTTATAATACACGTGAAATGAGCCAATACAAATTACGTGTACTTGAATATTATGCGTGTACTTTTAACTCTTTAGGCAAAGTACACGCATCATATTTTAAAAGACACGTGATATGAAAAAATAAAATACGGGTGTACTTTAATATTATGCGTGTACTTTTCACTCTTTAATCTTCATATACTGTTTTATTTGTATACACTAAATATTTGTCTTCATAACAGTTTTCTGTCTTCCAAGAAATACTGTACCTATTGAAGACTGAAGCAGAAACAATGAAAAACAATGGCTTCAAAACTCAGAGAAAGTTTGATGAAGGTACATCAAATGAGTTTACATTGGATAACGATCCGTTGACAGAGCAAGAAAAAATGACAGTAGATTTCTTACTGGAAAGTGATCTCAAATTTGATCTAACAAGAGATCATGAATGCCCTAAGTAATATAATGGGTAAGCAAAAACTTCATTTCTAAAGATTACTAATTTTTATATTTTCAAAAAATTTCATTCGCATCATACTAATTTGTATATTTGTTTTGTTTTAATTTCAGGGTTGACTGTGGGGTGTTCTGCATGTACTACATTGAACAAATTAGCAGAAATAAGGAAATACAAAATTGTTTGAAGACCCTGACATGCTAAAACACAGAGAATATGTACTAAGGGAAATTCTTCTATTAAAATATTTCTTCCCCCGAAAGGAGAAAAAACTTCTATAAATTGATTCAAATACAAACCATATTTGTAATTTGTTTTGTGTTATATTAGTTATTATTTACAATATTTATTACACCAAAAAATTTTATTTCCGCTGGCGTGGACCACAATCCACGTAAGGTATAGACAAACAATGCACCTGAGTCTTATGAAACAATGTACACGCATTTTAACTAAAACTACAAGTGATAATTACTAAGTACACACATGAATTCTTCAAAGTACACGCAATATAAACATATGTACACGCACTGATTAATGTAATAATTTTTTATTTTTAATTGAAAACTACTTTATATATTTATTCAGAACGACACAATAACCAAAATCAATTTATTATGCTCAACTACTCTCTTCCCAACTACTTCTGGCCAAAGAAATAAATAGCTTTAACTTTTCCTATAAAAGAGTAATATCTGTTCCTTTTCTTAACCATTACATCTAGGGTAAAGATTTCATAATGACTAGTCCAGCAGAAAAGTTGCGAGAAACTCTTGAGAGAGATGAAGCAAATAAAAAAAAATAAGGCAAATTACGGAAAATCTTTCCTCATATGAAACTGCCTTTGAGCAGTTTCAAACATATGTGAGGGACGGTTCCTCTGGACTTCCACCCAATCTCATAGATTTATTTGATGTGGATGAGGACCTCCTCAAACACATGAAGACCTCATGTCTTTCTATACACAAGAAGTTCCCATGAAAATCGCCAAGCTGAAGGAGAAGAAGGTGTGACAACCCGTTTATCAAAATAAGGGGTGGCCAGTTCGATACTAAGATATTTACAGGAATCATAGATGGACCATTCTCAGCATCACAGTAATATACTAAGATTACGGGATAACCACCCTATGTTTTAGAAAAACGGGTTGCCAAAGATTTTATTTTATAAGTTAAAGAAGGTATTTAAACAACCCAATTTAAACAGAAGGTGGATGAAATCTACAGGAATAAAACTGAACAATACATATATACACAATAATCAAATAGTCTGACTGTTAACAGTCTCTTATAACGTATTACAATAATTAAATTAAGTTACATCATACATTACAATAAGCAAATACAAAAGCATGGGCCACACGCCCGAGTAAATGACCCGATCGTAACTAGAATACAAAAATGACGTCTATAACAAAATATCCCGCAACGTCCACAAGGTGTTGTAGCTCCATGACACTGGAAAGGGAAAGTCGGTACGGGCGTCCTTGTAGTGGAGCACCTGAGCGGAGATAAAATTCATGCACAACAATAAATATGAACGGGACATGGCCCGATTTTATATGATCACCAGATGAATAAAGAGTATGACAGTTATGAACAGTTAATCATGATGGATACAGATAAGAATCTACCTACACAATATCAAAGCATAAACTAAGGCAATTAAATGATCATAAGTTTAATTTAGTTATGCAAGAGGATAAGAATGAATATCATTAATTAAAATCTCCGTCATTTCACACTATTTCATTTTATCGTTCCATATCTCATTAGGAAACATAATCATAGTTATTTTCTCTTTATGGCAATTATCATAAATCAAGTCCCACTTGAATAAGAATAGTTATATTAATCTATATATAACGATTCTAAGACCGTCCGTCCGGGTTTCCCCACTGTGCGCGCCCCTAAATGACTATCATCTTCCAGGGCCTATCAAACAAGACAACCCGGGCATCCGAACGCAACATTGGGAAGTGGCCATATACCTGCGAGTGAGTCAAAACCACACCCAGAATTACCTCACTAGCGTAAAATAAATACAACATACATAATAATCGGTCATATGGCAGAGGACTATATTCACCCTGCATTCACTAGCCAGGGGACTTCACCTCATGCGCAAACTTCCCTTATGATAGCATTTAGAGAGGTGTGTTTAAGCCAATTATTATTTACCATTTTCATTTTCATTTTAATATATACATCCCATTTTATCCGGAGCCATTCGTAATTCATGCCATCAATATAACCTCAATGAATGAATAAACTCTCAATTTATTCTCCAAACATTATTTTGTGGTGTTATTATAAACCACCAATTCTAGCATCTCCCAATAATGTGACAATTACTCTTCAATTATTTATTTCTACATCCCAAAATATTAGAGTAACTAATTAAGGAAAGAAATACCTAATCATCAATTTGGTAATCCCCGAAATAAGTTCTAACCTTCCCCTTTTAACCTAAGAAAGTTGCCTACCCAATGTAAGACTCTAGGACACTAAGTTTACTTCATACAAGAAGGTTCCTAAGTCCTAAGCCTAAAAGAAAAGGATAAAAATTGAGTTAGAAAAATAACTCAAAACAACCTGATTTCGAATCGATTCTCCCTAGGGCCGAATCGATTTGCCCCAAGCAGCGAATCGATTCGCCTAAAAGCGAATCGATTCGGATGAAGAATCCAAGTTTCTGCCTCCGCCGAATCGATTCGGTCTTAACTCCAATCGATTCGGGCTTGCAGACCTATAACTTGACCCCTTAGCGAATCGATTCGCCCTAAGGCCGAATCGATTCGCCCCTGCGAATTTGCCAAGAATGGGCTACGGGTTATGAGCCCTAGTTTTACCCCAAAACCCAAATCTCCTCTATTTTTACACACATCAACCAACATTAATCTACCCAAAACCATCCTACATGATTATCAACTACCATAACCTACAATATCATCAACTTAAACTATGATTAGGGCTCATACACCATAAAATTCATATGTGTTCCATTCATTCCAATACACAACTATCAATACAATTTACTCATCTTAAATCACATATTAGCAAGTAGAAAACTCTCCTTGAGATTGAAATCTCAGATTCTTGGAAGATGGAAGCAAGATCAATTCTCAAATGTCCAATCTCTCTCTTTTCTCCTCTTTTCTCCACAATTTTCTTCCTCTCTCTCTCTCTCTCTAGGTTAGTAAATACACACTTAAGAGAATAAAATGAGGTGCAAGACTAAATCGTGGCTTTAGTCTAAATTCCTAACTTAAATGGTTAATACCACATTACAATGACTCACAACTACACATTTATGTTAAAATCAGTCAAAAGTGCCCGAAACCCAAAAATACAATATGGCACTTATTTTGACTATCTCGCACATTTCGGGACTAACTACGCCCTCTAAATTGGCATCCGGAAATATTTAAGTCATTTTTATATCCCATTTCATTATAAACCACTATTGTCACTTTAAGCATATGACATAATAAAATATAACACAATGCTATTTAAGTTCCAATAATAGTAAATATGCAACATTCTTGTAAATATGCTTAATTATATCATTTAGTTCATATTTACTCCATCATCCATATTTTATATAATTACTTCATGCAGTAAATTAATATAAAATAAATGTCTCAAAAGTGAGGGTTGTTACATACTCCCCCCCCCCCCCCCCCCTTATGAGGGAATTTTGCCCTCAAAATTCAGGCGTACCTTGCAAGAAGAGATGCGGATACTTTTCCCGCATAGCGTCTTCACGCTTCCACGTCGATTCCTTAGCGTTGTGATGACCCCATTGTACTCGCACCAAGGGCACCACTCGAGATCTCAATCTACGCTCTTCGTGATCTAAGATTGCAACCGTTGTTCTTCATACGAAATATCGAGTTGCAAATCGATATCCTCCAAAGGAATGTGTCAAAGGGTTCCTTCACACCTCTTATACTTTTTCAAAGAGGAAACATGAAATACATCATGGAGTTATTGTAAGGGTTCCGATAAGGCAAGCTGATATGCCACTGGACCTACCTTGGCAATAACAGGAAAAGGTCCAACATAGCGCGGTGCAAGCTTTCCTTTCTTCCCAAAGCGCTTTATACCTTCCATTGGCGATACTCGCACCAAGATTTGATATCCAACTTCCAACTTTATATGCCTTCTATTCGCATCGACATAAATCTTTTGATGATCTTGATCTATTCGGATGCGATTCCGGATGAGTTCAATCTTGGAATAAGTATCCTGGATCATTTCAGGTCCAAGTAATTTATTATCGCCCACCTCCAACCAACAAGTAGGTGATCTACATGGCCTACCATACAAGGCTTCATAGGGTGCCATCCCAATAGTAAATTGGTACGAATTATTATAAGCAAATTCGACCAAAAGGAGATATTGTTCCTAACCACCTTTGAAATCAAGCACACACATTCGGAGCATGTCTTCCAACCTTTGGTTGACTCTTTCTGTCTGCCCATCTATTTGACGGTGATAAGAAGTACTCAATTTCAATTCGGTTCCCATAGCTTCTTGAAAGCTTCGCCAAAAATGGGAAACGAAAATCTTGTCTCTATCGAAGACTATATTTATGGGCACCCCGTGGAGTCTAACAACCTCCGCGATAAATAACTGGGCATAACGAGCAGTATTATAATTGGTACGTACTGGTACGAAATGTGCTGACTTAGTCAAACGATCAACAATAACCCAAATAGAGTCATGACCGCTCTCCGACATTGGTAATCCCGTGATAAAATCCATGGATATACTTTCCCACTTCCACACCGGAATCTCCAATGGTTGTAACAAACCCGTTGGTCTTTGGTGGTCTACTTTCACCAATTAACAAGTAGTACATTGGGAAACGAACTCGAAAATGTCCCGCTTCATGCTCGCCCACCAATACTGACGGCGCATGTCTTGGTACATCTTGTCCCACCAGGATGCACGGAAAATTTAGACCCATGAGATTCTGCCATCACGGCCCGTCTCAAATCCCCTTCGTCCGGGACAATGAGTCTCCCGTGGAAACGTACCCCACCTTCAATACTTATAGAGTAGGATTCTGCTCCCTCGGTCAATAATTGGAGTATATGGTCTTAACAGCCTTTGTCCCTTCCTTGAGCTTCCACTACCTTTGCCACAATAGTAGGCGTAACGGTCAACACCGACATATACGCCCTAGTAACCTCATCCTGCTGGCTAAGCTCCATCCATTTGGCTTTCCATACCTCCGCTAACTCCCCCTCGGGCTTCCGACTCAAAGCATCCGCCACCACATTCGCCTTGCCTGGGTGATAGTGGATGTCAAATTGATAGTCTTTCACAAACTCTAACCACCGGCGTTGTCGCATATTTAAATCTCTCTGGGAAAAAAATATTGCAACGATTTGTGGTCCGTGAAAAGACAAAATTTCTCCCCTAGGAGCTAATGCCTCCAGATCTTCAAGGCAAAAACTACTACGGCAAGTTCCAAATCATGCACCGGATAATTCTTTTCATGGGGCTTTAGCATGCGAGAAGCATAAGCAATAGCCCGTTGCTCTTGTCGTAGTACACCTCTCAACCCTTACAGAGATGCATCGGTGAAGACTAAATATTCCAACCCTAGCCTTGGTAATGCAAGGACTGGAACAAAAGTCAACCTATCCTTGAACTCGTCAAAAGATGACTAACACGAATCATCCCAAACAAACCTCACCCCTTTCGGTTTAAATTTATTAAAGGGCTAGCAATTTTAGAAAAACCCTTGATAAATCGGCGGTAATAACCCGCCAAACCCAGAAAACTACGAATCTCGGTAAGTGTCGTGGGCTAACCTCACTCCCTCACCGCAACAACTTTACTTGGGTCTATCGAAATACCCTGGGCAGTCACAATGTGACCCAGAAATTGTACTTCTCGCAACCAAAAATCGCACTTCTCGAACTTGGCATATATCTAGTGATCCCTCAACGTCTGCCGGACCAACCGCAAATGAGTAGCATGATCGGCTTCTATTCGAGAATATACCAGGATGTCATCAATAAACACGATAATAAACTGGTCTAGGAAGTCCCGAAATACCCTATTCATGAGGTCCATAAACACGGTGGGGGCATTGGTTAGTCCAAAGGGCATAACCAAAAATTCGTAGGACCCATATCTAGTTAGGAATGCGGTTTTGGAAACATCCTGCTCTCGTATCCGCAACTGATGATACCCCATCCTTAAATCTATCTTAGATAAGTACGATGTTCCCCTAAGTTGATCAAACAAATCATTAATTCGAGGTAATGGGTATTTGTTCCGGATGCTGAATTTATTCAACTCTCTGTAGTCAACACATAACCGGAGAGAACCGTCTCTTTTCTTCACAAACAACATCGGATCACCCCACGGCGACGTGCTTCGCCTAATGAATCCTTGTTTTAGCAAGTTCTTAATCTGATCCCTTAACTCCCTCATCTCAACAAGAGCCATACGATACGGGGCTCTCGCAATCGGTCGCATTCCCGGTGCTAAATCAATTACAAACTCGATCTCTCTACTGGGAGGCAAACTCGGTATTTCTTAGAAAACATCTTCAAATTCCCTAGCAACCGGAATTGAATCTAAAGAAATGACTACATCTCGAGAAGTCTCCTCTGCGATACAATACAAGTAAGTGCTAGTACCTCCTTCTGAACGAGGCATAACCACTAAAAACATTTCTTGCCCTGGAATGGCAAAAACTATACTCTTCCCATAGCAATTAACTATCGCGCGATACTTCACTAGCCAATCCATACCCAGGATTACATCATACCCGACCATATCAAGGACGAGCAGATCGGCCTCAAAACACAAGTTACCAAGAGTTATTCCTACTTGTTTACAAACAAAGAAAATGAGTGAACCGTCACCCATAGAAGATTCAACACTAGTGAAGGTGCTCTCCGCAGATTTAATCAACTTTGTAGACTGAGCAAAGCTTCTAGAAATAAATGAGTGTGTCACACCCGTATCAAATAATACTCGACCCATATGCCCCTGAATGAGAAACTTACCCTCAATGGCTGGTGGCGCGGGCAGGGCCGAAGGAAGCATAGTATCTTGTATGTGGTAAACATGACCATACTGTAGTTGTCCCTGCTGTGGAGGGATAACCGGATTAGGTACTTGTGGCGATAACTGAGCCTGTGGATGCTGTGGAACCCTAGGAACCTATCCCCCAATCAACTGAGGACACGCCCTCTTGTAGGGACCCGACTCTCCACATTGAAAGCATCGACCCATCACATTCTCCTAATTTCGGCCCCGGTTATTTCTAAACTGCCCGACTCCTTGGCCTGGATGGCCTCTACCCCCATTACCACCCCGACCGGCTTGTTGCTGTTGCGAGGCACCTTGGCCATGCCTATTGTTATTGCCACCAACATTGAACCCACCAAAATGCTGCCTTTTAGACAAGTCCCCTTGCTGGGGGTCTCTTTCTTTTTGTTTATTTCTCGAAGATTGGGACAAGAGAAATGCTCCTCCTCCTATCCCATTGCCTTCGGGTTTCCCAGCTTGCCCCAAAGATGAAGCCTTCTTACCACTTTGAACATACAATCGATGTTCTTGACAATGGAGTAACGCCGCATTCATCACATCCTCAAAAGTCTGCAAAGCTGGATTACCCAGCAAATGTTGTCGTATCCTCCAGTGAAAACCTGCAATAAATTTGGAGATCCTCCTCTCCTCCAAGGTCACCTCGTCAGGCACAAAACTTACTAACCGAGTGAACTCCTCTTCATACTCCGCAATTGATCTCTCACCTTGTACCACATCTTGAAGCTTCCTTCTCATCTCCCTTTGAACTGCGGGAGGGAAATACTTCCGATCAAATAAAACTCAAAAATCATTGATAGTCATGGTATCTCTCTGCTCCGGCGTAGTCATCGACTCCCACCAATGTAACGCAGCTCCAACTAATTTAAAGGTAGCAAGGATTTATTTCCTTTCCTCACTACACTCCACCATTCGAAGATGGCGCTGCATATCCTTTTTCCACTTATTAGCTACTATGACGCCAGAACCTCCTTGGAATTCTAGGGGATGGCCCTTTAAAAAGGATTCTCTAACTCTCTCCCACGGAGAAGGTCCCGTAGGAGCTTGTACATCCTGATACCTTGGTTGTTGGGCTTGTGGAAATTGCTGAACCACGACTCTCATAGCAACATTGACCGCTTGGGCCACAATATTTGCTACATTAGCAGCATTTATAGTTCCCTGTTGCGGCGGGGGAGGACCTACTTCTTCTTCTACAACTCTATTTCTTCTAGCTGGGCGACCTCTCTTAGGCGGCATCTGAAATGAGGAAACAATCGAGTTAGAATACTATATAGAACAATCTAATTTGCATAAGGTCGCAAACATAGGTAACAAAATAGTCCTAACATTAAGCTCTATATCAAAGAACGCTACGGTAGAACGTGACAAGTCCGCATAGATCCTAAAGACTCTAGAACCTGATGCTCTGATACCATCTGTGACAACCCGTTCATCAAAATAAGGGGTGGCCAGTCCGATACTCAGATATTTACAGGAATCATAGATGGATCATTCTCAGCATCACAGTAATATACTAAGTATACGGGATAACCACCCTATATTTCAGAAAAACGAGTTGCCAAAAATTTTATTTTATAAGTTAAAAAAAGTATTTAAACAACCCAATTTAAACAGAAGATGGAGGAAATCTACAAGAATAAAACTGAACAATACATATATACACAATAATCGAATAGTCTGACTGTTAACAGTCTCTTATAACGTATTACAACAATTAAATTAAGTTACATAATACATTACAATAAGCAAATATAAAAGCATGGGCCACACGCCCGAGTAAATGACCCGATCATAACTAGAATACAAAAATGAAGGCGTCTATAACAAAATATCCTGTAATGTCCGCAAGGTGTTGCAGCTCCATGACACTGGAAAGGGAAAGTCAGTACGGGCGTCCTTGCGGTGGAGCGCCTGAGCGGAAAAAAAATTCATGCACAACAAGAAATATGAACGGGTCAGTGCCCGATTTTATATAATCACCAGATGAATAAAGAGTATGACAGTTATGAACAGTTAATCATGATGGATACAGATAAGAATCTACCTACACAATCTCAAGCATAAACTAAGGCAATTAAATGATCATAAGTTTAATTTAGTTATGCAAGAGGATATGAATGAATATAATTAATTAAAATCTCCGTCATTTCACACTATTTCATTTCATCGTTCCATATCTCATTAGGAAACATAATCATAGTTATTTGCTCTTTATGGCAATTATCATAAATCAAGTCCCACTTGAATAAGAATAGTTATATTAATCTATATATAACGATACTAAGACCGCCCGTCCGGATTTCCCCACTGTGCGCGCCCCTAAATGACTATCATCTTCCAGGACCTATCAAACAAGACAACCCGGGCATCTTAACGCAACGTCGGGAAGTGGCCATATACCTACGAGTGAGTCATAACCACACTCGGAATTACCTCACTAGCGTAAAATAAATACAACATACATAATAACCAGTCATATGGCCGAGGACTATATTCACCCTGCATTCACTAGTTAGGGGACTTCACCTCATGTGCGAACTTCCCTTATGATAGCATTTAGAGAGGTGTGTTTAAGCCAATTATTATTTACCATTTTATTTTCATTTTAATATATACATCCCATTTTATCCGGAGCCATACGTAATTAATGCCATCAATATAACCTCAATGAATGAATAAACTCTCAATTTATTATCCAAACATTATTTTGTGGTGTTATTATAAACCACCAATTCTAGCATCTCCCAATAATGTGACAATTACTCTTCAATTATTTATTTATACATCCCAAAATATTAGAGTAACTAATTAAGGAAAGAAATACCTAATCATCAATTTGGTAATCCTCAAAATAAGTTCTAACCTTTGTGACACCCCGACTAATTAAATACCGGGTAGCTACTCCTTTATTAAATTAATACAAAATGCCAAGTTGGTCCAGTAAATAGCATCACTGTCGAAAACATTTTAATGATTACTAACCACCTAGTATTTAAAAAGTGAGTTGCCAAATTTTAAGTTAACTCTGATTAACATGCAATAAAAGGATAATGAAAGAATAACAACCATTCACCATAACGAAGTAATAGAATAACCAACAAAAATAATAATAGGTCCGGAGGAAAACTCCTCACAACAATCCCACAACTAAAATAATAAAATAAGTCTGAATCCTGAATTAATTACATGCCAGAAGTCTGAATAACTGAAATAAATGAAATGTCTCTAAGAGGAATGGGCGACATGCCCTACAACTGATGAAATCTGAATATAGAGTCAAAGTAGATGAAGCGTCTACTAGCAAGGCCCTGTAACTTCCACAAACAGCTACAGCTCGTCACCTGAATGAGGATCCTAAGCATGGTGTCCTTGTGGCTGGGCACCTAAAATGGTTTTTACAAAAATAGATTTGAAAGCAAATGGGTCAGAGCCCGAAAGTGGAAATCATTTTAAAAACAGCAAGTGTTTTAATAACATTAAAACAATGAATGCAAAATACATGTTAGGACGTGCACTCACATGAAGTACTCACCTCTCGTCTAATTGTGCACCCCTAACGTACCGTACCCATCTAAGTGACATACATAACTAACCAAACCGTAATAAGTTCTACCCCTTACTACTCAATTCCCTTTATACATTCTAATGTTATCAATATAATACCGGGCTATACTTAACTCAAATTCTCAAGTATTAGCAATACAATTCACTATCGGTTAACCCGTTATGTTTTCTCAAAACATTACATACTTATATTCACAATACCAACATGAAAGTTCCCATTATTTAAGTGTATATTATTCACGTAATAAATATACAATACAAGCACCCGAGACTAAGCTGCGGTGCACACATACTCTGCTATCCATCCCGGTACATCACGTACATAAGGATCATGCATTCCGAATCTCTCAGGAATCGTTCTCAGATAATAGCAAATCACAAACAATGGAGGCGAACACAGTCACATCACATGGGTCACGCACATACCTACGCTCCCACGATCAGCAGACTTATTAACATCCCAATAAGTCCTTCTCTGACCTATGTTCTCGAGGTACCAATCTAAATCCGGGCAACACAAGGATTAGAGGGCCCTAAGCGAACGTAAACCTCCCGTGATAGCAAGTATGATAGGTATGTCATACACATAAAATCATATACATATACTAAGTATGCACACATCTTAGTAATCACCATAATTTATTTGTGGTACACTTCTCATTCTCGTACCGACATATAATGTTACACAATTTACATATTCTCGGTTAATATAATTATTCAAGCCGTCAATTGTTCTCACGTCGTAATAGACACTTACGTCTTAATCCATAATTTCCATTTGGTTCAAATCACACCTCTAGGTTTTACTTTTCTATATATCCCAAATGTCCCTACCATAACAATTTATCATCAAGGGAATATTATCTCTACAATTAAATAAGGTTACGAGACACGCGAAGTCAAAACAGGACAAAAAGCCTAAACTGTCAGCTCGTTAGAAGTCTCGTTCGAACGAGGCTGTTAGAACGAGAGTTCGTTCGAACGAAGTGGGCCTTCTAACGAGATCTCGTTCGAACGAAAGTCATCGAACGAACATCCCTTTCGTTAGAAGTCAAACTGTCAACTCGTTAGAAGCTCGTTCGAACGAGCTCGTTTGAACGACCTGGGCAGGTCTTCTAACGAGAGGCCAGTTTCGAGCCCAGAAATTCCTTTTTCGTTTTTTCATCTTTTCTTTCACTCTAATCTCATCTAAACATCACTCCAACAATTGTTCAAGGTTTCTAATCGTCTCTAAACATACTTAGGTCACATACTAACGTGTTTTGTGGGGTTAATTCATTCTAAACATCATCCAAATATCAAATCTATACATTTTCCCCAATTTTAAGAACATGAACCCTAGAAATTCTTAAATCCCCAATGAGTCTAATTAAATCCGTTTTTGTTTCATCCAAAATATATTATCTTCAGATTAATCACCTACATACAATTCTACATGCAATTCCTCATCAAAATACAAGTTTCAAATTCCAATTTAATGGGTTTTCATCAATCTCCCAAAAACAATACAATTTTATCAATTCCTACGCATGGAAGAAGCATTCTCTGCAACTAATGAAATTAAACCACTTACCTTATGTGTATCTCTGATTTTGATGTCGAATTGATGAATGGTTCTCTCTCTCTCTCTGTAGAATTCTCCTCTCTCTCTCTCTACAAGTCTTCTTCTCCAAGGTGACAATGGTGGCTAGGGTTTTCCTTAGGAAACTTTTGGAACTAATTCTAATAACCCCCGTAGCCCATTAAGTCATTTAGGATAGTTAGTGGGTTTAGTGGGTAAAGTCCAAATCAGATAATTAATTCCTAATTTTCGTTGGATTTAATTCCCAAAAATTCAAAATTACCAAACTACCCTTTTACATTGCCGGTATGGCCGAAAAATGCCCCGGGACCCAAACTAAACTCCCGGCTAGTGTTTTCTGACTATCTCGACCCTTCCGGACGCGTTGGCGCACTCAAAACGACCATACGGTTAATAGAAATAAAATTCACTTTTTAATTAAATAATAATATTCCTGACGCGACTGTCACACGCGTCTCAACAAAGTTTCCCAAATTATCGTATATCAATCTCACGACAAATTTCATAATTCAACATTCATATATAGTCATATATACTCATAAAAATCAAATACCAACTCGCATCTCGCTAGTATTTTAATTCGGATTAATTCCCAAATTAATTCACATTTAATTTAATTAATCCCAAAAATAAATATCACGAAAATACGGGGTATTACATACTTCCCCCCTAATAACTGAATTTCGTCCCGAAATTCGGATCTAGAAAGTACCTGGTAAGAACAACTCTGGATAACGTTCGCGCATCTCATCCTCGTGCTCCCATGTGGACTCCTCGACATTATGATGTCGCCACTGAACACGCACTAACGGGACTATCTTTGACCGCAGTTTCCGCTCACTTCGGTCCAAAATAGCAATCGGCCCCTCCTCGTAGGAGCTATCAGGCTGGAGATCGATGTCCTCCAAAGAAATGTGAGAATGAGCCAAATCGTCTCTAAGATATTTCCTTAGCGAGGAAATATGAAACACATCGTGAATCCGATGCAAATGCTCCGGTAGCCCAAGTCTATACGCAACCGGTCCAATCCGCTCAATAATAGGAAATGGTCCCACATATCTCGGTGCCAACTTCCCTTTCTTCCCGAAACGCATAATCCCCTTCATAGGAGATACTCTGAGCAAAACCTGGTCCCCCACTTCAAATTCCCTGAAGGACCTCTTCGCATCAGCATAGCTCTTCTGCCTGTCTTGAGCTACCCGAATGCGACTTCGTATCAGCTCTATCCTTGCCGAAGAATCCTGAATCACTTCCGGCCCAAGTAGTTTGTTGTCCCCCACCTCCAACCAACATGCTGGGGAACGACAAGGCCTACCGTACAGCGCCTCAAATGGAGCCATGCCAATGGTGAACTGGTAGGAGTTGTTGTAAGCAAACTCCACCAGTGGAAGATACTGCTCCCATCCACCCCTAAAATCAATGATGCACATACATAGCATGTCCTCCAACATCTGATTTGTACGCTCGGTTTGCCCATCGGTCTGCGGGTGATAAGCCGTACTCAACCGCAATTCCGTGCCCATGGCCTCCTGAAAACTCCCCCAAAATCGCGAAACAAATATCTTGTCTCTGTCAGACACGATATTTAGGGGCACGCCGTGAAGTCTCACTATCTCTGCAATAAAGAGCTGGGCATACTGTCCCGTACTGTAGTCTGTCCTTACGGGTAGAAAATGAGCGACTTTGGTCAACCTGTCCACAATCACCCAAACGGAGTCGTGACCTCTCTGTGACGTAGGCAACCCCGTGATAAAATCCATGGATATGCTCTCCCACATCCACATTGGGACCTCCAATGGCTGTAGAAGTCCTGCCGGTCTCTGATGATCCACTTTTACTAGCTGACAAGTGGTGCATTTGGAAACAAACACGGCAATATCTCTCTTCATCCCGCTCCACCAATACTGTCGTCTCATATCATGGTACATTTTATCCCCACCGGGATGTACCACGAACCGTGAGCCGTGCGACTCTGCCATCACCTCGTGACGCAATTCCTCCCCTTCCGGAACTACCAATCTCCCATTGAAGCGTAATCCCCCGTCTGAGCTGACGGTATAGGACTCGGCTCCCTCTGCTAGTAATCGGACTATCTGCTCCTGACAGAACGAGTCATTTACCTGGGCCTTTACCACTCTCGTGACAATCTGTGGTGTAACAGTCATCACCGACATGAATGATCGGGCCACTGCATCCTGGTGTCCCAACTCCTCCCACTTTGCCTTCCACACCCCTGCCACTTCATCTACTGGCCTACGGCTCAACGCGTCTGCTACCACGTTAGCCTTCCCCGGGTGGTATTGGATATCAAACTGATAATCCTTCACGAACTCAAGCCACCTCCGTTGCCGTATATTCAACTCCTTCTGCATGAATAGGTACTGTAGGGACTTGTGGTCCGTGAACAATCGAAACTTCTCCCCCAAAAGGTAATGTCTCCAAATCCGAAGGGCAAATACCACTGCCGCTAACTCCAAGTCATGAGTGGGGTAATTCTTCTCATGAGGCTTAAGCTTACGGGAAGCATAAGCTATGGTCTGACTCTCCTGCTGTAATACACCTCCAAGTCCTTGCAAGGATGCATCGGTGTAGACTAGATACTCAACTCCCGGTCTCGGCAATGCTAACACAGGTGATGAGGTCAACTTATCCTTCAACTCATCGAATGCCAACTGACAGGCATCACTCCAGATGAACGGCACACCTTTACGAGTCAGATGTGTCAAAGGACCTGCTATCTTCGAAAATCCCCGAATGAACCTCCTGTAGTATCCTGCTAGGCCCAAGAAACTACGGATCTCAGTCAGTGTCGTGGGCTGTCCCCACTCCCTCACCGTGGATACCTTCCCCGAATCAACAGATATCCCCCGGTCAGAAATAATGTGCCCCAAAAACTGAACCTCCTTCAGCCAAAACCCGCACTTTTCATATTTTGCATACAGCTCGTTCTGACGTAGTGTCTACAAAACTTGCCTCAAATGCTCGGCGTGCTCCTCCTCTGTCTGGGAGTAAACCAGAATATCATCAATGAAGACAATGACAAACTGATCTAGGAAATCTCTAAACACCCTATTCATCAAGTCCATAAACACGGCTGGAGCATTGGTCAAACCAAAAGGCATAACCCGAAACTCGTAAGAACCATATCTCGTTAAGAACGCAGTCTTCAAGACATCTTCTTCCCTGACACGCAACTGATGGTATCCCGATCACAAATCAATCTTCGAGAATAAAGAAGCTCCTCTCAACTGGTCGAATAAGTCATCGATTCGGGGCAATGGATATTTATTCCGTATCGTGACCTTATTCAACTCTCGGTAATCCACACACAACCTCAACGATCCATCCCTCTTCTTTACGAACAACACAGGGGCACCCCACGGCGAAGTACTCCTCCGTATAAACCCCTGACCCAACAACTGCTCAATCTGACCCCGTAGCTCTCGCATCTCTGTCGGAGCCACACGGTATGGTGCATGTGCTATAGGTCTCGTATCTGGTAATAAGTCGATGACAAAATCTATCTCTCGACTGGGGGGTAGGCCTGGTATCTCCTGAAACACATCGGAATACTCCCTGACAACTGGGATCGAATCTACAGGAATCACAACCTCCTTAGAGGTATCCTCCTCTATGTAATACAAATGAGCGGTCGAGCCTCCCTCTGGGCGAGGCATCGCCACTAAAAACATCTCTTGCCCCGGAATGGCAAAAATAATGCTCCCACCGAAGCAATCAATCATGGCTCTATAAGCTGCGAGCCAATCCATACCAATAATCACATCGTGCTCATGCATATCTAATACCAACATGTCTGCAGGTAATACCAAACTACCAATCTCTACCCCCACTCCCCGGCATATAAAAAAAATAAGTGACCCACTCCCCAATGGTGAGTCTACACACGTCACTGTGCTCTCTGCTGTGGCTAATAACCCTAAGGCTTTCGCAAAATGTGTAGCTATAAAACAATGCGTTGCCCCCGTATCAAATAAAACCCGACCCATAGTGCCATGGATAGGAAACATACCCTCAATCGCGGGTGGGGCCTGTGAAACTGCTACCTGCTGAAGCTGGTATACTCTCCCATACGGCAGCTTCCCCTGCTGAACTGGGACCGCTGGAATGGGTGGCAATGCTGCCATCTGTGGTGGCGCCGGGAGGGCGGAAGGAAACACGGGTCTCTGCGGCTCCTGTCGAGCACCCTGCTGCTACTGCGGGGCCCTGTCCCTATCAGGACAGTCCTGGCGTTTATGGCCAGTCTTGCCACAAATGTAACACTTCCCCGGGAAGTTCCCCCCTCTCTGTCCCTGTTGCCCCCGGCCCTGGTGGCCGTTACCGTTCCTCCCCTGGCCCTGCTGGCCCTGCTGAAGCTGTTGTTGACCATTCTGACCCTGCTGGTTCTGATGGCCGTTCGGACCCTGATGGCCCTGCCGGAAACCTCCCTGTCCGTGCCTGAAATTTCCCGACCTGAATCTCTTGTGATCCCCCTGCTGGGAACCCTGGTCACCCTGTCTCTGCCCCTGAACAAATTGTGCCCCACTGGCACCATGTCCTCCAGTCCTGCCCTGATGGCTGGACTCTCCCGATCTCTTGCCCTCAGCCATGTGAAAGCGGTGATCCTGAAAGTGTAACAGTGCAGCGTTAACCACATCAGAGTAAGTGGCCAACGATAGATTCCCCAACAAATGCTGACGGATCCTCCAAGTCAACCCGTCTGTAAATTTATGTATCTTCTTCTCTTCCGTCGGTATCTCATCCGAAACAATATTCAACAGATTTGTGAATTCGGCCTCATACTCGGCCACAGTCTTACCTTCCTGCCTGAGATTCATCAACTTCCTTCTTATTTCCGTGTGAACAGCTGACAGAAAGTACTTGCGGTCAAACCGCACCCAAAACTCCTGTATAGTGAGAGTATCTCTCTCCTCCACAGTGGTAATAGACTCCCACCACTGCAGTGCAGATCCAACTAGCTTGAAAGTAGCTAGTATCTGCTTCTGGACATCGGTGCACTCATACATCCTCAGGTGCCGCTGAATGTCCTTCCTCCAATGACTCGAAACCACAACATCGGAGCTACCTGCGAACTCCGGTGGGTGTGCTTTCTGAAAAGCATCACGTACACGTTCCCAAGCAGACGGAAATGCATGTGCCTGAACTGGCGCGGCTACTGGCACCTGAGGTGGTGCCTGCTGAACTACAGCTAGTGCGGCATTTCCAGCCTGGGCCACAATGGCTGCAACCTCGGCCACATTCATCGTGCCCTGAACTGGTGCGGGCTGTGGTTCTGGCGTAGCATCCCTGGGAACCCGTTGTGCACATCGTGAAGGCATCTGAAATAAGAATAAAGTTTATAAGTTCGCAGTTATAAACTTGAAATAGCTGAAGAACGTAGCATATACAAAAGAATACAACAGTCCTAAAATATAGGGCTCTACGTCAAAGAAAGCTCAGCAGAAACATAATAAGCCGTACAGATCCTAAAGGACACTAGAACCTGATGCTCTGATACCACCTGTGACACCCCGACTAATTAAATACCGGGTAGCTACTCCTTTATTAAATTAATACAAAATGCCAAGTTGGTCCAGTAAATAGCATCACTGTCGAAAACATTTTAATGATTACTAACCACCTAGTATTTAAAAAGTGAGTTGCCAAATTTTAAGTTAACTCTGATTAACATGCAATAAAAGGATAATGAAAGAATAACAACCATTCACCATAACGAAGTAATAGAATAACCAACAAAAATAATAATAGGTCCGGAGGAAAACTCCTCACAACAATCCCACAACTGAAATAATAAAATAAGTCTGAATCCTGAATTAATTACATGCCAGAAGTCTGAATAACTGAAATAAATGAAATGTCTCTAAGAGGAATGGGCGACATGCCCTACAACTGATGAAATCTGAATATAGAGTCAAAGTAGATGAAGCGTCTACTAGCAAGGCCCTGTAACTTCCACAAACAGCTACAGCTCGTCACCTGAATGAGGATCCTAAGCATGGTGTCCTTGTGGCTGGGCACCTAAAATGGTTTTTACAAAAATAGATTTGAAAGCAAATGGGTCAGAGCCCGAAAGTGGAAATCATTTTAAAAATAGCAAGTGTTTTAATAACATTAAAACAATGAATGCAAAATACATGTTAGGACGTGCACTCACATGAAGTACTCACCTCTCGTCTAATTGTGCACCCCTAACGTACCATACCCATCTAAGTGACATACATAACTATCCAAACCGTAATAAGTTCTATGCCTTACTACTCAATTCCCTTAATACATTCTAGTGTTATCAATATAATAGCGGGCTATACTTAACTCAAATTCTCAAGTATTAGCAATACAATTCACTATCGGTTAACCCGTTATGTTTTCTCAAAACATTACATACTTATATTCACAATACCAACATGAAAGTTCCCATTATTTAAGTGTATATTATTCACGTCATAAATATACAATACAAGCACCCGAGACTAAGCTGCGGTGCACACATACTCTGCTATCCATCCCGGTACATCACGTACATAAGGATCACGCATTCCGAATCTCTCAGGAATCGTTCTCAGATAATAGCAAATCACAAACAATGGAGGCAAACACAGTCACATCACATGGGCCACGCACATACCTACGCTCCCACGATCAGCAGACTTATTAACATCCCAATAAGTCCTTCTCTGACCTATGTTCTCGAGGTACCAATCTAAATCCGGGCAACACAAGGATTAGAGGGCCCTAAGCGAACGTAAACCTCCCGTGATAGCAAGTATGATAGGTATGTCATACACATAAAATCATATACATATACTAAGTATGCACACATCTTAGTAATCACCATAATTTATTTGTGGTACACTTCTCATTCTCGTACCGACATATAATGTTACACAATTTACATATTCCCGGTTAATATAATTATTCAAGCCGTCAATTGTTCTCACGTCGTAATAGACACTCACGTCTTAATCCATAATTTCCATTTGGTTCAAATCACACCTCTAGGTTTTACTTCTCTATATATCCCAAATGTCCCTACCATAACAATTTATCATCAAGGGAATGTTATCTCTACAATTAAATAAGGTTACGGGACACGCGAAGTCAAAACAGGACAAAAAGCCTAAACTGTCAGCTCGTTAGAAGTCTCGTTCGAACGAGGCTGTTAGAACGAGAGTTCGTTCGAACGAAGTGGGCCTTCTAACGAGATCTCGTTCGAACGAAAGTCATCGAACGAACATCCCTTTCGTTAGAAGTCAAACTGTCAACTCGTTAGAAGCTCGTTCGAACGAGCTCGTTCGAACGACCTGGGCAGGTCTTCTAACGAGAGGCCAGTTTCGAGCCCAGAAATTCCTTTTTCGTTTTTCCATCTTTTCTTTCACTCTAATTTCATCTAAACATCACTCCAACAATTGTTCAAGGTTTCTAATCGTCTCTAAACTCCCGGCTAGTGTTTTCTGACTATCTCGACCCTTCCGGACGCGTTGGCTCACTCAAAACGACCATACGGTTAATAGAAATAAAATTCACTTTTTAATTAAATAATAATATTCCTGATGCGACTGTCACACGCGTCTCAACAAAGTTTCCCAAATTGTCGTATATCAATCTCACGACAAATTTCATAATTCAACATTCATATATAGTCATATATACTCATAAAAATCAAATACCAACTCGCATCTCGCTAGTATTTTAATTAGGATTAATTCCCAAATTAATTCACATTTAATTTAATTAATCCCAAAAATAAATATCACGAAAATACGGGGTATTACAACCTTCCCCTTCTAACCTAAGAAAGTTGCCTACCCAATGTAAGACTCTAGGACACTAAGTTTACTTCATACAAGAAGGTAATTAAGTCCTAAGCCTAAACGAAAAGGATAAAAATTGAGTTAGAAAAATAACTCAAAATAGCCTGATTTTGAATCGATTCACCCTAGGGCCGAATCGATTCACCCCAAGCAGCGAATCGATTCGCCCAAAAGCGAATCAATTCGGTTGAAGAATCCAAGTTTCTGCCTTCGCCGAATCGATTCGGCCTTAACCCAAATCGAATCGGGCTTGCAGACCTGTAACCTAACCCCTTAGCGAATCGATTCGCCCTAGGGCCGAATCGATTCACCCCTGCGAATTTGCCAAGAATGGGCTACGGGTTATGAACCCTAGTTTTTCCCCAAAACCCCAAATCTCCTCCATTTTTACACACATCAACCAACATTAATCAACCCAAAACCATCCTACATGATTATCAACTACCATAACCTACAATATCATCAACTTAAACTATGATTAGGGCTCATACACCATAAAATTCATATTTGTTCCATTAATTTCAATACACAACTATCAATACAATTTACTCATCTTAAATCACATATTAGCAAGTAGAAAACTTGCCTTGAGGTTGAAATCTCAGATTCTTGGAAGATGGAAGCAAGATCAATTCTCAAATCTCCAATCTCCAATCTCTCTCTTTTCTCCTCTTTTCTCCTCAATTTTCTTCCTCTCTCTCTCTTTTTAGGTTAGTAAATACACACTTAAGAGAATAAAATGAGGTGCAAGACTAAATCGTGGATTTAATCTAAATTCCTAACTTAAATGGTTAATACCACATTACAATGACTCACAACTACACATTTATGTTAAAACCAGTCAAAAGTGCCCGAAACTCAAAAATACAATATGGCACTTATTTTTACTATCTCGCACATTTCGGGACTAACTACCCCCTCTAAATTGGCGTTCGAAAATATTTTAAGTCATTTTTATATCCCATTTCATTATAAACCACTATTGTCACTTTAAGCATATGACATTATAAAATATAACACAATGCTATTTAAGTTCCAATAACAGTAAATATGCAACATTCTAGTAAATATGCTTAATTATCTCATTTAGTTCATATTTACTCTATCATCCATATTTTATATAATTACTTCATGCAGTAAATTAATATAAAATAAATGTCTCAAAAGTGAGGGTTGTTACAGAAGGCTCCATGAAGGCCTTGTAGCTGTCATAGAAGAAAAAATTTGACACTAGTCGAATTTAATTGACTCTCTTCCTGACACCCTAGATTCCTTTGACAAACTTCCCTAATATAAGTCTTCTTTAGTTTTTCCAGCTTTTGTTATGTGGGAAAATTGTGCTTTATTTTTTTGTTTTTAATAAAAAATTTATTTCTTTCATGCATGTATTCTCACTTATGTCATACACCAAATATAGTAAAGTACACGTGAACCTTTATAAAAATGATCACGTTTATTGTAAAAAATGTAAACATTAATATCATTTATTGTAAAAAAATTAGTATGTCAAAATATGATTCTATCTATTCTAAATTATAATACACGCAAGTTTTTATAAAACACACGCACAAGATATTGTCCCAAATAATTATATAAATGCGTGTACTTTATATATTACACGTGTACTTTATAAAGTACACGCATAGTCTATAAAGTACACGCTTATTGAAATACTTGTATAATAATGCCGCTAGCGCGGACCATAATACACATAGGAATTTCAGAATATGAGTGCAATAAGTGTCTTTTATAAAGTATAAGCACATTGTAATGTCCAAAACCATTTTCCAGATAGTACATGCATTTATATACGTCTACTTGATAAAATTACATGCAGAATACATAAAGTACAGTATATTGAATTAGATTTTAGTCATATCAATACGCGTGTACTTTATAATAACATGCGTGTACTATATTTAAAAGCGTGTACTTTATATATTACGCGTGTACTTCATAAAGTACATGCATATTTCATCAAGTACACGCATATTATATTTATATTATGGATGTACATCAAAAAGTACACATTTATTTCATCAAGTAAATCTAAATTAAATGTAATTAATAAAGTACACACACGCTTTTATATAGTACACGAAGATTGAACTGACTAAATCCATTTTTAAATGCATGTACTTTATATATTCTGCGTGTACTTTGTAAAGTACACGCATATTTCGTCAAGTACACGCATTGATAAAATGGCTTTGGTCATCAAAATGCGCGTGTACTGTACATAACATGCATATACAAATGTAAAGTACACGTGAACATCAGGAAAAATGATCACGTGTATTTTATGAAAAATACATGTACAGATACACCAAAAACAAACTAAAAAATGAGACTAAAAACTAAAATTACATTCATTTATGTGAAACAAATGGTTTATTAATTAATTTATTCAATCAAATGGTTAAAATGAATGAATTCAATAATTTTAAACGTACTCAAATGGGTTCCTTACAAGTAGACCTGTAATGACCCATTTTACTACACCTTGAGCAAGTAACTTCCCTTACTGTGATCTCACCAAAAGACTTTATTCTCTTATTTCTTTGCCTGTCGGTCGGTCTCTTAGTCATTGGTGGAAGAACAGATGGATTTTCAGGTATAGGAATATTTAAGGAAATCAAATCAAGAAGAGGAACTATAGGTATCGAGTATGATTTTTTGTAGAAAGATACCTTATAGTACTCCTCAATATAATCATAAATACTAGTCCCTTTCCTTCGTACAACACAAACAGCATGAGGACATGGAAAACATCTAATCTGCCATCTCTTACAAGAACAATTCCTTTCTCCTAAGTCAACTGTTGCTCGCACTTCTGAATGAACTTCAATATACGTTTTGGCTTGAGCGACTAATAGTCCAATGTCGGCTTTTATTCCAATTTTCATTCAGTAACTTTTGAAAAAAAGGACATAGCTCATTTGTCCAAGTGTCAGACTCAACAAGTTTGTTTGCATTGAAATTCATAATCTTCATTCTCAATTTATCAAGCATATCCATTACTGGTAAATGCCTTTCCTCCAATATCCATGAATTGAATGACTCTGCAACACTAGATGCCATGTCACCATACCGTTTACCAGGGAAATATGCACATGACCAATTCGCGGGAGGCAAACTATCAATGAAATCAGCAATAACAGCTCCTCCTTCCTTCTTCAATGCTTCAATATTCTTGTGAAATACATCTACTGAGACAGCATATGCACAAGACTAAAAATCTTTAACAATTTTCTTTCGAAGTCCAGTACAATTCCCACGAATTTTCTTTTTTATAATCCCTTGTAAATGATGTATACAGTTGGAATGTGTAGACAACGGGAAGACCCTCGAAACAGCTTCAAGTAATCCATTGTTTCGGTCTGATATAAATGTTATGTTTCGATATTGCTCAACTACTGCACTATGCAAATTGACAAGAAACCACATCCAGTTATCTTCGGTTTCAGAATCTACAACAGCATATGCAACAGGAAAAAGGCCTGAAATATAAAAATATATCAAAATTAAAATAAATAACATATCCATGTAGAACACATCGTAAATTGATGCTGCTGGCGCAGACCTTAAAACACATGGGAAATATATTACGTGTTTAATTTAAATTATATGTAAATAACAAGACAAAACATAAAAATGTACAGTACATGTGATAAAGATAAAAAGACATGCACGTTTACTTTCCAATCTTTAGCTTGTACTTTGAATTAGTTTCAAATAACAACACTAACATCAACGTACAAGCATAGTACAGGTGAACTAAACAAAGACATTCAAAGCTACTTTACATTTTTAACGTGTACCTGGCTTTATTATTTCTAAATAACAATGCATATCAACAAAGTACATGCATAAAAATTAAAAGTACACGTGAAATTAATACAAACATTCACGTGTACTTGACATGTACTATGCGTGTACTTTAATTTGTATTCAACATAACAACATCATCATCAAAGTACACGCATAAAAATGAAAAGTACACATGAAATTAACAAAAATATTCACGTGTACTTGACATGTACTATGCGTGTACTTTAGTTTATATTCAACATAACAACATCATCATCAAAGTACATGCATAAAAATGAAAAGTACACGTGAAATTAACAAAAACATTCACATGTACTATGCGTGTACTTTAGTTAGTATTACACATAATAAGACATATCATAAAATACACGTAGAAAAATGAAAAGTACATGTGAACTAAAACAAAGACATTCAAAGGTACTTTATATTTTTATGCTTGTATTTTGATGATCTGGAATAGAACAAACAAAATGTCAATGCAATACACAAAATAAAATATTTAGAATTAATTTAGCACTGTTCCCATTCCTTGCAGTTACTGACAATATTGTTCCATGGTAACGGCTCTTCAAAAAGGCACCATCAAGAAATAAAACAGGTCTGCGGTATTGAAATCTATAAATACATCCTCTAAACATTACAAATATTCTCTTGAATCTTTTACTCTCATGTTCCATGTCAAGGATGCAATGCGACCCAGGATTATACTGCAGTAGAAGGTCACGATAATTATTCATTAATGCATAAGAAACCTTTTCATCACCATTTATATCAATAGCAACCATCTCTTTCGCACGCCATGCATGTTGATAACTGTGACAACCCGCTATCCGAAATAAAGGGTGGCCAGCCCTATACCTCGATAAAATAGGAAATCATTGATAAATATCATTCTCAGCATCACTACAATGTGCAAAGTATAAGGAATAACCACACTATATTCCAGAAAACGGGTTATCAGAAACTTTGGTTTTGAAATAAAAAGAAAACATTTTCAACAACCCATAATAGAAATAGAGGGTGGAAACCCCCACAAGCAATATAGGAACCCAAAAGATACAAAAGGACCGAATGAAAGGTCGGTCAATATAACCATACAACATACAAATAGTACCGAGTGTTACATAATAGATCCATTATACAATTACAACGGTTTGGGCAACATGCCCGAATAAACTGATCATAACTAGAAAACATAAATGGAGGCGTCTACACAAAACATCCCGTGAGACCCGCACGATGTCACGGCTCCTCAAAAACATGTGGAAGGAAAGGTCATTACGGGCGACCGTGCGGCGGAACACCTGAACGGATTATATATATACATATACAACAAGAAAGGAAAACCGGTCAGGGCTGGATATATGTGATCAATAGATAAATGACAGGTATGACAACGATGCGCAAGTAAGCATGGATGATAGTCTAGCATGGCAACATCATGTAAGGAACTAAAACTGATAAATGACTACGTAGAATGAAATTCATATGAAACAGAATTAAAAGTACTTATGAGCCTTTAATCATCTTTCAACATATTTCGATTTCAATCTTCTTTTCCATTCCTTATCAGGAATATAATTATCATCATGTGCTCTATATGGCACTAATCTCAATAGCATGCTCTTTGTGGCATAAATTTGCTCTTTATGGCATTCATGTTCCATCGAGTCCAACTCGAAAATTAGAATAGTCATAAATATAAATATAACAATTCTAAGACCGCCCGTCCGGGTTTCCCCACTGTGCGCGTCCCTAAATAACCATCATCTTCCAGGGCCTAACATAAGACAACCTGGGATCCTATCAAAATCGTCGGGAAGCGGCCATATGCCTGCGGGGTAGTCAAGACCACACCCAGAATCTCCTACCCATCGCAGAAAAATAAAACAAGCGCTCATATGGCCTAGGACTATATCCACCCTGCATTCATTAGCCAGGGGGCTTCACCTCTCGCACGGACTTCCCTTAAGATGGTATTTAGAGAGGTGTGTAACATCCATTTATTTATTTCCATTACATGATTTAGTAATTTATCATTTACCTTATCAATTTCCCATTTTAATAAATGTATAGGCTTAAATCGGGACTATACGTATTACGTACGGTCATAACATCCTCGATAAGAAATTCAGACTCCAAAGTTATTTCCAAAGCCTCCTTTAGGCTTTAACATAAACCCTCAAGTCAAATCTAACTCAAGTTAATTCCTAAGGTCTCCAAAGTGACCTAAAGATGTTCTAGACCCTTATAGAACTACAAGATAAAAGTAATGCCTAAACATCACTTTAAATTCCCCTTAAAAGAACCCTAGATGAACCCTTTCGAGTCTAGGATGTCGACCCAACTCAACTAATACTCTAAACCCTATGTTTACTTCATTTAAGAAGGTCCCTAATTACTAATCCTAAAGAAAAAGGGTTAAAATTTAAAAGAAAAATTTTGGAAAAGTGCAGGGCTACCGAATCGATTCGCCCCCTTGGCCGAATCGATTCGGCCAGAAAATTTGGGTTTCTGCATAACTGCCGAATCGATTCGGATCAATTCCGAATCGATTCGGTTCACAAGACTTGAGCACTGGACTTAACCGAATCGATTCGCCCAGGAGGCCGAATCGATTCGGGCCTGCGATTTTGCCAAGAATTGGCTATGGAGTCTTGGACTCCATTTTCTACCCCAACTCAAATTTCTTCAAACCAAACTTATATACCAACATCAAGATAACATCAATGATACTACTGACCATCTTAAACCTCAATACATCATTACCAAAATCAATACATAAATACATAATCAAAACCCATAAATACATAAGAAAAACCCTAAGTTTGCTAAACCAAAATCAATACATCATTACCACAACAAATCATCTATCTCAAGACACAAATAGCAAGTAAAAACTTGCCTTGATTCAGCAACTTTGCAGATTTCTTGGTGTAGGAGCAAGAATCTCTCAAAATCTCCAAAGCTCTAATCTCTCTCTCTACTCTTCTCTTTCTCTCTTTGGTTTAGGAAGGAAATTAGGGGAAATTGGAAGACTTAGAAGGTTTAAGTCGTGACCTAAGACAAAATCCCACTTAATTAACTAGTAGTGCGATAAAATAATACGCAACTGTATAATTTAGGTACAATCATTCAAAAATGCCCAAAACTTTAAAATACAATATGGTACATTATCTGACTATTTCGCACGTTCCGGAATCAACTGC
The DNA here is from genome assembly GCA_949130495.1 of Sambucus nigra. Taxonomy (NCBI): domain Eukaryota; kingdom Viridiplantae; phylum Streptophyta; class Magnoliopsida; order Dipsacales; family Adoxaceae; genus Sambucus; species Sambucus nigra. Next base: position 402,122,400 of record OX422211.1, read on the forward strand.
AGCCTCCAAATTATCATTTGGACATTTTAAAATTCAATTTAGGTTCCGATCTCATTATTAAGCCAAATATCATTTTGAGTTCAGATGCTATTTATAAGCATAACATAGCAATATTTACCCATAGATATGATATGTATGCAAACTCCAAACAAATATCAACTTTCTACATTGAATTAACATTCAAATCATAACTCAACACTTGTCTCCAATTACTATACTAAGTAATTACTATAAAATACGATCTCATAAGCGAGGGTTATTACAATAACCTATATCAAGACCATAATTCTTCTTCATATCTCTAACTACATCAATTGGTCTCAATAGCGGATTATCTCTAAGATCATCAGCAACCAATGTTGAAACCAACTTGGAAGCTATCATTTTGGCTGACGGACTACTAAAGACACCTCTACATGTATGCTCATTATTCATTGCACGTATGTAAAAGTATCCATTTATTATAGATAATGAAGCATGAATTCTCCACATGCAATTCTCAGTAGTCTTTTTAGAGCATTCAGTCGTCATTCGAGTTTCATCATTCTTCAAATACACATACTTGAAGCTCAACCGCATACTTTTACAATTTATCATGAAATTCCACTACACCTCCTTCAAAACACTGCTGCTCATGACTTATATAAGTCTTCCAATCATTCGAAAGATAGACTTTTGACTTACTTGGCTCCACACCTCCAAGATAAAAGTCATTTTTAATGCAACTATTAAAATCATTTGCAGTGCCTGATGATAAAGACTCTAACCTCTGTGTATTTATATCACCACTGTCAACCCTCTCAGAACTAGTATTACTGCAGTCAACCCCTTCAAAAATTCTATTAGAGCATCCAACCCGTTCAAGACATGTATTACTTGGCAATGCTAATGAATCAGTGACATATATCCAAATGAAATTATCTTTCACGATCAATTGGGACAGCAACATACAACAAATATCGTTGTCACAAACCAATATGAACCGACATTCATCACCAAATGAATACCTCAATGAAAAATTGCCACTTCTCAAATTAGTAAACCTAATACACAACTCATTGCATATGAAATCTAATGAGCTATCTTCAAATATTTCAATACAAACCATATTATCCAAATAACAACACCTTGCTTTATACTACTTACTATAATGTCCTGCAGTAAAAGAGAAACGAAAAAATATTTACTTCAAGGTCAATAATTCTAATAATGTGTGCAATAATTTAATGCATGAAATATCAAAATGTTTATATATAATTAGTATAAAATTACAGGCACTATTTAAAAACATATACATGAAGCAATAAAGTAGACGCATATTTTCAAAAAAATAATAACGTCTACTTTCTAAACACCGCGTGTACTTTGAAAACTGATGTCGAATTGGTTAGTTCCGCTGGCGCGGACCTACATCAACAAGTGATTCAATACCAACTCAAAATCAAGTACTCTTAAAATTAGAATGAAACATCAATAATATTCATTCATCACATTCAACTAACAATTACAAATATTGATAAATATAACTTATATATGAAGAATCCAAACATAAATGCATAATAAACACAAAATCAAAACACATACATATAAAACATATACAAAGCTATTCAATCACATGAATTACGAAATTACAATGAGTCTATTGAATCAAAACAAAGTACATTGACTTATTGTAATCGATCGAAAATAGAAAAACCAAATGCTGATAAAAATAAACTTATAAATAATAGAGCCAAGTGATACAGGTAGAATCGATTATTCGACAGACGAAAAAAGCATCAAGATTGATGTTATTTTCGATTGCATTTTCCTTTTCGATTTTGGAGAATAGTGGTTAGTTGCAGAGAAACCTCCAATAGCCGATTAGGTTTATGATTTTTTTAGATTAGCAGTATTTATATGTTGAACCTAATCGTTTAAAATTTGTTTCACCGATTTTTTTATCCAAAATGTTTAGTCAAAGGACTAGACCGTAAAAACCTGATAAATAATTAATTACTCAATTTACATAAATCCACAAAAATTCGAGGCACTACAACAACCTAACAGAGTTCTCATATATATCGGTATATACATTATATAATATATAGCTATGTTGAGGGATTGAGAGGTGATGTTGAGAGATAAAATAGTAAATTTTGGATATTATTGCCCAAGGAAACGATTGAGGAAGATGTTTATGCTTTGACTGGAGGGAAACCGTCCAGGGGGCCTAATGTATCAAACTCTTCATGGGTTTTCTGTGTTTTTAGCGTTTGTTTTGGGGTTGTCTAATTTGGGATTTTAATTGTTGTTTTTGTAGAATATATTTCGTGGAATGTATTTGGTAGGGTTTACACTGGAGTATTATCGAGTTGATGCGGTATAGCTTTACTCTCTCTCTCTCTCTCTCACTGCCATTCAGATTCGGCGACCTTCGAGACGTTTTCACAGCATTTTGAACATTACTGCTACGGTTTATAAAGGTTCGGATTTATTTTTGTGATTTGATGAAAAAGAGTTCTCAATGATGGCGACTTCGCAGGAGAGGATCGAAGATATCGGTTATGATTCCGACGAGTTTTCGTCTGGAGGTCAATTGGTTTTTTGGATGGTGGAGATTCAACCACGTCATCTTCGTCGACTGCATCGACAGTGATGAAGGATTAGAATGGTGAGAGATTGTTATTTTCAAGTTGTGAGTTGATGAACGGCTTATATTAGAGTAACATTTGTTGATGTCTTTATCGGCTCTGTTGACTCTTTTATAGCCTAGGGGTGTTCAAAAAATCAATTGGACCGGCGGATCGAATCGGACTGAATCGAATCGCCCTATTTTTACTGAGTTTTTTTTATCACCGGTCCGGTCTAGTTTTTTTTTTTGCAGACTGGTTTAGTCGGTTCGGTCCTCGGTCTGCCATATTAAATAACCTGTTTGGACCGACACGGACATGTTGTTCATATTAATATATATTTTAATTATATTTTTATATACAAAATAACTTAAATAAAGAAGGCATGACACTATCGTCATTTTAAAAAATAATATCGTTTGCCCTAGAAGACTTATCCCACTTTGTTTTGTTTTTTCACATCTGTCGCTTTTCTCTCCTCTCTCTCTCTCTACGCAATTTCTCTCCACTGCTTGTGTCGCCGCTGTCTCCACTGCTCCTGCTTATGACGTCGTTTCTTTTTCTTGTTCTCCTTTTCGTTGTCGTTTCATCTCATCGCCGCTGGTTTATTACGCTGCTGTCGTTTCTCTTTGTTGTTCTCCTCTCCGCTGTCGTTCCACAAAAGAGAAGTAACCCCCGTAAAGGTGACTATTTATTTATAGACATAATTAACACTAATACACCAAATTACAACCACATGATCTTGGTTTATTTATTTATCAGATTGATTTATAGACATAAATAACACTAATACAACAAATTTGGTATGTATTAGGGTTTGGTCGTTTTGACGGTTGCCTTTGTTATTGAGCCATTTTTATTTTATCGGTATCACCAGACCACAGGCACAACATATCTCAGGTTCCAAACTCATGTATTTCTATTTAGAAATTCCCCTTTTGTTGCAAACACACCCTCTGGTTCTTGGTGTATTAAATGTTTCAAATTACAACCACTTGATCTTGGTTTTAGTATCATTACAGTTTAAACCATATGTTCTGTATAAAATAGGACCGACAAGTTAGACCAAATCGACCCTATAAAAAATCGGACAGACTATTACGATCGGTCCGGTCTTGGTCCATTTTTTTTACCGGACCGCGAACACCCCTATTTGTAGGTTATATACTGGCATTCAAGTAAATTTTTTCTGTAAATTTGTGTAACTTTTAATTTTTTTTCTCCATTCTCTATACAGTTTAAATAGCTCTCCTTTTAAAAAAAAAAAGAAAAAAATGATAGTTTTTATACATATTTAAAAGTTATATATATATATATATATATATATCTTTTTAATTTTTATTTTACTTATTTTTTATATAAAAAAAGTTAAATAAACATTTATATAATTATTTATAAAAAAAATATTTTAAAAAATAACTGTTTTATATATATTTATAAAAACAGTAAAAAATGTTTTGATATAAATTTTTTTATAAAAAAAGTTAAAAAAACATTTATATAATTATTTATAAAAAAATATTTTAAAAAATAACTGTTTTATACATATTTATAAAAACAGTAAAAAATGTTTTGATATATATTTTAAAAAGTAAATGTTTTACTGTTTTTAAACAAGTTATATATATATATATAAAAAAGCATTTTAAAAAATAACTGTTTTTATATATATTTACAAAAATAGTTAAAAAAAATGTTTTGAGATAGCAACAGGTTTTATATAGCATAGTGAAAGTGCATGAAAGTGAAAGAATGAAGAAGAATATATCTATATTATAACTCTAATATGATAGTATTAGAGTTTTTAATAACAATTAATGCATGTTAACGTGCCCCTTAAACTCACTTGCAATATAAGATTCAATCTGTTTTTTCTCACCGCCTCATTTTTTCTCTTTCGGTGTCTCTTCGTCTCCCACCCATCTCTCTATCATAATCGATATTCTCTTTTCTATTTTCCATAATCGATTATGCTTCCAAAAACTCTCTCAAGTATCCTAGATGTTACAAAAACAAAGGAAAATATGCAAAAATCACAAAAATGTATTGGTTTGGGGTAAAGGTTTGTGTTATATCAGATATTTGTGTTCGTTCAGCGTGAAGATTTGTTTGGTTTTCGGAATGATGAGTTTAACTGTTCGACCACACTGAGGGTTTCATGTGACGACTACAAGAATTGTGAGTTTTATTGTTTTACCTTTGTAGCTTCTTTGGTATTCATTAGGAGAATTTTACTTTACCACACAAAGGAGGGTTTTCTTTATTTTTTTCATAAATTGAATTTTGTTTATGTCTCTCCATATTTCCTCTGTTCCACTAGATACTATTGGATATAATGTGTATGTAATTATTTTGTTGAAAACTTCATTTAGTAATTGACTGTCATTTGGAGGATTTTTAGATTTACATTTCTTTGTTGCATGCTAGGTGTTTGACATAATTCCTAACCGAATATGTTAGTATACAAGTTCAATTTTCTCACATGTTCGATTTTTTTATTTTCTACTATTTGTGGTCTTTAGATTGCACTTGAGTTGTAGGGCTTCAGTTTGATTTCATCCGTTGTTCTGTTCGTGCTATATATTTTTGGGGGGTTGATTGTTTTGTTGTGCTTACTTTTGTAACTATTTTTTCATTTTGATGTTTTATGTGATTTTGTATGAATTCTTTTAACTTCCTTTTCCCCAAGAACTTGGTTTAAAGTGGTAACTTTCTTGAAGAGAAGTTCACGAAATAACTTTTTTCCCTTTCTATAGCAATCATTTCCATTTTCTTTATAATATTAATTTAAATATATATACATATATTTAATTAATTTTTTAGGGAAGGTAATTGTCTTTATAAAAATATAACTCAGTAGCTGGATTGTATTATAACTTCTCTTTTGGTTCAGGCACAAATTTTGGGTTGAAGATGTCGTTGGTGATGTCAGTGGAGTGTGACTGTGGCGAGGGTTGTTTCTGGCTATGAGGGTCAGTGGTGATTGTTTTGGTGGTGGTTTCGTGAAGGATCATCGTAGGATTTTTTTATTCAATTTCAGTCTATTTTATTTTATTTTATTTAAATTGGGGGTTTCCGGTTATTTTAGGTGTCGTCTAAAATTATGCATTTTGAAAGTAAAGTCATTTGTAGTTAAATCAAACATCTACTGATTTTTGTTTAGTGTTGATGTAAAAAATTAGATTATATCTAATCAATCAATCACAGATAAATAAATTAATAAGACAAAGGATTTTTAAAGTGGTTCAGCCTGATGAAAATGGCCTACGTCCACTGTGTTTGTATTGCTGACTGCTTATTTGGAATCTCGATAATGGGTTTACCAAGGGATCCAAAAGTCCCCTTCGTATGAGGAGATTATAATGTATTTATAGCCTTGAGGTTGTACATATGAAAGGATAATGCGCTGTTATCTAGTAGACATATACATCTGTATGATAATAATGTGCATTTAATGCGTAGCTATATTTTGATTCTCTTGATTTGGATGCTCTGCTAAGTTGCTCGGTACGCCTGAGTTGCTCGGTACGCTTAAGTTGCTCGGTACGCTCAAGTTGCTCGGGGCGTCTGAGTTGCTCGGGGCGTATGAGTTGCTCGGGGCGCATGAGTTGCTCGTCTAGAGTATTGGTATTTTCCATGTAGGTTGACACGTGTCTTCAAGTGATTGGTTCACGTCAGCAGACTAAATTTGATATCAACAAAAGCCCCCAATGTTTTACATTTGAGGTTGAAGGAGAGTGTGGAACATTCAGCTCGAAATCTGCTTGGATTAATAGTCCTCATGATTTTTAGGAAGATTTTCCTTGTATATAATTCCTTTTTGAGCGCATAATATCAGTCTTCATAAGTATTTTAAATTTTCACGATCACTTCGATTTTTGTGCCCTTTTCTTCTTTTAGCCGCCGGTAAAGCAAACGCCTTTCCTTGTAATCATTGCTTTTCTCTATTCCCGAGGTAAAGTATTTAAGTGTGACAAAAATCCTATCGTCTTTCACTTTTTCAAATTTGTATCTTTGAACTCTTCATCTTCTCTCTATCTTGTGCCTTCGTTCTTTACATCATTTATTGACAGTTGATCTCTATTTCCTCTATAAGATTTTCTTCCTTCTTCTTTATTTTCTTTATTCACCATGGTTTATCTTGTTGAATCGTTAGATAAATTTTGGTCTGAGTTTTCAATCCCTTCGTGGGTTATTTTGGAAGAAGTTTCTTATCCTTGTGATTTACTTTCTTTGGCTGAAGGACACTGGTTCCCAAGTCTTTTTGTAGCCGAATGTGGCTTTTCTTTCCCGTTAAATCCCTTGTGTTTGGAATTTTGCCAATATTTCGATATTGTACCTGTAAGAGTAGCTCCAAATACATGGAGGGTGGTTAATGGCGTACATAGGTTGAATCAACTTCATGGAACTCGTTTGGGAATTACAGAAATTATGTATTGTTACAGATGGGTTATCAGTGACAATACTTTCTACTTAAAAACTAGATTTTCGAATAGAGCGTTAGTTGTCAATCTTCCTGATGCCAATAGGAAGTATTTTGATCATGGGGTTGTGATGAAAAATTGGCAACACCCTCCATTAAGTGGAGATGACGTGTACTAAGGTCCCAGGTATCCGCTTTATGGCAATGGGATAGGTTGTTTTTATTTTTTGAAATCTTATTTTCTTCGTATTTGATGAAATGCACCACTGACATTTCATTTTGTTTATTACAGTTGACAGTAAAAGAAAACCTCCAAAAGAAACCGAGGTTAATATAAAGCATTTAAAACTTATCTGGAGCTTGCATCAATCTGTTGTTGGGGAGCACATTAGATATGCTTCTTATTTGTTGCAATACCGAAGCTACACTTCATCTTTCATTGCTCGTCCTCATCCTGTTGTGGTTGATCTTGATCAGGTGACAGCCTCTGAAACCAGTGTGGAAGGTTCTTTTTCTGACTTGAGTATTCCTATTACTGACCTGATGAAGAAGAGAAGAGCTCCTGCCTTTTTTGACAAGTCTGCCTCTGCCCCTGTGGAGGCAAAGAAGAGTAAACAAGATGTCCCAGAAGAAGGGATAAAGACTATAGATGTACCCCCTCCCACTGCTACCAAGAAAGTGTGACAACCCGCACTCCGAAATAAGGGGTGGCCAGCCCGATACTCCGACATATACGGTAATCATGGACGGAAATCATTCTCAACACCACTAATATAGTAAGAGTAACCGAGAAAACCACCCAATAAATTCAGAAAACGGGTTGTCAAAACAATTTATGTGATAAAAAAAATTTAAGTTAAGAAAACAATTTAAACAACCCATTCTAGAACAATAGTGGAATCCAAAGAAACATAATTAACATACATCTAAAACCACTATATACAAAGAGAGGAACCGAATATGCTGTCGGTTCACAGCTACACAAAAGTAATCACAACAGTTAGATGTTATGTTTTACATTCATTAAGCAATTACAAGATTTGGGCCACTCGCCCGAGTGACAGACCCAATCATAACTAGATATCAAAAGAATGAGGGCGTCTAGCAAAACATCCTGTAATATCCGCAATTTCATACAACTCCTTAAAAGCAAAAGAGTAGGAATATCAACACGGGCGTCCTTGTGGAGGAGCACCTGGGCGGATACAATAACAAGCACAACATAGAGGAAAAAGAACGGGTCAGGACCCGGTTTATATATAGTTCCCAGATGAACAAAAAGCATGCTAGATATGAATAGCAAAACATGGGTATAGAAATCAACACTCTAACAACCTAAGCATGGATCATAAGAAAACAAGTGAAAATGACATGATTAAAAGAGACTATGCATGAAGATGAAATTATGCAAAATTAAATTAAAACTAAATTAAAAGCTTGTATTCACCAATTTCCACTTTAATCTAGTTTCAATTATTTAACAAGAATATACTAACATTATCTTTTCATTTCATTCCAATTCCCATTCCTTAGCAGGAATGTAATTGTCATAATATCATTTAGTGGAATTATACAACCCTCAAGTCCCACTTGAGTTTTAGAAAAGCTATATTCTTATGCATATAACGATTCTAAAACCCCCCCCTCCGAGTTTCCCCACTAGGCGCGCCCCTAAATGACTATCAACTTCCAGGGGCCCATCAAACAAGGCAGCCTGGGTACCTAACGCACGTCGGGAAGTGGCCATATGCCTGCGAGTGAGTCATAACCACACCCGGAATTACTTCACTAGCGCAGAAAATACATATAATAAACCCGTATATGGCCGAGGACTATAGTCTCCCTGCATTCACTAGTCAAGGAACATCACCTCATGCGCGAGCTTCCCTTATGATAGCATTTAGAGAGGTGTGTTTAAGTAAATTAGCATTTACTATAAAAACCATACTTTTCATTTTCATTTACAATTACATGTTTCATTTGTTTGAAACCGTTATCATAGGATAGTTCATTTCTCATCCTAGGTTATGCCTCGAATAAATCTCCAAGGGATCATATTCACTTCCCAAACATAAGGTTTTATATATCCCAATTTAAGCCCCTAAAGTCTCCAAGTATGGGCCTACAATTCCCATCCATATCTATAGGATGCACCAAGAAAAGTGATGCCTTAACATCACTTAGGACAACCCTTCCCCCTAACTTAACCCCAAGTGAACCCATTCAACACTAGGGTGACAACCAACTCAACTAGGACTCTAAATGCCAAGGTTTACTTCATTCAAGAAGAGTCCTAAGTTCCTAGAGGAAGAAAAGGATTAAAAATAAAAGTAGGAAATTGGTTGAGAAAACAGGGGACCGGTCGACCGATCCCAAGACCGCGGTCGACCGCGTCTCAAAGTTTAGCTTTTGAAAGAAAGCAGAAAGCTCATTTCGGATGGACCGGTCGACCTGTGGTAGAACCGCGGTCGACCGCGCCCTTATTTTCATGCCTTTGAAAGAAAGCAGTGTGCCCTCCTCCGAAGGCCCGGTCGACCGGTCTGAGATACGCGGTCGACCGGCCATTGCAGACCTAGACCCATCTCTCCTATTATCTTCTAAACCCAAAATCAATAACCAACCCAAAATCATCCAACTACATTTAATGATACTAAAAGATCATAAATGCTCCCAACAACATTTTTCTACCTCAACCAACAATCTATCTCTACCAAAGATGTTGATACCCATAAATCCAACCAAAAACCACAATTATATTACATCAAAACTATACATAATCTACCCATACTAATTATTCATCTTAAACCATATAATAGCAAGTAGAAAACTTGCCTTGGGGCTTCAATATCAGGCTTGGTTGAAGAAGAAAGCAAGATAAAACCACAAATCTTCAAGATCTCTCTTTTTTTCTCCAATCTTCCACTCTCACTCTCTCTCTCACTCTAGGGCTAGAGCATTTAGGGAAAATAAGAGGAAATGAAAGACTTGGGGGAAAGACTAAAACGTGGCTTAAGATTAAAAGTATCCAACCTTTAAGTAAAAATACCGCAATAGTTAAGTTCTAATACGCAATATGCCAAAACCAGTCAAAAGTGCCCAAAATCTCAAAATACAATATGGCACACATTTCGACTGTCTCGCACCTCCCGAAACTAACTACACCCTCCAAATTATCATTTGGAGATTTTATAAGCCAAATTAAGTTCCGGTTCCATTATAATTCAAATTGCCATATTAATTTTCATGACAAAATAGAACACCACATGGTAACAACTACTTACACACATGGTATCATGCAACTTATTAGTAAATATTAACTTATTTCATCAAATTAATACTTACCCACATAGAGCATTTTATATATGCAACTACTCAACATAGTAAATAAATATAAAATGGGCTCCCAAAAGGCGAGGGTTGTTACAGAAAGCTGGCGAGAAGCCCCCTGTGCCTCCGAGTAAGACTGTTGTCATCTCCCCAATAGAGATAATATCTTTAGTTGAAAATGATCTTGATCCTCTGAGGAGATTAAAAAGAAGTTATTCTGAGAGACCTACTGAACCTATCTCTCAACTTTCAAATGTTGAAGGTAGTGTTCCAACTCTTGTTGCTTCGAGCTCTGCTGTGAGCTTGGTAAGATCCTGGACTGTTCCAGAATCCCAAGGTTTTGAAGACACCTTTTCTTGCGAGAAAATTACTACACTGGTTGCTCAACACATTACTTCAGTCAGTATCTTTAGCTTAACCCCTATATTTTTTTAATTCTATGTTCATGTATTAACTTAAAGTTCTTTTTTTTCAGCTTGTGACGTGTTTCAATAGCATTTTGAAGAAGGATGAAGCTATCAGGGCTTCAAGCTCCTCGGGTGGAGTAGAGGAAGATTTTGCTGGACTAACCTAGTCTTTGAAGGAATTTCGTCAGAAGTATGAGGAGGACAAAGATGCTTGGGAGAAGTAATTCAAGTCCGTTGAACTGGACAGAGATCAAGCTCTGACTGCCTCCAGAGAGTTGGAGCATAAATTAAAGGAGTCTGATCAGAGTAACAAGGAGCTCGAGGTCAAGCTCAAATTTGTTGAGGAGAAGGTTATTAAGCTTCAAGGTGTTGAGCAACATAAGACAGAGGTAGAAGAAAAGATGAAGTCTACCGAAGAGCTCCTAAGGGAAAGGACCTCCTTGGAGAAGGCAAAAAGGAAAACTGTAGTTAAAAAATCATTCAGTGCTGGTTGGGACAAAGGCTGGAACAAGGGCTTAGCTGTCATGTCTTCTCAAATAGAGTATGCCAGTGTCAAATATTTTAGGGATGGATGGGTAGAAGCCTTGAAGAAGTTAAAGGTTGCTGAAACTTTTGAGTTGTTCCAGGAGCATACCCATGGCCCTCATCCCTCTCCTGGAGAAGAAGAAGAAGGTGTAAAGTTTTTCGGGTCGAGCAACTCCAACTAGCCAGCACTTCTGTCGAGCAGCTACCATTATCCTCCGAGCAACCAACCCCTTCATCCAAACCGTCCAACAAAATAGTAGGAAATAAGGAGAAGGTGTAAAGTTTTTCGGGTCTTTTGTTTGATTGCTTTCTTGAATGTAACCTTGAATCATGATGAATAAAATTTGAACTTTGGTTGTTCGTCTTGAATTTCCCTTTTACTCGCTTTGTCAGCATCATTATTGATTCTTTTTATTTCTCCTCTTTGCTAGTTTATGGCCAGGATGGAGCTCTTATCAACTCATGATACAGAGTTGATGAATAAATGCCATTACTATTTCAAAGTTGGTCATGCAGATCTTAATAAGGCCCAGATAATTAATATCCTCGAATCAGGTGCTTCTGACCGAGCAGTTGAAGCTTACCAATACTTGAAGTGCTTACTTGATCGTGCTGTAGCCAACAATGTAGCCTACTATGAAATGATTGAAGATCTTTAAGGAACGATCGAGGAACTCCAACAATAGTATAAAGAATCCACCACACTTCTGCATCAAGGCTATGAGAAGAAGTACCAACAATTGAGTACTGATAAGGGGTATGACAAGTTCATTTCTTTTCATGAGAAAAAGGAGAGTGTTCTGAAGCTTGAAATTTAAGAGTATAGACATATCGCCAAGTTGTTGGAGCAGGAGAACATTACTTTGCAAAAGGAAATAAAATAACTCAAATCTGCTTCTTCTTCTTCGGGAGCCTTGGTCCCTGTAAATGATGATGGTTTTCATTTTTGGAAGTAGAAAATGCTAACTTAAGGGGTGAGTTAGAAACCTTGAAGCGAGTAGGATCTTCCACACCTGCTCGTAGCAGAGCAAGATCTTCTTCTCGTGGACGAGCAAGGGCTGGTCGGGTCACCATTGAAGAAGCGAGAACTCAGTCGGCTTTGGAGAATCAACCCGTTCAGTTAATGGCGAAGAACCAAGCCTTGGCAGAAATGTCTAAGAAGATTCTAAACTTCACCGAACAACTCTCTAATCAAAGTTCTACTCTGGAAAGTAAAGAAATTTTGGTGAAAAAGCTCCACGAGCAACTTGAGAGATTGACTTATCAATTTCACAAGCAGCCCAGGGAATTCTGGATGGCTGGGTATAATGATGCTCTATATCACCTTGATGCTCATTTGCAGCAGTCGAACAATGAAGGATACAAGCAAGGGTTGTTAAATGCCTTATGTGTCTGAAGATGGAGCAAGGCCATTTCCTGTGGGATTACTATGAACCTGGTGTCCTTGATTTACCTGTGCCTCCCTTCAATCTTGACCTTAATTGAATTCCAGCCCGTGCTATTCCTTGAATTTTGATATCGAAGTATCTCGGTGATTACAGTCTTCATTCAAACTTTGAAATAGCTCGTCCAGAACACTTGCTCGACCATCCATCCATAATGAATGTCAGAATGCTGCGAGATCTAAACTTTATAAATTCCCCTTATACCTTAGATGATCCTCCAGCTAGGGTAGAACCTGTGTCAAAAGTAGAGGTAAAGAAACCCATAGATATGTTTATGTAATGAATCAAACTTCATATTATATGTAATCTACTTGATTTTAATGAAGAAATTCTTAGTCTTTGACAATTTCATTTCTCTTCGAAATAATTTGTAGAATGTCCTTGCTTGCTGGTTTGTTGGTTGGTGAATATGTATATATATATATATGCCATACTTATCCCATTTGTTGTTTGATTATAGTGACTTGTCACTCTTTGGACCTAAGCAATGGAATGATTTTTATCCCAAGTTCCTGCTTAGTTGTAGTAATCTCGTATGGATTACCTGGTTGCCTAGACAGTGGATGCCCCGGGAGGTCGTCCAACTTCTTGCCTAGTTTGGTACCAACCAACCAAAGTTGGTGGTTATTGATGTACCGACCAACCGGAGTTGGTGGTAATGAGATGCTGACTAACCGGAGTTGGTGGTATTGAGTTACCGACCAACTGAAGTTGGTGGTAATGAGATCCCAACCAATCGGAGTTGGTGGTATTTGAATTACCGACCAACCGGAGTTAGTGGTATTGAGTTACCGACCAATTGGAGTTGGTGGTATTTGAATTGCCGATAAACCAGAGTTGGTGGTATTGAGTTACCGACCAACCGAAGTTAGTGGTATTGAGTTCCCGACCAACCGGAGTTGGTGGTAATTGAATTGCCGACCAACCGGAGTTGGTGATGTGTTGCTTTGAATTTGGGTTTGTGTATTGTGTAGCACTAATATTCCGAAAAAAAATTCAATAAAGAAAGGAATATGGGCCAAATATCACTTTATTTATTTTGAGGAAACTGCATTACATAGGAATTTCAATTACTGATAGTACTTGTGCAGGTGTTCTGCATTCCATGCATTCTTGAATTCTTCTCCCTCCAAAGTTTCAATTTTATATGTCCCTGGACGAACAACTACAGTTACTCTGTAAGGTCCATGCCAATTGGCTTCCAATTTGTTATGCTTTTGGATCACTTTCTTCAGTACATAATCCCCTTCTTTCAAATCACACTTCTTCACCCTTTTATTGTAGAAAAAGTTGTTCGGTGTTGATATGCTGCATTCCTGATTGCTGCTTCTTCCCTGACTTCTTCGAGCATATCTAGGTCTAATCTTCTCATTAAGTCACTTATAGGGGAGTTGAAGTTAAGCACCGTATGTGTGGGTAGACCCAATTCAGTAGGTATGATAGCCTCACTAGTAAATGTCAACATGTATAGAGACTCTCCCGCTACTGTTCGTGGTGTAGTGCGATAAGCCCACAATACAGAGTGTAGCTCTTTAATCTAATTTCCCTTTTCATAATCCAGTCGTTTTTTCAAACCATTCAGTAGCATTCTGTTTGTTACCTCAGTTTGCCCATTGCTCTGGGGATGGCCTGGTGCAGAGTGGATCTTATGTACATTAGATTGATGACAATATGCAGCAAACTCCTCATTGTCAAACTGGGTTCCATGGTTAGTAATGAATGCATGTAGAAGACCATATCTGCAAATAATATTCTTCCAAATAAATCGATAGACTTTGTCGTATGTCATATCAATGAGAGGCTCAGCTTCCACCCATTTAGTATAATAATCCACAGCAACCACGAGGTATTTGAATCTTTCCCTGGTCGTTGGAAGTGGGCCGACCAAGTCTATCCCCCATATGGCGAATGGCCAAGGGGACGTTATGGGTGTTAACAATGCTTGGGGAGTTCTTCGGATGGAAGAGAAACGTTGGCACTTATCACACTTCTTAGCGTAAGCTGCGCAATCAGCTCTCATCGTTGGCCAATAATACCCCTATGTTGTGATCCTCTGCAAAAGTGTCCGACCTACTACATGGTCTCCACAGGACCCTTCGTGAACCTCTTCGATTAAGTCTTTAACTTCGGAGGGATGGACACATCTTTGTAATCCTGTTATAACTCCTCTTCTGTACAAAATACCACTGGTCAATACATAACGAGCAGCTTTAAACTTTAGTTTCTTAGCTGCGAGTTTATCAGGTGGCAGAATCCCTTCTTCGATATAGGCCCTAATGGGATCCATCCAGGAAGGTCCCAAGTCAAGGGCAATGAAATTCATCATTAAATCTTCATCTATGCTCCGACCAGCCAGGACTTCTATTGGGATTATTCTTCGTAGCTCGGTGCATGTGGCTGATGCTAGTCGAGCTAGGGTGTCTGCTCTTGCGTTCTCCAATCTTGATATTCTAATCAACTGAACTGCAGTAAAACTCGATACAACCTCCATTTCTTTTGCATGATAGTTGACCATTAATTCTCCTTTTGCTGCATACACCCCCAGAATTTGATTTACGATTAACTGTGAATCATATAATATAACGACTTGCTCTACCTTCATGGTTTTAGCCAGACTTAGAAACACGATCATAGCTTCATATTCAGCCTCATTATTAGAAGCCTTTAATTGAAAGCATAGAGCATACTCCATATCAATCTCATCCGGACTGTTTAAAATAATTCTTGCTCCACTGCCTGTAGTGCACGAAGAGCCATCCACATACAGATTCCACACAGGTACTCTAGGTCCGACAGAGCTCCTCGGTGGAATATTTGATGCTTCCTTTTGTCTTCCCCCAACACTTCTCGCTGCTCGTTGATTATCTTTTCTTGATCGTCCATGGATGGAAATTGGTCGGGGGTTAAATTTGATGATCCCTTAATCTCCACGGGTTGGTCTATATTAAACTCCTCTTCTTTGGAGGTATCAGATTGAGTAAACTCTACGATAAAATCCTCTATTGCCTTCCCCTTAAGTGATGATCAAGGCTCATAAACTATATCATATTCACCAAGTTCTACTGTACAGTACATCAATCTTCCTGATTTCTCTGGTTTGTGCAGAGCCTGTCTCAATGGCATATCAATATACACCACTATAGTATGGGCTTGAAAGTATGGCCTCATCCTTCTTCTTACTTCGATTAGTGCCAATGTCAACTTTTCCAACCTTGGATATCTGATCTCTGCTCCTCGAAAAGCCTTGCTGGTGTAATAGACCGGTTTTTGGACTCCGTCCTCCATTATTATTAATACCGAGCTGACTGCATTCTCTGAAACTTCCAGATACAAGTATAGTCTTTCTCCCATCACTGGTCTAGATAATAATGGAGGTTTCCCCAGATATTTCTTCAATTCTTGAAAGGCCTTCTCGCATTCATCATTCCACTCAAAAGTTTTTTGGAGTGTTTTGAAGAATGGGAGACATCTGTCTGTTGCTCGTGACACAAATCTGTTGAGTGCTGCGACTCGCCCCGTGAGACTTTGTACTTCCTTCTTCGTAGTTAGAGATCGTAGCTCCAATAGGGCTTTGATCTTTTCAGGGTTTGCCTCGATGCCTCGTTGGTTAATAATATATCCGAGAAACATGCCTTCTCGTACTCCGAATATGCATTTGGTGGGATTCAAATTCATTTGATATTTCTCTAGTTGATCAAAAGTCTGACCTAGGTCAACTAGATGATCAGCAGCTTTCTTTCTCTTCATTATCATATCGCCAACATAAACCTCCATATTATGACTGATTTGCTCTGCAAACACCTTATTCATCAGTCGCTGATATGTCGCACCTGCATTTTTAAGTCCAAAAGGCATAATATTATAGCAATAAGTTCCCCTTGGGGTGATAAAAGAGGTACTCTCCCTGTCCTCAGGCTTCATTTTAATCTGTTTGTAACCAGAATAAGCATCCATGAAACTCAAAAATTCGTGCCCCGAGGTAGCATCCACCAGTTGATCGATTCGAGGTAAAGGAAAATAATCCTTTGGGCATGCCTTATTAAGATCAGTGAAGTCTACACACATCTCCACTTGTTATTTTTCTTCTTTACCATCACCACATTTGCTAGCCAATCAGGATATTTGACATCCTCAATAAAAGAGGCCTTTTGTAGTTTCTCTACTTCTTCCTGTATAGCTTGGTTTTTCAGGGCTAAACACCCTTCTTCGCTGCTTCACTGTCTTGACTTCCTTGTTTACGTTGAGCTCGTGGCACAAGAAACTCGGGTCTATCCCTGGCATTTCTTCATGACTCCATGCAAAAGTCTTCTTTCTGCGCTTTAGAAATGCTATCAATTCCTATTTTATCGATACATCCAGTGATGCACCAATTTGAGTCATTCGTTCCGGATGTTCGTCGTCCAGAATAATATTTTCGATAGCCTCCATGACCTGGCCCTCTCAACTCTGGGGTCTAATATTTCAATCTCTGCATCTTTTATTTCATCCACTTGATATATAGTAGTCTTCTTCCTGGATTCTTCGCGTTCCTCCTGTTCGGCAGATGAATAGTAGCATTCCCGAGCTACTTTCTGATCTCCTTTCACCACTCCCACTCCAAAGTTGTTAGGAATTTTAAACATTGATGCACAGTAGATGGTACTGCTTCGAACTTCTTCAGACCTACCCTTCCCATAATAATATTGTAAGCTGATTGGACATTTTTATCCATTACGAAAAAGCATACTCTTTCTGTTCGACAAGCAGGCCATGTACCGATAAGCATATTCAACTTGATCGTCCCAAGTGGAAAAACCTTTTCGCCAGTAAAATCGAGGAGGGGCCTATGATAGGGCTTTAACTGGGCTAACTTCAAATTCAAACTGTCGAAGCATGGGTAGAACATGATGTCTGCAGAGCTACCATTATCCACCATCACCTGCGAAATCACCACTTCCTTTATTCTCATCTTGATCACCAATGGGTCATCATGAGGATATAGCACACCTGCCAGATCATTTTTAGAGAAATCGATGACCAGTTTGTCCTTATTCACCTTCCTCGGGCTATATGTACGAGCAAGCTTGAGCCTCATTGAGGTAAGTTTCCTCTCTGCAGTAAGATCTCCACCTCCTGCATCTCCACCTGTAATAACATTACATTCAAATGATCCAAAATGGATTGAAAATACCTCACGCTCTGGTTGTCTTGGTCTTTTAGGAAGGTCGGGATCATCTTCTGGATCATCTTCGTGATCTCTCTTCTAGTCTTCTTTTACTCGACGAGGAGATTTTGATATTTGCCTTCCTCGATCGCTGGTCTTTCCACCATTTTGGTGATCAACATACTTAGCAATTTTTTCTCGCCTGATGAGTGCTTCAATTTCATTCTGGAGAGCTATGTAACGTTTGGTCGTGTGACCATGGTCTTTGTGGAATTTGCAATATTTGGACTTGTCCCTTTTTCAGGATCTTCCTTCACTTTTCCTGGCCAGGCTAACTCTTCGTTGTTCTTGATCTCCTCATCTGCTCCAGTGCTTGCTTTCCTTTTGATGGCATGTTGCCACCATTGTTCTTCTGATCCTTCTTCTTAATTTTACCAGCTTTAACCTTAGTCTCCTTGGAATCAGTATTCTTCTTCGCAGACATGGCTTCCTCAGCGTTCATGATCTTGGCTGCTTTTGCCATCAGTTCTGCCATGGTCCTAGGTGGATCTTTAGCCAAAGTATAGTACAATTTATCTGGTAACAATCCACTCATTAGATCAGTAATTGTTATTTTCTCCTCGTAATCAATTACCTCAAGCTTCTCGTTATTAAAACGAGTAATGTAATCCCTAGTACTTTCTTCCGGCTTCTGTCTAACACTCAGTAAGTGTGCTACTCGTTTAACTGGTTTTGCTCCAAAATAGAAATTTCCTTCGAACAGCTCTGCTAGTTGAAGGAAAGTCGCAATCTTCCCCTGAGGAAGGTTGTTGTACCATATCTGGGCTGACTCGGTGAGAGTTCCTGAAAATGCCCTACATCTCATCTCATCTGGAACCGCATAAATGTCGGCAGCAGCTTGGTATTATTCTATATGAAGGACAGGATCAGTTTTTCCATCGTATTTAGGCGTCACCATAGGAGCTTTGAATTTTAATGGTGTGGGAAAATTCACAATTGCCTGTGCGAATGGTGTCCCTTGAACAAAAGTTCTTTGTAGAGGATTCTTGGCCTTAGCCATTTCCCCTAATCTATCGTCCAACCTTTGAATAGAGCCTTTCCATGCATCGTTTCCCATCTCGGGCCTATTTATTCGAGCAACTGATCGCGTTGAGTTTTTCTCTTGGGAATTTTCATTATGAGCTGCAGGGCGTGACTGGGCAGAGCCTTCCCTTAGGTCGGATGGTCGTTGAGAGTTCCTCGACGCAATCCTAGGAGGACTTATATTCCTCCTAGGGCCCAATCGATCGAAAGGAGATACTCTGCTCAACCTCTCTATAGCACTACTCCTTTCTGGGGTGAGAGTGACATTTCGATGGGAATCAGTAGCTCGTACTGATGAAGTCCGGCCTGGTTGATACGAAGGATCATTAGATCTTTCAGTATGATATGAGTCAGTACGTTTAGATTGAGAAGCCTCCGAGAATTACGTTCTTCTAGTTCTTGAAGAAGGCAAATGGGTATTTCTTTGAACACTTCGTTGTCCTGATTGGGCCGGCACTCCACCTTGAACAGTTTGTATAAGTTGATGCATGGTTTCTTGCATGGTCGTTTGGCCTTGGGCTAAATTAGCCATTATACCAGCCAGATCTTGAATATTTGGGGGAGCAGAAGGGTTTGGAGGGACTCCAGTGTTTCGATTACTTGATTCCGGATTATCAGCCATAGATGATGAATTGTTTTGATGAAAAATGATAGATACAGTCGTTTCCCACAGACGACGCCAATCTGTTGATGTAAAAAATTAGATTATATCTAGGGGTGTCAATTATTTCCGAACTTCCAAATTTTCCGATTTCCGATCCGAATTTTTCCAATATTGGCATCATTTTAATTTTTCCGATCCGAATTTTTCCGATTTCCGACTTTTCCAATATAAATTGGAATGGAATTGGAAATCAAATATAGATTTCCGACTTTCCGATTTTCCGTTCCGAAAATTCCGATATCACGCCGATCCGATTTATCCAAAATATTTTCCGAAATAATAATATTTTTATTCATTTTAATAATTTTTACTCATCACATTTCCTAATAATCTCACCCTTCATTTAAAACAATCCCACCCATTCATTTAAAATAATCTCAACCCTTAATTTTTAGCTATAGAAAGGTTATTTTGCCCCCTTTCTTTTCTCATTTCTACACTAATTAGAATGAATTCCTAAATCCTATCATTTCTAATTCCTCACTCAATCAGGTATAGTCTCATTCCTCTCCGATCTATTAAACATAGTTTTGTAGCTCTATTTGTTAAACATATCTTAAGTGTTTTCCTTGTATGCTTACTAACATTGGTGTTATTCTTTGCTTATTTTTTCTCATAGTAATATGCACTGCTCATTTGGTCTTACCAGGTTCAACTTTTAAGCTTAGCATCAATACTCAATATTGCTTGAAATTGACATTTGTATGGAAATAAAACTACCCCCACCCCCAAAAAAAAGTGGAATAAAAAAGATAAAATTGATAATTTTGTATTTCCGATATTATCCGAAAAAGATAAAACTGATATTTCCGATTTTTCCTAATTTTTTCCGAATAAAAAAATATTCAAAAATTCCGAAAATTCCGAATATTCCGAAGTCGCCGACATGGAAAAGAAATTGATTTTCCGAAATTTATTTTTCCGACTTTGGAATGGATTTTAAAATTCCGAAAATTTTGGAAAATTTTCCGAACACCCCTATTCCGATCCGATCCGGCCGAAACACACCCCTAATTATATCTAATTAATCAATCACAGATAAATAAATTAATAAGACAAAGGATTTTTAAAGTGGTTCAGCCTGATGAAAATGGCCTCGTCCACTGTGTTTGTATTGCTGACTGCTTATTTGGAATCTCGATAATGGGTTTACCAAGGGATCCAAAAATCCCCTTCTTATGAGGAGGTTACAATGTATTTATAGCCTTGAGGTTGTACATATGAAAGGAGAATGCGATGTTATCTAGTAGACATATACATCTGTATGATAATAATGTGCATTTAATGCGTAGCTGTATTTTGATTCTCTTGATTTGGATGCTCTGCACGCTGAGTTGCTCGGTACGCTTAAGTTGCTCGGGGCGTCTGAGTTGCTCGGGGCGTATGAGTTGCTCGTCTAGAGTATTGATATTTGCCATGTAGGTTGACACGTGTCTTCAAGTGATTGGTTCACGTCAGCAGACTAAATTTGGTATCAACATTTAGTTAGTTTCTTTGTTGTGGTTTTTTCTATGTTCTAAGTGGTATCCAACTTCCTAGAGTTACATGTAGACTAAAATAATGTCAAATTTATGGAATTAGATTATTTCTAAATCATGTCTTTTGTTTCTCATGATTTTTTTTAAAACTTTTGTTTCTTTTAATTTCATGATTTAAGTATAGTAAGTTGCGAAAAAGATATGTGGAGTGTTGAATGTTTGGGATTAATTTTTTTATATTGTGGGTATGAGAGGTGTAATGAATAGTACAATTAATTCATAAATTTTGGGTAAAGATTCGATGTTCGATGAACATTTTGGCTATTCGCTAGAATATATGCCGGAATCCTCACCATAGAGCAGGTCAGATAAAGCACAGGAGGATGGTATTGACATGATCGAAGATTGTATCTCATATTGTTTCATGCTTTTCGAGTTTGTGAAAGAAGTGAGAAAATGGCTAAAAAATGTGACAGTTGAAGTGAAGTAGAGAGGGTTTGAGTTCATTTGGAGGTTTTAGTTACTTTTATTTGGATATAAATATATGACACTGGATGAATAATACATTGCGTATAGATGAAGTGTATCAAGTTTGTTTTACGTATGATGAGTTTTCACTTACTCAATTTTATATGTTTGACTAATACTCTAAAAGTTTCATGTATATGGTTTATGTAGAATGATTATTGTAATTTCTTAAAATATGTGTTTTCGATCAAGGGACATTTTCTTTGGTTTACAGTATATAAGTATAAGAAGGAAATAAATTTTTCTAAGGTTTGAATTACCTGGTGCGATTGTGTTTGTGGTAGTTTTTTTTGGCCTCCAACTTTTGAATTATAAGTTTACTATATTTCTTAGTTATTGTTCAGTTAACACATTTGGCTTTTAATGAGGCATGAAACACTAAGTCCCCCTACACATTCAAACTATGTTCTCACATGATCGATTAATTTATTTACATGTCAATGGTTAGAAATATTTTGGTTATGAAATTAATTAAAATTTTGTGTATTCGCAATGTATGGATTGGATTTTGGGTTCTTGTATTACTTAAACATGGATGGAGTTTTCTTGCTTTTCAAATGAAATTACATATTGTTTTACAAAATGAAAATTTATTAATTTTGTTAGGATTATAGGCCACTTTAGACTGCACATACAACATGTTCTACATATCTCATTCGAGTGCTATAATTCGCCCGCGCATCTCGCGGGTTGTATGCTAGTATATATTTATAGCAACAACTTTCTCTTTGTGTCACTCATTTTTCTTCATTTTACACATTCAGTTTTTTTTCTTTTACCCCCATGTATTCAGTACTTTGTTTATGTTATGTGTTGTGCGGATAAGTTTTTTTTATAAATAATACCAATTGACTCAACTGTATGTTCAAAGTTATATTTGATGAGATTTATTATTTTTTTTCTACTAATATTGAATGTGTATAAAATTTTGGACTCAATGATTAAAGTTGTTTTTTTAGAAATATTATAATTTTTTTGAATAAACATCACTATCAAATTATGCATTTCTATTTCATACACATGCATCATACATAATTATTTAACTAGATGTTAAAGCTATAGAGCATTCCTTTCATTAAAGGGTTTCTCAATTACTCCTTTGAATATTTTTAAAAATTGAACTAAGCATAGCATCTTTATTAGGGTCCACAACTTTTTCCAGTATATGAAAATGACTTTCAGCAATATCAAAGTATGACCAGTATATAAAAATGATTTCCAGTAAATTAAAAATGATTTTCAGTAATAATAAATTATTTTTAGCAAATAAATATGATTTTAAGCAATATCTTCTTATTATATATTTAACCATTTAGGTGTTCTGTTCATACGCCTCCAAAACCTTAGTACAAAATTCTCGGACTTTTTATTTTTTAAAATCAAGAAAATACATATGTTAAAATTCTCATTTTTTCAAATCGGGACTATTCATTTTTAAATTCTTCATAAATTAATGGCTCACGTGTTCAAATAGCATTACGGCTACCCTTATTTTTTAAAAATACTAAATAATATATTTCAAAACGTGTTACACCTGACTGTGCATCGCACGGATCACCACTAGTAGTTATATATATACATGTACTCATAAATATAAATACCATGCACATACCACCATGGATATGTATACATATAGTATATACGCAACATACCCATAACATATATACCTACACAATTCCATTTTTATATAAATATACTTACGTTCACATATACACATGTATATAAACAAGCTTCAATTCTCATCTTATTCCCTTCCACTTCTTATGCATATTGCTTCTCTTTCTCGCCCTTAGAATACCCACACATCTAGTGCATACCAAAAATTTGAGTTCCTCTTTTGTTTTGTTCACATACTGAAAAAATGGTCATTTTTATAGTTTATCTAATATGTCTCCATTTGTAGTTAAGGTCAAGAAATATGGTTGGGAGTTTGGTTTTTGGTGGTTCATAAAAATGTAGGAATGTGGGATGAGGTGAGGTTTTTTGTGGAGAGAAATTTGCGGCCTGAAAACAAGGTGATAAGGTTTAGGTGGGATTAAATTCAGAATTTTTTTCTTGTTATTTAATTCTATTCTTTCATATTAGCCCCATAGGTTTCCATTATTTTAATTTGGTACCCTTAAACTCATCTTGTTATTGTAACGCCCCGATCCGGATTAGAGTTATCGTTGGAATAACCCGTATCCGAACCAAGGTATTAAGGGGGAGGGGGATAAGACATTTTATTAAATTGGAAAACAGTTGCCACATTATACTTCAAGAAAACCTTTGATTTCTTTTATTGTGAAAAGGTGAGGCCCATATTTTGCAAGCTAATATTCAATTAACAATTTAACAAGTAAACCTTTGGTAAGATTTAATCCATAAATAGAGCACAAATCCCTGTATTATTACAATTTCCAAATAGTTCCAGTTCAAACCAAATTGTCTTAACAAAACATAAGGGATTACAATTCAAAATAAGTCTATGGATTAAAATCGGTTACAGAGCCTCTAACGACGACTAGCGCTTTCTGCGGCCTTTTCAACGTCCTTACCCGACGTACCACCAGTTGTACCTGGGGGTTTGAAAAATAGGGTATGAGCGAAATGCCCAGTAGGGTGGGAATACTAAGCAATAATTTTCATAGCAAAATACTATACATATACAATGCATTTTAGTAATTTCGAAAACCATCATTGTCTCATATTCATTAATTATCATTAATGATTATTTTCGTTAACATTTAACTATGCTAACAATATTCAAGAAGCCTTCATTATATTCAACTAAGTTATCATGTATCTATACTAACAAGATTCTTTAACTTAGTCATAAATGCACCTATATGCAATGCCCTGGGCTACGTGCCCACTCACTCTTAGCATTTTAATATTCCAAGCCAGGAACTTAATCATATTCCACTTATGTCATCCACATAATAATTAATGAATTCTTATTCATTCATTAGTTTAATTTCTGTGAATTTTTCTCATTCCTTACTTAACATTATTTTTGGGATTTTGCCAACAAACACTCACAGACTTCGTGGCCTCACACCACCGGTCTCCGCCGCCATATACTACTGCAGTTTGTTTGGGGTCTTTCACCACTAGGGACGCCATGCCCTCCTTAATTATTTTCTCTCGGCGTCATCCGAATATCATATCTTTCATGTGTTTAACATTATTCTCAATGTTCACAATTCAACTTATCCGGTTTTGTTATTAAAGCCCGTTATTAGTCTTTGCATCCTACGAGCCGAGGAGGCATTCTAGTGTCAACGCCGAACACTAAAATATACTAAGTCACCTTTACAACACTTTGATTTACCAAAATGCCATCTTATACTTTTATTATCTAAAAAGCATTTCCTTAGCATTTTTCAAGTATTTTTCATGTAAAAACACCATTTAAGTGACTTTTCTTCATATTTAACAAAATTTGCCACTAAGGCTTTTTTTTTACCAAAAATTACCTTTTTAAGTGGGTTTTAAGTACAAAAATCATTCTTTAATGTACTACATGTTTCCACCAACATTTAAACCTTTATTAGTGATGTACAACCCATTTTAGCACACTTTTACATATAAAGCCATTTACATAATTATAAGTCTTATTTAACATATTCAAGAGGCTTAAACTAATATTTAAACATATTAGATTTTGGGGCTGTTTTTATGAGATTACTAAACACATATTTAGGCCACTATATTTCAACATTAATCATGTTAATGTCAAGACTAACACATACTACATACACTATTTCATGAAAATGGGTCTTCTTCCTTAGAAAACCCAACAAATGCATTAATTAGTCATTTTCTTGTAGCATTCCATTTTCTATGTTTATTTCATGAGATTATTACATTTATAGCATTATTTCAACATATATAATAATCTGAAAATTTATTCTAAACATCATCTTCTCTATTTATCATTTTTCACAAAATGGGTTTTTCATAGCATATGAAAATAGGGAGAAGAGATAAAATGTCACATTTTTCTCATCATCTTGTTCATATTAGCATTTGAAATAAAAGAGTTTAAGAGTGAGGAAAACCCTACTTGGAAATAGGAAGAGGAGAAGGTTGAAGAAGATGGAAGAGGAACACCATAAAACTTCACAAAGCCACCACTCAAAGGCTCCAAAACCACCTCTGTTTTTCTTCAACAAGTTGTCCTACTTCTTTGGCAAACTTTAATGGAGTTTGAGACCTCCAAAATAGTGCAACAATGGTGGGAAATGGGCGGTAAAATAGACTCACGAATTTAAAAGAGAACCACATTCCTTTGGCTATGGAAAAAGAGAGAAATCTGATGGAAAGAGATGAAGTTTTTGGCTCCAAACCCTCACCCCTCACAAGACTCTTATAAGCCAAAAATAGTTATCTTCCATCCTATAGCCAAAGACTAAGAGCTAGGCACTTTCCAAAAGAGTGAAAGAGTTTATTAAGGTCTGAAAATCTGATGGGTGAAAGAGACTACACCACCACATCAAGTCTCTCATTTCTCACACACAAGTTGACACCATAAATAAGGGGTATTTTCGTCACTTTCTCTCTCCTGCCATTCTTTTTTTTTTGAACTTTTAATTTGAGATTCATATTCCTTGCATTTTTTTGGCTAAAAAATCATATTTACAATAGTCGTTTGACCTCTCGGATTGTCCTCTACAAGACGCGCAAGATCGGGACCTCCGCGCAAAAGTATTTTTTTTTTCAATTTTCCTCTTCATAGTAATATTCCTTATATTTTTGTGAGTCAAAAAATATATTCACAATATTTTTTTGACCTTCCGAGGCGTCCTAAATAATACGCGCAAGAAACGGGACCTCCGCATAAAACATATTTTTTTCGATTTTTCTTCGATTTTTCTTCGCATAGTAATATTCCTTATATTTTTATGAGTCTAAATATATGGTCGGAATATTTTTTGACCTTCCGAGGCATCCTAAACAATACGCGCAAGAAACGGTACCTCCGCGCAAAACATATTTTTTTTCAATTTTTCTTCGTGTGGTAATATTCCTTATATTTTTATGAGCCTAAATATATGGTCGGAATATTTTTTTGACCTTCCGAGGCATCCTAAACAATACGCGCAAGAAACGGGATCTCCGCGCAAAACATATTTTTTTTTCGATTTTTCTTCGCGTGGTAATATTCCTTATATTTTTATGAGCCTAAATATATGGTCGGAATATTTGTTTGACCTTCCGAGGCATCCTAAACAATACGCGCAAGAAACGGGACCTCCGCGCAAAACATATTTTTTTTCGATTTTTCTTCGCGTGGTAATATTCCTTATATTTTTATGAGCCTAAATATATGGTCGGAATATTTTTTTGACCTTCCGAGGCATCCTAAACAATACGCGCTAAACTAGACTTTCGTTGTGTCGCGCGTCGTAAGACAATTAGTACATAAGTTCGCCTAGCGTTCGTTGCCTGTCCGAATCGCGTGAAACTTAACCAAAGTACTTATAATAATTATACGAACATAAATCATAACTCATGCAGGAACATGCAACGTAAAAATTTCATTAACGGAGCGTCGCTAAATAAAGTATAATCATGCAAGTACAATTTAAAGGTGCGGGTATTACATTCTCCCCTCCTTAGGAGATTTCGTCCCCGAAATTCATCATAAGTCACTCGAAAAGCTGTGGATGTTCCTCTCGCATCTCGGATTCTCGCTCCCAGGTGGCACCTTCGGCTCCCTACGATTCCCATTGGATCTTCACCAACGGAATGACTTTGTTGCGCAGAACCCGGTTCTCTCGGTCCAAGATGGATATGGGTCGAGTCAAGAATGTTGTATCCTCTTCTAACTCGATGTTCTTCCAGTTGATCACATGGCGAGCATCATGCAGATACTTCTTCAGCATAGAGACGTGAAAGACATTGTGGGCATGAACTAACTGTGGAGGTAGCGCTAATTGGTATGAGACATCCCCGACCCTTTCCAAAAGCTCGAAGGGTCCAATGTACCGAGGGGAAATCTTGCCCTTCTGTCCAAACCTCTTTCTACCAGTCCTAGCCCTAACTTTCAATAACACTTTATCATCCACTCCGAACTCTAACAGTGTACGACGATTGTCGGCATAATTCTCCTATCTGACATGAGCCATTGCCAGCCTCTCCCGTATCAACTGAACCTTTTCAGTTATCTCCTTGATCATATCCGAGTTGTAAGGTGCTTCTCACCCACCTCTGCCCAACACACTTGAAAATGACACGGTCACCCATACAAAGCCTCAAAGGGGGCATCTTGATACTAGCTTGGTAACTATTATTGTATGAAAATTCTGCTAGAGGCAAGTTTTCGTCCTAACTACCCTAAAAATCAAGTGCACATGCCCACAACAAGTCCTCCAGAATCGGAACCGTACGCTCTAACTATCCGTTTGTCTCCATATGGTAAGCCATACATAAATTCAGATCAATACCCAGCTCCTGCTAAACCTTCCTCCAGAACCGTGAAACAATCCGAAGATCTCTATCAAAAACCATGGTCAACGGTACACCGTGGAGTCGGACAATCTCCCGTATGTACAAACTGGGTCAACTTTGTTATGCTGTCTGTGATCCTGATCGATAAGAAGTGTGCAAACTTCGTGGGGCGATCCACCACAACTCAAATTGCATCATGACCCCGTTCAGATCGAGGCATTATGATGAAGTCCATAGTGATGTGCTCCCACTTCCACTCGACCATAGAGACTGGCTACAATAACTCGACTGGCTTCTTTTGCGCAGCCTTCACCTTCTGGCACGTATAGCATTTATCCACACACATCGCTACATCCCGCTTCATCCCAGACCACTAGAAATCTTTACATAGGTCCTTATACATCTTCGTCGCACCGGGATGTATGCTGAACGAGACTGATGGAACTTTGCAAGAATCTCCGACTGCAGTTCCTTGACGACTGACACAATCAACCCACCCTCATGTTAACCCGATAATAGTGGACTATAAAATCTTATTTCTAACTACCAAGCATGCCTAACTTGTTCGTTCAATAATAACTCGATTTTTTTTTCACTAAATATTTTTCTAACACCCAAAGAACTCATCATCGTGAATTTATTCCGAACGTCGTGATTTACAAGCCTATATTTTGTCAAACGATTTGAATCTTACCTATCTTAGGCACACACATCCTCCACATCAATAACTATTCTCATCAATGATTTCAAGAAAGTCATTTAATCCCAATGGCCCATCCGACCGATACTTCCTATGAGACTACGTATTATCATAGAATCATCTTAGGTATCACAACCCAAATACACATGAGACACTACATTCTCAATCTACAAATTTCATACGGAGTGCAACACCAGTATTTAATGTCCCGTCATGTTCTAATATTCATAATGTCTTAGAGTCGTGACCTGAAATCCACAATATACATCGTAATTAGCTATATATGTTAACTAATGAGTTTGTCAACCTAACGTTATCAAGTACACATACAGACTACATGCAATAAATCGCGAGACCACGCTTACACACCCACCGGTGTAAAATAAAGGTGCATCCTAAGAAGAGCGTACTCATGTACCTCGACGCATTAGACTTAACCCGACATATCCCTCATTACTACTGAGCTTTACGCACACCTGAATATAGACCCACAATTGAAACAACAACTTCTCATTATCGGGATCAATGAAGACTGATCAAGTGCGAAAAGTAGCGCGTGTAAAGACGCTAATCGTTGTTTTCGTTTCGCCAACTCAATACAAAAACCTAAGTTACTACTACACTTGCGAGGCAAGCACAACGGTAAGTCGGGTATCGAAAATCCACAGAGACGAGTTGCTAGAATTCAAGTGATTTAATACTCCGAAATAAAAGTGTAAAAGATGATTACAAACTAAAAGGAAAAGTTAATCTAGGCAATATGTTGAAACTAGATTATGAAAGCGAGTAAAACTATAGGTTGCGTCGAATATCCCTCACCCGAGTTAATTAGTATAAAATGGTTACATGGGTCGACGAGTTATTACAAATGCGTCTCGTTTCGATAGTTAATTAAATCAAGGGTTGTTACGCCCTAAATCATCATAAAAGCCTAATAAGATTTTGGCGTCAACAAATATCCCGGAAATTACGCGCGAAAGGTCGTAAGCACGGGACATACATGATATGCCCCGTCAAATCTCCTAGGCATGATAACTAGGACAACGCACCCGAAATAAACCCGTAAACTCCATCACCAAAGCAAAGCAACGCGTCAACTCGAGTGAGTTCAATTCAAACACAACCTAATTTAAGTTACCTAGAAAGCATGTTAAAAACGCGATAAATGGAAAGCGGTAAATAAACGCGGTAAATCTATACTAGAAAGCGTGTAAATCAAAGCATGTAAATAAAGCAAGAAAACCTAAATTAGAAAGCTTGTAAATTATACTACAACAATGGAAACAAAGGAAATACAACTTAAATTAAAAGGAGAGGATGATGAATAGTCAACTTACACAACAAATGGGGTGTCAAACCAAGTATAAATGAAGAAGAACCATCCAAAACCACCCAAACCCTAACTACCACTCTCTACAATCTATTCTAACTCAGTATATCTGAATTAAAACCAAAAATGGGTTTATATAGTAAGTGGGAAAAAGTAAGGGAAAAAGGAAAGAAAGAGGAAAGAGCCCAAAATATCTGGCACTACCGGTCGACCGGTCGCAGGGGCGCGGTCGACCGGCCCCTTAAGCCAAAGCATACTGTCTCCTTCCCACGGCAAAAGTTGAAACCACGGTCGATCGGTCCCAGGGACGCGGTCGATCGGTACTCTGTTTTCAGGCTGCATTTGGTCCATGATGAGGGGGAAAAGGTCCATTACGGAAACGAGCCTAGCTTCTTCGTCCGAACTCCAAACGATGCACCGTTTGCGGCCACACGATGCTAACTCAATGAACTACGCATCCGTGGAATTTCCAAGAGCCGAATAAGAAATGTGAATTGACTAAAATGCCCTTGAAGTAGCGTCCAGCGACGAAACTTCTCCGAAATGCAACGGATCCTCACTTTTAGCGTTCCAATACCTACAAAAGCACAAATAACCCCTGCAAAGCATGTATATATCCAAATCCAAGGTTGTCTGGTTAATGAGCATAATTATAGGCATTTAGGACCATAAAAGAGCTAGAATGCATAAGGATAACGGGCGGAAATATACAATATTCGATACGAATCACACCCCCTAACTTACACATTGCTAGTCCCTAGTAATGAAACAAAGAAAACCAGACCACAGAGGGCGGTACAAAATGTATATATGCATCGAAATATAATTGCCACTTTCATAGGGAACACGATTGCATTTAGCATATGCAATAAGCCGTTAAACCCCTAGGTTACCCTAGTGGACGAGTGTCGTCTCGTGAGGGTTTTCAGGGATGATACCCACAAACATCACATGGTTTCCTCAAAATATGCCCAACCCAACATGCGACAAGCCCAACAATGGCGAAAAGGATTTCATACACATTATTAGCACATTGAATGAATTCAAACAAAAGTCTAAATCATTAACATTATCGAATGCACCTCATAGAATTGAAACCTTAAAATGTGGGAGGGGAGAGAGCACATGCAAAGTGTGATTTGGCAAAAACTTAAATAAATCGGATACTAAATTAACGCAAGCATATATTCAATCCTCACGGGCATTACACTCATCAAGCGAATTCACTCGAAACAGGGAGGTAACACACGGAACATGCGGGCTAAAGAGTAAATGTAAATGGAAACTAGGCCGCACACATGTCACAAAAGAAGAACGCTATATAAAAACTGAAAAACTGTAATCTCAATGAAAGGATACCGCACACTAAAAGAGGCGAAATGCATTTTCACAGATTATCACAACTATTATGACTTTTAAATTACATCAACCTAAGATCACATAGGACTTTAATAGGGTTATAATGTAGGTATGGCAAAGGTACGAAACGAAGGAATATATTTACGAATTCAAAGTGTTCGGGATGAAAACTCGGGATAATGGGAAAATGCGGGCAATAACAAAATTGGAAAAACAAGTTCCAAAAAGGCATTAGATATATCATCGGGGAGAGGAATCAAAGCGTATTGAACACTATACACAACATTTACAACTTTCACTTTCTTTTTCTTTTCTTCTTTTTCTCATTTTCTCTTTTGTTTTCTTTTGCTTTTTGCTTTCTCTTTTTCTTCACTTTTTTCACTACTTTCTTTTCTTTACTTGTCAAACTCTCATATGCCTAAATTGCAACCGACATCATAACAACATCATTCAATCCCAAGTAACATTCTAAACAAAGGTATGGAAAGTGTATGTATGGTTTATAACTCCAATGTAGAGTTGGTTATGGGAATGGGGTATGAAATGAAAGGCTATATTTAGGCCCAAAAGGGTTAACGAGGGTAAACATATAAGGGTGAGGTCACAGCTCATATGGGTGATATAACAAAGAGGGCCTATGATCATTTCACAAAGTTTACCTAATTCTCGAATCAAAATAGTATATGAAAATCATGATCAAGTAACACATTTCAATTATGAACTCAATTAATGAACGGTGAAATGAAAGAATAGAGAGATTACCAACGAATTCAACGTTTTCAATGAGAAATGAATAGTGTATACACTCACAAACGACGAATGGTACAAAGCTTACTCGGTGTAAGTATATACAATGCAACAAAAGATTACCGAGTTATAAAAATCTTAAACCAAATCAATAGAACCATAAAAGTGCATGTACTCACAGGATTAAAGTTTAATTCATGACGTTATTCACAATATCAATAATCGAGACTAAAGGCTAATAACTTCTAAAACCGAGAACATGCGTCATTGGGCTGTCTATTGGATCGGGCAATTATTGAAATTTATCATCGGAAACAAAGGCAAAATGCCCAAAAAAGGAGAAAAAATAAAGAAAATCTTTTTGAAATTTTTAATTTTTCTAAGAAAAGCATACTAAGTAACTAACATGTGAGCAAAAACATGGACTAAATAAAGAAATGGATAGAATATCTCACACCCCCTAACTTAAAACTTGACATTGTCCTCAATGTAAATTAAGAACCAAGTCAAATAGAGGAAAAGAGCGATATTACCCAAAATTGGAGCGATCCCCATAAGAACAAGTCCAAAGAATCTACAAAACAAGTTAGTACCGAGCATAGCAAAAACAAATAATAAAAAATTAACTAATTACACTAGACTAAATTAAAAAGGAAAGAAAAAATAAAAAGCTAACTATATACAACCTACTATTTAGACTTCACACTAACTGTACACTAGAAGTCTAAATAGCTGAGGGTCCACCATAAGAACGATTTGACTTTGGAGGATAACCGGTGTACCCTCACATACAAGCATGCCCTCCGAAAAATATGAATTCCGTTTTAACAACGGAAGGCATGTGTAAGGCGAAAGAAATGAACCATCGCCAATTAAAAGTTTTGGTGGGACGATGGGGGGTTTGGATTGCACGGGTGACAAAAACAAGTGGGGACCGAGAAAAGCCGAATATCCTCCCAAGGATTTTGAAGTTGGAATGGGAGGCGGCGCACACAAAGGCAAAGATGCGATCGTGGAGGGCGACTCGAGCAAGTACTCCTCATCGGCGATAGGGTTTAAAACATTAAAGTTTGAAACCGAATCATCGGGTACTTGTTCCGGTGGGGTAATAGAGAATGAAAAAGGGGATGAAAGAAATTCAAACTCATGAGATGAATCATCATCGCATGAAGTTGGAATTTCAAAGGAAATAATATCATTTTCAATGAAATGTTCTTCTTTGGGAGCCAAAGAAGAAATCATTTCATTGCAAATAGATATTACGTCATTATCATCCTCACTTTCAATATCTATTACGCAATGGGCAAAGTCTAGAATGGCTTGTTCCAAAGTAGGCACAAGTACCTCATTTGGTTCAAAACATTCGTCGACCTCGAAAGTCTCGGAAGCAAAATCGTCGAATAATAAATCCAACTCATGTTCCCACGAACGATTTTCTTCCTGATAACGAGTTTCAATTTTCTCATTTTCATACATACGCAAACCCTCACCGAATGTCATGGGTCGAGGTGCGGATGCATGAAAATGGGAACTTTGAAAGTTACTATCGGACTTAAACGAAAACTCATTATTATAGGAATTTAGAAAACTATTCGAATTCGTTTCAAAATTCCTATTATAAGGAGTTAAAGGCCCAAAATCATTATCATCATCATCAAAATTCCAATAACCCAAATTTTGACTTTCGTTATACTCGCCCAAAGTCATATTTGAATTTGTTATACTTTGGGACTCTAAGTATTCACCGAAAGTCATAGGTTTGCGAGAATTTTGAGAATTATAATAAGGATTACCGAAAGAATTGGAATAAGACATGCTTACCCCAAAAATGGCTCAAGTGGCGAATTCCACAAAGTAGGTGCGCGCGGAAAGAATTCGAGCGTTTATAAGTGCTCAAATGTGGAAGTCCTGCAAAAAGGTTAGCAAATAATACAAATATACTATGAAATACTAAATCAAATAAATGCTAAAACAAACTCATCCCCGGCAACAGCGCCATTTTGATCAAGTGCGAAAAGTAGCGCGTGTAAAGACGCTAATCGTTGTTTTCATTTCGCCAACTCAATACAAAAACCTAAGTTACTACTACACTTGCGAGGCAAGCACAACGGTAAGTCGGGTATCGAAAATCCACAGAGACGAGTTGCTAGAATTCAAGTGATTTAATACTCTGAAATAAAAGTGTAAAAGATGATTACAAACTAAAAGGAAAAGTTAATCTAGGCAATATGTTGAAACTAGATTATGAAAGCGAGTAAAACTATAGGTTGCGTCGAATATCCCTCACCCGAGTTAATTAGTATAAAATGGTTACATGGGTCGACGAGTTATTACAAATGCGTCTCGTTTCGACAGTTAATTAAATCAAGGGTTGTTACGCCCTAAATCATCATAAAAGCCTAATAAGATTTTGGCGTCAACAAATATCACGAAAATTACGCGCGAAAGGTCGTAAGCACGGGACATACATGATATGCCCCGTCAAATCTCCTAGGCATGATAACTAGGACAACGCACCCGAAATAAACCCGTAAACTCCATCACCAAAGCAAAGCAACGCGTCAACTCGAGTGAGTTCAATTCAAACACAACCTAATTTAAGTTACCTAGAAAGCATGTTAAAAACGCGATAAATGGAAAGCGGTAAATAAACGCGGTAAATCTATACTAGAAAGCGTGTAAATCAAAGCATGTAAATAAAGCAAGAAAACCTAAATTAGAAAGCTTGTAAATTATACTACAACAATGGAAACAAAGGAAATACAACTTAAATTAAAAGGAGAGGATGATGAATAGTCAACTTACACAACAAATGGGGTGTCAAACCAAGTATAAATGAAGAAGAACCATCCAAAACCACCCAAACCCTAACTACCACTCTCTACAATCTATTCTAACTCAGTATATCTGAATTAAAACCAAAAATGGGTTTATATAGTAAGTGGGAAAAAGTAAGGGAAAAAGGAAAGAAAGAAGAAAGAGCCCAAAATATCTGGCACTACCGGTCGACCGGTCGCAGGGGCGCGGTCGACCGGCCCCTTAAGCCAAAGCATACTGTCTCCTTCCCACGGCAAAAGTTGAAACCGCGGTCGATCGGTCCCAGGGATGCGGTCGACCGGTACTCTGTTTCCAGGCTGCATTTGGTCCATGATGAGGGGGAAAAGGTCTATTACGGAAACGAGCCTAGCTTCTTCGTCCGAACTCCAAACGATGCACCGTTTGCGGCCACACGATGCTAACTCAATGAACTACGCATCCGTGGAATTTCCAAGAGCCGAATAAGAAATGTGAATTGACTAAAATGACCTTGAAGTAGCGTCCAGCGACGAAACTTCTCCGAAATGCAACGGATCCTCACTTTTAGCGTTCCAATACCTACAAAAGCACAAATAACCCCTGCAAAGCATGTATATATCCAAATTCAAGGTTGTCTGGTTAATGAGCATAATTATAGTCATTTAGGACCATAAAAGAGCTAGAATGCATAAGGATAACGGGCGGAAATATACAATATTCGATACGAATCAAAGACGTAAGAAGATGCAGCGAATTAGGCGATTGTAATTCCATAATGAAATAATTGAATTCGGGCAACGAACCATGCCACAGGAAGTGCGAACCACAATGAACACTTAAACTCTAAAATTCTAACTTACCTACATATGTGCCAAAGTATTAGTCTAGTCACTGACCTACATACTTAAGTCTCCACAATATCTATATGCGATTTCTAACTTTTAAACCTCAAGATCCTCCTCATTCTAATAAAACACAAAACTCACATAAATTTACCATGTGGACCATCACTACAATCCTTATCAACATCATATGTGGTCTCAATTCATAACTATCGGACGAGTTACTATGACACCTTAATTTTTTTTTTCCAAGCATTATCCATTTCTAAGCCCTAATGAGTCTCCTCACTTGGATCATACTAAACCGTAAAGGTAACATGCACATGTGTTATAATCAAGCTTAACACTTCATCTTGAGTGCTATCTCTAAATCCATTATGAGCATCATCGGGTTCTAAGTTTCCCAAGTGCGTAACTCACACTTATCGACCTGACATTTTTCATAAAACTCATACCGTAATACATGTTTATAAATAAATCCATGGCACTAACTCCAAGGTATTGCCACAATATCAATATGACTCAATCGTGTTATAACCATCAATAGTCGATTATGTAAATCTCAACATAGTAATTTTCTAAGGATACCAATTCAATCATCTCCAATTAAACACACTCATGCAATTGCAAGAATCGTCATGACATAATCCTTTAATGTGAAACAACCGATCATGGCCACTAATTTAATTCCTCAATGGTCCAAACACTAATCTTATTTATTACGTGTTACACCAACTATAACTTTATATTATTGACATCATAAGGAACCCCGAAGGTTCGAAGAAGGACGTCTTTGTCACTATAGTACATGGGGTACAATTTAAGGTTCATCATTACTAGGCAATAACTACTACATGTACTAATACATCATTAGATAATTCTTAGCACATGACTCCAAAGGATAGTTTCATATGAATTTTTATGCCTATCTAAAATGCTACCCAAAACAAACTTCATCATAACACATAATTTAATCTTTAATGACTATCCCACCACGACAACCAACTTATCTTACTATGTAACCATCTCATTACATGCTAAGCCTTAAGTTATCCCATAAATTTCTAAAACCATAAATTAATACCATCATTTCTAATGCTAAGTCTTGAGGACTGTATAGATTCATTCGTAAGTTATCTTGAATTAGTGTGACTATCTAAACCCAAATCAAAATCAAGTTACTTAGGCATTCTAATCTCCACAGAATCAATACTTATAAGTGTACTACCTAATAACCTAGTCCCATAGATGGACTTACAAGCTCTTTAGCTAATATGCAACGAAAATTACTAGATGTTGCTATTACGACTTAGTCTTATAAATTTATCAAATTGACACATGATGTACCGCACATAAGAGTACGGTGTCACCCCTCTACTGATGGCAGATAGTCTCAGCTAAGTGGCGCACTACCTCCTAAATACTCTGTAACTCGTTGTTGTCGCTCGCAGTGTTGTGAGTAGGGGACATCCTATATGATAGGAAAGTTTAGTACGATTATAATATATGCGGAACAAAAGGGAACTAAAACGATAATCACTCCGACGCTCATGAGGATCCTAATGCTCTGATACCAAGTTGTAACGCCCCGATCCGGATTAGAGTTACCGTTGGAATAACCCGTATTCGAACCAAGGTATTAAGGGGGAGGGGGATAAGACATTTTATTAAATTGGAAAACAGTTGCCACATTATACTTCAAGAAAACCTTTGATTTCTTTTATTGTGAAAAGGTGAGGCCCATATTTTGCAAGCTAATATTCAAGTAACAATTTAACAAGTAAACCTTTGGTAAGATTTAATCCATAAATAGAGCACAAATCCCTGTATTATTACAATTTCCAAATAGTTCCAGTTCAAACCAAATTGTCTTAACAAAACATAAGGGATTACAATTCAAAATAAGTCTATGGATTAAAATCGGTTACAGAGCCTCTAACGACGACTAGCGCTTTCTGCGGCCTTTTCAACGTCCTTACCCGACGTACCACCAGTTGTACCTGGGGGTTTGGAAAATAGGGTATGAGCGAAATGCCCAGTAGGGTGGGAATACTAAGCAATAATTTTCATAGCAAAATACTTTACATATACAATGCATTTTAGTAATTTCGAAAACCATCATTGTCTCATATTCATTAATTATCATTAATGATTATTTTCGTTAACATTTAACTATGCTAACAATATTCAAGAAGCCTTCATTATATTCAACTAAGTTATCATGTATCTATACTAACAAGATTCTTTAACTTAGTCATAAATGCACCTATATGCAATGCCCTGGGCTATGTGCCCACTCACTCTTAGCATTTTAATATTCCAAGCCAGGAACTTAATCATATTCCACTTATGTCATCCACATAATAATTAATGAATTCTTATTCATTCATTAGTTTAAGTTCTGTGAATTTTTCTCATTCCTTAACATTATTTTTAGGATTTTGCCAACAAACACTCACGGACTTCGTGGCCTCACACCACCGGTCTCCGCCGCCATATACTACTGCAGTTTGTTTGGGGTCTTTCACCACTAGGGACGCCATGCCCTCCTTAATTATTTTCTCTCGGCGTCATCCGAATATCATATCTTTCATGTGTTTAACATTATTCTCAATGTTCACAATTCAACTTATCCGGTTTTGTTATTAAAGCTCGTTATTAGTCTTTGCATCCTACGAGCCGAGGAGGCATTCTAGTGTCAACGCCGAACACTAAATTATACTAAGTCACCTTTACAGCACTTTGATTTACCAAAATGCCATCTTATACTTTTATTATCTAAAAAGCATTTCCTTAGCATTTT
The DNA here is from genome assembly GCA_949130495.1 of Sambucus nigra. NCBI lineage: Eukaryota > Viridiplantae > Streptophyta > Magnoliopsida > Dipsacales > Adoxaceae > Sambucus > Sambucus nigra. The sequence continues at coordinate 402,161,047 of OX422211.1, forward strand.
TCAAGTATTTTTCATGTAAAAACACCATTTAAGTGACTTTTCTTCATATTTACCAAATCTGCCACTAAGGCTTTTTTTTTACCAAAAATTACTTTTTTAAGTGGGTTTTAAGTACAAAAATCGTTCTTTAATGTACTACATGTTTCCACCAACATTTAAACCTTTATTAGTGATGTACAACCCATTTTTGACCTTCCGAGGCATCCTAAACAATACGCGCAAGAAACGGTACCTCCGAGCAAAACATATTTTTTTTTCGATTTTTCTTCGCGTGGTAATATTCCTTATATTTTTATGAGCCTAAATATATGGTCGGAATATTTTTTTGACCTTCCGAGGCATCCTAAACAATACGCGCAAGAAACGGGACCTCCGCGCAAAATATATTTTTTTTCGATTTTTCTTCGCGTGGTAATATTCCTTATATTTTTATGAGCCTAAATATATGGTCGGAATATTTTTTTGACCTTCCGAGGCATTCTAAACAATACGCGCAAGAAACGGGACCTCCGCGCAAAACATATTTTTTTTCGATTTTTCTTCGCGTGGTAATATTCCTTATATTTTTATGAGCCTAAATATATGGTCGGAATATTTTTTTGACATTCCGAGGCATCCTAAACAATACGCGCAAAACTAGATTTTCGCTGTGTCGCGCGTCGTAAGACAATTAGTACATAAGTTCGCGTAGCGTTCGTTGCCTGTCCAAATCGCGTGAAACTTAACCAAAGTACTTAAAATAATTATACGAACATAAATCATAACTCATGCGGGAACATGCAACGTAAAAATTTCATTAACAGAGCGTCGCTAAATAAAGGATAATCATGCAAGTACAATTTAAAGGTGCGGGTATTACAGTTCACATACTGAAAAAATGGTCATTTTTATAGTTTATCTAATATGTCTCCATTTGTAGTTAAGGTTAAGAAATATGGTTGGGAGTTTGGTTTTTGGTGGTTCATAAAAATGTAGGAATGTGGGATGAGGTGAGGTTTTTTGTGGAGAGAAATTTGCGGCCTCAAAACAAGGTGATAAGGTTTAGGTGGGATTAAATTCAGAATTTTTTTCTTGTTATTTAATTCTATTCTTTCATATTAGTCCCTTAGGTTTCCATTATTTTAATTTGGTACCCTTAAACTCATAAATTAATTCATAATTCGACCCAACAACATTTAAATATTTTACATTAATTACCTAGAATTATTTTGGTCATCGTAGAAAAATCTTTGTTTCCTAATTTATTTAGTACTCCAATTACATGTTACATATGTCAGGTATTTAGATTAAGATTTGTATTGTTGCGAACTATCTAGGTATGATCAATTCCTATAATAATAATTAAATTTATGACTTGTTACAAATCCCTCTCTTGATCCCTACAAAGTCAAAACCCAAATCTCTATTATAAAATGACTGATGGTCTCACACATCACTCGTGTAAGAGAATCTATTAAGTACAATACACATATACCTCGTGTTAGTAGGATTCACACATCGCTCGATGTGACCCCTATAAACCATGGATACACAAAAATCCATAAGTACCATAAATAATCAGTTAAATCAAATATGTTATAAATTTTCCCATCATATATTATAACATGGCATCTACACCTCTTATTATAACTAAGAAGTCTCAGGAAAGTCGGGCTATCTCTGGGGATCTTTTGTGCATCTACAAGTCCTAACTAAATGATGTTCCACCTCCTATAGTCTCAAGGAAAAATCCCTAAGCCATCCCTACACACACGCGAGATATGTTCACGCACATAATATCCATACAATTAAAATAATAAACATAATCCCAAATGTACCCCAACATTAGATATGATTGTATCAAAGCTTGAAACTGTAAAGACATGTTTTACACTCCCTTTCGGTTTTTGTTTGTCTTAGTTCCGGAATAAACATTTGAGTCATTGTTTCTTGGTATCGAGTTGTAATGCTACACGATATGGAGACAAGAAAGAAAGGCATTGTGACTGAGATTACCGAACCAAATCAGAAAACTTCGTTGCATAAAGGCAATTTAGTAAAGGTAATGATTTTCAAAGTATTGTAATTCCTTGTAAGAGTGAAAGCTCTTGAAGGTAGCTATCCAATTAAAATTAAATTATCGGTTGAGGGATAAAAATTAATTAATGGCTTAAAAACATCCTAAAAGTCTACGTGACAAATATATTTTATCAATATTATAATATAATCAAATTTTATCTTCAATTTAAGACAAGTGATTTTAATGTGCGGAGAGATAAAGCAATTCACACGATACCAGATATACGAGGAAAACACCACTAACGGGATAACACCTTGGGTCGAAATGAACGAGTATTGTAATGTGGTAGAATATTAAAATATAAAAAAATGACTTACAATCCAATAATGCACTGACCAATTAACAACTCTTTCCCACCATATTCTCCAGGAGAGCGCCAACAGCTGGAGTACGCTACACAACCACAATTGGTCTTGGACTCGTCCAATGTCTTCGAGTCTTACACCACCAAAATATTTATTTAAAGTGATTGAGCTCACCGAATAACCATGTAATACAACTAGTACATGTGAGGATATCCTGTGGTTGAAAATATGTAGCAAAAACATTTAATTTTTCTTCGAAACTCAAAAATGTGTTTTTAAAAGCTTGAAAGAAGGCCATCTAAATAAATAATATTTTGAAAATGATTTGTCAAAACCTGCTTGAGTATAAAATCTTACTTTCAAGGATTCAAAATGAATTAAAAATCTTGAAAATAACACAAGAATGAACTAAGAAATATATTGAATATTTTGTTTTTTTCTTAAAAATAATCTCTTAAATCAAAATGGAGGAAGCTTGCAAGAGTATGTATAACACTTGTGTATGAAGCAAAGTAAGAAGATAATCAACTGAAGAAACCTTATTGGGTAAGAATCAAGGTTCTAAAAAACACGAGGCGTGATCGAGGCGTGGAGGTCAAGCCTTAAGCATTAGAAGCCTAGGCGGGCGTAGGCGTGAACAGGCGTTTAGGCCTTTTAATATACTTAAATATTTTTTAACCATAATAAGGCTATTAAAATACTAAAATTGTACATATCATAAAAATATATCTGAATATTTGTAAATTAAAATACTATTTGATTATTTTGGATGAGATAATGGTTCGGTTTGTAAAAAAATCTTTAAAAGGCGATATCGTTTCACTAAAACATTGTTGTTTTTAGAGAAAAAGTGCTCCTTAAGGGTTTTACCAAGCATAAGGCGTCAAAAGCTTAAGGCGAGGCGTTTCTCCCAAGCCTCGAACCTATGCATGCCTAGGTAGAGCCTAAGCGGTTTTTTTAGAATAGTGGTAAGAATAAATCCTTATTGTCTATAAACAAAGATTATGTTTAGGCAAAACTACTAATATTATTTAATGAAAAATATCTCAAAAAGTGGGAAAAAATAGGGCAAACTCGCAGGCACCTTTATTGCAGCAAAAACATTTTTCGTTGAAGCGAAGGGGCATGGACCTAAGACACACTTGTAACCAGATATTCTGAATTCGGGTTACAAAATTTCGCAACCATCGAAATTGTCTTCTCATTGACGTGAAGTCCCATTTCACTATAGCGGACCTCCAGTGAAGCATGTCATGAGTAAGCCAGCATTTTACACTAGCTTAGTTTCCATAGGGTTGTAACTAATGAAACAGACTTTTCACTGATGTGAAGTCCTTGTAATACCCCGTATTTTTATGGCTTTTAAATTCAGGGACTTATTAAATTTAATTCAGATAAATTAATTTAATATTAATCCGGAAATTTGTTTTAAATATTTACTAGCGTGACGAGAGTTAGTAATTATTTAGAAGTTGTCGAATATTACTAAATGAGTAAAGTAATATATAATATTGATTTTATAAAAATTATCACGAGTGAATAAAATGACGATTATGGAAATTTAAGTCGGGACGCGCCCGTGTCGGGTTAGGACTCAATTATTATTAGTAAAAGTGAATAATTTATAAGTCGCTCTTATGGTCTTTTCGAGTGCGTCAATGTGTCCGGAAGGGTCGAGATAGTCAAAATAATGTACCCGGGGGTTTAGTTCGGGTCTCAGGACGTTTATAAGCCTAATTGGCATCCCGGGAGGGTATTATTGACATTTTACATTTTTGGGCAATTAAAACCACGAATTTCCTAAGGATAAAGCAGCCTCTAGGAGTTGTCTTCTAGGGTTAACCAACACAAAACCAAAGAAAGACCATTAGAGAAGAAGTTGGAGAGCTTTCCAAGCAACCCAAGGCCAAAGACTCATCCGTTTGCACCGCCACCGCCACCAAATCGTAGATCGCGCGACGGGGAACGCAACCATACCTTTTCATCCACGAAATCAGAACCTTGAATTCCAGGTAAGTATCTATCTTGCTTTGTTTTTAGTTAATGTCTCACCCATGTTAGTTTAGGATTATCAAGAACATGTTTTATGAAAGAAATTGATAATTTAGAGACTTTAAATCGCATGTTTAGAGAAATTTAATATATTCTGGACATACCCATCACATGTAGAGGATTACCCACGAATTAGTATGAATTTAGAAATAAGAAATCTGGGAAATAATTAGAAGAATGTATGGTTCCTCCAAAATTAGGGTTCTTGAGGATTATGTCAATTTTACCCCATTAATTCGATATCGTTGATGAATTTGAACATATTTCACGTAGAAAATCATGTAGTTAGGTATATAGTACCAGTAGTAATGTTGTTCAGGAGTTTGGGCAAAATTGATAGAGGTTTTGAGGGCTTTTGGTGATGAAACCCGTAGGATAGTATATACAGAATCTGGGTAATATCTGGGCGATCGATCGATCGACCTTGAATGTCGATCGATCGATCGACCCCCTACCTTCGATCGATCGACCTCTTATAAATTTTGAAGCTTGTTCTTTATTCTTAATGATTAACCCTGTGTTACTTTGCGGGAACCCTTATACATATTTTATTTACCATAATGGGACTTATGAAAGACCAGTAAGTTTGTAGGTAAGGTTCGGGTGATACGATTCATATGTGATTTAACCGTCGGGAATATAAATTTAATGGGAAATCGTGCGTACGTTATGGTATATCCTGTGAGGATTAAGGAAGACTTAGACCAGTAGAGTAGTGAGCGTGCACCTACTGATTTTATATTATTTCGAGAGGATCCACTTCGAGAGTCGAGAAGTACATAAGGATTTGTTATACTTAATAGAATAAAAAGAGTGATTTACTTATACGTAAAACTCGAGCGTGATATGTTACGCATGGCTGGAAAATATTTTGGGTCGTGGGCGCACCTAATTTAGAAATGTGAATATTTATATATATATGACTGTGTGATTGTGCATATTATATATCTGTGTAAAAATCATACCCGGGCTACTTGCTATCACGGGGGGTTTCCGCGTCGGGACGGTCTTATCTCGATTGGACCTTTATGGGGGATATTGACTCGTACCTTAGAAGATAGTATCCTCGATACAGGCTATCTGAAAATGATAGTCAGATATTCTAATGTGCTGACCTCTTAGGACCTGGAACTATGCTTCGCCTCCATTTGTTTACGTATTGTTCGAGAGTGATTCCGGACTAGTATATTTCCCTTAGTTTGTGTGATACGGGGACTTGATAGCAGAGTATGCCAGCACCATAGATTTTATGTGGGTGTCGTTAATATATATATTATATGTGTGACTAATATATATATATACGTATATCTATATGGGAACTTTCTATTGTGCGTATAAGTAGATAAGTAATGAATAAATGCTTCAATTTTATTATAAGTATTTAGGAACTTTATAAAGAAAATGAGTTGTTCTAAATAACGTAAGAAATCTTGAAGAGAATGATTTCTTTAAGTAAATATCATAACCTCGCTTTTCACCTGATAAAACCTTATAAAGAATCAGTTAGAGAAATTTATTAGATTTCCAGATTATTTAAATTTTCAGATGGATTGTCAAAAAGAACAATCTAATGTCGTTAGGGGAGTCAATGAGCAAGGTCAGCTCACACCTCAGGTGTCTCCAAAGAGAGTATCAACCGCCGAGTTAGCAGGTATTGTGGCACAGGCAGTTACCACTGCGGTCTTACAGTATCAAGAACGCAGCACGCAGCTTATAGGGGGCAAAAGATCTAGAAAGTATAGTCAATCTGTCATAACTAGAAATAACAAGTGTGCGAAGACACTAAAATCGCAACAACAAGCTCCTTAAGATCGTAAAAGCCACGAAGGTAACAAATTGTGCAGGGAAACCTAAAAGCGTCAGGACGAGCGAAGTCGGGGTCAGAGTGAAGTCACAAAGAGGTGTTTCAAATGTGGAATGAAGGTCATGAATGTCGAACTTATCCGGATCAGACTAGAGAGGAACTCCAACCCAACCAGCGAGAACTTTTAGGACTCCGCTATAAGTGTGTACAAACGGGTCACAAGTGGAGGGACTGTCCTCAACCAGATGTCGTTTTTCATCAAGATGCTCAACAAGGCCAATAAGGCCAAGGAAAAAGTGGAACTGTACAACCGAACCAAAAGCAATAGAGCCGCAAAATGAAATAGTTTAGAGGTAGACGCTTCAATTGCGACTGGATGGGCCACCGGAGGCAGGATTGACTAGATAAGAGTAAGATACCCCAGCAGCAGGGGCAGAAATAGCACGAATGTGTGTACGACGTTCAGCATACTGAAATTCAGCAGCCATCATCGGCCATTGATGGTACGTTCCTTCCTTTTAGTACTATAGGACACATTTTATTCAATACTGGGGCGTCATACTGTTTCATAGATACTCACTTTGTACGGACCTTAGGATTCTTAGACACTACTGAGAGTACGGTGTCATGCGTAGACTCATCATTGGGAAAGGGTCTTTAATTTTCTTTATATGATGGGGTGTAGTTATATAGTTTGGTAGTTTGATTTTACCTGCAGTCATACGTGAGCACGACGTCATTATTGGCATGGATTGGCTCGCTGCGTACAGAGCCATGATAAATTGTTTCGATATAAGTATTATCTTTGCCATTGTGGAGCAGGAGATGTTTTGGTGGCGATGCCTCACCCAGAGGGAGGATCTTCCACCCATTTTTATTACATAAAGGAGGATACCTCTAAAGAGATTGTGATTCTCCTGGATTCGATTCCAGACGTTCATGAGTTTCTAAATGTATTTCAGGAGATAAGTGGGTTATGTGTTGAAGTATTTTGTAGAGAGTAAAACCACATGAGTTAAAAAAATTCGGAGCGAGAATAAGGGCAAGGGTATGGTGCTTACAAGGGAAATGGTTAATATAATTTCCGATTTGGTTCAGACAGATGCGTTATGTCCGAAAGACCATTAAGTAGCCAAGGAGATTGGTAAAGTAGAAGTATGAGTTTTATCCTCGGAGGATGAAGAGTGTTTTATGTGACAAGAGCGAGTCATTATATTTTTGTTTATTTCTAGATTCACATGCGAGAAGAATTTAATGCGTATATCTTTAGCGTTATTATTATGTATATGTTTTCCCTGGTAAAGTGGGATTGTCTTTAGTGTTCTCCGCGGAGGACAAATGGGTGCACTGTTAGTGATTTATATTCTTTATTGAGAATTCTCGTATTAGTGATGTGATATGCGAGTACGATATTATACTAATTATGGTTTTATAAAAAAAATGGTTAAAGCAATAATGGGCAATGATTTCAAGGCTATCAGAGTGGTTGCATTAGTGCAGCATGTTTTGTTCTGGCGAGGCCTCACCTGCGAGAGGGCTGGAATCGCACTTATATTATCTATTTTAGAGATTTCGGAGGGGATAGTGGTCCTAAGATATTCGATCCCGGTGTGTGTAGGGACTTTGTTGTTATGATTCAGTATGTATTGGGCCTACTGTTAAGCTAAAAGATTTAACTCATTATTATGTTTAGCGCTCAGGACTTGGTGTTAGGAAGAGCGCATTGATATATCTATCCTTTAGAGATGTGAGAGTTAAGAGTTGTACCGATATGTTTGGGGACAGGATTTCGAGAACCCCGGTTGTATGTATTCGAGGTTTATGGAATGTGATTACCACTAATACTGAACGATTGTACAATTGGCAAAATGTTCTTTGTTAAGTGTAATTACGAGAGGAGATGTAACTTTTTTTGTCAAGAGATGAAACATAGGGGTACATGTTATGGACGAAGGGCCTAACGAATTTCGATAACAGACAATGCTAGGTAGTAGTGTATCAGGGGGGTTCCTTGTTTGGATTTCGCTTTGCGAGACATCTCACGAATGAAATTTAGCGTAAGGTTGGAAGTAGGAAGATGTTTGGTCATTAGTTTATGAGTTTGGTACCTCGGTCGTAGTAGGAGCAGGTAATTATATCTTTAAATTGGAAGTTGATTTATAAATTAAGGCCAGTGGAGCCGATTATGTGGAAAGAAAGCATTGAAAGTTTTGTTTTATCAGCACGAGTTGAGGGGTGGAACGATGATAAGGAGGATTTAAAATTTCAATTTTTAGGGTGATTGAGAGTACCCAAGTGTTGTAATCACGTTGTGAGCACAAGGAAAATAAAGAATTGGGTGTTATGTGTGAAGCGTAGGTGATGCTTACGCTAGTATGCACGGTTTATAGGGTGTGCGCATCCTGGTTAGCTGATGTTAAAATTGTCCGAGTTGAAGGGACGTGGGAATAGACATGTGGAATAAATGTTTGTGGGATTAACATAACGAAGTGGAAGTGGTGGAGTGGATTAGGCGGAGTGTGAAAGACGATAAATCCATATATTTGTGTTCAGGGTAGCACACCGAATCTGGTTGGAAGGCTGTTGAAAGCCATTTAAAAAGGGGTATTCCTTGAGAATGGTAGAATTCAATTATTATGGAGAACACTCGGAGCGGAGTTATAATTAGCCAAATGTTGAGAGCGACTGAGACGTACAAAGAGTGAGGATGTTAGTATGGTATAAAAGGTCCGGAAGTTCACATCGTGGAGAAAAGTGCATGGGTCGAAACTTTCAATATACGCAAAGGAAAGAATGGGAGTATTAATGACACTTAATGTGACACATTACAAATAGAATTCGATGTCGAGCGGGACGTAGTGAGTGGTCTCTAAATGCACCACTCATAGATAGAAAACGGTTGGAATAAGAGGATCAACCAGAGAATTTTATGGCTATCGACGATTCCTGTAATGGAAGAGGCCGGTAAAGTTTCTTGGATGGGTTTCCACCCTCAAGGCAAGATCAAGGGTTCATCCGAACATGTGGAACAAGTCGCCCAAGAAGGAAGTGATTGATATTCCTTTGGGGTGATTTACAATATTAACTAGTGTGCCCAGTCTTCCTTTGAAAGGAAGGATCGCGCTGGTATGTGGTCCTACACTGTATTATTTTCTGAATCGGGATGAGATTTTTGAATCCCGCCTTCAATGTGGGATTTCAGGAAGCAGCGAGGATAACATTTCATTTTGGGTATGATGTATCACCCATAGTCACGGAGTAGGCGCACGGTGATTAACCATTAGTAGAGACGCGTGAAGGTAATTTTGGAATCTTGGTGATCATTTCATTTCTACAACGGATATAGCTAGCAAGTGAAGTATAGTAAGGTAGAGTTCCGTGGAAGCACTCGTACCTATTTGTCGCGAACGAGGTGTTTATTGAGGTTTTGGTGTGGAAAAACCTTAACTATTCTCCCTCTGTATGTTTAGAGGTGAGCGAATAATCAGAATTTTGGATCGGTCGAGAATAATTCGATGACTAAGGTGGAATTACCATGAACCGTTTTAGGCGGCTTAGAATTTCGTAACCAGAAATCGAGATTTAAAGAACTGACAAAAGTGGCCAGATGTTCATATAGTTTCTCTCAGCATAGGAGTTTTGTATTTAGAAAAATACGAGTAGTTGACACATAGTGAGGTGCGGCCTCCTAACAATATTGATAATGGAAGTCAATGATGTATAGGCTCGCCTTATGAGAATGTCGTCGGTTAGGAGCACAATGTGACGTGTCGTTAATGAGAGCGTTTAACAAGCTTGATGTGAGACGGGGGCTTTAGTGATTGAGCGCCTTACTATGTAGATATTTTGCGTACTAATAAAGTATCCAGAATTGTTTTTCTAGGTAGGCCTTATTTTCAGAATTTTAGGACGAAATTCCGTTATTGGGGGAGAAGTATGTAATACCCCGTATTTTTATGGCTTTTAAATTCAGTGATTTATTAAATTTAATTGAGATAAATTAATTTAATATTAATCCGAAAATTTGTTTTAAATATTTACTAGCGTGACGAGAGTTAGTAATTATTAGGAAGTTGTCGAATATTACTAATGAGTAAAGTAATATATAAGATTGATTTTATAAAAATTGTCACGAGTGAATAAAATGGCGATTATGGAAATTTAAGTCGGGACGTGCCCGTGTCGTGTCAGGACTCAATTATTATTAGTAAAAGTGAATAATTTATAAGTCACTCGTATGGTATTTTCGAGTGCGTCAATGTGTCCCGAAGGGTCTAGATAGTCAAAATAATGTACCCGGGAGGTTAGTTCGGGTCTCGGGACATTTTTAAGCCTAATTGGCATCCTGGGAGGGTATTATAGACATTTTACATTGTTGGGCAATTAAACCCACGAATTTCGTAAGGATAAATCAGCCTCTAAGAGTTGTCTTCTAGGGTTAACCAACACAAAACCAAAGAACGACCATTAAAGAAGAAGTTGGAGAGCTTTCCAAGCAACCCAAGGCCAAAGAATCATCCGTTTGCACCGCCACCAAATCGTAGATCGCGCGATGGGGAACGCAACTATACCTTTTCATCCACGAAATCGAAACCTTGAATTTCGGGCAAGTATCTATCTTACATTGTTTTTAGTTAATGTCTCACCCATGTTAGTTTAGGATTATCAAGAACATGTTTTATGAAAGAAATTGATAATTTAGAGACTTTAAATCGCATGTTTAGAGAAATTTAATATATTCTGGACATACCCATCACATGTAGAGGATTACCCACGAATTAGTATGAATTTAGAAACAAGAAATCTGGGAAAAATTTAAAAGAATGTATGGTTCCTCCAAAATTAGGGTTCTTGAGGATTATGTCAATTTTACCCCATTAATTCGACATCGTTGATGAATTTGAACATGTTTCACGTAGGAAATCATATAGTTAGGTATATAGTACGAGTAGTAATGTTGTTTGGGAGTTTGGGAAAAATTGATAGAGGTTTTGAGGACTTTTGGTGATGAAATCCGTAGGATAGTATATACAGAATCTGGGTAATATCTGGGCGATGGATCAATCGACCTTGAATGTCGATCGATCGACTGGATCGATCGATCGACCCCCTACCTTCGATCGATCGACCTCTTCCAAATTTTGAAACTTGTTCTTTATTCTTAATGATTAACCCTGTGTCACTTTGCGGGAACCCTTATACATATTTTATTTACCATAATGGGACTTGTGAAAGACCAGTAGGTTTGTAGGTAAGGTTCGGGTGATACGATTCATATGTGATTTAACCGTCGGGAATATAAATTTAGTGGAAAATCGTGCGTACGTTATGGTATATCTTGTGAGGATTAAGGAAGACTTAGACCAGTAGAGTAGTGAGGGTGCACCTACTGATTTTATATTATTTTGAGAGGATCCACTTCGAGAGTCGAGAAGTACATAAGGATTTGTTATACTTAATAGAATAAAAAGAGTGATTTACTTGTACGTAAAACTCGAGCGTGATATGTTACGCATGGCTGGAATAATATTTTGAATTGTGGGCGCACCTAATTTAGAAATGTGAATATTTATATATATATATGACTGTGTGATTGTGCATATTATATATCTGTGTAAAAATCATACTCAGGCTACTTGCTATCACGGGGGTTTCCGCACCGGGATGGTCTTATCTCGATTAGACCTTTATGGGGGATATTGACTCGTACCCTATAAGATAGTATCCTCGATACAGGCTATCTGAAAATGATAGTCAGATGTTCTAAGAGACGTGAGGATATGTGCTGACCTCTTAGGACCTGGAACTATGCTTCGCCTCCATTTGTTTGTGTATTGTGTTAATACAGTTCGAGAGTGATTCCGGACTAGTATTTCCCTTAGTTTGTGTGATACGGGAACTTGATAGCAGAGTATGCCAGCACCATAGGTTTTATGTGGGGTGCCGTTAGTATATATATTATATGTGTGACTAATTTATATACGTATATCTATATGGGAACTTTCTACTGTGCGTATAAGTAGAAAAGTAATGAATAAATGCTTCAATTTTATTATAAGTGTTCGGGAAATTTATAAGGGAAATGGGTTGTTCTAAATAACGTAAAAAATCTTGAAGAGAATGATTTCCTAAAGTAAATATCATAACCTCACTTTTCACCTGATAAAACCTTATGGAGAATAAGTTAGAGAAACTTATGAGATTTATCAGTACGGTAGGCGTGCACACTAGATGAGTGGTGAGAATTTTCAAGAGAGTGTCGCATACTAACATGATTATTGCATTAGCCGGTAAGCCTTTTAAATACTTGCTAAACTAAAATTTTAAAACTGTTTTACACTCGGACTCTGACCCGTTTCCTGTCTTTTTCTTTCTCTTGTATATATATATATATATATATATATATATATATATATATATATATATATATATATATGTATGAATTACAGGTGCCCAGCCACAGGGGCGTCATGCTTAGATTCCTTGGAACGGACGCGCTGCAGCTTATGTGGGAGTTGCAGGCCATTGTTTAGACGACCTCGTTGTTGACTCTACTCTTAATTTAGTTCTGATTAGTAAGGGCATGTGTCGCCCGTTTCCCTATTCAGTTGGATTTGTTAGAGATTTATGTTCATTTATTTTCAGTATTTGGTACTCTTTGGAATGTAATTCGTGTCAGGATGATTTCATTTGTAGTTTTTAAACTTGGTATTGGTTTATCTGAATGGTTGAATTCATGGGTGTTTATTACCATTCTTCATATTTATGTGATTCTTCAACTGTTAATTATTAAAAAGGTTTTTATATCCAGATTTAAATGAAATGGAAATAAGGTTTTAAATTATTTTGACACTTGGCTTAATTATTTAGGGTGTTTAAATTGGAAATTTGTTTTTACGACAATGATGCTAAGAATGAACCAACCGTTCACCTTGATTTTAATTTAATAAAAGACTGATCACCCGATATTTAATTAGGCAAGGTGTTACGGTCCTGTTTCGCAACAACGAACTTCTAACGAGCCAAGTCACAAATATAAACATAAATTTCCCTTTTGGCCATTTTCACAAAACACAAAACTTTCTCTTGTTCGATCAAAGACAAGTAAAATTTTAAACACAAAGATGCATTAAAAACATAAGTTTTTGTATAGGAAGAAAATAACATCTTTCGATTTGAAAATCTAAAAAAAAGCACCACACGGTTAAAAGAGTAAGATTATCCAATTATGAAAAGTATTTTAACCATGGGTGAATTTAAGTCCGCTAGACAAATACCTTAAACCCAAGTGATAAACTCGAGGTAAATGGCATTCATGATCCGATACAGGTTTGATGAAGCTTTTCGAAGACCTCTTGAAATATACTCAACATGTATTTTATAGCACGGTAAAAGACAATTCAAATGTCATGAGGCACGTGAGTATACTATACTTTAACATTTTGTAGTTTATTTTAATTTATTTTAAGTGACAATGACATGAATTTAATGAATACCATTTTGGAAAGTTTCTATAAAAACTTAACAATTTTTGTATAGGGTCATTATAGAGTGACCTCATTCGAATGAGGTCACCCTCGATCAAATAACTTATCGATCGAGAGCCCATTTTTTAGGCGATGGACCTCGATTGAAAGAAGTTTTCAAACGAGGAACCCTCAATCAAATATTATTTCGAATAAGGACCTATTAACTAGAAAAAATGACCATCGATCAAAGTTTTTATCTCTCAAAAGTTTCTCGATCGAAAGATCTAATTTGAACAAGGGTTCCCTAGTTTAAACAAGGTCCTTTGTCTTAGACAATGTGTTTAATTAGAACTCTTTCACTGCTAAATTATTTAAACACCTTTACACGCACATTTCAATTGACAAAGCCCAATTTTTTCAAAACCCTAAATTGATATTGCTAGATTCGTTCTGTTTCTAAAAGTAATTAAAGTAGACTCTAGGTTTATGAAACCCTTAAGATCTTCTACATTAAAGAGTATATCACATTGGCTTACGTATGGGCTAATAGTTACCCATTAAAGATTAGTGAATTTTGAGGCCTCGAAGGTTGTGTAACTGTCTATCTTGGATTAAAGAGGTTATCACCAGTTAGGGCAGAGGTAGATGAGTGACACACGAGGGAGTGACACTGCGGCATGTATCATTGTCATATATATAAGTCGTATAAGAGTCCTTATTAAGTCATATATTCATACATTCAGTTTTAGTGGACTTTTTGTGGGTTGGGTATGACAGTGGTTTTTATCGCGAGAGTTTCCATTATAAGCCCCAGTGTGATTTGTGTGATTGTTTTATTTGTTTCCATTATTAATCACCAACTACATGCAATTTGGATTAATTAATTTATTCGATACATTTAAAATGTGTTTAAATTAAAAAGAATTATTAATTTTCTTAAAGTGTTAATTAATTAATTAGTTTTGGACCTTTTGGACATACCTATCTTTTTTAAAGGGGTATCATATCATGTGTTTAGCATGCATCCGAGGGATATGTCTATTGAGGGTTAGTCGGCCACATGTCCGCCTATTTTTTATGGTAGTAACTACGTGTATTGGAGGATGTGTATGACTTCTTTTTTCTGAAGTCCTAATATGAGAGTGTGGTTAACCATAGTTAATAATTGGAGACTTCCAACAACCTTTCTAGGAGATAAACCCGTCCGTGAACCCGAGGAGTCATGGTTCGAGGATGACCATAGGGTAGCTAACTATATAATGCCATTTATTTTGGAGGTACCCAAGAAGAGTTTCGATGGATCTCTATATATACTATGTCCATTGAGACATTGGACATTATCTAACTCACCCATAAGGGTATCGATACCATTCAAGTCTTGAAGCTCTAATATATCACCACCCGACTTGAGTTGTTGAAGATATTAGAGAATGAGACATTTGATGAGTTTTATGTAAACTCTTCAATATTGTGAACTCTCACTTTTATTTTGGAGAGAAGATCCCGTACTCAAGGGTCATTAAGTAAATCCTTAGGTCTCTACCACCTAGGTTCCTTCCCCATATCTCAGCATTAACCGTCGTATGAGGTATAGATAAACATGAAGGTAAAGGATATGACATGGTCAATTCAAACCTTTGAGTTTGAATATTGTCAGTCGCCCAAGAAAGAGAAGGGTATTACGTTCAAGGTTCAAAATCTCTCCCTAGATATTTGATGATGATTTCAATGAGAATGAGGTTGAGATTTCCTTATTGACAAAACAATTCAAGAAATATCTCAAATTCAATCCTCAAAAGTTTACATCTAATAATAACGGAGGACAAGGAAATAAATCTAACAAGGTAGATAAGTCTTCTAGTAGATGGGATAGTAAGTCTCAAGGAGAAAATAAATTAGTTGATGACTCTAGGAGGTGATTTAAATGCCAAAGATTTTGGCATCTAGCACATGAGTGTCCTAATAAACTAAAGAGAATAAGTAATGAGAAGAAGGATATAAAAGCCACTCTTAGAGATAGTGGCAATGACTAGAGTAATGAGTCTCTCGTTGAATGCAACTTCACTACGTTCATTGCCATTGAGGATACGGTGGGTACTAAAAACTCCCTTAGTGAAGATAATGTTGAGAAATATGGTGTTGAGTCTGACACCAATGGAGATGAAACAATAGAGGACTGGAGTTTTACTGATAAGACTAAAGAATAACTTGAAGTGAAGTTTGATGAACTCCTTGAGTTAGGTCTATGCATGGAGAAGGTAAATGACAATCTTAATGAGAAGCTTGGTTTGTATGAAAGTGAGTTTATTTTAGGGATATTTAGGCACAAATGATTAACATAAAAAATCATGAAGTTACTCTCATTGAAAAGTTGAAGGTGAAGGAGAAATAAATTAAGCTCTTGCATAATAAGGTCACCACATTAAAGATGGATCTCCTTGAGTCATCGCGTACACGTGATGTGTTAGAGGCATAATACGAAAACGTCATTAAATAAGAAAGTGAAAATTTACATTGAAGTATGTTCCAATAAGTTAGAGAAGATGATCCTCGCACCATCTGAATCCTCAAAGGACAAAATGGGTCTTGGATATAATGGCGTGTGATATTCTAAGACAAACAAAGAGATTACGTTAGTCAAAGGGTTAATAAACGCACATCATTGCCCTCATTCGATAATTTCTCCTAAGATGAACAAGGTGGATACTCCACGACCATACTTTTGTATCCATTACAAGAGAAATGATTACCTTAGAGACTATTGCTAATGGCTTATGCAATATGGGTATGTTCCTCCATATTTGAATGGATAGTTCTATAAAATCTAAGAACGTGTTAGGTAGATGGTTCAAATATCCCTGCTGCTTATGCGAGAATTCAAAAAGGATGTCTAGTTCCCTTCGTAGTGATCAGGGTAAAAAGAAGATACGGAATATGAAGAATAAGAATAAGGTGTCTATAGTAGTGGATGAGAGTGACGATTCTCGTTCATCTTACACTTTTGAGTGAGTTATCTACGTCATCTCTAGGTTATGATTCCATTTGTCACATTTATTCTGTGTTATCATTCTTAGAGCATATCATATCATATTTTGTTTTTTTTTTGGAAAATACAAATATATTTTTGTTTGAAATATTTTGAGAAAAACAAAAAGATTTTTCTTTGTTTAAAGAAAATCATTGAACCCTAAAAGATTTTTTTTTATAATTTTTATGGTGTTTATGCATTCGATGATAGAGGATCTAGGAATAACTTTGTGTAACCTATTCCCCTTTTTTAGGTTTTTAGAATTTTGGAGGATGGTGTGAGCTTATTGTAGACTTCACTTAATCATGATATTTGGAGTTATCCTAAAAATAACTTAATTCAATCATGTTGTAGTCTTTACCACACTGCACACACTAGACACAAGTTGTAATAATATGTATCATTTTGATCCAAAAATCTTTCATGCCACATGTTTTCACTTAATCGGCTCATATTTTCTTTGCTAGATTTTTAGGTGTGATTATAAGAACTATTGCTTATGAGTTAATTTAGAAAAAAAATGACCAGGGAAGCATTAGTAAGAACATCCTAAAGAGGGTGATATCTACCATTGGCAAAAGACTTAAAACAAAATATCTCTGAAAAATTAAAAGAAATATTTATGCAAGGGAAATCTCTCAAAAGAAAATAAATGCAAAATTTGAAATAACACAAATTGAGGGTGATATAAATTAAAGATCAATGGATTTGCACACTTTTGTCTAATGTGTGATTTTTTTTACCTTATTGGACTGCTTAACGTGTGCAATTAGCTTTAGGTCGCTATTGACGTGAATTTGATACAACTTGACCGATCTCGGTATGGTTGACTCGTGTCATCGATTGTTCAACTAGGTTAGTTATAGGGTTTATGTGGAATTTAAATGGAATTCTCATGTCATTAAGAACTTTTCCATTACTTTAGGTTACACGTATGGGGTTTCGATGTTTAAAATTATTTGGCGCATGACGCCACTTGTGTGTCTAGCGTTATTTTGTTTTACTTCATTTTTTTTTTGTTTTACAAGTTTTATTTTTTGGGGGGGATTTTTATTTTTGTTGAGAAAAGAATGGGTTGCTCTCTTTTGAACGAGGGTCTACCTGGTTTGAATAAGGTGTACTATGGTTCGAACGATGGCTAGGTTTAAATAGGGCTTTATCTTTACATAGTGTTGTTGGCACCCATACACAATTGGAGCTCTTTTCTACCATAGTTGTGGCAACCCATACCATAAAACCTTCATTTTCACCCAATTTCAATCCAAACGTTGATTTGACATTAGAGTGTGTAGATAACTTTTTGGGGATCCATTATATAGTTTTTTTTGTCCCTCTGTAAGTTTTTCTCGTTCTCACTTTTTCCTTTTATATACGTGATATATTATATAAATACATATACGTGATTTTTATTCCATTTATACATATACATAACATCTTCTTTGATTTAACCATATTAAATTGTGTGAAAAACCTAATTTCCTTTTATTTCTTATATATGTGTGTGTGTATGTGGATTTTTAATTTTTAAAAGGGATTTTTTTGGGCATAAACTAGTTGTTATAACACTTATTGGGCATATTTATTTGTGTTTGGTTTTATACAAGTTATTCTTTGGCGATTGGGTATTTTGTTGGAGTTTGTGGATTGGTGTTGTGGTTGGGTTGTTATTGAGACCTAATTTCAGTTCTTAGACTACCTTAGGTTACCTATAACCATTTTATATCTATTTTTTCTTGGATATATTCCTCCATGGGAAAGAGGCCA
The DNA here is from genome assembly GCA_949130495.1 of Sambucus nigra. Lineage (NCBI taxonomy): Eukaryota > Viridiplantae > Streptophyta > Magnoliopsida > Dipsacales > Adoxaceae > Sambucus > Sambucus nigra. The sequence goes on from OX422211.1 coordinate 402,179,528, forward strand.
AAGAGGTTCCACCTCAACCCACCCACATTTTAGCACACCTCGACTGTCTTCACGTGAAGAGTATAGCTGATTATTCATCCCCACTTGGTTCAACCAAATGAGAGTGATGGTAGAGAATCCCATTTATCTGTTAGACCTTGAGGGTACCTTTGTTCCCTTATGGTTAGATGAGATCGGTGGAGATCCTATACTCCATTTAAGCTATTTTACATATGCAGATATGACTGAGAAGTTTTATTTCCATGCTAGGGTGGATGAGGATTTTATAGTATCCATGGTTAGAAGCATCGGTGTAGTTATCTCACCCAATACCATATCTGAGCTTCTAAAGATTCCTAAGGTTCCATCAAATCAATACCCCAAGCATCCTTATAATCTCAGTCCTTACTATACCTTGTATAACACAGTTCACTTTATGATTGTCACCTTAGACAACCATAATCCACCCCAGAGTAGCCACATTTATTCTGATTATTGTTTGCTGAATAAGATTTAGTTTCAACCTTCGACTGATAAGGAATCATAATACCTACAATTCCGAGAACTTTCGATTCATGCATGCCATTGATATTATCATGACCATCGATATCTCGTCCGTGATTTGGAGGCACATTACATCCATTTGGAACGATGGAGATACTCAATTCCATATGTCTCGATATTATTGGTTGTTACTCACCGGTGTCATCCTAACATCCGATGCACCACTCATTCCAGGATTGCACCTTTGACTCTTTATCTCGGAATAACAAGGCCATAACTCACTACTCCGAATGACTTGTAACTGATGACACTAAAACTATAAAAACTGTATTTTTTCAAAAAATTATTTATTAAAGAACGAAAAACATTTAAAATAATTTATTAAATTAAAACGTTAAAATTGTTATTAAAACGTTATAAACACTTAAAAATAGTTTATTAAAAATAAAAATATCAAAAACACTTAACACGGTTTGTTAAAATAGTTTTCTAGTAAATAAAGGCGTTAAAAAGTTTCTTTTCGTAAATAAAATGTTTTATATTGATAAAAAATGTTTTTGTTTATTAAAACTTATAAAAGCTGTTTTTTAAAAACTATTTTTATACAATTTTTTTTTAAATTAAGTATTTTTTAATTAAGTATTGTCTTTTAAAATATTAATGTATTTTATTATGTGTATGTATGTACACACACACACACACACACACACATATATATATATATATACACACAGAGAGAGAGAGATGTTCTTATACATCATGCTTCATACATCGCCCATACAACACACTTAGTTCTAAGCTCTATAAAGTTTTTTTTTCAATTTTTTTTTATTTTACCCATGGAGTTAACCTTCCAATCAATACATGTTCAAAAAATTACGTCCAAATATAATTTCTAGCTAGCTTTTAAAAATCCAACAAAAAACTGTTGAAAAAAGCCTTATTTATAAGGGTCTGCGCCAACAAAATTTTGTGACTTTTTTAAAAATAGCTAGAAAATGTATTTTGACGTAATTTTTTGAACATGTGTTAATTGAAAGGTTAATTTCAATAGAAAAATAAAAAATTAGGAAAAAAGTTTCTCAGGGCGTAGACTTAGGTGTGATGTATAGAGTGTAATGTAGGTGAGCCCCCCCCTCTCTCTCTCTCTCCCTATATATATATATATATATATATATATATATATATATATATATATATATATATGTGTGTGTGTGTGTGTGTGTGTGTGTGTGTGTGTGTGTGTGTGTGTAATACCCCGTAATTTTTAAATGTGAGATTAATTTAAATAGTGGAAAAGATTTAATTGGAGATTAATCTGGATTAAAATAATTATTATTTAGCGAGATAAGGGTTAATATTTATTTATATTGAATATTACTTAGTGAATGAGTAATAATAATATTGTGAGAAGATCAAACTTGTCGTGAGTGACAAATACGACAGTTATGATAAATTTAGTCGGGACGCGTGTGTCAATCGTATTGGAACTTAAATTGAGAAGTAAAATATAATTTCATTTTTGGTATTTCACATGGTCATTTTGAGTGCGCTAGTGTGTCGGGAAGGGCGAAAATAATCAAAATTGAGTACCCGGGGGTTGTGTTCGGGTCTCGGGAGATTTTTAGATTATTGGGGACTTATTTAGATGACTTTTGAGCTTCTTAATGGTATATGAAAAGGCAAAAACGGGATTACACTTATAAAATGAAAGTTTTGGGCTTAGGGAAGAGTTATTTTCATAAAATCAAAGGTTAGGAGAGTTATACAAATAGTGCAAGAACATACATGGAGTCTCATAATCAAAGTGTAAATAATAGAAAGGGGATTACAACCACATATTTCTACTTCAACGGATCGGACCTACATTAAAAGGTAAGTGTTTATCTTGCTGAATTTTAGTTGAATGTCGTATTCATGTTAGAATAGGATGTTTGCTATTTTGGAATTCATGAAAGGTTATGATAAATGAGGAATTGAAAATTATATTGTTGGGAGAATTGATAGTAGCATATATTTCTTATGTTTGAAGATGAATATTGATGAATTTCTAATAATTAAAATTGGGAGATATGTGAGTTTTACATGTGTTCTTGAGGATAAATAGTAACCTAATATTTTAGAGAATAACCATGAATTAACCCAAGTTAAGCTAAGTTTTTAATGATTTGATGAACAAAAAATATTAGAAATCATGTATATAAATTAATATATTGTTGGGGATATTTGTTTAGGAGTTTGGAGTTGTAGAATGAAAGATTGAACATAAAAAATAGTGGACAAAACGCATGAAAAATTATTTTAGAAAAATGATGAACATTGTATGATAATTTTAGGGCTGTTTTAAGTGAAAATTGGTAGTGTGCACGCGAGTTCTTGCATAAAATCATGTTCTGCACAACTTTGTAGTTTTAAGTTGTTTCAAAATCGGATAAGAAAATCCTCAAATTGTAATTTATATTTCTGGGCAGATGTAACTTCATCGAGAAAAAAGATTATTGAGAATTAAAATATAATCCGGGCTTGTTATAATGAGTCTGGGTTTTGGACCAATAAGTATGGGTTGAAAATAGCTACAAAAATAATTAATTAAATTATTTATATCCTTTCGATTAACAAGAGATGTTATGAGTAACGGGAAATGTGAATAAAATGTGAATTATTCGTTTATGGGATAAACTTGAAATATACTCTATGTATGTATAGGACGAGTGTATGCATATATTATGTTGATTGTGATATTATGTGTATGACATACCCATGTTGCTTGCCATCGAAGGGTAGGTTTCGCGACGTGGGCGATCTTATCCTGATGAGCCCCTTGGGGAAATTTTAGACTCGTACCAAGAACGCACTACACCAAATCTGTCGACTTGTAACGGTCATTGACCGTGACAAGTCTAACTTGTCAAGGTCAATGACCGTGACAAGTCTGGGGGTGACAACGTTTGTTGTCACGGACTTATCACATGACCGTGATAAGTTTTGTCAAGGTCATAAACCGTGACAAACCCGTGAGAATCTTTAAATAATTGTCACAGTCATTGACCGTGACAATTCTGGGCAGAATTGAAAAAAAAATCTGCTGAGCAGTATGGCCACTGCCACTGCCACTGCCCAGCAATATATTTGTACCTGTTATAGCAACGTTGTACCTGTTCAAACATCATATATCCAAATAAAATAGAGGTAATGCAAATATACATTCAAAATCATATGCATCACGATATAATTCAAATATAATTCAAATGTTACAACTTAAAATAATTCAATTCAAATAATGTCACTACATGTCTGGGGTAACGTTAACTCTGAGGAGGTGAGTAGGCCACATGATATACGAATTGACACACCCAGTAATATACATCGTGCTGCATTGTTCGCGCAACCACAATGGGGAGTTCTCCTTCCCGAGTATCACATGCGTGACGAGCACCTTGGACTCGATGTCTTGAAGCGAACGTCCATGAACTAGTGCACCCTGGACGATATTCGGGTCCCTCAATCCCGCCCTATCCGTTGGCCATCAAATATGTCCATTATAAACACTTTTGGCCAACCAAGTGTCGACATCGGTCGGTTGAAGGGAGCCAAATAGGGGAGTGGATCATCAAAATCCGCACGTGTCGGCGATGAAGCGGGGAGGTCCACCTCCTCATCATCCTGCACCTCCTCCTCCTGCACCTCCTCCTCCACCACCTTCTTATTTCCTTTCCCCTTACGTTTTTCGTCCAACGAACGCTTCACAAATGAGAACATATCTTGGACCGTCGCCTCTAAATGGGACAGCTTCGCGTCATGCGAGTGTAATACCCCGCCTAATTAAATACCGGGTTGCCAGTCCCATACCAAATTAAAACAGAATATACAGTTGGCTCATTCTTAGCATCACTGTCGAAAACATTTACAACTCACCCAATACCCAATTAAGCTGGTGTTAAAAACTTTCCAAATTTTAATTTAACAAAATCCATTTCCAGTTTAAGAATAACACAACACATTTTATTCTACAACACTGATAACCAAATAGATAACATAAAAGAATTTAAATGCAATTGGAATAAGCATTCCCAAATAATATTAATCCATTACAGTAATCCCAACAATATTAAATGTATTAAAAAGACCCGAATACAATAGTATTTGACCCCGATAGAAAAAGATAACTGAATCCTTTGGGCGATATGCCTTAACTAAGAATACTGTGAATCAAAAAGATGATAGGCGTCTAAGAAAAACTCCATAGCTCCATAGCCTGTCATAATCCGCTAAGTTGGCGTCCCTGCTGTTGGACACCTGATATAGAAGATACAATAGAAAAGAAAATATGCAAAGAAACGGGTCAGAGCTCGATTGTAAAAATAATTTTTAAAACAGCAAGTATTTAACAAGTGTAATAAAGCATTTATTATGTACATGTTATCTTCCCACTCTCACTTGCTATTCTCACCTCTCAACTAGAGTGCACACTTAACGTTTCCTATTAACCTCCTAATTAATGGTTCCTCTTTAACAATTTCATAATATAATTCCATTCTCATATCATAACCCCGTATGTCCCATACCATATGTCACTTTATTATACATTTACATTCTTCATTTATGAATTTGAGCTTTTCAATTCTTTAAGAATAAACATTCATTAATCTTAGTTTCATTCTTTTTCTCAATCCACCGTTATCTATAATTATCACCGTAGATAGATTTAATCACTATATAATCATTCATTTCGTTAATTCATTATATATATATTTATATATAATACGGCACCCGGAGTCATAGCTGCGGTGCAATGCATTACTCTACTATCATGTCCCTTCATCGCTGGTCGTCGAATAGGGGACAAAAGGTTCGATAAGGATTCCTCAAACCACAACCATCAACAAGCAAATTGGAGGCGAACATAGTTCTCGTATCCATGGGTCACGTACATACCTACGTACCCACAGTCAGCGGACTTATCAACTCCCCGATAAGTCTTTCATAGACCTATGTTCTTGAGAGACAAATCAAAGATCCCATGGATTCATCAGGATATGACTGCCCTCACGCGCAAACCTCCCACCGATAACAAGTAAGTTAGGTATGTCATACACATAAGCGTAAATCAATCAAATAGGCATTATCATACCTATAATATAATATCAACGAGGTACTCACATTACCCTTAGATTATTCCCATACATAGCGTTATATCTCATTAATTCTCACGTATTAAAATATCACAACTTTACTTCTTAATTTAATTAGCCCCGAGCCTCACTCAATACTCAAGGTTCAAATAGGTTTTTCCTCAACGTATATTCAGTAAGAAGTCACTAATATCCTATTGGTACATAACATCATTCTTCCCGAATTACTACGAGTTTAGCTCTCCTTTTAATTAAGGTTAAAACTCATAGTTTCCAATCTCTTATAAACACCTCTTCTTTCACTTAGGATTAAACCCTCTTGTAAACTTAAGGATACCCAGGTATTATATTCAATCACCCCTACTGGTCCTATATTTAATCCTCATGCATCCCAATTAGAATCCAACAATTGAATCTAGCAACCGAAATTCCATTTAATATAATTATCATTATTTTAATCAATTGAATCCCAACCAAATTAATTCAAATCTTATCAAGGGCTTACTGATATTTTCTAAGTCCCATAATATCCAATTAATAATCACTAAAGATCCACAAAAGGTTTGGGATTAGAATCAAAATTTAAAAGAAACAACTATGGGAATTCTGGGGAGGTCGATCGATCGAAGGCAGGGGGTCGATCGATCGATCCCTCAGGTCATAGCCTGGTTTTTCTGCATTTCTGCAACTACGGGTTTCACCATTTTTGTTCATTCAATCCTTCATATTAACATCCCAAATGACTTATAATTATTACTACATGATATATCAACATATATGAACGATTTCCAATACTCTAAACATCCTAGAATCATCAAGGGATTGGATTAAAAAGCATGTTTATCTCCTCTTTTCCAGAAGATTATAAAACTAATATCCTCAAGAACACAACAATGGTTTTCAGAGTTTCCTCCATAGATATATGATTATTTCGTGGATTATTATCATCCTACAACATGAGTTTACTTCCTTTATCATTTCAGTTTCTAGAAATCCATATAACAACTCCATTATGTCTTCCAAACATGAAAAATCATCTCTTTTCATAATTATTCTAACATGGACAATATACGAACTTAAGTTGCAAATATCAAACACTTGCCTCTACTGAAGGTATGATCCTTTGGTGTAGTATATCTCATGTCGTTCTCCCTTTTCCGGTCAACCTCCGGTGGTGGTGGGTGGTGGGTGGTGGTGACTCTTGGTTTTAGTTCTTCTCCTTCCCAAGTAGGCTTTTCCCTTCCAAAGCAACCTTTCACTCTCTCTAGGAAGATGACTTCTCTATTTTGTGTAGAGGAGATGAATAACCCCCGTACACTTAATCTACCAATACTTATAATAGGACAAAATCCAAAATCACTATTCACCCCCCCTAGAAAAATGACCAAATGCCCTTTTGGTTGTCTATTCATTTCCAAATGACCCGAGACTCAAAATTAACATCCAAATAGACTTTTCTGACTATTGCGAACCTTCCGGACGCAACGACGCAGTCAAAATGACTATAAGGTCGATAGAAAATAAATTTCCTTTTTAATTTAATAAATTAGTCCCGACACGTCCCATACCGCGTCTGACTAAAAATTTAAATTACCGAATTTATATCACACCGTAATATCAATGACCTCACATTCATATATTACCTAAATATCTTTAAGTAATATTCAGAATCATCCATAGATATATCCACAATCCGGATAAATCCCAAATGAATTAATTAATAATAAAATCCAATTAATCCATTAATTTAAAATATAACCCATTTTAAAAGTCATAAAAATTACGGGGTATTACATACTTCCCCCCTTATAACAGAATTTCATCCCGAAATTCAGGAATATAAGTCATACCGGTAAGGTCAACTCCGAGTATAAATCTCACATCGCAAGAAATATAAGACGTACCGCCCATACAGTACATTATCAAAAATCCCTATTGATGTTATACGCCCAACCTCACCATATAGTTCCAACTGAATCGAATATAAACTTTACCCAATTTTCCCTATACCATTCACGTATCTAAGTTCCGAAACATGATCCTTATACTTTCACAATTTTGAAAACTACTACCATTTAACCATCCAGGGCGCCCATACACCCTATCGTACCACGTTCAATATAAAAAATTTCGCAAAGGTTATAAACTCACATCCCAAAGACCTAACTTATTTCGACTCCCAACGGTTATTAGTTTCATGCATGGGGTGTCTCGCAAGCGAAATCCAAACAAGGGACCCCCCCCGATACACTACTGCCTAAAGTAGTCGGTCATCAAAACTCCTCAGGTCCTTAGTCAATAGTATATAAAAATTTGGTTTATCGATTTTAAAAAAAAATATCAGGTTTATCGATTTAAACAACAATTTAGGTTTTATTGATTTCAAATAGAGTTTACTCATCTACTCTTCTCTAGAAGACAAGATGCCGGTTAGTAGTAGTACATACGCTCTCGTATACCACAAGTCAATGCATGCCGATAGTCACATCATGCTCGGACATACCCAAAGTAAGTAATCCCATGATAAAAATCAAACCCACGTGATAACATGTAATATATATAGGTGTCCCACACCCCTCAGTGAGTCTACGTAAATAACAGTGTTATAGGCTAAGTTTAGCAACCCTTTTGCCCACACAATATCAATCGCTACAAAAATCAATATACGCCTCATAATTCCTTAGATAGAAAACATACCCTCATTCGCGGGTGGTTGTTGACTCGCTGCCTGATGGACATTATATACACGCCCGTACTGACCCTGCTGCGCGGGTGCTGCTGGAATGGGAGGTAGTGCTAGCACCGGAGCTGGAGCTGGAAGAGCAGCTGGTGGAAACACTGGTACCTGTGGCTCCTGTCGAGCATTTTGTGGCTGGGGGAATTTGTCTTTATGAGGACAATCTTGGCGTTTATGGCCATACTTGCCACACACAAAACATTTTCCCGCAAACTTTCCACCACTTTGCCCTTGTTGACCCCGACCCTGTTGGCCATTACCTCCCTTCCCTTGGCCCTAATGAGCCTGTCTCTGGCCCTGATGGCCCTGCTGTCCTTGCCCAGTACCTCTATCCTCAAATCGAAAATCTCCAGATCGCAAACGCTTAGCATAATCCCCTGTCTGGGAACCCTTCTCACCCTGACGCTGATGACTCTGTCCTGACTGAGCCCCACTAGAACTGCCCCCAGTAGTCTTGCCTTGCAGGCTTGACCCAAACCCCCGCTTGACACCCTGAGTATAAAAGCGGTTATCCTGACAGTGAAGCATTGCAGCATTAAGAACATCTACATACGTGCGTAGTGAAAGATTCCCTAATAAATGCTGACGAATCTTATAGTTCAACCCATCAGTGAATATTGGAATTCTCCTCTCCTCAGTGGGTACTTCAACTGGTACCAAATTATTTAAACGCGTAAATTCTTCCTCGTATTCCGCCACCGTATTCTCTCCCTGTTTCAAATCAAGTAGTTTCCTCCTCATCTCTGTCTGGATGGCGGAAGAAAAATACTTCCCATCAAACCGTATCCAAAAGTCTTGGATAGCCATTGCGTCTCTCTCCTCCATAGTGGTTGTAGCTTTCCACCATTGCAAAGCTGCCCCTACTAGCTTGAATGTGGCTAGTATTTGACGTTGAACCTCAGTGCATTCGAGCATTCTCAAGTGCCATTGGATATCTTTCTTCCATTGGCTAGCAGTCACTACATCTGATCCTCCCTGAAACTCAGGTGGGTGCGCCTTCTGAAAAGCATCCCTTGCTCGTTCCCATGCAGTCGGAAACACTTGCCCTTGCGCGGGTGGCAAAACTGGTGCCGGTGTTGGATCCTGTTGAACAGTAGCTAGAGCTGCATTGACTGCCTGAGCAATAATTGCAGCAACTTCGGCCGCAGTCATCGTACCTTGAGCTGGGGCGGGCTGAGGTGCACGTCGAGGAGGTATCTGACCGAGAGAACACTATCATTATTTGATATGACAAAATAGTTAAAGCACATAAGCGTACATAGAAAAGCAATAATCCTACTCATAGGGCTCTACATCAAAGAACGCTAAGCTGAAAACACAATAAGCCGTACAGATCCTAAAGGACACTAGAACCTGATGCTCTGATACCACCTGTAACACCCCCGCCCGCCCGGGGAGAGCGAACAGAGCACTAATGCGATAAAATAAATTCAAATCCACAAGTGACAAGGTATAGAGCATCTAAATAAACCCACAATAATATAAATCCACTAATCTCAATTCTTCAAATACAACAAGTCTCTCGAATAAATACAGCTATCTAACTCGAATAAAATACAAATCTCCAAAGCTCTATACATCAAAATAATACAAATCTTTCCCAAATAATCCTCGCTAAAATCAATCTCCATAGCGCCCCAAAATCCGCGCTAACCTGCCACTAAAAGAAAATATGGGGAAGTACACAATACGACAAGAAAGATGCTCAACAAATATATGTTAGCGATGAATAAAACGTAACAACACGAGTACGAATATTCAAATCAAAATGCAAATCTCAATAGCATTTCATCATTATAATTTCTCAACAACACTTTAACCGGGTCACCAGGCCTCACCACATCCGTATATGCTTTATCAAGCCATAGTCCGGAAAATAGGAATTTTGGCGGGTGCCCAACATCCGTGCCATATTAAAATCTCATGACAACGTGCTCAATACAATAATGATACCACATGAATCAAAATAATTTCAAAAATTATTTTCCAGATTTCAATGAATTTATCAATTCAGATATGAGTTCAATTAACAAGAATTCAAAAAGAATGACACTCGCGAGATTTAAGGAGCATATTGTGTAAAACCCCATACCTCAAACCATGATGAGAAACTAATGATCACATCCTCAAGATCAACACAAAAGATCTACAAAATATCCTCCAAGAACCTCCAATAAAATATCCCCAAGAACACCTCTAATCTAAGGTTGGAACTCACAAATCTCAAGGGCCAATGTGTATATAAAAAGAAGAGGAATATAAAATATATTTGCTGCCAAAATTTGTGCCAAAAGTATGTTAAAAGGATTGTCCACGACTTTCTGTTATAATGCAAAGAAATGAAGAGTTGGAATCCAAAAGACTCCTTTAAATAAGGCAAAGAAATGAAGAGTTGGAAGTCAAAACAACTCTTGAAAATTACTTAATGTTCACGAAATCCGTTTTAACTCCGTTTTCGAAACCGTTTGAAATTCTCGCCTTTAAAAATAATAACCAACATATTTGAGCAATAAAAATAATTTTATCAAAAACTTGATTTTTCCGCTTTATTTTGAAAATACCCCAAAAATTACGCGGGTTATTACAGCGAGTCCACTGTTCGAGCCAACCCGATGTTGCTCGTCTCCAATCCGATGATCCTAGATTTGGCCACCCGCGAGCTCACCCCCTTGTCCTCCCCTTGCGATCAGCGTTAATCACTTGGCTGAGTGCGTCTGTGGACAAAGATGCCTTGTCAGCATCAGACTGCGACTCATGCACTTCCTTAAGCTTTGCCTGAAACGACAAAAAGCACATGATTACTTAAATAAGTAAATAAAAAATATTACAACGTAATTAAAAAAAAGTAAATTATCGGACTACTTACAATCGTGGACGCGACACTCGGGGACACCTCCTTATCCTTCCCCTTCTTCGTCCGAATAGCAACATAAGTATCGAGCCTATGTGGCATACCCCCAGGGCCACTCCCCGTCCCCTGAAATAAAATAATGCAAAATTAGTATCGGCCCCACAAAGTAAAATAATGCAGAATAACATATTTATGTAATTATAGGAAATTTAAATCTTACCATCATCCTATGCTCCACCTCGGCGTAAGACATCCGGCCGGAGTAGTGCACGTCCGTCTTTTTCGCCCTATTTTCCCTCCCCGATTGGCGAGATGCCAATTGTCGCTCCCCGATCTCATTGTCAATGAACCTTTGCCATTGTGCCAATGAGATCGGCTCCTTTGGCGGGACGAATTCACGCATTCGTATAATGGACTCTCGGGTCTTCCCAAAGTACCGGGTTCGCATATTTTTCTTCCACGTCTTGTGTTGCTCCCTCAACTGCTCCAAGACGGAATCGCGTAGTTTTGGGTCCAAGCTGAATTGTTCCTGTCCAATAAATACAATGTTAGTTGCGAATAAATATAAATATAAATTGAAATTGAAATCGAAATTGAAATATTCATATAAATATAAATATAAACACATTACCTGTAGTGCCGCCCCGGGACGATGATAGTCTTTACTAGATCGAGGGATCTCGCTAATAGCCCCGTCTTGTTCTCGACAGTCATCCCCAATTTGCCCCATTTTGGGAGCCTAGGGGCCGAGGAGCCCTCCTCACCTCCGCTACCACCGAACCCAGATGACATCATCATAATCAACATCATCATCCTCGCCTTAATACCTGAAGGAAACATTTTCTGTAAAAAAAATATTGTTATTAGTACAAATCCAAATGAATTTGAAGAAGACATGCAAATATGTACAAGAAGACAACACACACACACGAACACTATACACACATTGCCCCCCCCCCCCCCCCCCCAAACACACACACGAACATTACACACACATTGGCCCCTACCCAACACACACACACGAACACTACACACGCATTACCCCCACCCAACACACACACACGAACACTACACACACATTGCCCCCCCCCCCCCAACACACACACGAACACTACACACACATACATATACAAAGGAAAGAGACAAAGATAAAAAGAGTGAAAATGATAAAGTGCAAATCAATTAAAAGCATTAAAAATTGATTCATGAAGTACAAATTGGAATATTTGTTACAAATTGAAAAATTGTTTCAAATTCGGGTTATCATAAAAAATGAATTGATATTCGGTAGGAGCAGCCAAGTCATCCACACTACTATTTTGACGCTTTGGCGCATGTAGGACAATTGACCACGGTTCGTTGGGTCGCCTTAAATTTTAAACTTTGGTAGTCATCGTCAAGGTTTATCGTGATATTTTCACAAGCACCTGAACCTTGTACATCATCAGTAACCTCATTCTCCTCCGCTTCATAAACTCCGTACGCATCATCAACTAAATCCTCTAAAATATTATGATCTACGTCGTCCCCTTCTACATCGATCCTAGTTGTTGAAGATTGTTGTGAAGGTTGTTCGGGGACAAAAGGAACTTTCAATTCACCGTGAAAACTACAAAATCGATAAATATCTTGCATACCCCATCTTAACAAATGTAGTTCAACTGTTTTTCACTCAAACACCTTACCATTCTTACACCTAGCACACGGATACGGAAACTCTTCATCATTATGACATCTCTTTACTTATTTCACAAATTCATTAGCACCTCTGCGAAACACATCCCTAATTCTATTTGTCTCACCCATCTATTCTTTGTATTTCGGATATCCCATCACAACTACCACAAATAATCACATATTAAAGGTAAGAAGCGTATATTCATGGATTAGTATAAACAAAACTTAGATTTATAATATGTTTCATTTAATTATGTCTTATTTATATTTGATTTTCAAATTTCAAATTCAAATTCAATTTATAATAGAAATTCCTATTTCCTCCATCTCCTCTAAAGGGTGGGTGGTCATATCCCATTCAAGACCGCATATTTCTGTAATATACTTAACAACTCATGTACATTGTTACGATTTGAGAAAAATTCGGCAGCAAATCCCCGTAGTTATCCAAGTACACGACGTAGATTGACAAGTTTGAGTGATATTTCAATTGATCAATTGAAATAACACTCACACTTGTCAATCTAGTATGTGCCCAGAGAACATTAGGATACGATAGCAGAACTTCCTCCAAAAGTAACAACTTTAAGCCACTAAGAATATTATTATACAAAAATTATGCAGTCCCAAACTGTCCAAATGGGACAATTCGAGAGATCTCATTACAGGAGTAATGACTCTCGAACGGGTCTAAGGGCTATTGAATGTGTACGCATAAGAACTAGAAGGCTAGTATCTATGCGCACTATATGTAATTTCAAGTATGTTTCATTTAATTATCATACTATATATATATATTGTTCGTTATACAAAGTAATTTTCAAAAAAAGTTGAAAAATCCCACCCCCATATGGACAATAATCCAGTGGTCACGCCACTTATAAAATTAACCAACCCAACATCGATCCACTATAATTCAACCGCAATAGCAACAACAAATGTTTATCCCGTACTCCTTCTAATTCATCTACTCAATCAATTCATTTCATAAATGAAACTAACAATTAAAGTATACAATTATTAATTTACTAATTTACAATGAGGGACAATCCTACTTTCATATGAAAGAGCATTAATTTACTAAAAAAATTAATAATTAATCAATTCGTTTACAAAGGACCCTACTTGCATATGAGGGGAAATATCTAATAAACCAATCAAAATTTAATAAAAATATTAACAAGCCCCACCCCGCCCCATTTCCCCTTGCCCCACCCCATCCCATCCCCCTCCCCACACACACGCAGTCCCACCCCTCGTCCCACCCCCCGCATCATTTCTCCCTCCCGTACATACGCACATACACGCACACTACACACACATATACATACACCCCCCCCCCCCCCCCGCAACCCCATCCCTGCCCCCTCCCCCAGCCCCTTCCCCCACCACCACACACACACACAGCCCCACCCCCCACCACACACACACGCACACGTACTTACACCCCCTCCCCTCCCCACCCCCACCCCCCACCACGCACACTCACACACACACACGCACATACACACACACACATATATACAAATGGAAGAGAAAGAGAGAAAGAGAAACCAACCTGAAAGTAGAGAGAGAGAAAGTGGAGGGAAATAAAGCGGTGGGAAAAAAAAGGAGGGAAAAGGGTTTTTTACTGCTAAACTTGTCACGGACCTGTCACGGTCCTTAACCGTGACAATATTATAAGGATTGTCACGACCATTGACCGTAACAAGGCCGTGACAAGAACAGTTGTCACGGGTTTGTCACGGTCATTGACTGTGATAAAAGACGCGTATTTTTTTATCACGATCAATGATCGTGACAATGCTGGCCGACTAAAGGGTGCCAATTTGGCCTTTTTGGTGTAATGACATAGGACCTTGGAGACGTAGTATCTGAGAGTATGATAGTTCGACGGTTGAATGAGAGCGCAGGTATGTGCCTGACCCATTTGGCTGGGAACTATGTTCGCCTCCTATTATATGTGAATTGAATTTATGGTTCGAGAAAGAGATACTGAACCAACAATTATTTATACAGTGCGTGACCAGGACATGATAGCAGAGTATGTATACACCAGGAGGTCTCAGCCTAAGGGTGCAATATTGTTATGATTATATATATATATTGATTAATATATATACTGGTGAACTATTCTACTGTGTGTACTTAGTAGAAAAGAAAGATACAGATATTTAAATCTGACATGTGAATATTTTATTATTATAAAATGAGAAATTTTATAATTGACGTATGGTTAGGAAAAATGCTATCACATATTATATGGACAATATGAGTGAATATTACGAGCTACAATGTGTTGTAATATAATTAGGTTATACTAGATAGATGGGATAGTATAATCAGGAAGGGTTAGATATATACGTTAGGTGTGCACATTAGATGAGAGGTGAGTATCTCAAGTGAGAGTACGTGAACCTAACATGAATATAGTATTTGTAAATTTTGCATTTAAACACTTGCTAAATTTTTAAAATTGTTTTACTCAGGCTTTGACCTACTTTCTCCAAATCTCTATTCTTTTTATAAAACATTTGAGGTGCTCAGCCACAAGGACACCATGCTTAGCGGATTCTATCTTTTAGCGAGTTGCAGCTGTGGCGGAAGTTGCAGGTTATTGATATTAGACGCCTCAGTATTGATTCAGTTTTCTATTATGGACTTTCATTCTAGTCAGACATGTTGTCCATTTTATTCTATTGTACTTAGAGATTTCAGATTCCATTATGATGTAATAAACCGTGGTGTATAAATATTTTAGACTAAATTGTATGATTCAGACATAAGTATTATTCTGTCATTGTTCATTGTGCATTTGATACTTAAATGGTGGAATGTGATATTATCTGTCTTTTGGTTTTATGTTAATTTAAAAAAAAAATTAACATCAACTTTTTAAAAATTAGGTGGTTAGTAAATAAAAGTTTTCGACAGTGATGCTAAGAATGAACCAACTGGATATTCTATTTTAATTTAATAAAAGACTCATCACCCGGTATTTAATTAAGCGGGGTGTTACAATATATATATATATATATATATATATATATATATATATATATATATATATATATACACACAAAATGTATCCTGTAAGAACTCCTTATGGTGCAGATCCCGGTACATACTCTTTTTTTAAAATAGTAAAAAAATAATTTTTTTGATAAAACTTCATGGATATGATCTCCACGGTGAGAAGATCATCTCCAATTTTTTTCATCAAAAAAATCAATAAAAAAACCGTTGAGATGAGGTGATATGTCAAAAAATGGTATAAATATGCATTTTCGACCGTTGAAAGTTTGGGTCGGCGCCGATCACTTGATTGATTGAATTTTTTTATGAAACTTCATGGATATGATCTTCTCACTGTCGAGATCACATCCATGAAGTTTCATAAAAAAAATCGATCAAAAAGTGGGTGAGATGATCATCAAAATTTCAACTGTCGAAAATGCATATCTATACCATTTTTTTACATATCACCTCATCTCAATGGTTATTTTATTGAATTTTTTAATGAAAAAAATTGGAGATGATCTTCTCACAGCGGAGATTATATCTATGAAGTTTTATAAAATTTTTTATTTTTTTACTATTTTAAAAAAATAGTATGTACCGGGATCTGCACCATAAGGAGTCCTTATATATATATATATATATATATATGTATATATTTATGTATGTATAAATATGAATGTGCTGAAGATTTAAATTCAAAAGCAAAGCTATTGATTATAAAAAATAGTTGAGGGGTTAAAGGTAATATATTGTTTGTTAAAAAAAAGGGTATTTTCGAATTTATACCAAAAAGTGGTTAGAGTTAATGGTCAACTATGTTGACCGAACGATTTTCATCCAAAATGGGTGCCAAACGTGCATAAACAAAAATAGTGGGTATCAAACTGTAAATTGGACAAACTAGACGATATCAAATGCCAAATAACGTAAGTTTTAAAACAAAATTTAATAATATTTATGAAGGGTAATTATAGAGTGACCTTATTTGAACAAGATTGCCCTTGATTGCAGAGGCCATCGATCGATAACTTGTATTTTGAAGTAGTGGGATTCGATCGAAAGTACTTTTCAAACAAGAAACCCTCGATCGAAGACTGTTTCGAATGAGGGTCCACTAACTGCAAAGAATAATCATCGACCAAAGTTTTTATTGATCGAGAGTCCGTCAATCAAAAGCTCTCATTCGAACGAGGGCTTCTTAGTTGAAACGAGGACGTTTGTCTTGAAAAACATGTTTAATTAGATCTCTTTCACTGCTAAACTATTTAAACACCTTTAGATGCGAATTTCAATTTGTGAGGCGCAATTTTTTCAGAACCCTAAATTGAATTTGCTAGAGTCCTTCTATTTTTAAGACCTTATCAACTCTTTGCGACTAAAGTAGACTTTAGGTATACGAATACATTGAGATTTTCTACATTGAAGAGGATATTACGTTGGATTACGTGTGGGATGATCTCTTCCCAATCGAGATCGGTGAATATCGAGGCCTTGGAGGTTGTGTAGCTATTTTTCCAGACAATATCGCCTATCACTAGTACTCGCAATGACAAAGGAGTAAAGCACAAGGGAGAGACATCATGACTTTGTATCGTTGTTATATATTTAAGTCGTGTCTGAGTCCTTATTAAGTCCTATATTCATACATTCAGTACTAATGAACTTTAAGTGGGTAGGGTGAAATAATAGTTTTTTTCGCGAGGGTTTTCACTCTAAATCTTAGCATGCTTTGTGTGATTGTTTTTATTTGCTTCCAATATTAATCACCAACTGCATGAATTTTGGACTAAATTTATTTATTCAGAAAATTAAAAGTTAATTTAAATTTAAAATTAATTTTTAATTTTCTTAACGTATTAATTAATTAATTAGTTTTGGACCTTTAGAACAAACATATCTTTCTCAAAAACACATTTTATATAAATCGCATGAAATTACGAACTCTTATCCGTGAAATCTTTAAATGTAACTCATTTCAACACCTCAACTTTCCTCCATCTACAATGATAATTGAATCACGAAATTCCACCATATCGAGAATATATCCAATTTCTCAAGCATCGTAATGCACTGAATAACTTATCTAATACAGCTAATGAACCTCTAAATCTTATCTAAGACATATCATTCAAATGTTGTGTGCCGTAAAAGTGATATTTAGGCTAGTGCTTTGGTAAAGCAATTCTCATGTACAACTTTACAATTCACACACGATCACTTGAATCATAAGAATTTCTCAAAATAATATATGGGCTATAGAAATTGCCAATAGAATATCTGAAAAAACCTTTATGGATCTCAAGTGTTGAACCTTACCACTAATGCATCCTAAAATATGATAGTTACATTTTCAGATTGGATCAATAAACTTAGGCCCAGTTTGGTTACGCAAATTGTTTGATTATGTAAATTGGTTCATTGTGAATTAGTGAATTGTAAATGAGTGAATCTGAAATGAGTTAAATTCAATTTTACACGATGTTTGGTAATTTGAAATTGATATTAAAGGTTCTATGAAAAAAAGGTAAAAATATATATATATATATAGAGAGAGGGGAGGGAAAATAGCGAGGGGGAGAGGGAGAGGGAGATGGGACATGCACTTTATGTGACTCCTATTTCTAATGGATTCATTTCACCTTTTTTGTGAAATGATTAAATTTTAGATTTTGCACATGAGCTAAAATTGAGTAATTAATGAATCATTTCATTAATGAAATCAAATATAATTAATTGATTAATTTGTAAATTGATCAATTTATTAATGATTCAATTTACGATTTCGAGACAATCAAACGGGGCCTTATCTTATGGTTTAGTTTGCAATTTCAAAAAGTAATATTTTGAAATCAAATTTACCCAAACTTCTGGATTAAAAAAAAAAAAAAGCTTTTGGTGGAAGTCAAACCATTAACCTCTATGTATTGCCGGAGAACCTAATTTTAGTGAGACACCCGGGACTCAGGTAACTTTAGTGTGGAGAAAACAAAGAAGCCCCCAAGCCAAAACGAAGAAGAGATCTGTTGTAATGGTATGAAATTTGTTGTGTTGGTTTGGCATTTCCATTTGTTGATTTGTTTTTTGTAGCCTCACCTTACAATTGATTTTATATGGTTGATTTGATTTGTAAAGGGTGGATCAGCGAAACCGATCTCGAGTCCCGTCCCTGTGGCATGGTACCCAACCCTAGCAGTTTTCATGCTAGCCATTGGTCTTATTGTCTCCGCTTCCTTTTTCATGTAACTCATCTCAATCCAAATCACTTTCTTTTTTTCGCCAGATCTGATTCAACGTCCTAAATTTATTATAATGATCTATTTCTACATTTGCTATATAGATCATGCTTTAGAAATAATTACCTTTAGGCTTAGAACGTTTTTTTTTACCTCGAAACTATGTGGACATACACAGAATCGTAAGTAGTTGTGGATCTTGGACAAACTAGTAGGCAAATTTCCCCTCAAAATAGCTGAACTTACGCATTACCTTTTTTTTTAACTGAATCCAATGAATCTGACCATGGTTCAAAGTCTCGATATCGGTACCGAAATCGAACATCCGATTTTCAACTCGATCGCGGTATCGGGCGATACGCAAAGATACGCTATTTAGAGAGCGCAAAAAATTCCGGAAAAAATATAGAAAATTTCAAAAAAATAAGATTAACAATGTGGATTAATGAGATACATTCAAACCCATCATTCAATATGCATTGCATTGTAGAATTGGTGATACTGAAGCGCGTCAGAGTTGTAAGATTCAATATTGCATAGTAAACCAGTAATAATATTGAAAAACAATTTAATGGCACATAAAGCTTGAAAAAAAATTTACATAGAAGATAAATATAAATGATTACAATGTTTTTTCATTTTCATCTTCTATTTAGTTGCGGTATCCATCATACGGATTTTTTCTTTCAGTTATGTAAGGAAAGAAATATGAACCATATTGTTGCTCAGATAGTTGGAATGACTGGCTAGATGATCCATAATTTGGAAATTGTAATTAACTCTATCGTAACATTTGCCTCTTTTTAAAAAAAAAAAAATAACATTTGCATAACTCGTTTTTTTTAAGAAGCGCAGTTAATTTTTTTAAAAACACTCAAAAATGCCGCAGGCGCGGACCTTTAAAAATAAGAGAATATTGGTCAAATGGTAATTTATAATTGGTAATTGATCCATACTTGGACAAAAATAAAAATAAGAGAATATTGGTAATTGATCCATGTTTTTAAAAAAAAAAAGAGATTTGAATATTTTTTTATAAAAAAATAACATTTCTTAGAAAAAATGTTTTTTAGGAGAGTCAATTTTTTAAAAGATTTTTTGTACCATTTCTTTTAAAAAAAATAATATTTTTGTAACATTTTAAAAAAATAACATTTTTTTAACAATTTTTAAAAACATACGCACGCATAGCGCACACACGCACAACAATTTCTAACCTAATTCAACCTAATTAAACAAACAAAAAAAAAACACACGCACGCACAACACTTAAACTGAAAAAACACACACGCACAACACTTGAACCCCAAAACACAAACGACCCATATCTAAACCTAATTAAAAACACCAGCCGTTCCAACAAAGGAGGATGAGAAAGAAACTACGAAGAAATTTGATCGGCTGAACCTGATAATGCGCGAGTTTCTCTTCCCCGGTGTTGAAAAACGCTTCTTTTTCTCGTGAGTTTCTTTTACTGTTATTTGTTTTTTACTTCATCTCTCTTGTTTTTACATCAACTTGGCTGGCTCGGTCCGTATCGTCCGATATTTCAGATGTTTAACTCGTACCGACCGATTTATCGGCGAGTTAGGGCGATTTATGATTTTTTTTGTAACGTGACTCGGTTTCGTATCGTTGGCTGCCGATCCCGAGTTAACTAGGCCGATTCCAAATCAACTCGGTCGAGTCTTTGAACCATGAATCTGGCGAAGTCTGAAATCTGAATCTGAAAAATATGTACATTTTATGTTTGAATGCACATATAAATGAATGTATATATTGATTCAGACTTTAGAGTTAGTTTGCGTTTGTTTTTTCATCTGCTGAAATCAAAATCTGAAAAATATGTTTATTTTTATATCCGAATCAGATTTCAGATTCAGACTTAAGATATTCATTTACCTCTTAATTATTTAGAGACAAAAATAGCCGTTGACCTCTTATTCATTTGTCCGAATGGTTCAGATTCAGATTTAAGAGGTAAAAACAATCAACACCTTAATTTTACATCTTAATCATTAAGAGGCAAATATAGTCATTAATCATTTTAAAACAAACATTATTTGGTACACCTCTCAAGTCTAAATGGTTCAGATTTAAGCTTAAAGGGCCCAAAACAAACAACATTTAAATATTTTGTCATATTGCTCACTTTACGTGAAAATTTGGATAGCTGGTATGTTGGAAATTTTCATTTTTTGTGAACCTGAATAGATTGATCTCGTTGTATAACGTCAATTTTGGTCTCTCAATTTGGTTTATGTGATATGCAGTATCACGATTCCTTTCCACGTACATTGACCATGGTGTAGAAAAGCAATTTTAGTGTGCATTAGTTGGACTAATGGTCAATAATGTTTAAAAATTGATGTGTCTTTTTTTTTTTCTTTCTTTCTAGAATATAGCTTGTACTTTGTATCAATAGCCACCATCTCAGCACAATTGATAATCACAAACATATAAACGATCGGGAGTCACGACACTACCCACAAATGTTGACATTCGACAACACGATCTATCGAGCTCGAAAGTCATATTCATCTCAAGACCTCCACACCATTGAAAGTCCTCAATGATATTCTCCATCACGAAAAACCAATTTATCACTCTTAATGATAGTTTGTAAACCAACCTATCAAATCTCAAATA
Organism: Sambucus nigra; assembly: GCA_949130495.1. NCBI lineage: Eukaryota > Viridiplantae > Streptophyta > Magnoliopsida > Dipsacales > Adoxaceae > Sambucus > Sambucus nigra. The sequence continues at coordinate 402,201,311 of OX422211.1, forward strand.
GAGACTTGATGTAGTAATTCATGGCAGTCAGAAGATTCATATGATAGTTAATTTTTAATATATGGGATCCAGAGGGTTTTGACTTGTAAGCTTGACGGAAAGGTTTGTATGGCTCTCATAAGCCAACAACCTTAATATGAAAGCACCATTAATCACACTACCCAATCTATATAGATAATCACCAAAATCCATTCTTTAACTTGACATGCTCTTGACAAAATGAAGTTAAATAGTACTATTGTACTATGGTCTTAGCACATGAACCACTGACCATATAAGCTAACTAACAACATATTATCAACCCACGTTTACTACCACCCATTCCTCATTGATGTGTGTTTATTTTATAAAATGATCCCACGTAGTACTATCTCACAACCAAGGGCTAAGATCTCCCAAATGACCACCACTATGTAAGGCCACTTTCCTTATTATCATACCTGCCTCGTAGTCCTTAGAAAAAAATGACATCAACATACTTTTTAAGGATCCCCACATCTCACCAACACTCCTTTTGTTGTTTCATAAACACCTCGAACCTTTAGCCACAAGTGACAAAACCCCTCTTAGTCATCAGTCATGACCACCATTGCATATCAACTAGTAATGACTATTACATAACACTCTCATACGGTCCTTTACTCTCATATTGTCATCGTTTGTCATTTATTCACTCTCTCGTCTAGCCTTTCTTCTTCCCTCACTTGTTATGATCTCCCCTGAACGGAATGAGTTACACCTTCTCGAAGGACATTGTTTATAATAATCCCCTGCCACCTATGAATGAAGCACCAATTCGATACGTGATACGGGATACAAGACTCGGGATACGCAATACTCTATTTTTTCAAAACCTAGGATACGACACGCTAGGATACGTATAATATATATATATATATATATATATATATATATATATATATATATATATATATATATATATTAATGCAATAAAATATAATTTGTTTAATAGAATACGTAAATATAACATACTTAACTTGAAATTTAATAAATTGTTGATCATAATATGAAAGATAAAGTGGTGGATGCTAAAAGATGGGGATATAGATTAATGAACATTTAGATTGTCTTAGATAAAATAATATTGAATGTTATAAGTGCTTACACACTCTAAGGAGCTTTAGATGAAAATGTAAAGAAATTATTTTGGAAATTAGTAGATTAAATATTACAACAAATTCCTACGCATGAAAACATATTTTTAGGAGGTGACTTACATGGAGACTTAGGAGTAGAACGGGACAGTTATCCAAGGATACACGGAGGTTGTGGTTTTGGTGAGAGAAATGAAGGAGGGGAAACTATCTTAGAATTTGCTAAGACCTACGATCTAGCGATAGCAAACACATTTAAAAAAAAAGGGAAGAACATTTAATAACATTTAAAAGCGGCGAGAATAAAACTCAAATAGATTATTGCTTACTTTGAAGAAGAGACTTGAACACATGAAAAGACTGGAAGGTTATACCAGGTGAAAGTTTAACAAATCAACATCGCCTATTAATAATAGATTTAGCCATTGAAGGATTTAAGTACCGAAAAGAGAAAATAGCTTATACTCAGTCATGACAGCTTATTCGACCTCGTTGTTTGTGTGTACGACGTTGTTTGTGGCCGCAGTTCTATCGTGCATGATTCTGACTCTCTCAAGGATTCCAAGGAACCTTCGGAGTATAATATGGATCTCCTTTTCCTCTTTTGTGATTTTTTCTCCATATTTGAGGAGGGCGGTTTGATTTGGAGCTCAAGACATCCTTCCCATCTTTGGGGGAGAACAAGTTCGGTTTTTTAGTAGAGATTTCTTTGTATATTTGCTGAGAACGGTTAGGTGACGTACACTCACTTTAGGAGGTGGATTCGTATTATAATGACGATGATGCGAATGCGATTGTTTTTTGGGTAGTCGGTCGGCGATCGATTCATTGTTGCTAGTTTATGTGACCGGTTAGGGATATGGGGAACCGATTGTGATGAATTTAAGTCCCGTTTCGATGAGATACTTCGGCTTTCAGAGTTAATTTGTTTGTTATGCGTGCTTCTGTTCTCTCCGAGGTGTTATGGTGTTGATTTTCCTCGTGGCGAAGTTCAGGGCCGAGTTCTTTCTCATTTTCCTTTATTGGGCTTTATGGTTACTTCCCATTGCTTTTTTGCTATTCGATACGGCGGTTCGTTTACGAGGACGACTTCCCTCTTAAGTGGGGAAGTCCACTAGTGGAGGTCTTGCTCCGTCTCAGGTTAGGACAAGTCTTTTCAAGTAGGGGTGAGTGATATGTTTGGGAGACTGGGGATTTAATTATTTTTATTTACTTATTTTATTTTCGTGTCTTGTTCGATTATTTCTCTTTTATTTAGTTTACATTAGGTAGAAGAATCAGAATATGTTAGGTTTAGGATGTAATATTCTCTTAGAATATTCTAGTGTGCCCATCTTTAGTCATTTTCCCTTTTACAGTCGGTGTGTAGTTTAGTTTAATCGCTCCCCGCTCAGTGTTGTGAAAGGCAGGCTCCTCTGCCTAGCTCGCCTAGGCTTGAGGCTTGGGAGAAATGCCCCGCCTATGCCTTATTTTTGGTAAAAGGCTTAAGATACATTTTTTTTGGGGAAAAAAAAATGCTTTAGTGAAACGATATCATCTTTTAAAGACTTTCTTTTACAAACCGGATCAATATCTCGTCCAAAACAATCAAAAGACAAACAGTATCTCAAACTTCTCTACCTCTCGTCCAAAGAAAAGCTTAACATAATCGACAGACTTCCGACAAAAAGTCTAATTGTTTCATTTGAAAGGCGAAAAATACATATCTTATATTGAATCATTTTGTATTGATTATTTGTTATAGGTTATAGGATGATTATTGAATTATGAAAAATACATTTTGTATATAGCTTATTAATTGTTGAAAAATACATTTTATATATTGATTATGGTGCACACATATGAGAAAGATGGCTACCAAACAAACGGATATATTTTCAAAATTCAAGGTATGCATTATTTTATTATATTATATTATTAGCCTTGCAATAATAAAATAATAAAAAAGGGAAAACGCCTTTTTACGCGTAGGCTTTCGCTTAGGCGCGCGTAGGCTTTTGAGGTTTGAAGCTTCACCTGTACGCCTTGACCAAGCCTCGCGCCTTGTAGAACCCTGTCCCCGCTACACATAACGTAAAGTGTAAAACGTGTGCTTAGCAACATCTTGATAAAATAGAGAAAAAAATGCGGTAGTTCCCATTTTTTCTTCTTATTGTTGTGTAGTTTAGTTTAATCTCTCCTCGCTACACATCACGTACAGTGCAAAACGCGTGCTTAGCAACATCTGATAAAAGAGATGAAAAAATTAAGCAATAAAATGCGATAGTTCCCATTTTTTTTCTTCTTACTGATCTTTTGTGACACCCTGTCTAATTAAATACCGGGTAGCTACTCCTTTATTAAATTAACACAAAATATCAAGTTGGTTCAGTTTTAGCATCACTGTCGAAAAACATTTAATTAATTTCTAGCCACCTAATATTTAAAAAGAGGGATGTCAAATTTTATTAATTAAGTTATCAAATAACCAAGAATTAAATCATTAACCATCAATCGCATAAACAATCTCATATGAATAACCAACGAAATAAAATCAACTAAGTCTGGAGTAAGCACTCCAATAATAATAATGCCACAGTAAATAAAGTCCCAATACAAGAGTCTGAATAAATAAACCAATAACCGAAATAATAATAGTCTGTAACTACAACTTCTAAATAAGAGTGGGCGACATGCCGTAACTGATACAAAAGACTCTGAAGGAACCAAGGATAAATATGAAGGCGTCTAATACCAAGATCTTGTAGCTTCCACAGCAACTACATCTCGTCATCAGAATGGAACTCCTATGCTTGGCGTCCCTGTGGCTGGGCACCTAAAATGTTTTTACAAAACAAAATAGATTTGGAGGAAATCGGGTCAGAGCCCGAGGTGAAAACAGTTTAAAAGTTTAGCAAGTGTTTAAATTACAATTAAACAACACATATTATAAACACGTTAGTTGCGTACTCTCACATGAGTTTCTCACCTCTCAACTAATGTGCACGCCTAACGTATGCCCTTAACCCATCCTAGTTATGTCGCTAACTAACTAGTCTGTACCACTTCCTCTTTCGCATTCTACCATAGGATGTCAACTCTTAATATCCAGATAAGTTATATTCATAATCCATATTCGCATTCATTAAATTACTTATCTCAAGTGTTAATTAAATTCTCATTCTTAACCCTTTCAAATATCTTAGTTATTCACATTTACTAAGAAACAATGAACCAGTCACAAGTACATAAGTATAACACTCTCAGTACATAAATACATATATGGCACCCCTAGGCTAAGTTGCGGTGCTCGCATACTCTGCTATCGAATCCCGGTACATCACGTACATAAGGACTACGAGTTCCGAATCTCTCAAGAACCGTTTCAATAAGCAAAATCACACATATTGGATGCGAACATAGTTCACATACCCATGGGTCATGCACATACCTACGCTCCCATGGTCAGTTGACTTATCAACTCACAAATAAGTCATTCACAGTCCTATGTCCTTAAGGTACCAGTCTAAATCCCCCCGAAGGCACACAAGGATAAGAGGGTCCTTAAAAAAAAACTAACCTCCCGTGATATCAAGTATGGTAGGTATGTCATACACATAAGAAATCCATTCACTAGGCATTCACACAACCTTAGTAATCATATTTCAATATAGATATTCACATTATATCTAGTAAGTCTCGTACGTAGTAAGATTATCCCGAACATCATACGTAATTATATATTTAACTTGATAACTCTCTCGTCATATCAATTTGAGTACTTAAACCTATCTCAAAAGGTTACTAGGTCTCCTATTAGTTTCTAATGTTATCTCAGTAACTTAAAGTCCCTCCGTTACTGTTCTTATCCTTTCATCATCATTAATTTTCATTATAGTTTCAATTCGAACGATTTCTAATCGTACCTCACTCGGTAGACTCTCGTAAGCAATAGCATTCAATTCCATAAGGTAAACTATTTTTCCCGGCATCAACTAAGACCCTAACCTTAATTAAGTCCCACAATATCAATTTAAACATCCTAAGAATCATCATCGACCTTGGGATTTATATTAAGCTTTAAGGGTAAAACAATTGCCAAAAATCAGGAGGGGTTGATCGATCGAAGAAAAGGGGTCGATCGATCGATCGACATTCTTGAGTCGATCGATCGACCAAGCAGGTATCAGCCCAGATTTCTCCTAAACAGTTACGGGTTTCATCCTTTTTACACCTCTAATTCTTCATTACAATGTCCCAAACTCCCAAGAAAGTTTACTAAACATCCTATTAACATATTAGTATCATCTTCAACGTATTAGAATCATTAAATCATCATGAATCATCAGTTTCTTAAATCAAAACACCCATTTCTCCATAAAAACCCTATTTCTCCTATTTCTTTCAAGATCTTCATAACTCAACATAAATTCCCAATTTTCTACGCATGGATCATGGTTTCATAACTAGTTTATGCCCAGAAGCTTCATCTACATGAATCCTACCCATATTCAATATTTAAATTCTCCAATTTCACAATTAATTCACTTATTTACGATAAATCATAAATCTAAATTATCATGTAAACTATATGCTTTGAATCTTTGCAAGATAAATCACTTGCCTGAAAATTACAGATTCTGATCCGTTGATGATGGTAGGGTGTTCCTCCCTCTCTTTCCGGTCACAAATCTGGCGATGGTGGTGGTGTGTGGTGGTTATGGCCATGGAAACCTTGAAACTTCTCCTCTCTTCCTCTCTAACTGCCATGATGCTTTTTGGTTGTGAAAACCCTAAGGGACTCGAGGGTTGGCTGATAAATATTTCCTAATTTTCGTGGGTCAATATTCACCAAAAATAGGAATGACTAAAATACCCTCCCCGGTTGCCGGTTAGGCCTAAAAATGTCCCGAGACCCAAACTAAACCCCCGGCTAGTGTTTTCTAACTATCTCGACCCTTCCGGACACGTTGGCGCACTCAAAATGCTCATATGGATAACATAAAAATAAAATACTTTTAAATCCATTAAATTGGGCCCTGACACGACTGACACGCGCGTCCCAACTTAATTACCGAAACTGCCGTATTTTTAACTCTCGACAATTCTAATAAATTCAATAATCAGATATTACTATAATCACTCAGTAATATTCAACATTATCATCATATTTAAACGCTAACTCTCGTCTCGCTAGTTATTTAAATCCGAATTAATTTCCAATTAATTATCCCAAATTAATTTAATTAATCCACAATTAATTTAATTAATCCACAATTAAAAGCAATTACTTATAATTAATCTCATAATTAAAAGCCATAAAAATACGGGGTATTACATCTTTTTACTTGTAACCTTTTTTGCTTGTTCTTTTTTTCACTTCTAAACTGCTTTGCTTGAACTCTGCTTGTAATGTATATGTGGCTATGAGTAACTCGCGAATTACTTGGCCTTAGCTCGTAATACGTTACTGGCGCTTGACACATGTTCTTAGTGTAACCTGGTAAACACAATGCAAAATAGGCAACAAGTGCCATGTTTCCAAATGTCTTTGTTATCATCTATCCTTTTTCTTTTGTCATGTCTTTTAATATGTTTCTAGCATTGGAAACACATCTCTTAATTGTTTGCAACCTTACCGCTTCTTCTCTTGAATACAATGAAATCCTTCTCTCCTTTTTATGCCATTTCTCAAAAGTTGTCCATTGGCAATCCTGTTAACCCGGACAACATTTTGAATTAATCCAGTTCTTGGGCAACCTGAGTGTTGTCATTTACATCCCTAGTATGAGTGAAGGAAAAATAGAAAGGCTACAAAGTTCTGGAGATTCTACTGAATCAGAATTATATTTATCTCTTGGCCGTTGGAGAAATTGGGAGGAACTCTCAGAATAGCGATAAATGTGTAGGTGTCGAAATTTTGTCAAGGATAGGTGTCTTGTCGTCCAATAAAAGGTGGGAACACCAACAGTGGGTAGTGCTGTGTACAAATTTTGGAATCACTTATTGGACATGGCTCAAATTATTGGACACATGATTCAATTGGACACTAATAGATCTTGGGCTCAATGCATCGAAGGGCTTCATTATCTTGTAGTAAATCCATATATAGAGTACCTAAAGGCTATAGTCTCATGGAATATAACAATCCCGTATCGAACATCTTCAAGGGTTTTGTTACCAAAACAAACCACTTCCCTCCAAGGTTTTAAAAGGCGAAACGAGGCGCGCCTCGAGGCGCCGCCTCGAGGCGAGGCGAAAGGAATGAGGCATGAGGCTTACGCCTCTAGGGTAGCTGACTGAGGCTTACGCCTTTGTTGTGAGAGGCGTAAGCCTTGAGGCGGATGAGGCGGAACCACTTTTTTCTCTGCTCTATTTATATACAGCAGAACCACTTTTTTTTTTTGTTTTCTCTGCTCTATTTATATATATAGATATGTTCTCTGCTCTTTTTTTTGTGTATGTATATATATTCTGTTCTGCTGTATATATATATATAGATAGATAGATATATTCTGTTGTATATATGTACCTATATATATGTTGCTGCTGTATATTATAGATAGATATATTCTGCTGTATATATGTATCTATATATATGTTGCTGCTGTATATTATTTATTGATATATATATATATATATATATATATTCTGCTATATATATATATATACATATATATATTCTGCTGCTGTATATATATATATATTATGCTGTATATATATATATTTATGTTGCTGCTGTATATATATATACTAGGGTGTACCCATGCCGAAGGCATGGTGATAAATTTTCTCCCGAGTATTTGTGATTATAGCACACTCTTACCTGCTCCCAAGTATTTATGGTTATAAAACACTCATGGATGGTATTATTCATTCTACACCTGGGTTCACTTAGATATGAACCTACCAATCAAACATTTGATGTAAACATTATATACTACAAACTCATATATAAACTTGGTTCCAAGCGTGGGTTCAATTTTTGTAACTGGGTATAGGGATAAAACTAAGGATTTGTAAACACGAAAATCATCAAAACTTTAAAACAACTGGGTTCATTTTTTTGACTGGGTTCGAAGCGTGTTTTTTTTAAGTGAGTTCAGTTTTTGGTGATCGATTCAAAGTGCAAAGTGCAAAGCTGTATAATAAACACTTTTAGTTTGAATAGTTCATGCGTATCAATAATCTGTTACCCTTTGATGGCCAACTTTTTTTTAAGTCTGTTCAGTTTTATATGTTCTGAAAGGTTCAATATATACACAATTATTGCTAACATAATGATCTGTTACATGTGTTCAAAAGTGTTACATATATATGTTTCTGGAATGGTTCAAAAACATTAATATAATCTTTGGTTTTAAATGAGTCAGTGCGTCAGTAAGGATGTTGTTCAAAACCCAGGTATATAGTGGTACACTCTAATTTTACACTTAAAAACTATTAACAATACCACCCAAACCTCAAAAAAAGATATGACTTGAAGACGAAAAGGTCATAAGAAATCCACAACAGGTAAAAAGGTATAAAAAAATCGAAGTCATTTTATAACTCCACCAAAATCGATGTTATTTTACAAAAACACTCACTTATAACTCCACCTTCTCCAAGACCTCTATAGTCCTCCATTTCATAGTCATTTCTACTCATTTCATCCCCAAGGATGGATCTCTTCCTCACATAGTGTATACAAAATAAGAAACATTATTCAAAAACTGCCAAAGAAAATTAAAAGTAAGTTGAGATCCAACTCTACCAATATAAACTGCAGCTCAGCAAATAGATCAATATCAATCGTACACTAAACTTTCCAACACTTCACATGGAGCAAGTTGAACTGCAACTCTGCAAATATGTTTTTCTTACTGATATTGCAACAATAATATTAAGTCATTGCCTAAGATAAATGTTAATATTAATAATGGATAAATAAAAGGAAAGGAAAACTACCATTGTTTATGTTCTATTGAACATTTAATGAATTATTGTTTACCTAAAGTAATTTAAAATCATATGCATACAACGATGCAATGCATAAAATTTATACTCAATCCATTCATCGACTAAATGAAACAACTCTATGTTGAGTACATATCAAATAAGGAGAATAACTATTTACTCAAACTTGGCACTATTTACGCAAATATAATCTCAAATGATGAACTTTCACATGACACTTTCATCAATGGCGTAATATAAAAGAGAAAATGATTTCAAACATCAAATAATCAACAGAACAGCAAACAGCAGGTATGCATTAGTCTAGCAAACAGCAAACAACAAACAACAAAGGTTCTCGGGCAGAAATATTTATTCTTTCGAGCAGAAATATCATACAACTAATATAGAAAATGGGTATATACAGAACGTGTCAAAATGTAGAACTACCAGAAGATTCTCGCACGGGGAAATAAGGTTTCATCAATCGGACCTTCCGAAATTAATCATATGAAGCTCTCCCTAAGGCCCACAGTTAACACCGTTGAACTGAAGAACTGTAGCGAGCTGAATCGGGTTTAATTGAGTTAACTGATCTGTTATCAAAACTTCGGGTTTGGATTCGGAGGTGTAGTAAACCATGAGCAAGAATAAACCCATAGCGATTCATTAACCCAACACCTACTTCCAATCAGTTATCAAACAGAGGAATCCACAAAAGCAACTTATAAACCTGGCATAGAGATCGGGAGGACTAATGTTTAAGACCAAAACTATAAATGTTGGGGATAATTAGGATATACATTATCATAAGAGAGGTGAATATTACTGCCATTAAATGAATGTACTGTTGAGGATAATGAATTCATCAACAAAACTATTTCTTAGTTCATATTCAAATAAAAAATAGGAAAGAACAAAATGAAATTAAGCATCATATTAAACTATTTTTTGTGAATACTCACATGCACATTTTATCAAACAACAGAGGATCAACGAAGAAATATCAATTTTTGAATTCCATCAGTTGGGCTTCTCTATTGATACTCATCATTCGAAGTAAGAGGAGGTTGATATCCTGTAACATACACGTAACATACACTGTCTGCAACCTTAAAGACTCAAATTAGTATATTTTAGGTATCGGACATAATACACACTCAAGTTACTCAATAACCGTTAAATAAGAGACAGATAGAGAGAATAACTTATGCCATTTCACATCTCAAATGTCCCAGATTTATTTGAAAGAAAGTACACAAATGCCCCTTGTTGATTGAAAAAATTAACAATAGTTAGTTAGTAGAGTTGCCAATGTGGTAAAAACGACCCAAAATTACCTAAAAACTAAAACATCAAACCAAACACCACCACCGGTGACTCGCTGGTGATGTTGGTGGTTGGGACGGAATGTGGAGTGTCTCAACAGAGCTAAAAAAAATGACCTAAAAACTAAAACATCAAACCAAGCACCCCATGGCCTTTGTCGAAATGTGGAGTGTCTCACCGAAGCTAAAAAAATAAAAGGTAAGAAAACAAATTACAAAAGGAAAAAGTAGTTGGAACTCACCCAAAGCATTAAAAAGGGACGATGATGTGGTTGATGGAACACACAAACAGGGGCAAAAGAAAGACTGCCCCGCTTCTACCATTGAACCAAATCAAGGGTGTTTGGGGTTCGATTTCTCTCAAATGAAAGTAGCATGCAAAAACTAATATGAAAAAGACGAAGGATCGTGTGTGGATTTTGAAGGCAGATTTAAAGGCGATGATGGTGAAGAGACGATCTAAGGGTTTTGGTGGCAAGCGAGTGAGAGAGAGGAAGATAAAATGGGTGAGACGATCTAAGGGTTTAGATGGAGGAAGGAGTGACCGATATTTGGTTTTTGTTTTTGAGAGAGAGAAATCATTTCAGAGAGTAAAGTGGGTGGGTATCAAAACTGACTGTGATAGTCTTTATCAGTCTCGAGACATGGGAGTGGTTCAACCTGACACCTCTCGCATTAAATTAGAATATTTTTCATTGATATCCTCGTATCTGAGCCAAGTGGTACCATTTTAACCCATTTCGATCAGGGCACATTTAATGTATACACTGTAGTAGTACTGCAAAAGAGATTGGAGTAAGATGTAATCTCAACCGTTAGTTGGTTATGACCAAAACACACCAGATTTAATCTCAGCCACCAGTTGACAATGATCAAATCCACCAACTTTTAATCTCAGCCGTTAGTTGGGGGAGACAAAAAACCCCTCCTCCTTTATTATATAGATATCTACCTTTGCTGCTGTATATATATATATATATATATACCTTTGTTGCTGTATATATGTGTATATATATATGTGTGTGTGTGTGTGTGTGTATGTATATATGTATATATATGGCTTTTGTGGAAAAAAGTTGAGGCTTACGCCTCGTCGCACAGAGGCAAAACGCCTCAACTATGCCTCGCGCCTTTTAAAACCTTGCTTCCCTCAACTGAAGAGATGCCCTGAGATGCTATTGCTGCCACTTTCTGATTTTCAACTCAACTCAACTCTAGTCGTCTGTATTTTGGCCGACCCGGTTAAGCTTTTACCAAGTTAAACTTATTTAAGATCCTTTCGTGCCAAGATTGACACCAATATCAGATTTAGAAAGGATCTTGTCGAAGTTTTTGGAGTCTATTAAAATTAAGTAGACTCCCCCGAACCTCTAAAACCATATGATGCAATATAAACTCTTAATTGAATATACTTTTTTAATTAGATAAGAAAAATGGGTGGATAGAAAAAAGGAAAAAACTAAAAATAATATGAGAACCCAAAACTCTGTTCTTGACTTTTACCAAATGGTTTCATGACTTGAGAAAATTCTAATTCTGTAGAACAGGCGATGCCTTTTTAAGTATCCTACACATTGAACGTGTATGTGTTCTTTTTATGTGCTTGATGTAGAATAGGATTTTAATGTTTTGTTTTGTTAATTAGTAGTATTAATTGTAATAAAGGGAGTTTAGTCCTGTTAGTAGGTATTAGAACAAGTGAATGATATTTTATTCTTATGATGCTTTCCTAGTTAGAGTAGGATTACTACTTGTATAAATAGGTAATGCTCGAATAGAAATCTTATTATGCTTTGGCTTGTTTATACAATTTTCAGATTTGTGCTCGTTTTTTTCTCTCTTCTTTGGACCCAATTGGCAGTGTTTGCATCAAATTGGTATCAGAGTGAGAATAGTTTTAGTTCCTTGGTGTGCGTGTGTGTATCCTCGCATTGCATCGCCATTAATGGCACCTAAGAAGAGAATCCAGAACACCAAATTTGAAGAACGTTTAACAACCCTAAGTAGCGGGCCTGATAGACTTGGATAATAATTGTTGGTCTTAGGTTCGAAACTCCCCAACGGTTACGTGATAGTAAGCTGGGCGTGCGTTAGGGTGGTTCTGGCACAACCTCCTCCCTGTTTAGCTCGCATGTGAGAGTTCAAACGGCTCGTTCGTGTGGAGGTTCAAGGTCATAAAAAAAATGATGGCTGAAATCAAAGGACAATGGGCTGAAATGAGGGACCAACATACCATGATTTTATCAAAATTGGAGGTTTTACTTCAACTCAACCCCATTACTTCTCCCATACAGACCCTAACCCCGATCTTGCACCCGAATTCTAATGTTCAAAATGACCAGATAAACCAAATCTTTAACTGTCCAAACCAACAAAACCTCTGAAAAATGAAAAAATCGGGAATTTGTTGTGAAAAAAAGAAAAGAAAAGAGTGAAATTCCCAAAATCAAAGCCCTGTCAAATCCCAATGCAAAAACGAAGAGAGCGAAGAGAAATAAAAAGATAATGGATGAGAGAGGAGTTTGAATTACCAAATGTGAATCCCCTTTGGCAGACTCCCATTCTTTGGGATGAGTTCCCTAGAGTGGTGTTCAATCCTGGAGGTGAGAAGAACAAAGGAAAAGGGGGGAAGAGAAACAAATTGGAGGTGTCGATTTCCATCTGTACTGTTGACCTTCGACAGAGCCTGTAGAACAACAAGAATGTATGACAAGCTTCCTTGACAGGAATTGGGTGCATCCAGGGCATCTTAGGATTGTTAACTCACCGACAGCCAAAATGAACCTTTTATTTTAAAACTCATTTGGGCTTGTCTAAGGCTGGGGCCAAATTTGGGTAGATGCAGTTAGTGCAGAAGCATAATTGAGGATAGGCTATTGGTATGTGTTGACCTTAGGGCTGTGTTTCGGCCGGATCGGATCGGAAAATGCCTTTTCGGAAAAAATTCCGATTTTTTCGGAAATAAAATAACTATTCCGATTTCCGATCCAATTTTTTCTGAAAATTAAAAAAATTTCCAAATTCAAAAAATCGGCAAAAATCAGAAATTCACAATATATATTAAAAATCCAAAATTTTTGAAAATTCCAAAATTTCAAAAAAATAAATTATGGATTTTCGATTACTCGAAATTCTCATTTTAAAGAAACAAAGAAAATGACTTGACTCAACATGTAAATACATGAGGATTTAGCCCATTTTTTCACTTGTATAGAAGTTAGGAGGATACTCTCCTTTTATAGAGCATATTTTGGAGCCCTCTCCCTCTCCCACTCCCACTCCCAATCGATGTTCAGAAAATCGGAAAAGAAATCGGAAAAATCGAAAATCGGAAACAATTCGGAAAAATCGGATCGGAAAAATCGGAAAAATCGGATCGGAAAAATCGGAAAATAGGAAATTCAGAATTATTTTCGATTTCCGATCCGATTTGTTTCGGAAAAATTGAAAATCGGAAAACTAAAATTTCATTCCAAATTCGGAAAAATCGGATCGGAAATCGGAAAAATCGGAAAGTTCGGAAAAAAATACAACCCTAGTTGACCTACAATATTTCAGCCTTCCCACAATTTTTAAATGCTATTATTTTTTGGAGATAAAATTTTTGGGCCTTTAGATTTTGACAATTATTTTTTTGGGACCTTAAGCTATAGTTGGTCTCGGGCTCGAGACATTGGAGAAGCCTCTCATATATGAGGGTAAGGCTAGTCGACCTCTGGCTCTCTCGGATCTTGCAGATAAACGGGAGCTGGGTATGACCTTGTTATTATTTTTGGGACCTCAAAAATTTTCCTTCTCGACTGCATAATTTGTGAATTTCTCTCCAACGTTGAAGTTCGAGTACGAACATCTTGTAAGGAGGGGATTATAATGTAGAATAGGGTTTTAATGTTTTGCTTTGTTAATTTTTAGTATTAATTGTAATAAAGGGGGTTTAGTCCTATTATTAGATATTAGAATAAGTGAAAAGTATTTTAGTCTTTGATGCTTTCCTAACTAGAGTAGATTTATTGCTTTCCTAGCTAGAGTAGATTTATTAACAAGTATAAATAGTATAAATAGGTAATGATGTAATAAAAGTCTCACTATTCTTTGGCTTGTTAATACAACCTTTTAGATTTGTGCTTTTCTTTTTCCCCCTCTTTTATGGATCCAATTGGTGGTGTTTGCATCAAATGATACTAAATGATGGGCCAAGCGCTTACCATTAAATAAAAAGCTAATTTACAACTTTATTCCCATATACACGAGGCGAGTTTTGCCCCATGCAACCCAAGCCCAACCAGCCTTGGCCCATTTAGGTTAGAATATGCTGCTGAATCAATTTTCCCACCTAACCCATGACCTCGCTTTGATACCAATTGATGCAAAAACCACCAATTGGATCCAAAGAATGAGAAATCAAGCACAAATCTAAAAATCGTATTATCAACCAAAGAAACACATTTTTCATTACATCATCACTTATTTATACTAGCAGGTTCCTTCCTACTTTAACTAGGAAACTATCAAAAGGCTAAAATATCCGTCACTTATTCTAATATCTACTAGTTGGACTAAACCCCCTTTACTACAATCAATACTAATAATTAACAAAACAAAACATTAAAACCCTATTCTACATCAATGTTCATCCTTAGAATTGGTTTGTAATATTATTGGCTTATGCCATTTTCATTTTAAAGAGGTTATCATTGGCATCCATGTATTAAATTATATGCAAGCTATAGGTTTTCTTATGTAATAATTTTTTGTAACTTGATTTTGCACTAGTTATCTCTATTTTATTATTTTATTTTATCAGAATGAATCGACTATTGTTAGAAAAGAGCAGTACAGAATAAGTAGAACAGCAGTCCACGGAACAGAAGAAATATAGTTGTTCTATGAAGTAGAAAGTAAGAAATCTGGTTTATGTATTTGGATCATATCATAAGCATTCACCCTTTTATGGGCACCAACCATGCGAAGATGTAAACTTTGAAGGAATTCCTGTTTTTATAGTGCTGAAAAGAATGGGGGTAGATTGAGGAATCACATGATTGTCAAAGAAATATCCTGGAGAAAAGACTCCAGATGATTTCCAACACAAACCCTTTTAATCAGCACATATTTTATCAAACCTTTCTATCTAGCCAAGGGGAGAATAATTTCCTTAACTACTTTAGTATTGGCATTTTTTCTAAAATTGAAATCCCAGGAGGTTCAAGATCAAGGTACAAACTAGAGCATGAGAATAGCATAACGGATTCTTTAACAAGAGAAGGTAATTTCCTTTTGTCAATCCAGCAATCTCTCTCAATTAGTGAAAATGAAGGGCCATAAGAAGCACTCTATCCTATAGAAGCTCGCCTACTGAAGCAAAACACGTAATAGACTTAACTGTTAACTAAAAAAATGAAACGAGTAAGAGAGATTGAAAACCTGTCATGATACCACATCTCTAATATTATTGTTGATTTTGAATTTGATATTCACATATTGGATTTATTCAAGACAATTTGGATATTTTTTTTATAGTTTTGTTGAATAGTTGATAATTGGAATGGTAAATTGAGTTCTGGTATCTCGACTTAAATTCTTGCATATATTTTATGATATTTTTCTTCTCATATTTTATGATCAAAGTATGTTCTTATGTCTCTTCTAGCTCTGCATAACTAGTGATTTATACTCAACTCAACTCAACAAAGCCTTTTCCCAATTATTTGGGGTCGGCTACATGAATCTTATTTTTCCATTCCATTCTGTCTAGTGCAAGTGATTTATACTATATCTCAAATTTAGATCACAGTTCCACTATTATTATTATCACAAATATGCAATAAAATTTGCATCTTTTGTACAATGTGCCCCTTGCTTCCCCCAGGATCACACACCTAGGCTCTTAGGGAGACGTTGGCGACTTGCACCTTAAATTCTTCCATTTTAAAATGTAAATATAAATGAATTTTGCAGTTTGGGTTATTAAATTTTGGTACTTACACACACACATTTATAAATAATAATTAAAATAAATCACGTTTATCAAATGAAATTTGCATTGCAGCTATGAAGCGACATCCTCTAGGAAAAATCGCAGTCTTGCTAAGGAGCTCACAACAGGGGCGGTGGCATCTGTCTTTTTGGTATCTCAGCAGTTTTTCATGCCTATTTGTCATTGAATATTAATTTTCTTTTTGATGATCAAGTCTTTGGCTGATTCTGGCAATTGATTTTTATGGTGCAGGGTTTTGGATCCTTGTTCTTGCTCCTTGCTTCTGGTGTTTACGTTTAGTTTTTTTTTTATATTGAGGTTTCAGTTAAATTTTATGTTGAATTCAAATGAAAGAGGGAAATTTTCACATCATTAGTTGGAACATATGGTGGATAATATGAGTACGAAGCTTATTAATCTTGGCATATTTCTGGTAGTGGCATATGAAAGATGATGGATTGTGAGAATAACTTGTAAGCTGAACAGCAAGACCCTCTAAACTATTACGGGCTTAGGGCTTGATTTGGGCAGGCCGGATTTTGGGTTTTTTTGTCAAAAAAGTTTGAATTAGTGTTTTTTTCTCGTCTATACATCATGAAGAAAACATACACGCTAAAATCTTATTGATATTACATAAACTAAAATATATAATTATGAAATGTATTAAATTAAAAAAGAGAAATAAGAGTGAAAACTTGCAAAGATTAATTAAATTATATATATATATAGTATTATTTGATCACTAACAAAGTTCTATTGTGGCTTTAGCATTTAATAGATCAAACGCCAACTATAAGAAAAAAAGTATTAAATGAAATAAAATAGTGAAGCCTAAATAAAAATCGTAACATAAATATAATTTGTTATATAAATTATTTAGCTATTTATTTATATATTCATAGTTCGAGTTTCGGGTTTAATTCGGGCTTGACAATGTTTGACTCAAGCTCTGCTCGAAATTTATTAGGGTTTAAAATTTTGGCTTAGGCTTGGTTTGGCTTTGTGAGTGCAAAATTATCACAATAAAACAATCCCAGAAAGCAAATAAAAAGCAGAAAGTAAATGATCACACACACCACCAAATATACGTGGTTCGATAACTTGTTTACGTTCATGTAGAGGTTACTGTTTTATTAAGCTTTTCTCAAGCAATCGAAATTACAACCCCTTTGCCTCGGGGTGGGGGTTTATATTTGTAGTCTTCACAAATAAGTGGTTCAATTGTACAAATAATTCATCTAGCTTGTAGATAGCTCGTAAGGTGTTCCTAAATATCTCTTCGAGATTGTTGTTAACCAATTTGAACTTATCATTATTTATTTAAGCACATGTTAAATACACGGCTAAAAATATATCATTTAGATTGGGTCGGACAGTTTTTGTTTCGTGTTGGGTTGGTTGGCAGCACGAGTGGGCCTAATGAATGAATTAGTTCTCACAATTGCTCCTAAAATCTTTGGGCTGAGATGTTGGGCCAATAGATTTTAAGTCCACGATCTGAACTGTTAAAAATCGACATGGCATATTTATGAATTGTTGAGGGTACACTCGTCCGAGTAGAATTGGAGGCGACTGCCACGACGGACTTGTAATGACCTCGAAAAGATGGGGGCAAGCTAGTCCATGCATCAATCTGAAGCGCCCAAAATTTCCTTGGAAACTGTTTCTCATCATTTCGCACAAGGTTCAAACAGAGTTCAGTTGCAGATAAGTCGTCATTTTACATTCTAACTCTTCTTCTTCGCAAACTTTGCTCAGAGCTTTCCTTTTTGTTCTCCATATTTCCAGAGCTTCTTCGTACCACTTCTTTCTTGTAAGCCTTTCTCTTTGCTTCCTTCATCGATTTCATTTGTATTCTTTGTTGTCTGAAACTTTTTCTCCAATGGCCGCTTTTAATGGCAAAACTGTTGAGAAGTTTAGAGAAACGTTTTCCATTCCTGAGTGGGTGGAGATCGACTGTGCCCCATGCCTAAAGACATCCGGGATATGGATGAAGGGCACTGAATTCACACTCTTCTTGTGGTTCAGGGGGTTTAACTTTACCCCCAAATCGTTTATTTAAAAAAAAAATCAATTACTTCGAGGTCGTCCTCCCAGCACAGTGTGCCCCTAACACTTGGAAAATAGTGAAGGGGGTGAATCGAATTAATGAACTTTATGGGACCAACTTGGGGGTCCCAAAAATCATGTATTGCTACGTCTGGTCGCACACAATTGATGGTGCTCTGTACCTGAAGGCGAGGAAAGCTAATAGGATTCTAGTTGTGAACCTTCCTGATTCCTACAAAGGGTATTTGGGAACAAGGTTTCATTGCCAAGAATTGACAACATCCTTCCATACAGACGACGCCAATTGTGAATGCATAATTATCACAATAAAACAATCCCAGAAAGTAAATAAAAAGCAAAAAGTAAATGATCACACACAACACCAAATATACGTGGTTCGAAAACTTGCCAACGTCCCGGAGAGATCACTGTTATATTAAGCTTCTCTCAAGTAATCAAAATTACATCCCATTTGCCTCGGGGTAGGGGATTTATATTTATAATCTTCACAAATAAGTGGTTGAATTGTTCAAGTAATTCATCAAACTTGTAGATAGCTTGTAAAGTGTCTTTGAATATCTCTCCGAGATTGTTGGTAACCGATTTAAACTTATTATCATGCATTTAAGCACATGTTAAATACACGGCTAAAAATTTGTCATTTAAATTGAGTCAGGCAGACCTTGCTTTGTGGTAGGCTGGTCAGCTGCACGAGTGGGCCTAATGAATATATTAGTTTTCACATGCTCAAACTCAAATAAAGTTGGACCCAAAATTAGTGGACCAAACGAGCGAATTTCGAATCTGTCCATCTCAATTTACAGGTTACTTATTTATTGTATAAATTTTATAGTAGGCAATTAGCCTTTTTATTATTCTATAGGTATGGTAGAACGGCATTGTAGTAGATGAGGCTTGCAACTTGATTGGATGATTTGGGATAAAAAGAAAAGGAAAATGTAGAGAGGGACGATTCTCAAATTATCAAATGCTGTAATAAATTAAGGAAATTGTTAGAGAAAAATGTTAGAGAGATCTTTTTTTATTACCCTTTTTGTTATTCCGACTTTAAAATATTATACCTTATTTTGTTTGTACTTATATAGATTCCATCAAGACATAAAAGACAAAACAAATTATAACATTTTAATGCTAAGAATAACAAAAAAACAGAGGTAACAAAAATGACCCTCTTCGTAATATTGTAGCCATCATTTATAAACACGTGTGGGATATTGACTTGAGATGGGTGGGTAGGGCTTACAACAAAAGGGCCCACTCGCTTGCTACAACTAGGCATGGCAGGTGGCCCAGTGGCGTCTTCTGGTGATTTTAGAGAGTGATATTTCTTGGATGGCCTCATAAATGATGAGGCTTGGGTCGTATTCATTTCTCTTTAATTGAGGATTAACTTGGAAATCGATTCTTATATGAATTTGGAATATAACACCTCAATTCGATGGAAGTTTGCAGCCTTGCAAACGACTGCTATGGACCTAATAGGAATTGTACAAAGTACGAACACGACCCTACTTACATTTGCATTGTCACAATTTTTTTAATCTCGGTAACATTTTATTTTTTCATAAGAAGGTATTATATTACTAAGTAACTTTTTATTGTAATAATTAATTTTATGAAAGAATTGTAAAAACATTCATAAATTTATATAAATCAACAGCAAAAGAAATATGGAAGCTAGGTATAAATAAGCTTTACATGAGGGAGCATGTAAAATGTTTTAATATAAGAAATGTCATATTTCGGATTAAAATTCTTTCGGCAATATTGTTGGAGTAATACTATACGCATAAAAATGAGATACAAAAATGCGAGACAATTAATGTGTCACACCTGCAGTAGTCCGTGTCTGCGCTTGTGCAACACGTCAATTATATCTCGTTTTTGTGTCCGTATCATTAAAACTATGCACAAAGACCAAGTCATATAAATTCAGTCCACCTTAGGATGAGGTGAGGCGACCGCCCCAGTTCAGATTTGATTTTTTTTTTAGAGTTAGTCCAGTCGTTTGTGTACAGAGCCAACGCCTCTCTTCGATAATCTGAATTCTCCCTCTCCCACTGCCCAACTCCAAGCACAGTTCCATTTTTCCAGATCTATAAAACCTTACTTTTATATATATATTTTTAATTTTATTTTCCACTAGGGTGTTTTTAGGTGTTGAATATTAATTCATCGAGCTGTTTCTATTCCATCACGTGTGCTTGGATTGAACCTTAATGGTGTCAGGTAAGTTAACTCATTTTCGTACTTCATATTAAGCAAAATTCAATTGTCATCACTACTAAAATTTGGATATTGTGAGTATTTACTAAGCATTGTTTATTTCTTGAAATTAATTAGGTATTGTTAATAATGATTGAGAGTAGTTGTTTGGCCATTATAGAACTATAATTTGTATAAAACTTGAAATAAACAAAAAAAAATCGTCTCAGGGGCTCCCTCCCCCGAACTCCCAGCACCACTCGAAACTTTCGCCCCCCTTAACCAAAAACTCTAGTCTGCCATTGGATTCAGTCTTGTACTAGGGCCTACAACAGCTCGCGTCTCCACTACCTAGTCAATCACATCTCTACTGCCTACTCAGCTCGATAGCATCACACAACCACTACCTTTAGCCCTGTGTTTCGACGTTAACGAGTAGGCTTCGAAAGCTGTTAATGTAAACAAGCATTAACGAGCCTAATCGTGTCTAGATTAATTCTCAAACATGAACCGCGTGTTGATCTAATATTAAACCAAACCCGATAAATATAAATCCGTTAACTTAATATTGTGTCCGATCGTATTGTATTATGGCATGTCAGATTTTGACATGTCTAAATCTTGATAAAAAAAACTCACTATTAAAAGGTAATGCTTTGACTAATGATACTTAGGTAGTTAGAATATATATATATATATATATATATATATATACAGAAAAGTTTCCTGTAAGGACTCTTTATGGTATAGACCTTAATACATACCATTTTTTTTTATAATAGTAAAAAAATGATTTTTTTGATAAAACTTCATGGATATAATGTTCACGGTTAGAAGATCATCTCCAAAACCGTTGAGATGAGGTGATATGTAAAAAAAATGGTATAAATATTCTGTAATACCCCGTATTTTTATGATATTTATTTATGGGATTAATTGAATTAGATGTGAATTAATTTGGGAATTAATCCGGATTGAAATACTAGCGAGATGCGAGTTGGTATTTGATTTTTATGAGTATATATGACTATATATGAATGTTGAATTATGAAATTTGTCGTGAGATTGATATACGACAATTTGGGAAATTTTGTTGAGACGCGTGTGACAGTCGCGTCAGGAATATAATTAGTTTAATTAAAAAGTGATTTTTATTTCTATTAACCGTATGGTCGTTTTGAGTGCGCCAACGCGTCCGAAAGGGTCGAAATAGTCAGAAAACACCAGCCGGGGGTTTAGTTTGGGTCCCGGGGCATTTTTAGGTCATACCGGCAACGTATAAGGGTAATTTGGTAATTTTGGATTTTTGGGAATTAAAACCCACGAAAATTAGGAATTAAAATCTGACTTGGTAATTACCCACTAAACCCACTAACTACACCTTATGACCTTATGGGCTACGGGGGTTATTAGAATTAGTTCCAAAAGTCCTAAGGCAAACTCTAGCCACCATTGTCACCTTGGAGAAGAAGAGCTTGTAGAGAGAGGAGAATTCTGCAGAGAGAGAGAGAGAAACTCATCAATTCGTCATCAAATTCAGAGATACACATAAGGCAAGTGGTTTAATTTCGTTTATTACAAAGAATGTTTCTTCCATGCGTAGGAAATTGACAAAATTTGTATTGTTCTTGGGAGTTTGATAAAAACCCATTAATTGGAATTAGAACTTTATATTTTGATGAAAGGATTGCATGTAGAATTGTGTTAGGAGGATTATTCTCATGGAAATACACCTTGTTCATAACAAAAACGGATTTAATTATACCCATTGGTGACTTTAAAATTTTAGGGTTCATGTTCATATGATTTGGGGATAAATGAAGGGATTTGATGATTCAATGATGTTTAGGAAGATTTGGCCCTATATAATTGTTTAATTATGACCTATGACTGTTTGGTATGGGTTAGAAACCTTAAAATAATGTTGGGACGAATTGTATATGAGATTAGAGATGAAGAAAGTTGGAAAAACGAGAAAATGAAGTTCTGGGCTCGAAACTGGCCTCTCGTTAGAAGACCTACCCAGGTCGTTCGAACGAGCTCGTTCGAACGAGCTTCTAACGAGCTTCTAACGAGTTGACAGTTTGACTTCTAACGAGAGGGATGTTCGTTCGATGACTTTCGTTCGAATGAGATCTCGTTAGAAGGCCCATTTCGTTCGAACGAACTCTCGTTCGAACAGCCTCGTTCGAACGAGACTTCTAACGAGCTGACAGTTTAGGCTTTTTGGCCTATTTTGACTTCGCGTGTCCCGTAACCTTATTTAATTGTAAAGATAACACTCCCTTGATGATAAATTATTATGGTGGGGACATTTGGGATATATAGAGGAGTAAAACCTAGAGGTGTGATTTGAACCAAATGGAAATTATGGATTAAGACGTGAGTGTCTATTACGACGCGAGAACAATTGACGGCTTAAATACTTATATTAACCGGGAATATGTAATTGTGTAACATTATAAGTCGGTACGAGAATGAGAAGTGTACCACAAATAAATATGGTAATAGCTAAGATGTGTGCATGCTTAGTATATATGATTTGATGTGTATGACATACCTACCATACTTGCTATCACGGGAGGTTTACGTTCGCTTAGGGCCCTCTAATCCTTGTGTTGCCCGGATTTAGATTTGGTACCTCGAGAACATAGGTCAGAGAAGGACTTATTGGGATGTTAATAAGTCTGCTGATCGTGGGAGCGTAGGTATGTGCGTGACCCATGTGATGTGACTGTGTTCGCCTCCATTGTTTGTGATTTGCTATTATCTGAGAACGATTCCTGAGAGATTCAGAATGCGTGATCCTTATGTACGTGATGTACCGGGATGGATAGCAGAGTATGTGTGCACCGCAGCTTAGTCTCGGGTGCTTGTATTGTATATTTATGACGTGAATAATATACACTTAAATAATGGGAACTTTCATGTTGGTATTGTGAATATAATTATGGTAATGTTTTGAGAAAACATAACGGGTTAACCGATAGTGAATTGTATTGCTAATAATTAAGAATCTGAGTTAAGTATAGCCCGCTATTATATTGATAACACTAGAATGTATAATGGGAATTGAGTAGTAAAGGGTAGAACTTATTACGGTTTGGATAGTTATGTATGTCACTTAGATGGGTACGGTACGTTAGGGGTGCACAATTAGTCGAGAGGTGAGTACTTCATGTGAGTGCACGTCCTAACATGTATTTTGCATTCATTGTTTTAATGTTATTAAAACACTTGCTATTTTTAAAATGATTTCCACTTTCGGGCTTTGACCCATTTGCTTTCAAACCTATTTTTGTAAAAACCATTTTAGGTGCCCAACCACAAGGACACCATGCCTAGGATCCTCATTCAGGTGACGAGCTGTAGCTGTTTGTGGAAGTTACAGGGCCTTGCTAGTAGACGCTTCATCTATCTTGACTCTATATTCAGATTTCATCAATTGTAGGGCATGTCGCCCGTTCCTTTTAGAGACATTTCATTTATTTCAGTTATTCAGACTTCTGGCATGTAATTAATTCAGGATTCAGACTTATGTTATTATTTCAGTTGTGGGATTGTTGTGAGGAGTTTTCCTCCGGACCTATTATTATTTTGGTTGGTTATTCTATTGCTTCGTTAGGGTGAATGGTTGTTATTCGTTCATTATCCTCTTATTGCATGTTAATCAGAGTTAACTTAAAATTTGGCAACTCACTTTTTAAATACTAGGTGGTTAGTAATCATTAAAATATTTTCGATAGTGATGCTATTAACTGGACCAACTTGGAATTTTGTATTAATTTAATAAAGGAGTAGCTACCCGGTATTTAATTAGTCGGGGTGTCACAGGTGGTATCAGAGCATCAGGTTCTAGTGTCCTTTAGGATCTGTACGGCTTATTATGTTTCCGCGGAGCTTTCTTTGATGTAGAGCCCTATATTTTAGGACTGTTGTATTCTTTTGTGTATGCTACGTTCTTCAGCTATTTCAAGTTTATAACTGCGAACTTATAAACTTTATTCTTATTTCAGATGCCTCCACGACATGCACAATGGGTTCCTAGGGATGCAACGCCAGAACCACAGCCCGCACCAGTTCAGGGCACGATGAATGCCGCCGAGGTTGCAGCCATTGTGGCCCAGGCGGTAAATGCCGCACTAGCCGTAGTTCAGCAGGCACCACCTCAGGCGCCAGTAGCCGCGCCAGTTCAGGCACCTGCATTCCCGTCTGCTTGGGAACGTGTACGTGATGCTTTTCAGAAAGCACACCCACCGGAGTTCGCAGGTAGCTCCGATGTTGTGGTTTCGAGTCAGTGGAGGAAGGACATTCAGCGGCACCTAAGAATGTATGAGTGCACAGATGTCCAGAAGCAGATACTAGCTACCTTTAAGCTAGTGGGGTCTGCACTGCAGTGGTGGGAGTCTATTACCACCGTGGAGGAGAGAGATACTCTCACTATACAGGAGTTTTGGGTGCGGTTTGACCGCAAGTACTTTCCGTCAGCTGTTCACACGGAAATGAGGAGGAAGTTGATGAATCTCAGACAGGAGGGTAAAACTGTGGCCGAGTATGAGGCCGATTTCATAAATCTGTTGAATATTGTTCCGGATGAGATACCGACAGAAAAGAAGAAGATACAAAAATTTACAGACGGGTTGACTTGGAGGATCCGTCAGCATTTGTTGGGGAATCTATCGTTGGCCACTTACTCTGATGTGGTTAACGTCGCACTGCTACACTGCCAGGATCATCGCTTTCATATGGCTGAAGGCAAGAGGTCAGGAGAGTCCAGCCATCAGGCCAGGACTGGGGGAAATGGTGCCAGTGGGGCACATTCTGTTCAGGGGCAGAGGCAGGGTGATCAGGGTTCCCAGCAGGGGGATCATAAGAGGTTCAGATCGGGGAACTTCAGGCACGGACAAGGAGGTTTCCGGCAGGGCCATCAGGGTCCGAACGGCCATCAGAACCAGCAGGGTCAGAATGGTCAACAGCAGTTTCAGCAGGGCCAGCAGGGCCAGGGGAGGAACGGTAACGGCCACCAGGGCCGGGGGCAGCAGGGACAGAGAGGGGGGAACTTCCCGGGGAAGTGTTACGTTTGTGGCAAGACTGGCCATAAACGCCAGGACTGTCCTGATAGAGGCAGGGCCCCGCTGCAGCAGCAGGGTGCTCGACAGGAGCCGCAGAGACCCGTGTTTCCCGCCGCCCTCCCGGCGCCACCACAGATGGCAGCATTGCCACCCATTCCAGCGGTCCCAGTTCAGCAGGGGCAGCTGCAGTATGGGAGAGTATACCAGCTTCAGCAGGCAGCAGCTCCACAGGCCCCACCCGCGATTGAGGGTATGTTTCCTATCCATGGCACTATGGGTCGGGTTTTGTTTGATACGGGGGCAATGCACTGTTTTATAGCTACACATTTTGCGAAAGCCTTAGGGTTGTTAGCCACAGCAGAGAGCACAGTGACGTGTGTAGACTCACCATTGGGGAGTGGGTCACTTATTTTCTTTATATGCCGGGGAGTGGGGGTAGAGATTGGTAGTTTGGTATTACCTGCAGACATGTTGGTATTAGATATGCATGTGCACGATGTGATTATCGGTATGGATTGCCTCGCAGATTATAGAGCCATGATTGATTGCTTCGGTGGGAGCATTGTCTTTGCCATTCCGGGGCAAGAGATGTTCGTAGTGGCGATGCCTCGCCCAGAGGGAGGCTCGACCGCTCATTTGTATTACATAGAGGAGGATACCTCTAAGGAGGTTGTGATTCCTTTAGATTCGATCCCAGTTGTCAAGGAGTATTTCGATGTGTTTCAGGAGATACCAGGCCTACCCCCCAGTCGAGAGATAGACTTTGTCATAGACTTATTACCAGATACGAGACCTATAGCACGTGCACCAAACCGTATGGCTCCGGCAGAGATGCGAGAGCTACGGGATCAGATTGAGCAGTTGTTGGGTCAGGGGTTTATACGGAGGAGTACTTCGCCGTGGGGGCCCCCTGTGTTGTTTGTAAAGAAGAGGGATGGATCGTTGAGGTTGTGTGTGGATTACCGAGAGTTGAATAAGGTCACGATACGGAATAAATATCCGTTACCCCGAATCGATGACCTATTCGACCAGTTGAGGGGAGCTTCTTTCTTCTCGAAGATTGATTTGCGATTGGGATACCATCAGTTGCGTATCAGGGAGGAGAACGTCTCGAAGACTGCGTTCTTAACGAGATATGGTTCCTACGAGTTTCGAGTTATGCTTTTGGCTTGGCCAACACTCCAGCAGTGTTTACGGACTTGATGAATAGGGTGTTCAGAGAGTTCCTTGATCAGTTCGTCATTGTCTTCATTGATGATATTCTGGTTTACTCCCAGACAGAGGAGGATCACGCCGAGCATTTGAGACAGGTTTTGCAAACGCTACGTCAGAACGAGCTGTATGTAAAATATGAGAAGTGCGGGTTTTGGCTGAAGGAGGTTCAGTTTTTGGGGCATATTATTTCCGACCGGGGGATATCTGTTGATCCGGGGAAGGTATCCGCGGTGAGGGAGTGGGGACAGCCCACGACACCGACTGAGATCCGTAGTTTCTTGGGCCTAGTAGGATACTACAGGAGGTTCATTCGGGGATTTTCGAAGATAGCGGGTCCTTTGACACATCTGACTCGTAAGGGTGTGCCATTCATCTGGAGTGATGCTTGTCAGTTGGAATTTGATGAGTTGAAGGATAAGTTGACCTCAGCACCTGTGTTAGCATTGCCGAGACCGGGATTTGAGTATCTAGTCTACACCGATGCGTCCTTGCAAGGACTCGGAGGTGTATTGCAGCAGGAGAGTCAGGCCATAGCTTATGCTTCCCGTAAGCTAAAGCCTCACGAGAAGAATTACCCACTCATGATTTAGAGTTAGCGACAGTGGTATTTGCCCTACGGATTTGGAGACATTATCTTTTGGGGGAGAAGTTTCGATTGTTCACGGACCACAAGTCCCTACAGTACCTATTCACGCAGAAGGAGTTGAATATGCGGCAACGGAGGTGGCTTGAGTTCGTGAAGGATTATCAGTTCGATATCCAATACCACCCGGGGAAGGCTAACGTGGTAGCAGACGCGTTGAGCCGTAGGCCAGTAGATGAAGTGGCAGGGGTGTGGAAGGCAAAGTGGAAGGAGTTAGGACACCAGGATGCAGTGGCCCGATCATTCATGTTGGTGATGACTGTTACACCGCAGATTGTCACGAGAGTGGTAAAGGCACAAGCAGATGACTCGTTCTGTCAGGAGCAGATAGTTCGATTATTAACCGAGGGAGCCGAGTCCTATACCGTTAGCTCAGACGGGGGATTACGCTTCAATGGGAGGTTGGTAGTTCCGGAAGGGGAGGAATTGCGGCACGAGGTGATGGCAGAGTCGCACGGCTCACGGTTCGCGGTACATCCCAGAGGGGACAAAATGTACCAAGACACGAGACGACAGTATTGGTGGAGCGGGATGAAGAGAGATATTGCCGTGTTTGTTTCAAAATGCGCCACTTGTCAGCTAGTAAAAGTGGATCATCAGAGACCGACATGACTTCTACAGCCATTGGAGGTCCCGATGTGGATGTGAGAGAGCATATCCATGGATTTTATCACGGGGTTACCTACATCACAGAGAGGTCACGACTCCGTTTGGGTGATTGTGGACAGGTTAATCAAAGTCGCTCATTTTCTATCTGTAAGGACAGACTACAGTACGGGACAGTATGCCCAGCTCTTTATTGCAGAGATAGTAAGACTTCACGGTGTGCCCCTAAATATCGTGTCTGACCGAGACAAGATATTTGTTTCACGGTTTTGGGAAAGTTTTCAGGAGGCCATGGGCACGGAATTACGGTTGAGTACGTCTTATCATCCGCTAACCGATGGGCAAACCGAGCGTACAAACCAGATGTTGGAGGACATGCTATGTATGTGCATCATTGATTTTGGGGGTGGATGGGAGCAGTATCTTCCACTGGTGGAGTTTGCTTACAACAACTCCTACCAGTTCACCATTGGCATGGCTCCATTTGAGGCGTTGTACTATAGACCGTGTCGTTCCCCAGCATGTTGGTTGGAGGTGGGGGACAACAAACTACTTGGGCCGGAAGTGATTCAGGATACTTCGGCGAGGATATAATTGATTCGGAGTCGCATTCGGGTAGCTCAGGATCGGCAGAAGAGCTATGCTGATGCGAAGAGGTCCTTCAGGGAATTTGAAGTGGGGACCAGGTTTTGCTCAGAGTATCTCCTATGAAGGGGATTATGCGTTTCGGGAAGAAAGGGAAGTTGGCACCGAGATATGTGGGACCATTTCCTATTATTGAGCGGATTGGGACGGTTGCGTATAGACTTGGGTTACCGGAGCATTTACATCGGATTCACGATGTGTTTCATATTTCCTCGCTAAGGAAATATCTTAGAGACGATTTGGCTCATTCTCACATTTCTTTGGAGGACATCGATCTCCAGCCTGATAGCTCATACGAGGAGGGGCCGATTGTTATTTTGGACCGAAGTGAGCGGAAACTGCGGTCAAAGATAGTCCCGTTAGTGCGTGTTCAGTGGCGACATCATAATGTCGAGGAGTCCACATGGGAGCGCGAGGATGAGATGCACGAACGTTATCCAGAGTTGTTCTTACCAGGTATTTTCTAGTTCCGAATTTCGGGATGAAATTCTGTTATTAGGGGGGAAGTATGTAATACCCCGTATTTTTATGATATTTATTAATGGGATTAATTGAATTAGATGTGAATTAATTTGGGAATTAATCCGGATTAAAATACTAGCGAGATGCGAGTTGGTATTTGATTTTTATGAGTATATATGACTATATATGAATGTTGAATTATGAAATTTGTCGTGAGATTGATATACGACAATTTGAGAAATTTTGTTGAGACGCGTGTGACAGTCACGTCACGAATATAATTAGTTTAATTAAAAAGTGATTTTTATTTCTATTAACCGTATGGTCGTTTTGAGTGCGCCAACGCGTCCGGAAGGGTCGAAATAGTCAGAAAACACCAGCCGGGGGTTTAGTTTGGGTCCCGGGGTATTTTTAGGTCATACCGGCAACGTATAAGGGTAATTTGGTAATTTTGGATTTTTGGGAATTAAAACCCACGAAAATTAGGAATTAAAATCTGACTTGGTAATTACCCACTAAACCCACTAACTACACCTTATGGGCTACGGGGGTTATTAGAATTAGTTCCAAAAGTCCTAAGGCAAACCCTAGCCACCATTGTCACCTTGGAGAAGAAGAGCTTGTAGAGAGAGGAGAATTCTGCAGAGAGAGAGAGAGAAACTCATCAATTCGTCATCAAATTCAGAGATACACATAAGGCAAGTGGTTTAATTTCGTTTATTACAAAGAATGTTTCTTCCATGCGTAGGAAATTGACAAAATTTGTATTATTCTTGGGAGTTTGATAAAAACCCATTAATTGGAATTAGAACTTTATATTTTGATGAAAGGATTGCATGTAGAATTGTGTTAGGAGGATTATTCTCATGGAAATACACCTTGTTCATAACAAAAACGGATTTAATTATACCCATTGGTGACTTTAAAATTTTAGGGTTCATGTTCATATGATTTGGGGATAAATGAAGGGATTTGATGATTCAATGATGTTTAGGAAGATTTGGCCCTATATAATTGTTTAATTATGACCTATGATTGTTTGCTATGGATTAGAAACCTTAAAATAATGTTGGGACGAATTGTATATGAGATTAGAGATGAAGAAAGTTGGAAAAACGAGAAAAGGAAGTTCTGGGCTCGAAACTGGCCTCTCGTTAGAAGACCTACCCAGGTCATTCGAACGAGCTCGTTCGAACGAGCTTCTAACGAATTGACAATTTGACTTCTAACGAGAGGGATGTTCGTTCGATGACTTTCGTTCGAACGAGATCTCGTTAGAAGGCCCATTTCGTTCTAACGAACTCTCGTTCGAACAGCCTCGTTCGAACGAGACTTCTAACGAGCTGACAGTTTAGGCTTTTTGGCCTGTTTTGACTTCGCGTGTCCCGTAACCTTATTTAATTGTAGAGATAACACTCCCTTGATGATAAATTGTTATGGTGGGGACATTTGGGATATATAGAGGAGTAAAACCTAGAGGTGTGATTTGAACCAAATGGAAATTATGGATTAAGACGTGAGTGTCTATTACGACGCGAGAACAATTGACGGCTTAAATACTTATATTAACCGGGAATATGTAATTGTGTAACATTATAAGTCGGTATGAGAATGAGAAGTGTACCACAAATAAATATGGTAATAGCTAAGATGTGTGCATGCTTAGTATATATGATTTGATGTGTATGACATACCTACCATACTTGCTATCACGGGAGGTTTACGTTCGCTTAGGGCCCTCTAATCCTTGTGTTGCCCGGATTTAGATTTGGTACCTTGAGAACATAGGTCAGAGAAGGACTTATTGGGATGTTAATAAGTCTGCTGATCGTGGGAGCGTAGGTATGTGCGTGACCCATGTGATGTGACTGTGTTCGCCTCCATTGTTTGTGATTTGCTATTATCTGAGAACGATTCCTGAGAGATTCGGAATGCGTGATCCTTATGTACGTGATGTACCGGGATGGATAACAGAGTATGTGTGCACCGCAGCTTAGTCTCGGGTGCTTGTATTGTATATTTATGACGTGAATAATATACACTTAAATAATGGGAACTGTTGATGTAAAAAACTAGATTGCTCTAATTATTCAATCACAGATAAATAAATAAGACAAAGATTTTTAAAGTGGTTCGGCTAGGAATAAAGCCTACGTCCACTGTTATGTTATTGCTGAGTGTTTGCAGAATTCTTGATTACAAGTTCTCTCAAGAAATTCCGGTCCTCTTCAATGGGTTTGATACAAGGTATTTATAGCCTTGAGGTTGTACATGAAAGGTTCGATACATTAAATGATATACATGTGAAAGGGTAATACATTTAATGCAGCGTGTGCGTCAAGAATATAAGCATTCAATGAATATCTGAACTGTTGATTATCTGGCAATTAATGGTACGACCGAGGTGCAACTCGGACCGCCATAGCTGCTCGCTGATCAGGAGTTCCTCGGAGAACTGGAGTACCTCGGTGCTCTAGAGTACCTCGGTGCGCTGGAGTTCCTCGGTGTGCTAGAGTTCCTCGGTGTATCCTCGTTGCTCGGAAAGAAGCATGGTTGGTCGGGAAATGAACTTCCTCGCTGCTATCGTGCCACGTAGATTGACACGTGTCTTCGTATTATTCGTCCACATCAGCATATTAATTTTGGTATCAACAGAAGCCCCCAATGTTTCATATTTCGAACTTTGAGGAGTATGGAACATTCTTTCTCGGTATATGGCAATATTAAATGACTTTCCTGGGTTTCAGGAACATTGTGTTCAAATCTCCTTCTCATTTCGCAGCTTCCGCCTTTCTTTTGAATTTTTTATAAGCGCTTCGGTCTCCGTGCAGTTTTTGTCCTTTTAGCCGCCGGAAGTTCAGTAGTTTCTTTTTGGTAATCATTTCTTTCGCTGCTTCCCAATGCAAAGTATTTAAACTTCTTAGGTAACCATACCGTCTTCTACGTTTTCCAATTTTCCGCCTTCAAGCTTTCTATTCTCTCCTTCTCTCTTGTGCGTTCATCTTTTCCTTCGTTAGTTGTCAGCAGACCTCCTTTCTTCCTGTAAGATCTTTTTCCTTTCTTCTCTTTTATTCAGTATGGTTTATATTGTGGAGTCTGTTGAGAAATTTCGTTCTGATTTTTCCATTCCTTCATGGGTAACTCTAGAGGTTCTTTCTGAGCCTTTAGATTACTTCCGATTGCCTGAGGGACATTGGTTCCCCAGTCTTTTTATTGCTGAATGTGGTTTTTCCTTTCCACCAAATCCATTGTGTCTTGAGTTTTGTCAATATTTTGATCTTGTCCCTGCAAAAATAGCCCCCAATTCATGGAGAATAATTAATGGGGTACACAAATTAAATCTAACTCATGGGACTCGTATTGGGATCCCTGAGATTATGTATTGCTATAAGTGGGCCACTCTAGATAATATTTATTATTTAAAAACTAGGTTTCTGAATAGGGCTCTTGTAGTTAACCTCCCTGACTCAAATAGAGATTATTTTGAACATGGGTTGGTTATAAAAAATTGGCAATATGCCCCTTTAGCTGGAAATGAAGTATACAACGGTCCCAGATGTCCCCCATATGGCAATGGGATAGGTTTATTTTTCATTTTATTTTACTTATGAAATTATGCTTTCATCATGTTTGACAAAATGTATGACTGATATCTCAATATGTATTTATTTGCAGTTGATAGAAAAAGAAGAACTCCAAAAGAATCAGAGGTTAATATCAAGCATCTGAAACTTATCTGGGGTTTGCACAAGAATATTGCAGACGAACACATCAGGTCTGCCTCATATCTGCTACAGTATAAGAGTTACACAACCTCTTATACTGCTCGCCCTGTTGAACCAGCTTCAACTCCAGAAGGTTCATCTTCAGATTCTCATCTTCCTTTAAGTCAAAAGATGGGTAAGAAAAGAGCTCCTCCTGCTCTCTTTGATGATGTTACTTCTGTTACTGGGGCCAAGAAAAGTAAAACTGATGCCCCAGAGGGGACTAAAAAAGTGGATGCTGGGTCTTCTAAAGCTGCCGAGAAGCCCCCAGTGGTTCCGAGCAAGAAAACTGCTCCTGTAGATGTAATTACAATCTCTCCGACCAAGACCTCTTTGGTTGAAGGTTCTGATCGCCCGTTGAAGAGATTGAGGAAATCATCCTCAGTTACTCCGGCTAAAACTGCCTCCTCCCTACCTGCTGGTGGTACTGATGTTCCAAACATCACTCTTCCAAGTTCTGCAATGAGCTCGGTCGTACCCGAGGTCCATGGTATTGATGAAAGAATTCCTAGGGATATGCTGACATCCTTAGCTGCTCGTCACCTTGCTTCAGTAAATTTCTTATACTTCTGATTTTTCTTTCTTTCTCTGAAAGCTTGCGTTTTGTATTGACTTTGCTATTTTTCTCATCTTTCAGTTGGTGAACTGTTTTAATAATATTGTGAAGAAGGATGAAGCTATTAAAACTTCAAGTTCCTCGTCAGGCGTAGAGGATGCTCTGTTGGGTTTGACCCAGTCTTTAAAGGAATCTCGTCAACAGTATGTTGACGAAAAAGCTGTTTGGGAGAAGAAATTAGCTGTGGCTGAAGCTGAGAAGGTGAAAATGGCTGAAACCTCCAAGAATTTGGAGGAGAAAGTAAAAGGTTTAGAGGTTAAAAATCAGGAATATGATGGCCAGCTGAAAAAGGCAGAGGAAGAGTTATCTACCCTGCGAGATATCAAGGTCAAAAAAGAGGAATTGGATGTGAAGCTCTCCTCGGAGAAGTTGAGAAGAAAGGTCGCAATCAAGAAAAATTTCAGTGCTGGTTGGGAGAAAGGATGGGATAAAGGAATTGCTGCAATGACATCCCAAGTCCAATATGGGAAGTTGAAATACTTCCAAGAAGGCTGGGTAGCTGCTTTGCAAGAGTTGAAGGTCTAAGACGATTCTGAGCTATTCCAACAACACCTCCCTGGTCCTCCTCCAGCAATTGTGGAAGAAGAAGAAGATGAGCCTGTCTCAGATGAATCTTCTATGGCTACGGGTGACCCAGTCTCTGCTTCTCAACCCTCTGTCAACGAGGACATTTCTTCCATGCCTCCTCCTGCCGAGAAGATTCCTGCTGATCAAACCGTTGTTACCACCGAGCAACCGAGCTCCTCGTCCCAGCCTCCCGAGAAAGTCTTGGGGGACAAGGAAAAGGTGTGAAGTTGTTCGGTATCATTTCTATATTTCCTTACTTGTAATCGAACAATGTAACTTTTTGATGATCTAATAAAATACATCTCCGTTTCTCTTCTTTGTTGATACTCTGTCTGCTCTTATTTATTAACTCCTGCTTCCTCTTCTTTATTAGTTTTTGGCCAGAATGGAATTGATATCTGCTCCTGATACTGAATTGATGCGACAATGCAATGGCTATTATAAAGCTGGTCATACAGACCTAAGTGTATCAGAGATTGTTGACATCCTTGGTCACGATGCCTCAGAACAAGCAGTTGAGGCTTACCGGTATCTGAAGGATTTACTTGATAGATCTGTGGCCAATAATGTGGCATACTACGAATTGATCGAGGAACTTCATGGTTCCATAGAGGATCTTCAAAATCAACACAATGCATCATTGGCTTCATTGCACAAGGATTATGAAAATAGATACCAGCAGCTCTCTTCTGAAACAGGCCATAAGAAGATCATTGCTGGATATGATATTAGGGAAAGGACCCTAAAAGGTGAAGTTGAAGCTTGCAGGCAGATTGCCGAGATCCTAGAACAAGAAAATAATAATTTACAGAAAAAGTTGGCTCAATACGAATCTGCAGCGTCATCTTCCAATGCTCTAGTGCCCGTCACTGATGAGGGTTTCTCTTTCTTAGAGGTCGAAAATGCCAAATTAAGGCAAGAGCTGGATAATTTAAGAAAATCTGCTGTTTCTGGGACTGCTCGTGGACGAGGAGGAATTGGCGAGGAGCAAAGTTCTCCAGTTGCTTCTCGGAGCCGATCAAGAGTTCTTAGTCGCAACGTTGAAGAGGCTCGCACACAATCTACTCTGGAAACTCAAGCGTTCCAACTGAAGGCTAAGGATCGTGCTCTGTCTGAATTGTCCAAGAAAAACTTATCTTTAGAAGATCAACTGGCTGCGACAAAGTCTGCTCTTCATACTAAGGATCTTTTTGCCAAAAACCTTCTCGAACAGTTGGATAGATTAACCTTTCAATTTCACAAGCAGCCCAGGGAATTCTGGATGGCAGGATATAATGAAGCTCTTGTTCATCTGGATGCTCGTATTGAACATGCCAACAATGAAGGTTACAAGCAAGGATGGTTGAACGCACTGGGTGTGTTAAAATTGGAGCAAGGGCATTATTTATGGGATTATCATGCTCCATCATTATTAGACTTGCCTGTACCACCTTTCAAATTGGACATGGCATGGATCCCAGCTCGTTCCATTCCTCGTAGCTTGATTTCAAAGTACCTTGGTGATTACAGCCTTCATTCTCAGGTTGAATTGTCTCGTCCTGAGCATCTCTTGGATACACCTTCTGTGATGAACGTTAGAATGCTCAGGGATGTTAATTTCATTAATTCTCCTCTTTGCCTAGAGGATCCCCCTGCTGGCGAGGAGCCTGTTTCAAAAAATAAAGGAAAGAAACCAATAGAATAGGTTTTCAATGTAACAGTTAGTACATTTATGTAACTTGTAATTTATTCTAGATTTTTAATGAAAAGACTTTCATTTTCTGTTTGCCAATTTTGCTATTGTCTTGTGTTTATCAAACACCTTTATATTTGTGCATATGTATCTATGTATTTGTTAAAAAGATAACCATATCGTGCTGTTCATCAACCAACTTAATAATAAAAATTTACAAGTATCAAGGTTGATCAATCACTTAATAATAAAGTAATGAATATAAATTGTTCAAACTGTTTCCAACCAACCAAGGTGGATAAATAATGTTTGTCGACCAACTACAGTTGATGGGTTTTTATCCCCGACCAGCTATACTTGGTTCAATTTCGAATATAAAAATGTGTCCGACCAACTAAGGTCAATAATTTGTCCTCGTCGACCAAATACAGTTATTGGGTCTTTATCCCCGACCAACTATACTTGGTGTATTTTGGAATATTTTGTTCTTCAAAGAACTTTTTGTAATAATGTTATCTTTCGACCAACATAAGTTGTAATGTGAGAATATATTTTTATTTTACCAACCGTAGTTGATCATGCTGGTGTACACCTCCTAACCAAAGGAGTGGTAATGGTTCTTTCGAACTTTTTGGCTCCTTAGAGCTTTTGGCTCCTTAGAGCGCCTCCTAACCAAAGGAGTATTTTTTTGGCTCCTTAGAGCACTTTTTGGCTCCTTAGAGCACTTTTTAGCTCCTTAGAGCTTTTGGCTCCTTAGAGCGCCTCCTAACCAAAGGAGTATTTTTTGGCTCCTTAGAGCTTTTGGCTCCTTAGAGCACTTTTTGGCTCCTTAGAGCACTTTTTAGCTCCTTAGAGCTTTTGGCTCCTTAGAGCACTTTTTGTGCATAGTGTATTACACTAGTATTCCACGAAAAACTTTCAACCAGAAAGAAAATGGCGAAACATCCTCGCTTTATTCATAATGAAGGAAATGCTTTTACATTTTACATTACTGATAATACTTGCGTAAATGTTCAGCATTCCACGCATTCTTAAATTCTTCTCCCTCTAGAGTTGCTATTCTGTAAGTTCCTGGACGAACAACCTCTGTAACTCGGTAAGGTCCATGCCAGTTTGCTTCCAACTTATTTTGCTTCTGAATGACTTTCTTTAGCACATAATCCCCTTCTTTTAAATCACATTTCTTCACCCTTTTGTTGTAAAACAGAGCTGTACGTTGTTGGTAAGCAGCATTTCTAATGGCCGCCTCTTCTCTAACCTCCTCGAGCATATCCAAATCCAGTCTTCTCATTAAATCGCTGATCGGGGAGTTGAAATTCAGCACTCTATGAGTTGGGAGACCCAACTCGGCAGGTATCACAGCTTCACTTCCAAATGCCAACATATATGGTGATTCTCCAGTTGTTGTTCGGGGAGTTGTTCGGTAAGCCCATAGTACGGATTGGAGCTCATTAATCCAATTTGCTTTAGCTTCACTTAACCTCTTCTTCAAACCATTTAGTAATGTTCTGTTCGTCACTTCAGTCTGTCCATTGCTCTGGGGATGGCCTGGTGCTGAATGATACTTCAAAATGTTTGACTGATGACAATAAGCAGCAAATTCTTCATTATCGAATTGTGTTCCATGGTCTGTAATGAAAGCATGGGGGAGACCATATCGACAAATGATGTTTTTCCAAATAAACTGATATACTTTCTCGTACGTCATATCAATTAGTGGTTCAGCTTCCACCCACTTAGTAAAATAATCTACTGCCACGACGAGATACTTGAACCTTCCTCGGGTCGTCGGCAGTGGTCCAACCAGATCAACCCCCCACATGGCAAATGGCCAAGGTGAAGTTATGGGTGTCAACAATGCTTGTGGAGTTCTTCGGATGGAGGAAAAACGTTGGCACTTGTCACACTTCTTAGCATAGGCTATACAATCAGCCCTCATCGTCGGCCAGTAATATCCCTGTGTCATTACCCTTTGCAAAAGTGTCCGACCTGCTACATGAGCTCCACAAGATCCTTCATGAATTTCTTCAATCAATTATTTGACTTCTGATGGATGCACACATCTCTGCAAACCTGCCATAATTCCTCGTCTATACAAAACACCATTAGTTAACACATACCGAGAAACTTTATACTTCAATTTCTTGGCA
This sequence comes from Sambucus nigra, assembly GCA_949130495.1. NCBI lineage: Eukaryota > Viridiplantae > Streptophyta > Magnoliopsida > Dipsacales > Adoxaceae > Sambucus > Sambucus nigra. The sequence goes on from OX422211.1 coordinate 402,239,335, forward strand.
GCTAGTTTGTCCTCCGGTAATTCTCCTTCTTCAATGTATTCTCTGATAGGATCCATCCAAGATGGTCCTAAATTAAGGGTAATAATCTTCACCGTCAGATCTTCTTCTATGCTCCGACTTTCTAATACTTCAATTGGTATTGTTCTTCGCAGCTCGGTGCGCGTAGCTGACGCTAGTCGGGCCAATGCGTCTGCTCTAGCATTCTCCATTCTCGGTATCCTCACCAATTGAATAGCATCAAATTCTGTCAATAACTCCATCACCTTTGCATGGTACTTCACCATTAACTCTCCCTTCACTGCATATATTCCCATCATTTGATTCACAATTAATTGAGAATCACTGAAAACAATTACTTGTCGTGCCTCCATAACTTTCGCCAAATGAAAACCTGCTATCATAGCCTCATATTCAGCCTCATTATTGGAAGATTTGAATTGGAATCTCAAGGCATACTCCATGTCAATATCATCTGGGGAGTTTAAAACAATCCCTGCTCCACAACTAGCTGTGCAAGATGATCCATCTACATATAATCTCCATGTAGGTACCTCGTCTTCAAATTTCTTATCTGTCAGAGTTCCTCGGTAAAATATCTGCTGTTTTGTTTCCTCATTCCCTGGTATCTTTCGTTCCTCATCGGTCATCTGTTCGCGCCCTTTTACCAACCTTAGTTGGTCTGGGTTTGAATATGATGATTTTTCTACATCCACAAGTCCTTTTACCAACCTTGGTTGGTCTGGATTTGTGTCTGTTGATCCTGTATCGTCCACAGGTAAGTCAGCAAGTACCTTTTGCTCCTCGGGGGTATCAGGGTATGTGAACTCTGCTATAAAATCTGCTACAGCTTGCCCCTTTAATGATGATCTGGGTTCGTACACAATATCATATTCACCGAGCTCTATTGCCCAGTACATCAATCTTCCTGATTTTTCTGGCTTGTGAAGGGCTTGTCTTAATGGCATGTCGGTATACACTATGATGGTATGGGCCTGGAAGTATGGCCTCATTCTTCTACTTGCTTCAATTAATGCCAGTGCCAATTTTTCTAACTTTGGGTATCTGATTTCTGCACCTCGGAAGGCCTTACTTGTGTAATAAATTGGCTTCTGGACTCCATTCTCCAATCTGATCAACGCCGAGCTAACTGCATTCTCTGATACTGCCAAATACAAGTACAGCTTCTCTCCAGTTATTGGCCTAGACAACAATGGTGGGGCTCCCAAATACTTCTTCAAATCTTGAAAGGCCTTCTCACATTCATCAGTCCACTCAAAACTTTTTCGCAGTGTTTTGAAGAACGGGAGGCATTTATCAGTTGCTCAGGATACAAATCTGTTGAGTGCTGCAACTCGTCCGGTAAGACTCTGTACTTCTTTCCTCGTCGTTGGGGATCGCAGCCCTAAAAGAGCTTTGATCTTTTCTGGATTTGCTTCAATACCTCGTTGATTGACGATGTATCCGAGGAACATTCCTTCTCGTACTCCAAAGGTACACTTCGTCGGGTTGAGCTTCATTTGGTATTTGTCCAGTTGATCAAAGGTCTGGCCTAAGTCAACTAGATGATCAGTAGCTCTCTTGCTTTTGGTGAGCATGTCATCGACATAGACTTCCATATTGCAACTGATTTGTTCGGCAAAAACCTTGTTCATCAGCCGCTGATATGTTGCACCTGCATTTTTTAAACCAAAAGGCATAACATTATAACAATAAGTTCCCCTTGGGGTCATAAAAGAGGTACTTTCCCTGTCTTCTGGCTTCATTTTGATCTGATAGTAGCCAGAATAAGCATCCATAAAGCTGAGTAGCTCATGTCCCGAGGTAGCATCCACTAGTTGATCAATTCTGGGCAATGGAAAATGATCTTTTGGGCATGCCTTGTTGAGATCAGTGAAATCAACACACATTCTCCATTTGTTGTTCTTCTTCTTTACCATCACCACATTTGCCAACCAATCTGGATATTTCACATCTTCAATGAATTGGGCTTTCTGGAGTTTCTCGACCTCCTCTTGTATGGCCTGGTTCTTCTCGGGACTAAACACTCTTCTTCTCTGTTTCACAGGTTTGATCTCCTTATTCACATTGAGCTCATGACATAAGAAGTTTGGATCTATACCTGGCATGTCTTCATGACTCCAAGCAAAAGTATTCTTCCTGTTTCTCAAGAAAGTTATCAACTCCTGTTTTATTGAAACATCCAACGACGATCCTATCTGAGTTACTCGTTCAGGATGCTCGTCGTCCAGGATAACAGTTTCTGTAGATTCCACCACCTGTCCTTTTACAAGTTGAGATTCATCCCTAGGGTCAAGAGTTTCAATTTCTGTACCTTCCTCCACTTGATAAGTAGTAGTCTTTTTCCTTGACTCTTCAAGTTCCTCTTGCTCGGCAGACGAATAATAGCATTCCCGAGCTACTTTTTGATCACCTTTCATAATTCCGACTCCAAAATTTGTTGGGAATTTCAAACACTGATGTACTGTAGATGGAACTGCTTCGAACTTCTTCAATCCAACTCTTCCCATGATGATGTTGTAGGCTGACTGCACATTCTTATCCATCACAAAGAAGCGTATTCTTTCTGTTCGACAAGCAGGCCAAGTTCCAATGAGTATATCCAACTTGATCGTCCCAAGTGGAAAAACTTTCTCGCCAGCAAAACCCAGAAGGGGTCTGTGATAAGGTTCCAATTGAGATAATTTTAAATTCAAGCTATCAAAGCATGAATAGTACATGATGTCTGCCGAACTACCATTGTCTACTAACACCCTTGAAATGACCACATCCTTCATCCTCATTTTGATCACCAAAGGATCATCATGAGGGTAAAGAACACCTGCCAGGTCGTTTTTTGAAAAACCAATCACTAGCTTCTCTTTGTTTACCTTCCTCGGACGATCATCCTCGGCCAGATTTATTCGCTGAATATATGAACAAGCTTGAGCCTCTCCGAGGTAAGCTTTTCTTTCTGCAGTAAGGTCTCCTCCCCCTGCATCTCCTCCTGTAATAACATTACAATCAAATGACCCAAAACGTATGGAGAATACCTCTCGTTCAGGCTGCCTTGGCTTCTTGGGAAGATCAGGGTCATCATCTGGATCATCTTCGTGGTCCCTCCTCTTTTTCTCCTCTGCACGACGAGGAGATCTAGATCTCTCTCTAGTTCTATCATCATTCTTCCTTTCACCTCTACGATCTACATATTTTGACAACTTTCCTCTTCGGATGAGTGTTTCAATCTCGTTCTGAAGGGCTATGCAATTTTTGGTCATATGGCCATGATCTTTGTGAAACTCGCAATATTTGGCCTTATTCCTCAGATCGGGATTTGTCTTCAGTTTCTCTGGCCACTTGATTTCCTCGTTATTCTTGATTTCTTCCAGAACATGATTAATACCCATTTTCAATGGAGTATAATTATCGTACTTCTTTAGGACTTCCAACGTTGTCCTATTATTCCTGTAATGCTTGTCACCACCATTACCTTTCTGATCTTTCTTCTTAGACTTGTCGACCTCCACTTTTACTTCTTTATCCATATTCTTCTTCGCAGCCATAGCCTCATCGGCATTCATAATTTTGGCTGCTTTTGCCATCAACTCGGACATAGTTTTAGGTGGATCTTTGGCCAAGGTGTAGTACAGCTTATTAGGCAGCAAACCACTCATCAAAGCAGTGATTGCTGTTTTTTCTTCGTAATCTACGACTTCCAACTTCTCGTTATTAAAACGAGTTATGTAGTCTCTAGTACTTTCCCCTGATTTTTGTCTAACACTTAACAAATGTGCTACTCGCTTTATTGGCTTCGCCCCAAAACAAAAATTCCCAATGAACAACTCGGCTAATTGAATAAAAGTTAAAATCTTACCCCGAGGAAGATTGTTATACCATATCTGTGCAGATCCGGTAAGAGTTCCCGAGAATGCTCTACACCTCATCTCGTCGGGGACGGCATATATGTCGGCGGCAGCTTGGTATTGTTTTATATGAAGTACAGGATCTGTCTTTCCATCATACTTGGAGGTCACCACAGGTGCTTTGAATTTCGATGGTGTAGGAAAATCCACAATGGCTTGCACAAAAGGTGTCCCTTGAACAAAAGTTCTCTGTAAGGGGTTTCTTGCCTTAGCCATTTCTCCCAGTCTATCCTCCAACCGCTGAATGGAACCTTTCCATGCTTCATTTCCTTCCTCAGGCCGCTTAGTCCGAGCAACTGATTGTTCTGACGTAGCTTCCTGAGATTTATCTCGACGAGTAGCTGGTCGTGATTGTGCTGATCCTTCTCTCAAACCTGATGGTGGCCGAAAACTTCTCGATGGAGCTCTAGGTGGACTCATATTCCTCCTTGGTCCTAATCGACTGAAAGGAGACGCCCTGCTTAATCTTTCCAAAGCGCTGGTTCTCTCCGGAGAGAGAGATATAGGTTGATTTGTATCCGTAGCCTGTATCGATGAAGTTCGCCCAGGTTGATAAGAATAATCATTAGACTCCCCATTGCAATATGACGCAGTACGTCTGGATCGTGATTGCCCATGATCACTCCGTTGTCCTGAATAGGTAGGTGCACCGCCTTGAAGAGTTTGAATGAGTTGCCTCATAGATTCTTGCATGGCGGTTTGTCCTTGAGCCAGATTTGTCATAATTCCAGCCATATCTGAAGTTGCAGATGGATTTGGAGGATTTCCAGCATTTCCAGCATTTCGATTACTGGATTCTGGATTATCTGCCATTGATAACAAATGATTTTTGTGAAAAACGATAGTAACAGTCGCTTCCCACAGACGGCGCCAATCTGTTGATGTAAAAAACTAGATTGCTCTAATTATTCAATCACAGATAAATAAATAAGACAAAGATTTTTAAAGTGGTTCGGCTAGGAATAAAGCCTACGTCCACTGTTATGTTATTGCTGAGTGTTTGCAGAATTCTTGATTACAAGTTCTCTCAAGAAATTCCGGTCCTCTTCAATGGGTTTGATACAAGGTATTTATAGCCTTGAGGCTGTACATGAAAGGTTCAATACATTAAATGATATACATGTGAAAGGGTAATACATTTAATGCAGCGTGTGCGTCAAGAATATAAGCATTCAATGAATATCTGAACTGTTGATTATCTGGCAATTAATGGTACGACCGAGGTGCAGCTCGGACCGCCATAGCTGCTCGCTGATCAGGAGTTCCTCGGAGAACTGGAGTACCTCGGTGCGCTGGAGTTCCTCGGTGTGCTAGAGTTCCTCGGTGTATCCTCGTTGCTCGGAAAGAAGCATGGTTGGTCGGGAAATGAACTTCCTCGCTGCTATCGTGCCACGTAGATTGACACGTGCCTTCGTATTATTCGTCCACATCAGCATATTAATTTTGGTATCAACAGGAACTTTCATGTTGGTATTGTGAATATAATTATGGTAATGTTTTGAGAAAATATAACGGGTTAACCGATAGTGAATTGTATTGCTAATAATTGAGAATCTGAGTTAAGTATAGCCCGCTATTATATTGATAACACTAGAATGTATAATGGAAATTGAGTAGTAAGGGGTAGAACTTATTACGGTTTGGATAGTTATGTATGTCACTTAGATGGGTACGGTACGTTAGGGGTGCACAATTAGTCGAGAGGTGAGTACTTCATGTGAGTGCACGTCCTAACATGTATTTTGCATTCATTGTTTTAATGTTATTAAAACACTTGCTGTTTTTAAAATGATTTCCACTTTCGGGCTCTGACTCATTTGCTTTCAAACCTATTTTTGTAAAAACCATTTTAGGTGCCCAGCCACAAGGACACCATGCCTAGGATCCTCATTCAGGTGACGAGCTGTAGCTGTTTGTGGAAGTTACAGGGCCTTGCTAGTAGACGCTTCATCTATCTTGACTCTATATTCAGATTTCATCAGTTGTAGGGCATGTCGCCCATTCCTTTTAGAGACATTTCATTTATTTCAGTTATTCAAACTTCTGGCATGTAATTAATTCAGGATTCAGACTTATGTTATTATTTCAGTTGTGGGATTGTTGTGAGGAGTTTTCCTCCGGACCTATTATTATTTTTGTTGGTTATTCTATTGCTTCGTTATGGTGAATGGTTGTTATTCGTTCATTATCCTCTTATTGCATGTTAATCAGAGTTAACTTAAAATTTGGCAACTCACTTTTTAAATACTAGGTGGTTAGTAATCATTAAAATGTTTTCGACAGTGATGCTATTAACTGGACCAACTTGGTATTTTGTATTAATTTAATAAAGGAGTAGCTACCCGGTATTTAATTAGTCGGGGTGTCACATATTCATTTTCAACCTTTGAAATATTGGGTCGGTGCCAGCCACTTTATTGATTGAATTTTATTATGAAACTTCATGAATATGATCTTCTCATTGTCGAAATCATATCCATGCAGTTTCATCTAAAAATTCAATCAAAAAGTTGGTGAAATGATCGTCAACATTTCAACGATCGAAAATACATATTTATACAACTTTTTTTACATATCACCTCATCTCAACGGTTTTTCTATTGAATTTTTTAATGAAAAAAATTGAAGATGATCTTCTGATCTTGGAGATCATATTCATGAAGTTTCATAAAAAAAAATCATTTTTTTACTATTTAAAAAAATGGTATGTACCGGGGGTCTGCACCATAAGGTGTCCTTATAGGAGGGGGGGAGAGAGAGAGAGAGAGATAGAGAGAGAGAGAGAGAGAGGTTCTAATGCATACCGCTGGCGCGGAACATTTTTGATAAAATAGTAAAAAAAATATTTTTGAGCTAATTTTTTTTATGGTTTTTTAACATTTCAGTAGGACTATAAAAAAACTCAACTCAAAATGATATTTTTTGCTATTTTAAAAAATCGATCAAACTTTGTCAGTTTTTATTAACTTAAAAACAACTTAAAAACTGACAAAGTTTGACCGATTTTTTAAAAATAGCAAAACAATTCATTTTGAGCTGTTTTTTTCATGGTCCTATTGAAATGTTTAAAAATCATAAAAAAAAAATCAGGCCAAAATTATTTTTTTTACTATTTTTAAAAAATGGTTTGCACGGAGGGTATGCATGAGATCCTTTCTGTATATATATATATATATATTGTAATACCCCGTACTTTTATTGATAATTATTTATGGGATTAATTAAATTAAATGTGTATTAATTGAGAATTAATCCGGATAAAATACTAACGAGATGTGGGTTGGTATTTGACTATAATGTGTACATATGACGTTATATGAATATTGAAAATATTGAATTTGTCGTGAGATAGAAATACGACAATTCAATTTGGAAATTTTATTGGGACGCGTGTGACAGTCGCGTCAGGAATATAAATTTTTTTAATTAAAAAGTGAATTTTATTTTTTATCAACCGTATGGTCATTTTGAGTGCGCCAACGCGTCCGGAAGGGTCGAAATAGTCAGAAAACACTAGCTGGGGGTTTAGTTTGGGTCTCGGGGCATTTTTAGGCCATACCGGCAACTTAAAAGGGTATTTTGGTAATTTTGAAATTTGGGGATTTATGACCAACGAATTTTGGGAGTTTAAAATAGGGAATTTCAGAACCCACTAACCCATTACCAGCAATTAACTGAGTTGAGGGCAACGGGAGTTTTAGGAGAGGTTAGGAGAAGTCCCCAAAAAGAGAAACACAACATCCATCTTCAACCTTCAACCTTGGGAGAAAAAGGAGAGAACAACCTTCATCAATTCAACACCAAATTCAGAGAAAAATCCAAGGCAAGTGGTTTAATTACGTTATTTACAACGAATGCTTCTTTCATGCGTAGAAATTTATATAATTGCATTGTTTTGGGAGAATGACAAAAACCCATGAAATTTGAAATTAGAAACTCATGTTTTGATAAAGAGATTGTACGTAGAATTGTGTTTGGGTGATTATACTATTAGAAATGCATCTTTCATGTTACAAAAACGGATTTAATTATGGATATTGATGACTTTAATTTTCTAGGGTTCATACTCATGAGGTTTGGGGGAAAATTAGGAGATTTGATAATTGGGTGTTGTTTAGGATGAATTGACCCCATAAATATGTTAAAATACGACTTAAGTATGTTTAGAAATGATTAGAAACCTTGAACTACTGTTGGAATGATGTTTAGATGAGATTAGAGGTGAAGAAAATTGGGAAAAGCGAAATAGGAGAATTCTGGGCTCGAAACTGTCACCTCGTTAGAAGGCCTGCCCAGGTCGTTCGAACAAGCTCGTTCGAACGAGCTTCTAACGAGTTGACAGTTTGAATTCTAACGAGTGGGATGTTCGTTCGATGCCTTTCGTTCGAACGAGATCTCGTTAGATGCCCACTTCGTTCGAACGACCTCTCGTTCGAACGACCTCGTTCGAATGAGACTTCTAACGAGTTGACAGATTGGTCTTTTTGGCCTGATTTGATTTCTAATGTCCCGTAACCTGGTTTAATTGTAGAGATAACATTCCCTTGATGACTAATTGATATAGTTGGGATATTTGGGATATATTGAGGAGTAAAACATAGAAGTGTGATTTGAACCAAATGAAAATTGTGGATTAGGACGTGAGTGACTATTACGATGTGAGAACAAGTGACGACTTAAATATTTGTATTAATCGGGGATATGTGAATCGTGTAACATTATAAGTTGGTATGAGAATGAAAAGTATACCACTAATAAAATTATGGTAATTACTAAGACGTGTGTATGCTTAGTATATGTATATGATTTTATGTGTATGACATACCTACCATACTTGCTATCACGGGAGGTTTGCGTTCGCTTAGGGCCATCTATTCTTTGTGTGCCTACGGGGGGATATAGATTGGTACCTCGAGGACATAGGTCAAAAAAGGACTTATTGGGAAGTTAATAAGTCTGCTGATCATGGGAGCGTAGGTATGTGCGTGACCCATGTGATGTGACTGTGTTCGCCTCCATTGATTGTGATTGTTGTTATCTGAGAACGATTCCTGAGAGATTCGGAATGCGTGATCCTTATGTACGTGATGTACCGGGATGGATAACAGAGTATGTGTGCACCGCAGCTTAGTCTCGGGGTGCTTGTATTGTATATTTATGATGTGAATGATATACCGGTTAAATGAACAGACTTGTCATGTTTAATTATGAGAATAATTTATAGTAACTCCTTGAGAAGATAAATAAGGGGATAACCTCCAGTAAATGGTAATGCTAGTAATTGAGAATCCGAGTTTAAGTAAAGCTATCTATTTAAGTGATAACATTGGGAATTCATATTGTGAATCGAGTAGATGGGTTAGAACTTATGTCGGTTTAGTTAGATATAAATACCACTTAGATGGGTACTGTACGTTAGGAGTGCACGATTAGTCGAGAGGTGAGTATTTCATGTGAGAGCACGTCCTAACATGTATTTTGCATTCTTTGTTTTAATGTTATTAAAGCACTTGCTGTTTTTAAAATACTCTCCACTTTCGGGCTCTGACCCGTTTGCTTTCAAATCTATTTTTGCAAAAACCTTTTAGATGCCCCACCACAAGGACACCATGCATAGGATTTCCATTCAGGTGACGAGCTGTAGCTGTTTGTGGAAGTTACAGGGCCTTGCTAGTAGACGCTTCTTTTGTCTTGACTCAATTCAGTTTTCATCATTTGTAGGGCATGTCGCCCATTTCTATTAGAGACATTTCATATTTCAGTTATTCAGATGGTTGACATGTAATTAATTCAGGATATACTGTTTTATTTATTTCAGTGGTGGGATTGTTGTGAGGAGTTTTCCTCCGGACTTATTATTATTTGTTGGTTACTTTATTGAGACTTTATGGTGTATGGTTATGATATTCTTTCATAATTCTTTTATTGTATGTTAATCAGACTTAATTTAAAATTTGACATCTTACTTTTTAAATACTAGGTGGTTAATAATGATTAAAATGTTTTCGACTGTGATGCTGTTAACTGGACCAACTTGACATTTTGTAGTAATTTAATAAAGGAGTAGCTACCCGGTATTTAATTAGTTCGGGTGTCACATATATATATATAGACAGGCTCATGTGCTAATTATTTTTTTAAATAGTAAAAAAAATATTTCTGCGTTGACTTTTTTTGTGTGATATTTAAACATTTCAACGGACCCATATAAAAAAAACTAGCTCAGAAAAATATTTTTTGTTATTTTTGAAAAATCAGTCAAACTTTCGCTGTTTTTAAACACTTTAAAAGGTGCGAAAGTTTGACTGATTTTTTAAAAATAACAAAAAAAGTTTTTTTGAACTGATTTTTTGATATGGCTCCGTTGAAATGTTTAAATATCATATAAAAAAAATCAACTCAATTTTTTTTTAATATTTAAAAAAAATTGGTGTGCGCCAGTACATGTGCACATGAACCCGTCTCTCTCTCTCTCTATATATTCTTGTGCGGACTGCCCCGTATTTTAAGAGTGCAGACTAGACATGTGTCATCTGACGGTCAACCAGAAATTATCGACTAAATGATAGACACTCTCTCTATTTTCTGCGCTCACCGCCACGTGACACATGTTTAATTCGTACTTTTAAAATGCGGGACAGTTCGACAAGAACCGTATGGTGTATATATATATATATATATATATATATATATATATATAGAGAGAGAGAGAGAGAGAGAGGATCAACTGACAGCCCCCTGTTTGAGCTCCCAGAATGAGGTGTTTTTTTAAAATAGTAAAAAAAATATTTTGGAGTTGATTTTTTTTCAATGGTTTTTAAACATTTCAGTAGGACCATAAAAAAATAATCACCTCAAAAAGATTTTTTTTACTATTTTAAAAAAATCGATTAAACTTTGTCAGTTTTTAACCGCTTAAAAACAACTTAAAAACTGAATCAGTATGACCGATTTTTTTAAAATAGCAAAAAAATTTATTTTGAGTTGATTATTTTTTTATGGTCCTACTGAAATGTTTAAAAACCATAAAAAAAAATCAGCTTAAAAATATTTTTTTTACTATTTTTAAAAAATGAACCTCATTCAGGGTCCTCAAACTAGGACCTTACTTTATCCTTTCCCTATATATAGAGAGAGTGGCTATCCCCACTCCCAAGAAGTCTTCCCCCACACCATTTTGGTGTCAAATGACACTTATACCCTTATACATTTACAAAATTTAAACATTCATTTTTTTCTTTCAACTAAAATAAATGCATTGGAAAAACAATTAAAAATTTGTATTTTCAATAAAAATATATATTTTTTAAAATTGTTTTTAATAAGAATCCGTTAATTTTTTTTTAACTTTTCATAAATGATTTAAAAAAACATTTAAATTGTTTTAACAAATTTGTTATAGAGTTTCTTAATTAAAAAATTATTTATAACACATAAAAAATTGTTTTAAATAAAGTAAAAACTGTTTTTACAAAATAGTACCTTTATTATGTACATATGGAAAGTAAATAGTGCCTTTATGTAAGTGTAAAATAAAAAAAACGAAAATTATAAAGCTTTATTTAACAATTCTAAAAATTACAAAAAAAATAATTCTACAAAATTGAAAAATTAAAAAAAAACCTCTGAAAAATACTAATAGATATTAAAAAATAATTAAGAAAATAACTCTTTTCAACCAAAAAACGAATTCCAACATAAAAATTATTTTATATAAAATAAAAACTGCTTTTACAAAATAGTATCTTTATGTACATTTGAAAAGTAAGTAGTGCCTTTAAAAAATAATGTTTAGCAGGAAAAAACAACTGTTTTTCACCAAAAAAATGATTTCCAACAAAAAAAAAAACTATTTTTCACCCAAAAATACTAATAGATATTAAAATTGTTTTCTACAAAAAAAAACTCTGAAAAATACTAGTAGATATTAAAAAAAATTAAATTTTGTTTTGAAATAAATTTTTTTAATAACTTTTAGTTCGAAAATTATTTTTTTTAAAATAATTTGTTTTCGCTGGAAATTATTATTTTTCTCTTGGTTGCCATGTTTTGAGTGGAAAATAGTGTTTTGATTTGTTGGAATTCGTTTTTTGGTTGAAAACAATTTTTCTTTCCTTTTGAAATGCATTTTGTTGCTGATTTTTTGTTGTTGTTTGAAATCATTTTTGGGCGAGAAACATTTTTTTTCGTGACAAACATTATCTTTTTTAATATCTATTAGTATTTTTCAGAGTTGTTGTTTTGCGTTTTTCAATTTTGTAGATTTTTTTTTGTATTTTTTTTTGAATTTTTAAATAAATCTTTATAATTTTTTTATTTTTTTATTTTACACTTACATAATAGCACTATTTACTTTCCATATGTACATAAAGGTACTATTTTGTAAAAACAATTTTTATTTTATATAAAATGTTTTTTATGTTTATAAACAAAATTTTAATTAAAAAAACATATAACAAATTTTTTTAAACAATTTAAATGTTTTTTAAATCATTTATGAAAAGTTAAAAATAAATTTATAGCAGATTCTTATTAAAAACAATTTTTTTGTAAAAAAATATTTTTTATTGAAAATATAAATTATTAATTATTTTTCAAATGCATTTATTTTAATTGAAGGTAAAAAAGTAAACATTTAGATTTTGTAAATGTGTAAGGGCACTAAATGGTGTGGTGGAAGATTTGGTGGGTGTGGGGATAGCTGAGCCCTATCTATCTATCTATCTATCTATCTATCTATCTATATATATATATATCTATATATATATATATATATATATATATATATATATATATATTAAAAAGAGGAATAAATAAAAGAAACCATAAAAATGGTGTGTCTGTTGGGGTGGGAGAGGGTTGGTAGGGTAAACCAAAATAACGTTAAAGAGAGCAACATATTTATAATTCAACCTTCAATAATTGATATAGACCGGACCATGGGTGTTTTAAATCAACCTCCCAGTAGGCTACTTACCATAGGTGTGTGGTCCATGACTGTAAGAGAGCTTTCATACGTAGTGCAAAAGATTGGGAAGCGAGGCTGCCGTATGGTTTGGTTTTAGAAATAAAATTGTGGACAGTGACAACACTTATTCATTATATGTGCCAGTGGGATGTGGACTCGAGGTGGGTCAGTCGACCTGGACACTGACTAGCTAGCTACTCATCCGTTGCAGTGGACATCCGTTACAATTTAAGACCCAACCTCATATATCTCTTATTTCTATCTCCTCTCTCTTGCATCTTCATCTTAATCTTAATCTTAATCATCGCCCCTCGCTTCTTTTTTCTACCCCCAGTTTTTCAAGCTTACAGCTCTTTCTTATTTGCTCTCCCTTCTGTGTTTTCTGCTTATTATTATTATTATTATTATTATTATTATTATTATTATTATTATTATTATTATTATTATTATTATTATTATTATTATTATTATTATTATTATTATCTTGTGGGGTTTTGCAGATTCATTTGGAGCTCAAGATGATGTCATGGGTTCTGAAAGGCATGGGTTAGTACTTCCTACTCTCTTTCTCTTTCCCTTTCTCTCTCTATGTTTTTTTTTCAATTTTTTTTTATCGATTCTCTTTTCGATTTATCAATCATATTTATCTATTTCGTTTTTTTTAAATCTTAAGATCCTTTGGTGCATGTCATGGCAAATGATAAAATTTGTTATAGACAAAATTTATTAAGACAAATATTATTTTTTTTCTTCGTATTATATTATCAAACACCAAATGAAATAGAACAAGTTTTTTTAAACAAAATATTTAATAACACATTTTCGTCCTGTTATCATATATAATATCAAAAAATATGTTTTTATTTTTATTTTTTATTTTCGTCCTAGTTTTATTTAATAAAATAATAGTTTTTTCTTTTCTTTTACTCCCCGTTTTTATTTATTAAAAAAGTAACAAACTATATATAAAAAATATTTTTTACCCCAAAATTATTTATTAAAAAAACTAAAGAACTTTTTTCTTTTCTTTCCTCCTCCCTGTTTTTATCATTAAAAACAATTTTTACGGTTTTTAAAAATGTCATGAAAAAACAATTTTTACAATTTTTAAAAATTGTTAAAAATGTTACAAAAAACAGCTTTTATGTTACTAAAAAGTTGTTACGAAAAAATGTTTAAAAATATTACGAAAAAACACTTTATTAAAATGTATTTCAAATTATTTATTAAATTTTTTTTTTTAAAATGTTACGAAAAAGCAGTTTTTACGTTACAAAAAAACAGTTACGAAAAAACTGTTATGAAAAAACTGTTTATTAAAAATCTTTTTAAAATTATTGATTAAAAAACAACAGTTTTTAAAAATGTTTAAAACAGTTTTTAAAAATGTTTAAAATAATTTTTAAAAATGTTTAAAATAATTTTTTAATTATTCAAAACAATTTTTAAACCATCTAAAACAGTTTTTAAAATATTTTTTTAACGTTTTGAAAACATTTTAAAAAAAGTTTTAGAACAATTTTTTTAAAACAATTTTTTTTATTTAAAATAATTTTATAAAATAGTTTTTTATTTAAAACCTTTATTTAAACAATTTATAAATTATTTTAAAAACATTTTAGTATAAAATAATAAAAAAACACTTGTAAGAATTGGCAAATTTGTGTTGCAAATATTTCTCACTCAAATAGCAAAGCAAAGTTTGCCAATATTTGTGGCAAATTTATGCATAGGAGGTGTTGTACATTGATAAATAACTTGTAGGGAAACTTTTGTCCCAAACACACCAAATTGTAACTAAATACCCAATTTGCCAACTTATTTGTCATTTGCCATGGCAAAGGGTAACCAAACAGACCTTTAGTTTCAAACTGTTTTATTGGTGACACTTTACCGAAAATAAAAAAAGAACATCGTACTGTCATGCAAAAACAAAAACTCCTTTTTGTTTGTCAATCTCTGATAGAATGCTTGAAGATTGATAAATAGTTCACTTTTTATAGTTCGAAGATAGCTGGAAAAATATAAAAGTGATTTGATCTTATTTTGAAATTTTTCGTGGAAATGATTTTTTGGGTGGGCATAAACGTAAAATAATGAAAAGTGTTTTCCATGGAAAACAAATCAAGCGAAGATGGATTATGGCTAACCCCATTGGTACTATTTACTTCACCAATGTAAGCATAGCATTTTTGACATTTACCCGTTTCTTTGAATTTTAGCATCACCATTGTGAATAGGCCTGTCAATCGGGCTCTATGAGCCGAGCCTATGGTCGATCAAGCTCGGCCCGATTTTGATTTAATTGGCTCAAGCTCAAGTTCGGCCCGAACGAGCTTGAGAGTGCTTGGGTCAAGCTCAGCTCACAAAATAAATCGAGCTTCGAGCCCAATTTGAGCCGGCCCGAATTGAATACTTCAATACATATTTATTTATTTTAATAATTAATATTCATATTTCGGCAATAAAAAAATACATTTTAGCAATAAAAAATAGATTTCAGCACTAAAACAAATTTAATTCAGCACTAATATATTAACATTTCAGCATTAGTAAAACACATTTCAGCACTAAAAAACTGATTTCAAAACACTAAAAAAAACACATTTCAGCACTAAAAAACACATTTTAGCACTAATATTGACATTTTAGCATTAAAAACCTCATTTCAGTACTAAAATAACAGATTTCAGCACTAAAAAAAACAAATTTTAGCACTAATATTGACAAGTCTCGTAAGATTAAGTAAAGTAAATTAATAAATGACCTACCTTATTTTTGTTTCTTTAATATTAAGTCCAATAGTTTATTTGCACAAGGATAAAATTATAAAAATTATTTTGTTTTAAAATATTTTTTACATATCATAGAAAATAAAATAATTTTGTATATACACACACACACACACACACACACACACACATATATATATATATATATATATACATATATATTATTTCGGGCTGAGCCTAGTTCGGGCTTGAAAGTGCTTCGCTCGCCCTCGGCTCAAATTGAATTCGGGCTTACTATCTTGGCTCAAACTCGGCTCGACTCAAACTCAATAAAAGCTCGGTCCAAATTTAGCGGGCCGAGCAAGCGGGCTTCGGGCCTGCTCGGCTCAATTGACAGGCTTAATTGTGAATGCTCTAAGGGAATTTGATAATCATGTATTTAGGTATATTAAAAGATAATGTTTATTGCAATGTAGGAGCTCCTAACTTCCACAAGAACCTTCTGAAAATAGCCTAAAAACAATTCCCTTCAATGTTAAATAAAATGTTTAAAAACAAAATAAATATCTTAATTTGAGATCTTAGTTGTGTGAACTTGACAATACCACATCACTATCGATTGCCACTAATTCATTAGTACCACCCTAACATATTTTGGCAATGTGACACTGTCTAATGTTTCACTGTCACATAAGTTGTTTTAGGTGCACAAATAATGTTACCACTATAATACTAATTTACCACCACCCAACCGGATCAAATCAACAATGAAGCTAGGAATTGGAGTTAAGGGGGGTCAATATAGATATTTAATAAATTATAAGCTATAAATGTTGTATATTATAAATATCCAAGAGCCATTATTTGAATTTTTCTAAAAGTTAAGGGGGGTGATGACCCCCTTTGGAAATGGCTCCCCTTTGGAAATGGCTGGTTTCGTTCCTAGAACAAATAACCCAGTTGAACAACCCACTGACTCGGTTCAAAGAACCTAGCCGAACAACCCATTGATCAAGTTCCAATCCTCCAAATTAACTCGGTTTAAACCACAACATAACCTATTAACTCATTAACCCCAACTCGAGTCCAAACCCAGATCCACCCAACTCTAACCTACTACCCATTCCCTCACATTTTTATCCCGCTCTTCCATTTTCATTTTTTCCTAAAATACCCCTTAACTTTCCTCACAAATTTCTTTACCTAACAACCACACATGCACATGTATGTGTCCTCACCATAATTCCAATCATCACTTCATCCTTTCAATTAACCCTTACAAATATACCCCTACCCCCATGTAACTACTACTTATAACGTGAAGACTCAAGCATCAGTTGGATGGAACTAAATTTTGGGCAAAAAATTATATAGAGAGTTATTTTTAGAAAATTGCTATGTTTTGTTAGGTTTAGTAGAGAAAAATAATTTGAGTGTTTTGAATTTAATTGAGAAGGTTGGAATGTTTGTGTAAGAAGAAAAGTCTTGTATTAATTCAAGAGATTGGTATGCTCATTTGTTCCCTTATTTACACTTGTTTAGTTTACATATGAATTTAATTATTTATTTCATGCTTTGGATGTTCATTATGGTAGACTAATCATTCCATCCAAGGGATGAAATGAAGCCCCCATGGTTTCCATTAATTTAGTTTGATAGTTTTTTTTTATGGACTTCCTTTGATTAGTAATTTATAATTCCCACACTTGTTTATACATTGAAAAATGATAAATCGTCTTTGAAAAAATATTGAAGACTAGTTTTAACATTTTAGATAAGATTCAAACTAGAGATGGGCTTATTTTTTGATTAAAATCATGATATGAAATTTCACTATTTTGTCGTGCTTTTATTGAATTAAAATTAGTAACATGAATTTTTCCCTGGAGGTGGTTCATTAGATTAATTTTAGTGTATTTGGGATAAAGTTTGTAGTCCTTTTTCAAAAGTTATATTTCTGTGAATTCACTAGTGTGATGATAATCAACTTTTGAATTCGATAAATATTTTGGAAGTTAATCAAATTGAAAAGTTTCAAACTAGTGTTAATTATATGATATGGGGTGGATATCATTCCTTTTATCTTTCTCATTCTAGTTACATCATTTACCTTATTCCTTGTTATTTCATTATTTAGCCTACTCTATATTTCTACTCACTTAATACTTTTGAGTTAAAGTTGGGATTTATACAATGACCACAAAAAGTCTATATTTTGAGTTTAGAAGGAAACTAATGGGCTTTGATGATGAATTAATTTCAAGATCGGAAAAGTTGTTATGGGTGTTATTGATGCGTAGGAATTTCATTGTTGTATGTCTTCATGATGTAGGTAATTATTCACTTAAGTTTAAATTTGGGGAAAGTCGATTGCTTAGGAGATTCAACTATAAAACACTTTGCTGATAAGATTACTTAGGTGATGCCTCGCTTACTTAGTTTTAGTTACTTTTAATCACCTCTTGAAATTGTTTTTAAATAAAGAAAGAAAAAATTCTTTACTTCACATTTAGTTCTTCACGCTTTAAAGATAGATTAATACCCCACTTGTCTCTATATTAGTTTTTGTCACATTTTGTAACTATCACTTGGGTTTTGATTGAAAGTCTTTATTCTACAACGACTACACTAAAGGCAATCGATCAGTCTAACTAGTATTATTCTCTCTCTCTCTCTCTCTCTCTCTCTATATATATATATATATATATATATATATAAGGATTGATTTCTAACATACCTTAAAAAGAGGAAAAATGGACCCTTTTTTAAAAATAGTATTAATATAATTTTGATATGATTTTTTTATGGAATTCAAAATTCCATCAAATCTACCCAAAAAATTGGCATAAAATAAATTTTTTTCTATTCAAAAAGATTATTCAATAAGATGCTAAAAATTGACATATTGATTGAATTTTTGAAAAAAAATCATTTTGGCATGATTTTCTTGTTTCTCTCTTTGAGGTATGTTGTGGCTATATAAATTTCACAAATTATTAACTAGTTGAATCGATGTAAATAGGAATTACAGTCCACATAAATGCGTTAAAATTTTATCTAATCATATTCAAACTTAGCTTTAAGAACACAACCGTCATTAT
Source organism: Sambucus nigra (assembly GCA_949130495.1). NCBI lineage: Eukaryota > Viridiplantae > Streptophyta > Magnoliopsida > Dipsacales > Adoxaceae > Sambucus > Sambucus nigra. Next base: position 402,258,056 of record OX422211.1, read on the forward strand.
TAGCAATGCTCGAACGGTTGAATAGTGACTAGCCGCGGGGTATATACAACTTCCGTTGGCTAGTCACACCTGAAATGGTATCTTAACCTTTTGTCCATACCTTATAAGAATAGGGGCAAAATAATTTTAAGAAAATTTGTCCGCATTTAAGGACTTGAGAATATCAGGCCTATCTATATCTATATTTATATTTATATCAATATCTATACTATTTTAAAATGTCCCTAAAACACATTATAATATTTTGGATGTTATTACCCCTCAAAAAGTAAAGAATTACTAAATAAATGCATTGGTTGGGTCCCTCTTTCTGTTTAACACTGCTATGAGTTGCTCCCCTCTCTTGATCCTCCTGTTGGAAAAAAAATTGTGTTTTTACCCAAATTAATATTTTGGTCAAATGTGGGCTATTATAAATATGGGACCCACACATAAAACGTCATCGGACCAAGTAAGTGCACGTTGCTTGTAGAAAGGCAAGTCATGTCGTGTACTTATTGTAAAAACAGATAAAGAATGAATGAGAAATTTTCTTTCAAAGTACCTAATTTATTTATGAAATTATTAGGAGTTTCTTTTAATTTTATTGGAAAATTTTCCTTTTGATTGTCCGCTATTACTTTCGACTGTTCATCCTTGTGAAAATTCATGCAAAACATCCCTAAAATGTCGGTTTACAAAATAACAAATATTTTCATGAAACAACACATTTTTCTTTTACCTGTTCATGCATTTAGTACTGGGAATAATTGTTTCAAGCGCATTGCATATTGATCAAGTTATTAAAAGTATCAAACAAAAATGGTTCGCATGACACACACATTGGGCGTGTCAAATATCATTTTATCTTAGGAGACATACATCCCTTAGTTTCATCAGTAAGCACGGTGGTGAATTTTGTCTTAAGGAGAGAGTGTCCGACATTCAACCTGATATATTACATTGTTCCGAAATGATTTTATTACATTTATTCTCTTGGACTTACATAGTATTAAGAACTCAACAAACACAAGCAAATCTATGCATAAAGAACAAACAAATCCAGAAGTGGACATTTGATGTTGAAAACTATAAAAAAATAAAGAAAGAGGCAGAAAACTCATCAATAGAGCATGCCATTATAGTGATGAGATATGCGATTACAGTGGTGCTTGCCTAAAAGGACCTGATTATTAAAGAATCGTGTTCTCCTCAATTTCAGTGACGCGAACAGTGATGAGATATGTGATTACTGATCAATTGCTCCATTACGAGAGAGAGAGAGAGAATTGTGGATAGTTAGTGTTTGAGGAGTCCATTAATAGTTGGAATCGTGCATGTCGATGGTATCTATTCAAGTTTTGGTGCACAAGTTCACAACGAAAAATGATAATAATGGAAAGGGTCGTAAATGTCCTTCTGTGATTGCGTTTTTATTGAAGGGTTATAAAAGTATACATAATATTGCAGTTTCAATGCAAATATCATATTTTTAAAATCACAGTTTGAGTTAAATTATCATTATAATTAGTCTATAATTACGATTTTTGGTAAAGGGTCATATAAAATTATTGTGATATTTTATTGCAAAAGCGTTATAAAATTGAAAAAATAATTGTGTATAGGACTTTCTTTAAAACTATCACTATAATGTTTTCTTTAAGTGTCATAATAAGGCATATTTCTGCAGTGGAGTTTTGTGTATAGATGTAAGGTTATGTTCACGTTAAATGTAATAGATACATGTATTTGTGTTGATGATTTTTTTGATATCCTATAAATATCCATGTAATGTTGGCATTTGAAGTGATGTAAGAAAAGTTGAGTGAAGTTAAGAAAAATGTCAAAGTTAAGTGAGTGAAATCAAAATGTTTTTAATATAATACATTATCCTCTCCACTTATCTTCCAAGTTTATGTGCTTAACTCTAGTGTTTATCTTCCAATAGGGAAGCCAAAGAAAGACGAGAGGGAAGGAGTTTAACGGTCCATCATCATCGAAAGTGAATGCCATCCTTTTTTATGGAGAAGCAGCCTTGCACATAGCTGCCAAAAGTAATGATCTTGTCATGGCACAAACCTTTTTGAGTGACGATCCAAAAAAGGCTCTCAAAATTGACTCAAAACTTCAGACGACTCTTCACATATCATCTGAAATGGGGCATGTTGAGATGGTTAGTTTTTTTACTAAATGTGGACTTGAGTGTTTGTACTACTACGATAAAAAATGGATGACTCCACTTCATTTAGCAGCTATTCAAGGCCGATTTGAGGTGATAAAGGTGTCGCTATAGGAAAACCTTGGAGTAATAAAGCACCGTTTGGAACAAGGCCACAAAATTCTACATTTATGTGTGGAATACAACCAGTTGGAATCCATAAAGTTGATAAAGGAGTTTGATCCGAACTTTGTAAACCAAAAAGATTTTTACGGCTACACGATTTTGCACACAACTGTAATCTTTAGACGAAAGTAGGTATATTTTATAATATTTTGTTTGACTCATTTATCTCTTCATATTTTTCGTGACTCAAAATAATTATATGATACTTTTCCAAGATTTTACTAGCAAAGATGAAAAATAAATAGGATATATGTTAATAAGTATTTAAGCGAAGTCTAATGTCCGTTTCCATCATATAATTATTCAATGTTTTTTTATCAGATAATGTAGTTTTTGTCTCGAGGACCAAAATGAAGGTTAATGCTGAAAATGTATATGGTTTGACAACATTGGCGATGACGGAACAAAGTCCATAAAGTAATTTGAAAACTCTATAAATCCTTTTACTGCTCAGTTAAATTCCACATGCGAGTAATTTCATTCGTCGATTCTCCTCAATACCCAACAATTACCTCTACTTAGAGGAATTAATCAATAGAATGAAACATCACCACATATCTCTCATCAGGTCAATATAAGACCCTCACATTCAATGGAATATGTTACAGTTGTAGATAGCCACATAAGAATCTACATAATAGTATAATTGAACAAAAGTGGAATCCTTTACATACATCAGTAGCCTTTTTTGCATCTTTGAGTGCACAAGCTATGGTCAACTCCCTATGCGGTCTTTTGGGACGATGAAAAAATATATGATAATGACTTGAATACTATAATCATAGAACTTGGAACGTCTATCATGGTGATAAGTTTTGTGGTAAGGGCTTACAGGAACTACTTAACATACAACATAGTGTTGATTTATATTTCTCTATCCATAACGTTTATACTAAGTGTTGGGTTCCCTTTGAGATGAAGGATTTTATTATAGATTGCAATAATAGGAATGTGGGGGTAGTCACATGGACGACATTATCTAATACATTGACAGTTATTTATATTACACCTATGGGCGAGGATATAGTGACCAAGAGAGATTGAGCGTTAGTTATTCACCGGGTTCTAAAATTATTATATGCACGATATAGAATAAGTGGAATTATTTTTTTAGCCCCTTCATGCCGCTTCATCATGTGGATCGTTAAGAAGGTTGTCCAATATATGAAGACGAGGCATCCAAGAAATACAAATGAAGTTAAGGATCAAGGAACTAGGAATGCCTGAGTTGTATATTTGTTATGTTTTTTTTTTATCTATTTGAGTATGTGTTTATATCCATTTATGTAATCCTGGTTATGAATCGGTAGTTGGTGTTTCTCCAAGGTTAATTTGAGGTTATTGAGTCTTCATCCTTTACATAATCTAATGTCATGTCTTGATTTTTTTGCATTGAATGGCGAACATAATTATTGGCTCTTTCTATAATATAAAAAATCTTTGAGTGATAAATATAATTCTTGGCTCTTTTTACAATATAAAAAGTTTGTTTTATACATGATAATAGTCTAACTAAAGACATGCCAATTGATTATATAAAGGAAGAGGCCCAACAACCTCAAATTAACCTTGGAGAAACACCAATTACTGATCTATAATGAGATTACATAAACGAACACAAACATATACTTAAATAAATAAAAAAACATAAGAAAATACAATTTAGGGATTCTTTGTTCCATGAGGTTCAACTTCATTTGTATTCCTTGGATGCTTCATTTTCATATATTTGATGAACTTCTTAATGATCCGCATGATGAAGCGGCAAACGTGGACCAATAAAATATTGCCACTTATTCCATACCAAGCATATAATGATTTCAGAACCTGATGAATAACTAACACCCAATCTTTCTTGGTCACTATATCCTCACCCATAGGTATAATATAAATAGCTTCCAATGTATTAGATATTGCCACACATGTGACTATCCCCACATTCCAATTATTGCAATACATAATAAAATCCTTTATCTCAAGGGGAACCCAACATAAGTAGTTAGTGTAAGCCCTTACCCCAAACCTTGTCGCCATGATAGACGTTCCAGGTTTTATAATTATATTCTTCAAGCCATTATGAAATATTTTTGCGTCATCCCAAAGACCGCGCGGGAGGTTAACCATCACTTGTGCACATAAAGATGTGAAAAGGGTTGCTGATGTATGTAAAGAATTCGACTTTTGTTCAATCATACTATTTTGCAGATTCTTATGTAGCTTTGCAACTGTAACATATTCCATTTAATGTGATGGTTTCAAATTGACCTGATCAGAGACATGTGGTGATGTCTCATTCTATCGATCAATTCCTCTATCTAGAGGTAATTATTGGGTATTGCGGGGAATTGACGAAGGAAATCACCCATATATGGGAGTTTTAATGAGCAGTAAAAGGATTTCTTGAGTTTTTAAATCCCTTTCTAGTCTTTGTTCAATCATCGCCAATATTGTCAAACCATGTACATTTTCAACATTAACCTTCATTTGATCCTTGAGACAAAAACTCCAGTATCTGACAAAAAAACATTGAAGAATTATAAGATGGAAATGGGCATTAGACTTCGCTTAAGTACTTATTGACATATTTCTTATTTATTTTTCATCTTCACAGGTAAAATCTTGGTAAGGTATCATATATTTGTTTTGAGTCACAATAAATATGAGTAAATGGACGAGTCAAATGAAGTATTAGAAAATATACCTGCTTTCATCTAAAGTTTGCAGCTGCGTGCAAAATTGTGTAGCCGTAAAAATGTTTTTGATTTACAATGTCCTGATCAAACTCCTCTACCAACTTTATGGATTTAAACCGATTGTATTCCACACATAGGTGCAGAATTATGTGGTCTCGCTCCAAACGGTACTTTATTACTTCTAGGTTTGCCTTGAGCGAGACCCTTATCACCTCAAGTTGGACTTTCATAGCTGCTAAATAAAGTGGAGTCATTCGTTTTTCGTTCGTAATTGTACAAACACTAGATTCCACAATTAGTGAAAAATAAACAACTCAACATGCCACTTTTCAATTGTTATGTAAAGAGCTGTCTGAAGTTTTGAGTCAATTTTGAGTCTCTTTTGGATTGCCACTTAAAAGGGTTTGTGCCGTAACGAGATTTTTACTTTTGGCTACTATGTGTGTTAACGCAAAAATTCTCCATCTACGAGGACCAATCAGAAAAGGACACATGTCATCCTACGTGGCAATATTCGACACCCGAGGAGAGTTGGTCGGCATCCGAGGAGAGTTGGTCGGCACCCGAGGAGAGTTGGTCAGTACCCGAGGAGAATTAGTCGGCACCCGAGGAGAGTTGGCCGGCATACCAACCAGGAAGATCAAGGGATAACTATGCATTTAATGTGCATTAATGAAGATGACAGCGCATTTAATGAGCCTTTATGTACATTTATACTGTATTAATAGATGACAACACATAGCATACCAAGCAATTCAACAATTAGATTCGTTGAATGTAGACATAATGTATAAATGTCTACATACAATGAATCTCTTTATCTTCCATCACTATAAATACATGTATTCCCTTAGCAAAGAGGGGGAAGAGATCCGACAAGGATGAGAGACACCATACACAAGATCCACACCTTTTTCTCTCTACACCACATTATGCTATTGTAAACCCCTGGGAATAAAATAACAGTGGACGTAGGCTTTTCCTTATAGCCGAACCACTTTAAAAATCTTTGTCTATCATGTGCTTGATTGGATTGCTTTTATCTATTTATTTGTGATCATAAAAATGGGATTCGGTCCAGGTTTTTACATCAACAGATTGGCGCCGTCTGTGGGAACGTGTTACAAGCATTGTTCTCCATCAAAAGCTAAGTTTTTATTTTCTCTACGTATAATCAATTATACATACATCTTTTGATTCAATCATGATTTTTATGTTTATATACATAAATTAATTGTTCAATTATTATCTGCAAAATATTGCATATCATGATTTTAAAATCATAACTGTTAGATTAATTCTTATTTAGAAATCTGAAAAATAATGGATTTCATAAATCATAACTTTTTGCTTGATTCTCAAGTTTCAATTTTATATCATGGAATAAATATTTTAAATGATTAAATATACCAATATATACGATGATGATAAGATTTGATAATTTTCTTTGTTGATTTTGAAATAATTTGTGAAAGATCTTTGATGGCTATATCCATAAAATTAGAGATCAAATCAATTATATATTGTGCATACATCTTTTAATTCAATCATGATTTTATATTCACAAATTGTTGAATCTAATTTTACAAATCTGCATAAATGTACATTTCATAATCACAAAGTTTGAGAAATTTGTGTACATATTATGTTATTTCTTCTTTAAGGAGATAAAATAATTTCTCTATATTCATAAATCTCTTTTATATGAGTATATACAAATTTGATTCATTTGGAAATCTTTTAATATAGTCATAATTTTTATATGCACTAACTGTGTGATCGATTTCAATTTGGGGATCTGGTGAATTTTAGACTCATAAATATTATACAAATCCTTGCATCTATGGATCCACTTGAAGATTTTCTGAACAAATATGTTAGGATAGGGATAAGCATTAAGAACGATTATGTATTTTCCATTCCGATATTAACATGAATTGAATCAGACCCATTTTCTCTCTCTTCAAGAAAACAATGTTCTCTGCACAAATAATCATATTATGTAATTGTGTAGATACGATCAATTTTATCGATATATGAATAATCAATTATATGTTGTACATACATACATACATCTTTTGATTCAGTCATGCTTTTTATGATTATAAACATAAATTAGTTGTCCAATTTTTCATTTATCAAATCTGCAAAATATTGCAAATCACGATTTTATTAAATTAGTGGATCGGTTTTTATTTCAAATATGAATAAAATGAAAATATTCTGCAAGTCTCTCTGTTTATTGAAATTTTTTCGGCAAAACTCGGCAAAGCTCAGACTACTCAGCAAAAATATTCCTAAAAATGCCAACCTGTTTGGCTAGGAAACGAAATATTCCAAACTGTATCAAGTGTAGTTGGTCGGGGATAAAAACCCACTAACTGTAGTTGGTCGACGAGGAGAAATATTCCAAACTGCATCAAGTGTAGTTGGTCGGGGATGAAAACCCACTAACTGTAGTTGGTCGACGAGGAGAAATATTCCAAACTGTACCAAGTATGGTTGGTCGGGGATAAAAACCCACTAACTGTAGTTGGTCGACGAGGAGAAAATATTCCAAACTGTACCAAGTATGGTTGGTCGGGGATAAAAACCCACTAACTGTAGTTGGTCGACGAGTAGAATTTATCGACCTTGGTTGGTCGGACACATTTTATGAAAAAGACAAAAATTTACCAAGTATGGTTAGTCGGGGATAAACTCTCACTAACTATAATTGGTCGACGAGCACAATTTAACAACCTTGGTTGGTTGGAAACATTTTAAACATTTTTACACTCGTGACTTTATTATTAAGTGATCGAGCAACATTTTTGATACTTGTAACTTTTTTATTACTAAGTTGGTCGATGAACAGCACAATATTATTATCTTTTTAACAGATATGCATAAATGTAAAGTGTTTGATATTTACAAGACAATAGCAATTAAGATTTGCAAACAAAAATGAATGTCTTTCATTAAAATCAAAAATAAAATACATCAGGAATGAAATACAAATTTATTACATCAATATTCCCATTCTATTGGTTTTTTCCCCTCTGCTTTTGAAACAGGTTCCTCGCCAGCAGGTGGATCATTTAAAGCAAGAGGAGAATTTATGAAGTTAAGATCTTTGAGCATCCTGATATTCATCACGGATGGTCGATCTAGGAGGTGATCGATAAAGTATTTGTTCATTTGGGAGCTTCTATTACAAATATATTTGTTCATTTTGTGGCACATTCTTATAACATCATGCAGTCGAGCACCAAATTCAACTTCACAAACTCACACGGAGGCGTATTCAGAAGTTCAGGGGGTGCATTCAGAAGTTTAGGAGGCATATTCAGGAGTTATTATGCACATACTATTGAAGTTCAGAAGTCAAATTTAGCATCTACAACACTGAGATCTTTACTACTACTGTCCCGACTAACATTGAAGAAGAAGTTGTATGAAAATGTTTCGAAGTCCACCACTAGCTTGGTACTAATCAGATTGAAGAGTTGGGTTCAAAAGCTAGTATGTTACTCAACAAAGTATTCAGAGGATCATAAATAAGAAGAATCAAGCACGTGAAGTTAGCACTCAGTTGCTCGGCACATTAGGCAGTTGGTCGGCTAGCAAACCAATCAACATACTTGAAGATTATGATAAGATACAAGCTGCATACTATGGCATGGCTGCATCCAAATTCCTAGGGGTGATACATAGCACACGGAGTTCCTCAAAAGAAAGATTAGCAACCGTCGATCAGCCTGCATCATATGTCGTCCAGGAGATAATGCACTTTATGTTGAACAAATCAAGAAGGTAGATCAAGAATTTCACGAGCACCGAGCAACACTGCAGAATAAATACTCCATCCTTTCAAGTAAACCATCAAGCATGGAGCATTGGGGGCTTCTGTTAACGCAAAAATTCTCCATCTACGAGGACCAATCAGAAAAGGACACATGTCATCCTACGTGGCAATATTCGACACCCGAGGAGAGCTGCTCGGCATCCGAGGAGAGTTGGTCGGCACCCGAGGAGTGTTAGTCGGCACCCGAGGAAAGTTGGTCAGTACCCGAGGAGAATTAGTCGGCACCCGAGGAGAGTTGGTCGGCCCCCGAGGAGAGTTAGTCGGCACCCGAGGAGAGTTGGTCGGCATACCAACCAGGAAGATCAAGGGATAACTATGCATTTAATGTGCATTAATGAAGATGACAGCGCATTTAATGAGCCTTAATGTACATTTATACTGTATTAATAGATGACAACACATAGCATACCAAGCAATTCAACAATTAGATTCGTTGAATGTAGACATAATGTATAAATGTCTACATACAATGAATCTCTTTATCTTACATCACTATAAATACATGTATTCCCTTAGCAAAGAGGGGGAAGAGATCTGACAAGGATGAGAGACACCATACACAAGATCCAGTTGAGAGACCATGGCAGCACACCCCTTATCCCACCCCTTGTCCCAGCCAGAGCTGAAGGACTTCTTCACAGCATCTTTCCTTTTGGCCTTCTCCAAGGCAAGCTTCTCGGACAGCAAATCATCAGCAGCTTTCAGTTTTTGTTCAGCTTCCTCTTTCTGCCGAGTTACTTCCTGGAGCTGGTCCAACCTCTCCTCAGCAATTTTGAGTTTATTTTCCAGCTCTCCAGCGGTTTTGAGCTTTTCCTCAAGCTCTTTATTTGCCTTCTCCAAGGCATTCTTTTTCTTCTCCAACTCCTTGGAGGCATCAACAACTTGAGCTTTTTCTTGCTCGAAGGAGGAAAGTTTTTTATCCCAGATAGCCTTATCAGTGGCATACTTTTGGCGGGAGTCTTCCACAGATTTGATAGCCTCTTCCATAGCTCCCTCCACACTAGACGAGGAGCATGAGGCTTTAATGGCTTCATCCTTTTTCAGGATTATGTTAAAGCAGCTCGTCAACTGTGAACAGAAAAAGAAAGCAAGTTAGAAATAAGAAATGACAAAGGAAACTATGAAAAGTTTAAAGTAAAGAGACTTACTGAAGCAAGGTGACGAGCGGCCAAAGAAGTAACCATGTCCCGAGTAAGGTTGTCTTCAGTACCTTGGACCTCGGGAATGGTCAAGGACCTTACCGAGCTCATGTCAGAGCTCGGGGGAACAAAAGTGGGAACTTCAGTCCCAACAGCTGGGGGCTGAATGATGGTATCAGCCAAATTGACCGAGGATCTCTTCTTCAGCCTCCTCAGGGGAACCGGCACAGGCAAGGAAGAACCCTTGATCGGTGATATCACAATCACCTCTCTTGGAGCAGCAAGCCTTCTCGGAGCCACTACGGGCTTCTCGGCGACTTTAGCAGAAGCAGCTGGAGGAGTTGCATCAGTCTTCTTTGTCCCATCCCTTGGGACATCAATCCTAATCCTTTTTACCTCCCCAGAACCGGAGGCAGTTTTCTCAAACAGAGCAGGAGTTCTTCTCTTCTTCATCCTTTCGCTCAATGGAATATGAGATTCAGGCGAAGAACTTGCAGAGGCTGGTACTGGCTCTGCTTCACTGATCACTGGACGAGCAGTGAAGGAGGTTGTGTAGCTCTTGTATTGGAGCAGATACGAAGACGACCTGATGTGCTCGTCAACAACCCTTTGATGCAGACCCCAGATAAGTCCCAAATGCCTTATATTAACATCTGTTTCTTTCGGGCACTTTCTCTTGCTATCAACTGCAAATAAACAAACATTGTTATCAGTGACACGTTTTATCAAACACATAATAATCATGATTTCAAAATAAATAAAATAAAATAAAAATAACCTATCCCATTGCCATAAGGAGGGCATCTGGGACCCTGGTAAACCTCATCTCCGGTTAATGGAGGGTGTTGCCAATTTTTTACGACAACCCCATGTTCAAAATAATCCCTATTGGCATCAGGGAGATTGACTACTAAGGCTCTATTTATAAACCTAGTTTTTAAATAATAAATATTATCATTAACTGCCCATCTATAGCAGTACATGATTTCTGGAATTCCTATACGAGTTCCATGCACTTGATTTAATTTATGCACCCCATTAACTATTCTCAATGTGTTGGGGGCTATTCGTTTAGGAACAACATCAAAGTACTGACAGAATTCCAAACACAGAGGATTTGGTGGAAAAGAAAATCCACACTCAGCAAAAAAGAGACTGGGGAACCAATGTCCCTCAGCCAAATTGAAATAATTAGAAGGCTCAGAAAGCTCTTCCAAGACAACCCAAGAGGGAATGGAAAAATCAGATCGAAATTTGTCAAGAGATTCAACAGAGTAAACCATGGTGATTAAAAGAAATAAAGAAGAAAGAAGAAGATCTTACAGGAAAAGAGTAGAGCTGATGACGACAGACGATGGAAGAGATAAATACACGAGAGAGTAGAAGACAATGAAAAACTCGAAGATGAAAATTTGAAAAGGTAGAAGACGAATGAAGTGTCTGTGAAGTTTAAATACCTTACCTTGGGAACTGGCGAAGTAATGATTACAAAAAGGATGATTACGTTACCGGCGGCTAAAAAGATGAAAAGTGGCGCGAGAACCAAAGCGGGCAACAGCGGCCAAAAAGACGAAAAGTAACGCGGGAATCGAAGCACGCAGAAAAGTCCAAAAAAGCATGATTCTATGAATTTGGAAGGAGAAAATAAATACAAGGGAAACGCTCCTAAAAATTAGGAAGACTATTTAAAGCTACCGTATTCCGAGAAAGAATGTTCCATACTCCTCAAATTTCGAACTATGAAACATTGGTTGCTTTTGTTGATACCAAATTTAATCTGCTGACTTGGATCAATCATATGAAGACACGTGGCTATCTACATGGCAACAATAAGCACTTCCGAGATGATCATACGCTCCGAGGAACTCTTATGCTCCGAGGAACTCTTATGCTCCGAGGAATAAGACCTCTCCGAGGAACTCTTTAGCACCGAGAAGCTCAAACTGTCCGAGCTACTCAGGCGGTCCGAGCTGCATCTCGAACAAACCATTAATAGCTGGATAACCAACAGTTCAACTGGTTCATTAAATGCTTATCATTTAGACGCATATACTTATAGGGCATTAAATGTATTACCCTTTCATATGTATATCATTTAATTTATCACCCTTTCACATGACAACCTCAGGGATATAAATACGTTGTACAATCCTCATTGGAGGGGGAGCTGATCCTGAATCCAAACTTTGGGATCCAGAACGAAATTTCTTGTAATCGAGAATTCCCAAACACTCAGCAATAAAACAACAGTGGACGTAGGCCATTCTTATAAGGCTGAACCACTTTAAAATCTTTTGTCTCATGTATTTATTTGTGATTGAATTATTAGAGTGATCTAATTTTTTACATCAACAATGTGCAAGGTTATATCTTCATAGAAAAGGCATTACATTCTCTGTCGATGATGATGAGCCGTCGAACTCACTCGCTCTCACTTTTCTTTGGCTTCCATGTTGGAAGATAAACAACTAAGCTAAGCACATAAACTTGGGATATAAGTGGAGAGGATAATGTTTTTTTAATTGTAAAACACTTTGATTTCACTTACTTAACTTTTACATTGTTCTTAACTTCACTCAACTTTTCTTACATCACTTCAAATGCCAACATTACATGGATATTTATAGGATATGAAAAAATTCATGTACACAAACACATGTATCTATTACATTTAATGTGATTATAATATTTACACTTTTATACATGAACCTCCACTGCTAGAAATATGCAATTAGTCATAGTTCTACTAGAACCTCCAAAACTATTGATGGACTCCTTAAACACTCACAATACACAATTCTCTCTCTCTCTCTCTCTCTCTCTCTCTCTCTCTCTCTCTCTCTCTCTCGTAATAGAGCCGCCCATCAATAATCGCATATCTCATAACTATTCGCATCATCGAAATTGAGGAGAACATGGTTCCTAAATAATTAAGTCCTTTACTCTATTGATGAATTTTCAGCCTCTTTCTTTAATTTATTTTAAAGTTTTCAACTTCAAATGTCCAATTATGGGTTTGTTTATTCTTTATGCATAGATTTGTTTGTGTTTGTTGAGTTTTCAATACTACATAAGGCCAAGAGAATATATGTAATAAAATCATTTTTGAGCAATGTAATATTTCAAGTTGAATATTGGACAGTCTCTCCTTAAAATAAAATTCACCTCCGCTAAGTAGTGCATACTGATGAAACTAAGGGGTGTATGTAAGTTAAAATGATATTCGAGACTCCTAATGTGGGTGTCCTACGAACCAACTTTGTTTGACATTCTTAGTAAATTGATTAATATGGAATGCATTTGAAACAATTTTTTCCTGTACTAAATGCATGAACAAGTAAAGGAAAACGTGTTGTTTCATGAAAATATTTATTTTTTGTAAACTGTCTTTTTAGGGACGTTTTACACCAATAATCACAAGTAAGGATGAACAGTCGCAAGCCATCGTATATAACCCCGAATCCCCATATCATTATTGCAAGTAGCCGCCTCTTTGCCGTAAGCTCCAACAGTTTTTTTTTCCAATCGCATCATGTATGTTATACCTTTAAACCTAACTTTCTTTCATTTAATTTACCTTTAAATCCCAGTCAAACCTATTTTTTCATCTCTAATTTCATCATCTAATAAAGGCATTTGTTTTTATTGCATTAATTACTATAGTAAAAAAACCCTAACCTTTGAATTATTTATTTCCAATTGGTATATGTAATTTTTTGAATAAATTTTTGGCGCTATTAGATACTAACCCCGTGTCTATTATAAATATACATATAGTTCCACTATATACAATGTGCAATGAGGTATATTACCCTATACCCAAGGCAACCTCAATCCAATTGGCAGTGTCCCCTCAGTGAATTTGAGAGTGGGTTCTTCTTGTTAAAGTGATTTTAGCAAATTTACTGTAATAGTAGGTACAAACCGGTGAAGCAAGATTCAATTGCTTTAGTTCTATTAGAAACTGCAAATTCAAAGCAAAAGTAATTAAAAATGTTTAATGCTCATTTTACCACCAAATTAGTTTTGCGCGGGCTCCGTAGAGATAATGTTTGATAGTGAATAGAATTGTTTTGCGGGTTCTTTATTGGTTTGGGATATTTGTAACCAGTTTGTTCGTGTTCCTTTGGGCTTATTCTGTCCCCTGGATGCAATGTTTTTGGGCTTTGCCTTTTCTTCTATTTAATAAATTATATTTTACTGCCAAGAAATATTTCAAATAGATTATAAACATATTACTTTTTTTACACAACATAACCAAATATTATTTCTACGTTGCCATGAAAAATAATTCAAGCAAGACAAAATATTTCATTCTTTTGATTGCAAATTCATATTACCCAATGATGTTTTCCACTTTGTCCTCAATCATGTAAGCTTTTACATGTTCAATCCATGACGATACTAATAAGTTTAAATCAAACTTATCAAGTTTTTATTATATGATAATCAATTCATGTATTGAATTGAATTCGAGAATATAAATCGTTATCATTAATTTCAAAAATACCCAAAAGATCCAACGCGCTGAGTTTCTGATTATTTATTGATTTTGGACTTCTATTAAGTAAAAAACCATAAAGACTGATCAAAATGAAAAGTTAAATTTATTTATCATCGAGCATTCATGACGAAATCCAGTAGTTAAAATAAGTCGAGAAAAGAGAGATGTTTGATTAAGCTAGCAAATCAAGGTTGGGAGCCTAAAGTTTATACAAATATTAATAGTGACCCTGCAGCCAAATAAGGTGGTACCTCTGTGCTATAGATTCAAAGCTTAGCTTCCATGCAAGTCTTTATTGTTCTTCTTTGCAAGAATAGTATCTCAAGGCCTTTTAGTCTAGAGTTTACTTATTCCATTTAGAGCTCATCCTTGACGGACATTTCTTATTCTTGTAAAACTCTATTGGATTCATTATATTTTTATTTAATAAAATAGCTCTACAGTTTTAGGTATCTCCCAAACTAGGGATTTATATATAAAAAAGAATAGGGGTGAATGGGGTGAAAAAAAAATTAATTTGCAACTTGTATTCCAACAAATATAATCAACCATAAAATAATATGCACAATTTGAATATAGAAAACTTAGAAGTTTGGCCTAAAAATATATACCAATGTTACCTCCCAAACTAGGTATTAATATATAAAAAAGAACATGGGTGAATTGGTAACAAACCAGGAAAAAACTATGACTCGCAACGTCAATTTTAAAACAAAATGAAAAAATTAACTTGCAACTTGTATTCCAATAAATATAATCAGCCACAAAATGATAGGCATAATTTGGATATAGAAAACTCAGAAGTTTGGCCTAAAAAGATATACCAATGTTACCTACAATATTTTGATTGTTTTGGTTCCCCCATACACTAGGCTTATTTAGATCATATTTTTCAACTGACTTGACTCAATCATAAATAATATAGTGATACAAAATTTAAGATAATTTGAATGGTATAGTATCATTTAAAGGCTCAGCTTTCAATTCACGTGGGATGTTCTATATGCTGAGTTAACATATGCCATGCTTCTCTTTTGATACATATGGATGGTTGCTGAATCTTAATATGAAATCCTAATATATATTTGTTATGATAAAATAAGCATTATAAAGTTATTATATATTTTTTTTGTTTTCTTACTTGTAAAAAAATTATAAAACGTGATAATGAAATAAAAATTCCATTTATTGGTCACGATATTAAAATTGATTGTAATGTTTTTATATTACATATTTTAGATTTTACATTTGCTAAATCCTTATTTACTGATCATCAAATTGCCAGAGGAAAAATCAGATGCTCAGCTATACAATCCACGAGATTAGTATCGAATTGAAATCATCAATAAAGATTGTGTTTGGGGATTAATAACTATTAATTTGGAGGCTATATATAGTTAGAAATAAAAAAATGCAAGGATATTGGCTAGTAAAGTGGCATTAATTCTTTCCAGAATTATATCCCTAACAATATGCTATTATGAGAGGTCGTGAAATATCTAATATCTCAAGAATTGGTGAGAAGTGTGGACAAGATAGTACATGGAGATAAATTGAAAATTAGTTGTAACATGGATAAAGCTTAGGATAAGGTGCGGTTGCTTTCTTCTTAAATGTTTAGATTGTCATAGGTTTTTGAGTATTTGGTAGTTTTTGCGAGTTTCTTTTTTATACCAGTTTAACTTGAACTACAATCCATGAACAATGACAAACAGAAACTTAAATTTATTATTTTTATGGTGACAACTTCTCCCTCTCTCTTAATTACAAGGAAGTAATATATTTCTTTATATCTTTATATCTTTCTATCTATTTATCTATCTATCAATCTAATGTTTTTGTTTTTTAGAAAAAAATAGATAATAATGTGTCTGTGTTCCACTTTATTCTTCACACCTGATGCTACCGACGATTGAAATATAGATGCTAATTTAAAAATTTTCAAGTCAATTAATTATTTTATTATGACATCTCTTCGCATATTTCACAAATTCGTTAGCACATCTGCGAAACACATCCCCCATTCTATTAGTACTCTTTGTATTTCGGATATCCCATCATAGCTACCACAACTAAACACCTATTAAAGGTAAACAAAACTTAAATTTATAGTATGTTTTATTTAATTATCCCATAATTTAATTATCCTATTAATGGGTGAGTGGTCCTATCCCATTCAAGACTGCATTTTTCTGTAATATACTTAACAACTCATGCACATTGTTACGATTTGAAAAAAAATCGACAGCATATCCCCGTAGTTCTCCAAGTACACGACGTAGATTGACAGGTGTGAGTGTTATTTCAATTGATAAATTGAAATAAGAGTCACACTTGTCAATCTAGTATGTACCCAGAGAACATTAAGATACGACTGCAGAACTTCCTCCAAAAGTAACAACTGTAAGCCAATAAGAATATTATACAGAAATTATACAGTCTCAAACTGTCCAAACGGGACAATTCGAGAGATCTCATTACAGGGGTAATGACTCTCGAACGGGTCTAAGCGCTATTGAATGCGTACGCATAAGAACTAGAAGGCTAGTATCTATGCGCACTATATTTAATTTCAAGTATGTTTCATTTAATTATCATACTATATATATATTGTTCGATATACAGAGTAATTTTCAAAAAAAGTTGAAAAATCCCACCCCCATATGGACAATAATCCAGTGGTCATGCCACTTTTAAAACTAACCAACCAAACATTTACTAAACAAAATAATCCAACAACAATGTCAACAACAAATGTGTATCCCGTACTCCTTCTAATTCATCTACTCAATTAATTCATTTCATCAATTAAACTAACAATTAACTTATAGAATTATTAATTTACTAATTTACACTGAGGGGCAATCCTACTTTCATATGGTACTTGCACGATATTAAGGGAATTACAATGGTACCTTGACTTACCCCGCCTACCCACCCCCACCCCCACCCCCACCCCATCACAAACAAATTGACAAATTCATGGGTTAATTCAAATACAAAAATACAAATTCATGGGTTAATTCAAATACACACACACCCCCACCCCCACCTCCCTCTACACCCCCCACTCACCACATACACACACACCCCCACCCCCACCCCACCCACCCAACACATACACACACACGCACACAATAGCCCCCCACCCTGCCCCACCTCCCTCCACCCCCCACCCCCCACACATATACACACACACACAACAGCCCCCCTACCCCACCCTCTACCCCCACCCCCCACACACGCACACACACACACATGCACATATATACACACACACACACACACACACACATATATATATATATATATATATATATATATATATATATATATATATATATATATACACACAAACATATATATATAAATGGAAGAGAGAGAGAAATAAACCTAAAAGTAGAGAGAGAGAGAGGCGTAGAGAGAGAGAGGGAGGGAACAGCGCGAGGGAAAAAAGAAAGGGGTAAGGGTTTTTGCAGAAGAAGTTGTCACGGTCGTGTCAAGGTCATTGACCGTGACAATTATTTAAAGAATTGTCACGGCCATTGACCGTGACAAGTTAATTTGTCACGGACTTGTCACGGTCAATGACCGTGATAATTCTCTGTCACGGTCGTGTCAAGGTCAATGACCGTGACACAAAACGCGTGTTTTTTTGTCACGGTCAATGACCTTGACAAAGGTGACCGACTGAAAGGTGACAATTTTATCATTTTGTTGTAGTGTCACTAGTTCTTTGTTCATCTCTAACTAAATGAGTGTTTGATTATCACATGTGGGATACTCTTTATACTTTGTTACAACCTTTATTGGGAGGCTTGGAGAATATTTTAATCTAATATGTTTGGGTATGTTTAATAATTTGGTTTTACTAAATTCGAGATGAGTACTACAGATTGTATTCTAAGTTGTCTCACTCAATAGATTTATTATCTTTGATCAAGTAATATTTTGTGTTTTTTTATGACATTAAATTTTAGTTGAAACGACTAGAAAGAAATATGTCATTATAAGAAAAAATCATTAAATTGTAGGAAATCCAAAATATAATGCCACTACACTTAATATTAAATGTTTTAAGATTCGTATCTTATCTTTTTTAAATCTAGTTGTATTCGTGTAATTTACTATGTATATCGATAGAATATTTATAAGGTGTTATATATTGTGTATAATTAATTTTAGTATACCTTATCTAACAATTGTTTAATAAATTAGGTTTTGTTACTCTCAAACCAAATGTATTTAAAGCAACAGAATTTTGTATAATGACAACACAATTTATATAAGACCATACTGTAATACCCCGTATTTTTATGGCTTTTAATTATGAGGTTAATGCAATGGAATTGTTTTTAATTATGGGATTTATTAAATTAATTTGGAAAAATTAACTAGAAAAATTAATTAATTAGAAAAGTAATTCAGATTTAAATGCTAGCGAGACGAGAGTTAGTATTTGGTTATTAATATGTTGTTGAATATTACTGAGTGATTATGGTAATATGTGATCATTAAATTTATTAAAATTGTCGTGAGTTGAAAATACGGCAGTTCGGTAATGTAGTTGGGACGCGCGTGTCAGTCGTGTCAGGACCCAATTTAATGGATTTAAGAGTATTTTATTTTTATATCATCCGTATGAGCTTTTTGAGTGCGCCAACATGTTCGGAAGGTTCGAGATAGTCAGAAAACACTAGCCGTGGGTTTAATTTGGGTCTCGAGGCATTTTTAGGCCAAACCGGCAATCCAGAAGGGTATTTTGGTCATTTTAAAAATTTAGGAATTAAGACCCACGAATTTTATTATTTATTTATTTATTATTGGAAAGGCCATTAGGGCCATTATCATCCAAAAATAAAGAGTGGGTTACGTGAGTTAGAGGGGAAGTTGCAGGAGGTTCCCAAAACCTAGCCACCAACCACCACCACCATATCTTAACGGAATTGTGGCCGGAGAAAGGAAGAGAACCAACCCTTAACATCATCAACGGATCAGAAGAAGAATTGTTCAGGCAAGTGATTTATCTTGCAAAGATTCAAAGCATATAGTTTACATGTTATTATAGAATTGAAGATTTATCATAAATAATGAAAATGGAATGGATTTGAAAGGTTTAAAATCATAATTTGGATATGTCTTGCATGTAGTAAATGTTGGAGATGATATAAACCACGAATTTATGATTTATGGATAGATAATTTATGAAATTTGATTGGTTTATGTGAGATTCTGGAAGAAATAGGAAAACTAGGTTTTTATATGAATATTGGGTAATTTGATCCAAGAAATCGATGTTATATGTTGATTTGATGAATCTAAAACGTGGGGAATGACGTAAACATGTTAGTAGGATGATTAGTATACTTATTTGTGAGTTTTGGACGTTGGGATGAAGAATTTGAGGTGTAAAAAGAGGAGAACCCGTGACTGTTAAGAAATTTTGGGCTCATACCTGCTTGATCGATCGATCGACTCAAGAATATCGATCGATCGATCGACCCCTTTTCTTCGATCGATCGACCCCTGTTGATTTTTGGCAATTGTTTCTCTTCAAGGTTTAATGATTATTCCAAAGCCGATGTTGGTTATTAGGGTGATTAATATAATATTGTGGGACTTAGATAAAGGTAGTAGGGTCTTAGTCTTATCGAAGAATGTTATAACTTATGGAATTTAATGCCATTGCTTACGAGGGTCTACCGAGTGAGGTACGATTAGAAACTGTTCGAATTGGTACTATATTGGAAATTAATGATGATGTAAGGTTAAGGGCAGTAATGGAGGGACTTTAAGTACTGAGATAACATTAGAAACTAATAAGAGACCTAGTAACCTTTTGAGATAGGTTTAAGTACTCAAATTGATACGACGAGAGAGTTATCAAACGGAATATATATTACGTGTAATGTTCTGGGTAAACTTGCTACGTACGAGACTAACTAGATGAAATGTGTGAACATCTATATTGTTATATGATTACTTAGGTTGTGTGAATTCCTAGTGTATGGATTTCTTATATGTATGACATACCTACCATACTTGCTATCACGGGAGGTCAGTTTTATTATGGAAAAGGACCCTCTTATCCTTGTGTGCCTTCGGGGGGATTTAGACTGGTACCTTAAGGACATAGTATTGTGAATGACTTATTTGTGAGTTGATAAGTCAGCTGACCATGGGAGCGTAGTTATGTGCGTGACCCATGGGTATGTGAACTATGTTCGCCTCCAATATGTGTGATTTGTATTCAGAGGGTTCCTGAGAGATTCGGAACACGAGATCCTTACGTACGTGATGTACATGGATTTGATAGCAGAGTATGCGTGCACCGCAGCTTAGCCTAGGGGTGCCATATATGTATTTATGTACTGAGAGTGAAATACTTATGTACGTGTGACTGGTGTATTGTTGCTTAGTAGATGTGAATAACTATGATATTTGAATGGGTTAAGAATGAGAATTTATCTAACACTTGAGATAAGTAATTTATGAAGGTGAACATGGGTTATAAATATGGCTTATTTGGGGGTTACGTGTAGATACTCTATGTTAGAATGCAAAGGCAGGACTGGTATAAACTAGTCAGATAGTGGCATAACTAGGATGGGTTAAAGGCATATGTTAGGCGTGCACATAGTTGAGAGGTAAGAAACTCATGTGAGTGTACTCAACTAACGTGTTTATAATATGTTTTGTTTATTTGTAATTTAAACACTTGCAAAACTTTTAAACTGTTTTCACATCGGGCTCTGACCCGTTTTCCTCTAAATCTATTTTTGTTTTGTAAAAACATTTTAGGTGCCCAGCCATAGGGACGCCAAGCATAGGAGTTCCACTCTGTTGACGTGTTGTAGCTGCTGTGGAAGTTACAGGATCTTGGTAGTAGAGGCTCTCATTTTATCCTTGATTCCTTCAGAGTCATTTGTATCGATTAGGGCATGTCGCCCATTCTTATTTAGAGGTTGTAGTTGTTGACTTTCGTTATTTCAGTTTTATTTTTTGTTTATTATTTATTCAGACTTTTGTATTGGGACATTATTTACTCTGGCATCTTTATTATTGGAGTGTTTACTCCAGACTTATTTGATTTCATCTCGTTGAGCATTTATATGAGATTGTTTATGCGATTGATGGTTTATAAATAAATTCTTGTTTATTTGTTAACCTAATTAATAAAATTTGACATCTCTCTTTTTAAATATTAGGTGGCTAGTAATTGATTAAATGTTTTTCGACAGTGATGCTAAGACTGAACCAACTTGATATTCTGAACTAATTTAATAAAGGAGTAGCTACCCGGTGTTTAATTAGACGGGGTGTTACAGGTGGTATCAGAGCATCATATTCTAGTGTCATTTAGGATCTGTGCGGCTTATTATGCTTCCAGCGTAGCTTTCTTTGATGTAGAGCCCTATGTTTAGGATTGTTGAATTTCTTTGGTGAGATTTTGTTCTCCTTCTATGACACATATGATAGTGAATCTTATTTTCATTCGGGTGTGTTCGTGTGCTGAACAATGCAGTATGTCAGGCGAAGACAGTTGGTCGAACAACAAGAGGCAAAAGATCAGTTGAGGTATTAAATTTATTGAAGAAGGATGATCGTAGTTGAAGTCACCCATATTATGGCACGGAAGTCCAGGATGGTACAGACGGCCAAGGCGCGATTGGTGACTTCCAGGCACAACTAAAGTAGAAAGTCGGGTCAAATGAGACTCACCCAACAAGGTTGGAATGGGAGAGATAGAGTTAGGTGAAATGTTGAAGAGAACCAGCAGTGGAAATACTCGAAATGCAGAGATGGCATGTGCTAGCCAAACGAACGTAATATATCCAAAGGCTTGGGCATATGTCGGGGTATGGCCAATCGGGATTAAAAATTGGAGAAATTTTTTTCTTGGCTCGTAAGAGCGGAGTTTCAATGGTGAGGCACAATCACCACACTTAGAATTGGAATGTGACGTCAAGAGAAGGCGTACACGTATGGTATGGCCATAAGTTCCTTCATAAGATGTTCAGGGTGAAAGGCGAATGTGATTCTGAACTCACACAAGAGGGCCGAACAAAGGTCACTTTGTGAGGAGAAATTTAATTATGTAGCGAACCTTACACCAGGTGAAGTAGGTGAAATGGAAAAGAGGATATTAAAGGGAGAATTTACATACAAGAAGAATTGTTAGCTCTTCTGGGGAATTCTGCTTGGACTGTCAATGCAGATGGTAATAATGTCGCGTAGTGTTAATTTGGAGGTAAACGTTTCCTTGGGTGGGGAGATGCAAGAATCGAGAAATTTATGAAGAGTAAGACTGGGGAAATGGTGTTGGAGAAGCACCACAAGGGGATGAACCAATGGGGAACCCGTTAAAATAATTCGGATAGCTGAATTATTACCGAGCGATGGTAATTTTAGTAAGAGACGTGGGAAACTAGTAGCGTGTTCCTTAGGTCCATCAAGCTAAGGGAACAATGGAGGTAGTCGTCAGAGCCGAGACTACCAACGTCCGAGAGAAGGACCACCTTAACATGGTCAGTGTGACCGAAGATAGGTGGAGTATGTGTAGAGGTATTTTGTGAGGAGTGAAACCCGTGCGTTATAAATGTTTCCCGATGCAAGTGTAGGGATAAAGGTATTGTGCCTGGAAAGGGCAACAGTTATTGAAATATTCGGTTTGGTACGGACATGTGTGTTAAGTCCAGGAACCATTTGAGCAACCAGGACGATTGTCAGGATAGAAGTATGAGTTATATCCTCAGATGATGTTGCATGTTGTTTGTAGCATGAACGAGTTACTACAATTATTATTATTGTTATTTTGTGTGACACCCCGACTAATTAAATACCGGGTAGCTACTCCTTTATTAAATTAATTCAAAATGCCAAGTTGGTCCAGTTAATAGCATCACTGTCGAAAACGTTTTAATGATTACTAACCACCTAGTATTTAAAAAGTAGTGCCAAATTTTTTTTAAAGTCTGATTAACATGCTGTGACAACCCGCTCACCAAAATAAGGGGTGGCCAGCCCAATACTCCAATATAACGGAATCATGGATGGAATCATTCTCAGCATCATAACAAAAATATAGAGTATCCAGGATAACCACCCAATATTTCAGAAAACGGGTTGCCAAAAATTTTGATTTGAAAGTAAATAAATGAAAACAAACAACCCAATTCCTGAAAGATAAGGGAAACCCCAAGACATATATGAATAATACAACAAGAATAAGATAAAAAGACCGAATATGTAACCGGTCACTAACTGATACACCAAATATACACAAGAACAATAAGTTACTTATTACATTTCATTAGACATTTACAAAAGCTTGGGCCTCTCGCCCGAATAACAGACTTGATCTTAACTAGAATGAAAATGAAAGCGTCGATACCAAATGTATCCCGTAATACCCGCAATGCATCACGGCTCGTCGAAAACATCGGAATAGGAATTCAAATCAGGCATCCTTGCGGCGGAGTACCTGAGCAGAGACAAGAAGAATATGAAACAGGAAAATGTAACCGGTCAGGGCCCGGTTCTATATGATTACCAGATGAATAAAGAGTATGACAGTTATGTAATATAAATCGTGAAGAAAGAGAAATAAGAAGCTACCTATACAATTTAAAGCATAAGCTAAGCAGGAATAAAAATAAGAAGCATTAAACTAAAGACTTCACCCAAGGTGCTAATTATTTTATATATCTTTTCCTTAGCAGGAAATATATTTATAAACACAATCTTTTGCTCTTTAAGGCAATTATATTTCAATTTTACCCTTTTATAGAAATCCTTTCCTTATCAGGAAAATAATCATTTTCAAATGCTCTTTGTGGCATTTATATGTGCTCTATGTGGCACTCCATCATGCTCTATATGGCATATCAAAATACATCAAGTCCCACTTGATTATGAACTGTTATAATTATATACATATAACGAATTCTAAGACCGCCCGTCCGGGTTTCCCCACTGGGCGCGCCCCTAAATGACCATCATCTTCCAGGGCCTATCATTAGACAACCTGGGCACCTATATCGTAAGACGTCGGGAAGCGGCCATGAGCCTGCGTGGTAGCCAAGACCACACCCGGAATCTCCCTACCCCCGCAGAAAAAATACAACCATAAGCGCTCCCATGGCCTAGGACTATATCCACCCTGCATTCATTAGCCAGGGGGCTTCACCTATCGTGCGGACTTCCCTTAAGATGGTATTTAGAGAGGTGTGTAACATCCATTTTATTTATCATATCAAAATCAAGTAAATCATTATTTACCGGTTTCATGATTAAGTAAATTATCATTTACTGCTATCAATACCACTTCCATTATATGTTTCATTTTTATTCGAAACCATTACTGTTTACTTCTAGTACTAGATAGAGCTTATAATCCGGAGCCATACGATAGCTTATATCAACACTACAACCTCAAAGGAGTAAATAAACTCTTCATTATCTCCAAGCATTCAAGGAGGTTATTTTAAAACCCCAAGGTTATCATCTTTCGAAGGAATGAAATGACTTTCAATTTATTCTCCAAACTCACCTTTATGGCGTTATTATGAACCACCAAGGTTAACATAGTTCAATCGAACTTTTAAAGTCCCCCAACATTCTTTTGGGGTGGTAATATAAACCATCAAACTCGTATAGCTTAATTAAGCTCCTAAGGTCTCCCGAACATAACACTACATCCCTAGTTTTCATAATAATTAACTAGAAGAAAAGAATGCCTTATCATTAATAGGCCTAACCCCGGAAAAATCCCCACATAACCCATTCCTAATGTAGGGTAGACATCTAACTCATCTCACACTCTAGGACTCTAAGTTTACTTCATTCAAGAAGGTTCCTAGTCCCTATATTTAAAGAAAAGGATTAAAATTGAGTTATAAAATTAACTCAAAAACAGCAGGAAAACGAATCGATTCGCCCTAGCGAATCGATTCGCCCAGAAAGCGAATCGGTTCGGACAACCAAACCAACCTTCTGCAATTGACCGAATCGATTCGGCCTTAACCCCGAATCGATTCGGGTTATGCAGACCTGCCAATTCCCCTTAGCGAATCGATTCGCCCAAAGGTCCGAATCGATTCGGACCTGCAAAATTGCCAAAAATGGCTACGAAGGGTTATGAACCCTAAATCCTCCAAACCCCAAATTTCTTCCTTTTCATACACAACCAACAACAAAAATCTACCCCAAACTAATCTACATGATTATTAACCATCAAAACCCACAATTTCTTCAACATATATCAAGACTAGGGTTTAAATCCCACAAATTCTACATTTAAACCATAAATGGAAATACACAATTATCATACAATTTATGCATCTTAAATCACATATTAGCAAGTAGAAAACTTGCCTTAGGGTTGATATCTCAGATTTATTTGGAGAAGAAGCAATCCCAAATCCTCCATCTTCAATCTCTCTCTCTCATTTCTCTTCCTCTTTCTTTCTCTCCTTTCTCTCTATGTTCAAGACATAAAATGAGGGAATGAAATAAGGGGCAAGACCAAAAATCGTGGCTTAACATAATTCTCCCAACCTAAATGGTTAATATCACATTAAAATGACTCGCAAATACGCATATAAGCTAAAACCAGGTAAAAGTGCCCGAAACACAAAAATACAATATGGCACTTATTTTGACTGTCTCGCACCTTCCGAGACTAACTACACCCTCTAAACTGGCATTCGAAAATTTTATAAATTATTTCGAGTTCCAAAATCATTTAAACTAAAAGGCTATTTAAAATACATGACACTACAGACATGCAACTTGATGTTATTTACTTTCACATACAGTAAATATGCATCAATCTAGTAAATATTAACTTTCACTTCATTAAACTAATATTTACTCCAGTCCCCACATTTTATATAATTACCTTATGCGGTAAAATTAGTATAAAATGAGCCTCCCAGAATCGAGGGTTGTTACACATGCAACAAGTGTAATGAAGAAATAAATACACCATTCACCATACTGAAGTAAAATGAATAACCATCATAATCGAGTAAATAAAGTCTGGAGGAAAAACTCCTCACTACAATCCCACAACTGAAAAGTAAACTGAATACTGAAACAATACATGCTAAAGTCTGAAAACTGAAATGTAAAAGATGCTCTAAATAGAAATGGGCAACATGCCCCACAACTGATAGATAGTGACTCTGGAATCCAAAAGATGGAAGCGTCTATAAGCAAATCCCTGTAGCTTCCACAAACAGCTACAGCTCGTCATCTGAATGAATATCCTATGCTTGGTGTCCTTGTGGCTGGGCACCTAAAATGGTTTTACAAGAAAAAGATTTGAAAAGCAAACGGGTCAGAGCCCGAATGTGGAGTTATATTTTAAAAACCTGCAAGTGCTTTAAAACATTTAAAACATTAAATGCAAAGTACATGTTAGGACGTGCACTCACATGATATTCTCACCTCTCGTCTGACTGTGCACTCCTACCGTAAGTACACATCTAGAGTAATACAAACTACTAGCTAAGTGACAACATATCTAGCTAGACTATCATAGGTCTTACCCTTATTACTCGGTTCTATTAACATAATAACGCTCGTAATTAAGTAGGGATTTAACGTAAACTCAGATGCTCAATATGCAATATATTTCTCTATCAACTAACTCATTATGTTACTCGAAACAATACCGTAATTATTTATACAACATTAACATGAATGTTCTTATTAATTAAGTGTATATTATTCACATCATAAATATACAATACAAGCACCCCGAGAACTAAGCTGTGGTGCACACATACTCTGCTATCCATCCCGGTACATCACGTACATAAGGATCACATATTCCGAATCTCTCAGGAATAGTCCAGATAACACAAATCACAAATAGTGGAGGCGAACACAGTCACATCACATGGGTCACGTACATACCTACGCTCCCACGATCAACGGACTTATTAACATCCCAATAAGTCTTTCTCTGACCTATGTTCATCGAGGTACCAGTCTATATCCCCCCCGTAGGCACACAAGGATTAGAGGGTCCTAAGCGAACGCAAACCTCCCGTGATAGCAAGTATGGTAGGTATGTCATACACACAATCCATATACTAATACTAAGTAAACACACATCTTAGTAATACCGTATTTTAATCGTAGTACGTATCGCATTCTCGTACTAACTATAATTATTACAATATGTACTATTCCGGTTTGTAATCATACTCGCCATAATTTCTCACGTCGTAGTAGACACTCACGTCTCAACCCAAACCGTCCCTGTATTACAACTCTCGTATGTAAATCCCTTCTCATAAATACCCAAATGTCCCAATTCTATCATTACTACATCTACGGAATGATATCTATATCCTCGAATAAGCTTACGGGACTCCAAAAATCAAAACAGTCCAAAAGGACCAAACTGTCAACTCGTTAGAAGTCTCATTCGAACGAGACTGTTCGAACGAGATTCCTCTGCCAACTCGTTAGAAGTCTCGTTCGGACGAGGCTGTTCGAACGAGGTCCCAGTTCGTTCGAACGAACTGTACCTTCTAACGATATCTCGTTCGAATGAGATATCGAACGAAATCCATTCTCGTTAGCAGCGACTGGTCAACTCGTTAGAAGCTCGTTCGAACGAGTTCGTTCGAACGACCTGGGTAGGGGCTTCTAACGAGATGCCAGATTCGTCCCAGATTTTTCCCCTTCTCGTTTTTAACCATTTAACACCTCTAATCTCCTCCAAAGTTCATCCCAACAACGTTTTTTGGTCTCTAATTGATCCTAAACATATTCAAGTCAACTCCTAACATATTTTCAAGGATTAAATCTCTTTAACATCAATCAACATATGAATTTCTACACTTTTACCCAATTATCTCAAGAACATGAACCCTAACATTTTGAATCATGAATTAACCCAACAAAATCCGTTTTAATTTCTTCCCAATCATGTATATCATCAGTAAAAACATCTACCTATCATTCTACATGCAATCCTTCTCAAATTTCTCAAGTTCTATGATCTAAACTACATGGGTTTTCATTATTTTTCAAGAACAATTAATAATCTCCAATTTCTAACATGGAAAAGACATTCTCTGAAATTAAATGGAATAAAGTCACTTGCCTTGATTCGATTTCTGACTTTGGTGTAGGTTTGATGATGTTTTTCTGCAAAATTTCCTCTCTCCAAGCTCCTTCTCCAATGGTGGCTTAAGGTGGCTAGGGTTTGTTTTGGGGAAAGTTGTAAACCTAAAGATAACCTCCGTAGCTTAATGGTTTAATATGGGATGTTTAGTGGGCTTTGTGGGTCAAATCCACATCAGATTTAATTAACCAATTTTCGTCACTTTTAATTCCTCAAAATGTAAAATTACCAAAATACCCTTTAAGTTGCCGGTATGGCCTAAAAATATCCCGGGACCCAAACTATACCCCCGGCTAGTGTTTTCTGACTATCTCGACCCTTCCGAACGCGTTGGCGCACTCAAAACGACCATACGGTTTATAGATTTTAAATTCACTTTTATTATCAAAATATTACACCGTGACGCGGCGGTCCCACGCGTCTCAACAAAATTTCTAAAATGCCGTATAATTCTCACGACAACTTTTATAATACCAAATACATATATCAAAACATGTATGCACATAATCAAATACCAACTCGCATCTCGTTAGTATTTTAACCCGGATTAATTTCCAATTAATACGCATTTAATTAATTAATCCCAAAAATAAATATAGTCAAAAGTACGGGGTATTACATACTTCCCCCCTAATAACTGAATTTCGTCCCGAAATTCGAAACTAGAAAGTACCTGCTAAAAACAGCTCTGGATAACGCTCGCGCATCTCATCCTCGCGCTCCCATGTGGACTCCTCGACATTGTGATGTCACCACTGAACACGCACTAACGGAACTATCTTTGACCGCAGTTTCCTCTCGCTTCGGTCCAAAATAGCAATCGGCCCCTCCTCGTAGGAGCTATCCGGCTGGAGATCGATGTCCTCCACAGCAATGTGAGAATGAGCCAAATTATCCCTAAGGTATTTCCTCAGCGAGGAAATATGGAACACGTCGTGAATCCGATGCAAGTGCTCCGGTAGTCCAAGTCTATACGCAACCGGTCCGATCGGCTCAATAATAGGAAACGGCCCCACATACCTTGGTGCCAACTTCCCCTTCTTCCCGAAATGCATAATCCCCTTCATAGGAGATACCCTGAGCAAAACCTGGTCCCCCACTTGGAACTCTCTGAAAAATCTCTTCGCATCAGCGTAACTCTTCTGCCTGTCTTGAGCTACCCGAATGCGACTCCGAATCAAATTAATCCGTGCCGAAGTATCCTGAATTACTTCCGGCCCAAGCAGTTTGTTGTCCCCCACCTCTAACCAACATGCTGGGGAACGACAAGGCCTACCGTACAATGCCTCAAACGGAGCCATGCCAATCGTGAACTGATAGGAGTTGTTGTAAGCAAACTCCACCAGTGGAAGGTACTGCTCCCATCCACCCCCAAAGTCAATAATGCACATGCGTAGCATGTCCTCCAACATCTGATTGGTGCGCTCTGTCTGCCCATCGGTTTGCGGATGATAAGCCGTACTCAACCGCAATTCCGTGACCATGGCCTCCTGGAAACTTTCCCAAAACCGCGAAACAAATATCTTGTCTCTGTCAGACACGATATTTAAGGGTACACCGTGAAGTCTCACAATCTCTGAAATGAAGAGCTGGGCATACTGTCCCGTAGTGTAGTCAGTCCTTACGGGTAAAAAGTGAGCGACCTTGGACAACCTGTCCACAATTACCCAAACGGAGTCGTGACCCCTCTGCGACGTAGGCAACCCCGTATTAAAGTCCATGGATATGCTCTCCCACATCCACACCGGGACCTCTAACGGCTGTAGCAATCCTGCTGGTCTATGATGATCCACTTTTACAAGCTGACAAGTGGCGCATTTCGAGACAAACTCAGCGATATCTCTCTTCATACCGCTCCACCAATACTTCCGTCTCATGTCTTGGTACATTTTGTCCCCTCCGGGATGTACCGTGAACCATGATCCGTGTGACTCTGCCATCACTTCGTGTCGCAATTCCTCTCCTTCCGGAACTACCAATCTCCCATTGAAGCGTAATCCCCCGTCTGAGCTAACGGTATAGGATTCGGCTCCCTCTGCTAGTAATCGAACTATCTTCTCCTGACAGAACGAGTCATTAGCCTGTGCCCGTACTACCTTCGTGACAATCTGCGGTGTAACGGTCATCACAGACATGAAAGATCGGGCCACTGCATCCTGGTGTCCCAATTCCTTCCACTTTGCTTTCCACACCTCTGCCACCTCATCTGCTGGCCTACGGCTCAACGCGTCTGCTACCACGTTAGCCTTACCCGGGTGGTACTGTATGTCGAACTGGTAGTCTTTCACAAACTCAAGCCACCTACGTTGCCGCATATTCAACTCTTTCTGCGTGAACAGGTACTGTAGGGACTTATGGTCCGTGAACAGTTGGAACTTCTCCCCCAAAAGATAGTGCCTCCAAATCCGTAGGGCAAATACCACTGCTGCCAACTCCAAATCATGCGTGGGGTAATTCTTCTCATGAGGCTTAAGCTTACGAGAAGCATAAGCTATGGCCTGTCTCTCCTGCTGCAATACACCTCCAAGTCCTTGCAAAGACGCGTCGGTGTAAACCAAATACTCAACTCCCGGTGTCGGCAATGCTAACACAGGTGCTGAGGTCAATTTGTCCTTCAATTCATCGAATGCCAACTGACAGGCATCACTCCAGATGTATGGCACACCCTTACGAGTCAGATGTGTCAAAGGACCTGCTATCTCCGAGAAACCCCGAATAAACCTCCTGTAGTATCCTGCTAGACCCAAGAAACTACGAATCTCCGTTGGTGTCGTGGGCTGTCCCCACTCCCTCACCGCTGATACCTTCCCCGGATCAACATATATCCCTTGGTCGGAAATAATGTGACCCAAGAATTGGACTTCCTTCAGCCAAAACCCGCACTTCTCATATTTTGCATACAACTCGTTCTGACGGAGTGTCTGCAAAACCTGCCTCAAATGCCCGGTGTGCTCCTCCTCTGTCTGAGAGTAAACCAGAATGTCATCAATGAAAACAATGACAAACTGATCTAGGAAATCCCTGAACACTCTGTTCATCAAGTCCATAAACACTGCTGGAGCTTTGGTCAAGCCGAAAGGCATAACCCGAAACTCGTAAGAACCATATCTCGATAAGAACGCAGTCTTCGAGACATCCTCCTCCCTGATACGCAACTGATGGTATCCCGATCTCAAGTCAATCTTCGAGAAGAAAGAAGCTCCTCTCAACTGGTCGAATAAGTCATCGATTCGAGGCAACGGATACTTATTCCGTATCGTGACCTTATTCAACTCTCGGTAGTCCACACACAATCTCAGTGAACCGTCCCTCTTCTTCACAAACAGAACTGGAGCGCCCCAAGGTGAGGTACTCCTGCGAATAAAGCCCTGGCCTAGCAGCTGCTCTATCTGATCCCGTAACTCCCTCATCTCAGCTGGAGCCATACGGTACGGTGCGCGTGCTATAGGTCTCGTTCCCGGTAGCAAATCTATAACGAAGTCTATCTCTCGACTTGGTGGTAAGCCTGGTATCTCCTGAAACACATCCGGATACTCCCTGACTACTGGGATAGAATCTAAAGGAATCACTACCTCCTTAGAGGTATCCTCCTCAATGTAATACAGATGAGCGGTCGATCCTCCCTCTAGGCGAGGCATCGCCACTACAAACATCTCTTGCCCCGGAATGGCAAAAACAATGCTTCCGCTGAAGCAATCAATCATGGCCCTATAAGCTACGAGCCAATCCATACCGATGATCACATCGTGAACATGCATATCTAATACTAACATGTCCGTAGGTAATACCAAACCACCAATCTCTACCCTCACTCCCCGGCATATAAAGAAAATAAGTGACCCACTCCCCAATGGTGAGTCGACACACGTCACTGTGCTCTCTGCCATAGCTAACAATCCTAAAGCTTTCGCGAAGTGTGTAGCTATAAAACAGTGTGTAGCACCCGTATCAAATAACACCCGACCCATAGTGCCATGGATAGGAAACGTACCCTCAATCGCGGGCGGTGCCTGTGGAACTGCAGCCTGGTGGACGTTGTAGACACGTCCATACTGTAGCTGCCCCTACTGAACTGGGACTGCTGGAATGGGTGGAAGTGCTGCCATCTGTGGCGGTGCGGGAAGAGCGACGGGAAACATAGGCCTCTGTGGCTCCTGGCGAGCACCCTGCTGCTGCTGCTGTGGGGCCCTGCCCTTATTCGGACAATCCTGCTTCTTATGGCCAGTCTTGCCACAAACAAAGCACTTCCTTGGGAAGTTCCCTCCCCTCTGTCCCTGCTGTCCTCGGCCCTGGTGGCCGTTTCCGTTCCTCCCTTGGCCCTACTGGCCCTGATGAAACTGCTGCCCATTCTGTCCCTGTTGGCCCTGATGGCCGTTTGGACCCTGATGGCCCTGACGGAAACCTCCCTGTCCCTGCCTGTAGTTCCCTGACCGGAACCTCTTATTATCCCCCTGCTGGGTGCCCTGCTCATTCTGTCTCTGCCCCTGACCCGATTGTGCCCCGCTGGCACCATGTCCTCCAGTCCTGCCCTGATGGCTAGACTCTCTCGACCTTTTGCCCTCGGCCATATGAAAATAGTGGTCCTGGCAGTGTAACAATGCAGCGTTAACCACATCAGAATAAGTGGCCAACGATAGGTTCCCTAGCAGATGCTGACGGATCCTCCAATTCAACCCGTCGGTGAACTTCTCAATCTTCTTTTTCTCTGTTGGTATCTCGTCTGGAACGATGTTCAACAGATTAGTGAACTCGGCCTCATACTCGGCCACTGTCTTGCCTTCCTGCCTCAGACTCATCAGCTTCCTCCTCATTTCCGTGTGAACAGCCGACGGAAAGTACTTGCGATCAAACCGCACCCAGAACTCCTGAATCGTGAGAGTATCCCTCTCCTCTGCGGTGGTAATAGACTCCCACCACTGTAGTGCAGATCCCACTAGCTTAAAAGTAGCTAGCACCTGTTTCTGAACATCAGTGCACTCATGCATCCTCAAATGCCTCTGCATGTCCTTCCTCCATTGGCTCGAGACTACCACATCTGAGCTTCCTGCAAACTCTGGCGGATGCGCTTTCTGAAAAGCGTCACGTACACGCTCCCAAGCAGACGGGAATGCATTTGCCTGTACCGGCGCGACAACCGGCGCCTGAGGTGGTGCCTGCTGAATCACGGCAATCGCGGCATTTACCGCTTGGGCTACTATAGCTGCAACCTCAGCGGCGTTCATCATGCCCTGAACTGGAGCGGGCTGGGGTTCGGGCGTTGCATCCCTGGGAACTCGTCGTGCACGTCGTGGAGGCATCTGAAATAAGAACAAAGTTTATAAGTTCACGGTTATAAACTTAATATAGCTGAAGAACGAAGCATACACAAAAAGAGTACAACAGTCCTAAAATATAGGGCTCTATATCAAAGAAACGTAGCGGAAACATAATAGCCGTACAGATCCTAAAGGACACTAGAACCTGATGCTCTGATACCACCTGTGACACCCCGACTAATTAAATACCGGGTAGCTACTCCTTTATTAAATTAATTCAAAATGCCAAGTTGGTCCAGTTAATAGCATCACTGTCGAAAACGTTTTAATGATTACTAACCACCTAGTATTTAAAAAGTAGTGCCAATTTTTTTTTAAAGTCTGATTAACATGCAACAAGTGTAATGAAGAAATAAATACACCATTCACCATACTGAAGTAAAATGAATAACCATCACAATCGAGTAAATAAAGTCTGGAGGAAAAACTCCTCACTACAATCCCACAACTGAAAAGTAAACTGAATACTGAAACAATACATGCTAAAGTCTGAAAACTGAAATGTAAAAGATGCTCTAAATAGAAATGGGCAACATGCCCCACAACTGATAGATAGTGACTCTGGAATCCAAAAGATGGAAGCGTCTATAAGCAAATCCCTGTAGCTTCCACAAACAGCTACAGCTCGTCACCTGAATGAATATCCTATGCTTGGTGTCCTTGTGGCTGGGCACCTAAAATGGTTTTACAAGAAAAAGATTTGAAAAGAAAACGGGTCAGAGCCCGAATGTGGAGTTATATTTTAAAAACCTGCAAGTGCTTTAAAACATTTAAAACATTAAATGCAAAGTACATGTTAGGACGTGCACTCACATGATATTCTCACCTCTCGTCTGACTGTGCACTCCTAACGTAAGTACCCATCTAGAGTAATACAAACTACTAGCTAAGTGACAACATATCTAGCTAGACTATCATAGGTCTTACCCTTATTACTCGGTTCTATTAACATAATAACGCTCGTAATTAAGTAGGGATTTAACGCAAACTCAGATGCTCAATATGCAATATATTTCTCTATCAACTAACTCATTATGTTACTCGAAACAATACCGTAATTATTTATACAACATTAACATGAATGTTCTTATTAATTAAGTGTATATTATTCACATAATAAATATACAATACAAGCACCCCGAGAACTAAGCTGTGGTGCACACATACTCTGCTATCCATCCCGATACATCACGTACATAAGGATCACATATTCCGAATCTCTCAGGAATAGTCCAGATAACACAAATCACAAATAGTGGAGGCGAACACAGTCACATCACATGGGTCACGTACATACCTACGCTCCCACGATCAGCGAACTTATTAACATCCGAATAAGTCTTTCTCTGACCTATGTTCATCGAGGTACCAGTCTATATCCCCCCGTAGGCACACAAGGATTAGAGGGTCCTAAGCGAACGCAAACCTCCCGTGATAGCAAGTATGGTAGGTATGTCATACACACAATCCATATACTAATACTAAGTAAACACACATCTTAGTAATACCGTATTTTAATCGTAGTACGTATCGCATTCTCGTACTAACTATAATTATTACAATATGTACTATTCCGGTTTGTAATCATACTCGCCATAATTTCTCACGTCGTAGTAGACACTCACGTCTCAACCCAAACCGTCCCTGTATTACAACTCTCGTATGTAAATCCCTTCTCATAAATACCCAAATGTCCCAATTCTATCATTACTACATCTACGGAATGATATCTATATCCTCGAATAAGCTTACGGGACTCCAAAAATCAAAACAGTCCAAAAAGGACCAAACTGTCAACTCGTTAGAAGTCTCGTTCGAACGAGACTGTTCGAACGAGATTCCTCTGCCAACTCGTTAGAAGTCTCGTTCGAACGAGGCTGTTCGAACGAGGTCCCAGTTCGTTCGAACGAACTGTACCTTCTAACGATATCTCGTTCGAACGAGATATCGAACGAAATCCATTCTCGTTAGCAGCGACTGGTCAACTCGTTAGAAGCTCGTTCGAACGAGTTCGTTCGAACGACCTGGGTAGGGGCTTCTAACGAGATGCCAGATTCGTCCCAGATTTTTCCCCTTCTCGTTTTTAACCATTTTAACACCTCTAATCTCCTCCAAAGTTCATCCCAACAACGTTTTATGGTCTCTAATTGATCCTAAACATATTCAAGTCAACTCCTAACATATTTTCAAGGATTAAATCTCTTTAACATCAATCAACATATGAATTTCTACACTTTTCCCCAATTATCTCAAGAACATGAACCCTAACATTTTGAATCATGAATTAACCCAACAAAATCCGTTTTAATTTCTTTCCAATCATGTATATCATCAGTAAAAACATCTACCTATCATTCTACATGCAATCCTTCTCAAATTTCTCAAGTTCTATGATCTAAACTACATGGGTTTTCATTATTTTTCAAGAACAATTAATAATCTCCAATTTCTAACATGGAAAAGACATTCTCTGAAATTAAATGGAATAAAGTCACTTGCCTTGATTCGATTTCTGACTTTGGTGTAGGTTTGATGATGTTTTTCTGCAGAATTTCCTCTCTCCAAGCTCCTTCTCCAATGGTGGCTTAAGGTGGCTAGGGTTTGTTTTGGGGAAAGTTGTAAACCTAAAGATAACCTCCGTATCTTAATGGTTTAATATGGGATGGTTAGTGGGCTTTGTGGGTCAAATCCACATCAGATTTAATTAACCAATTTTCGTCACTTTTAATTCCTCAAAATGTAAAATTACCAAAATACCCTTTAAGTTGCCGGTATGGCCTAAAAATATCCCGGGACCCAAACTATACCCCCGGCTAGTGTTTTCTGACTATCTTGACCCTTCCGGACGCGTTGGCACACTCAAAACGACCATACGGTTTATAGATTTTAAATTCACTTTTATTATCAAAATATTACACCGTGACGCGGCGGTCCCACGCGTCTCAACAAAATTTCTAAAATGCCGTATATTTCTCACGACAACTTTTATAATACCAAATACATATATCAAAACATGTATGCACATAATCAAATACCAACTCGCATCTCGTTAGTATTTTAACCCGGATTAATTTCCAATTAATACGCATTTAATTAATTAATCCCAAAAATAAATATAGCCAAAAGTACGGGGTATTACATTTTGCTTGAGAGTCGAGTTTAGTGAGTATCGGAAATTTTATTATTTATGTGAATATTTTCCCTGATAGTGTGGGGTTACCTTTATTGTCATCCGCGGAGGATGAATGAGTATATTGATAGCGTTGAAATTACTCGTTTTAGTGTTGTATTATACGAGTATGATATTATCCTAATTATGGTTTTAGATATTATTATACCGATAGTGTGATGGTATTGCAAGTTTATCAGGGTTACTACCTTGGGGTAGAATGTTTCGTTCTGGAGAGGCCCCATATGTGAGAGGGCCGGGATCGTAATTGTACTTTTGTATATATGTATATATATATATATTGTTGTGATTTCAAAGGTATAATGGTCTCGGATATTTAATCCCAGTATGCATAGGGATTTAATTGATATGATTCGTAGGTAATTGGTTTACTAGTCAGCAAAAAGGTTTAGCTGGTTATTATAATTAACGCTCAGGATGTCGTAATAAGAAGAGTGAATTGTTTTATCACCCTTTATATATTTGGGAGTTTAAACTCATAGTTGTGTGTCTGGGGACGGGATTTTGAGAGCCCCGATTATATTTGCATGATTTATATGAAATGTGATTACCATCAATGTCAAGAGAAAGTGTCATTCGGAAGGAGTTCTTTGTTTAAGTGTCATTGCGGAAGGAGATGTAACTTTGTTGTTAAGAGACGGGAATATAGGGGTACATGTTATGGACTGAGGGCTTAACGGATCCCAATGACCGACAATGCTAGGAATTAGTGTATCTGGGGGGGGGGTTCCTTATTTGGATTTCGCTTTGTGATTGGTAGTAAGGAGATGTTTGGCCATTCGTCCATGATTTGGGTACCTCGATCGTTATGATAGTATGTAGTTATAACTGGAAGTTAAAAAGGGTAAATTAAGATATAAGGCCAGTATAGCCAATGATGTGTTGAGGAAATACTGAAAATTTTGGTTTTATTACGGTGGGTTGAAGGATGCAATGAGGTTAAGGAGGACTTAGGATTTCTAATTCGGGGGTGATTGAGAATGCCCAAGTGGTATTGCCACGTTACAAATGCAGGGGCAATAAAGAGTTTGGAGTACGTATAAAGCGTATATGATGTTTGAACCCGTATGCATGGGTTATAAGGGGTGTAGACATCTTGGTTTACTAATGTAGTAATCGCCGGAAGAAGAGACATAGATGGGTGAAATTATTACTTATGGGATTAATATGACGAAATGGAATTGGTAGAGTGGATTAAGCGTCGTAAGAAGGACGACAATCTATTGATTCTTGTGCAATCAGAATAACACCTCCAAAATTGGTTGAAAGGCAGTGGGAAGCCATTTAAAAAGGGAGTGTCCCTTGAGAAGATAAATATTTAACTATTATTGACAATTTGCAGCGGAGTTCCACCCAATCGAATGTTAAGGGTGGTTTAAGCGTAAATAGAGTGAGGATGTTGATAAGGTATGAGAGTCCAGATGTGCACAACGTGGTGAAAGGTGCACGGTTAGAAGTTTTTGGTATACGCTAAGAGGGGAAGAGGGTAGTAAGTATCACTTAACGGGAAGAATTATACGTGAAAGTCGGCATTAAAAGGGGTATAGTAAGTAGTAGATCGGTTGGGGTAAGATGATCAACCAAATAATTTTGTATCAAGCCGACGATTCCAGAGATGGAAGAGCTAAGCTGGTAAATTTCCTTGAGGGGTTGCCAACTTAGAGATAATTAACGAGTTCCTTCGAATATATGGGACAGGTTGTCCAGAATGAGAGAAATTGTTATATCCTTGGGTGATTTACACTATTAGATAGTGAACCCACCGGTACGTGGTCCTACGCAGTATTATTCAGAACTAGGAGGAGATCCCCAAAATCCACCTTCAACGTGGGGTATCAGGAAGTAGAGGAGATAACGTTTCGTTCGGAGAAGGTTGTATAACCTATAGCCCGAGGAGTAGGTGCAAGGTTACTAACGACTGGTGGAACTGTATGAAGGCAGTTTTGGATTCGATACGATCATTTCATTTCCAAATCGGGTATAACTAGTAAGTGAGGTATATTGTAGTAATGGGGAGAAGATATTACCTAATGGTAGAATTGGGGGAAAGCACCCGTATCTATTTATAGTGGACAAGGTGCTTACAAATGTTTTGTGTAACACCAACCGACTGAAGTGGTTTTCCCTTGGGTAAAAGTCACAACGTCGGGAACAGAGATTCAAAGAATGGGCAAGAGTAGTCAGATGTGTTATTGAGTTCTTCCAGGTTAGGAATTTGGTGTTTTGATAAATGCGGGAGTTAATGCGTAGTGAGGTGTGGACTCACAATAATATTGAGATAATGCGGCCAATGATGTATAGGCTATTTTTATTCGAATGATGTTTAGTAAGAGCAGAATGTGAGGTGCATTCATTGAGGTATAACCCTATAACTGATAAAGTGTCAAGACTGTTAAACAAGCTTGTTGTGAAGCGAGGGCTTTAATGCTTGGGCATTTCTTTATATTTTGTTTTGAGTACTGGAGGATACCTAATTTTTCCAGTTACTTTTCCGAATTTCGGGATAAAATTCCGTTATTAGGGGGGAAGTATGTAATACCCCATATTTTTATGGCTTTTAATTATGAGGTTAATGAAATGGAATTGTTTTTAATTATGGGATTTATTAAATTAATTTGGGAAAATTAATTAATTGGAAAAGTAATTCGGATTTAAATGCTAGCGAGACGAGAGTTAGTATTTGGTTATTAATATGTTGTTGAATATTACTGAGTGAATATGGTAATATGTGATCATTAAATTTATTAAAATTGTCGTGAGTTGAAAATACGGCAGTTCGGGAATGTAGTTGGGACGCGCGTGTCAGTCGTGTCAGGACCCAGTTTAATGGATTTAAAAGTATTTTATTTTTATGTCATCTGTATGAGCTTTTTGAGAGCGCCAACGTGTCCGGAAGGTTCGAGATAGTCAGAAAACACTAGCCGTGGGTTTCGTTTGGGTCCCGGGGCATTTTTAGGCCAAACCAGCAACCCAAAAGGGTATTTTGGTCATTTTAAAAATTTAGGAATTAAGACCCACGAATTTTAGTGTTTATTTATTCATTATTGTAATGGCCATTAGGGCCATTATCAACCAAAAATAAAGAGTGGGCTACGTGAGTTAGAGGGGAAGTTGCAGGAGGTTCCCAAAACTTAGCCACCAACCACCACCACCATATCTTGACGGAATTGTGGCCGGAGAAAGGAAGAGAACCAACCCTTAACATCATCAATGGATCAGAAGAAGAATTGTTCAGGCAAGTGATTTATCTTACAAAGATTCAAAGCATATAGTTTACATGTTATTATAGAATTGAAGATTTATCATAAATAATGAAAATGGAATGGATTTGAAAGGTTTAAAATCATAATTTGGATAGGTCTTGCATGTAGTAAACGTTGGAGATGATAACAACCACGAATTTATGATTTATGGATAGAGAATTTATGAAATTTGATTGGTTTATGTGAGGTTCTTGAAGAAATTGGAAAACTAGGTTTTTATATGAAAATTGGGTAATTTGATCCAAGAAATCGATGTTATATGCTGATTTGATGAATCTAAAACGTGACGAATGATGTAAACATGTTAGTAGGATGATTAGTATACTTATTTGTGAGTTTTGGACGTTGGGATGAAGAATTTGAGGTGTAAAAAGAGGAGAACCCGTAACTGTTAAGAAATTTTGTGCTCATACCTGCTTGATCGATCAATCGAATCAAGAATTTCGATCGATCGAACCATCGATCGATCGACCCCTTTTCTTCGATCGATCGACCCCTATTGAATTTTGGCAATTGTTTCTCTTCAAGGTTTAATGATTATTCCAAAGCCGATGTTGGTTATTAGGGTGATTAATATAATATTGTGGGACTTAGATAAAGGCAGTAGGGTCTTAGTCTTATCGAAGAATGTTATAACTTATGGAATTTAATGTCATTGCTTACGAGGGTCTAACGAGTGAGGTACGATTAGAAACCGTTCGAATTGGAACTATATTGGAAATTAATGATGATGTAAGGTTAAGGGAAGTAATGGAGGGACTTTAAGTACTGAGATAACATTAGAAACTAATAAGAGACCTAGTAACCTTTTGAGACAGGTTTAAGTACTCAAATTGATACAACGAGAGAGTTATCAAACGGAATATATTACGTGTAATGTTCGGAGTAAACTTGCTACGTACGAGACTAACTAGATGAAATGTGTGAACATCTATATTTTTATATTATTACTTAGGTTGTGTGAATGCCTAGTGTATGGATTTATTATGTGTATGACATACCTACCATACGTCACGGGAGGTCAGTTTTATTATGGAAAAGGACCGTCTTATCCTTGTGTGCCTTTGGGGTATTTAGACTGGTACCTTAAGGACATAGTACTGTGAATGACTTATTTGTGTGTTTATAAGTCAGCTGACCATGGGAGCGTAGGTATGTGCATGACCCATGGGTATGTGAACTATGTTCGCCTCCAATATGTGTAATTTGTATTCAGACGGTTCCTGAGAGATTCGGAACACGTGATCCTTATGTACGTGAAGTACATGGATTTGATAGCAGAGTATGCGTGCACCGCAGCTTAGCCTAGGGGTGCCATATATGTATTTATGTACTGAGAGTGAAATACTTATGTACGTGTGACTGGTGTATTGTTTCTTAGTATATGTGAATAACTAAGATATTTGAATGGGTTACGAATGAGAATTTATCTAACACTTGAGATAAGTAATTTATGAAGGTGAACATGGGTTATAAATATGGCTTATTTGGGGGTTACGTGTAGATACTCTATGTTAGAATGCAAAGGCAGGAGGGGTATAAACTTGTCAGATAGTGGCATAACTAGGATGAGTTAAAGGCATACGTTACGCGTGCACAGTAGTTTAGAGGTAAGAAACTCATGTGAGTGTACGCAACTAACGTGTTTATAATATGTGTTGTTTATTTGTAATTTAAACACTTGCTAAACTTTTAAACTGTTTTCACATCGGGCTCTGACCCATTTTCCTCCAAATCTATTTTTGTTTTATAAAAACATTTTAGGTGCCCAGCTACAGGGACGCCAAGCATAGGAGTTCCACTCTGTTGACGTGCTGTAGCTGCTATGGAAGTTACAGGATCTTGGTAGTAGACGCTCTCATTTTATCCTTGATTCCTTCAGAGTCATTTGTATCAGTTAGGGCATGTCACCCATTCTTATTTAGAGGTTGTAGTTGCTGACTTTCATTATTTCAGTTTTATTTTTTGTTTATTATTTATTCAGACTCTTGTATTGGGACATTATTTACTATGGCATCTTTATTATTGGAGTGTTTACTCCAGACTTATTTGATTTCATCTCATTGAGCATTTATATGAGATTGTTTATGCGATTGATGGTTTATAAATAATGAAAAAGTTGCGACTATGTGATAATTGATTAATTCGCAAGTTTCTAAGTAACCCTTAATTAATTAGAGTCTACTTTTAAATCAAATAAATACTGCCCCTAAACATGCATCTAAGGTGCATGTGTCAACCCATAAATAAATAAAGCATGTGACACAAAAATATGCTGAGACACATATTTAAGGAAAAAATCCCTTTCGGGTAAAACCTTTATTTCACTATGAATATATAAATCGCAACTTACAATTACATAGAGAAATCTGCAATGGATCAACGCGCAGTCAACCCATAAACACACGCAGTTTTGAACTCAGCAAGAGAATACACACAACACCCTCCAAGGACTCGCAGTCCTATTTTCATCAAAGAATCTTCACGCAGTAAGATCCTCAATGACACGCAGCCATACGGTGCAGATACGCACTCCACAAAAGATGAACAAAGGCAAAGATGTGTTCTTGAACACCAAAACAATTCACTAAAGCAAGATCAGAGTTTTGTGAATTGTAAATCAAAAAGGGATTAAACCCCTAAAGGAAGAAGGCTACAGATTACTGCTTCGGCAGTGTTTCTGTTCTGGAAAATGTATGGACTTCTTGATGAAAACGTTACCATTTAATGAGTATTTATACAAAAATGCACCGCCTCGAAATTCGAGCTCGTTCGAACGAGAAGCATATGTCGCTCGAACAAAGTACGCATGCCATTCAAATGACATCGCGCGACTTCCAATCTCGTTCGAACGAGATGCTGATCTCGCGCGAACGACCTGGGCGTCAAAATCGAGGTCCACTTCAAAACTTAGAAAAAATACTCATTCTCAATATTTGACGAAAAAGTCCACTCCAACACTTAGAAAATATTTTGTAAAAATCTCCCAAAAGCTCTAAGTGAAAAGTAAAGGTATTTAAAACATAACCCTACCAAAGTAAACTTCGCGGAGTCTTGAATGATGAAGAACTTGAGTAATTCGGATCCGTCTTTGATGTAGATTGCTCTTGAATGCTTT
Organism: Sambucus nigra; assembly: GCA_949130495.1. NCBI lineage: Eukaryota > Viridiplantae > Streptophyta > Magnoliopsida > Dipsacales > Adoxaceae > Sambucus > Sambucus nigra. The sequence continues at coordinate 402,301,594 of OX422211.1, forward strand.
TCGACGGTGTTTCAGTATATGACATAACAAATTGATAACGGACCTATGAAAATATGTCCTTACAAATAAATTCTTGTTTATTTATTAACCTATTTAATAAAATTTGACATCTCTCTTTTTAAATATTAGGTGGCTAGTAATTGATTAAATATTTTTCGACACTGATGCTAAGACTGAACCAACTTGATATTCTGAACTAATTTAATAAAGGAGTAGCTACTCGGTATTTAATTAGACGGGGTGTTACACATACTTCAACATTTTCTCTCCATTGTACTTGAGATTAAAATAAACACTCAATACAAGAGATATGTTACAAGGAACCCATCGTCTCTGTAACGATGAAACCACATAGAGGCAATGTATTAAAGATATCAACCAAGACAATAGAGACCATAACCAAGACAATGGAGATATTAAACTATTCAATGTTTACTTAAATCTTGTATCAAACCCTTGAAAATATGATCTCTGAAGCCACAAGAGTTGTTCAAACAACAACCAGTTAAACAAGAAGCTCATTACCACATCCCATAAGCTATGGGGATCAAAATAAAGCATGAATCATTTGACAAGCCCGCAGTTAGTGACTCAAGCATGTCAAGAGATTTGTCACCTCCCAACCTTTTCGCACATAATAAAGATAATTCTAGTAATACGATAATAATACATCACATAGAATAAATGTTTATTACAGCTGAATTGTATCTAAATATAGTGACTAAGCACTTTATTCAGTACATTTGTAAGTCTTCTGCAAACAACTTAATAAAGTAAAAGAAATTACACATAGGTATTACATCAACTGATAAGTAGTGGTATATATTATCACAGTGATTTTTCCACCCTTGCTAATGATTTTCTATATGTAGTAACTGATAGGGATACATGTGACGATACACAAAAGTTCTCAGGGTCGGGGGAATGTTGCCTTCCTTATGCTCGGAGTCCATCTGGAATTTGAAAAGAAAAAGCAAAAAGTTTTACCAAGCAGATAATTCTAATTTAATAACAATTTATCAAAATAACTTTTGAATATTAGTAGAATCAAATTATTAAATGATAGTTAAAGAAATTGAGATTTGAAGTAACAATGTAGGCCCCTTTTTCTTTCGAATATGTTTTAAGGATGTCAAAACCAACTTTCTTTTTAAAAAACATTTTTTCAAATTTTAAATCGCACCAAGTACGTGAACCAATTTTAGTTAAGCTCAATTTTACCTTGTTTAATCCTAAACATGGATCTAGGTGATTAAAGCACGTAAAATAAGTAAGTTCACAACAGGGACACCGGATGTACAAGGAAACAACTAAGGGAAAAAACCTCAGACGGCCCAAGCCAGACAATCAGTATAATGTGGTATTAGAAAGTATAGACGATAGACTTACTCAACGACTCGATCACCCACAAGTATTGATGCTCCTTTGATCCTTCAACCACTCCTCCACAGTGCCCACACATAAGTCCTACGATGCTCGTCCCAAACACACGCATCCACGTATGTCTAGGTGTCCACCGATACAGCCTGACAACGTCAACGATATTGAACACAAACTCCTTCGCTTCTTCCCCGCAAAACCCAATGTTCAAAGTGATGAATAAACTCCAATGGTGAAAACAATATCTCTATAGCATATGAGTATGAGAGCTTAGATCTTGAAACTCTAAAGATGTTTATAGACTTTGAAAACCTTAGAAAACTTGTGTAGAAAATGTAATGTATGTAAACTGATTTTTCTGGTTCTGCAACTTACGAAATTCTGAGTAAAACACGCCTTAAATAGAAAACTTAAGTTGGCGCATCGTTTGAACGAGATCAGCATGTCACTCGAACGAAATGGCCATGTTGCTCGAATGACCTTGCAATGTCGCTCGAATGACTGCAAGTGTCGTTTGATCCTTCTAAACAAAAGGGAAGGTTCAATACGACTCTGAACAATCCTTATCTCAGAATAAATGTAGATAAACTCTTTTAAAAATATTTTTTTAATAAAAAGAACATCCTAGAAACATTTTTTGAGTCCCATAAACATTACGCATTAATATATGAGAGATCGAAATGCAATGAAGACGTGAAACGTGAACCAAATTAATCTCGGCATGATAAATCTTTGAATCTTGGCCGCAACGTCTTTAATAAACTTTGTGTCATAGACTGTGTGGGATCGTGACAATAAAAATCTATCTATGACTCAAAAATAATATTTTGTTCCGGTAATAAGTCAAATACTTACAATGGACTCAATTGGAAATTTTGTCCTTACAAATATCCCCCTTCGACTATTCCTGGACAAAACCCAAACAATGAAATACCTAAGACGGGTCGTCAAGCCGTATGACACCTAAATCCCATCCCATAAAACCCAAAATTAAAAATTACAGGACAAGACTCGTAATGATGGTCCGACAAGCATGGGCTGTCTAAATGTGATGTAGTCTTGAAATCTTGACTTGCTAAAGAATACCTACACACATGAAACAGATAAATACCCAGTGAAGTATGGAGGAACAAATGAAATAAAAATATCAGTATGTAAAAGCAAATCATTTGTTAAATATGTGAGCAAATTAAATTGATACCATATTGAAAAAATCATTGAAATCAGGATATCAAATTGTACAGACTAATTAATACCAATATAGAAGCATGGAAGCATGTGATATCAATTTGTAATGCAACAATAAGCTATTTGATCAATCTCCTCCTACATCACAAGCATCTCTCCCCTTTTTTGTCTCGAATAGACAATAAGTGAAAAAGATAAACAAACATTAAATCTAGCAAAAATAAGCAATGAAGCATATCCAGATAAACATAAATCACAAGCTAAAAATAAGCAAACGATACTAAATCGTAGCTAGCAAACAGAAGTCATATAAATTTAGCAATTATTCTTTCATGTGACTAAAAATAATGCAGTAAAAACCATCATGCATAATCATCCCATACTGCATATAAACTGTCCAGAAGTACTAAAACTGAAGAAAATCATCATATAAATGCAGCAGGTATGAAACAGGAACAAATTTAAAAAAAACTCCAGAAGTCACTCAAACGACTATGCAGTGTCGTTTGAATGACATTGCATGTCATTTGAACCAGACATCAAGCGACATCAAACATCCCAAAATAGTAGGCTCTCGAGCGAACACTCCTTCTCGCGACCCATCACGTGACCCTTCTCATAACAGATACCTGACACTTTTCATCATCTCGCTTAAAGCTCTCAAGATCAATTCATCGCGTGACATACACTTATCGCTCGAACGAAGTCCAAATGTCGTTCAAACGACATCAAAATTTCTCAATTCCAGTCCTAAAAATGCTGAAGTTTTTCCCAACGAAGAAATTTCCTAAAAATGTTAACTGGAAATACCAAACAACAACAAAACAGACTCAAAATAAAAAAAATAAAACAAGTAAAACAATGTGAATTAGAATCAATGTGCTCAAACATGAATATGGAGTGAATGGGTGTGAACTACACAAATGAATCATAATTCCAACACATTGAAATGGTCAAGATAGTTTTAGCCATATGTGACAATTAATATATTGAGCTAAATAAACTAAACAATCAACATATACACAAATCTAGAATTTTGACGATTCTGCAAATACTATTCCATGATACGATTTTTTCAATATAAGGATTCATGGTGCAAACCCGTTTAAATTTTTCCATCCAAACACCCTCGTATATTCATATTTTTTCTTTTCTATCTCTTTTGAGGTTTATATTTTTCTCAACTTAGAGAAATCCTATTGGTCCTCTATTTGACATATGAATCTTTTTATTGCCTTAATTTTTTCTCGGGCTCTTTTAAACGGTGGCTTTCACGACGTGATGATTATTCACTCGTAGCCCTTTCCCTTAAACACTTGTCATTTTTAAATTTTTTTCAATTTATGCAATATCAATCCTCACGGTAAATGGTTCTTACATGCGCACCTCCTCCTAAGTTTACTTACGCATAGATGACAAAATTGAGATAAGAACATCTTACCAAACTCAAATATACATTAGATGTCAAACATTCATATAAACTCGTGCATGTGTTCAAAGATGACATATATACAAAGTCGAATCCAAATGCATATCAATTTTGAAACAACCCCATTAAGATAATGGTTAAGATCATTCAACGCATCAACAATTATGACCAAATGTCCTAGCCACATGGGTAGTGAAATAATGGGGGTCCAAGCACACTAATATGCCACATCAAAAATGAAACACACAGGACACAAAATAAATCGAAAATCTTTTTGTGTTTTTCTAAAAAATAAAATCTGTTTGTATTTTTCTCAAAAATATTTAAAACCAAAAATATTATGTATTTTTTGAATATTTTTGTATTTTTTAAATCAGACTCAATAAATGAAAAAAATATAATACAAAAGATACACATGTCATAACACTAGAAAAATATGAATCATGATGCAAAGACTAGCATATGACAAACATGCAAGCACAATCATCTATAAGATATTGCAAGAGAAGAATCATGTGTAAGCAAGTGAGAATAAACCAACGAAGTATTTAGCATATCCAAAATAAATTTCCTAACCGAAACAGGAGTATACCAAACAAAATGGGGTTTTAGGAACCGACGGGACACTACGTTTAAACTTTTCGAAGGTCTTGTCTAAGATCATAGCAAAAACTCCTAAGGTGACCTTTCCTACCACAATGTGAACGTGTAAAAACTCGACGAGGAACGGTACCTTTAGGTTGATTTTTTTAACACCCTTGGATGTGGTTGACGTTCTAAAATAAACCATGGTTTTGGCTTTAACATTAGAAACACTAGAACAAGATAAGCCACTACCATCACTACTTGAATCACTTAAATCATTTTTCAACATCAAAATTTTGGATTCAAGTAAATAATTTGACTCCTCAAACTTTCGGGACTCCTTCTTTAGATTTTCAATTACCCCCAGAAGGTTATCTCGCTCCCCCTCAATGTGAGAAAACTTATCCCTAAGAGTCTTCTCACGTGCCACAAAATTATTAATCAAACTATTTTCATCAACGTCACAAACCCTATAATTTAGAAGTCCTCCAACTTTTTTTCTAAAATAAGGACTCTATTATCACTCTCCTCCTTGGCCATAATTAAAAATTAAAAATTATCATACAATGTCGCGAACTTCTCACAAATGATATCTCTTTGAATTTGAAACGTTTGCAAATATTCAATCATATTTTTAAAACGAGAATTTGCTTCTTCAGGAATTTCAATACGTTTTGCAAACTTCAAATTCAAGAGATTTAATTCGTCAAAACTTTGTGAATCCATCGAGAGAAAAATAACCCAAGAGAGATAAACAAATACGACTACAAAAAAACACGAAATAAGGATCTACAGAATCAAATAGTGTTTCTCGCTCTCATACCAATTTGTAGGCTCCTTTTTCTTTCGAATGTGTTTTAAGGATATCAAAACCAACTTTATTTTTGAAAAAACTTTTTATAAGTTTTAAACCGTACCAAGTATGTGAACCAATTTTAGTTAAGCCCAATTTTATTTTGTTTAATCCTAAACATGCATCTGGGTGATTAAATCAACTAAAATAAATAAGTTCACAACAGCGATACCGAATGTACGAGGAAACCATTACGGAAAAAACCTCGGACGACCCAAGCCAGACAATCACTATGATGTGCTATTACAAAGTACAAACGATAGACTTACTCAATGACTTGATCCCCCACAAGTCTTGACGATCCTCTGATCCTTCAACCACTCCTCCACAGTGCCCACGCAGAAGTCCTTCTATGATGATCATCCACAACACACACGTCCACATATGTCTCGGTGCCCACCGATACATCTTGGCAATGTCTATGATATTGAACATGAACTCCTTCTCTTCTTCACCACAAAATTCAACGTTCAAAATGATGAACAAACTCCAATGGTGCAAACCAAGGTCTCTATAGCATAACAATATGAAAACTCAAATATTGAAACTCTCAGGATGTTTTTAGACTTTCAAAACCTTAGAAAACGTGTGCAGAAAATGCACTGTATGTAAGTTGATTTTCTGGTTCTGTAACTTACGAAATTCTGAGTAAAACATGCCTTTAATAGAAAACTTAAGTCGGCACATAGTTTGAACGAGATATGCATGTCGCTCGAACAAAATGGCCATGTTGATCGAATGACATGTTCATCTCTCTTAAACGACCTTCCAATGTCGCTCGAATGACTACAAGTGTCGTTTGATCCTTCTAAACGAAAAGGGATGGTTCAATACGACTCTAAACAATCCTTATCTGAAAATAAGCTAAGATAAACTCTTTTAAAAACATTATTTTGATAAAAATAACATCCTAGAAACATTTTTTGTGTCCCATTAACATTACGCATTCATACTTGAGAGATCGGAATGCAATGAAGACGTGAAACGTGCACCAAATTAATCTCGGCATGATAAATCTTTGAAGCTTGGCCGCAAAGTCTTCAATAAACTTTGCGTCATAGACTGTGTGGGGTCGTGACAGTAAAAATCTATCTATAACTCAAAAATATTGTTTTGTTCCGGGAATAAGTCAAATACTTACAATGGACTCAATTGAATATTTGTCCTTACAAACAATGATCCATCTGAAATAGTATCACATGCAGTATAATTATAGAATTTAAAATAGAAATATCAAGTTTAGAACTATTAAGGATACGAATGGTTTCTATAACAAGATAATCCATAATTATCTGTTAAATAGGCTTAGAGTTAATAGTAATACATATAACAAATCAATCCAAAACCATTGGAGATAATCAATTCAAAACCTTGGGAGATAAAGTAACATTAACATTTTTGAACCCAAACTCATAAAAGCGATATCCATATGGCATCCAAAGCTAGGCACTCAATACCCTAAGTCCTACAAGCCAAATAATATTGTCGTGGGTATAACGATAGTTTATTCCTTGTTATAATGTATGCTATATAAAAACAGGTTCAATGAAATCATATTCAATTGAAATCATTGGTTAAAAATGACAAGTTTTTAAAATCAAATCAAGTTGCAAAACTACACAAATGAGTTCATAAATGGGATTAAGATATCTCGAGTTATCACATAGTGATATGAACAATCGGCGTAATCAAAGAGCTTTGCGTGAAATAATACTGAAATAGAATCACATACTAGGATATGGTCTTTTGGGTTTTTACTTTAAGTTGTTGTGGTAAAGATAGGGTCCGAGAAAGTCTAAAATTTAGGAAAAAAATAAGTAAGACTTTCATTTTGGAAATACTACAGTGTATAAAAGTGTTTCGCGTATTGAAAATAACTTTTGTGGGTTTGTTTACAATTTCCTTTTCTGTTTAACTAACTATGCTTCCACATATATTCGAATTTGTGTTTAATAGAAATTTTTATCCCTAATGTTACTAGAAATTAATGTGTGAAGTTTGGGGTTAAAATTTACAAGTTGGAATAATTCAGGGGTTTATGTGCAAAAGAAACTTATGGTTTTTGAATCCTATATTCTAAGATTTCTTTGAATTTGGTTCTGGTTGACCAAACAGCGTGATGTAATATACCATTTTGACTAGAAAATAAAAATTAAATTTAAAAAAAAAAGAATTTATTAATTTGGTAGGCGCCCTCACGTGCAAGTCAAACATTTCATCTGCTGAGTTTGACCACTTCATCTTCAACCTTTCATAATTTTGACTTTATGGTTTTTAAACTTTGACCTCTAATTAAATTTTATGCAGGATGTCATTTCAGTTGATTCAAAAGTCATTTTTCCTATTTTTTTCACGAGGAATTAAAAAATATAACTTCGAAAGATTGAGGTTAACTAAAGCCTAATCTCTTGTTTCAGTAGAATTTCTAAAATTTCAGTTTGATATTCGTAACTTCTTAGGTAAAATTTAACTGTGGCATAGATATGGTTTTGTTTATGGGTGAATTTAGAACAAAATAGTTTTGGTTTAAAGTATTAATTCATATTATGGAAGGAGAATTTGATTTCTAAAATTTCATATGCCGTAAATGAGTGTTTGGAACTTCAGGCATCTAACCTATAATTGGGTCAAATTGTTCATTGGATCTAGGTTCCTAGAAACCAAAGATCAAATATTCCCACATTAAAACTAGTTTAGGGTCACGAACGCGTGATCTATTTTAGTGCCATATATACGTGAATTCTTACATGTGAAAGCTTAAATGAGTCATAAAGGACTGCAAAAACAACATAGAATTGATAAAACTAAGTTTAATACATAAAATATGAGTACCAAAATTCTTAAAATTTGAACTTGTTTTTTTTTAATACTAACATGTACGTTTTTACAGAGGGGTTAAGACAATAGGGGGATGAGTTAGTTGGAGAAAATGAGAGGTGAATTTTAGGAGAGTTTTTGGTGGTTTTTGAGTTTGGGGATAAGAAAGTGAACATGAGTTTCCACGTGAAAACTCTTGGTTTGGGTCCTAGGTGGTTGCCTATGTGTCATACTAGTCAATAGGGGGCTATGTGTAATAACTTTGGTTTAAGTAGCAGGTTGTAAGTAGTTTAGGTTTGAGAATGGTCCTTTATATGTGTTTTTGAAAGTTTGAGGGCTAAAATGCAATTTTTTTAACTACCTCATGGTATTTTTAGTAAATTTGAGTATTTCTAGGATTATATATATAAACAACTTTTGGGTTTAGGGTTGGTTTATTATTTTAAACAAAATTTTTGGAAGATCTAGGGTTACTTTTGAAATTATTATAACTTAAGAATCTTATATGTAATTTATGGTTTCTTTGGTATATGGTTAAGTAATTATTAAACTTTCACTTTTTAAATCATTCGCGTACTGGTATAGGATATTAGTGAGAAATCCAATGTATATTAGTAGGTTAATGAGATCGTAGTCAAATGGTAGGTTTGGGCTATTACAAGGATTTTATGAAACACTGATGATCTTTTCTCTACTTCTTGTTGTAGTTTAGAACTACTATACAAAAAGTTAAGTAATAAGTTTTAATTTGTATATGCTCAAAAGCTACTCACTTAATCCTATGCTACAGCTCCGTAAACCTTCCCTAAATTGTGAACCTAAACCCAACATCCTATTGCCGTAAACTTGGAAGGTTCAGTCGACTAAATCTTAGTTTTAATTGACTAAAAAAAGTTCAGTGAGCTAAATTTTTTTAGACAACCCACTAAAATAGTCCAACTTACAATAAGAAGAGTTTTAGTTGACTAAAATTGACTTTTAGTCTACCGAAAGTGCCAACATTTCAAATTAATTTTTGTAAAACTTCCCAATCTTTTATCGTAATACCCCAACCCTTACCAACTTATTACCAACTGTTTTACCTATATTTCATTGCCTCCTAACAATACAAATATAGCCTTTCACTTCCCTTCCAAAAGACACAAGCATACAACAATATCTCCTTGAACACGGTTCCATCATTTTAGCTTATGTCGTTCATTTCCTTGAGTTTCTCAAGAGAAATCATGAAAACCCATTTGAGATTCAAACCCCAAACCACCATTAAATCAAAAGCTTCAAGAAAACTCACTTGAACCTAAAGCTTCATCCTCAATCCCTCTTTAGCAATATTACAATTCCAACACCCACTTGTCCTAAATCTTTATCCCAAAACCCTTTTGAGCACCATATTTGTGATACTTATTTACTTATTTTTCTAGAGAAAAATGTTAAACTTACTACACCATTGTAATAGTAAAGCAATTTTTTTACATTTTGGTTACGAATATTATTGTTGTTTTGTACATTTTGGTTACGAATGTATTTTCTCGTTCTTTTGGGCATTTTACTGTAATTCAAAGCATTTGAAGTCCTTGGGATATATTACATGGGTATCGCTTAGAAAAGGGCGAGGTTAACATCTTGTTGAATGTAGTTTGAAAGTTATTATTCCTTCTGAGGTTTTGGTTCCACCTCAAGTGTTCCAAATATAGTGAATTCTCGAATACCGTGTTGATCATAACATAGGTAGAGATCGATTCACATTAAAATCTTGGTAGGTTTGTTCACATGTCGGTCGGTTAGGTTGTGGACCATATTTTCTAGTTGAATCAATGAGTTCTTTTATAGAAGAAGTCAACTTGAAACCGAACCGATGATGAGAAAAACCATTAATTTTGGGCCACATCGTGTTCGGGTCGATTTTTGGTTTTGGTCAGTTTTTAGAATTCGGCTAATGGTTTTGGGATATTAATATTGAAGTAACTTAAGTTTTTATTAATATAAATATTGATGTCAATTCGTTTCAGTTCTATTCGGTTCAAATCTTTTTTTTCCTTGTCCAACCAATCGACCAATCGACCTGGTTAGTTTACTAAAATTTTCAATCGTAGGTTGAATCGGGATAAAAAATCATCAGTTTTGGCTCGATTCGAGCCAATTCAGTTCTATATTTGATTTAGACAGTTTTTTACACACTCCAAAATCTTAATTTTCAAAACTTCTCTCTCTCTCTTAACTGCTTATATTTATTATTGATTAATTGTTTACTCCTAAAAAGATTTACCATATTGAATTTAATCATTACATCTAAGTTAAAAACATTTGAAAATGTTTAGTATACCAAAATTACCCTATGTATATTTTCGGGCCAACAATTACCTAAGGATTGAAGAATATTTTTTTATGGACAAGTCATGGATGATAAAGCGTAGATAATTAACATATTATATGGACGGGGATGAAATCTTTATTAGATTTTCTATACTCTTCCCATGCACTAAGCGCGATAACATCTTCAAGATGAGTGTAAATGATATAAGGTATGATTTATAAAATAATGGAACTAACATAAGATACATTACGTGTTATTTTCTTGGGGAAGAAGTAAATAGTGAATGGTCGTCAAGTGCACAATATGATGAGCCTATTGATGAAGATCATGAAATTAATATTGATGATATTTCATGAATAATAGATATGGTACATAATTTAACTAAAGACATTAATAGAAATCATGAAGATTATAAAACATTCATAGAGATGCAGAGAAACCCTTGTATAGAGGTTGTAGAAAGTATACTAAATTGTCGACAATAGTGAAGTTATTAAATATAAAAGTAAGGAGCCGATGGTCAGATAAGATGTTCTCGAATATGCTTACGTTATTAGCCGATATGCTGCCACAAGATAATGAATTGACTTTATATACTAAGGAGGAAAAACAAAGTTTTCTTGAATTTATGCTGAAGTATTAGAAAATACATGCTTGTCCCTGAAAAATACTATCGTACTTCCCACATATCGCAAGATTCAAAATGTGGTTAAAGTAATGGAAAATAAATCGATGATCGATTGCCTCATCTAGACACGTGGAAGCTAATAGATGAGAAGTGGCCCAAGTTTGCATTGCAATGAAATAACCTCCAATTAGGTATATTAACAAAGGAATTAATTAACATAGTTCACTTAGCACCAGATATAGTTATTTATCAGTTATATTAAATACGTATAACCTTTCATCGTATTTATGGATGAAAATAAATTTATTCAAATAACAATGTTAATATCAGGCCTAAGACAACCTTGAAATGACATTGATGTTTACTCGGCACATCTAATTAATGTTCTATAAAATTTATAGGAGGAAGGCGTGTGGGATCATAATGCATACCGACAATAATATTTGACACTAAAATCTATTTTCTTGTGGACAACTAACAATTTTAATGCATATGGGAATTTGTCAAGTCTTGCTACAGACGAATATTATGCTTGTCTAATATGTAATGAAGAGACATATTCTCATATATTGAGAAATTGTACTGAGTGCATTTGTTTAGGGCATATAAGGCATCTTCCACAGAGCCACCCGTTTTGAAAAAAAAGCCTATAATGGTGAGAAAGACATTTGATCTCCACTTGAACCTTTGAGAAACGAACACATGTTAGTAAAGATTGAGGGTATCAAGATCTATTGGGGAGAAAGCATGTTACCATGAACAAATCTATATTGAACAAGATAAAAAAGAAATAAACTGTACAAAATCAATAAGCTACATGTCGAAAGAAGAAATCAATATTTTTTGATCTTGAGTATTGGAAACATCATATTGTAAGGCATAATGTGGATGTAATTCACATTCAAAAGAATTTTTGTGAGACTAATTAGGACTTTACTCAACATTCTGGGTAAAAGAAAAGATGGTGCTACTATTCATATTGACCTCATCCAGATAGGTTTGAGAAATCATTTAGCATCACATGTTAATGAGAAAGGGAATTACCTACCCCTGACATATTATACATTATCTGATACTGAAAAAATAATGGTGTGTGAAACTTTGTGTGATCTTAAGGTCCTAGATGGATACGCTGAGAATTTCAAAAGTCAAGTCTCTATGGAAGATTTAAAATTATATGTTCTCAAACCTCATGGCCATCACATCCTAATACAACAATTGCTTCCTGTTGTTAATGACATATGTTGTGAAAACATGTAAGATATGTCCTTATTAGATTATCTTATTTTTTAATGATATTTGTGCGGAAGTCATGGACATGGAAAAATTAAAGGAAATTTAGAAGGATCATTGCATCACAATGTGCTTGTTAGAGAAATACTTCTCATAATCATTCTTTGACATCATGATACATCTAATGGTGCATCTTATGGGAGATTTTGGACTTTGTGATCCTGTCTTTTTTTTTTATGGATGTACCAAATTGAGAGGAGAGTATGTAAATTTTTTTACATTATAATTAAATATTCATCATGATTGTAGTTTTATTCTTTATGATTTTTCCGGTATATGAAAGTTTTGAAGGAATATATGAGAAACAAAAATTGCCCAGAAGGGTGGATTTCCAAATGTTATATAGCTAAAGAAGCAATTAAGTATTGTTTACAGTTCCTATCTAGATTAGGCACAAGTGTAGTTCCCTATGATGTAGAAGACATGACGATTGTGAGGGATTTGGATTGACAATAAAATGTCATCTTGTTAAATATTTATCATTTAATGTGAATTTGAAGTCTTCTATTTGATTGAATTTTACTATGGAACATATTTCTTATTTCATTTTACGTTTGCAATGTTTAGACATTAAATTGAAAGTGACTCAATATCTTATCATTTTTTTCAGTTCAATATATATTTTAATTTCTTAATGTTTACTAGTAACTAAATTTGCCACCTAATTTTATTTTATATGCTGGTCATTTGAATGATTTACCGATCAATTAAGTTTATTTATTTTATTACCCAAGTTTTGAATCTCTAGATATAACTTTATCTTACGTTATCTTTTAAAACATTTAGCTTTGTAGTTCTAAAGAGTTTTGTGCTTATCATTCTTGATAAGTTTTCTCGCTTGATTTAAAACAGTATATATATAGGGAAAGGATCAAGTGAGGTCCCAGTTTGAGGACCCAGAATGAGGACCATTTTTTTAAAATAGTAAAAAAAATATTTTGGGGTTGATTTTTTTTTTATGATTTTTAAACATTTCAATAGGACCATAAAAAAATAATCAATTCAAAATGATTTTTTTTGCTATTTTAAAGAAATCGATCAAACTTTGTCAGTTTTTAAGTTATTAAAAACTGACAAAGTTTGACCGATTTTTTAAAAATAGTAAATAAATTCATTTTGAGTTGATTTTTTTATTTGGTCCTACTGAAATGTTTAAAAAATATATAAAAAAAATTAGTCCAAATGTTTTTTTTACTATTTTATCAACATTGGTCCGGGCCAGCGGTATGCAAATAGAGGTCCTCATGAGATCCTCTCTCTCTCTCTCTCTCTCTCTCTATATATATATATATATATATATATATATATATATATATATATATATATATATTCGGGAGCCTTAGGCTGTTGTCAATTATCTCTCCTCTAAAATAATCTTCAAGATTAAATGATGCAAATCACCTTTTGACTTTAAATAGGCATTTTTGTTGTAGAAAATATAGAAACTTATGAGAGGTATAAGGTAAATGTATATTTTTATGATATTATGTTCTTGTTTATGTATTTTTCAACCGTCACACATATAACAACTTCCTTTTGTCCTGATCAAAGGTGCTATTGATGTCATGGATGTCCTATCAAACTCCGAGGCCTTCTGCTCATGCTCAATATAATACCTTCTATTTTTATGCATTAAATTAAATGTGATATTATTTTATGTGGATGCATGACATGTGATATCGTAAATTAAAATCTCATATGTGTTATATAAATATATCAAAAATTGGACTTAATTCACGGTAAACATTTGAATAAATATTATAATGTGGTCGTGTATTATCGGTCACTATGGAATGGTTTGCAACTTGGGTTAAAGGATTTTCTTATTTGAATTATCCTCTCGGTGTTGGGCCCAACGATCATAATGTAGTTTCCTATAATGGCATGTTGCTCTACATTAATAAATAATTATAAATGGTCTTTCGATTGTATTGTCTTACTTTAAAAATTTCTGAGTTAAAGTAATAATTAATGTTGTTATGTTTTAGGCTTGATTTGAGGCGCTTAGAATGTTCAGTTTTAGCTTAAAATGATGGATTTTGGGCAACATTTGCCCAATTATTGATTAATTTCCTCATGAACTTGAATTAAAATTGTTAGAAAAGTGTTAGGACTTGTTCTATATTTTATGTGATCCCCGTGCCCGATATTTTACTCCCTTTTCGTGTAAATTGTAATTATGTAGAACTCATGGGACTCAGGCTAATGTTATATGGATTATTATATATAATTAAATATTTTTATGGCCTTAGTGGAATTTATTGCGAAGTTTGAATTATGAAACTATTTATGTTGTTCTAACGAGTTCTAGAGTCGTTCGAACGAGATCCTTATCACTTTCGAACAAAGTCCCTCTGGTTCGAATGAGAAACCCCCTCAATTTGAACGGGCTTTTAACATAGTTCTAATAACCCACCTCTATATGGATTTTCCCCCTCGTTAGTAAGTTTTCCAAATGAGATTCAGTTCTCGTTCAAATGAGATGTGATCTCATTCGAACGACCCCTTTAGAATTTTAAAATTTCGGGATTCTCCTTGTGTGTTGTTAATGTTTGGACCCTTGGATATATGAAATGTGAACCTCTAGTGCATCATATCATCAAAAAATTGTTTGACATGTTTGGCCTTGGTTTTAAAAGGGTTTTTGGGGTTATTAAAGGGAGAGACGGCGGGTTCTTCCCCACCATTTTTCATATTAGCCATACACACTTTTTCTCTAGTTTCAAGAGAATTTCATCCTCCAAACTCTTCCCACCATTATTGCACCATACCTCCACCATAATATACCATTCCCACCCCATTTTCAAGTTTTATTCATCCTTTACAAGCCTTGATAAGGTCAAAGTTTGGTTGAGTAGAGCAAGTAGGAGCACTCAAGATAGATTTGGGATATTTTTAAAGAGCTTTTATCGTATTTTGGAGTCTAGAGATTCCATCATATTCTTCTGCTTTGTTCTCATCTTCAAACTTTAAGGTAGAGTTTTTATCTCTCCATGTTTTCAAGGTTTAATCTATGAAAAATATGTAGGATGCAAGCTAGATGTGATTAAATGATAAAAATGAAGATATTTTTTAGCATGCCCAAGTCTTGCAAAAATAAAGTATTAAAGAAGACAAAGTCTAAATGGATTTTAGATGAATAAATGACATTTTAACCTTGATATATAGAGACTATGCATGAAAAATGTAAACCTGTGTTGATATTTTGTTTAGTTTCATATTTGGGGTTTTCTCTGCTTGAAATCCTCCCTAACATGTGTAGTAACCTGTAGTAAGTTGGTAGAAAGCATTTTAGACATGATAAACGATGTTAAACTGGGTTTTATGAGAAAATAATAAAGTGTGGAAAAAAAACACTGAAATAATGTTATAAATATTGTTAAGAATGAAGAAAAATAATATTCATGGTTACATGTGATAATGGGGCAAGGAAGTAGATATTTTTCTAAAATGGTCTTACAAGGATTAAATGTATTTTGTGTGGTGAAACATAAAATGTTGAAGCATGATATTTGACCATAAAATCATAAAAGAATGGTTTTGAATGGAAATGTTGAAATTTTAATGCCATAATGATATAAATATGTTTTTCACAAAGTTACGATGAAGAAGGGGTAAAACGGTATTTTTGATAAAATTGAGGGTCTTTGTGGTCAGACTTCGTCATTAGACCTTATCGATCGGTTTGTGTGAGAAATAGATAAAGTAGGTAAAATGGCATGTTGACAAGATGAAATGGTGATATAAATCGTGGAAATGATATAAACGGTAAAGTGACGGAATAATGTGAACATTAACAAGAATGTTAAAACACATTAATATGGAATCAGATGGCATTGAGAATAATTAAGAAGGGCCCAAAGCTGTGGGGTGAAAGACCCAAAATCACTGGCCAGAGCATATTGTTGCATAGCCGACGGTTTGGAGCCCATTAAAATATACGGATAATGAGAGATGCTGAGAAAATATAATGAAAAAATAAATCATTATGGTTATGCTCGAGAATGAAAAAAGGACAACCTAATGGAATGTGATACAAATGAGACTAATGAATAAAATATGATTAATAGTTTTTAGACCCAACAAAGGGTGGTATGAAATGGTTAAGTGCGAGTATGAGCACATCGCTTGGGTGCATTGTATGGTAGTTGCATTAATACTAGCTAAATTATTAAACGTTTTCGAAATTATTAAAATACATGTGATATGGATAGTTTTTTTTTTGTAGAAAACGTATAGCATAGTATTACCCAGCCTGCTGAGCGTTCTCCCATCCTTACTTTTTATTTGAAAACACCCAACCCCACCCCAGGTACTTAGAGTAGGGGACGTCAGGAAGGACATCGATAAGCCCCCCTGAGGTCAATCAACGTCATTAGTGGTTCTTTAATATTATTTAAATTATCTTTTGAAACATTGTTAACTTAGGACATTTAAACTTTTATATGGGCCTTTGGCCATGTGTTGTAATACATGGATGGCTATGGTTTATTTCATATTTAATTAATATTGTAGATTAAATCATATTTTTCATAAAGAAACCTTGTAAAATAACTTAATTAATTAAAGTGGTCGCTTCTTTTCTCAAATTCAAAAAGAATAATTTAGTCCCCAATAAATGGTATAATTAAAGAGTTTTTCTTAAATAATAAAATCGAACTTTCCCACGCCCCATTCAACTCCTTGATTCGGTGTGGGTCTACCCCTTGGTGACCCAAACCCGGGTCGGGGCCTTTCATTTTAAATCCTTTAAAATCATTATGATTAGTTGAGTTATTTTATGAAAATTCTAAGTCAATTAGATTAGTTTGTGAAACTAGGGTTGTTGTCATTAAATTTGAAATTTCCCTTTGAATCTTAATAGAAACTTTTGTAATTGTTGTTAGAATTAAGTTTATATATTATATGAAGTGGTTTTATCATTTGGATGTTGGTTGGTACTTGGATTATGCACGTGAAGTCATAAAATGAGTTTTTGATAGAAAATTTTGGTTTTGGAGAAGATGAATCCCGTAACGAGGGAGATTTTTATTTTTTGGGAGTGATCGATCGAGCCAATCTGGATCATCGACTGATCGATCCTTCCAGATCTAATGAAACTTTGGCTTATGATGCATTCGACTGGTTTTAGGGAATTAAGGTTTGTTTATGATGACCTTTAGTTTAATATCGCTAGTGTGCATGAGTGAAACTCAAAGGCAATAGTGATAGGCCTTCGTAAATTATGGGCTTGCGAAGCCCATTCAATGTGTATGTGTTTGGGGACCGTATTTATGTGTATGTTTGACTTTGTGACTGTCTTTACTTATTTGGCACATACACTTGAGATATTTACCGTAACTTTATTATGATTCCATTAGTTATATTCAATTGCTTTGAATAATATTATATTTTGGGTTCACTTGGGTTTGGGACTTTAGATGCATGTGATATTTAGGCTTATTTGGATTAGAATGAAGTTAAAAACACAATTAAAGTAAGAGAGGAAGGCGCGTAGTTATATTTGAGCCCAAATTCAATTATGATCTTGTTCTACGTAAACTTGTTCGTAATGTTATTTTTGACTTTGCATTTCAGAACCTAATCCGCCTATGCCACCATAACCTTGATCTTGTGATTTGCATCTCATTTGTTGTTGCTTAATTTAGGATGTACGTGTCGGGCTAAACATGCCCATTCTCTTTATTATATTTTCCATTTCAGATAAGTCGAATTATATTGTAGTTATAATTTCAGTAGTTGGTATTGATGAGGTAGTTACTTGTGGGGGCCTAAATTATTAGGACCAATTAAAGATCGATCGACCAAGCCCAGAAGCATGTGGGGCACAACCGACCCAACCTTTTAACAATAAGAGATTTGCACAAGCATTCATCACGTTGATAAATATGAATATTTATCATTTAAATATCGATTGGCTTAGTTGGTTGCCAATAATCTCGAATAAGATATTCAGAAGTCACCACACAAGACAATAACAAGCTGGGAGAGTTTCTTAAATGAATCAACCAGTTTATAACAATATACATATAACCGTCACCTTAGGGTTAAAGGGGATGTAATTTTGAAAGTTTGAAAAAACTTAATAAAATACAGTGACCTCTTTGTGGACATAGGCAATTTGTCGAACCACGTATGTTCTTATGTTACGTGCTTGACATATATCTGTTCATTCTTTAATTGATTTCTGGAATCATTTTATTATGACTAATTTGTACTCACAATTGGCGCTATTTGTGGGAACGACTTTCCTTTCCACGAAAGCAATCTTAAAAAAAGAACAGTCACGATGTCTCAACAACCAAATAGTTCACCTCATCCTGGAGATGTGCGAGCTGACTTGGTGCCACTAAGAGTCAGGTCTGAGGTTCATCAGGAGTAGAATCCAAGGTTTCTCCCAGAGCGACAACCATATGAGGAGAGCTACGATCAACCTAGGTCTACCCAGATCTCATGGTTGGTCCACATGTAAGAAACAAGGCTCCAACAACAAGAGAAGGCAACTCTCATCCGTATGGAAGAAAATTATCGCCTTCAATAACGACTAAAAGAATTGGAGAGAGAAATCTGCCACGATTATAAGTGTCTTGCTCAGAAGCCCAACCCTTAGGCGAGTAAGACTCACAGCTAAGGAAAAAGTGCCATGCATGACCAAGAACGTTCATAGCATGAAAGTCATCAAATAAGGTTCCACAAGGATAATAAACTCCACAAGGATGACATAAGAAGTCTAGTTCGAAGAGATATGGACCAACACCCTAATCATCAAAGGGAAGGTCCACAAAGGAGCTGACAAGAAGAGATCTTATCACTCAGATGAAGTCTCCTTTTTTGAGAACTGTTAAAGAAGAGGATTCCCAAAGAAGTTTTTAGCCCCCCGTTTTAAGATCTATGATGATAAGACTGATCCCATAGACCATGTTCGATAATACATGTAGTATATGATTTTATGGAGTCATAATGATGCACTTTGTATCGTATTTTCCCCTCCAGTTTGGGCAACGTTGCCCAGAAGTATTATAAAATATTACCCCTGTAGGTCCATCAAGAGCTTCAAGGCACTTGCCAAGTCCTTCATTGTTCGCTTCATTACCTATAGCTCTTAACCTAAGAGGGTAGATTCAGTACTTACAATGAGAAAGATGAAACAATAGTCTCTGTGCAAGTATGTTACGTGCTATTAGGAGGTATTCAATGAGGTGGAGGATTGCTTGGAATAAGTTTTTGTAGAATCCTTCAAAATAGGTCTACCTCCTACACCATGTTGTATCAATCCCTTACCAAAAATGACGATGACACTATCGATGATGTCATGTCATGAATTGAGAAATAAACTAAGGTAAAGGACGTGGGCCAAGCCAATCAGTACAAGGTTGGTCGCGCCAAGGCGAACAAATGGGGGTGGCAAAGAGAATAATCTTAAGAAAGGGATAAAAAGCAACATGGTGCCAGGAAAGGGGGCATGGATGATTCTTTTAAGGCTTATCAGGTGGTCAATACAATTTTCTCTGAGCCAATCTATAAGATTTTGGAAAAAATAAAAGATTAGCAGTTTATCAATTGGACAAAGAAGATAGGTGGAGATTTAACTAAGAAGAACAACACGCTTCGATATGCATTCCACAAAGAAAGCGACCCTAAGACCTAAAACTATAAGGCCTTCAAAGATTATTTAGAGGAATATAACCAAGGCTGGGCATCTGAACAAGTTTATTAAAAAGAAGTCTGACCATGTCAAAACCAACGACGACTAGAGACTAAATAATGTCCAAGATGATGAGATGGGATATGAGTTCGCAGTGATATATGGAGCATTTGACCTTAAGCATATTCTAGGGAATGCTGTTCGGATGGAACTCAAAAAAGTTATAGCTTTGATGGAAATTTTTTAGATTGATCTCGCTAAAAGCCAGGCTAGCAATCACCGACGACTAGAGGACATCGATTACAACAAGCACATCATTTTCACGGAGGAGGATTTGATTGGTGTATGAACTCCACACCACAACGTGCCAGTAATCACTTTCAGAATATCAAACTGGGACGTGGACAAGTTGCTATGGACTAATGGAGCTCTTAAAAGTTGATGTACTTAGAGATCTTTTGAAAACTCAAGATTAAGATGCTAGACCTTAAGTAGTAAACTAATCCTCTAATCATCTTTGCAGGGAAGATGAGGATGCCAATAGGGAAGGTGTTCTATCTAGTGAGAGCAGGATATATTTTAAAACTCGTAAAGTTTTTAGTGGTTGATATTGACTCACCCTATCACGCCATTCTGGGCAGAGGGTGGCTTCATGCTATTAGAACTGTCCCTTCTACCTGTTACCATAAGCTCAAGTTCATCACAGATAGGGGTATAATGGAGATAAGAGGTGATCAAGAATTTGCTCAAAAGTGATACATCGTCGCCATTAGGCCCAAGCAGGAAAAAAGAAAGAGAAATAGGTTATCTTAAAGGCATCATAGGATGGGTCTACTTCATCAAAGTAGCAATTATGGCACGATCGACCAGGGGTGGAAGAGACTATGATCCATCCCCGCTTATAGGGTCATCGAAGACTAGTGGAGATTATTTTTTTATAAGGTCAAAACAAGCATGCTTGACCTTGAAAGGGAGGAGTTAATCTCCTTCCTAAAATAATGATTGGATGTATTCACGTGGGAACCATACGACATGTCAAGAATCGATCCCGCATTTTTCCATCATCGACACCACGGGGATCCAACACTCAACCCCATCATACTGAAAGTTTGTCGAATAGCCCCAGGGAAGGAAATGGAAGTGGAGAAGAAAGTAGGTAAACTTTTGGAGTAAATATCCATTAGAGAAGTTCAATTACCAAAGTGGCTCTAAAATTTGGTCATGGTTCGTAAGAGAAATGGGGGCTGGAGAGTCTTCATAGACTTCATCGACCTCAACAGGGCCTGTCCCAAGGATAGTTTGCTCTTATTGAAGATAGACCAGCTGGCCGATGCCACAATAACTCTTGGCCGGATGAGTTTCTTAGGTGCTAACTTGGGGTATCATCAGACCCATCTGTTCGACCCCGACCAAGATAAAACTTCATTTATAATACCAGTGTCTCTGTATTGCTACAAGGTCATGCCGTTTGGCTTAAGGAATGCTGGTGCTATATATTGGAGGTTAGTCATGAAAATGCCCCAACACTAGATGGGGGAGATCATGGAGGTGTACATCGATGATATGATCATCAAGAGCAAGAATAAGAGCAGCGATCTCCATGACCTGGCCAACGCCTTTGAAATCCTCAGATGTTACTGAATGAAAATTAATTCTAGAAAGTGTTCATTTGGTGTACAGTCAGGAATTGTTTTGGATTATCAGGTCAGTAAGAGGGGGAATGAGTCTAACCCAAATCAGATAGAAGGTATAAGCAGGGTCCAACTGCCAAAGACATTATGTGAGGTCCAAAAGCTCACTAAAATGCTCACAACACACATCCACTTCATTTCAAAGTCATTTGACCGTTGCCAATCATTTTTCCATCTATTCAAGAAGGATGAGGGACCCACCTGGAATTATGAGTGCTCCAGGACCCTCAAGGAGATTAAATACTACTCAAACAAACCTGTACTACTAGCGATCCTCGATCAGTGGGATCCTTTTTACCTTTATCTCGAAATATCAAGTCATGAAGTTAGTTCGACCTTGATCTGCGAGAGAGAAGCAAATAAGTTTCCTGCTTACCACGCCAACAAGACACTCTTGTATGCCAATCAACTCTACTTGCCCCTAGATAAACTGATTTATGCATTGGCAATCGCTTCATGAAAGCTGAAGCATTATTTTGAGGCCCATTCCATCACTATGATTATCTCTTTCCACCGTAAAATTGACATTCGCAAAGTTGACCTTTATGGACGGTTGTCAAAATAGTCAGTGGAACTTGGGAGGTTTGACATTCACTTCCAAATGACATGTTCTGGCTGATTTTATTACAGAATTCACTGGAGATTTCCTCACTGACTGACAATTGGCTAATTAATCAAAGTTACAAGAGGAGGCCCAAGATAAAAACTAGACACTGTATGTTGATGGTGCCTCCAATTCAAAGTGGAAAACTATAAACATTGTTCTTATGACTCCAGAGAATTCTATGATCGAGAAAAAGATCAGACTGGGATATGAAGCATACAACAATGAGGTCGAGTACGAGATGCTTATCGTTGAATTCTGCAAGGCATGTTTGCTCGAGGCAAGAAGACTAAACGTTTACTAAAAGTCCAAATTGGAATACAATCAAGTTTGTGGGGATTTTAATGCCTAAAACGAAAGGATGGAAACATACCTCCCAATCATATGTGTATCGAATTCGAGGAAGTTCACAATTAACAGTTCCCCCGGGGGCACAACAGTGACGTCGATGCTTTAGCAGTACTAAGCTCAGCAGAGGACTTATATTTTAGGTGAACCATAGAAGTGGAATTCCTCGCCAAGGCCAATATTGAAAAGATAGTATACCCTGAGCATGTACTCTTCCTCGATAAGAGTTCTAGTTGGATGGACAACGCCATTGCATACTTCTAGAATGAGACACTATCGACCGATAAGAAATTACCCCCCAGGTTTGTGTCAAAGCTGAATGTTTTTAGTTGGACCCCGGGGGCAAGATTTACAAGAGATCCTTCACCGCCCCTACCTCCATTGTGTACAACCAATAGGCAGTGAGTAGGTTCTTTATGAACTTCATGATGGGCTATGTGGAAGACATGTAAGGAAAAGGTCCCTAGCATTATGAGCAATCAAAGAAGGATACTGGTGGCCATGTATGCAGAAAGATGCAGGTGTTTATAATAAGTGCCCAAAATTCTCTCCTATGGTCCATAAATTGACTAACGAGATGAGGCCTTTGACAACCCATATCCATTTGCACAATGGGGATTAGATATCGTGTGACCACTACCTAGAAATTATAAGTGCATACTGGTCAACACAGACTATTTCACCAAGTGGGTAGAGGTAAAACCACTAGCCAACATTTGAGATGCCAACATGATAAGGTTCAACTGGAGGAACATCATAACACACTTTGGGATACCAAGAGCCATCATAACTGATAATGGTATGCAATTTAAGAGTGGTCCTTTCTAGAATTTTTACAACAAGCATGGAATCAAGCACCACTTTAGTTTAGTAGCATATCCTCAAAGAAATGGTCAAGCATAATCCTCTAACAAAACAATGCTCGATGGCCTTAAGAAGAGGTTGGAAAGAATAATAGGCACTTGGGTGGATGACCTTCCTCATGTTCTATGCGCATATCATACCATGCCCAGGAGATCGATTGGGGAAAGGCCCTTCGCACTTACCTATGGAATGGAAGCTATTATACCACTTGGAGGTGACCTACCTACCATAAGAATGATGGTGGCCGACCAATGACTGAATGAGAATGACCTTTGCACTGAACTTAACCTGGACGACGAATGAAGATAGCAGTCCATGATAAAACTGGCCTCATACCAACAATAGTTGGCAAAGCAATACAACAAGGGGGTAAATCTGAGGAAATTCCAAGTGGGAGACTATGTTCTCTGGAAAGTTATTGGCAGTGCCGTAAGTTCGTCAGACGACAAGCTATGGCCTAACTAGGAGGAGCCGTTCAAAATAATCAGAAAGGATCTACAAGGTGACTATCACTTGAAAATAATGGAGGGAAGAGAAATACCAATAGCATGGAATGTGGCCAATATCAAAAAGTTCTACTTTTAGTCTTCTTAGTTTTCTTACTTCTCAACATATTGGTTTATGCTAATTTTCATTTCCATCTTATGCCGCTCATAATTTGTTATTTCTATTATGAATAAATAAAGGCCATTCTCCCCATATTTTGCTCATATCTGTTAAATTATTCCATTAATTCACATTATTTCCTAAGTAGCAGGCTCACGGTTGAGATTTAATCTTTGAAAGGTGCTAATCATGCTTTAAATTAATTATAATGGAAATTTTTCTTAGTACAATTAGAATTAAAGTCCGCAAGGCCTTGTAATAACCAACACAGGGGATCTCACGACTTGCCCAGGCAAAATAAAATCCTTATGGGGGATCCCTAGGCAATAAACCAACTTTGACCTAGGGAGTGTGACGACATGAACAAAAAGGTAAGAAAGACAAAATAACACATGCAAAGGCATAATGGACTAGAAAAATGCGAAACAATTAGTATAAATTTGATTTATTTGGCAGTGCCCACTTACAAAAATGTACCAATTACATAATAATTACAAAAAGTACAAAAACTTTATAATTGTTTATGCCCGACGAGTAAAAAATGGTTCTATTTACTTCCTCTGACCATCGTTAGGGTTTTTCCTGTATTCATCATCGCTATAATGCCTTCTAGGTAACTTTCAACAAGTGGAAGGGGAATGGCATCCAATGGAACCCATGTATCATCATGACTAAAATGAGGTCAGCTATACGCAGGGAAATCAACGTGGTACATGTACCAGAGCTGAGAGTCTTAGGGTTTATTAACTACTTTGAGGGCATTTAGCCGGCCGTGCTTGTTGGCAACGTCTTGAGCTTCCTACAACCCCGCAGGGGAATCTTGCCACCCCTCATCATAACCAGTCGACCAAAATAAATCTCAAAGCTTCTTCATGTCACGAATTAGCATGACACTGCTCCTCCAACTTGTCCTTGAGCCTCAACAAATTTCTTCTTCAGCTTATTATTCTCTGATTGGACCAGAGAGCCAACAACCCCAACATCATTAAACTTAGCCAGGTGCGCTGTCAGGTCGTCTATCTCCTTTTGAAGGTAAGAACTCATATCTTCTAAGTCCTTGAGGTCTCCTTTAGCTTAGCGACTAAGGTGAACTAGTTCTTATAAGCCTCTGTCCTTTTTCTCAAACCCTTGCAGGCAATCAGGAATGATCAACGAGATTGGTCACTAGCACCTCATCTGAGCACGTTATCTAAATCGATGGAAAAAAGAGTATCCTTGGTAACAGGCTATAATACCAGGGCAGAATAAGAAATAGTTTATCAGAAAAATAAATTATCACACTAAACGAAATAGAAATAATATTGTCATTAACAAACGAGGAGTAGGCAGGGCCATTACAACCCAACACCACAAGAATACAAAAAAGGTACAATGAGAGAGAAAAAAAAGAAAAAAACCTAAAACTATGGGCTTCACTTCTTCACCAGCTCTTCTGTCCTAACTTCCTTCTCCTTGGGCGCCACCTCCTTTCCCTTGTTGGCTAGATAGCTAGTGGAAGGCTCCTCGTCAGCGATAGAAAGGGGACTTGGGTGGTGCTCTCCAAATAACTTAGACTCATTCGGGACTCTTACTCTTGCTAAGGACTGATCCTAACCCTTCTTGAAGCTCGTCTTATGAGCATAAGCAATATGGATCTTGGTGTCAGCATATACCTCGTCCCACCCTTTCTCGAAGCTGATGTCCTTGGAAAAGGGTATCTAAGCCACTTCAATAGCTAACCGATACATCTTAGCTAAAATTTCAGCGTTCTCCACCTTCAATAAACTGTTATCGGTCTTCAGAGAGGCCATGGCCTCGATGGTGGTATTCTTTTCTCTATCATAGGCGTATTGGTCCTAGGCCATGGCATCCTGGGATTTTTTAAGGGCCTTGGCCAACTCATTATTTCTTTTGGTCTGGTTGGCATAACTATACCAAAAATTACAAGACAGAAAAATACAAGTGTTATAAAATCTGACAAGTTATATCCGAGCAAGTCAAATGCAGAAATAAAAAGTAAAAATAAAAGAATCTCACAAGGGACAGAGTTTGGGAAGCTCGAAGGGACAGTAGTCAGGTCCCAGCATCTTTAGTCGCTTACGATCTACTGCGAGCACTGCCCCCTTAGAAATCTTCGGGAAAAAGATAATTTATGGGCAACAGATTGGGCTTGGGAGATGTTGGGGAGAGAAGGGGGAACATTATCCTTCTTCAGAGACATAAAGGCCTTTTTCTCCTCCTCTTCCTCCTCCTTCTTCCTTTCCTCTTCCTTCTTTTTCTTCTTAGTGACCAAACTCGAGACACTAGTCTTGGAGGATTCACCCTCTACCTTCTTTTAAAATTTGGCCCTGGAAGAAAGGAGGACCTCATCATTTCATCATAAGCAATTAGAAGGACTCTCATCTTGGTGGGATCTGTTGAATCTTCTTCCTCTAGTTAGATCGACCCAACGTCTAACGACTCAAAAGATGAAGAAGTTTCCTCGCCAGTAAGAGGAAGATTAGATATATCCTCTAGCGGATGAGCAATAAAGCTACCAGTATTTTGTTGGTGTAATCAAACAAAAAAATTGATGATCTTTGGTGCTCTCTGTATGGAAGGTATTCTTGCACCCTCTAAGCCTTTAGCAGGTCATCAACATTAATATCTTGAAGGGAAGGCTATTTATTTTACTTATGAGCTCTTTAAAGGCAACCAAAAAGCAAAATTAATAACGACAAAGCAAAATGATAAACAAAATATAAGAAATTGGAGGAAGATGTGTTAACCTATATGGTGATCCCCCCAGTCAGGGCACAGATACCTTGTGTACACTTATCCCTTAGGGAGTAGTGGATGTTACCTATTTCGGGAAATGAACCCAGTACTGCTTATCGGAATTAGGGAAGTTTACAACCAACTCCCTATTGAAGGCCTTCCTCGCCTTCAAGTAAATGAAGATGTCAGTGGTTTGAGACCAGGTGTAGTAGTACCTGATCTCTAGGATGATCAGGTTGGTTCCATAGAGCTCGTTGATACGATTAATCCCATTAACTATTCACCAAGTATTGGGGGAACAATGAGCAGGGACCACCCTAAAGGAGTTAAAGAACTCCAAAATCAAAGGGTTTGGTGGAAATGTCAATCCCTCTTGGATCACAACCAAGGTGTGAATCCAGTGCCCCCCTTCGATGTCCCTGGCATATTTGGGTATGGGGGAGATGTTGATGACCACCCAAGAAGGATTGAAATAGGTTTTTCTGAATCC
The DNA here is from genome assembly GCA_949130495.1 of Sambucus nigra. NCBI lineage: Eukaryota > Viridiplantae > Streptophyta > Magnoliopsida > Dipsacales > Adoxaceae > Sambucus > Sambucus nigra. The sequence continues at coordinate 402,329,065 of OX422211.1, forward strand.
TTCTACACTTTTTCCATGAATGGTGGACAATTTCAAAAGAATTAATTATCACCACTGAAGGCAAATAGAGGGAAGAAGAAGAAAGTTGAGAAAATAATAGATTAAGATGGACACTTACAAAGACAAAGAATGTAAATGAATGAAATCTGGAGTTTTTTATAGCAAAAGAGTTGAAACAAAAGTGACGGTTTGGTATGGAAGCAACCCAGTTTGAAAGCTTGTGCACAATTATAAGGTGCAGTAACTAAGGAGATTTTGGTGCTTCATTATTTGCTCGGATGAGCGTACCTTTATAACTTCAGCATAATCACAAGACTAACCTGCCTATTCAAATTCATGAGAATGGATCAAGATCATTGCGCCCACGACAGTGATAATATCCACTGGCCCAACAACCTTAGCCCATGGATTTTAGGGGGAATTATGGGGACCTAAATTATTGATTAGGCACAATTAAAGATCAGCCGACCGACCAAGCCCACTAGCATGTGGGTCATGATGGGCCCAACCTTTTAACAACAAGTGATTTTCACAAGCATGTATCATGTGGATAAATACAAATATTATCATTTAAATATCGATAGACTTAGTTGGTTACCAATAATATCGGACGAGATATTCATGAGTCACTACACAAGACAATAACATGCTGGGAGAGTTGTTTAAACGATTTAACCACTTTATACCACTGTAAATATTACCGTCACCCTAGGGTCAAAAGGGATGTAATTTAAGACCTTTGAGAGAACTTAATAAAATATAGTGTCCACTCCTTGGACATTGGCAATTTATTGAACCACGTATATTCTTGTGTTGTGTGATTGGCATATATTTGTTCATTCTTTAATTTCTTTCTGGAATAATTTTTATTGTGATTAATTTGTATTCACATTACTGCTATATGGTGTACACTTATTACTATCATCACTTATATTAGATGTGATTGTGTTTCCATTTACTCGTGTTCTGTTATTTTGCTTTCACACGCTTCTTTATTTTAGTTCATGCCTGGAATAATACTAAATTGTACAAACTCATATATGATTTATTTAAGACTTGATCATTATATAGGGTGTCATAATCAATGGCCGTCTTTATCTATTCATTATGCCTTAGGTGAGTTGGAAATGAACTAATTGAGGGACCATAACATGAGATGAAAATCTTACAAGAGATGATCAAATAATGAATTACCGCAGTAAAGGTTTTGGGAATCATGAGTGGCTAACTTCTTAATGGTAAGGATGGTGACCAGGGTCATATCCTTAGGAAAATATAAACTTACATTATCCTGAAAGGATCCTCAAGAGTACAAATAACTAAGTATTCAACCTCAATCAACTTCCCTTTGTAAGGTTAGGCCTGAGCTAACTATCCATTAGCATGTTGACCTTGCCCGGTGCTTTCATGCGCACAAGGTAAATCTTTAGTGTAAATCTAGAATACTTGGATTTCTTGGAGTCTAGTCCCTTATTTTCCTTACTGTCCTAAGTATTGTATTAAATTCTCCTCTCCATCTCAATAACTTAAAAGTCAACTCGGGGGAGAACCTTAAAATAATCATACTAAACATTTATGGACTCGAACAATTCTGAAGTCTGACTGGACTTGGTAATATTAAACTCAACAATAGTGGCCACAATATGAATGCCAACAAGAATTTTTTCCTAAAAGATGACATGAACCTACACATCTTTGGTCCCTAACCAAGTAGTATTTATTAAATGGAGTGAAACAGATAAACACATTATCAGACCTAGATAGCTCAGATCCCAAAGATTGTTTGATCTTTTATATCTTTTGAAGATAAAAAATGACGTGACAGGGAAAAAGATTTTTCTTCTTGTGCTTGGATACAAAATGGATTAAAGGAGAAATAATTGACAATTAATGCACAACCATTCGAAATAATATAAAATTAGATCAGCAATAACATACTTTTCTACCCATCTTAGGACGCCTCGTATAATTGTGGGGGTTACCTTAGTGATTAGGGTAAACTAATAGTATATGACAATGATTCCATAGCCTAATGATATATGTTTGAGTTCAGAGGATATGGTACCAAAACAAACCTAAGAGATCAGGATTTTCGTTAATATGTGTAATTGCTTATGGACACAAAGGAATAATAATACACGGTCTCATTGATCCCCAAGTTGATGCCATGAGCTCACTCAAATGATGAATTTGGTTATTGTTATGTAAGAACTAAAGTGAAATGAGTCAATTGACAAAATATGTTGAATGTTTCGAGATGGTTTCAACAAGGTTAAATTATAAATAAACCCCTAAACTTTTACATTGATTGCATGTAAGTCCACACATCATCTAATATAGATTACATATAAGAGGCTGTCCGTGGTCAGTATAGAAGAACCATTTCCATCTCCACTGTTCCTCCTCTTCTCCCACCTACTGCATTACATTTCATCGACTTTATTAATTTAAAGACCAATTCCAGGATATTACTTTTTTCCCATTTTATTTTTATTTTCTTCTGATTCTATCACACTAAATGTCATAAAAAGCTAATGTTTGTTCTTATAAACTTCTTCATGTTTTTTCCATAAGTAATATGCAAAAAAGTATCTATGCATCTATTTTAAGTCCGAAAAGGTAATGTAAAAAGATTCCACTTAAATTTCAAATGTTCCTTTCTCAAATATTGTGTTTAACATGTATTTTGTTCATATATTTGATCTAATTATGAGTTCTTTTAGGCAAATGTTCTAATTTTTAAAGCACCTAATCAATTGAAGATATACATATATGTCCTTCGTTAGTTCCTTGTTGAAAGTTAGATACATGGTTAGCCTATAAAATATTTAATTTACAATTTTTAGGAATAATGGAAAAAACAAAAAAACATGATAAATATTTTGTACCGATATTCTTAGAAAAATTGATATCCATTCCCTGTTTTCTACCATTTTTTTTGTTAGGTATTTAGAATAATTTGAATTTCTATATGTGCATGTAGTCACGAGTAACAAGTAATACAAGTCACTTTGTCATATTATAATGACAGTTCACTACTCGAAAACTTTGATTTACTACTCGAAAACTACATTAGTTCACTAAGAAGGATAATTCAGTCTTCCTAGGAACTTACATTGGCTTAACACTAGAACATACAAAATTAACACAACTCTTATGATTCCCATTATTTTTTCTTGTACAGTTATTATAATTCCACGATCAAGGGATGATGTTTTTTCACCATCTCTCTCCCTTCCCACTCCCCTCTCACTCTCTATCCATGATGCAAACAAATACACTATTTGCACTATATTTTGTAGTCAATTCAGTCCTTGTTCACTTTTGTTCCTTATCCTGTCTTTATTATGTATGTGTATGTGTGCGTATATATATATATATATGTTATCTACGTACACCAATCGATAGCCATTCAATTTCATGCTGATTTGTTTTCATCTATCATTATTTGTATGGTATGATATGATGTGGTATGTGATTATTTATCTCTGTTAATTTTTTTGGTATTTGAGTTTGAGTTGTTACCCTAAATCACAATCTCTTCAACCTTACTTCATTTCCATTTCAACATTTTGAGTTTTTTTTTATATTTCTTTATATGTATTCTCTTACAATTCCTATATTATGTTATTTATGTATTTTTAATATCATCTTTTATATATTGTATGGCGTAGTGCAGATGATGTTGTAACTGTTGTTGTAAATTTTTGTTTTCAACTTGAAAAAATATGGGTCATGGCAAGGGGTGATTCCAGTTATTGATTTGTATTAGTTTTGTTATTTGACTCTCAATGAGACTAAAAACAATGCATTTTACTTTCTTCATATGAATTAACATTACACATATGGTAAATCAAATACTAAATCAATTGCATATTAACCCTCAGATGGCTTTATGACTTTTCCAAGGTGATTCCTTATTTTTTTATGAATTTTAAATAGAATACGCACTAGAATTCATTGTTTGAACACAAAATAGAGTAGTAAAGTGGACGAAAGTACAAAATTTGTAATACTTAATGTTTCAATATCAATGGAAAGATATGAACACCACAAAAATGTTAACTCTGAAATGAAATTAAGATGATTAAATATTTCATATAAATTATATCACACCAAACTATTATGGCATTTTTGAAGTTTTAAGTATAACTAATTGAAATGATTTAACACGAGAGCATCATCTTTATAATTTTCTCCTTATAGCAATTTTTTTCGGATGGTCATTCCACAAATATTTCATTGAACTATAAGAAATGTTCCTTTATGTTCTTTGACTTGTTTCTTATAATTTTTTTAACCCTAAAAAATAGTTCTTGTTTTAATTTTGGGTAATAAAACTTATTTTATGGATACGATCACTCATTATTTTATTAAATTCCAATTTCTCTTTGAATTTTTATAAATATAGAATAATGTTGAATTTGAAGGTTGAAGGGATGTCGTTGATGGAGATATGATGGCCAGAAAAATTAACGCGTGTTCTAAAGAAGTACACTCCACCCATTAATCAATCAACTTAGGATTCATTCGTTAAATAATTTCAGAACATTCTAAGGTATACAAATAGTATATAATTTATGTCCATATATTTTTTACAATAATTGAATTCTATTAATAGTTTCTTGTATCATAATAATACTTTTTATGTTTGTAGTTACAAGTATAAGGACGGATACCCGAGTTGAGTCTTGTTTGTATTGGCTTTCTTCCGTGTTTGCACAAATTCTTTTTAGTCATAGGTTAGGACTTAAATTGTGTGTCCTACAAGTCTATGATGTGTGATTGAAGATTGTAGCGTCAAAGCTATAGCATCACCAACTGTACATTGGATTGTAAGCCGAGTTTTTGTCTTAATTATTCATGGGATTTATATGGGGTAGGAATACATGTTTATGTTTGATCTTATATTTTGTTTCGGGTGTTAGGATTTTTATAAAATTATTTTTAATTGCTTAAGAATGATTTTATCTTTTTAAATATTTTTTGGTAGAAAAAATTATTTTTTGCAAGGTCATTAGAATGATATTGGTATGTCGTTCGAACGAGATGACATACATCATTTGCACCACTCCAAACGAGACTTTGAACGAGATCAGTTTTGGGAAAACATTAGTTGCTTTGGATTCTCATTGGAAATGTTGATGGAACAACGTTTGAATGATATGAATTACTTTATTTGAATGAGTTGTACTTTATTCGAACGAGTTAGCGAGTTTTTATTTTAATAAAGAGTAATTAAGTTGTTTTTCGTCCTTATCTCAGTTTAAACAAACCTCCTATAAATAGGAGGGTGGAGTTTCAGATTTTATAGAGACCCTTTGAAGCTTTTAAAGTTTCCAAACTTGTTTAAAAATCTCTCCAAGATTGTATGTTTGTTTTGAGAGAAAGTTTTTAAAACCAAATCCCAACTTTACACCCATGTTTTGAGATCCAAGAATCCTACATACTCATGCCATATTGAGATCTATAGTTTGCATCACATTGGTTTGATCTGCATGTTGTGAGCATTTCCAATGGTGGATATCGTGTTTGTACGAAACGAAAGTTGTACTAGTAGCGAGATAAGTAAGATTAGTGGGATACCGAGACGTTAGAAAATGCGCCCATTCTGTGGCTGTTGGAAGGCATCCAATATTGGATGCGAAGAAGGTTACAAGGAATGATAAAGTGCATCAAGGCTAAGGACATCGAGTTTGTGAGTAAGTCTAAGTTGTTCTTGGAAGTTTCCTATATCCAAGTCTAAGTTGTGTGGCTGGGCCATCAGAGGGTTTTTCCCTTGTGGTTTTCCTTGTAAATAACCATATAGTGGATGGGTTATTTTATTATTTCTTATCATCACCTATATGCATGCTTACGACAAGACTAAAATTGGCTAATCAATTTTGCACAACACTTGTGATTTTTAAAGTTGCAAAGTTTGTTAAAATTGGGGTAAATTCAAAAGTGGTGTTTTGCATAAAAACCCTAGAGCGCACTATCTTTCTCAAATTGGTGTCATACAAAGTTACACTATCTTATTATGTTAGATCCCTGTTTAGTTATTGTCTAGGGTTTAGATGGATTATGATATGAGGGTTTAGATGGATCATAACCTTGAGGGTAGTTCCATTGGTCATCCTCCATTGTTTAATGGGTTAAACTATCCCTATTGGAAGGCTCAAATGGATTGTTTTTCTTAAAATTGATAAATGAGAATGTCTGGAACTTTGTTGAGTTTGAGTGTCCTTCTACCACTAAAGGCGGTGATCCTAAAGATTAAGCCTCTTGGAAAACATTTTAAAATAATGTCTCAAATTTTAATTCCATGGGTTTGAATGCTATTTTTTATGATCTGACCGCTGAAGAATTTAGACGCATAATCACCTGTGAGAGTGCTAAGATGGCTTGGGATGTTCTGCGATCCACACACAATTGAACATGCACTCTCAGGGTTTCTAAGTTAGAAAATATGATGACTAAGTTTAAGATGATTAAGATGTTAGAGAATGAGTCTTTTGATGAGTTTTGTTCTAAGTTGTTGAATATTATCAACTCCTCATTTAACTTAGGTGAGCCGATCCTCAAGTCTAATGTTATGCAAAGTATCTTAAAGTCACTACCGGAAATATTTAACCCCAATGTCCCAGTCCTAGATTCCCCAGGTTGTGTAGACACTATGAGAGTCCCAGAACTTATAGTTGATCTCCAAACCTATGGGATAAACACGTGTCCTCCCAAGAAAGAAAAAAGGGGAATTTCACCATAGCGGCTTGCTACAACTCATAATAGCCTATTCATATTCAATCGTCGAGATTGAAGGAAAAAACTAAATAAATATTTTTTAAAGCCCTAAAAAAGGACGTGTCGGATTTCGATAGTGGCAGTGAGCTAGATGTTGAAGAGATATCTAGGTTTTCTTGGATGTTCAAAAAGTTTCTGAAGCTTAAAGATGAGAAAAACATATAGAAGAAATATAAGAACTTTTTTGATCGTGATAGGAAGAATAGGGATGGTTTTAAGAAGATGGATGATCGTGACAAGTGTTTTGAATGACAAGGTTTTGGTCATTATTCTTGTGAATGATCCACTAGACTAAGGAAGGAGGGTAAAAAACTGAAGGCATTCAATACCACTCTTAGTGATAATTAGTCGGAAGAGAAAGGTAACTTCCCCATTGATCGTAATTACACCGCATTCATGACAAGTCATATAGGCTTAAGTGAAGTCTCTTCCCCCTATATGCACATGTTCATGACAGTTCTGAGGTTTGCTATTTAGGTTTTCAAGAGAGTGAGGAGAGGAGGGTGATTAAAAAGACGAGAGTAAGCTTCAAGTGGCCTTTTGGGAGTTGTATACTGAATTATTAAACCTGACAAAGTCCAACTTGCATTTTAAAGCTACCTGATTTGAAGGAACATGTCGTAAGTAATGATGAGAGTGCATTGATTGAAGATCTTTGAGAACGTGAAAGGGCTCATAGAGAGAAGATAGAGTAATTTAAGGGGGAGATAGATAGTCTTCATGGTTTGATGGAGACCATGAATACGGAGCTTCTCTAGTTTAATGAGTCTAGGTGTTTGCTCGACTCTCAAATTAGAGAGTTAAAGGAGAAGTTGAGAGACTCCACTAATGTCAGAATACAAAATTTTAGGAACCTTACGAATCAAGGATGATAAGTGTTGGATTGGCTACGATGTTATAGACGCTTCCATTGCTAAAGCCAAGACCATACATTTGAGAGAGCCAAAGAAATTTAGGGATGTTAGAAAAGGTCAACCCAAAGGTACCATTCCTCGTGTTTGCACATGCTTGCATTGTGTTAGGAAAGGTCACATTTGGGCATTTTATTACGATCTTAAAAGAGGTCTTAGAAAAATTAAGGCTTGTGTCACTGAGGTTCCCTAACACAAGTTTGTCATATTACGACTACGTGGGTTAGGAGATCCGATTTGGAGGTGCTAAATGTTAGGCTTGTTGGCTCTCGTTTGCTTTCACAAATTTCATCTCATGCTATATCTAACTTAAGTTGATTGAATGTTTGTCATACACTAGTTTTATGCTTCATATTATATATTTTCTAGTGTTATGTAGTTTCCATCTTTTGTATTTTGATTTTCCATTTTTTGGGTCTTATAAGAGAAAATAAAAAAATATTTATTTGTCTTTTGAGTGAGGCTTTTTTAAATTGGTAATTTTGAAAATTGTTTAAAAACTCAAAGATTTTGAGTTTTATGTATTTTGGATTTACACATATTGTGTGGCATATTAGTTTGTTTGATTTCCATTCTTTCGATGAATCCATGTGAGTATGCAATTTGATTTTGATTGTCAATGCTTGGATTGTTCTTAATCATGTTTACATGAAGTAGTTTAAAATTTATTTGCATGATGGATTCACTTTGAATATGGATCCGCACACACTTTGCACAATTTATTTGATTTTTAATTTCATATCTCACACGAGGTAATTTGATATGCCTCCTCACACACTATGCATAATGGATGCACTAATTTTTTCATAAATTTTGTTTATTTTCTTATATAGACATTTATATGATAAATTTTCAAGCTCTCGAGAAAACAATATATTTATCAAGCCTTTATCCATTAGTGTTACGTATGATATGAATACATCTCATTTTCTCACTGAAAGATTGGAATATGCAAGGAAAAAATATTTTTATTTTTATTTTTACAACCTTCAAGAAATGTGAGTGTTTAAATTGATTTTGTTACATTTTACAAATTTGACTATTAATTATGTATATATAATTTATTCATATTATACTTATTATTTTATAGTTTGTATTGGGTTTCGATTGTCATTGATTTCTCTTCGATGGATGTCATTGGTTGGACCCTTTATGTCACCTGCTAGGGATGGCAACGGGGTGGGTTTAGGGTGGGTTTTTAAAAACCCTAACCCGCCCCATTTAAATATTTTCTACCCCCCCGCCCCACGACACATGACGGGTCTAGTTGTAGGAGCCCCGAACCCGTGTAAATATTTTTTGTATTAATCCGAACCCGCCCCGTCGCGCACCATTTAAATTTTGCGGGTCACAAACCGCCCCGTTTATATGAATCCGCCCCGTTTATTTTGAAATGCTAAAAAAAATTCAGAATGTTTACTTCAAAAAATTCGGCATGTATTATGCCCTAAAAAAATTCAGCATGCTCTAAAAAATTCATCATGTACTAAAGTGACAATGGATCTCAACATTAAAATAACATTATTCTAAAAAATTCAGCATGAACTAAAGTAACATTACATAGAGAATGTCTCTAAAAATTCAGCATATCCATAATTAAAAGTTACACAACATAAAAATGGTTCCAACAATTCTCAAATACAAGTGACTCCACGAACTTCAACATCATCCTCATCATCAACTCCTCAAAACCTGAAAAGGTAATATTTCCAACATGTTAAAAAAATAATATCAATAAATTCAGCATACATTAATTTAATAATATTTACAACATTTTAACTATTAAAAAATTAACAACAAATTTGATAACTTCCTTGTACAACAGTTACATGCACTTGAACCAACAGCAAAAAAAAAATAGTACATCAGATTTGATAACTTCCTTGTACAACAAAAAAAAAATTAGTACAACAGCAAAAAAAATTAAGCTGTCACATATATCATTTTGAAATTATCATAAAAATAGTCATGTGAACCAATAGCAAAGAATAGTCTTGTGATTGGTACTCTGATTATGATTCAAAGTACAACAGAAAAAAAAACAATGGCCAAACCAATTGAGTATTACAGATCTGAAATCTAAAACTAAAAAAAAATCTAAGAACTGTAAAACAAAAAAATCTAAGAACTGTAAACTAAAAAAGATTGATTGGTTATTACCTCAGCCGGAGTGGTGTTTCGGAGCTACGTCTTTGTAGCCGGAGTGGTGTTTCTGAGCCGGAATGGTGTCTTTGTAGCCGGAGTGGTATTTCGGAGCCGGAACTGTTAAAAAAAATGTACATAGCCGGAGTGGTCGACAGTTCGGAGAGGAGAACTAAAGCAGGAAAAAAAAAGATGAACATACCCGTAAAAAGATGAAAAATAGCCGTATAAAATTACCTGAATGGTGTTTCGGAGAGGAGAACTATGGACGGAGAGGAGAACTATGGTCGTCCGACCGGAGAGGAGAGGAGAGCTCTTTTTTAGGGCCGTCACTCTAAAACTAGAGGAGAGGAGTTTTTTTTTTGTTTTAGGGTTCTTAAAGGAAATATATATATGTATGGTTTTTTCATAATTAATATAACTATACATGGTTTTTATATATAGGTATAAGATAAACGCGGAGAGGCGGGGCGGGTTTATTAGATTTAACTCCTAACTCGCCCCGTTTAATAAACGGATTTTTTTTAACTCCATACCCTCTCCTAGTTTATTATTCGGGTTTCAAAACCCGCCCCATTAGGGTCGGGGCGGGGCTCCTACGGGTCAGGTAAAATTGCCATCCCTATCACCTGCGAGATGAAGCAACGAAGTTCTATTTCACTCGTGAGTAAAATTTAATCTCTACTTAGGTTTGAGTGTAATTAATCATTCACAATTAATAATAACATTTTTGTCTTTTAGTTGGATTAATCCCTTGGCTCTTGATGGAAATAAATGACCTACAATATAACATTGGAAGGATTTAAAGGTAAATAAATATTAGTAATATTTTAATATTTCTTCCTACCTTTTCTAGTATTACTATTTTAGCACTTGTGTCATTTAGTGCCCTAAAAAACCTACGACATTGAGTGCAGTGCAGATATTATGTGATGTAATATATGAGAGATTTATCGTCTAGTACTTCTAAGTATATTGATTCAAAGGTAATTAAATATACTTCTTTCCATCATGTTTTAATACATGTATTAAAAACTCATAATTTATTATTGGATTGATTAAGTTGACCAATATATCTAAGAAAGAGACATATACAAAAGATGAGATTGATGATGTGTGAGTTAGAATCATTTTGAGTCACCTCAAAGAATAGTAAGTCTCCCTCTACCTCTCCCTCCCTCGTGCATGTGAGATTTATATATAGTAGATAAATGTGAGATGCATAATATTAATAATATTATGAACAAGTGTTTCTATGATACATGATTTTTTATTAAAATGAAAATAGTTATTTGAATTCCATGTAATGGAGGCCGGTAAGAGTGGGGGCTGTTATTGTTTTTTTTTTTTTGGGGGGGGGGGGGGGGGGGGACTGGGAAGGTGGCAGTAGTTTTTTTGTTATTGGGTGTTGGGGGTGAGGGGCCTAGGGAAGTGGCTACTAGTTTTTAGGGGTGAGGGATGTTTTTTTGGAGGTTGAGGGTTGTTAATATGGTGGTGATGAATGAATGAGAATGGGTTATAGTGCAGGAAAATTGGGTGGCAGTGCTACATGAAGGGGTTGTAGATTTTATAGTGGTGGTAGGTTGGGGAGGGGGGATATAAGGTTTGAAGAAGATGTTATTTTTTTTTCATTCTATTTTCGTTTTCTTTAATTGTTTTGTATTCTTATTTATTTCGTAAGTCCCGCAAAACAAAAAGCACATCTAGATTAGACCATCTCTATAAATATTTGGATAATAAGTTATCTTACTCTAATATATTAATACACCCTGATTTTTAGTATGAATGAACAAGAAGTATACATAAAGCAATGAATTAAATTAAGGCGGAATAATTTAACTTTATTCATTATTAAAGTAGTTTACATAGGGTGTACCATGTCAGGGATGAGTTACATTTTTTTTAGTACATACAATAAAGTTGAAAATCGAAAAATGCCACTCCTTGCTCCCATCTAGCTTATTCTCTGCCCACACAGTCACGTATGAAAAACATGTGACCACTATCTATCTCTAAAAGGGAAGAGATATTATCCTCTTTCTCCGGGTTCATCTGGAGGAAAAATGAATAAGCACAAATATGCTAAGCAGATTCTACCAATTCTACAAAAAGTGTATATGCAGATGAAAGTTGGAGTGTGTATAGAATAAGTTTTTAGCAACGTTAAAGAATCAAGCTGATAATCCCATATTTATCAGTTTATAAGGAAAATTAAGGTTCTTTGAACTAATAATCCCATACTTACCAGTTCATTAAGGCTCATATAAAGAAAGTCAAGGATCTTTAAACTAATAATCCCATACTTACCTGTTCACTAAGGGGTATAGAAATAATTAATCCATCGGTAAAATCAAATACTAATAATCAACGTAAAACCTTTGGGAAAAAGTAACCGGATAGGCACACAATCAAAGTAGCACTACGTGTAGCAATAAATCCAGGCACTCAATCATCCGAGACTATTAAGCCAAGTAGAAAGTTTCGTGGGATAATGCGTCAGTCTAGTTCCTAGTTAATACTGATGCTCATAATATAAATATTTGCACAAAAGTGTAGGGGTGAACTGAATCAATAAGGAAGATGATATTGGTTATTAGGTGAGAAGGGTTAAATAGATCCACATTCAAATTCAAATACCAATGATATTCAATAAAATATGTAGTATGGTAGTATTATAACATGCACGTATTAAGAGTAAATAGGAGCTATCACATAGTGACATCAGTAGCAATATGCCAAATACGCAAAGTTTACTATTGAAAAGGTAGGAAAACCTACTTGCTTGGTATATCGTATGACTTTATATATCAGAAGAGGATATCGGGAGGAGTTGGTACTTGATTCTCCAAATACAATGTTTGGGTATATAAGTGTAATACCCCGTTATTTTGAGGGTTATTTATGAATATTATAAAAGATTTCAGTAATATTATTATTTTATTAATCGGGGATAAAATAATTTATTTTTGTTTGAAATCGAATCAAACATTTAAATTTAAATTATTTTTGGACAATTTATAATGGGTTAAATATGTAAAGTTGATAATTTTGAATTAAAGGGCAATATAGTAATATGCGTTAGCTTAGGCTCCAAGCTAGGGTTTGAGAGAGGAATTATATAAGGAATATTATGGGTGATTATAAGGAAAGGGAGATAAAAAAGAGAGGCCAAAAATGAAATCCAAAGAGGTAAAAACGACTGGAATGAGAAAAGCCATTTTGGAATGTTTCGATCTTCTTTTTGAGTGCATTTGAACGGGATCTGAGAAAAACTCAAAACACATACCTGACTCAATTTTTCGTCTAGAATCCAAATCTGAAGTCTGATCGGCAATTAGAATAATTTTTGGATCGGAATTTTCTTAGTTTTTAGAATAGGACTATTTGGGGTTATCTCGTGTGGGGGCTAAAACGTGATTTGATTATTTTCGTTAGAGGACTGTGATGGTGCGATCAGATTTTGAGGCTGAATTTATGTGATGATTCATGCAATGATTTTAAGGTATGGTGTTTTACACAATATGCTCCTTTAAATCTCTCGAGAGTTATTCCGTTGATTTTCATGTTTAATTGAACTCATATTTGAATTATTGAATTCTTTAAAATCTGGAGAAATAATTGTTGAATTATTTTGATTCATGTGGCATCATTAAATTTTTGTTGAGCACGTTGTCATGAGATTTTAATATGGCACGGATGTTGGGCACCCGCCAAAATTCCTGCTTCCCGGATTATGGCTTGATAAAGCATATGCGGATGGGGTGAGGCATGGTGACCCATTGATGTGTTGTTGAGGAATTTATTGATAAATGCTATTGAGATTCGTATTTGATTTGAATATTCGTACTCGTGTTGTTACGCTTTATTCATCGTTAATATATATTTATTGAGCATCTGTCCTGTCGTATTGTGTACTTCCCTATATTTTCTTTTAGTTGGCAGGTTAGCGTGGATTTGAGCGCTATGGACCAATTGGGATGATTTTAGCGTGGATTATTTTGGAAAGAATATTTTTTGGAAGATTTGTATTATTTTATTGTGTTGTATAGAGCATTGGTGATTTATATTATTTCGAGAGACAATTATTGTATTTAAATTTGAGAATTGCGATTAGTGGATTTACATTATTGTGGGATTCTTTTAGATGCTCTATACCTTGTTATGTGTGTATTTGGTTGGTTTTATCGATAGTGGCGCTCCGCTCCGCTCTCCCCGGGCGGGCGAGATGTTACAATAAATATTTGGGTTTGGGTCAGTTCGTTTACACGAAAACTGTATCTTTTAAAGTTTTGGGGGTTTAATTGTAAATAAATTGGGACATTTAAATACTGGACTTAAGAGCATATTTGAACTTTAGTGCAAGAGACTTTTTGTCTTAACATATTTTGAAGTATTTATAGACAAAGTTTGGGGTTCATATTCATAAGTTGAAAAAGTCAGGAGGGGTCAAATTGCAATTTAGGAAAAATATTTCAGAGTTAAAACCTAATTTTTTCGTACCTTTGCTAGGATAATCCAAAAATGTCCTTACCTTATATCATTTTACCTCTAAAAATAAAATGAAAATATTGGAAAATTTTTTAGAAAATTGTAATAGGCCACGCACCCTCACGCGTTAGGTCAAGGTTTCTGGTAAAAAAAGTTCCTCTTCTTCCCCTCGACAATTGACTTCAGGGTTTCTAGTCTTTGACCTTGAATAACTCCTTCATTTCTAAACCATTTGGGATGATTTCTTAAGAAACTCAACCTAATTTTTCCCAAGGAATCCAAATGTACAGGTTTTTTGGATTGAGATGCAGTATGACTCAAGTTCCATAACCGTGTGTTTTACTGAAAATTTGACCTAATATTCGTGGATTTTAAGGATATTGCAGGGATTGTTTTGAACATAGTTTGATTTTTTCTACGTGTAGGAGTAATTTGGTTTTGATTTCAAAGGTTTCGATGGATTATACTAGGAGAATTTAAGATTTTCCGTTTTCTGGTTCAAAATACACTTTCAATCGATTCAGGCACATTCATGGCTTTTCATCACTATACTCAAGTTCCTAAGATTCTAATAAAGACATTCAAATCTTTAAACCCGAGTTTTGATTATTATTTGGAAGTTCACCATTGAAGGTCAAGCTTTAATGGTGGAAACTTCATAATTTTCATATAGGGCTTGTTTTCTTCGTAAAATTTCCCATTATTTTGAGATATTCTTGCATTATAACAACAGAGAAAATGATTAAAACTAAAAGAACTGAATATAATACATAAAATCATAGAGTACCTGTTTGGAGTGAAAATTTTGAGTTTTGAAAGTTTTGTTTGAGTGATTTTAAGCAGAGCATTTCATGAAGTATTTATAGTATGTGAGCCGGGGAGTTCATAGGTGGAAAATGGAGAAGGATTTGAACTGATATTTTAAGCTTTTCAAGCTTGAGTTTCCTCACCTGTGTACATGTGATTTTTGGCTGTTTGTTCTAAGGTGTAAGCTTATTTGGACAGGGGTTTTTATGAAATTAACAAAACTTTGGTGTTTGGTCCGTGGTTGGTCATGTATATGCACTTATAGCCTTAAAAGTGTACTTTTGATAAAGTTTAGGGGTACTTTTAGAAATTTCAGAAGGTTTCATGGGCTGAAATTATAAATTTGTGTTAGTTGAATTCTAAAGGATTAATTTGATATAAATTTGAGGCTTAGGGGTTAAGTACAAGTCCAATTATGTTGTTTTGAAGTTTTTAGGGGCTATTTTATTATTATTGAAACTTCAATGGGTTCTAGTTAATTTAGTAAAGTTATCGGGCATCAAGGTTAGTTTCAGTCTTCTTAAAAGATTTTTGAATTTGAATACTTTATAAGGGTTGAAACATTGACTTTAGGTGATTAGGGTTAATTTTGAATATCCCGATTATTACTGTCTACCTACCTAAAAAAAAAAATTCATCCTCGAATTTACCTTGGAATAAGTTGAGGTATTGATCTATCATAGCTTGTTCTGGTTTCCATATAGCTTCTTGCTGATTTGGATTTTCCCAAAGTACTTTAAGTGAGGGAATTTCCTTATTTCTGAGGTACTTCACTTGGTGATCCAGAATTTGAATAGGGCATATTTTAAATTCATGGTTTGGTTCGATAGAAATGTCTTGCCACGTAATGGTGTGAGACGGATCAGAAATATACTAGCGTAACTGAGACACATGAAATACATTGTGAATATTGAATAATTTCATAGGTAATCCTAATTGATAGGCTACAGAGCCAATTCGTTTAGGATTTGTGAAAGGTCCAATCTGGGGTGTAATTTTTCTCTCTTTCCAAAGTGTAAGATTCCTTTTTGAGGAGAAATTTACAAAAATACTTGGTCATTAACTCAGAATTCTTAGGGTTTTCGGTGCTTGTATTTTTAACTTTTTTGATGATCTTGGATTGTCTTCAATCGTTTTTGAATTTGTTGCATTTTCTCAGTGGCTTCTTAGATTATCTTCGGAACAAATTGTTTACTACTTCCGGATTCTCTCCAACTTACAGGTTACATACACGGTTTTCCTTATAAAGCTTCAAACGTAGCAGCTTTAATACTGGTCTGATGACTATTATTATATTGAAATTTGACAAGGGGTAAATGTACATTCTAGTTGTTATGCATATCTAACGTAGAAGCGCGTATCATATCCTCTAAAGTTTGGATTGTACATTCTGATTGTCCATCCATTTGTGGGTGGAATGCAATACTTAAAAGAGGTTTAGTACCCATTACGAATGCTTGCCAAAACCGGGAATCTCTTTTTGATATGATGGATAAAGTAATTCCATGTAATCGAATAATTTCTCGAATGTAGAGCTTGCTAAGCTTTTGGTGAGTTGATTTACTATTACCCAAATGAAATTATATCTTTGGGACGTATGAGGTTGTCCACTAACAAAATCCATGGCAATATGATCCCATTTTCACTCGAGAATTGGTAAGGGTTGGAGGAGTCCACTAGGGTGTTGGTGTTCTATCTTTACTTGTTGACAAGTAAGACATTTTCTTAAAAAATTCTCGATGTCATTTTTCATATTTGGCCACCAATATTTCTTCTTATAGGTCGTGGTACATTTTAAACTTCCAGGGTGAATCATAAATTTTTAGCGATGGACTTCTTGTAATATTTCCTCTCGAAGGGATGCATTATCAGGTATATATAATCTATTTTTAAATCATAAACCTATTTCCTTATCATATAAGAAGTCAAAATTTTTATCTCGAAAGGCTTATAAAAAAGAATCTTGGATTTTGTGAACTAAGATTTTCTCTTTCGATTCGTGATAAGAAATAATGTCTATTTTTTTTATGAAAGGGGATATCAATTGAAAGTCATATTGCACGATGGTAGCAGGAGTATCATAGGAAATTAAATTGTCGAGTTTTCCTACTGGATTTTGACTTAAATCGTCGGCTACTACATGGCCCTTGACTGGATGGTAATTTAATTTAAATCGATAATCTTCCAAAATTCCATCCTACGTCGTTGTCTTAAATTCAAATCCTTTTGACTAAAAATATATTTCAAACTTTTATGATCAGAAAAGACTTGGAAATTTACCCTAAAAAGGTAACAACGCCAAATTTTAAACACAAAAAATACAACGGCTAATTCAAGATCATGGACAGGGTAGTTACATTAATGAGTTTTGAGTTGTCTTGACCCATACTCTATAACTTTCTCATTCTTCCTTAACACGCACCCTAACACTTGTAATGAAGCGTCAGTGTATACATTGTAGCTCACGTCACTAGAAGGAATGGTGAGGACTCGAGTAGTGGTTAATCTGTCCTTCAAAATTTGGAATAATTGATTGCATTCATCAGTCCATACAAATGTAACTTCCTTCATAGTTATCTTTAAAATAGTGAAAGCAATACGAGAAAATCCTTATACAAAATTATGGTAATATCTAGCTAATCCTACAAAACTTTTTATTTCAGTAATTTTGGTAGGGTTTTTCCATTCGAAGATGGCTGAAATTTTGGCTAGATCGACCTGAATCAATTTTTAGAAATGCCATGTCCTAAATTTTTTATTTCCTTCATTGAAAAATCATATATTTTTTTCTTATAATATGACCGATGGTTTCTGAGAGTACCTAAAACTACTTCTAAATGTTGGGCATGTTTTATTGGATTTTGAGAATAAACAAGAATATATAGTCAATGAAAAGGATAACAAATTGGTCAAGAAGAGGCCTAAATATTCTATGCATTCGATCGATAAAGGCTATGGGTGCATTGGTTAATCCAAATGACATTAAAATAAATTCCAAATGTCCGTAATGAGTTCGAAAAGAAGTTCGGAATATCTTAGTGTCTAACGCATAATTGGTGGTAATCGGATTGTAAATCTATTTTAGAAAAGGCCTTTACTCCTCGAAGTTGATCAAATAGATCTCCTATTTGGGGTAAAGGATACCTATTCTTATTAGTTACTGAGTTCACTTTATGATGGTCTATGCATAATCTAAAGCTTCCATCATGTTTCATAACAAATAATACCAGAGTTCCCCAAGGAGATGAACATAGTTGAATAAAACCTTTTTATAAGAAGTCTTCTAATTGGGCACAAAGTTCTCAAAGTTCTATAGGATCCATTCGATACAGAGGTATCAAAATAGGAAGCGTATTTGGATAAAGATTGATACTAAACTCGATTCCCTAGAAGGGCGTAATCTTGGTAATTCTTTGGGAAAAACATCTTCGAATTGTTCCAGAAGATTTGGAATTAAAGAAGATATTTGAATTCGAAAACTTAGGGCTTCAAACAGACGAGATCCTTGAAGCACAAAAGAATAATTATTTTCATTTTGAAAATAAATTTTCTTGGCATGACAATCGATATAAGCATGATGTCTTGACAAAACATCCATTCAAAATAATATCAAAACCACAAATATCTAAAATTTTCAAATTAATAAGGAATGTTCCTAGACCAATCTGAATTCTATAATTGCTATAACCTTGTGTTGGTGTATTGATTTGAACTGTTGGTAATTAAATATCCAATGGAGCAGTTAAAGATGTAGGTAGTAATTGCAATAATTTAGCTAGTCTAAGACTGATAAAGGAATGTGTTGAACTTGAATCAAACAAAATATGTGTAGGAAGATGTTGGAAAAATATCATACTTTCTATCACATCATGGGAGTTTCATGTAGGTAGTATTGCATTCTTTCCACGACTCGAGATTGGCATAATTTCTTCAGCAGGATTTGGCTTAGGTTGATTTTGGATAGGACGGGATTTTAGATTTTGTGAGGGTTTATTTAATTGATTATGGATCGAAACAAATTTTAACTTAGGATATTATGGCCGGATATGTCCTACTTCGTGACATTCACGACAATAAATTACTGAACGTGTTGTGTCGTATCGGATATGGGAATAAGCTTCTCCACTCGAGTTTGACTAGGGTTGAGGTTGAGAATGAGGTGGGGTTCTAATAACATGATTATTTCTAGTAATAGGGGAAGAAGATCATATTACGGTGGAAGAATTTCTTTTCATAATTTTCGCAACTTCGATAAGTTGAGAATACTCACAAATTTAAAAAGGATCGATCGAATTCTTAATTCTTGAATGTAGTCCTCTTTCAAGTTGCTTGCACTTATTTATCTTAGTATCTATATACTCAAGGGCGTAACGAGATAATTCGGTAAATTTGGCCTCATATTGGGCTACCGATAGATTAGATTGTTGTAATTTTAAGAAATCAACAGTTCGTTGATCTCACTCAGACTCGGGAAAATACTTTTTAAAGAAAATCTCCTCAAATTTCTCCCAAGTAAAATTAATAATATTTTGGTTACGTGACACCGCTTGCCACTAGAAATCAACTTCACCTTCAAACATATAGGCTGCTAAAGTTACTCGAAGATTAGTAGCTATACCTACTCCATTTAGAATTTTCACAATCTGACGTATCCATTTCTCAACTTCATTGGCACCTGGCTTCCTAAGAAAAGACGGAGGTCGTTGTCTCAAGAATTCTTTAAGGGCATTTATCCTACTAATTTCTTCGAAATTATCCTCTGGAGTTGAACGAGAAGTTTATTGTCATCAAGATAAAGAAGAAAGTTCCTCAATACATCGCATGATTCCTTTAGTTCGAGTCTATTTAGTTTGAGTTCCAGTGGAGGGAATTCAAGTACTAACCATCCTAAAATATAATAGAGAAATTTTAATAATAAGAATCATAAACAAAGATATGTCACAAGCCTATTATATTATACATGATAAGTTATATAATACATCGAAGTTATATATCACAGTCTACTACTACATTAGTGAAGCTACAACAATTAGTTACTATCCCAAGGTTCAATATAAAATACTATATATAATACTTTATTATACTTATCTACATTAAAAGACAACTTTAACTTGGATTTTTAGGTAGGAACAATAACTTCATCACTAGAACTAGATTTCAGACTAACTAAATAATCTTCTTGATCCTAGGAATCATCAATCGAGTCATCAGTGGTACCAGGAGAGTAGTCATGAGTCGAAGAATCATCGGTCGATGCTGTTAACATACCTTTACTTGGACTACTACCTTTTTTTGTAAACTTTATTATTATTCCTTTTATTATTGCTAATATTTTTATGTTCCTTTGGAGTTTATGTTTTGTTGGAGTTTTTTTATTGAAACACTTGATTTCCTTTCCAGACTTGGTTGTATGTGGTTATTATGTACAACATGGGATTGATGCCCTTGATGGAGAATGAGGCTTACATGTGGTCATGGATGATAATGTGAAGGAAGGAAAATAGGGCATCGAAGGAGTTCTTGGCCCTTAAAGATGTGAGCGATGAACTGAATTACCTTATGAGCAATTAAGTTAGAATTCCTTTTCTTTTTTGATTTTTGAATTTCTGTATTTTTGAACCTTTTAATTTATATCTCGATGAGTAATCTATTTGGGGACATGCAACGTTGTACCCTTAGCATCAGGTCTCTAGAGTGACAGGGTTATAGGCATGCATGCCTAAATGCATCGATTTTTGGGACACGAGTTCGAGTTTGTCTGATACCTAGGAGAGAGGGTGGTTAGGCATGTGATGGAGGGTTATTTGGAGGTCCCATATTCATTCCCTCATACTTACATGAGGAAGTGGGAAAAATGTTGGATGAGGCGTAAATGGACACTATGGAGGATTATCCCTATATTATATACATGGACACAAAGGCGGGGTATGACTACTTGGACTTCCCATCCAGTTGGTTGATTCCTCCATATATATATGACAAGGAAGGTGCTCCCCACTCTCCATGCACTATTGGTGGTAGTAGCGGGCGAGGTTCTTCGACATAGGCATCAAAGAGAGGCGCGGGGGTAGGGGAGGATGCCCTGAATCTTTAACATTAATCTACTCTGTCCTATCATATTAAGTTTGTAGAGGCTCCATTATGTCGAGGCCTCATCGTCCTCAGGAGAAGATTGACATATTTTTGCCTTGTCCAAAGGAGTACTTTCGTATGGAGGTATAATCTTGGATCTTCATTATTTATTTTTTCATTTCAGTTCCTAAGATTTTGTTTTCTTTCTATGTTACTAACTTGAACATTTTTCTTGATCCTCTCTTTCTAGATTATTCTCGTGTTATTCTCCAAACTTTGGAATATCAGGGAATGGATGGACTCCATGATTGAGCATGTGCAAGCGATGACTCAGTACTATGTTGCACAACTAACGACTACTTAGGATTGTCAGGAGAGTTTAATTTCTTGAAGCGGGGATTCCAGTTCTCATCATAGCGGTAAGCATGTCCATTGGGATTCTTGAGGTGATAGTTTAGGTTTAAGATTGGAAAGTTCGGGTTGTGCCCTCACAATTTTGATTTTTTTGACTATTTTCTTTTTTATTACTGAAAATGTAAACGTGATGGCAAACATACGAATGAGGGATTTCCATTTTTAGAGTATCTCAAATTGAGTGACCTAGTCTGCATACATCTCAGTTTTCCACCGTGTGTTTTATTGAAAAAGAGAAAGGAAATATATTTTTGAGATTTTTATATATTTGAACGTTTAAGTAAAGAGAATGACAAAAAGACTTCTTATAAAAAGTGAACAAGGGAAAAATTTTATTTGAAAATGAGGGAGACATAAAAGGAAAGAAGATTTTCTCTAAAAAATGGCATTTACCGACTGACATACCTTTTGGCCTTCGCATCGACATACCAATACAATATAGTTACTTTTAAACCATAATTGTCCTCGATGATGGAAAATATCATCCACTCAATTCAAACTGCTTCTATTCTTACACAAAAATGACGAAAGTAATAAAAATAGATATTATTGTAAAAGGAATGGGAGATAGAGAAGAGGTGACACGAAATATGAGTAGTTTAGCCATTGACCTACATCTACTGTCCAAAGTAAGGACTGTTTCCACTATAATAGGGCATAAGAAACCATGGGAGATGTACAAGATTTCTCTTTCTCTCTCTCTCTCTCTCTCTCTCTCTCTCTCTCTCTCTCTCTCTCTCTCTCTATATATATATATATATATATATATATATATATATATATATATATATATATATATATATATATATATATATATATATATATATAATTTTATAGAGTAACACTAAGATTTATAGTTATTTAATGAAGAAGAAAACACGATGTGGCTTATAAAGGCCCGGGGGCGTAATAGCACACCCAAGCATGATCTCCATGTCTAGTTGAAGGTTGTACCAATAATAATGTGACAATTATAAGGATGAGTGTGTAGTTTATAATGAGGGATATTCTCCCCATGTGGGTTGTTGATCTCCTTTAATGGTATTTGTAGGATATGTTCGTAATGCCTCTGTCGTGGTTCCATTGCGTGCATGAGCTATTTGAACTAGAGATTATTGACCAAACGAGATTGCATAAGCTTTACACTTTATTAAGGAGATGAGCTGAGACTGGATAGCCATTTGAGACCAACATTGTAGTCTCTAGTTGGGATTGCTGAATGAAATTTCGATGTCATCTGAGGCCGACACAAATTATAGTTAAGAGTAGCTTATCCCTAGCCTATTGAATCAAGGTTGTTATGATTGGTTATTTGGAATGGTATCTTAAGTCGAAATGTCTTTCCACAAGACTAATAATGGGTACCTTTAGTGGACAATCATCCTATTCAAAAGTACTTCTATGAGGAACACTCTTCTTAAGCAAGTGTCCAGATGAGGCCATAATTATGTATATCAATAACCCTTAGATCCTAGCATTCAATGTTCGTTGGGTGATGAGGTTTCACCATATGCAAATGAAAGAGGAAGCAATAAGAAGCTGTAGTGTTGTTGATGAATCATCATCTCCTTCATTTTCAACACAGTTGAGAACATACTATATGGTTAACTTACTTGAGTTTGTGCCATATAGGAGTTATAACTAGTTTAGATATGGTGATAAAATACTTTAGATTTTTAAAAGAGCAATCCCCTCCCAAAGTATCCAAGCTTCAACAAGACCATCTAGCCCAAGAACCTTCAATATCTACCAAAGGGAAGTATCCTTGAACTCTTGAACACACAATAGGACACATTTTATGCATATAGGTGTTAATATGCGTGCACAAGTGTTTGAATAGTTTTTAGGAATTTGAAAACTTTTTAAAGCATTTTTATACATTTTAAAATCATTTAATAATTCATTTTTAAACATTTAAAATTATTGTGGGCTTAATTGGAAATATTTTTACCCCTAAAAACTTTGGTCGGGTAGAATTCGAAAGCGACAGAGACTTGTGTGTGTGCATTTTGTATTTTTCAAACATCAAAACACAATTTTTTAAACCCTTGTGGTCACTTTGCGTGTTGAGTTTATACCGACTGGATTTGTGTTTGTTTCGTATCTTAGTTAGAAGAATTGATCCCAGCCTTTGGTTCAAGCTTATCAACGATCTGCATGTCATATAAGTGAATCCATGTGAGGGTTAGTTGACCCAATCATAGAGCGTATAATGGTGGTGCGTTTGTATCCCTTAGATTATAAGTCAAACAGTCAGACTCAATCTCAACCCTCCAAACCATTCGAACTTCTGGATGCTTCTCAGCTCACTACAAAAAGGCCCCTTGGGTTAGACTTTGAGAAGTTTTACAATTCGTCTCATTTTGAGAGAAAAAAATAGAGAGAGTAGAGAGAGAGAGATAAAAACTTATTATGTATTTACAAACCCTAGCTTTTTTCTTTCAAAACAACACACTAAACAAATCAGCTTATTCAAAATAGAATACCCTATATTCAAGAGTTAGATTTTTAGGTTTTAGTGAGTTTTTATGTGAAGTTTTTTGCTGTTTGAAGCCCATCTTCAACGTGTATCTCTCTTAGGAACCTTCTCGTTGTAAATCTCATCTTTCTATGTAGAAAGTGTGAGATTCACTAAGATAAATACTCCACATAGTATTTTAGGTTTCCTATTACTCTTATCTTGTGAATCTTGGTTTGTAAATCGATATTTCGTTAGATCCATTATCTATTTTCAAATAAATTTGAAAAAGAGACTTCTGGTTGTACGAAGTCTCAGATCTGAAAAAGTTTTATTTCAAAATTTATGAAATTTATTCATGCATAAATTAGGTTTTTGAAACAATCTAGATCTAATTTTTTAGATCTAAAAAAGTTTTGGAAGTCTGATTTTCGAAAGATATTTGAAACATTTGCGTATGATATAGATTTAACGTAATTCGTAGGATTTATGTATATAAATCTTGAGAGGGTGAGTTGCATATTTGCATGTAGACACTTCACTGTCACCATTCACTTTCACACAAAAACTTAGATTTTGTGGTTCTTTTGAGAGATATAGTGTTGTTTGAGCCACTGCAACCAGAGTACAAGGAGGAAAGCAAGGAAGCTGTGAGAGTGGGATAAATTGTGTAGGTATATTTTCTAACTTAGACTTAGGATCTTGATATGCATGTTTGGTGCTTGTATTCTTGTAATCTGTGATTGTTTTTAGTGGATTTTTATTTTGTGGCGTAGAGGTTACCGTGGATGTTTTGCCTAATTTTGGATTTTACCACGTTAAAAAACATTATGTCAATTTGCTTGATTATTCTTCACTGCTTATTTGTTTGGTTTCTTACTAAAGATTTAGTATATATTTTATTTTAAAAACCTAAGGTAACCGATCTAACAGATCCATCATCCACACTTAAATCAATTTTACATATCTTATATAGTTTTATTTTGAAAAGAATTTTGTTCAATGAGTTTACTTTAGGAGTTTACTTAAACCTTAACTTTCAGTTAACAATTTAGAAAATAGTTTTATTTCAAGTGGTATCAGAGAGGGTTTATCAAAATCATTTTTGATCCTGAAACTCTAGAAACTGTTTTTGAATCCTATTTCTGAAAATGGATGAAAGATTTGAGAAGTTATTTATCTTTCCCATCCACCTCTCTTTGATGGACATAACTTCCCCTATTGGAAAGTAAGGATGGTTGTGTTAATTCAAGTAACATTGGGTGATGACGTATGCGATATGATTGAAAATTTATACACACATCCTACTAAACCTTTGTTTGAAACCAACCCTACAAGAGTTAAAAAAAAGTCATAGCGAATTTATTAAAGAAGAGAAAAAAATGTCTCTGGATAAAAATAAGGGAAAGAATTGAATTTTTATGTCCATTAATGAGCATGAATTTAAACTTATATCTATCTTCTCCACTTCTAAAGAAGCCTGGGACACGATAGTCACCGCCCATGAGGGAGATGAACATGTTAAGGCTGGAAAAACCCAAATGCTAGTCTAGCAATATAATACAACGATTATGGATGATAGAGAATCTTTTGATGACTTTTATATGAAGTTAACTGATATTCTCACAAAGTTACATGCTAATGGTATAACCTATGAGAGAAAAGAGATTGTGCAGAAAATACTTAGGTCTTTACATGCTAAGTTTGACGATAAAAGATACGCTATAGAAGAAATGGATAACCAAAATTTGACTCCTGAATTGCTTAGTAGTAAATAAAGAATTGTTGAAATGGAGTTGGAGTATAAAAAGTGAAGCACCCTATATCTTTGACTCATTTGAGTCTGCATTATAAAGGATCTCATCTAGTTGGAAAATAGTGACAAAATTATGCCCATCCCTAGATGAACTAAAAAGTCTCAGAACTTTCAAAGCTTCATTGATATTCCTCTACAAGTTCATGAAGGTATATCACATACACTACACACTAGTACTGCATACATATAATGTTTTATTCATGTGATGACCTTGTGTGAGTTAAATCCCCTTAATATGTTTTTTAAATAATTATTGAGATTTAATTAAATTTTCTAAGAATTTTTAATAATTTTTGGAAATTAAAATTAGAACCTAATATAGTCTAAGGGTTGTTTTGTAAATATTTCTTATGCCTTAAAACTATCTTGGGTAGAAACCAAAAGCGACAAAAACATTTGTGGGTGAAACTGAAATTATTTCAAAGTAAAAAACACGTGTTTGTGAGTTAATCTTGAGCCTACACGTATTGCGCACATAGCGGTTCGATTTGTGTTTCGTATCACTCACATTCCCGTGATTTATTTTGGACCCTTGGATCGTCTTAATCCAAGGTCTGTATGTGTTCGGAATCAATCCAAGTGAATTGATTTTAACCAATCAGAGTTGGCGATTGCACTTGTGAACCCATGGATTTACATCGATTCAACTGCTTTTAATCTCAGCCTTTGGTTTATACCATCGTTACAAATCCTTCGATCACTAGTATAAATAGATGGCTTGGGTGAGGCAATTAGAGACTTTTTTTACTTCCTCGTTTGAGAGAAAAAAGAGAGAGTAGAGAGAAGAGAGAGAAAGATTAGAGAGAGAAATAGAAACCACAATCCAAACTTCGTCAAACCCTAAACTAGAAATACTTTTCTGAGAGATTAAACCAGAGTGTTTAGATCATGTTTTGAGAAGTTATCCTCTCTTTTTCTTGATTATCCTTCCAACTTAGTCACGTTGGTAGAGTTTTCAGTTTCCTTATATAGAAACTTGATATCTCATCTCTATGATACAAATCACATAGATAGTTTACTGTCTTGATTTCCTATTTCAAGAAATCTTGCTTGTTGGTTATTTTAAAACTGATTTTATGTTTCAAACCCTAAACCAACAATTTTCTTTCTGACTTCATTTTACTCAAACTATCTGACTTGGATCTAGTTTTGAGATCTTGATTGGGGATTGCACTTTCAATCTTTATTATTTTTCAAAAGTAGAAAGTGTTAGGCTCTTGGATATTTCACAACAACATTCCCTCTTGATTTGCGGTTATTTTGAAAGGTCTAAAATCTGATTTAGTTTTGACTAAACTGATTTTGGAATATCTTGCATATTTAGTGATTATGTAATTTGTTAAATCATTCTGTCTGTATTAAGTGTGAGTGTCTTGCATGCATATGTTAGAGAGCACATCACCACTATATTTTTCACTCTACCACACTTAAAGTGTTGGTTGTATGATCTTGAACTTGTTTAAGTCGACGTAAAGCTGGAATCGAGTAAAGTTACGAAGCTGGAGAGAACATCAACAACAACAACCTTCAGAAAAGTCAGATCTAATCTAGAGGAGTTGGTAGCGATTCTGAACTTAGTTTAGGTGTGTTTGTGAGGTTTGAATGTTAAATAGCTTGTATTTTTTACTCTGATTTTAGTGGATTTTCATTTTGTGACGTAGAGGTCACCGTGGATGTTTCCCCAATTGGGTGGGGTTTTACCACATTAAAAATTTACTTGTGCACTTCCTCATTTTCTCATCACCTTCTTCTAAGTTGTGCTGATTTAATAGTTTAAGTTTTGTTTTTCAAAACTGGTTCATTCAAGATCTGAAATAACTCGTTCAAACTCTTTCAAACTATTTTGTTAATCTTTTTAAACACATCTTGTGTTAAGTTTTGTTTTGAATTAAGAGTTTCTCCAACAAACAATTCGGAGCCATTTTAACAGTTTAATCCTGTATTAAACGTCTTAAGTGGCATTTTTTCAAAAAGCAACTGACTGCCCAAAATAAAAGACCTTCTGGATCTAATGTTGAGTTTTCATCACAAATGAATGTCGCCAAAATGAATTCATCAAATTTTGACCTTGACCTTAGTGATGACTGTGATCTTGATCACCTTGATTGCCAAATAGCTCTTATGAGCTAGCAATTTAAAAAAATAAACAAGTTTAGAAATTCTGTTGCCTGTAAACAAGGCAGACTATGGTATAAAGGTTATGAAAATCACAGACCTCATGAAAGACACGATGACAAAAAGTTTAATGACAGTAATAAACCCAAGACTGACGTGAAAAATGTGAACTGTGATCGTTGCGAAAAAAATGGTACATTATGCAGATAAATGCAGAGTCAGACTTAACTACAATGCTAGGGATAATATGTGTAAGACATGGGATGACTCAAGTGAATCTGACCAAGAGGAAACTAAGTTAACTCAGTATGATGAGTCATGCATGGTCTTTTTTGCAAAAATTGTGTACACTCATGATAGTGCATGCTTTACCCCTCATGAATGTATTATTCATGTTGATATTGATGTCGTATCTGCTAGTGAAAATGTTCTGGCTACTGTTGATGAGAATAAGTTAGATAGTACTAGTCTACGAGTATGTCAAAGCGTGAATATTGTCGACAAATTGATCATGTGCGTAGGTTCCATAAAAAAATTAACGCAATAGGGGACACTGCACACGATGCACTTAGTGAGTCTGACGATGATATAGATCAGAGCAATAATAAAATCAATAGATATAGGGGACCCTGCACACTGCACACGATTCTTGCTTGAGCATAGATCAGAGCAATAATAAAATCAATAGTGCCTCGCTGAGATAAAATTTCGGAATACCGAGCAATGATAATTTTTTCCAGAAGTTTAAGATTATTTCCGAGCATTTGTCGGCACTCAATCTTGTACTTATGGAATTTAATAAGTTTCTCGAACATCTGTGGAGGTTAAATCAATTAATCATGAGAATAATTTAGTGATCCAATCAATATATGATATGTATTTGCTCGGGCAATAAAAATATCAGAACATAAAATAATATGTTATGCCGTATGTCCATATGAGCAAATTTTTATAAAAAATGCTAAGACATTTTAATTTTAAGTAAAAGACCAAATATAAGTTGATTTTAGAAATATTTTAGGAATTTTATTCCTGTTTAATCTTCTGATACCGACCAACATATATGAGCCCTTGGTCGACCAAGTTCATCATATCCGATTAGCATCATTTAAAAATTCATGTCTCTGAATCAGATCTAATAGTGGATCGTTGCCAATCTTGATGTAACACCGACCAAGTAAAGGTTGATCTTTGCTGTTGTAGTAGTTCGAGGTTGGATCTTGATAGGAATATATGTTGCTGATTGTCGCCGACCAAGGATAGTTGTTGTTGATTTATACAACGTTACTGACGGATCTTCGAACTTTACTGCCGACAAACCATGAGAACCTCATAGCTGCAAAAAATTGTTCTAAAGTTACTGATGGGTTTTGCACCTTGCCGCCAACCAATAAAAGAGGTCCTGTGCATTTTCCATCTAATTAATGGTCATCTCAGTGTGTTCGTTGACCTCTAAGGCGGTTGCCGATGTGTGGGCTTGGTGTTTACTGATCGCTAACTTATGCCAACATATGGGGTCTTCATACCTCGTTGCCGACCAACTCCTAAAGTAGGTAGACTTCAAATCTGATCTGAGAAAAATCCGGTGAATTGAGAATCTTGATTTCACAAAGTCCTATAATTCTGATGACGAAAGGTTGGGATGTGAGTGCGTTGCTCAGGTGACTTTGATCTCGTCCAATGCTATTGTGGATCTTCGGTAAGGACCTCTTGAAACCATAAATTGAGATGGTTCCTTGTGATGTGGATTTGTTGATAATGAATAAATCGAGATATCCAGTCGGGTTCTGACACTGTTCAACAACAATGTTGCTTAATGGGGAAGTTTTGAGTATAGATTTGTGTCCCAATTTCGTAACTTTCATTACTGTAGAACGTTGAAGTCGAAACGATTGATATGAAATTAATAAATCCAAAACTTCTTCATCTTCCTGGGAAAGTTTCTCCATTGCCTTTCTTGAACGACTGTTTATTTTTCATTCTCTTTATGAAAGTGGATCATTGATTTCCAAGAGAAAGAGTTATTTCTGACTTTTGTATAAATAAAAATATGATGAATAAATGTATGTCATATCTAAACAAAATATTATGGAACTCATATGAAACTAACACATTTTGTGCGGATCGATGGGCGAATTATGATTTAGCATCACAAATGAAAATACGTAATCATTCTGATTGTTTATTTCATGATATAAAATTTAAACTTGAGAATCAAGCCAAAAGTTATGATTATTAAATCCACCATTTTATAGATTTCTCAATAAGGATTAATCTAACGGTTATGACTATAAAATCAAGATATGCAATGTTTTGCAGATTTTGTAACTAAAAATTGGGTAAATAATTTTATGTATATAAACATAAAAATCATGACCGAATCAAAATATGTATGCATAAAATATAATTGATTATAAGAAAAGATAGAGAAAACTTAGTGTATGAGGATGATCTTCATCTCTTTTAATAATAAAGAAAGAATTCTTGTGTCGAATTCCCACAGACGATGCCAATCTGTTGATGCAAAAAAATGAATTACATCCCATTTTTATGATCACAGATAAATAGATAGAAGCAATCCAATCAAACACATAAGAGACAAGGATTTTTAAAGTGGTTCGGCTATGAATAAAGCCTACGTCCATTGTTCTTTTATTCCCAGTGGTGTACAATAGCATAATATGGTGTAGAGAGAGAGAGAAGTGTGTTGAGAATTGCTTAATTCAGATTGTGTGTATCTAGTGTATCGTGTCTCCCGTCCCTTCGGCTAAGGGAATGCATATATTTATAGTGATGGGAATTAAAGAGATATAATGTCTTTATACATTCAGACATTTACATATATACAATGAATATAACTGTTGGTCTTCTTGGGTGGTTGGTCTTCCATGAGTTGGTTGGTATGCCATGCGTTGGTTGTATGCCCACCAACTCTCCTCGAGTGCCGAGCAAATATAAATATTACTACGTAGGATGACATGTGTCCTTTTCTGACTGGTCCACGTAGACGAACAAGTTTTGTGTTAACAGATGTCTTTAGTGGGTGAATTACAGTATTTCTTAGGACTATAAGTAAAATAATTTAATGCTGGCTTATTTATCACTCAATCAAAATATGCTGCTGATCTCATTAAAATGTTTGGGATAGAAAACTCAAAACCAGCACGTACACCCATGAGCACATCCACATAATTATCTAATGAAGAAAATGGAAAAGACATTGATCGAATTGTATATAGAAGTATGATAGGGAGTCTTTTATACCTTACAACGTCCAGATAAGATATTTCCTTCACCGTGTGTATCTGTGCAAGATACCAATGAAGGCCTAAAGAAACCCACATATTGTGCATTAACAGAATTATTAAATATGTTAAGGGTACATTAAATTTCGGTATTTGGTATATAAAAGACACTACAAGTTCTATTGTACGATACACTAATGCCAATTGGGCAGGATGTTCAGACGATAGTAAAAGCACGTCTGACACCTGGAAACAACTTAATAGGTTGGAGTAGTAAGAAACAAAATAATATATCCCTTTCTGCAGTCGAGTCAGCGGGTAGTTGTTGTGCCCAACTTTTATGGATCAAACATATGCTTAGTGATTAGGTATCATTGAAGATAAATTGACTATGTATTGCGATAACCAGAGTGCGATAAATATCTCTAAAAACCCAGTCCATCACTCACGAACTAAGCATATAAAAATCATACATCATTTTATTCGTGAACTTGTAGATTCCAAAGGGCTTGATATTGAGTATCTCAATACTGAAAAATAATTAGCTAATCTATTTACCAAACCTTTGGATAATATTAGATTTGAGTTCCTTAGAAAAGCCATAGGAATGATAGTTCTTGCATAATCACTCTTACATAATGGTCATATCCTCGGTAGTTTATGATAATAATTGGTTTATGAGGATTTAGGGCATGGACATTTCTCAAAATGACAAAAGACGATGTCCAAGACATTCGTGAAGTCGAGTGTTATGGACGAACATCGTGGAAGACGGGATTTCTGCATGGTCACCATTGAAGAATGATAGAAGATCATAAGGAGCGTCAAGACCCGTGGGGATCGAGTCGTTGAGTAAGGCTAATCTGTCTTTGTAAAACCATTGTTCATAGTGATAGTCTGGCTTGGGTCGTCCGAAGTTTTTTCCCGTTTTGGGTTTTTCCTCATACATCCAGCGTTGTGAGTATTGCTCTACTTTATTTTACTTGCTTTAATCACTAGATGCATGCTTAGGGTTAAACAAGATAAAATTTGGGTTAAGAAAATTTGTTCACAACTTGGTTTGATAAAATTGAAAAAGAGTTATTTCAAAAAGAGAAAGTTATTTTGCATTCATCCTTAAATTAATTTCACACAAGCAAAGATTTAGATTAAAAAGGGGCCTAAAAATTGGTATCAGAGCTAGAAATACATTTTTATTGTGTTTGATCCCTTTTTTCTTGCAAGGATAAATTTTGGAAATTTGACAGTTTTCGCACTCCTGTTTTTGATGTCACTAATTATACTTATTAGAAAATGCGAATGAGAAGTTCTTTAAAAGCTATTGATGAGCGTGTCTGGTTAGCTGTTGAAAAAGGTTTGACACCACCTGTCACATGAGAAGGTGAGGTCACTATTTTGAAACCCGTTGAGTCATGGACCGAGACTGAACTTAGGCTTGCACAATATAACTCTAAAGGGCTGCACGTTATTTCCTCACATGTCACACCTGAAGAGTATAATTGTATCATGACTTGTGAAACTTCGAAAGATGCTTGGGATACACTGGCACTCACTCACAAGGACACAAGCACGGTTAGGGCGTCTAAGTTACAAAATCTCACTACACAGTTTGAGACGATTAAGATGTTAAAGAGTGAGACGTTTGATGAGTTTTACACTACGTTTTCCACTATTGTCAATGCGGCGTTTAACCTAGGTGAGAAGATTCTCGATAACCGAGTGATTAAGAAAATTTTGCGATCGTTGCCAAGTAGGTTTGATGCTAAGTGACAGTTATGAATTCCCTTGGTATGCTTAACTCGTCGAAACTAGAAGAGGTCATAGGTGACTTACAAACCTATTAACTCGATATGTTTACCTCCAAGCAAGTGTCTAAGAAATAAAAGGGCATTGCTTTGAAAGCCCTGAAAGGAGGAGACTAAAGTTTCAAATGATGACTCGGATTTCAACTTTGACGATGTCGTCTTGTTGGCAAGAAAGTTCAAGAAATTTCTTCAAATTCAAAAGCAATCGAAAGATGCAAAAAAGTTTGAAAAATTCAAGAACAAGGGAGACTCCACCCCTAAGGATAATAGCGAGAAGCCTAAGAGAGATGAGTTTGATAGGTGTTTTGGGTGTGAGGGGTATGGTCACAAAGTTAAGGAGTGTCCCACTAGGCTTAAGAAAGAGGGTAAGAAACCAATTGCATATAATGCCACCTTAAGTGATAGTGAACTGGAAGTTGGAGAGGCGTCCCCCATTGAGCGTAACCTTATTGCGTTTATGGCATGCCATGTGAGTGACGACGATATATCTTCCCACAAGGATACTCATGTGCATGACACTTCCGAGGCTGTTGAGAGTGCTTCCCGAGAGGGTGAGGGTGGTGAGAGAGAGGATGAGGAGATCGACGTAGGAGAGTTTCAAGTTGCGTTTCGAGAGTTGTTTGAGGAGACGATGAAGGTTAAAAAGGCTAACTAGAAATTGCAAGCTAAGTTGAATGAACATGCCATAGAAAGTAATGATGTGTTAATTGAGGATCTTAGGGCACGGGAGAAGAAGCTTAAGGATAAGCTAGCGTACATCGAGAAAGAGAGAGACACCCTTAGAGGTTTGATAAAGGCTTTAAAAAAGGAGGTTCTGGAGTTTGAGGAGTCCAGGCATCTACCCGTGTCTAGGATTAAGGAGTTGGAGGAGAGTTTGAGAGACTCGTCTAGAGTTAAGTTAGACTTAGAGGCTAGAAGTGAAAAGTTGGTTAGGATGCTAGGCACCGTCCAAATTAAGATAGATAAGGGAGGTATTGGTTTTGATGATCGTGTTGTTCCCATTACCCCCGCACGTATGAGAGAGCCACTTAGGAATGTTAGAAAAGGTACACATGTAGGTCACTTTCCATACCATCGCTACACTTGCACGTTTTGTGGTCGAAAAGGTCACCTTAGAAAGTTTTGTTATGACCTTAGGAATGCTCCTCGAAAGTTTAGGAAGTTTAGGAATAAAATTGCTTGGATTCTCCCCACCCCGTGTCTCGTTACACACCTACTTGGGTTAGGAAGTCGGATTTGGTAACTTTAGGAATAAAACTTCATGGTTCTAATTTGGTTGCACTTGATTCTTCTCATGCTAAATCTAAAGGTTGAGTGTGTTACCATGTTTATCATTTTGTATTATATTTTTCATTTATTGCATCTTATTTGAAAAATACAAAAAGATTTTGTTTTTGATAAAAATATTCGAAAAATACAAAAAGATTTTTGTTTTTGAAATTTTTTGAGAAAAACACAAAAATATTTTCTGTTTTGTTTTTGTGTCATGAGTTAACATGTTTGATATGGCATATTGGTGTGCTTGGACCCCCTTCCTTCCATTATCCATGTGGCTAGGACATTTGATCATTATTATCGATGCTTAGATTGATCTTAACCATTGTATTATGGGGTTGTTTCGAAATTGATATGCGTTTTGATTCGACTTTGTATATATGCCATCTTTGCACACATGCACGAGTTTATATGAATGTTTGGCTACTCTTGCATATTTGAGTTTGGTGAGATGTTCTTATCTCAATTTTGTCATCTATACGTAAGTAGACTTAAGGAGGAGGTGTGCATGTAATAACCGTTTACCGTGAAGATTAAATTTAAAATATGATGAGTGTTCATGGGAAAGGGCTGCGAGAGTGTAAAATTGACTCGTCGTGAAAGCCACCATTTAAAAGAGCCCGAAAAAATAATAAGGCAATAAAAAGTATCATATGCCAAAAATGGGTCAAATTAGTTTAACTCATTCAAAAGAAAATATGAAATATATTTAAGGGAGTTTGGATGGATTAAAAATTTAAACGGGTTTGTACAAAGAATCCTAATAGTTGAAAATTCGTGTCATGATGCTATTGTTTGTAGAATCGTCAAAATTCTGGATTCGTGTGCATGATGTTTGTGTTGTTAATTAAGATCACACTTTAATTGTCACATACAGCTATAATAAATTTTGATGATAAATTTCTATTGATTAGATCTCGTTGATCGTTTCGATGTGTTGGAATGGTGATTCCTTTGTTTTAGTTCACGAACATTCATTCCATGTTCATGTTTAGGCACATCGATACTATGTTAGCATGTTACTCACATTTGTTATGATTCTCCTAGTTTTGCTATTGTTTCACAGTTTTAAGCCCCTTCATGTTAGAATTTTCTTAACTGGGCAACTCTGTTTAATTTTCTGGGCAGACTGTGAGATTATGTTTATGTCATTCGAACGACATTGTCTTTCGTTCGAGCAATGTCGTGTTTCATTCAAACGACGTCCCTGGCTTATTTGAACAATAACAATGGTTGACCTAATTTTTTTAGGTTGTTACTCTGTTTCAGTACCCTGCTGCATATTGATTCATTTTTTTGGTACTTGGATTCTGTTTATGCAGTTTACTTTGATAGATTTGATATTTTACTGCATTGGTTCGTTGATCGCACCTGCTTAGTTTGCTGATTCTATTGTGTGATTCATTATTTATCTAGCTATGCTCCTTTGTTAATTCAATCAAATTTGTATATCTCATGCTAGATTTGTTTATCTTTTCACCGGATTGTCTATTCTAGACAAAAAGGGGGAGAGATGTCTGTGATGGGAGTTTTGTGAGTTGAGTTCGTGATATCCTGATTTAATTGCCTATTTCTAAATTGGTATCGTGTGTATATCATGTTCACATATTGGTATTATGTTTGCTCACATAACAAATGATTCGGATTTAAAAGTTTCATATTAATTTATATCATTTGTGCCTCCATACTTCACCGCGTATTTGTCTGTTTCATGTGTGTAGGTATGCTTAAAGAGATAAGAGATTTCAAGTCTACATCACATTCAGAAATTGGAGACAGTTTCATGCTTGACGGTCCATTGTTGAAAAACGTTATCCTATACTGATGATGTATTTTTCATTTTGGGTTTTATGGGATAGGATTTAGGCGTCATACGGCTTGAAGGCCCGGCTTAGGCATTTCACTGTTGGTTTTATCCCGGAATAAACAAAGGGGGAGATTTGTAAGGACCAAATTTCCAATTGAGTCTTAATGTTGTTTTGACTTATTCTCGGAACAAAACATGTTTGAGTCATAGATAGTCTTTTATTGTCTGATCCCACGAGTCTATGACGTATCGAAGATTAATTGAAGATGTTGCGATAAAGCTACATGGAATTAATCATGCCGAAGTTTAATTGGTGCAATTTCGCATCTTCAAGGTTTAATTGCATTCTGAGATCAACCAGGTATGAATGCATAATGTTAATGAAACTTGGAATTCATTTTATAAAATAAGGATGTTATTTTTAAAAGAGAAATGTTTTTCGTTTATGTCAGATAAGGACGGATGAGAATTGGATAAGAGTTGGTTTTAATCAAAACTTTGTTTAAATTAAAAACTTTATCTGATGACGTCGTTCAAATGACATTTGATGACGTTCGAACGAGATCCATTGTCATTCGAACGACGTGGCATCTCATTCGAACGAGACTCTGACACCGCCTTTATTTATTATAAATAAAGGTGTCCCGTTTTCTCAAAGTGTGTGCATTCTGAAAAAAATATTTATGATCCAGAAACCTGTTTGCACATGTTTTTCAAAGGTTTAAAAAGCTTAAACACATCCTTAGAGTTTACAAAGATCTGAGATTTCATTATCAAATGTTTATGTGATTATTGCTGCACCAAGTTTGGTTTGTTCATCTTTGGACAACTTGTTTGTGCTGGTTTTGCGGTGGAGAAGCGACGGACATCCTGTTCAACATCGTAGACGTATTAAGCTATATCGGTGGACACCGAGACATTCGTGGAGTCGATTGTTGTGGACGAGCATCGTGGAAGATGAAATTTCTGCGTGGGCACTATTGAAGAATGGTAGAAGATCAGAAGGAGCGTCAAGACCCGTGGGGATCGAGTAGTTGAGTAAGGCTAATCTGTCTTTGTAAAACCATTATTCATAGTGATAGTCTGGCTTGGGCCGTCCGAGATTTTTTCCCGTTTTGGGTTTTTCCTCGTACATCTGGCGTTATGAGTATTGATCTACTTTATTTTACTTGCTTCAATCACTAGATCCATGTTTAGGGTTAAACAAGATAAAATTGGGTTAAGCTAATTTGTTCATAACTTGGTTTGATGAAATTGAAAAGAGTTTTTTCAAAAAGAGAAAGTTGTTTTGCATTCATCCTTAACTTAATTCCGCACAAGATAGAAGCGTCTACATGCAAATCCCTGTAGCTTCCACAAGCAGCTACAGCTCGTCACCTGAATGAGTAACCTATGCTTGGTGTCCTTGTGGCTGGGCACCTAAAATGGTTTTACAGAGAAAAAGAGATTTGAAAAGCAAACGGGTCAGAGCCCGAATGTGGAGTTATATTTTAAAAACCTGCAAGTGCTTTAAAAACATTTAAAACATTAAATGCAAAGTACATGTTAGGACGTACACTCGCATGATATTCTCACCTCTCGTCTAACTGTGCACTCCTAACGTAAGTACCCATCTATATCGACCCATACTACTAGCTAACTGACAACCTAACTAGCTAGACTGCCAAAGGTTCTACCCATATTACTCGGTTCCATTTAACATAACAACGCTCGTAATTAAATAGAGGTTTAACGTAAACTCAGTTACTAAATATGCCATTGATATAACTATCAGTTAACTCATTATATATCTCGAAACAATACCGTAATATTTTTACAACATTAACATGAGGATTCCCATTAATTTAATGTATATTATTCATATCATAAATATACAATACAAGCACCCCGCGAACTAAGCTGTGGTGCACACATACTCTGCTATCCATCCCGGTACATCACGTACATAAGGATTACATATTCCGAATCTCTCAGGAATAGTTCAGATAACACAAATCACAAATAGTGGAGGCGAACACAGTCACCATCACATGGGTCACGCACATACCTACGCTCCCATGATCAGCGGACTTATTAATATCACAATAAGTCTTTCTATGACCTATGTTCATCGAGGTACCAGTCTATATCCCCCCCGTAGGCACACAAGGATTAGAGGGTCCTAAGCGAACGCAACCTCCCGTGATAGCAAGTATGGTAGGTATGTCATACACACAATCCATATACTAAGTAAACACACATCTTAGTAATACCGTATTTTAATCGTAGTACGTATCGCATTCTCACACTAACTATATTTATCACAATCTATATTGTTCCGGTTTGTAATTATACGCGCTATAATTTCCCACGTCGTAGTAGACACTCACGTCTCAACCCAAACCGTACATGTAATACAACTCTCGTATGTAAATTCCTCCTCATAAATACCCAAATGTCCCAAGTCTATCACTATGTCATCAAAAAAATGCTATCTATATCCTCGAACAAGTTTACGGGTCTCCAAAAATCGAAACAGTCCAAAAAGGACCAAACTGTCAACTCGTTAGAAGTCTCGTTCGAACGAGTGTTCGAACGAGTTTGGACTGTCAGCTCGTTAGAAGTCTCGTTCGAACGAGGCTGTTCGAACGAGTTTGGACTGTCAGCTCGTTAGAAGTCTCGTTCGAACGAGGCTGTTCGAACGAGATCCCAGTTCGTTCGAACGAACTGTCCCTTCTAACGATATCTCGTTCGAACGAGATATCGAACGAAATCCCTACTCGTTAGTAACGACTGGTCAACTCGTTAGAAGCTCGTTCGAACGAGTTCGTTCGAACGAGTTCGTTCGAACGACCTGGAGCTGCTTCTAACGACTGACCAGTTTCGGCCCAGAGTTTTCCCAATTCGTTTTCCATCCATTTTTACTCCTCCAATCTCTTCTAAAATTCGTTCCAATAATATATTGAGTTATCTAATCATCCTCAAACATGCTAAGGTGTTATACTAACATCTTTAAAGGGGCTTAATACCTTCTAAACATCATTAAATCACAAATTTCTACATTAACTCCCAATTTTCTTCAAGAACATAAACCCTAGGTTCTTCTCATCATAATTTCCCAGATTTTAATCCGTTTATACATCACATAGATATGAAATCTCTAAATTAAATCTTCAAACAATGTTTCTACATGCAAACCTATCCCAAAGTTAAACAACAATCTTCCAATTTCATGGGTTTTCTTTTAACTCTTATATAAGACTGATTAACAATGTTTCTAACATGGAAAAAGCATTCACTGCATAAGGAATGTAATTTAAATCACTTGCCTTGGTTTGATTCCGGATTTGGTGTTGATTTGGTGAAGAATTTCTTCTCTCCAAGCTTCCGCTCTAATGGTGGCTTAAGGTGGCTAGGGTTTGATTTGGGGAAACTTAGAAAACCTAAATGACAACCTACATAGCCTTCTAGGTTAATATGGGTTGGTTAATGGGCTTAATGGGTTTAATCCACATCAGATTTACATCTCTAACTTTCGTCACTTTTAATTCCTAAAAATGTAAAATTACCAAAATACCCTTTAGGCCTAAAAATACCCCGGGACCCAAACTATACCCCCGGCTAGTGTTTTCTGACTATCTCGACCCTTCCGGACGCGTTGGCGCACTCAAAACGACCATACGGATTATAGATTTTAAATTCACTTTTTATCATCAAAATAATATACCGTGACGCGACGGTCCCACGCGTCTCAACAAAATTTCTAAAATGCCGTATATAAATCTCACGACAAATTTTATAATACCAAATACATATATAATCATATATGCACATAATCAAATACCAATTCGCATCTCATTAGTATTTATAACCCGGATTAATTTCCAATTAATACGCATTTAATTAATTAATCCCAAAAATAAATATAGACAAAAGTACGGGGTATTACATACTTCCCCCTTAATAACTGAATTTCGTCCCGAAATTCGAAACTAGAAAGTACCTGCTAAAAATAGCTCTGGATAACGTTCGCGCATCTCATCCTCGCGCTCCCATGTGGACTCCTCGACATTGTGATGTCGCCACTGAACACGCACTAACGAAACTATCTTTGACCGCAGTTTCCTCTCGCTTCGGTCCAAAATAGCAATTGGCCCCTCCTCGTAGGAGCTATTCGGCTGGAGATCAATGTCCTCCATAGGAATGTGAGAATGAGCCAAATTATCTCTAAGGTATTTCCTCAGCGAGGAAATATGGAACACGTCGTGAATCCGATGCAAGTGCTCCGGTAGTCCAAGTCTATACGCAACGGGTCTGATCCGCTCAATAATAGGAAATGGCCCCACATACCTCGGTGCCAACTTCCCCTTCTTCCCGAATCGCATAATCCCCTTCATCGGAGAAACCCTGAGCAAAACCTGGTCCCCCACTTGGAACTCCCTGAAAAACCTCTTCGCATCAGCATAACTCTTCTGCCTGTCTTGAGCTACCCGAATGCGACTCCGAATCAACTCAATCCTTGCCGAAGTATCCTGAATCACTTCCGGCCCAAGTAGTTTGTTGTCCCCCACTTCTAGCCAACATGCTGGGGAACGACAAGGCCTACCGTACAATGCCTCAAACGGAGCCATGCCAATCGTGAACTGATAGGAGTTGTTGTAAGCAAACTCCACCAGTGGAAGGTACTGCTCCCATCCACCCCCGTAGTCAATAATGCACATGCGTAGCATGTCCTCCAACATCTGATTGGTGCGCTCTGTCTGCCCATCGGTCTGCGGATGATAAGCCGTACTCAACCGCAATTCCGTGCACATTGCCTCTTGGAAACTCTCCCAAAACCTCGAAACAAATATCTTGTCTCTGTCAGACACAATATTTAGGGGCACACCGTGAAGTCTCACAATCTCTGAAATGAAGAGCTGGGCATACTGCCCCGTAGTGTAATCAGTCCTTACGGGTAAGAAGTGAGCGACCTTGGACAACCTGTCCACAATTACCCAAACGGAGTCGTGACCCCTCTGCGACGTAGGCAATCCCGTGATAAAGTCCATGGATATGCTCTCCCACATCCACACCGGAACCTCCAACGGCTGTAGCAATCCTGCTGGTCTCTGATGATCCACTTTTACAAGCTGACAAGTGGCGCATTTCGAGACAAACTCAGCGATATCTCTCTTCATACCGCTCCACCAATATTGCCGTCTCATGTCTTGGTACATTTTGTCCCCTTCGGGATGTACCGCGAACCGTGCGACTCTGCCATAACATCGTGTCGCAATTCCTCTCCTTCCGGAACTACCAATCTCCCATTGAAGCGTAATCCCCCATCTGAGCTAACGGTATAGGATTCCGCTCCCTCTGCTAGTAATCGAACTATCTGCTCCTGACAGAACGAGTCATTAGCCTGTGCCCGTACTACCTTCGTGACAATCTGTGGGGTAACGGTCATCACAGACATGAAAGATTAGGCCACTGCATCTTGGTGTCCCAATTCCTTCCACTTAGCTTTCCACAGCTCTGCCACCTCATCTGCTGGCCTGCGGCTCAACGCGTCTGCTACCACGTTAGCCTTACCCGGGTGGTAGTGGATGTCGAACTGGTAGTCCTTCACAAATTCAAGCCACCTACGCTGCCGCATATTCAGTTCCTTCTGCGTGAACAGATACTGTAGTGACTTGTGGTCCGTGAACAGCTGAAACTTCTCCCCCAAAAGGTAGTGCCTCCAAATCCGTAAGGCAAATACCACTGCTGCCAACTCCAAATCATGCGTGGGGTAATTCTTCTCATGAGGCTAAAGCTTACGGGAAGCATAAGCTATGGCATGTCTCTCCTGCTGCAGTACACCTCCCAGTCCTTGCAAAGACGCATCGGTGTAAACCAAATACTCAACTCCCGGTCTCGGCAATGCTAACACAGGTGCTGAGGTCAATTTGTCCTTCAACTCATCGAATGCCAACTGACAGACATCACTCCAGATATATGGCACACCCTTACGAGTAAGATGTGTCAAAGGACCTGCTATCTCCGAGAAACCCCGAATAAATCTACTGTAGTATCCTGCTAAGCCCAAGAAACTACGAATCTCCATTGGTGTCGTGGGCTGTCCCCATTCCCTCACCGCTGATACCTTTCCCGGATCAACAGATATTCCCTGGTCGGAAATAATATGACCCAAGAACTGGACTTCCTTCAGCCAAAACCCGCACTTCTCATATTTTGCATACAGCTCGTTCTGACGGAGTGTCTGCAAAACCTGCCTCAAATGCTCGACGTGCTCCTCCTCTGTCTGAGAGTAAACCAGAATATCATCAATGAAGACAATGACAAACTGGTCTAGGAAATCCCTGAACACCCTATTCATCAAGTCCATAAACACTGCTGGAGCGTTGGTCAAGCCAAAAGTCATAACCCGAAACTCATAAGAACCATATCTCGACAAGAACGCAGTCTTCGAGACATCCTCCTCCCTGATACGCAACTGATGGTATCCCGATCTTAAATCAATCTTCGAGAAGAAAGAAGCTCCTCTCAATTGGTCGAATAAGTCATCGATTCGAGGAAACGGATACTTATTCCGTATCGTGACCTTATTCAACTCTCGGTAGTCCACACACAATCTCAGTGAACCATCCCTCTTCTTCACAAATAAAACTGGAGCGCCCCAAGGTGAGGTACTCCTCCGAATAAAGCCCTGCCCTAATAGCTGCTCTATCTGATCCCGTAACTCTCGCATCTCAGCTGGAGCCATACGGTATGGTGCACGTGCTATAGGTCTCGTACCCGATAGCAAATCAATAACGAAATCTATCTCTCGACTAGGTGGTAAGCCTGGTATCTCCTGAAACACATCCGAATACTCCCTGACAACCGGGATCGAATCTAAAGGAATAACAACCTCCTTATACTCCTCTATGTAATACAGATGAGCGGTCGATCCTCCCTCTGGGCGAGGCATCGCCACTATAAACATCTCTTACCCCAGAATGGCAAAAACAATGCTCCCGCTGAAGCAATCAATCATGGCCTATATGCTACGAGCCAATCCATACCGATGATCACATCGTGAACATGCATGTCTAACACTAACATGTCTGCAGGCAATACCAAACTACCGACTTCTACTCCCACTCCCCGGCATATAAAGAAAATAAGTGACCCACTCCCTAATGGTGAGTCGACACACGTCACTGTGCTCTCTGCCGTAGCTAACAATCCTAAAGCTTTCGCGAAGTGTGTAGCTATAAAACAGTGTGTAGCACCCGTATCAAATAACACCCGACCCATAGTGCCATGGATAGGAAATGTACCCTCGATCGCGGGCGGTGCCTGTGGAACTGCAGCCTGGTGGACGTTGTAGACACGTCCATACTGTAGCTGCCCTTGATGAACTGGGACTGCTGGAATGGGTGGCAAAGCTTCCATCTGAGGCGGTGCAGGAAGAGCGGCGGGAAACATAGGTCTCTGTGGCTCCTGGAGAGTACCCTGCTGCTGCTGCTGTGGGGCCCTGCCCCTATCAAGACAATCCTGCTTCTTATGGCCAGTCTTGCCACAAGTAAAGCACTTCCCTGGGAAATTCCCTCCCCTCTGCCCCTGCTGTCCCCGGCCCTGGTGGCCGTTACCATTCCTCCCTTGGCCCTGCTGGCCCTGATGAAACTGCTGCCCATTCTGCCCCTGCTGGCCCTGATGGCCGTTTGGGCCCTGATGGCCCTGGCGGAAACCTCCCTTTCCCTGCCTGTAGTTCCCTGACCGGAACCTCTTATTATCCCCCTGCTGGGAGCCCTGCTCAATCTGTCTCTGCCCCTGACCCGATTGTGCCCCGCTGGCACCTTGTCCTCCGGTCCTGCCCTGATGGCTAGACTCCCCCGACCTTTTGCCCTCGGCCATATGAAAACGGTGGTCCTGGCAGTGCAATAATGCAGTGTTAACCACATCAGAATACGTGGCCAACGATAGGTTCCCTAGCAGATGCTGACGGATCCTCCAATTCAACCCGTCGGTGAACTTCTCTATCTTCTTCTTC
This sequence comes from Sambucus nigra, assembly GCA_949130495.1. Lineage (NCBI taxonomy): Eukaryota > Viridiplantae > Streptophyta > Magnoliopsida > Dipsacales > Adoxaceae > Sambucus > Sambucus nigra. The sequence continues at coordinate 402,373,202 of OX422211.1, forward strand.
TCTGTTGGAATCTCGTCTGGAACGATATTCAACAGGTTAGTGAACTCGGCCTCATACTCGGCCACTGTCTTGCCCTCCTGCTTCAAACTCATCATCTTCCTCCTCATCTCTGTATGAACAGCTGACGGAAAGTACTTGCGGTCGAACCGCACCCAGAACTCCTGAATCGTGAGAGTATCCCTCTCCTCTGCGGTGGTAATAGACTCCCACCACTGTAGTGCAGATCCCAATAGCTTAAAAGTAGCTAGCACCTATTTCTGAACATCAGTGCACTCATGCATCCTCAAATGCCTCTGCATGTCCTTCCTCCATTGGCTCGAGACTACCACATCTGAGCTACCTGCAAACTCTGGCGGATGCGCTTTCTGAAAAGCGTCACGTACACGCTCCCAAGTAGACGGAAATGCATTAACCTGTGCTGGCGCGGCAACCGGCGCCTGAGGTGGTGCCTGCTGAACAACGGCAATGGCGGCATTCACCGCTTGAGCTACTATAGCTGCAACCTCAACGGCGCTCAACATGCCCTGAACTGGAGCGGGCTGGGGTTCGGGCATTGCATTCCTGGGAACTCGTCGTGCACGTCGTGGAGGCATCTGAAATAAGAACAAAGTTTATAAGTTCACGGTTATAAACTTAATATAGCTGAAGAACGAAGCATACACAAAAAGAGTACAATAGTCCTAAAATATAGGGCTCTATATCAAAGAAAACGTAGCGGAAACATAATAGCCGTACAGATCCTAAAGGACACTAGAACCTGATGCTCTGATACCACCCGTGACACCCCGACTAATTAAATACCGGGTAGCTACTCCTTTATAAAATTAATTCAAAATGCCAAGTTGGCTCAGTTAATAGCATCACTGTCGAAAACATTATATTATTTCTAACCACCTAGTATTAAAATTTGGCAACTTGCTTTTTAAATACTAGGTGGTTAGAAATAATATAATGTTTTCGACAGTGATGCTATTAACTGAGCCAACTTGGCATTTTGAATTAATTTTATAAAGGAGTAGCTACCCGGTATTTAATTAGTCGGGGTGTCACACGTGGGATACTCTTATAACTGCACATGAGGGTGATACGAGAGTTAAAGCTGCTAAAACTCAAATGCTCATTCAGCAGTATAACTCTCTAGTCATGTCTGAGACTGAATCCTTTGATGATTTCTATATTAAGTTAACTCACGTTGTAACTAAGTTGCATACAAATGGTATAGCCTATGGTAGGAAAGTGATTATTTCAAAAATTGTAAGACCACTTCCACAGATTGTTGATAATAAGAGATATGGTATTGAGGAAATGGATGATCAAAATTTTACCCCAAAACTCCTCAGTAGTAAACTAAGAACTGTGGAAATGGAGCTAGAACTCAAGAAATAATTGATCCAGACTAATAAAAAACAGGGTAATTCTAATCTTATTTTTTCATCAAAGTTGATCAAACATGACCTTGACCTTGAATCTGATGAGGACTGTAACTTGGATAACTTGGATAATAAGATTGCTCTTATGTCTAAGCAATTAAAAAAGATTATAAACTTTAGAAACAAAGTTGCTTGTAGACGAGGGAAACCTAATTATTTCAACACTTATAATAATAGGCCTGATGAGAAAAGACATGACAAATAAAAGACTGATGATCACAAGAGACCTCTAAAGACCTTAAAAATGTTGAATGTTATAGATGTGGAAAATTAGGACACATGGCTAGTGACTGTAGGGTTAACTAAGACAAAACCCCCAAACATAACAGGGCTCAACTATGCAAGACTTGGAATGACTCAAGTGACTCTGAAAATGATGAACCTGAGTAATCCAACTCTTATGACCCTGGCATGTCATTCTTTGCTAAGATAATATACAATGATGATAAGGAAACTGATCATGTGATAAATGACGTTGCTTCTACTGATGTGTCTGCCTTAATGCTTGAGGGTGATTGTAGTACTGAAAACCGTGTGTGTGTGAATCAAAGTGAATGCCTTATTGATGATGCCAATGGGTGTGTGAGTCCTAAAATTGAATCAACAGGGGACACAACACACTGCTCACTTAGTGACTCCGATAATGAGGACCTTCCTGACGTTCACTCACTTTACACTAAAACACTCAAGAAAAGCGCTAGACTATAGAAGCTTGTCAAAGATCTTTCCAAGAAATTAGATTCCTTAAACCAAATAGTTAAACAAAATACTGAAGAGTATACGTCTCAAAGTTTAACTCATGATGAGGAAATAAAGGCTTTTAAACAAAGAGTGAAACACTTGATTGAATCCAATAATGTTTTGGAAAAGAAGTATAAAGTATCGTTATTAGAATTGGAACAAACAAAAGAAAAGGGTTGTCTTCAAATTTTTTTAAAAATTTGAAAGCGATTCTAATTGTTTTGAGGACTGTGTTGCTGATACCAAGACCAATTCTGATGACAGATCTGGAATAGGCTTTTTGCACCAAAAATATCAAGCAAACAAAACCTTTTGAAACCATAAAGTTTGTTACTGGTGGGAAAAGACCTATGGAAATTTGTCGAGAGTTTCAATCTTTGAAAAATGATTTTGATAAAAACCAGCAGCAGTTAAACATTGATGAGACAAGTACCTCGAAACATAGTGTTCAACTTAAATCCAAGTACGTTTGCTACCCCATTAGAAAGAGTGAAACCTCATTTTAAACGGTCCCCTCTAGACATAATGCCAAAAGTCATAATTTAGGGAAACCTATGTTCACCAACTTTCCTAAAGACTTAACTGCAACGAGCCATCTTTAATGCTCATCCTGTGATGTGTACGGACATTCTTTACATAGTTGCTATTCCAAACGTCCGTATCAACCTACCTATCCCTCCTTTACCTGTCACGCCCCGACTTAGTTAAGTTAAACTCATCCTTGTTAATTAGCGATAAATTGCCTTAAACAATAAACAATACTTTAATTTAAATCTCTAAGGAAAAATAACATGAGATTGTTTTTTTCAAAGGTATGTGTAGATGAAAACATAACTATATTTACATGTAACTAATAAGTACTACACAACTTTACATAACCAAGGTCTTTAGTTTAATATTTACACAACAATATTCTTGATATTCAAACTATACTAGATATCCATCACTCTCCAGTTTTAAGGTCCTAACTTGGCAGTGAACTCCAACTGATAGGCGTACCTGAAACATAACATTATAGGAGTGTAAGAAACACAAGCTTAATGAATGACCATATTCCACACATATAACCAATTCAAATAACCATTTTTATTTTCTAATGTTATAACGCAATAGTAATTGTGTGACTCTCGCAAGCCTGGACCCACCAGTCCAATTAACTCCCAGTTAATGGGGAAGACCAAATCCCCTAATTAGGCCCGAGTACAACAAACCATTAAATTGGATTAACGGGGCCGCTGAATCCCGTAGGACCCACCAGTCCTTAAAATTAGATAAAGGACTCACTAGTCCATATCATTATATAACATCGCTTAACATTTTTAATTATATGCATATGTTTCCTAAATACGACATCACTCCCATAAGCATTTTAACACATGTGTTTAACTACACATTTCCATATGAACATATAAGTATCTATATTTCATAGGATAGGTCACTCACCTTGGATTTGGTTCTAAGATTAATACCAAACTACTTTCTTGGTATGGTAGTATTAGCTGCTTCCCCACCTAACAAGTCAACGTCATTAGTATTTGAATACACCGATTAACATAAAACCCAGTAATACATCACATCATTTGGTCAATCAGAAATAACTAAAGAGAAATTAAATTTGATACTTCACATTTCTATAACACTCAATTAATTAGGGTTCTAACACAATTTACGGAATTAATTTACGAATACGGTAAACAAAGTTATGCCCATTTTATTACAACATTTTTCAAATCGTTTCTCAAGAAAAACAACACCACAACTTCAACTTCCTGGAATTTTCATAATTTTTATACAATATAACTGTAATACCCCGTACTTTTGGCTATATTTATTTTTGGGATTAATTAATTAAATGCGTATTAATTGGAAAATTAATCCGGGTTATAAATACTAATGAGATGCGAGTTGGTATTTGATTATGTGCATATATGATTATATATGAAGTTGGAATTATGAAATTTGTCGTGAGATTTATATACGGCATTTTAGAAATTTTGTTGAGACGCGTGGGACCACCGCGTCACGGTGTAATATTTTGATAATAAAAGTGAATTTAAAATCTATAATCCATATGGTCATTTTGAGTGCGCCAACGCGTCCGGAAGGGTCGAGATAGTCAGAAAACACTAGCCGGGGGTATAGTTTGGGTCCCGGGGTATTTTTAGTCCATACCGGCAACTTAAAGGGTATTTTGGTAATTTTACATTTTGAGGAATTAAAAGTGACGAAAATTGGTTAATTAAATCTGATGTGGATTTGACCCACTAAGCCCATAACCAACCCATATTAACCTAGAAGGCTACGTAGGTTATCATTTAGGTTTTCTAAGTTCCCCAAATCAAACCCTAGGCACCTTAAGCCACCATTGGAGAAGGAGCTTGGAGAGAAGAAATTCTGCAGAAAAGTTCTACCAAACCTACACCAAACTCAGAGACAATCAAGGCAAGTGACTTTATTCCATTTAAATTCAGAGAATGTCTTTTCCATGTTAGAAATTGAAGAATTTTGATTGTTCTTGAAAGATTGAATGAAAACCCATGTAGTTGGAGTTTAGAACTTGAAAATTTTGAAGAGAATTGCATGTAGAATGATAGGTAGATGATTTCTCTCATAATAACTGTGATTAGGAGAAATTAAAATGAATTTAATTCTGGGATTTGATGATGATATAAAGTTAGGGTTCATGTTCTTGAGATATTGGGAAAAAGGATAGAAATTTGTAAATTTAATTGATGTTAGGATGGATTGATCCCTTAAAAACATGTTAGGATGTGACTATATATGTTTAGTATTGATTATAGACCTTTAAACGATTGTTGGGACTTAGTTTAGAAGATTTGAGGTGTTAAAATGGATGAAAAACGAATTGGGGAAAAATCTGGGCCGAATCTGGTAGCTCGTTAGAAGCCCCTCCCAGGTCGTTCGAACGAACTCGTTCGAACGAGCTTCTAACGAGTTGACCAGTCGCTGCTAACGAGAATGGATTTCGTTAGATATCTCGTTCGAACGAGATATCGTTAGAAGGTACAGTTCGTTCGAACGAACTGGGACCTCGTTCGAACAGCCTCGTTCGAATGAGACTTCTAACGAGTTGGCAGAGGAATCTCGTTCGAACAGTCTCGTTCGAACGAGACTTCTAACGAGTTGACAGTTTGGTCCTTCTTGGACTGTTTTGATTTTTGGAGTCCCGTAAGCTTGTTCGAGGACATAGATAACATTCTGATGATGATGAAAGGATAGAATTGGGACTTTTGGGTTATTACGAGGAATAAATTTATATACGAGAGATTTAATTCAATGGACGGTTTGGGTTGAGACGTGAGTGTCTACTACGAGAGTAAATTATGGCGCGTAGGATTACAAACCGGAATAGTATAAATTGTGATAAGTATAAGTTAGTACGAGAATGCGATATGTACTACGATTAAAATACGGTATTACTAAGACGTGTGTTTACTTAGTATTGGTATATGAATTGTGTGTATGACATACCTACCATACTTGCTATCACGGGAGGTTACGTTCGCTTAGGACCCTCTAATCCTTGTGTGCCTACGGGGGGGATATAGACTGGTACCTCGATGAACATAGGTCAGAGAAAGACTTATTGGGATGTTAATAAGTCCGCTGATCGTGGGAGCGTAGGTATGTACGTGACCCATGTGATGTGACTGTGTTCGCCTCCACTATTTGTGATTTGTGTTATCTGAACTATTCCTGAGAGATTCGGAATATGTGATCCTTATGTACGTGATGTACTGGGATGGATAGCAGAGTATGTGTGCACCACAGCTTAGTTCTCGGGGTGCTTGTATTGTATATTTATGATATGAATAATATACACTTAATTAATGAGAACCTTCATGTTAATGATGTGAATATAATTACGGTATTGTTTCGAGAAATATAACGAGTTAACTGATAGTTATATATATTGCATATTGAACATCTGAGTTTACATTAAATCCCTATCTAATTACGAGCGTTATATGTTAATAGAACCGGGTAATAAGGGTAGGAACTATTACAGTCTAGCTAGTTATGATGTCACTTAGCTAGTGGTTTATATCGTTGTAGATGGGTACTTACGTTAGGAGTGCACAGTTAGACGAGAGGTGAGAATATCATGTGAGTGCACGTCCTAACATGTACTTTGCATTTAATATTTTAAATGTTTTTAAAGCACTTGAAGGTTTTTAAAATATAACTCCACATTCGGGCTCTGACCCGTTTGCTTTTCAAATCTTTTTCTCGTAAAACCATTTTAGGTGCCCAGCCACAGGGACACCAAGCATAGGATTCTCATTCAGGTGACGAGCTGTAGCTGGTTGTGGAAGCTACAGGGATTTGCTTGTAGACGCTTCTATCTTTTGGATTCCAGAGTCACTATCTATCAGTTGTAGGGCATGTTGCCCATTTCTATTTAGAGTCATCTTTTACATTTCAGTTTTCAGACTTTAGCATGTATTATTTCAGTATTCGGTTATTTATTTCAGTTATGGGATTGTAGTGAGGAGTTTTCCTCCAGACTTTATTTACTCTATTGTGATGGTTATTCGTTTTGCTTCAGTATGGTGAATGGTGTTATTTATTTCTTCATTACACTTGTTGCATGTTAATCAGACTTAAATTAAAATTTGGCAACTTACATTTTAAATACTAGGTGGTTAGTAATAATAAAATGTTTTCGACAGTGATGCTATTAACTGAGCCAACTTGGCATTTTGAATTAATTTAATAAAGGAGTAGCTACCCGGTATTTAATTAGTCGGGGTGTCACAGGTGGTATCAGAGCATCAGGTTCTAGTGTCCTTTAGGATCTGTACGGCTATTATGTTTCCGCTACGTTTCTTTGATATAGAGCCCTATATTTTAGGACTGTTGTACTCTTTTTGTGTATGCTTCGTCCTTCAGCTATATTAAGTTTATAACCGTGAATTTATAGACTTTGTTCTTATTTCAAATGCCTCCACGACGTGCACGACGAGTTCCCAGGGATGCAACGCCCGAACCCCAGCCCGCTCCAGTTCAGGGCATGATGAACGCCACTGAGGTTGCAGCTATAGTAGCCCAAGCGGTAAATGCCGCAATTGCCGTTGTTCAGCAGGCACCACCTCAGGCGCCGGTTGTTGCACCAGTACAGGCTAATGCATTCCCGTCTGCTTGGGAGCGTGTACGTGACGCTTTTCAGAAAGCGCATCCGCCAGAGTTTGCAGGAAGCTCAGATGTGGTAGTCTCGAGCCAATGGAGGAAGGATATACAGAGGCATTTGAGGATGCATGAGTGCACTGATGTTCAGAAACAGGTGCTAGCTACTTTCAAGCTAGTGGGATCTGCACTACAGTGGTGGGAGTCTATTACCACCGCAGAGGAGAGGGATACTCTCACGATTCAGGAGTTCTGGGTGCGGTTTGACCGCAAGTACTTTCCGTCGGCCGTCCACACGGAAATGAGGAGGAAGCTGATGAGTCTGAGGCAGGAAGGCAAGATAGTGGCCGAGTATGAGGTCGAGTTCACTAACCTGTTGAATATCGTTCCAGACGAGATACCAACAGAGAAGAAGAAGATTGAGAAGTTCACCGACGGGTTGAATTGGAGGATCCGTCAGCATCTGCTAGGGAACCTATCATTGGCCACGTATTCTGATGTGGTTAACGCTGCATTGTTACACTGCCAGGACCACCGTTTTCATATGGCCGAGGGCAAGAGGTCGGGAGAGTCTAGCCATCAGGGCAGGACTGGAGGACATGGTGCCAGCGGGGCACAATCTGGTCAGGGGCAGAGACAGAATGAGCAGGGCTCCCAGCAGGGGGATAATAAGAGGTTCCGGTCAGGGAACTACAGACAGGGACAGGTAGGTTTCCGTCAGGGCCATCAGGGTCCAAACGGCCATCAGGGCCAACAGGGACAGAATGGGCAGCAGTTTCACCAGGGCCAGCAGGGCCAAGGGAGGAATGGTAACGGCCACCAGGGCCGGGGACAGCAGGGGCAGAGAGGAGGGAACTTCCCAGGGAAGTGCTTCGTTTGTGGCAAGACTGGCCATAAGCGATAGGAGTGTCCTGATAGGGGCAGGGCCCCACAGCAGCAGCAGCAGGGTGCTCGCCAGGAGCCACAGAGGCCTATGTTTCCCGCCGCTCTTCCCGCACCGCCACAGATGGCAGCATTGCCACCCATTCCAGCAGTCCCAGCTCAGCAGGGGCAGCTACAGTATGGACGTGTCTACAACGTCCACCAGGCTGCAGTTCCACAGGCACCGCCCGCGATCGAGGGTACGTTTCCTATCCATGGCACTATGGGTCGGGTGTTATTTGATACGGGTGATACACACTGTTTTATAGCTACACACTTCGCGAAAGCTTTAGCATTGTTAGCTACGGCAGAGAGCACAGTGACGTGTGTCGACTCACCATTGGGGAGTGGGTCACTTATTTTTTTTATATGACGGGGAGTGGGGGTAGAGATCGGTGGTTTGGTATTGCCTGCAGACATGTTAGTGTTAAACATGCATGTTCACGATGTGATCATCGGTATGGATTGGCTCGTAGCATATAGGGCCATGATTGATTGCTTCAGCGGGAGCATTGTTTTTGCCATTCCGGGGCAAGAGATGTTTGTAGTGGCGATGCCTCGCCCAGAGGGAGGATCGACCGCTCATCTGTATTACATAGAGGAGGATACCTCTAAGGAGGTTGTTATTCCTTTAGATTCCATCCCGGTTGTCAGGGAGTATTCAGATGTGTTTCAGGAGATACCAGGCTTACCACCAAGTCGAGAGATAGACTTTGTTATAGATTTGCTATCGGGTACGAGACCTATAGCACGCGCACCGTACCGTATGGCTCCAGCTGAGATGAGAGAGCTACGGGATCAGATAGAGCAACTGTTAGGTCAGGGCTTTATTCGCAGGAGTACCTCACCTTGGGGCGCTCCAGTTTTGTTTGTGAAGAAGAGGGACGGTTCACTGAGATTGTGTGTGGACTACTAAGGTCACGATACGGAATAAGTATCCTTTGCCTCGAATCGATGACTTATTCGACCAGTTGAGAGGAGCTTCTTTCTTCTCAAAGATTGACTTGAGATCGGGATACCATCAGTTGCGTATCAGGGAGGAGGATGTCTCGAAGACTGCGTTCTTATCGAGATATGGTTCTTACGAGTTTCGGGTTATGCCTTTCGGCTTGACCAACGCTCCAGCAGTGTTTATGGACTTGATGAACAGGGTGTTCTGGGATTTCCTAGATCAGTTTATCATTGTCTTCATTGATGACATTCTGGTTTACTCTCAGACAGAGGAGGAGCACGCCGAGCATTTGAGGCAGGTTTTGCAGACACTCCGTCAGAACGAGTTGTATGCAAAATATGAGAAGTGCGGGTTTTGGCTGAAGGAAGTCCAGTTTTTGGGGCATATTATTTCCGACCGGGGAATATCTATTGATCCGGGGAAAGTGTTAGCGGTGAGGGAGTGGGGACAGCCCACGACACCAATGGAGATTCGTAGTTTCTTGGGTCTAGCAGGATACTACAGGAGGTTTATTCGGGGTTTCTCAGAGATAGCAGGTCCTTTGACACATCTTACTCGTAAGGGTGTGCCATACATCTGGAGTGATGCCTGTCAGTTGGCATTCGATGAATTGAAGGACAAATTGACCTCCGCACCTGTGTTAGCATTGCCGAGACCGGGAGTTGAGTATTTGGTTTACACCGACGCGTCTTTGCAAGGACTTGGAGGTGTATTGCAGCAGGAGAGACAGGCCATAGCTTATGCTTCCCGTAAGCTTAAACCTCATGAGAATAATTACCCCACGCATGATTTGGAGTTGGCAGCAGTGGTATTTGCCTTACGGATTTGGAGGCACTATCTTTTGGGGGAGAAGTTCCAACTGTTCACGGACCGCAAGTCCCTACAGTACCTGTTCACGCAGAAAGAGTTAAATATGCGGCAACGTAGGTGGCTTGAGTTTGTGAAAGACTACTAGTTCGACATCCAGTACCACCCGGGTAAGGCTAACGTGGTAGCAGACGCGTTGAGCCGTAGGCCAGCAGATGAGGTGGCAGAGGTGTGGAAAGCAAAGTGGAAGGAATTGGGACACCAGGATGCAGTGGCCCGATCTTTCATGTCTGTGATGACCGTTACACCGCAGATTGTCACGAAGGTAGTACGGGCACAGGCTAATGACTCGTTCTGTCAGGAGCAGATAGTTCGATTACTAGCAGAGGGGGCCGAATCCTATACCGTTAACTCAGACGGGGGATTACGCTTCAATGGGAGATTGGTAGTTCCGGAAGGGGAGGAATTGCGACATGAGGTGATGGCAGAGTCGCACGGCTCACGGTTCGCGGTACATCCCGGAGGGGAGAAAATGTACCAAGACATGAGACGGCAGTATTGGTGGAGCGGTATGAAGAGAAATATCGCTGAGTTTGTTTCGAAATGTGCCACTTGTCAGCTTGTAAAAGTGGATCATCAGAGACCAGCAGGATTGCTACAGCCATTGGAGGTCCCGGTGTGGATGTGGGAGAGCATATACATGGACTTTATCACGGGGTTGCCTACGTCGCAGAGGGGTCACGACTCCGTTTGGGTAATTGTGGACAGATTGTCCAAGGTCGCTCACTTCTTACCCATTAGGACTGATTACACTACGGGACAGTATGCCCAGCTCTTTATTTCAGAGATTGTGAGACTTCACGGTGTACCCTTAAATATCGTGTTTGACAGAGACAAGATATTTGTTTCGCGGTTTTGGGAAAGTTTCCAGGAGGCCATGGGCACGGAATTGCGGTTGAGTACGGCTTATCATCCGCAAACCGATGGGCAGACAGAGCGCACCAATCAAATGTTGGAGGACATGCTACGCATGTGCATTATTGACTTTGGGGGTGGATGGGAGCAATACCTTCCACTGGTGGAGTTTGCTTACAACAACTCCTATCAGTTCACTATTGGCATGGCTCCGTTTGAGGCATTGTACGGTAGGCCTTGTCATTCCCCAGCATGTTGGTTGGAGGTGGGGGACAACAAACTGCTTGGACCGGAAGTGATTCAGGATACTTCGGCAAGGATTGAGTTGATTCGGAGTCGCATTCGGGTAGCTCAAGACAGGCATAAGAGTTATGCTGATGCGAAGAGATATTTCAGGGAGTTCCAAGTGGGGGACCAGGTTTTGCTCAGAGTGTCTCCTATGAAGGGGATTATGCGTTTCGGGAAGAAGGGAAAGTTGGCACCAAGGTATGTGGGGCCGTTTCCTATTATTGAGCGGATCGGACCGGTTGCGTATAGACTTGGGTTACCGGAGCATTTGCATCGGATTCACGATGTATTTCATATTTCCTCACTAAGGAAATATCTCAGAGATGATTTAGCTCATTCTCACATTGCTGTGGAGGACATCGATCTCCAGCCGGATAGCTCCTACGAGGAGGGGCCGATTGCTATTTTGGACCGAAGCGAGAGGAAACTGCGGTCAAAGATAGTCCCATTAGTGCGTGTCCAGTGGCGACATCACAATGTCGAGGAGTCCACATGGGAGCGAGAGGATGAGATGCGCGAACGTTATCCAGAGCTGTTTTTAGCAGGTACTTTCTAGTTTCGAATTTCGGGACGAAATTCAGTTATTAGGGGGGAAGTATGTAATACCCCGTACTTTTGGCTATATTTATTTTTGGGATTAATTAATTAAATGCGTATTAATTGGAAAATTAATCCGGGTTATAAATACTAATGAGATGCGAGTTGGTATTTGATTATGTGCATATATGATTATATATGAAGTTGGAATTATGAAATTTGTCGTGAGATTTATATACGGCATTTTAGAAATTTTGTTGAGACGCGTGGGACCGCCGCGTCACGGTGTAATATTTTGATAATAAAAGTGAATTTAAAATCTATAATCTGTATGGTCGTTTTGAGTGCGTCAACGCGTCCGGAAGGGTCGAGATAGTCAGAAAACACTAGCCGGGGGTATAGTTTGGGTCCCGGGGTATTTTTAGGCCATACCGGCAACTTAAAGGGTATTTTGGTAATTTTACATTTTGAGGAATTAAAAGTGACGAAAATTGGTTAATTAAATCTGATGTGGATTTGACCCACTAAGCCCATAACCAACCCATATTAACCTAGAAGGCTACGTAGGTTATCATTTAGGTTTTCTAAGTTCCCCAAATCAAACCTTAGCCACCTTAAGCCACCATTGGAGAAGGAGCTTGGAGAGAAGAAATTCTGCAGAAAAGTTCTACCAAACCTACACCAAACTCAGAGACAATCAAGGCAAGTGACTTTATTCCATTTAAATTCAGAGAATGTCTTTTCCATGTTAGAAATTGAAGAATTTTGATTGTTCTTGAAAGATTGAATGAAAACCCATGTAGTTGGAGTTTAGAACTTGAAAATTTTGAAGAGAATTTCATGTAGAATGATAGGTAGATGATTTCTCTCATAATAACTGTGATTAGGAGAAATTAAAATGAATTTAATTCTGGGATTTGATGATGATATAAAGTTAGGGTTCATGTTCTTAAGATATTGGGAAAAAGGATAGAAATTTGTAAATTTAATTGATGTTAGGATGGATTGATCCCTTAAAAACATGTTAGGATGTGACTATATATGTTTAGTATTGATTATAGACCTTTAAACGATTGTTGGGACTTAGTTTAGAAGATTTGAGGTGTTAAAATGGATGAAAAACGAATTGGGGAAAAATCTGGGCCGAATCTGGTAGCTCGTTAGAAGCCCCTACCCAGGTCGTTCGAACGAGCTTCTAACGAGTTGACCAGTCGCTGCTAACGAGAATGGATTTCGTTAGATATCTCGTTCGAACGAGATATCGTTAGAAGGTACAGTTCGTTCGAACGAACTGGGACCTCGTTCGAACAGCCTCGTTCGAACGAGACTTCTAACGAGTTGACAGTTTGGTCCTTTTTGGACTGTTTTGATTTTTGGAGTCCCATAAGCTTGTTCGAGGACATAGATAACATTCTGATGATGATGAAAGGATAGAATTGGGACTTTTGGGTTATTACGAGGAATAAATTTATATACGAGAGATTTAATTCAATGGACGGTTTGGGTTGAGACGTGAGTGTCTACTACGAGAGTAAATTATGGCGCGTAGGATTACAAACCGGAATAGTATAAATTGTGATAAGTATAAGTTAGTACGAGAATGCGATATGTACTACGATTAAAATACGGTATTACTAAGACGTGTGTTTACTTAGTATTGGTATATGAATTGTGTGTATGACATACCTACCATACTTGCTATCACGGGAGGTTACGTTCGCTTAGGACCCTCTAATCCTTGTGTGCCTACGGGGGGGATATAGACTGGTACCTCGATGAACATAGGTCAGAGAAAGACTTATTGGGATGTTAATAAGTCCGCTGATCGTGGGAGCGTAGGTATGTACGTGACCCATGTGATGTGACTGTGTTCGCCTCCACTATTTGTGATTTGTGTTATCTGAACTATTCCTGAGAGATTCGGAATATGTGATCCTTATGTACGTGATGTACCGGGATGGATAGCAGAGTATGTGTGCACCACAGCTTAGTTCTCGGGGTGCTTGTATTGTATATTTATGATATGAATAATATACACTTAATTAATGAGAACCTTCATGTTAATGATGTGAATATAATTACGGTATTGTTTCGAGAAATATAACGAGTTAACTGATAGTTATATATATTGCATATTGAACATCTGAGTTTACATTAAATCCCTATCTAATTACGAGCGTTATATGTTAATAGAACCGGGTAATAAGGGTAGGAACTATTACAGTCTAGCTAGTTATGATGTCACTTAGCTAGTGGTTTATATCGTTGTAGATGGGTATTTACGTTAGGAGTGCACAGTTAGACGAGAGGTGAGAATATCATGTGAGTGCACGTCCTAACATGTACTTTGCATTTAATGTTTTAAATGTTTTTAAAGCACTTGCAGGTTTTTAAAATATAACTCCACATTCGGGCTCTGACCCGTTTGTTTTTCAAATCCTTTTCTTGTAAAACCATTTTAGGTGCCCAGCCACAGGGACACCAAGCAAAGGATTCTCATTCAGGTGACGAGCTGTAGCTGGTTGTGGAAGCTACAGGGATTTGCTTGTAGACGCTTCTATCTTTTGGATTCGAGAGTCACTATCTATCAGTTGTAGGGCATGTTGCCCATTTCTATTTAGAGTCATCTTTTACATTTCAGTTTTCAGACTTTAGCATGTATTATTTCAGTATTCGGTTATTTATTTCAGTTATGGGATTGTAGTGAGGAGTTTTCCTCCAGACTTTATTTACTCTATTGTGATGGTTATTCGTTTTGCTTCAGTATGGTGAATGGTGTTATTTATTTCTTCATTACACTTGTTGCATGTTAATCAGACTTAAATTAAAATTTGGCAACTTACTTTTTAAATACTAGGTGGTTAGTAATAATAAAATGTTTTCGACAGTGATGCTATTAACTGAGCCAACTTGGCATTTTGAATTAATTTAATAAAGGAGTAGCTACCCGGTATTTAATTAGTCGGGGTGTCACAGGTGGTATCAGAGCATCAGGTTCTAGTGTCCTTTAGGATCTGTACGGCTATTATGTTTCCGCTACGTTTCTTTGATATAGAGCCCTATATTTTAGGACTGTTGTACTCTTTTTGTGTATGCTTCGTCCTTCAGCTATATTAAGTTTATAACCGTGAATTTATAGACTTAGTTCTTATTTCAGATGCCTCCACGACGTGCACGACGAGTTCCCAGGGATGCAACGCCCGAACCCCAGCCCGCTCCAGTTCAGGGCATGATGAACGCCGCTGAGGTTGCAGCTATAGTAGCCCAAGCGGTAAATGCCGCAATTGCCGTTGTTCAGCAGGCACCACCTCAGGCGCCGGTTGTCGCGCCAGTACAGGCTAATGCATTCCCGTCTGCTTGGGAGCGTGTACGTGACGCTTTTCAGAAAGCGCATCCGCCAGAGTTTGCAGGAAGCTCAGATGTGGTAGTCTCGAGCCAATGGAGGAAGGATATACAGAGGCATTTGAGGATGCATGAGTGCACTGATGTTCAGAAACAGGTGCTAGCTACTTTCAAGCTAGTGGGATCTGCACTACAGTGGTGGGAGTCTATTACCACCGCAGAGGAGAGGGATACTCTCACGATTCAGGAGTTCTGGGTGCGGTTTGACCGCAAGTACTTTCCGTCGGCCGTCCACACGGAAATGAGGAGGAAGCTGATGAGTCTGAGGCAGGAAGGCAAGACAGTGGCCGAGTATGAGGCCGAGTTCACTAACCTGTTGAATATCGTTCCAGACGAGATACCAACAGAGAAGAAGAAGATTGAGAAGTTCACCGACGGGTTGAATTGGAGGATCCGTCAGCATCTGCTAGGGAACCTATCGTTGGCCACGTATTCTGATGTGGTTAACGCTGCATTGTTACACTGCCAGGACCGCCGTTTTCATATGGCCGAGGGCAAGAGGTCGGGAGAGTCTAGCCATCAGGGCAGGACTGGAGGACATGGTGCCAGCGGGGCACAATCTGGTCAGGGGCAGAGACAGAATGAGCAGGGCTCCCAGCAGGGGGATAATAAGAGGTTCCGGTCAGGGAACTACAGACAGGGTCTGGGAGGTTTCCGTCAGGGCCATCAGGGTCCAAACGGCCATCAAGGCCAACAGGGACAGAATGGGCAGCAGTTTCACCAGGGCCAGCAGGGCCAAGGGAGGAATGGTAACGGCCACCAGGGCCGGGGACAGCAGGGGCAGAGAGGAGGGAACTTCCCAGGGAAGTGCTTCGTTTGTGGCAAGACTGGCCATAAGCGACAGGAGTGTCCTGATAGGGGCAGGGCCCCACAGCAGCAGCAGCAGGGTGCTCGCCAGGAGCCACAGAGGCCTATGTTTCCCGCCGCTCTTCCCGCACCGCCACAGATGGCAGCATTGCCACCCATTCCAGCAGTCCCAGCTCAGCAGGGGCAGCTACAGTATGGACGTGTCTACAACGTCCACCAGGCTGCAGTTCCACAGGCACCGCCCGCGATCGAGGGTACGTTTCCTATCCATGGCACTATGGGTCGGGTGTTATTTGATACGGGTGATACACACTGTTTTATAGCTACACACTTCACGAAAGCTTTAGGATTGTTAGCTACGGCAGAGAGCACAGTGACGTGTGTCGACTCACCATTGGGGAGTGGGTCACTTATTTTCTTTATATGACGGGGAGTGGGGGTAGAGATCGGTGGTTTGGTATTGCCTGCAGACATGTTAGTGTTAAACATGCATGTTCACGATGTGATCATCGGTATGGATTGGCTCGTAGCATATAGGGCCATGATTGATTGCTTCAGCGAGAGCATTGTTTTTGCCATTCCGGGGCAAGAGATGTTTGTAGTGGCGATGCCTCGCCCAGAGGGAGGATCGACCGCTCATCTGTATTACATAGAGGAGGATACCTCTAAGGAGGTTGTTATTCCTTTAGATTCCATCCCGGTTGTCAGGGAGTATTCAGATGTGTTTCAGGAGATACCAGGCTTACCACCAAGTCGAGAGATAGACTTTGTTATAGATTTGCTATCGGGTACGAGACCTATAGCACGCGCACCGTACCGTATGGCTCCAGCTGAGATGAGAGAGCTACGGGATCAGATAGAGCAACTGTTAGGTCAGGGCTTTATTCGCAGGAGTACCTCACCTTGGGGCGCTCCAGTTTTGTTTGTGAAGAAGAGGGACGATTAACGGAGATTGTGTGTGGACTACTAAGGTCACGATACGGAATAAGTATCCGTTGCCTCGAATCGATGACTTATTCGACCAGTTGAGAGGAGCTTCTTTCTTCTCGAAGATTGACTTGAGATCGGGATACCATCAGTTGCGTATCAGGGAGGAGGATGTCTCGAAGACTGCGTTCTTATCGAGATATGGTTCTTACGAGTTTCGGGTTATGCCTTTCGGCTTGACCAACGCTCCAGCAGTGTTTATGGACTTGATGAACAGGGTGTTCAGGGATTTCCAAGATCAGTTTATCATTGTCTTCATGGATGACATTCTGGCTTACTCTCAGACAGAGGAGGAGCACGCCGAGCATTTGAGGCAGGTTTTGCAGACACTCCGTCAGAACGAGTTGTATGCAAAATATGAGAAGTGCGGGTTTTGGCTGAAGGAAGTCCAGTTTTTGGGGCATATTATTTCCGACCGGGGAATATCTGTTGATCCGGGGAAAGTGTTAGCGGTGAGGGAGCGGGGACAGCCCACGACACCAATGGAGATTCGTAGTTTCTTGGGTCTAGCAGGATACTACAGGAGGTTTATTCGGGGTTTCTCGAAGATAGCAGGTCCTTTGACACATCTTACTCGTAAGGGTGTGCCATACATCTGGAGTGATGCCTGTTAGTTGGCATTCGATGAATTGAAGGACAAATTGACCTCAGCACCTGTGTTAGCATTGCCGAGACCGGGAGTTGAGTATTTGGTTTACACCGACGCGTCTTTGCAAGGACTTGGAGGTGTATTGCAGCAGGAGAGACAGGCCATAACTTATGCTTCCCGTAAGCTTAAACCTCATGAGAATAATTACCCCATGCATGATTTGGAGTTGGCAACAGTGGTATTTGCCCTACGGATTTGGAGGCACTACCTTTTGGGGGAGAAGTTCCAACTGTTCACGGACCACAAGTCCCTACAGTACCTGTTCACGCAGAAAGAGTTGAATATGCGGTAACGTAGGTGGCTTGAGTTTGTGAAAGACTACCAGTTCGACATCCAGTACCACCCGGGTAAGGCTAACGTGGTAGCAGACGCGTTGAGCCGTAGGCCAGCAGATGAGGTGGCAGAGGTGTGGAAAGCAAAGTGGAAGGAATTGGGACACCAGGATGCAATGGCCCGATCTTTCATGTCTGTGATGACCGTTACACCGCAGATTGTCACGAAGGTAGTACGGGCACAGGCTAATGACTCGTTCTGTCAGGAGCAGATAGTTCGATTACTAGCAGAGGGAGCCGAATCCTATACCGTTAGCTCAGACGGGGGATTACGCTTCAATGGGAGATTGGTAGTTCCGGAAGGGGAGGAATTGCGACATGAGGTGATGGCAGAGTCGCACGGCTCACGGTTCGCGGTACATCCCGGAGGGGAGAAAATGTACCAAGACATGAGACGGCAGTATTGGTGGAGCGGTATGAAGAGAAATATCGCTGAGTTTGTTTCGAAATGCGCCACTTGTCAGCTTGTAAAAGTGGATCATCAGAGACCAGCAGGATTGCTACAGCCATTGGAGGTCCCGGTGTGGATGTGGGAGAGCATATACATGGACTTTATCACGGGGTTGCCTACGTCGCAGAGAGGTCACGACTCCGTTTGGGTAATTGTGGACAGATTGTCCAAGGTCGCTCACTTCTTACCCATTAGGACTGATTACACTACGGGACAGTATGCCCAGCTCTTTATTTCAGAGATTGTGAGACTTCACGGTGTACCCTTAAATATCGTGTTTGACAGAGACAAGATATTTGTTTCGCGGTTTTGGGAAAGTTTCCAGGAGGCCATGGGCACGGAATTGCGGTTGAGTACGGCTTATCATCCGCAAACCGATGGGCAGACAGAGCGCACCAATCAAATGTTGGAGGACATGCTACGCATGTGCATTATTGACTTTGGGGGTGGATGGGAGCAATACCTTCCACTGGTGGAGTTTGCTTACAACAACTCCTATCAGTTCACTATTGGCATGGCTCCGTTTGAGGCATTGTACGGTAGGCCTTGTCGTTCCCCAGCATGTTGGTTGGAGGTGGGGGACAACAAACTGCTTGGACCGGAAGTGATTCAGGATACTTCGGCAAGGATTGAGTTGATTCGGAGTCGCATTCGGGTAGCTCAAGACAGGCATAAGAGTTATGCTGATGCGAAGAGATATTTCAGGGAGTTCCAAGTGGGGGACCAGGTTTTGCTCAGAGTGTCTCCTATGAAGGGGATTATGCGTTTCGAGAAGAAGGGAAAGTTGGCACCAAGGTATGTGGGGCCGTTTCCTATTATTGAGCGGATCGGACCGGTTGCGTATAGACTTGGGTTACCGGAGCATTTGCATCGGATTCACGATGTATTTCATATTTCCTCGCTAAGGAAATATCTCAGAGATGATTTAGCTCATTCTCACATTGCTGTGGAGGACATCGATCTCCAGCCGGATAGCTCCTACGAGGAGGGGCCGATTGCTATTTTGGACCGAAGCGAGAGGAAACTGCGGTCAAAGATAGTCCCATTAGTGCGTGTCCAGTGGCGACATCACAATGTCGAGGAGTCCACATGGGAGCGAGAGGATGAGATGCGCGAACGTTATCCAGAGCTGTTTTTAGCAGGTACTTTCTAGTTTCGAATTTCGGGACGAAATTCAGTTATTAGGGGGGAAGTATGTAATACCCCGTACTTTTGGCTATATTTATTTTTGGGATTAATTAATTAAATGCGTATTAATTGGAAAATTAATCCGGGTTATAAATACTAATGAGATGCGAGTTGGTATTTGATTATGTGCATATATGATTATATATGAAGTTGGAATTATGAAATTTGTCGTGAGATTTATATACGGCATTTTAGAAATTTTGTTGAGACGCGTGGGACCGCCGCGTCACGGTGTAATATTTTGATAATAAAAGTGAATTTAAAATCTATAATCCGTATGGTCGTTTTGAGTGCGCCAACGCGTCCGGAAGGGTCGAGATAGTCAGAAAACACTAGCCGGGGGTATAGTTTGGGTCCCGGGGTATTTTTAGGCCATACCGGCAACTTAAAGGGTATTTTGGTAATTTTACATTTTGAGGAATTAAAAGTGACGAAAATTGGTTAATTAAATCTGATGTGGATTTGACCCACTAAGCCCATAACCAACCCATATTAACCTAGAAGGCTACGTAGGTTATCATTTAGGTTTTCTAAGTTCCCCAAATCAAACCTTAGCCACCTTAAGCCACCATTGGAGAAGGAGCTTGGAGAGAAGAAATTCTGCAGAAAAGTTCTACCAAACCTACACCAAACTCAGAGACAATCAAGGCAAGTGACTTTATTCCATTTAAATTCAGAGAATGTCTTTTCCATGTTAGAAATTGAAGAATTTTGATTGTTCTTGAAAGATTGAATGAAAACCCATGTAGTTGGAGTTTAGAACTTGAAAATTTTGAAGAGAATTGCATGTAGAATGATAGGTAGATGATTTCTCTCATAATAACTGTGATTAGGAGAAATTAAAATGAATTTAATTCTGGGATTTGATGATGATATAAAGTTAGGGTTCATGTTCTTGAGATATTGGGAAAAAGGATAGAAATTTGTAAATTTAATTGATGTTAGGATGGATTGATCCCTTAAAAACATGTTAGGATGTGACTATATATGTTTAGTATTGATTATAGACCTTTAAACGATTGTTGGGACTTAGTTTAGAAGATTTGAGGTGTTAAAATGGATGAAAAACGAATTGGGGAAAAATCTGGGCCGAATCTGGTAGCTCGTTAGAAGCCCCTACCCAGGTCGTTCGAACGAACTCGTTCGAACGAGCTTCTAACGAGTTGACCAGTCGCTGCTAACGAGAATGGATTTCGTTAGATATCTCGTTCGAACGAGATATCGTTAGAAGGTACAGTTCGTTCGAACGAACTGGGACCTCGTTCGAACAGCCTCGTTCGAACGAGACTTCTAACGAGTTGGCAGAGGAATCTCGTTCGAACAGTCTCGTTCGAACGAGACTTCTAACGAGTTGACAGTTTGGTCCTTTTTGGACTGTTTTGATTTTTGGAGTCCCGTAAGCTTGTTCGAGGACATAGATAACATTCTGATGATGATGAAAGGATAGAATTGGGACTTTTGGGTTATTACGAGGAATAAATTTATATACGAGATATTTAATTCAATGGACGGTTTGGGTTGAGACGTGAGTGTCTACTACGAGAGTAAATTATGGCGCGTAGGATTACAAACCGGAATAGTATAAATTGTGATAAGTATAAGTTAGTACGAGAATGCGATATGTACTACGATTAAAATACGGTATTACTAAGACGTGTGTTTACTTAGTATTGGTATATGAATTGTGTGTATGACATACCTACCATACTTGCTATCACGGGAGGTTACGTTCGCTTAGGACCCTCTAATCCTTGTGTGCCTACGGGGGGGATATAGACTGGTACCTCGATGAACATAGGTCAGAGAAAGACTTATTGGGATGTTAATAAGTCCGCTGATCGTGGGAGCGTAGGTATGTACGTGACCCATGTGATGTGACTGTGTTCGCCTCCACTATTTATGATTTGTGTTATCTGAACTATTCCTGAGAGATTCGGAATATGTGATCCTTATGTATGTGATGTACCGGGATGGATAGCAGAGTATGTGTGCACCACGACTTAGTTCTCGGGGTGCTTGTATTGTATATTTATGATATGAATAATATACACTTAATTAATGAGAACCTTCATGTTAATGATGTGAATATAATTACGGTATTGTTTCGAGAAATATAACGAGTTAACTGATAGTTATATATATTGCATATTGAACATCTGAGTTTACATTAAATCCCTATCTAATTACGAGCGTTATATGTTAATAGAACCGGGTAATAAGGGTAGGAACTATTACAGTCTAGCTAGTTATGATGTCACTTAGCTAGTGGTTTATATCGTTGTAGATGGGTACTTACGTTAGGAGTGCACAGTTAGACGAGAGGTGAGAATATCATGTGAGTGCACGTCCTAACATGTACTTTGCATTTAATATTTTAAATGTTTTTAAAGCACTTGAAGGTTTTTAAAATATAACTCCACATTCGGGCTCTGACCCGTTTGCTTTTCAAATCTTTTTCTTGTAAAACCATTTTAGGTGCCCAGCCATAGGGACACCAAGCATAGGATTCTCATTCAGGTGACGAGCTGTAGCTGGTTGTGGAAGCTACAGGGATTTGCTTGTAGACGCTTCTATCTTTTGGATTCGAGAGTCACTATCTATCAGTTGTAGGGCATGTTGCCCATTTCTATTTAGAGTCATCTTTTACATTTCAGTTTTCAGACTTTAGCATGTATTATTTCAGTATTCGGTTATTTATTTCAGTTATGGGATTGTAGTGAGGAGTTTTCCTCCAGACTTTATTTACTCTATTGTGATGGTTATTCGTTTTGCTTCAGTATGGTGAATGGTGTTATTTATTTCTTCATTACACTTGTTGCATGTTAATCAGACTTAAATTAAAATTTGGCAACTTACTTTTTAAATACTAGGTGGTTAGTAATAATAAAATGTTTTCGACAGTGATGCTATTAACTGAGCCAACTTGGCATTTTGAATTAATTTAATAAAGGAGTAGCTACCCGGTATTTAATTAGTCGGGGTGTCACAATAACT
This sequence comes from Sambucus nigra, assembly GCA_949130495.1. Lineage (NCBI taxonomy): Eukaryota > Viridiplantae > Streptophyta > Magnoliopsida > Dipsacales > Adoxaceae > Sambucus > Sambucus nigra. Next base: position 402,395,751 of record OX422211.1, read on the forward strand.
TTGCATGATATTCCACCCAATATCAGTAAACATATTTATTAATACAAAATTAATGTTTCATAATTTTTAGGGCTCATTTTCTATGTCGAGCAAAACGTCAAACACCTGGTATGCATTCTTGCTCCTTTAGGGCAGATTTTAAACCAAAACTTCAAACTATCACCAAGGGTTCATTACTTGGTATTTTTACATAATTTTCGGATATATTATACATGTATGAGTATATTTTACTCTCCAACTTGAATCACTCAATTCCAATAAGTATTCCATGATTTATGCCATTTTTTAGCATAACTAGGTCAAAATAGAACATTAAGGCATAACTTAACATTTTTAAGCATACATAACCTTGACCTTGAGTATAATTCATGGAAACATATAATAAACATGTTTTAGTAGAAATATACATATAATCATGAATTTTCTAAATCAAAATTCTGCACGAAAAGATGATGTAAATTTAGGGCTTTAAAGTATGCATTTACGATCCTAGCTCCAGTTCTAACTTATGTTCTTAACCCATCCTTGTTCCAACACAATTCAGCAACATGGGTATCATTAAAATATATATCCAAATAAAAAATAAAAACATGCCAAGTATAGAACTCATCCATTTGATCAACTTTAATAAAGATGTAATTACCTTACGAGGATTCCTCGATTTATAGAAAATTTCTAAAGATTTCTTCCTTAACTTTCTTCTCTTTCTCTCTCTTTAGGCAAAACTTGTTATTTCTTATGAGGAAGAAGACATACCTCTCATTTATAATCAGAAATACGTTGTATAGTTTTCCAATAGAAATAGGGGTAGTGGTAACACGTGATTGGTTGGATGAAAGGTCGAATTAGACAATTCCATTAATGACACATTTGTCCCACCTTGGTAAAATTACCATTACTCACTATCACGGGGCCAATTTACTCCCTCTTTATGTCTATGAGTAGATAACTTAAACATATAAAACTTTCATATTTTGTGTTTTCCCAAAATTATAAAATTAATACGCCTAATTTGGGCTCGAACAAGAAAGTAGCAATTTACCGAAAATCTCAAAACTTTCACATTTGGCGACCAAACATTGCCAATTTCGTATCAACACCCTAATTTACTTTTATAAACATAGTCATGCATTAAAAACATAATTTATGATGCATTTAACCACATAACTAATCACATATTTAAAACATGGTATCCCCGATCATAAGCTCAATTAGCACCTAATGTAAACAACACATGTATCACATGAGCATGCATCCCCTAAACAAGATAATTAACATGTTTAACACACATAACCAATTTATAACTTATAAATCCTAAGTTATAATTAATCGTGTAATTAACCTTCCTAATCAAGCTTTAGGGCCTTACATTACCTATCAGAATTTTAACTATTCTAGGATAAGACGTAACAATTATGTCCTTCCTAAACACCCAGATAGAAACTCTAACTATCTAAAGAGAAAGACAAGATATAATACTAAAAAACAATCGTTAAGAAATAATCCTAGAGTCTTTTCTCGACCAAGTGCTCAAAATGTTTATAACAATAATAAAATTGCGTAAAATATGTTTAGACAAAAATCTAATGCTCGCAAGTTTGATCAAATACGAGCAAATAAGCACAAATTAAAAACCACAGCTATTTGGGTAAGAAAGGATGATCTAGTACCCCAGATGACATGTAACATAGTGATCAGTGCTTTGAAAGATGAACACACCACGTCTGGATGATACTTAGACTCTGGATGTTCTAAGCGTATGATTGGGGATGAATCCAAACTCTCAAACAAAACTAACTTCTCCGGAGGCAAAGCCTTATTTGGAGATGGTGTATCATCCCAGATCGTTGGCAAAGGAACACTTCAGGAAGAAGGATTACCTGTTCTTGAAGATGTTTTATTAGTAAAAGGTCTTAAGGCTAATCTACTAAGTATTTCATAATTTTGTGACTCCAATCATACTGTCACCTTTTCGAAGAACAATTGCAAAATTTTAAATGAAAATGGCGAGTGCATCATTACAGGACTCCATACTCCAGATAACTGTTACACAGTCAATCCAAGTACAGAGGTCTGTAACATTTCCAGAGTGGATGATAATGAATTATGGCATAACATAATGGGTCACATAAATTATGACAGCCTTAGTAAATTGTCCTCTCAGGAAATTGTTAGAGGTATTCCTAAAATAAAACCTATTTCTAACATAGTTCGTGGTCCTTGTCAAGAAGGAAAAATAGTTAAGGCACCTCGTAAAAGAGTTAAAGAGTTAAATATTGCTCACTTTGCATGTTTTGTGTCTCTTATTGAGCCGAAAAATGTAAATGAAGCCTTGAATGATACCTTGTGGATTAGTTCAATGCAAGAGGAACTTCTTCAATTTGTCATTCATGATGTTTGGTATCTTGTACCCAGGCCTGAAAATAAAAGGGTTATTGGCACACGTTGAATTTTTAAAAACAAGACTGATGATTCTAGGATGATCATTAGGAATAAAGCTAGATTAGTTGCCTAGGGATACTCTCATATTGAAGGAATTGATTTCGAGGAAACTTTTGCACCTGTTACTCGCCTCGAGTCTGTTCATCTTCTTTTTACTATATCTTGTCATTTACATTTCAAGCTTTACCAAATGGATGTAAAGTCTGCCTTCCTTAACGGAATTTTAACTGAGGAGACCTATGTAGAATAATCCAAAGGGTTTATTGACCCTCATCACCTAAATTATGTTTATCAGCTTAAGAAAGCTCTTTATGGGTTAAAACAAGCTCCTAGAGCTTGGTACGAACATCTATCCACCTTTTTTTTAGATAAAGGATTTAGGAGAGGAGGAAAGGACTAAACCTTGTTTGTCAAACATTTTGACAACAACATTACTATTGCTCAAGTATATATTGACGATATCATTTTTGGATCCACCGCCCCTTCAGAAGCCAAGTCTTTCTCAGACATTATGCACAAAGAATTCCAAATGTCGCTTATGGGGGAGTTGCAATTTTTCTTAGGTCTTCAAGTTAAACAAAATTCAGAAGGTTTATTTGTGTCGCAATCTAAATATGCATTAGAGATTGTAAAAAAGTTTGGCCTATATACTGCTAAGGAAGCTAGAACGCCTATGAGTACCTCTGTTAAACTTTCCAAAAATAAAAATGGCAAATCCAATGATTCCACTTTATACCGTAGTATGATAGGAAGTTTGCTTTACCTAACTGCCTCAGTTATCAACGCGTGAAATGTGTGTTCGTGTAAGGACACAATCGTTGTTTTCGTTTCACCGCGATAATACAAAAACCTAAATTACGACTACACTTACGATACAAGTATAACGGTAATTCGGGTATCAAAAGATCCACAGAGACGAGATGCTAGGATTTATATGATTTAATATTCCAGAAATAAAAGTGTAAAAAGGTGATTTACAAACTAAAAAGGAAAAAGATGCATAAAAGGGAAATGTTTATCTAGGCGAGGGAAAATAAAGCTAGATTAACAAAGCGGTAAAAACTATAGGTTGTGTCGAATATCCCTCACCCGAATTAATTAGTATAAAATGGTCACATGGGTCGACGATTTATTACGAATGCGTCTCATTTCGACAGTTAATTAAACTAAGGGTTGTCACTCCCCTAAATTCTGATAAAAGCCTAATATGATTTTAGGGTCAACAAATATCCCGAAAATTATGCACGCAAGGTCGTAAGCATGGGACATACATGATATGCACTGTGAAATACCCTAGGTGTAATAACTAGGATAACACACCCGAAATAGACCTGTAAACACCATCACCAAAGCAAAGCAACGCGTCAACCCAAGTGAGTTCCATTCAAACACAACCTAGACTAAATTAGCTAGAAAGCATGATAAAAATGCGGTAAATAAATGCGGTAAATAAACGCGATAAATCTACCTAGAGAGCAAGGAAATAAAGCATGTGAATCTAATTAACAAAGCATGTAAATTAACTAGAAAGAAGAAATAATGAAATACAATCTATATTAATGGAGAGGGAAGATAAAAGTACAATCTTACAAACTCAAATGTTGTCACACCATATGAGGAAGAAGAAAAGAGCTCTCAACTCCCTCAAACCCTAAGCTAAACTAACCTAAAATCTAAAATATATCTTAATATATGATATTTACAACAAAATTGGTATTTATAGAAAGTGGAATTAAAATAGAAAAGAAAAGAAAAGCCAAAATGTTAGCTGGAAACAGGGGATCGATCGATCGATCAAAATGATCGATCGATCGATGGTAAATATCATAGCCCACTGTCTCCCCATGATGGCTAAAATCTGAAGGATCGATCGATCGATCCTTTTAATCGATCGAACGATCAAGCAGGGCTACTTCTCCTTTCCTCCTATTTTGGTATGTTTGCATTTCCCTTTCGCTAAAATCACCGTAACTTCTTCGTTCTGAATCGGATTCATGCACGGTTTACGGCCACGAGAAGCTTACGAGGAGGGTTACAACTTCCGTGTAGATGTTGGGCCAGGTGACCAAGCTGTGAAAAGACTAAAATGCCCTTAAACGTGCGATCGCGTACGAAAATCGAGCGAAATGCGTCCAAACTTCACACTTAGCATCCAAATACCTATAAAAGCTCAATTAACCCCTGCAAAACATGTTAACATAGAAATCCAAGGTTGTCTAGATAACGAGCATAAATATAGGGAATAAGATACCCGAGGGGGCTAAAATGCATTCGTTTGGAGGATCAAATACGCAATATTTGCGTATCATCACACCCCCTAATTTACACATTGCTAGTCCCTAGCAATGAAATAGGATGCAACAAGAACTACAAGCAAACCAAAAGAAGGAGATAGTACAAAAGTATGGTATCAAAGTAAAAGGCCACTTTCACGGGCGATTCGATTGCATTTAGCGTATGCAATAAGCCGTTAAACCCCTAGGTAACCCTAGTGGACGAGTGTCGTCTTGTGAGGGTTTTCAGGGATGATACTCACAAATATCACATGGTTTCCTCAAAATATGCCCAAACCAAAATGCGACAAGCCCAAAAATAGTGAACAAGATTTCATACGCATTATTAGCACATTGAACGGATTCAAACAAAAGTTCAAATCATTAACTTTATAGAATGCACCTCATAGAATTGAAACCTTAAAATGTGGGATGGGAGCGAGCACATGCAAAGTGTGATTTGGCAAAAACTTAAATAAAATAGATCAACATTAAAGCAAACATATATTCAATCCTCACGGGCATTACACTCATCAAGTGAATTCACTCGAAACAGGGAGGTAACACACGGAACATGCGGGCATAAAGAGTAAATGTAAATGCAAAATAGACCGCACACATGTCACAAATGAAGAACACTATATATAAACTAAAAAATTGTAATCTTAATGAAAGGATATCGCTCATTAATAGAGGCGAAATGTATTTTCACAGATTATCAAAACTATTTAAACTTTTGAATTACATCAACCTAAGATCACATAGGACTTTAATAGGGTTGTAAGGTAGGCTAGGCTAGGGTATGAAATGAAGGAATGTATATACGGATTCAATGTGTGCGGAATGAAAACTCGAGATAATGGAAAAAATGCGGGCAATATCAAAATTGGATATCCTCGGGGAGAGCAATCAAAGATTATTGAACACTATACAACATTTACAACTTTGTCTTTCTTTTCTTCTTTTTCTCATGTTTCTCTTTTGTTTTCTTTTGCTTTTTGCTTTCTCTTTTTCGCTGTTTTTCCCATCTCTTTTCTTTACTTTTCTCACTCTCATATGCCTAAATTGCAACCACAACACAACAACATCATTCAATCCCAAGTAAGATTCCAAGCAAAGGTATGGAAAGTGTATATATGGTTTAAAACTCCAATTCGGAGTTGGTTATGGGAATTTGGGTTATGAAACGAAAGGCTAATATTTAGGCTCAAAGGGGTTAACGAGGGAAAACATTTAAGGTGAGGTCAAGGCTAATATGGGTGATATAACAAAGAGGGCCTATGATCATTCCAAAAGTTTATGCAATTCTCGAGTCAAAACAATATATGAAAATCATCATCAAGTAACACATTTCAAGTATGAACTCAATTAATGAACGATCAAATGATAGAATAGAGAGATTACCGACGAATTCAACGTTTTCATTGAGAAAAGAATAGTGTATACACTCACAAACGGCGAAAGGTACAAAGCTTACTCGGTGTAAGTTTATACAATGTAACAAAAGATTACCGAGTTATAAAAATCTTAAACCAAATCAATAGAACGATAAAAGTGCATGTGCTCATGGGATTAAAGTTTAATTCATGAAGTTATTCATAATATCAATAATCAAGACTAAAGTCTAATAACTTCTAAAATCGAGAACATGCATAATTGGGTAGTTTATTAGATCGGGCAATTATTGAAATTTATCATCGAAAACAAGGGCAAAGTGCCCAACAAAGGAGAAAAAAGAAAGAAAATCTTTTTGAAAATTTGAATTTTCTAAGAAAAGCACACTAAGTAACTAACATGTGAGCGAAAGCATGGACACTACCAATGAATGGAGAGAATATCCCACACCCCCTAACTTAAAACCTGACATTGTCCTCAATGTTAATTAAGAACCAAGTTTAAGAAGGAAAAGAGCGATATTACGCAAAATGGAGCGATCTACGGAAAGTGCGAGTCCGATGATTCTACAAAACAAGTTAGTATTGAGCATAAAAAAAACAAATAGCAAAAAGTTAACTAATTACACTAGACTAAAATAAAAAGAAATAAAGAATATACAACATACTATTTAGGCTTCACACTAACTGTACACTAGAAGTCTAAATAGCTGAGGGTCCACCGTAAAAATGATTTGACTTTGGAGGATAATCAGTGTACCCTCAAATACAAGCATGCCTTTCGAAAAATATGAATTCCGTTTGAAAAATGGAAGGCATGTGTAAGGCGGAAGAAAGGAACCATCCCCAATTAAAATTTTTGGCGGGAGGCTGGGGGATTTGGATTGAACGGGTGACAAAAACATGTGGGGATCGATAAAAGCTGAATATCCTCCCAAGGATTTTAAAATTGGAATGGGAGGTGGCACACACAAAGGCAACGATGCGATCGTGGATGGCGACTCGAGCAAGTACTCCTCATCGGCGAAAAGGTTTAAAACATTAAAGTTTGAAACCGAATCATTGGGTACTTATGATGGTGTGATAACAGAGAATGAAAATGGGGATTAAAGAAATTCAAACTCATGAGATGAATCATTATCGCATGAAGATTGAGTTTCGAAGGAAATAATATCATTTTCAATGAAATGTTCTTCTTTGGGGGCCAAAGAAGAAATTATTTCATTGCAAATGGATACTACGTCATTTTCATCCTCACTTTTAATATCTATTACGCAATGGGAAAAGTCTAGAATGGTTTGTTCCAAAGTAGGCGCAAAGTCATCATTTGGTTCAAAACATTCTTCGACTTCGAAAGTCTCGGAAGCAAAATCGTCGTCGAACTCAAATAATAAATCCAAGTCATGTTCCCACAAACGATTTTCTTCCCGATAACGATTTTCAATTTTCTCATTCTCATACATACACAAGCCCTCACCGAATGTCATAGGTCGAGGTGCGGATACATGAAAATGGGAACTTTGAAAATTACCATCGGACTTTAACGAAGACTCATTATTATAGGAATTTTGAAAACTATTGCAATTCGTTTCAAAATTCCTATTATAAGGAGGTAAAGGCCCAAAATCATTATCATCATCATCAAAATTCCAATAACCCAAGTTTTGACTTTCGTTATACTCGCCCAAAGTCATTTTTGAATTTGTAATTTTTTGGGATTCTAAATATTGACCGAAAGTCATAGAATTACGGGTATTTTGAGAATTATTACAATGACTACCGAAAGAATTGGAATAAGACATGCTTAGCCCAAAAATGTCTCGAAATGGCGAATTCCACAAAGTAGATGCGTGTGCGAGAAATTCAAGCGTTTCTAAGTGCTCAAATATGGAAGTCCTGCAAATATATTAGCAAATAACACAAATAGAAAGAAAATACTACGAAATACTAAATCAAATAAAGTCTAAAACAAACTCGTCCCCGGCAACGATGCAATTTTGATCAGAGTCGTTGTTTTCGTTTTACCGCGATAATACAAAAATCTAAATTACGACTACACTTGCGATACAAGTATAGCGGTAAGTCGGGTATTGAAAGATCCATAGAGACGATATGCTAGAATTTATATGATTTAGTATTCCAGAAATAAAAGTGTAAAAAGGTGATTTACAAACTAAAAAGGAAAAAGATGCAGAAAAGGGAAATGTTTATCTAGGCGAGGGAAAATAAAGCTAGATTAACAAAGCGGTAAAAACTATAGGTTGCGTCGAATATCCCTCACTCGAGTTAATTAGTATAAAATGGTCACATGGGCAGACGAGTTATTAAGAATGCGTCTCGTTTCGACAGTTGATTAAGCCAAGGGTTGTCACGCCAAATTCTTATAAAAGCCTAATATGATTTTGGCGTCAGCAAATATCCCAAGTATTATGCACGCAAGGTCGTAAGCACGGGACATACATGATATTCCCTGTCAAATCCCCTAGGCATAATAACTAGGAGAACACACCCGAAATAGACCCGTAAACACCATCACCAAAGCAAAGCAATGCGTTAACCCGAGTGAGGTCCATTTAAACACAACCTAGACTAAATTAGCTAGAAAGCATGATAAAAATACGGTAAATAAATGCGGTAAATAAACGCAATAAATCTACCTAGAGAGCAAGGAAATAAAGCATGTGAATCTAATTAACAAAGCATGTAAATTAATTAGAAAGCAATAAATAATGAAATACAATCTATATTAATGGAGAGGGAAGATAAAAGTACAATCTTACAAACTCAAATGTTGTCACACCATATGAGGAAGAAGAAAAGAGATCTCAAATCCCTCAAACCCTAAGCTAAACTAACCTAAAATCTAAAATATATCTTAATATCTGATAATTATAACAAAATTGGTATTTATAGAAAGTGGAATTAAAATAGAAAAGAAAAGAAAAGCCAAAATATCAGTTGGAAACAGGGGATCGATCGATCGATCAAAATGATCGATCAATCGATGGTAAATATCATAGCCCACTGTCTCCCCATGATGGTCAAAATCTGAAGGATCGATTGATCGATCCTTTTGATCGATCGAACGATCAAGCAGGGCTACTTCTCCTTTCCTCCTATTTTGGTATGTTTGCATTTCCCTTTCGCTAAAATCCCCGTAACTTCTTCGTTCTGAATCGGATCCGTGCACCATTTACAGCCACGAGAAGCTTACGAGGAGGGATAGAACTTCTGTGTAGATGTTGGGCCAGGTGACCAAGCTGTGAAAAGACTAAAATGCCCTTAAACGTGCGATCGCGTACGAAAATCGAGCAGAATGCGTCCAAACTTCACACTTAGCATCCAAATACCTATAAAAGCTCAATTAACCCTTGCAAAACATGTTAACATAGAAATCCAAGGTTGTCTAGATAACGAGCATAAATATAGGGAATAAGATACCCGAGGGGGCTAAAATGCGTTCGTTTGGAGGATGAAATACGCAATATTTGCGTATTATCACTCGTCCCCTGATATTATGTACTATGTTTGTGTGTGCGCCCGCTATCAAACTAATCCTAAAGAGAGCCATTTATTATGCGTAAAAAGTACAATTAAATACATTAAAGGTACTCAAAATTTAGGGTTGTGGTACACTAATGACACATCGAGCACTATAGTAGGATACACTGACGCTGATTGGGCTGGGTGTTTCGACGATCGTATAAGTACTTCTGGCGCATGTTACTACATCAGTAACAACTTGGTTGGTTGGAACAAAAAAAAATAGAATTACACTTCGTTATTTACTGCAGAATCTGAATATATCGCAGCTGGAAGTTGTTGTGCCCAATTATTATGGCTGCAACTAATGCTGAGAGATTATGGTATAAAAGAAGGAAGACTTCATCTCTATTGCGATAACAAAAGTGCGATCAACATCTCTAAGAATTAATTTCAACATTCTCGCACCAAACATATTAAAATTTGATATCACTTCATACGAGAATTAGTTGAATCAAAAGAATTAGAGATTAATTACCTGCCTACTGATCTACAATTAGCTGACTTGTTTACGAAACCTTTGGATTTTAAGCGTTTTGAATCTTTATGCAAATCAATTGGCTTGGTTTTGGCTGAATAATTCTTTTGCTTAATTTGTATAACTGCCAGATTTTCACATGCTTATAATCAATCTCCGAGGATGTAAGGCATGGATGTTAGAATAATGACAAAGAACGCCTCTTATATCTATTTTATGTAGGAGATTCGTGTGAATTCTCGTTATTTACTCAAGTTATTGCTTATCTACCTATTTATAACTCTCCTTTTTTATTCTTGCTAACCTTTGTCCATTTAAAACAAAATGGGGAGAAATTTTGAGTCCACTTGGACACTTTATTACATTCTCATTTAATGAACTTGATCTTAAGTATCTTATTGTAGATTTCAGTACCTATTCATTGCATCATATTTTGATAGGGTAATGGTTTGTAGATAGTTGAGTTATGTAATTTTTCCATTGCTAGGAGATTGGGTAAATAAATTGTTTGTATAAGAATAGGATTTTCTTATTTCTTTTTGGTATCCCTACGAGTCCTTACTGACTCGAAGGATATTTTATCTCATATTTCCAAAGGGGGAGATTGAAGCACCCTATATCGTTGACTCATTTGAGTCTGCATTATATAAGAGCTCATATAGTTTGGAAATAGTGACAAAATTGTGTCCATCCCTAGATGAACTAAAAGGCCTCAGAACTTTCAAAGTTTCATTGATATTCCTTTACAAGTTCATGAAGGTATATCACATACACCACACACTAGGACTGCATGCATATAGTGTTTTATTCATGTGATGACCTTGTGTGAGTTAAATACCCTTAATATGTTTTTTAAATAATTCTTGGGATTTAATTAATATTATCTAAGAATTTTTAATAATTTTTGGAAATTAAAATTGGAACCTAATTTAGATTAAGGGTTGTTTCGTAAATATTTCTTATGCCTTAAAACTAACTTGGGTAGAAACCAAAATCGACAGAAACATTTGTGGATGAAACTAGAATTATTTGAAAATGAAAAACACGCGTTTGTGAGTTAATCTTGAGTCTACACGTATTGCACACACAACCGTTCGATTTGAGTTTCTTATCACTCATATTCCTGTGATTTATTTTGGACCCTTGGACTGTCTTAATCTATGGTCTGCATGTGTTTGGAATCAATCCAAGTGAATTGGTTTTAACCAATCAGAGTTGGCTATTGCACCGCTTCTTGTAAAACATTGGATTTAGATCATTTCAACGGCTTTTAATCTCAGCCTTTGGTTTATACCATCGTTACAGATCCTTCGATCACTAGTATAAATAGATGCCTTGGGTGAGGTAATTAGAGACTTTTGTTACTTCCTCGTTTGAGAGAAAATAGAGAGAGTAGAGAGAAGATAGAGAAAGATTAGAGAGAGAAATAGAAACCCTAATCCAAACTTCGTCAAACCCTAAACCAGAAATACTTTTCTGAGAGATTAAACCAGAGTGTTAAGATCGTATTTTGAGAAGTTATCCTCTCTTGTTCTTGACCATCCTTCCGACTTAGTCACGTTGGTAGAGTTTTCAGTTTCTCTACATAGAAACTTGAGATCTCGTCTCTGTGATACAAATCACATAGATAGTTTACTGTCTTGATTTCTTATTTTGATAAATCTTGCTTGTTGGTTATTCTAAAAGTGATTTTATGTTTTCAAACCCTAAACCAACAATTTTGATTCTGATTTCATTTTGCTCAAAGTATCATACTTGGATCTAGTTTTGAGATCTTGATTGGGGATTGCACTTTCAATCTTTATTATTTTTCAAAACTAGAAAGTGTTAGGATCTTGGATATTTCAAAACAAGATTCCCTCTTGATCTGCGATTATTTTGAAAGGTCTAAAGTTTGATTTAGTTTTGACTAAACTGATTTTGGAATATCTTGCATATCTAGTGATTCTGTAATTTGTTAAATCATTCTGCCTGTATTAAGTGTGAGTGTGTTGCATGCATATGTTAGAGATCACATCACCACTACACTTTTAACTGTACTACACTGAAAGTGTTGGTTGTATGATCTTGAACTTGTTTGAGTCGACGTAAAGCTGGATTCGAGTAAAGTTACGAAGATGGAGAGAACATCAACAACAACAACCTTCAGAGAAGTCATATCTAATCTAGAGGAGTTGGTAACAATTCTGAACTTAGTTTAGGTGTGTTTGTGAGGTTTGAATGTTAAATAGCTTGTAATTTTTACTCTAATTTTAGTGGATTTTCATTTTGTGACGTAGAGGTCACCGTGGATGTTTCCCCAATTGGGTGGGGTTTTACCACGATAAAAATTTACTTGTGCACTTCCTCATTTTCTCATCACCTTCTTCTAAGTTGTGCTGATTTAATAGTTTAAGTTTTGTTTTTCAAAACTGGTTCATTCAAGATCTGAAATAACCCGTTAAAACTCTTTCAAACTATTTTGTTAATCTTTTTAAACACATCTTGTGTTAAGTTTTGTTTTGAATTAAGAGTTTCTCGAACAAACAATTCGGAGCCATTTTAACAGTTTAATCTTGTATTAAACGTCTTAAGTGGCATTTTTCAAAAAGCAAGTGACTACCAAAAATAAAAAGACCTTCTGGATCTAATGTTGAGTTTTCATCACAAATGACTATCGCCAAAATGAATTCATCAAATTTTGGCCTTGACCTTAGTGATGACTATGATCTTGATCACCTTGATTGCCAAATAGCACTTATGAGCTAGCAATTTAAAAAGATAAACAAGTTTAGAAATTATGTTGCTTCTAAACAAGGCAGACTAGGGTATAAAGGTCATTAAAATCACAGACCTCATGAAAGACACGATGATAAAAAGTCTAATGACAGTAATAGACCCAAGACTGACGTGAAAAATATGAAGTGTGACTGTTGTGAAAAAATGGGACATTATGTAGATAAATGCAGAGTCAGACTGAACTACAATGCTAGGGATAATATGTGTAAGACATGGGATGACTCAAGTGAATCTGACCAAGAGGAAACTAAGTTAACTCAGTATGATGAGTCATGCATGGTCTTTTTTGCAAAAATTGTGTACACTGATGATAGTGCATGCTTTCCAACTCTTGAATGTATTATTCATGTTGATATTGATGTCGTATCTGCTAGTGAAAATGTTCTGTCTACTGTTGATAAGAATAAGTTAGATAGTACTAGCCTAAGAGTATGTCAAAGCGTGAATATTGTCAACGAATTAATCGTGTACGTTGGTTCCACAAAAAAATTAACGCAATAGGGGACACTGCACACGATGCACTTAGTGAGTTTGACGATGATCTTACGGATCTTCAAGAGCTATACACAAAAATGCTGAAGAAAAGTGCCCGACTTGATAAAATGGTCAAGCTATTAACTGAACATATTGATTTACTTAACCAGACTATTAGAAAGAATTCTGAGGATGGTACAACTCAATGTGTTGCCCATGAGACTGAAACAAAAGAGTTTTCATTGAAAATAAAAGACATATCTGAAAATACTATGTTCCAGAGCAAAGACATAGGTCAAATTTTGTTGAACTTGAAGAATCAAAGAAGAAGGTTTCAAAAATTTTAAAAATGTTTACTAGGCACATATTGTTCATATTTATCCCCTTAATTTCGATATTTTTATGATCCCGTGCAATGTAAATAGCTTGGATTTGTCTCGTATTTATGCTACTAACCTCTTTTGGCAAGTATTCCGTGTTTTGTGTATTTCTCATGTGCTTTATAGGTATTTCATGCAAGTTAGTGACGAGAATGGTAACAGAGTGGAAGGAACCCAGAATGTGGCTAATATTGCAGTTGAGTATTTCAGTAACCTTCTTGGCAGTAGCAGTACCTGTGAGGACCCTGATCATGTTCTTAATGCGAATGTTTGCAAGAGAATAACTGATGAAGACAGAGCGGCTTTGACTAGGCCTTTCAACGATGAAGAAATTAAAGGGGCCATGTTTGCTATTGGGTCGGAAAAGTCTCCAGGACCAGATGGGTTCAATGCGCATTTCTTCAAAGAGAACTGGGAAGTGGTTGGGAGTGATGTCATGAGGGCCATCAAATTCTTCTTTAGGAGATGTTACATGCCCCGTCAGTGGAATTGCACGGCCTTGGCCCTCATTCCAAAGGTTTCCACTCCCACTGGGATGCATGATTTTTGGCCTATTTCTTGTTGTAACACCATTTATAAGTGTATCTCTAAGGTTCTTGCCAATAGAATCAAACCTCTTCTCCCCAACATCATTAGTCCGAATCAGGCTGCGTTTGTGAAAGGGAGATCAATTTCTGATAATATCCTTTTGCTGCAGGAGGTTATGAGGATCTACCACAGGGGGCTTAACCCCCCCAGATGCACCTTGAAGATTGACCTGTTAAAGGCTTATGATACTGTGAGTTGGGACTTTCTGGTCAAACTATTGGACCACTTGGGCTTCCCATCTAGTTTTGTTGGGTGGGTTATGGAGTGCTGCACGACGACCAGGTTCTCCATCAGTATGAATGGATATCTGCATGGCTTCTTCGAGGGAAGGAGGGGGTTAAGACAGGGTGACCCTCTCTCACCCTATCTTTTTCTCCTGATTATGGACACCTTCTCTTGCATAATGGACAAGGCTAGCACGGATCCGGCTTTTACCTTCCACCCGAGGTGTAAGGAGATTGGTCTTCACCACCTTTGTTTTGCTGACGACCTGATTATTCTTAGTGGGGGGGACCTTGCCTCCTGTTCGGTTGCTAAGAAAGTGCTGGTGGATTTCTGTAGCATCTCGGGGCTCCTGCCTAACCCTAACAAGAGCAGTTTCTACTCTTTCGGCATTGACGAGGGTGGGATTATTCAGATTGGTAGTATGCTAGGGTTCTCTCACAGTAGGCCCCCATTCCAGTACCTTGGTGTGCCCCTCATTACTATGAGACTCAAGAGTGAGGATTGCAAGAGGCTGATTGATAGGATTACTGCTAAGATTAAGTGCTGGACCAATCGGTTTCTCAGCTACGCTGGTCGTCTTCAGCTCATTAAGTCTGTTCTCTTCGGTATCCAGGTGTACTGGTCTAGTCTGTTCATCCTGCCTAAAAGAGTTATCCTTAGTATCGAGCAGCTTATGAAGGACTTCTTATGGACTGGGTCCGATTTGAAACACTCGGGAGCAAAGGTTGCTTGGAAGGACCTGTGCTATAAACTTGAGGGGGGGGGGGGGGGGTTGGGAATTAAGAATATTGAGAGATGGAATGAAGCTGCCATTATAAAGCTCCTTTGGAATCTCAGCAGCAAGAAGGATGGGTTGTGGGTCAAATGGTGCAATGTTTACAAATTAAAAAGTAGGAGCTTGTGGGCTATCGATATAGCTAATGACACTACATGGAGTTGGAGGAAAATGATGCAACTTAGACATTTAACCAGGCCTCTCATCAAGTGCATTATTGGCGATGGCAGCGGGACCTTCCTATGGCATGATAACTGGCACCCCTTAGGGCCTCTGCACCCCCTCTATGGGGATAGGGTTATTTATGATGCTGCTAGCAATCACAAGGCGTTGGTGGCTGATTACATTGCTGAGAGTGGTTGGAGGTGGCCCTCTACGATTACTGTGGAACTTCTTGAGATAAGGAATGCGAAGTTACAGGGTATTAGGCCTGATACCACAGACGAGGTGGTTTGGGTCCCCAGGCCACGTGGGTTCACAATTAGTTCGGCTTATGAGGCTTTGATTTCGGGTCTCCCTTCCACCACCTGGCATAACTTAGTTTGGAACAAGAACAATATCCCCAAGTGTGCCTTCATTCTTTGGCTGGTTTGTAGGGACGCTTTGCAAACGAAGAATAAGCTCTTCAGCTGGGGCATCGCTGATAACAACCTTTGCTGCTCTAACGGGGAGGAGACTTTCTCTCACCTGTTCAATGAGTGCCGGGTGGCCAGGGAGGTCTGGGAGGAAGTGAGGTTCAGGAATCAGGAGTATAGGGAGGCTACTGACTGGGATGGGGAGATACAAGGTGCTATCTCCAACTATGGGGGGCCTATGTTATATAATCGTATCAGATGCATTTCCTTTTCATCTACTTGCTACTGCCTGTGGATGGAGAGAAATAATAGATTCCACAAGAAGACAGAAGGAAAATACTAGGGCCATATTAAAAAAGATTGAGGAGATGGTGAGAGCTAGAGTCATGACTTGGGGGAAGGGGAGAAGAAGCTACGTCAACTGGATGGCTTGCATGAACTGGGGTATCCCAGAGAGTACTCTGGAGTAGGATCGATTTAGGGATTGTTTGGTCCTTCGTCATTTGTTTCCTTGGTTTTCCAGTTGGGGTATGCCCCTCTGGAGGTTTGAGGCTTTTCTTCCTCTAATTTGTTCCGTTGTTTGTTCTTGTATATAATATACATAATTTCCCCCCCAAAAAAAGCAAGAAATGTGAAGTTCAAGGGCATTTTGATAATTTTGTAGCCTTAGTCTGGAGGTGGGTCCAATTGGAAAGTTGAATATATTCCAAGTACAAGAACACTGGAAAAAACGGCACCTCAATCCGAGCTACGGTGAAGAAGTTACGAGGTTTTGAAGTTGTGAGATAATAAAGAGTCATTTTTAGAAATGAAGAGTCATTTTCAGAACCGAAGAGTCAAAACTCTTGAAATTTCTTGTTTAATTCATTTTTATTAGTTGT
This sequence comes from Sambucus nigra, assembly GCA_949130495.1. NCBI lineage: Eukaryota > Viridiplantae > Streptophyta > Magnoliopsida > Dipsacales > Adoxaceae > Sambucus > Sambucus nigra. The sequence continues at coordinate 402,412,557 of OX422211.1, forward strand.
AAAACGTGGGGAGGCAAGGGACGGGTCAAATTTAGGTATTACAAAAGGGCAAACCCTATTAGGAAGTGAGAGGAGTTGTTTTTATCAAGTTGTAGGAGGCTAGTAGTTAATTTTTAGAGGATTCTTGTAACCAAGAACCCTAGTTTTGAAGTTTGGCTACTATTTAAGATTCAAAGATATATTCAAGATTCATCATTCATCCATTGCAAGTAATTTTAATTTATTGTCTTTACTGCTTTCCTAGTTAGTTTAATTAATTGTTGCTTTCTAGTTTTCCAATCCCAATTCAAGTCATGTTCTCAATTTTCTAGATTCAGTTATGAATTCCTGCATTTTCACTTTTAAGTTTTCTTTTATTTTAATCATGTTAAGCTAAGTTTTTAAGGGTGGGGATGCATGAACCCAACCCGATGAGGTATGCATAGATATAAAATTTGTCCTCTAAATTAAATAAGTGATTAGATCGTGTTGTATTATTTCACAACCATTGTAGAACTTTTGACCTCGTTTGCCCTAGGTAACCGGGGTGCTTAAGGATGCAACGTGCGTGAACTATTGCAACACTACTTTACTCATTCTTTGATTATTTATGATGCGGGCTTGAACCTCATATATGTAATGCTTTGGAGTACTAAAGACTGGGTCTGATCAATTATCTAATTTATGACTAATTTTGTACTGGCATACACACTAGGGTTTGGGGGAGTGTATTCTTAACCCGTTAATTCATTCATATTAATTCCTTCTTAGTTATTTAATTTTGCATGTGTAGGTTAGTTTAATTGAATTTAGTTAATTCATAGATAAAATCCAAAAATCAATCATCTTTTTCTTTTCTTTTGTTTTTTTTGATCAACTTTAGGATTAAACAACCTTACCTTTGTCGTTACGTTCACACGTCCTAATTCCCTACGGATTCGATACCCATACTCGCCACTGTACTCCTTAATAAGTGTAGTTACAAGTTTAGGTTTTTGTATTGTGGAAGCCAATAACAACGATTAGCGTATTTACACGGACGCTTGGTTTCCGATTCGATCAAAATGGCGCCGTTGCCGGGGAATTAGGTAGACTTTAGGTTAGGTTGGTTAATCCCGAATTTGACCTTTTAAAAAAAAATCCAAAAAAAATTTCAGAAATATGGGTGTCACGTTCTTGAATTGCCCAATTTGGAATGTCTTACTTGCACTCTTTTGGTGGATTTAATTGTTATGATAATAGTGAGGAGGAGGCGCTCAAGACTTATGAACATTGGATCAATATCATGAAAGATAAGTCTCATAAATACAAGCCCACTGCTAAGGCCATCCAAATTTATCAAAATGACTTGAAAAAGAATATCAGGAAAAAAATCGTTATTGGGAGCAAGAGTTGTTCTGCATTATTTGAACCCAATGAGGATTTTTCTTTCGATATTTTTGAAGTTGAAGAATGTTTTCAACCAAATGAGGAATCCTAGGTGCTAGAACCAAGGAATCCTACTTTGGAAGAACTCTTGATTATTATCAAAAAGCAATCTGATGACCTTGGCTGCTACAGAGTTGAAAATTAGAGCAACTTGCAAGGAGTTTAATGATTACTTGGACAACCTAGAGAAGCTCGAGACTTGCGCTTCACCTAACCTTTTTGAGGATGAAATCATTGAGAGTGATCCAAGTTCTTTTGAATATCAACCTCTTATAAATATTACAAAATCTACTGAGGTTGAAGATCATTTGTCTCCTTGTGTACCCACTATTATCGAACCATTAAATCCATCATAAGAACTGGATGAATGTCTTGAGGATGTTGATTCTATTCTTGTATGGGAATGTTATTTTGATATGCTTCATCTTACGGGCCATACACTTAGACGTGTCACACCACCAGATCCAGTTGAAAATTTTGGGGGAGAAGATTTTGTGGACAAGGACTCTATGCTTGAATTGTTTTCCAAGACGGACTCTTTCTGTTTGTATGCCCCACTTCCCATACTACTTGAAAAATCTATGGAATGTGATTCTATTTTTCTTGGATCCCAATGGGACTTGTCCTCTTATGCACCCAAACCCTTCATTATCTCCCTAAATTTTTTAATAGGTGATGGTTCATTTCTTCCGTGTTCTACATGCCTTCCATTTTTCAAACGGAATTCTTATTCTTCGGGAGGCATGCATCCTAATCAGTGTACACTGATTACCCCTCAAAGTAAAATTGTATTTTGGGTGGACCCTCAAGTTTTTCGATTTCTAGTGTATAACTTATTAGAAGTTCAAATCGTAGGTTGAACATAATTAGCCTTTTCTTTTTTTTTTAGTTTAAAGTAATTAGTTAAAGTTTTTGTTATTATTTTTGTTATGCTTGGTTCTAACATGTTTTGTAGATTCAATGGACTCCTACTTATCGGGGATCGCTCCATTTGGGTAATATCTTTCTTTTCCTGTCTTTATGTTGTGTTCTTGATTCACATTGAGGACAATGCAATATTTAAGTTAGGGGGTGTGGGATATTCTTCCCGCTTAATATTTAGATTCATTGATTCGATCATGTTCTTTCCAAGTGTGTTTTTTTTTAGAAAATTTCACAAATTTCAAAAAAAGTTGAAAAAAGCCAAAAATATTTTTCTTCAAAATAAATAAAAATTGGAATTTAAAATTTTCAAAAATATCACCTTTATTCTATTTAAAGTCTCAAATTGTTAACAATCAAAATGCACTAAGCCAAAATTGACCGACGATGGAAATTGAAAGAAAATTGACGACTTAACGAATAAGTGTAGAGATTAACAAACCCGGTGAGATTTCGAGCCTTTTAATTTTTTATGAGTTTTTAAATCAATCCGAGTTTATGATTAACTCAAAGTTCTTTTCAGCGTTTTAATAAGCCGTTGATGATCTCAATCCTTTGCTTTGATCGGTTATGGGAAATGTGTGAAGTGTTGTCTCCAAATTCGTGCTAAATATATCTCTAAACTTAATTAATCTCGAGATGCATATGGTAATGTGATTAGAAATTTGGACAATGAAGTTGGCCCTCTTTTGTTTGTTACCCAAAAACATTAGCCATAAAAACGTTGTGAAAAATTATCCCTTTGTAACCCAAATTGAGCCAAATAAAATTTATCTTTTCGTTTGATAACCCGAAAAACCCAAATAACCCGGAATTGTGAAAATTGAGAACATTCATCAAGTAAGTCCAAATTGTGCAATAAAAAGGGGCAAGAGAAAAACAGAAAAAAAAATGCTCAACAAAAAAATAGTGAGAAAAAAAAAATGAAAAAAATGAAAATTGAAAAAGAAAGAGAAAAATGAGCAAATGCAGAAAAAAAGCACTAATAGACGTCATAAGGATATTTTCCAATTCCGAACAATCCGTCCATTTCCGTTTTTACCCTTTACACTTTTTAACCTGAAAAGTCCTAACCGAGTCCGAATGGCGAAATTGATTACTGCATGGAGAGATAAGATATGAAAAGATAATAAAAGAGATTAAAATGGTGTGATTAAGAGATGATGTTTCCCGTTTCCTAATAATTGTATTCCGATGATGAGATCTTTTCACCATATATTTCCTTCTTTTCAATTTTGTATAAGTGAATTTGTATCCATTATATTTACTCTTTATATCATGCATACCGAGAGAAAATAGCCCCAATCCTAGTGATTCATTTGTGAGTGCATCCGTAAGAATTTGAATCAAAACGAATTTTCGAAAAGTAATGTAATGCTCAATCGGTGGAAATTTGAGGTTTAATTTATGACTTTGCACACACACACTATGGTTTGAGACATTTGAATATGAATTTATGGTGATTATTTTTCGAAAAGTTTAAATTGTACAATTTTTAAGTATTTTGATATTTATTTGAGTCAATAAAGAATTTTGTGGGTGTATACACTGCAAACCCTCACGAGACAAAACTCTTCCTACTAGGTTAACCTAGGGATTTAAAGGCTTGTTGCATATGCTCAATGCAATCGCTTGCCTGCGAAAGTGGAATTTTATTTTAATAAAGGAATTTTCAAGAGTGAAATTTTGGTTAGATTCATTTACATTGCTCGGGACGCGCAAAGTTCTAAGTTAGGGTGTGTGATTAGGCACATATTCTTCATATTTATCCCTTTAATTTCGGTATTTTTATGATCCCGTGCAATGTAAATAGCTTGGATTTGTCTCGTATTTATGCTATTAACCTCTTTTGGCAAGTATCGTGTTTTGTGTATTTCTCATGTGCTTTATAGGTATTTCATGCAAGTTAGTGCGAAGGAGAACTCAAAATAGTGAAAGAAAGCAAGAAATGTGAAGTTCAAGGGAATTTTGGTAATTTTCTAGCCTTAGTCCGGAGGTGGGTCCAATTGGAAAGTTGAATATATTCCAATTACAAGAACACTGGAAAAAACGGTACCTCAATCCGAGCTACGGTGAAGAAGTTACGAGGTTTTGAAGTTGCGAGATAATGAAGAGTCATTTTCAGAAATGAAGAGTCATTTTCAGAACTGAAGAGTCAAAACTCTTGAAATTTCTTGTTTAATTAATTTTTATTAGTTGTAAAACGTGGGGAGGTAAGGGAAGAGTCAAATTTAGGTATTATAAAAGGGCAACCCCTATTAGGAAGTGGGAGGAGTTGTTTTTATCAAGTTGTAGGAGGCTAGTAGTTAATTTTTAGAGGATTCTTGTAACCAAGAACCCTAGTTTTGAAGTTTGGCTTCTATTAAAGATTCAAAGATATATTCAAGATTCATCATTCATCCATTGTAAGTAATTTTAATTTATTATCTTTACTGCTTTCCTAGTTTGTTTAATTAATTGTTGCTTTCTAGTTTTCCAATCCCAATTCAAGTCATGTTCTCAATTTTCTAGATTTAGTTATGAATTCCTGCACTTTCACTTTTAAGTTTTCTTTTATTTTAATCATGTTAAGCTAAGTTTTTAAGGGTGGGGATGCATGAACCCAACCTGATGTGGTATGCATAGGTATAAAATTTGTCCTCTAAATTAAATAAGTGATTAGATCGTATTGTATTGTTTCACAACCATTGTAGAACTTTTGACCTCATTTTTTCCCTAGGTAACCGGGGTGCTTAAGCATACAACGTGCGTGTACTATTGCAACACTGCTTTACTCATTCTTTGATTATTTATGATGCGGGCTTGAACCTCATATATGTTGCTTTGGAGTACTAAAGACTGGGTCTGATCAATTATCTAATTTATGACTAATTTTGTACTGACATACACACTAGGGTTTGGGGGAGTGTATTCTTAACCCGTTTCTTCATTCTTATTAATTCCTTCTTAGTTAGTTAATTTTGCATGTGTAGGTTAATTTAATTGAATTTAGTTAATTCATAGATAAAATCCAAAATCCAAAAATCAATCATCTTTTTCTTTTCTTTTATTTTTTTCATCAACTTTAGGATTAAACATCCTTACCTTTGTCGTCACGTTCACACGTCCTAATTCCCTGTGGATTCGATACCCAGACTCGTCACTATACTCCTTAAGAAGTGTAGTTACAAGTTTAGATTTTTGTATCGTGGTCGGAAGCCAATAACAATGATTAGCGTATTTACACGGACGCTTGGTTTTCGATTCGATCACTTTGACACCTAAGCAAAAACTTACGATGAAATTGTTGTTGGAAGTAAGTTCGATTCTGAAGATAAATCCAATTTTGGTTATGGAGAAAAGGTTTTTACTAGCAAAATGACTGTATCTCCAGTAAATGTTATTTTTTTAAAACAAGGCCAGAATTTTCAAAAATTCTCAGAAAGGAAATTGTTGTAAAAATGTCTTTAAGGCAATACAAAGTCAGTATAATCAACAACCTAAATCTAATGGTCCAGCTAAGTATGTCTATCCTCCTGCTAGAGGCCAACATTAAAAAATCAAGCCTAATGACACTTGGACAACGGTACCAAACTGGGGAAAACCTATTTTTAAAGGCTTTAGTAACAGAGTCAAGCCTTCCACCCACCATTACTATTCATACTGCGATGTTTATGGACACACCATTGTCGATTGTTTTCAAAAGAGATTGTATACACCTACCTTTCACAATTTTAACTATTTTAGAAAGAGTAAGAATACCTATGTTCTCCCAAAACAGACCACACAAAACTCTAACTATAAAAAGAAGAAGGGGGGGGGGGGATCTAAAACTAAGAAGAAACCATTTAAAAAACCCAACAAACCTATTTTATATAAGTGGCTAATAAAAATTTGAAAATAGGCACAACCTGCGTTGTGCCTATTGGATTAGAAAAGATGACCTGCTACCCTAACTCAAGTGCAATGTTGTCATAACTACTTTAAAGGCACAACACACTTCATCTGGTTGGTACTTGGACTCCTGATGTTCTAAACATATGACTGGGGACGGAACAAAATGGACAAACAATACAGACTTCTTTGGAGGTAATGTCTTGTTTGGATATAGTGTTTCATCTCATATCATAAGAAAGGGAACATTGTGGGAGGAAGGGCTCCCCAATCTAAATGATGTTCTATTAGTTAAAGGTCTTAAAGCCAACCTGCTAAGCATATCTCAATTTTATCATTCCAATCATACTATTACCATTTTAAAAACTAATTGCAAAATTCCTAATGAAAAGGGAAACTATATTTTAACAAGAAACACAAATGAGGATAACTATTACACAGTAATTCCGAAGTCTTGATCTTGTCATGTTGCGAGATTAGAGGATGTTGATTTTTGTCACAATAGATCGGGACATACAAATTTTGATAATCTTTGTAGGATAAGTTTCCAAGAAATAGTTAGAGGCTTGCCAAAAATTAAAAATACTCTTACCCCTATTTGTGGTCCTTGTCAAGAGGGGAAGATAAGTAAATCCTCTAACAAGAAAGTTAAAGATGTTTTAACTTCAAAACGTTTGGAACTCATCCACATGGACGTTGTGGGTACCACTAGAATTGTCATCTTCTATGGAAAAAATTATATCTTGATTATTATGGATGACTTCACATAATATGCTTGGGTTGCTTTCTTGAAAAATAAATCCAATACCTTTCATGAGTTGTTAAAAATTCTTTTAAAAATAGAGAACGAGAAGGACACCTAAGTATGTCGCATCAAAAGTGATAGAGGTGGAGAGTTCAAAGACTCACGTGTTACAGAACACTGTATAGGTAATTGATATAAACATGAGTTTAGTGCTCCTAAAACACCTTAGCATAATGGGATTTCTTAATGTAATAATAGGACCTTACAAGAGATGGCTAGGGTGATGTTGCACGCAAAAAATCTACCAAAATACTCTTGGGCTGAAGCCATACAAACTACGTGTCATATCATTAATCGAGTTCACCTTAGGGAAAAGTCCAAACAGACTTCTTATGTTCATTGGTGCCATAAAAAGCCTAACTTAAAATATTTCAAAACCTTTGGAAGTGTATATTGTATCTGCAAGGATGGAAAAAATCTTTCAAAATTTGACACCCAAGGAGAGAAGGAATCTTTCTTGGTTATTCTCAAACAAGTAGAGCTTATTAGAATTTTAATTATCATACCAAAGTAGTGCCAGTCAAACAGTGGTCTTAGATGAGGTTGAAAACTATTTTACTCCCGACTCTCCAAGATAACTGATTCACTGCCACCCGAGAGTCCTTCTGTACAACCTTGGGTTTCTAAAGACCACTCCATTGAAAACATTATTGGTAATCCTTCTGAGACGGTTAGAACAAGATCCCAACTTGAAAAAGTGGCTAAATTTTCATGCTTCCTTTCTCTTGAAGAACTGAAAAATGTAAACGATGCCCTTTGTGACTCATTCTGGATAAATGCGATGCAAGAAGAGTTTGTCCAGTTTCAGAGTCATGATGTGTGGTATCTTGTTCCTCGACCAAAAGATTAGAAGGTTATTGGAACTCGCTAGATTTTCAAAAACAAAACTGATGAAAATGGGGAGGGGGGGGGGGGGGGGGGGTTAGAAATAAAGCAAGGTTAGTAGCACAAGGTTACTCCCAGATAGAGGGAACTGACTTTGACGAAAATTTTGCCCCTGTTACTTGTATTGAGTCAGTTCGTATCCTCCTTTCCATATCATACCATTAACGATTTAAAATTTTTCAGATGTATGTTAAATCCTCATTTTTAAATGGTATTTTGACTGAGGAAGTATACATCGAACAATTCAAAGGGTTTATAGATCCTTCACATCCTAATCACGTCTTTAGACTAAAGAAAGCCTTGTACGGTTTGAAACAAGCTCCCAAAGCTTAGTATGAGCGCTTGTCTACCTTTTTGGTCTCGAATGGATTTATTCGTGGGGGAAATGATCAGACCTTATTCATTAGGAAAATAAACAAACATGTCTTGATTGACCAAGTATACGTTGATGATAACATATTTGGATCAACTTGTTCAAGTCAAGTAAAGGAGTTTTTCGAAATCATGTATGCTGAGTTTCAGATGTCTTTAGTGGGTGAATTACAGTATTTCTTAGGACTACAAGTAAAACGATTTAATACTGGCTTATTTATAACTCAATCAAAATATGCTGCTGATCTCATTAAAAAGTTTGGGCTAGAGAACTCAAAACCAGCACGTACACCCATGAGCACATCCACATAATTATCTAATGAAGAAAATGGAAAAAAAATTGATCGAACTCTATATAGAAGTATGATAGGGAGTCTTTTATACCTTACTGCATCCAGATAAGATATTTCATTCATTGTGTGTATCTGTGTAAGATACCAATGAACGCCTAATGGAAACCCACATGTTGTCCTTTAACAGGATTATTAAATATGTTAAGGGTACATTAAATTTCAGTATTTGGTATACAAAAGACACTACAAGTTCTATTGTACGATGCACTGATGCCGATTGGGCCGGATGTTAAAATGATATTAAAAGCACGTCTGACACCTATTACTATGTAGGAAACAACTTAATAGGTTGGAGTAGTAAGAAACAAAACAACATATCCCTTTATGCAGCCGAGTCATCGGGTAGTTGTTGTGCCCAGCTTTTATGGATCAAACATATGCTTAGTGATTAGGTATCATTGAACATAAATTGACTATGTATTGTGATAACCAGAGTGCGATAAATATCTCTAAAAATCCACTCCATCACTCACGAACTAAGCATATAAAAATCAGACATCATTTTATTCGTGAACTTGTAGATTTCAAAAGGGCTTGATATTGAGTATCTCAATACTGAAAGATAATTAGCAGATCTATTTACCAAATCTTTGGATAATATTAGATTTGAGTTCCTTAGAAAAGACATAGGAATGATAGTTCTTGCATAATCACTCTTACATAATTGTCATATCCTCGGTAGTTTCATGATAATAATTGGTTTATGAGGATTTAGGGCATGGACATTTCTCAAAATGACAAAGGACGCCTCCTTAATCTAGATAATGTAGGAGACCCTTGAATCTTCCCTTGCTTATGATATTGATTGTGTAGAATACATTGTTTATATACTTCTATTTTTACATCTATTTTTACCCCATTGTATATTTGAAAAAAAATGGGGGAGAAGAACTTGAGTAACTGACTTTTATTTCATATTTTATCTCAGATTAACTCAACGAATATGCCATTTAGAATTCATTTTTTTTAGAATTTTTCAGACCCATTTGTATAGCTTGCCAGATTCCTTAGGGTAATGGTTTGTATAATAGTTGAGTTATGTATTATTTTTCTTCTTATTTTTGTTCCTACGATGGGATTGAGTAGATAGCCCTTTTGTATTGGAAATCAAGGATTTTTCAGTTTTACCCACGAGTACAAGTTACTCAAGGGAATTTTGTCTTCAATATACAAAGGGGAGATTGAGAACACACTATATAGTTGACTTACTTGAGTCTGTGCCATATAGGAGTTCCAACTAATTTGGATATGGTGACAAAATGCTTTAGATTTTTAAAAGAGAAATCCCCTCTCAAAGTATCCAAGCTTCAACAAGATCATCCAGCTCAAGAACCTCCATTTCCTGCATATACTCTTGAACTCTTGAACTCTTGAACACACAATAGGACACATTTCCTGCATATAGGTGTTAATATGTGTGGACAAGTGTTTGAATAATTTTTAGGAAATTTTAAAGTCTTGTTAAACCATTTTTACACATTTTAAAAATGTTGTGGGCATAATTTGAAATGTTTTTACTCCTAAAAACTTTGGTTGGGTAGAATTCGAAAGTGACAGAGACTTGTTTGGGTGCATTTTGTATTTTTCAAACATAAAAAACACACATTTTTTGAACCCTTGTGATCACTCCACGTGTTGAGTTTATACAGGCTGAATTTGTGTATGTTTTGTGTCTTAATTAGAATAATTAATCCCAACCTTTGGTTCAAGCTTATCAACGATTAGAAGTCAAATGGTCAGACTCAATCTCAACCTTCCAAACCATTCGAACTTCCGGATCCTCTCATCTCACTATAAAAAGGCCCCTTGGGTTAGCCTTTGAGAAGTTTTAGAATTTGTCTCATTTTGAGACAAAAAAAATAGGGAGAGTAGAGAGAGAGAGAGAGAGAGAGAGAAACCTACTGTGTATTTACAACCCCTAACATTTTTCTTTCAAAACAACACACCAAACAAATCAGTTTATTCAAAATAGAATACCCTATATTCGAGAGTTAGATTTTTAGGTTTCAGTGAGTTTTGGTTTGAAGTTTTTTTTACTGCTTGAATCCCCTCTTCCACATGTATTCCTCTTAGGAACCCTCTCGTTGTAAATCTCATCTTACTCCATTAGTATTTTAGATTTCCTATTACTCTTATCATGTGGATCTTGGTTTGTAAATCTGTATTTCGTTAGATCCACTATCTCTTTTCAAATAAATTTGAAAAAGAGACTTCTGGTTGTACAAAGTCTTAGATACGAAATAGTTTTGTTTCAAAATATTTGTTTCACAATTGGTGAATTTCATTCGTGCATAAATAAGGTTTTTGAAACAACCTAGATCTAATTTTTCAAAAAGATTATTTTTCAGATTTGAAAAAGTTTTGGATGTCTGATTTTCGAAAGATATTTGAAAGACTTGCATATCATAAAGATATTTATATATATATATAAATCTTGAGAGGGTGAGTTCCATATTTGCATGTAGCCACTTCACCATCACTATTCACTCTCACACAAACACTTAGATCGTGTGTGTAGAAGGGTGTCTCAAGTTGGGGAATTTTTTTGGGGTGAGGTTCCCTCAAATACCCCTCCTTAGTCTCAAGGAAACATTGGTGAAGGAACCCCTAGGGTCCCTCAACGATAGAAAATTCATATTGGTGAAGGAACCCACAGGGTCCCTCAACGGAAGAAAATTCATATTGGTGAAGGAACCCCCAGGGTCCCGCAACGACAAAAAATTCATATTGGTTGCGAAATCCCCAGGGTCCCTCAACGAAAGAAATTTCATATTATTGAAGGAACCCCCGAGTCCCTCAACGACAGAAAATTCATATTGGTGAAGGAACCCCTAGGGCCCCTCAACGACAAAAAAATCATATTGGTAAAGGAATCCCTAGGGTCCCTCAACGACAGAAAAATTTATATTGGTTGAGGAACCCCGAGGGTCCCTCAACCTCCAGAAAACATTTGGTCAAAGAACCCTCAAGGTTCCCCTCCCTCAACTGCAAGAACATATTTGGGTGAGGAAACCTCAGGGTCCTCAACCAAAACCTTGGGCGATCCTCCCCCTCAGCTTCTAGAAAATAGGCCAGGATGAGGGGGTGGCTACCATGAGAAACCCCTCATCATGAATTTTCATTCCCGAGAAAGAACAAAAGTACAAACACTTACTTTCTTATACAGGTAGCCTAGTTGAGCAGTCATGGTTCAAGTAGGCCAGTTGGGATCTCTTGGGTGTTTTGGCTTGGGAGCTTAGGAATAAGGTTTGCTGTGCAAGATCAACCACTTAGCACTTTAGGATTGATAGAATACTAGTAATAAATCCTAAGAGTCACTCAAAACCACACACACCTCACAGGCAGTCACAAGTGAAGCGAGCAGCCAAAGGGCTGCTCACAACAAATGAACTTTTACAAAAAATGATTTTCTTAGAAGAGAGGGTCCTCATGTCCCCTCTCAAGAAAAATGATTTTAGAGGAGAGGGGTCCTCAAGACCCCCTTAAGATTCATAGTATTAGAGGAGGAGGTTCGCGAGGCCTCCTCTCTCAAGTTTACAAAGTTTGCACCATAAGTTACCGTTTCAAAAGATATTTACCAAATAAGATATTTTGTCTTGAAGAGCAAACATATTTGCTTTTTGACTTTGGTTGGCACAAGGTGGAACCTGTTTGAGGGAATAGACTGCTGCTCATAGGTAGGGACAAATGAGACATTTCAAACCTTGTCCCTCACCAACCCTCTCAGTTTTGGATCCCAAAAGTGCCAACTCAGCCCTAGTGCTCAAGTATAAATAGGACCCCTGGGCAAGGTCAAAGGATCATAAAAACTTAATAGCACCATTACTCTGTGAAAATCACACCAGAACTTCCTAGTATTCTCTCCCTGCTCATTTTCTTAGTGCCAAGTGCCTTGTTCTTTCACTCCTCACCTGACAACCATCATTCTCAGGAGTTTCTCTTGAGAAAAGTTACTATTCTTGTTATGGAGGTTCATCTTCTTGTAGGGAGTGAGCTCTAGTCTGAGATCCATTTTTACCAAGAGGAGAAGGTTTTATCAGAAGTTGCACCAGAAGTTATTGAGAACTTTGAAGGCAGCGTCCATTGGAGTGGGTTGTGCCTCACCCTTTCCAGTTATTCATAGACCTTAGTCTCACTACCCTCTTACATTTTGCAAGTTTCCTGGGGAGGTATCCTCACTTCCATGGACAAAGAAGATTTTCATGTTTCTAAGCAGCTAGTAATTAAAGACATTCCATCTGGGAATGGAGCTCAAAGTGACCAGACTACTCAGGAGGATGTGGTGGTGAAAGGAGCTAGAGTACCTGCTCCTCAGGGAGGGCAAACCAGTTCACCGGCAGTGGCTCGGTGACAAGTATCAACCTTATGATAAATAACGTACACTTGGAAAGTTTGGGTAAAGGCTGTGTAACACCAGCAACAGCCCCCTCTGGAGGGGTAGCCATTGCAGTAGCGATCCTGGTAGAAGTGGCTCCATCGCAGAGGGCGGTGACGGAACAAGTTATAACACCATCTAGCTCACTAGTAGCCAAGAGATGAGTTTGGAGGAATCACTCTCCAAAGTTGTTCCTATGGAGGAGGTCAGGATGTTACTTTCTATTTCTTAGAGGGGGGGTCCTCATCTGTATGAGAAGTTGCAGGACCCGTACCCACAAGAGGTGAAAGAGAAACCAGACCCAGAGGGGTATATTCCACCAAACTTTATCAAGTTCAACGATAAAAGGCAAAACCTAAGAGAGCACGTGAAGAGATTTGTTGAGTACCGAGGGAGTGCATAGCACATCACCCTCTGTATGCTCCATAGTGGCTGGAGCAGCCGCCTCACTCACCTGAAAATGATGAAACAAGGGCGAAGGTGAGAGCACTTACACAATATAAGCTAGAAGAAAAAAAGGTGCATATCGACAGATGCCAAAGTCCCTTTACTAACAAGTGCGCATATAGTCTTCCCAAGCCTAGGAAGAGAATGAAGTGGTTGAGGAACTACCAATATCTACTGGTTCAAGTGAAGAACCCACTGAGATTGAAGATCCAAATGAGGAACCACCAATGGTGGCAGAAGTTATGGATGGCGAGGAACCCCATGATTAATACGTCAGGAGAAACACCCACAGTCGCAAAATGTCTATGCGAGGAACCCTCCGTTGGTTAACACCTCACGCATAGTACCCATAGCCGTCCCCATAGAGTGTGAGGGACCCTTTGAAATTGAAACCCCCAATAAGGAATCTCCTACAGTCAAGATGGCGGTCGAGGAACCCTTAGACAAAGAACCAGTTGAGGAACCCTTGCCATGGCAAAGACCCCGAATGAGGGACCAGTCATATTCTCAACCTCTGACAAGAAACCCACAGCCAAAGGTGTAGATAAGAAATCTATAATCGAAGAACCCATAGGCATAATAAATGTCGAGGAATCCTTGACGTCGAGTAAAAATGAGTAACCCTCCGGGGCAGCGGAGCGTGCGAAGAACCCTCTTTTAAGAGTAACGCTTGAGAAAAGACCTTAGTGGTGTAGATTTTAGACGAGGAACCCACCAACAAAGGCGATCGCGACATAGTAGTAACAACGGGCGAGGAACCCCTTGAGGTCAAAAGGGAAGACAAAAAATCACTCGGTATCAAAGCCTCACAATAAGAACCCAAAGTCACGCAGAATTCGATCGAGGAATTCTCGAGTGCAAAATCAACACGCGAGGAGACCAAAGCTATGAAGAAATTGGTTAAGGAACCCGAGGTCATAAGAATCAAGAGTTTCACGACTACGTGGATGGTTGCTACATGTTAAATTGGATGCACATGTGGTGTTTGGGCCACTTATGGTGCTATTTGTGGGCCGTTGGGTGCTTAGTCCCCCTCGCGGCAAATTTTCAAGCCTAAGTGTGTCTGTTTGCAAATTCTTATCCTATTCTCAAACTGGGAGTCCTATGACTGTGCGATCGATTGCTATGTATTACGTTAGACTTTCACGATGTGTCATGCCAATTGAGGTGTTGTTTGGGGAAGGTTGGATGTGTTCGCACCCTTACGACACATTTTTTATTTTCAAGCCTAAGGGTGCCTATTTTCAAATTTGTATCCTATTATCAAACCCACGACTACATGGCTCACTGCTACGTGTTATGTTGGATGTGAATGGGGTATTCGTGCCACTTGTGGTGCCATTTAAGGGGATATTGTGGGTGTTCGCCCCCTTGTGGTTCCTTTTTAAGCCTAAGTGTGCCTGTTTTCAAACTCGTGTCCTATTCTCAAATTAAGAGTCACGTGATTGTGTTATTTATTGCTATGTGTTACATTGGACGGGCACGACGTCTTCGTGCCACTCGAGGGGCCATTTGGGGTGGTTATGGGAGTCCGGCCCCTCGTAGTATGTTATCAAGCCTAAGTGTGCATGTTTTCAAATTCGTGTGCTATTTTCAAATTGGGAGTCTCGCGACTGCGTGACTAGTTTCTAAGTGCTATGCTGGATGCGAACGAGATATTCGTGCCACTCGCGATACTATTTTGGGGCCGTTGGTGGTTTTATCCCCCTTGTGGCATGTTATCAAGCCTAAGTGTGCACATTTTAAAATGTGTCCTATTCTCAAACATGGACTATCGCAACTACAGGGTGGGTTGTGGCGTGTTACATTGGACACGCACGAGGTGTTCATGCCACTCGCGATGCTGTATGGGGCGATTGGTTGCGTCCGCCCCCTCGTGGAACATTTTCAAGCCTAGGTGTGCATGTTTTTAATTCATTTTCTATTCTCAAATCAGAAGTCTTGAGACTGTGCGATCGGTTACTACGTGTTACTTGGACGTGCATGAGGTGTTTATACCACTCCTGGTGCTATTTGGGGGCCAATGGGGGTTTCAGTCCCCTCGAGACAAATTTTCAAGACCGAGTGTGCTTATTTTAAAATTTGTGTCATAATACCAAATTGGGAGTCTTGTGACTACGGGATCGGTTGCTACGTGTTACTTTGGACACGCATGAGGTGTTCGTGCCACCCGTGATGTCATTTGGCAGCCGTTTGGCGTGTTCGCCCCCTCGCGACACTTTTTCAAGCGTGAGTGTGCCTGTTTTCCAACTTATCTCATATTTTGAAATCGGGAGTCTCGCCATATCGCAATCAGTTACTACATGTTATATTGGATGCGCATGCACTTGCGGTGCCGTTTGGTGGCCGTTGTCGGGTTCAGGCCCCTCACGGTACGTTTTCAAGCCTAAGTGTGCCTATTTTTATATTCGTCCCCTATTCTCAAATTGAGATCCTGACAAATGCGCGACTGATTACCACGTTTTATATTTGATGTGCATGAGTTTGTTCCATTTACGGAGTCGTTTGGGGCGGTTACGGGTGTTTTCCCATTCACGACATGTTTTTAATTTTCAAGCCTAAGTATGCCCGTTTTTAAATTTATGTCCTATTCACGAATCATGAGTCTCGAGACTATGTGGTCGATTATAACGTGTTACGTTAGACACGCATGAGGTATTTATGCCACTTGCGATGCCGTTTGAGGGCTGTTGGGGGTGATCGCCCCCTCGCGGCATATTTTTAAGCCTAAGTGTGCGTGTTTTAAAATTCGTGTCCTATTCTCAAATCGGGAGTCCCTTAACTGCACGACCGGTTGCTATGTGTTACATTGGACACGATGAGGTATTCGTGCCACCTATTGTGTCGTCTGAGGGCGATTAAGGGTGTCTTCCGCCTCGCAACACATTTTCACCTATGTGTGCATGTTTTTTATTTGGTGTACTATTATGAAAATGGTAGTCCTGTGACTATGGGACGAGTTGCAATGTGTTACATTGAATGGGCATAAGGTGTTTGCACAATTCACGATGTTATTTGAGGCCGTTGGAGGTTTCGTCCCCCTCGTGGCACGTTTTCAAGCCTAAGTGTGCATGTTTTTACATTCGTGTCCTATTCTCAAACTGGGAGTCCCGCATTGTGCGACTAGTTGCTACGTGTTATGTTGGACCCACATTAGGTCTTTTATGCCACTTACGGTATTGTTTAGTGGCCGTTGGGGGTTTAGGCCCCAATTGCGGCATGTTTTCAAGGCTAAGTGTGTCTGTTTTTAAATTCATGTCCTATTCTCAAACAAGGAGCCCCACGACTACGCAGTCGGTTGCTACGTGTTACATTGGATGGACATGAGATATTCATGCCATCGCAGTGCTGTTTGGGGTGTTCGCCCTCTCGCAGAACCTTTTTTAATATTTAATTCTAAGTGTGCTTGTTTTTAAATTCGTATTCTAATATAAAATTGGGAGCCCCGCGACTACGTGGCCGGTTACTATGTGTTACGTTGGACATGCACACACTTGCGGTGCCATTGGTGGTTTCTTTCCCCTCGCGACACATTTTCAACCCTAAGAGTGAGTGTTTTTAAATTCCTGTCCTATTCTCAAACTAGGAGTCTTACGATCACGGGGAGGGTTGCTACGTGTTACGTTGGATGAGAATGAGGTGTTCGTGCCATTCGCGGTGGTGTTTCGGGGATGCTAGGGGTTTTGGTCCCCTAGCGACACATTTTCAAGTAAAAATGTGCATGTTTTCAAATTTGTGTCCTATTCTCAAATGGGTGCTTTCATGACTATGGGGTCGATTTTTACGTGTTACATTGGACGTGCAGAGAATGTTCATGCCACTCGCGGTGTCGTTTGCGGAGGTTAGCTGTGTCCGCCCCCTTGCGACACATTTTAAAGCCCAAGTGTGCATATTTTCAAATCTTTTCCTATTCTCAAAAAACGAGTCCCATGACTATCCGATCGGTTGCTACACTTTACTTGGATGCACACGAGGTGCTCTAACCACTAGCAGTGCTGCTTAGGGGCTATTAGGGGTTTAGGCCCCCTTAGGACACATTTTCAAGGATAAGTGTGCCTGTTTTAAAGTTCGTATCCTATTCTCAAACATAGAGTCCGACATCTGGGTGATCGGTTGTACGTGTTACATTGGATGTACACGAGGAGTTCGTGCTACTCGAGGTGCCATTTGGCGGACGTTGGGGGTTTTCTCCCCCTTGCGGCACTTTTTTAAGCTTAAGTGTGACTATTTTCAAACTCATCTCCCGTTCTCAAACTGAGAGTCTTGTGACCCTATTTGTCGCTACGTGTTACAATGGACGCGCAGGCACTCGCAGTACTGTTTGGGGGGCCGTTGGCGGTTTCGGCCCCCTCGCGACATTTTTTCAAGTCAAAGTGTGACTATTTTCAAATCCATGTGTTATTCTCAAATCGGAAGTCCCATGAGTACACGATCGATTGCTACGTGTTACGTTAGATGTGCGTGAGGTGGTCGAGCCACTCGTGGTGCCGTTGGGAGTTTCGGCCCCCTCGTGGAACATTTTCAAGCCTGAGTGTGCTTATTTTGAAATTCCTGTCCTATTCTCAAATCTGGAGACCAAAAATTGCACGATCGATTTCTTTATGTTACTTTGGTTGTGCACGAGGTGTTCGTTCCCCTCGCGGTACTATTTAGAGGCGTTTCAGGGTGTTCACCCCCTCACGGAACATTTTCAACTTTCAAGTCTAAGAATGCTTGTTCTCAAATTTGTTTCCTACTCCTAAACCGCGAGTCCTACGACTATGAGGTCGGATGCTACTTGTTAAGTGGACATGTATGAGGTGTTCAGGCCACTTGTGGTGCTGTTTGGGGGCCGTTGGTGGTGTTCGCCCCCTCTTGGCACGTTTTTACTCCTAAGTGTGCCTATTTTAAAAATTCATGTCCTATTCTCAAACTGGGAGTCCCGCAACTGCGTGACTAGCTGCTATGTGTTACGTTGGATGTGACATGGTATTCGTTCCACCCTTTGTGTCATTTTGGGACGATTTGGCTTGTCTGCCGCCTCGCAGCACATTTTACATAAGTGTGCATGTTTTCAAATTCGTGTACTATTCTAAGAATGGGAGTCCCAAGATTACGTGACCAGTTGCTATGTGTTACGTCGGACGTGCACGAGGTGTTCATGCCATTCACAGTGCTGTTTGAGGCCGTTGGAGGTTTTGGCCCCCTTGCAGCACATTTTCAAGCGTACGTGTTCATGCTTTTAAATTCGTATTCTATTATAAAATTGGGAGTCCCATGACTTTTCAGCCAGTTGCTATGTGCTATGTTGGATGTGTACGAGGTTTTAATGTCTCTCACGGTGTTGTTTGGTGGACGTTGGGGGTTTAGGCGCCTTCGCAGAACGTTTTCAAGCCTAAGTGTGCCTGTTTTTAAATTCATGTCCTACTCTCACACCAGGAGTTCCGCTAATACTCGACGGTTTGCTACGTATTATGTGGGACGCGCATGGGTTATACCATCGCGCTGCTATTTGGGTGACATTTGGGGTGTTCTCCCCCTCGCGACACCTCTTTTAATCTTTAATCCTAGATGTGCTTATTTTTAAATTCGTGTTCTAATCTCAAACTAGAAACCCCACGACTACGCGACCGGTTGCAATGTGTTATGTTGGGCGCGCACACACTCACGGTGCCCCCTCGTGGCATATTTTTAAGCCTAAGAGTGAGTGTTTTCAATTTCATTTCCTATTCTTAAATCGAGAGTTTGACGACTATGCAGATGGTTACTATGTGTTACGTTGGACACAAACAAGGTGTTCATGCCACTCGCGATGATGTTTCAGGGATGTTGGGGTTTCGTCCCCCTCGCGACACGTTTTAAATTCCAATTGTGCCTATTTTCAAATTCATGTCCTATTCTCAAACCAAGGAATCTATCGAATGGATGGCCGGTTGCTACGTGTTACGTTGGACGCACACGAGGTCTTAGTGTCACTTGCGGTGCCATTTGGGAGCAGTTGAGGGTTTTCCTATCCTAGTAGCATGTTTTCACTTTTCAAGTCTAAGTGTGCCTATTTTGAAAATTTTGTTTCATTCTCGAATCGAGAGTCCTACAATTATACGGTCGATTGCAATGTGTTACGTTGGAATGCGCATGAGGTGTTCGTGCCACTCGCAGTGCCGTTTGGAGGCGGTTGGGGGTGTCCGCCTCCTCGCGGCACATTTTCAAGACTAAGTGTGCCTGTTTTCAATTTTGTATCCTATTCTCAAATCGAGAGTTCAACAAATGTGTGACTGGTTGCTACGTGTTACTTTGGACGCACACAAGGTATTTGCACTACTCGCGGTGCCATTTAAGGGCGGTTGTGAATCTCCGCCCCCTCGCAGCCCATTTTCAAGCTTTATTGTGCATGTTTTCAAATTCTTATCCTATTCTCAAACTAGGAGTCCCACGATTGCGCGTTCGATTGATACGTGTTATGTTGAACGAACACAAGGTGTTTGGGCCAGTCCCAGTGCTGTTTGGGGGTCTTTGGAGGATTTCATCCTCCCTGCGACTCGTTTCAAGCCTTTGTTTATTCACCTCTGTGAATTCCACCATCCTAAGGTCTATCACTATGTCTCTCCTCCATCGATGAGGAAGGATTGGGTCAAATCCCCTTTAAAATGTGGGTAGATTACCATTTTAAAAATTTCCCTGAACTTTAACGAAGATTATATGGGGATTCCTTATTGTGGTACTAGCTGAGTTCTATCTTTATGGATTTCTACATCAACTTTGGTCACTGTAGCATCCTAAATGATTTTTGCCAAATCTTCGTCTCTCATAATTAACTGACCTTATCTAGTATGATCTACAAAACCAATTGTTGCATTACCCACCAAGTCTTTCCTATTTTTTCTCATCATAGTGTTCGATATTCATAAAGATAGGAATAAAATATATAATAGACTTAAGTCTAAAGAGAGTACCAACCTAAAAAATATATCAAATAATGGTACGCGGAGAAATAAAATAGACATATAAGTTATAACCCTCAAGATACCGACTGTGACATCCCATTTTTTTAAAATTAAAATTTTCAAATCAATTTACTAAAATTATATCGATTGCCTAATTACTAATCATTCTCAGCTTGTAACAAGAAATAAAGACTAGAGTCAAAATAATATGACGAGTAACATGAGAAAACTTTCAACTTTGATATATAAGTGAATTACATTTACAATGGTTTGCCAATACTAAACAAATCAATAAACTCATACTCCATAACATATTTTTATAACTGCTAACATCCTCATCCAACTAAAAAAAATTAAAGCGCAACTTAAAAGTGAATCTAACAGCTATATCATTTGAACTGGGCAAGAAAGACTGAGTGCTCAAGTGAGAATTCTATATTTGGTACATTGGAACATCTAATGCGATGGGCTAGACCCATGGTAACAAGATAATAGCTACACACTCAAGTAGTAAAATTATCAATCATGGGTGAAAATAATAAAGCCTACAGTTATTATATTAATTTTCATAGAAATTGAGATTTAGTTGTTTTATTTCTTTGCTATGTAAGGTTCATGTTGAATCTGAGCATCAAGACTCTCCCTTACTGGTGATTCTAGGGATACACAAACCCTAAGATTTGCATGACAACCCCTCTCCAAAACCATCAAGATCCTTCTCTTCCAAACCTTCCAAAACCACCTAATCCATCCACATGGAGCAAGTATTTTTCTAGCATGGTTGCATCCTCCCCTTCCAAAAAAATACTCTCAAAAAACTTTTATTGTTTGTTTAAGGGAGAACCACCAATATTTTTTTTCTTTCGAAGACATTACAACCTTAGCAGAACTATTAAAATATGCCTTAGTAGGCAACTTTTCCCATGGTCGACCCACAATAGATGTTATTTGTAAGACTTTATTGACCTTCTTTTTAAAGAAAGTCTATACGTTGGTCTTCTGGACCAAAAACATGTTTTAATTAGGCTCAGGGACGGAGGTATGTGAGGCCCAGTGGGGTATGTAGCCCCCAGTGAATTATCCATTATTATTTTTTATTTTTTATAGTTATATAAAGTTTTGGTTATAAATTTATAAAGTTAGAAATATATTAGGCAGGGATGTAATTTTGGGAACCTTTTATAATTTAACTTAACTAAACATTTTATCCAACAACAACACATTTTATCCCTCGGCTGCTATCCCTCCGCCTCCTTCCTCGGCTGTCCATCCTCCGCCTCCCTCCCTCTTTAAAGGTATGTAAACCATCTCCATCCCCTGTTTTGTATTTTGGAAATGTATTGGTATTTTTTGTACTGGTATTTTTTTGAGGTAAACCATTTGTATTGTATTGGTATTTTTTGGGGTTCAAAGGCAGTGGTGGTGGTGTGTTTTGAAATAAAATGGGGTTTTAAATTAGGGTTTGAATTGATAGTTTAAATTTTAATTATAGGATTGAATCATGGAGAAGTATTTTAAATCACGAATGATAATAGATAATGAGATTATCATTCAACGCTTTCAAAACATGAAAGGTCGTTGAGGACAATTGTAATTGTAACCGTGTGAAAAAATTTCAATCGAATATTATATCTTTTTTTGTGTTATGATCATTTAAATATTTGTTTATCTTTCCATTAGATTAAATAAATTTCATTATTTTTGGTAAATAGTAAGAAAGAACCTAAAAAAAAAATTTCAGGGGCTTCCGCCCCCAAATCCCCGAAATCTAACCCCCCACTGCCTCATATTCCTGGCTACGTCCTTGATTAGGCTTAACAGTGATGAAAACTTCACAAGATTATGGCTCTGGTATATAGGGAACTATCCAATACTAGCTTTTAAATGAACTCCAAATTTAAAGTTGATAAAATTAAGCCCACTCGTTACGACATGGATTAATTTCCCAAATCCCCATATACACTTCTTTGAAAAATATTCTCTTTTTCAATCGCACAAGTCGTTGAAAAACCACTCAAGATGGACGCTTCTACAATTTTTATAATTAGACCTAGTTTAGCTAGGAATCAACTTGTTGAAAGATAAGCCTAAATGTGTTTGGATAGGGTGTGGGCAAGGAGGTTTTTGTCAAGAAGTTAGCTGTGAGGAGCAACCTAAATTTTATGTTCGTTGCAATAGGAAAGCACTTGCGATCGAGGCCTATATTTTTAAAAACTCTACCAAATATAAACTTGTTTGAAATCCAAATCAACAAAAGAGAGAAGCTCTCGCTTCTCTCTAAAACTATCGTATTTGTTCTTTATTCTTTCTCTTACATATAATATTCATGCCATGGCAGCAACCAAAATATCATTTTCTCAGTAACTACAGAAAGAAACGGGTAATAAAGGAAACACTAGTCATATTCAAGCTTCATTAGAATCATTAGCCCCTTGTTTTTCTAATCTTTCAGACCCAAGTTATCAAGGTGACATTCCTATCATCAAGATTATAAATAAAATATAAAAGTCTTCTCTTGACGCATGTAAGAATAGACTGCTGGGTAGACTCAGTTTGTCCAAAGGTAATAATCCTATATCTTTTATACTTCTCCATCAAATTCTATCAAACTTGTGGAAAATTTAAAATTCATAGAAACTTATGCCTAAAGGGAAAGGGTTTTATAGCATGCACTTTGAATCTTTACAAGATATGAACAAGGTGTGGATTCATGGACCTGTTAAAATTGATATTGGTTTGTTTAAACCTTTGAAATGGGTTTCATATTTCAAGCCAACGAGTTACTATCGGCAAAGGCTATTGTTTGAGTTAAAATTTTTGATTTACCAGATAAGTATTAACATTCAAGACTACTGTTAGAGATTTTTCGTGGGATTGATCATGCAACATTAGCTAAAAAATATGGGTTATTTGCTCATGGTTTAGTTAAAATTGATTTCTTTACGAATTACCAAAATTTATTATGGTTGAAAGGGAGGATGGTGTTAGATTCCCTGTGAAAATTGAGATCGAACATCTTCCATTCTTTTGTGATTTTTGTGGCAGTGTATGCCATGCCATTTTTACCTGCAAAAATGTAAAAAAAAACAGATCTATTATCAATCGGTTAAGGGAGATGAAAGGGTTATTTTCAATCAGGTCCAAGCTCCAAATATAGCACTTTTTTTGGGGAAAAGAATGATATAATCAATCATACAAATAAAAGTGTTAATACATCAAAGAAGTCAGTGGAAGACACTATAGCTCCGCACCTCATTTCAGATAGAAAAAGTTTAAAAATCTATTCAGGGTACAACTTAATCCTGTTGGAAAATTGGACTTAAATGGGTTTAAGAAAGCTGTCCAGAATTTTGAGCAACTTTGAGCTCAAATTTAGGTGGGACCCACACTACGAAAATCGTGGGACCATATACGAACGCGTTCACCTCCGCAAGGAGATTAACGTAGTATATTCATACGTCCAATTTTAATAAGTTATGAATGATAAATATATCCCCAAAGTGACTCACAAAGCAATGAAAGTTAATGAATTGGGTGTGTTTTAACTCTTGTCCCACATTGGAAGAGTAGTGGAAATTTGATGAGTTAATAACACCCCAAGTATGGACTAAGGCTTGGATGCCTTGGGGTATCCCAACTCTTTGAAGGGGAGATGACCTAAGCTATGCACGGGTTGACTTTCGGTCAAAAGTCCACACGCGCGCGCGTCCGGGCGGCTCGGCTCGGGCTATAAATAAGATGCCGTCCGGCCGGCTCGGGCTATAAATTCGTTTAACTGTTTTGACAGTTATTTGCCAACCGTTACCTACTTTGCTATAAATACAGATGCCTCCCTCCGTTTTTAAAGATGAAAATTTTCCCTCCTCCAGAATTGCTGTCATTTTATTCCTCTCATATATATAATCCATAAATTCTTTTTTCTGCATTACATATCTTGCATTGTTGTTGAGTAAAAGCCACGGAATTTGAGTTCGTTGAAATTAATTATTGTTGTGCTATATAATTAATTGGAAAAATCCGTTCTATCTTGGGAGACAATATTCATCAACCTCGGAGCACATTGGAGGGAATAAATTGTCTTAAGGAGACTGTTCATAACAGGGCTCGGATTTGTCTTTAATTCTTTTATTATTTCTGCAAATTCAAGTAAGTTTATGTAATATTAGTAATTAAAATTCTTTTATACCAGAATATTCTTTTAGATTGGTGATTACTAAAACGTGTGCATACTTAGTATATATGTATTGATTTTATGTGTATGACATACCTACCATACTTGCTATCACGGGAGGTTTGCGTTCGCTTAGGGCCCTCTAATCCTTGTGTTGCCCGGATTTAGATTGGTTACCTCGATGAACATAGGTCAGAGAAGGACTTGTTGGGATGTTAATAAGTCTGCTGATCGTGGGAGCGCAGGTATGTGCGTGACCCATGTGATGTGACTGTGTTCGCCTCCATTATTTGTGATGTTGTTATCTGTGGACTATTCCTGAGAGATTCGGAATATGTGATCCTTATGTACGTGATGTACCGGGATGGATAGCAGAGTATGTGTGCACCGCAGCTAGTCTCGGGGTGCTTGTGTTGTATATTTATGACGTAAATAATATACACTTAATTAATGGGAACTTTCATGTTAATATTGTGACTAAAATTATGGTATTGTTTTGAGAAAACATAACGGGTTAACCGATAGTGAAAGGTATTACATATTGAGAATCTGAGTTTAAGTAAAATCCTCTATTTATATTTGGTAACGCTAGAATGTAATATGGGAATCGAGTAGTAAGAGGTAGAACTTATTACGTTTTGGGTTAGATATATGGGTCATTTAGATGGGTAATGTACGTTAGGAGTGCACATGTAGCCGAGAGGTGAGAATTTCATGTGAGTGCACGTCCTAACATGTATTTTGCATTTAATTTTTTAATGTTATTAAAACACTTGCTGTTTTCAAAATGTTTTCCACTTTCAGGCTCTGACCCATTTGCTTTCAAATCTATTTTTTGTAAAAACCATTTTAGGTGCCCAGCCACAAGGACACCATGCATAGGATTCTCATTCAGGTGACGAGCTGTAGCTGTTTGTGGAAGTTACAGGACTTTGCTTGTAGACGCTTCATCGATCTTGACTCGATATTCACCAGTTATCAGTTGTAGGGCATGTCGCCCATTCCTTTAAAAGACTTTGCATTTATTTCAGTTATTCAGACTTTTAGCATGTAATTATTCAGGATTCAGACTTGTAGTATTATTTCCATTTGTTGGGATTGTTGTGAGGATTTTTCCTCCGGATTTATTATTATTATTGTTGGTTATTTCATTACTTCGTATGGTGAATGGATTATTATTTGCAGCCATTGTGGCTCAGGCGGTAAATGCCGCAATAGCTGTAGTTCAGTAGGCACCACCTCGGGCGCCGATAGCCGCGCCAGTTCAGGCTCATGCATTCCTGTCTGCTTGGGAACGTGTACGTGATGCTTTTCAGAAAGCACACCCTCCGGAGTTCGCAGGTAGCTCCGATGTGGTAGTTTCGAGTCAGTGGAGGAAGGACATCCAGCGACACCTGAGGATGTATGAGTGTACAGATGTCCAGAAGCAGATACTAGCTACTTTTAAGCTAGTGGGGTCAACACTGCAGTGGTGGGAGTCTATTACCACCGTAGAGGAGAGGGATACTCTCACTATTCAGGAGTTCTGGGTGCGGTTCGACCGCAAGTACTTTCCGTCAACTGTTCACACGGAAATGAGGAGGAAGTTGATGAGCCTTCGACAGGAGGGTAAGACTGTGGCCGAGTATGAGGCCGAATTTACTGATCTGTTGAATATTGTTCCGGATGAAATACCAACAGATGAGAAAAAGATACAGAAATTCACGGACGGATTGACATGGAGAATTCGTCAGCACTTGTTAGGGAACCTCTCGTTAGCCACTTGGTGGAGCGGTATGAAGAGAGATATCACTGTGTTTGTTTCGAAATGCTCCACTTGTCAGCTAGTAAAAGTGGATCATCAGAGATCGACAGGACTTCTACAGCCGTTGGAGGTCCCGGTGTGGATGTGGGAGAGCATATCCATGGATTTTATCACGGGGTTGCCTATGTCGCAGAGGGGTCACGACTCCATTTGGGTAATTGTGGACAGATTGTCCAAAGTTGCTCACTTTCTACCCGTAAGGACTGACTACACTACGGGACAGTATGCCCAGCTCTTTATTTCAGAGATTGTGAGACTTCACGGTGTGCTCCTAAATATCGTATCTGACAGGGACAAGATATTTGTTTCGCGATTTTGGGAGAGTTTCCAGGAGGCCATGGGCACGGAATTGCGGTTGAGTACGGCTTATCATCCGCAGACCGATGGGCAGACCGAGCGCACAAATCAGATGTTGGAGGACATGCTACGCATGTGCATTATTGACTTTGGGGGTGGATGGGAGCAGTACCTTCCATTGGTGGAGTTTGCTTACAACAACTCCTATCAGTTCACTATTGGCATGGCTCCGTTTGAGGCGTTGTACGGTATGCCTTGTCGTTCCCCAGCATGTTGGTTAGAGGTGGGGGACAACAAACTACTTGGGCCGGAAGTGATTCAGGATACTTCGGCAAGGATTGAGTTGATTCGGAGTCGCATTCGGGTAGCTCAAGACCGGCAGAAGAGTTATGCTAATGCGAAGAGATCTTTCAGGGAGTTCCAAGTGGGGGACCAGGTTTTGCTCAGAGTATCTCCTATGAAGGGGATTAGCGTTTCGGGAAGAAGGGGAAGTTGGCACCGAGGTATATGGGGCCGTTTCCTATTATTGATGGGATTGGACCAGTTGCGTATAGACTCGGGTTACCAGAGCATTTACACCGGATTCACGATGTGTTTCATATTTCCTCGCTAAGGAAATATCTCAGGGACGATTTGGCTCATTCTCACATCGCTTGGGAGGAGATTGATCTACAGCCTGATAGCTCCTATGAGGAGGGCCGATTGCTATTTTGGACCGAAGTGAGAGGAAGCTGCGGCCAAAGATAGTTCCGTTAGTGCGTGTTCAGTGGCGACATCACAATGTCGAGGAGTCCACATGGGAACGCGAGGATGAGATGCGTGAACGTTATCCAGAGTTGTTTTTATCAGGTACTTTCTAGTTCCGAATTTCGGGACGAAATTCTGTTATTAGGGGGGAAGTATGTAATACCCCGTATTTTTGGCGATATTTATTTTTGGGATTAATTAATTAAATGAGAATTAATTGGGAATTAATCCGGTTAAAATACTAGCGAGATGTGAGTTGGTATTTGACTAAATTGAGTATATATGATGATATATGAATATTGAATTATGAAATTTGTCGTGAGATTGATATACGGCAATTTGGACATTTTATTGGGACGCGTGAGACAGTCGCGTCAGGAGATAATTATTTAAATTGTAAAAGTGAAATTTAAATTCTATTAATCTTATGGTCGTTTTGAGTGCGCCAACGCGTCCGGAAGGGTCGAGATAGTCAGAAAACACTAGCCGGGGGTTTAGTTTTGGTCCCGGGGTATTTTTAGGCCATACCGGCAACATAAAGGGTATTTTGGTAATTTTGTATTTTTGGGAATTAAAAGTGACGAAAATTAAGAGTTTTTATCTGATTGGGAATTGACCCACTTAACCCATTAACAACCCATATTAACCTAGAAGGCTACGTAGGTTATTAGAATTAGGTTTTCTAATATTTCCCAAAGCAAACCCTAGCCACCATAGCCATTGGAGAAGAAAGCTTGGAGAGAGAGAGATAGAAGGGAATTCTGCAGAAAGAGAGAGGGAACTCCTTCAAATCTTCATCAAAATCTGAGATTGAATCAAGGCAAGTGGTTTAATTTACATTTTTATGCAGTAAATGCTTCTTCCATGCTTAGACAATTCCATAATAATAATTAATTGAGAGATAAATAAAAACCCATAAAATTGGAGTTGTTAGTTTAATTTTGGAGATAGGTTTGCATGTAGAAATGTTATTGGAAGATCGAATTAAGAGAATTACTAATTTATGTGATACAAAAACGGATCTATTTCTGGGAATGGAAGATTTAAAATTCTAGGGTTTATGTTCTTGAGAATTTGGGGAAAAGTGATGAGACTTGATGATTTAATGATGTTGAGGATGAATCAATTCCTTAAAACACGTTAGTATGTGATTTTAATATGTTTAGGATTGATTAGAGACCTTTAAACATTGTTGGGACGAATTTTGGTTGAGATTTGAGGTGTAGAAATTGGTGAAAAACGAGATAGGATTTCTGGGCTTGAATCTGGTCACTCGTTAGAAGACCTACCCAGGTCGTTCGAATGAGCTCATTCGAACGAGCTTCTAACGAGTTGACAGTTTGGGGTTCTAACGAGAGGGATGTTCGTTCGATAATCTCGTTCGAACGAGATCTCGTTAGATAGCCCAGTTCGTTCGAACGAAATCTCGTTCGAACAACCTAGTTCGAACGAGACTTCTAACGAGCTGGCAGTTTAGGCCTTTTTGGCCTGTTTTGATTTTGGGAGTCCCGTAAATTTGTTCGAGGATGGAGATAACATTCCTTTGATGGTGTATTAGTATACTTGGGACATTTGGGATATAATGAGGAGTAAATTATATAAGTGTGGATCGAATCAAATAGACATTATGAGCTGAGACGTGAGTGCCTACTACGACTTGAGAATAAATTATGGCGCGTATAAATATGGACCAGGATTATATAAGTTGTATATATATTAATTTGGTACAAGAATGCGATAAGTACTACAATTAAACTACGGTGATTACTAAGATGCGTGTTTACTTAGTATTGATATATGATTTGTGTGTATGACAAACCTACCATACTTGCTATCACGGGAGGTTTGCATTCACTTAGGGCCCTCTAATCCTTGTGTTGCCCGGATTTAGACTGGTTACCTCGATGAACATAGGTCAGAGAAGGACTTATTGGAAGTTAATAAGTCTGCTGATCGTGGGAGCGCAGGTATGTGCGTGACCCATGTGATGTGACTGTGTTCGCCTCCACTGTTTGTGATTTGTGTTATCTGAATGATTCCTGAGAGATTCGGAATACGTGATTCCTTATGTACGTGATGTACCGGGATGGATAGCAGAGTATGTATGCACCGCATCTTAGTCTCGGGGTGCTTATATTGTATATTTATGTTGTGGAAAATATACACTTAATAAACTGGGAACTTTCATATGGTATTGTGTGTATAACTATGGAATAACAAAAGGGATGATCTATAATGAGTTGTATTAGTTTTATGTGAGAACCTGAATTTACGTTAAGCCCCTATTTAATTGCGAGCGTTATAATGTTAATGGGAACCGAGTAATAAGGGTAGAACCTATGACAGTCTAGCTAGATATGATGTCACTTAGCTAGTGGTTTGTGTCGTTTTAGATGGGTACTTACGTTAGGAGTGCACAGTTAGACGAGAGGTGAGAATTTCATGTGAGTGCACGTCCTAACATGTACTTTGCATTTAATGTTTTAAATGTTTTTAAAGCACTTGCAGGTTTTTAAAATATCTCCACATTCGGGCTCTGACCCGTTTGCTTTCAAATCTATTTTTTTGTAAAACCATTTTAGGTGCCCAGCCACAAGGACACCATGCATAGGATACTCATTCAGGTGACGAGCTGTAGCTGTTTGTGGAAGCTACAGGGATTTGCTTTTAGACGCTTCTACCATTTGGATTCCATATTCAGTATTCTTCAGTTGTAGGGCATGTTGCCCAAATTCTATTAGAGACTTTTCCATTTCAGTTTTCAGACTTGGCATGTATTGATTCAGTATTCAGTATTTAGTTATTCATTTCAGTTGTGGAGTTTGTTGTGAGGAGTTTTTCCTCCGGATTTATTTATATCGTGTGATGGTTATTCTATTATTTTCGTTATAGTGAATGGTGATATTATTCTTGCTTTAAATCTTTCACTGCATGTTAATCAGACTTTAATTAAAATTTGACAACTTACCTTTTAAATACTAGGTGGTTAGTAATAATAAAATGTTTTCGACAGTGATGCTATTAGCTGAGCCAACTTGGCATTTTGAATTAATTTAATAAAGGAGTAGCTACCCGGTATTTAATTAGTCGGGGTGTCACAAGGAATGGGAATTGGAATGAAATAAGAAGATAATGTTAGTATATTCCTGTTAAGGAACTGAAACTGGATTAAAGTGGAATTTGGGGAATACAAGCTCTTAATTTAGTTTTTAATTTAATCTTGCATAATTTCATCTTCTTGCATAGTCTCATTTAATTATGTCATTTTCACTTATTTTCTTATGATCCATGCTTAGGTTGTTAGAGTGTTGATTTCTATACCCATGTGTTGCTATTCATATCTAGCATGCTTCTTGTTCATCAGGGAACTATATATAAACCGGGTCCTGACCCGTTCTTTTTCCTCTATGTTGTACTTGTTATTGTATCCGCCCAGGTGCTCCTCCGCAAGGACGCCCGTGTTGATATTCCTACTCTTTTGCTTTTAAGGTGCTGTATGAATTTGCGGATATTACAGGATGTTTTGTTAGACGCCGTCATTCTTTTGATATCTAGTTATGATCGGGTCTGTCACTCGGGCGAGTGGCCCAACCTTGTAATTGTATAATGAATGTAAAGCATAACATCTAACTGTTGTGATTACTTTTGTGTAGCTATGAACCGACAGCATATTCGGTTCTTCTCTTTGTATATAGTGGTTTTAGTCGTACGTTAATTATGTTTCCTTGAATTCCACTATTGTTCTAGAATGGGTTGTTTAAATTGTTTTTCTTAACTTAACTTTTAATTGCATAAATTGTTTTGGCAACCCGTTTTCTGAATTATTGGGTGGTTTTCTCGGTTACTCTTACTATATTTGTGGTGCTGAGAATGATTTCCGTCCATGATTACCGTATATGTCGGAGTATCGGGCTGGCCACCCCTTATTTCGGAGTGCGGGTTGTCACAGTTTCATAAAGGTATTAAATTATGTATCTCTTAGGGCATCTAAAACTTGGTGATAGAATCAGATTCAAAAACTGTGGTAGACTTCGTTGTAGTGTCAAATAATCCTTGGGTCGTGAAGGAGAAGATTCATTGGTTGCGATAATCATTTCTTGTCAATGGATACATTATCAAACTCATGTGGAAGGTGGTTTATAGTCATGTTAACATTGGATGGCCATCACTTAGTTCACGACTTGCTTCCATTTCGAAACTCTTCCTTAGGTTTTTTTGAACTTAGGTAGGTATGGTTTCTCTAATATTTGATTTTTTTTTTAAAAAACTTCCATTTTAATGGGTTTGTACATAAAATTCCAAGTTTTTAACTTTTTAACAATCAATTTATTGAGATCAACAATTGATTGTTTTTTCTTTAAACTTATTTTTCTCTAGAGATGTTAATATCACTTGGAAGCGACTTTTCTCCCTAAATAATTAATAATATGTGTCGGGTTCTGTCCCTCTTTCCTAAAAAAAATTGTTATAAAAATATATATGTTAAATCATGCCCACTTATAGAAGTTTCTATACTTAAACATATTCTGGTTCATTTCTCTACTCGTCTATATTGAGTATAAAAGGCCCATGGATCGGAGTTAAGCCCCACCACATTACTTGTAAATTCATATTGCGCCCATAGTATCTATACTATTACTATAAAATGCAATACAAAGCATTTATTCTCCTCAGCATAGACGATACCCACATAGGATGTGAGAAATCATCTGGCTTGTCTCTCCACATCAGATCTATAACGTAGACGATTTCCATCTCAGTGACCCTACTTCCATAGGCCCTTCATCTACAAACTACATTCATTTGTGTCGATACAAATGCGATCGCTAACTCAATCACGTAATCTGTGGCAATATAGAGTGCCACTTCTTTTTAAAGTACATTCAGTCGTTACAAATGAAAACGCAACTTCCATCATTAAATATACTGCTTATATCCCGAAAATAAATGACATACAACTACATCTAAGCATAATCGACATACAACTACAATACAAGCATAATGGAATATGTACACTCATTTGGGAGTAATATATATATCTTTGTAGAGAAGAGAAATTATAAGATGAACTCTCTGGCTAGAATATCAAAGATAGTTCAGGCAAGCTCATTTGGAGCAGTGGATGCAATAGAAGATTTTGGAATCTCAGATTTTGTTGAAGAAGCATCAATACAAGTAAGATTATTTTTAATGTTGCAATGGTATAAAATAAAATAGAGTTGCAAGTATGATATTATATCTGTATGTTTGATAGAAAATTTAATTGAGTGTAAGTATTATTCTACGTAATATATGGATTTGAATAAACAAATGATTATAGGGCATAGGATAGGGAATTAGTAAGTTAAGCACATTTACTGTTTGTAAAAATTCCTTAGAGATTTAGGAAAATATGTTTTTAACTGTTTTGGGTTGGGGCTATTGTTATCATGAAAAAATCCTACCCATAAAGGTTCATATGTTCCTATAGTTTCCTTCGTATTTTTCGATAATCTTCGCTTGGTAGTTTTTTTTTTAAATAATGCCATGGTCTTAGTGGAATAGAATGTTACTTTCAGAGTTGATGCACACTGTGAAGAAATCAGTCTATATATTTGGTTATGATTTACTACTATTTTAGAATGTCTAGCTGGTGCATTTATCCCGAGTACACACAGAGTACATACTACAAGTTGTGATTTTATTGGATGGACTTTTGAATTTTGCTATTTTGTAAAAACTGCACTGGTAAATTTTGTGTTGAAGTACGGAAAGCTATTGTGTAGACTCACCGCGTTGCTGAATGTTGAAATGCAGTGTTATATCTAAATGTTTGGTTTGTCGTAGACTTGATTTTGTGATGCAATGGCTCGATGTTTTGTTGTCATAATAGTTGGAGTTGTCCATGCTTTTATATTTTTTTTAGGTATATACATTCTAGCTTTTGTACTATCGTAGGCATAGAAGAGTTGAAACTCTCAAGTTCTCAACCTCCTAATCAAATTACTCACAGCTTGGTCACTGGTCGTTAATGTGGTTGAGAAAATTTCAAACAGTACAGTTATGTAGTTTTAACCATCATGACATCTATATACATATATGTTTGTCATTTAAATATATGTTTGTCATTTAAGTTCTAACCAAATATCTACTCATACTACTAATGTTGCTAATATATATGTTCATTTGTTGATACACTTGTTTTTTTTGTTTATATATGCATTTGTTGGGGATTGTTATTTTATTGTTACAAAATATGTGCATAATAAGATTGAGCATGGCTTTCAATCTGTGGTTCAGGTCTATATAAAATATATTAATTTGTTGGTATGGGCTTTCAATATGTGGTTCAACTTGATTTTAACCATAAATTTTTAATTTGTATAATTTGGTGTTGTTTTTATAATCTATAAGTTACTATGTTTATTTTAATACTTCTAACCCCAAAACCACCTCAGTTTGAAAATGCAAATTGTATCGTCTTTTCTTATGATATTTTTATTCATCGTACCACCAGATGGATGTTGGCAATGAGTATTAGCATTCGCATACCCAAGAAATAAACTCGTTTTATCATGTGACATTTGAATAAAATTATCTAAGTATTTACATGAAGGATATAAAACGTTGTTGCTATGCCATCTTATATATATTTCATGAATTCATTATGTTTTTTAATTAATGAAACATAATTTTTATTTTCATTAAAATTAGATGGATCTTAAGTACCAATCTCGCAGTGCTAGATCCCGTCGTAGGTTGATTATGGTTAATAAGGGATCTAGTAACGTGCATCGTACATCAACGCAACCTATTTCTTTAAGTAATATGTCGTATAATCTTCATCCGTTTGTTCAAAACATGTCTTCCATTGGGCATCTTAGTTGTAATCCTGATAATCTAAGGAACCGAGGTAGGGCTCCCCCAAAGAAACGAAAGATAATTACGTCTCGAACAAAAGTACTAGAAAATGGAGATGTCATAACAACAACAATTGTTGATGACTCATCAAATGTGACTAATCAGCCCGATAACTATTGTGGATATAACATTACCTTTGCAGACCATGCTTTGGAATCCCAACATGATGTAAATGTATCAGGTTAGTCATTTATTAACTGTACATAACATTAACATGTTTCTATAGGAGGAATAAATATTTTTTATTTTGTTAGTATAATTAATGACTATTATACGTATCTAGGGACTATAGGGGATACAACATGAACTGAGCGTACGAATCGAAGTAATCCTCATTTGAATAGAATGCCGAAAAGTAAGTATTGTATTAGTAAGAGATCATTGAAAAAACTCATAAAAAATTATGGATTTAGTTCAAATATTGTTTAACAAATTTGATAATGTAACGATTTTATAGGGAAGTTTAAAGAAGCATGGGATTTCATTGGTTCAACTGCAGTTTGCGACAATTGTAGTGAAATTCTATAGTACGAAGAGATAAGTGATAAGAACCGTACTCCGGCATCTCCTGAATTCTCATTGTGTTACCAAAAAGGAAAGATCATCCTACCCATTTTTAATGCAGCACCACATATTTTGAATGATCTACTAAATTCTGAACATAATGGGAGTTCATCCAAATTCAAGGACAACATTAGAGCATACAATTCAATGTTCGCCTTTACCTCTACTGGAGATAAAGTTGATCATAAAATAAATAATGGTATTGGTTCATATATTTATCGCATAAGCGGGGAAAACCATCATTTGCTTGATTCATTGCTTCCAGTTGCAGGTGAAAGACCTAAGTTTGCGCAATTATATATTTAGGACACAGAGAATGAGTTGGTCAATCGAATGAAATCATTAGGAGGAGATATGCGAACAACCAAATTGGATGCAGAAGTAATTTCTAAATTACTATCAATGCTTGACGAGCACAATGAGATTGCAAAAGTGTTTCGAATGGCACGTGAGCATTTTCAGCATTCAAATGTCATGACTGTGAGAATAAGGTTGATTAGAAGTCAAAGGCCCATCGATTTACAATATGCCTACCGCTTCTGAAATAGCAGCACTTATTGTTGGGGAATTTACTGAGGAATATGTTATGAGAGATCTTATTGTTGATCATAAGTCAAAAGGGTTGTAAAGAATTAGTGACCTTCATCCATCCTTTATGGCTATGCAATACCCATTATTATTCCCATATGGAGAAGATGGTTATGAATTGGGTATAACTTACAAAAATAATAATGGGAAATGTAAGACTAAACGGAATTTCCTGACTATGAGGGAATATTATGGATACCATTTGCATCAAAGGACAAATGAAGTTCACACCGTTTTGCGCCCAGGAAGACTTTTCCAATAATATGTTGTTGATGCATATACATGCATAGAACAAGAAAGGATGCGATGGGTCAGAATAAACCAACCATGATTAAGGGCTGAACTTTATAAAGGCTTGAAAGATGTTGTTCTTCAAGGAGATTTGATGCCGTCGTCTGTAGGGAAACGTATTGTCCTTCCGTCAAGTTTCACTGGAGGTCCACGTTATATGGCTCAACATTTTCAAGACGTTATAGTAGAATGACCCGCGAACTCGTTTTCATATTGGGGCTCGTCGGTCTAGGTGCGCAAGCGCTCGGCCGGCGAACTTCGGTCAGGGCGCCCTCGGTGTGCTGACCAAACAATGAACCCCGGCGCGAACTGCGCCAAGGAATTTTTACTGAAGAGCGTGTCTATCGTTGCCCCGTTCGCGGTGTGCACGTTAGGCTTGCGCCTTTGAAACACAAACGACTCGCGATTCTTTGGTAATCCCGATCTGTTCATCACATTCACAATAAATCCTAAATGGCTCAAAATGACAAAGTTTCTCGAACTCATTCCTGGCCAGAAGCCCGAGGATAGACTAGATGTTATCACAAGAGCTTTTAAAATTAAACTTGATGCTCTAATGAAGGATTTAGTCCAAGGAAAACACTTTGTCAAAGTAATGGCAGGTACATATTGTATATTTAATAAGTAATGATCGTTATTTAAAAATAAACAATATATGTAACAATAAAAACATATTGTTTTTATCACAGTTATCTACACAATTGAATTCCAAAAAAGAGGATTGCCACACTATTCCTATATGTAGACACAAAAGAACAAACATCATATGATATGATAAGATCATTTCTGCTGAGCTACCTGATTGTAATAGCGATCCAGTTGGATACGCATATGTTTGACAGTTCATGATGCATGGAACATGCGGGTACCCAAATCCCCGTTCGCCTTGTATGGCAAACAGATGTTGCTCAAAAAAATTTCCAAAAAAATTCACAAGCATGACAAAATTTAATGAAAATGGATTTCCCATTTATAGACGTAGAGATGATGGGAGATTTATAGAGAAGATGGAAATCAAACTTGACAACGGATTTGTAGTTCCGCACAATATTGATTTGGTCGTCAAATACCAAGCTCACATTAATGTTGAATGGTGCAATAAATCAAGGGCGATCAAGTACCTTTTCAAGTACATAAATAAAGGACCTAACAGAACCATAGTTGAGTTCAGGGAATCAATTACCCGAAATAGTGATAATTGTGTTGACGAAATGGTAGAGGTTGATGAAATTAAAACATTCCTCCTCGATTTTCGTTACTCATCTTCATGTGAAGCTTGCTGGAGAATTTATCAATTTCATATACAAAGCATTGGCGTTGAGCATTTGACATTCCATTTTCCGGACAAGCAGGTTGTCACTTTTAAAGATTCTGACAATCTAGATACTGTCATTAAAAGGGTAGTTATTGAGAAGACTATGTTTACACAATGGATGCAAACAAATTGTATCCATGAGGTTGTGAGAGAGTTAATGTATGACTAATTTCCATCTAAATGGGTTTGGGACTCACAGGCAAAGGAATGGTTTAGAAGGAAAAATTTAAGCACTTGCCTAGGTCATATAGTTTGTGCTCATTAAAAGGGTATATATTGAGAAGACTATGTTTACCTTCGTATGCTCCTCAACATTATTTGCGGAGCAAGAAATTACGATGACGTGAAGTTCGTGAATGGAATTATTTACCCAACATGCAAAGCCGTATGCTATGCTCTTGGTCTTTTAGAAGATGACAAAGATTGACACAATGTTCTGGAAAAATCTTTATAATGGGCTAGTGGTAATCAATTGCGTGACCTATTCGCTGTAATGCTTCTTTTCTACGAAGTTGCTGATCCGAAAAAGCTTTGGGATGACAATTGGGGGGTTCTATCAGAAGATTTGTTTCATCGTCAAAGAAAAATCTTAGGCCTCCCTGATCTTATTCTTAGTGAAAATCAATTGAAGAATTTTGCTCTTCATGAAATTGAACAGATTTTGAACAAAAATGGGAAATGCCTACAAGATTTCTCACCAGGGCCAAAATCGGATTCTACAATTATTCGAGAAAAAGATAATAGGCTCTTAAGAGAGGAACTTTCGTATGATGCGGACTCTTTGGCAAGGGACCATGCTAAAATGTTCAACACATTGAATAATGAGCAATTGGATGTCTATAATCATGTTATATGATCCGTCTACAAAAGCAAAGGAGGATTTTACTTTGTAAATGGGGCAGGTGGTACGGGGAAACTTTTTTGTACAAAACAATTCTTGCACAATTGCGCGCAGAGGGAAAAGTGGTTCTGGTAGTTGCATCATCTGGAATTGCATCGTTATTGCTACTCGGTGGAAGAATCGCACATTTAAGATTTAAGATTCCTATTGATATTCATGCAGAGTCAACATGCGATATTCATCAACGGAATCATCTTGCAGAGATCATTAGGAAAATAAACTTAATTATTTGGGATGAGGCTCCTATAAACCATTGTCACTGTTTTAAAGCGGTTGACAGAACATTAAGATACATAATGGGGTTCGATAATGAAAATTATTCTGAATAAGCTTTTGGTGGAATTACAGTTCTTCTGGGTGAAGATTTTCATTAAACCCTACCTATTGTTCGTAAGGGAAGTAGAGAAGATATTTTAAATGCATCAATTAACAAATCAAATCTCTGGAGTTTAAGCCATGTATTCAACCTATCAAAAAATATGCGGATACAAGATTCGACTTCTTTAAGAGATTGGGTCCTCGAATTAGGTGATGGGAAATTAGAAACAGAATCATTCAGAGATGAAGAATAGCCGTCATGGATAAAAAAACCTAATGCCAACCTTATTCCTCATTTGAATATCCCATTACCGATATTTTTTCAAGTTCTTACCCCGATTTAGCCAACAGATATAGTGATCCAGATTACATCAAGGGTCGAGCTATTCTTACTCCTACAAATTATATGGTTGACAACATCAATGCGTACATACTTAATGTTATTCCCGGAGATACTACAACATATTTCAGCTCAGACTCAATATCTAAGGCTGCTGGGGATATATGTGACCAAGATGTGCTTTTCCCTGTTGAATTTTTAAATAGCTTGAACTTTGCTGAAGTCCCAGGTCATAACTTGGACCTAAAGATAGGTTCACCTATTATGCTAATGATAAACATAAACCAAAGTGCCAACCTTTGGAATGTGACAAGATTGATCATTACATAATTATCTCCATTGGTCATTGAGGCTATAATTATCACATGCTCGAATATAGGCACAAAAGTTTTCATTCCACGAATAATAATGTCTGGAACGGAATCCAAGTAGCCATTTATTCTGAGAAGATGCCAATTCTAGTTCAACTTGCTTTCTCTATGACAATCAACAAAAGTCAAGGACAAACTCTCGATACACTTACCAAAGCCTGTTTTCAGTCACAGTTAACTGCATGTAGCTATATCTAGAGTAACTTCAAGCATCGGTCTAAAATTATTCATAAATAATGAAGACGAAATTGATAGTCGTTACACAAAAAATGTTGTGTACGATGAGGTTCTTTTATCTATATCTATAGGTATATTTCATTTTTTTTTAAATAAAAGAGGGATAGGACCCTCAGCAGTTTATTATGAAATAGAGGAGAAAAAGCCTCTGCCAGGG
This sequence comes from Sambucus nigra, assembly GCA_949130495.1. Classification (NCBI taxonomy): domain Eukaryota; kingdom Viridiplantae; phylum Streptophyta; class Magnoliopsida; order Dipsacales; family Adoxaceae; genus Sambucus; species Sambucus nigra. The sequence continues at coordinate 402,451,919 of OX422211.1, forward strand.
CAAGAAAAATCACTACATGAGAAACTTAAAGGAAACTTGGGGTTTTATAAAAACCCCATTACAAAGATTAAACATATCTGATATAGTGGCAACCTAACTTGTCGAGCTTGAGAGCACCTCTAGCAACTGAGGGAAGATCCTCGAACTTGTGATCGACTGAAAAGGATGGAATGTTGACTCCATGATTAGCTAAGGCATCAGCAACCATATTTGATTCCCTGAAGCAGTGAGATAAGCTGAAACTAGAACTTTTAATGCATTATATATTTAATATTCTTAATCCTTTTACTTATGATTCTACTCCTTTATTTCATTTATAAATAATTTTTTCCTCATACATCTTTTCAGAAACATTAAACAAGTTACAAGACTTGAAGATCTTTCCTTAGGTAGAGATGACTGGACCGTCTTTGTATGTGTTGTATGAAAACGGGAATCCAAGGCTGAAAATGGCGATAGGCAAAAACTATCAAATGACTTTCTCTTAGTTGATGAGCAGGTATATAATTTATACCGTATAAATTTATTTACTTTTATGTCGCTCCAAATAACATTTTCTTAATTACTATTTTCCATTTAATTATATCATTTTTTCCCTTCACAGGGTGACTCGATACATGCACTAATCCGAAGACAATTACTTTGTAAATTAGGCAATTCACTAGAGCTTGGAAAAGTTTACACAATAACTAATTTCAGAGTTATGGAGACCAAGCATAACTACAAGGTCTCATCCCATAATCTAATGATTGAATTCATTCCATCTTCAAGGTTTATACATTCTGAAGATGTTAATCTTCTGATTCCGACATACCACTTACAGTTTCTGGAATTTGACGATTTGTCATCCAAATTGGGCAATGACACATACCTCACAAGTATATTATCTTCATTACTCATTATCCATTTAACAATATATGTTAAACACATTTATTTTATATCTAATCACTAATTATATGTTCAGATGTGGTGGGACTTTTGAAATCAATATCACCGGTTGAGGATCAACCTGCTAGGGGACTATAGTTAAAAAAGGGTTTTAAAGATTGAAACTCGAAGGTAGAATTTTCTTACTTATAAAATATTCACTTCAATCAATTTCAATATATAATAAGCATAATTCATTAAACACATACCGTATTATACAGTGGGAAGATGATTTCCGTTACTCTATGGGCCGACGAAACTGCGCTAATAACTGAAGATATGTGCAACAAATTCAAAGATCATTTGATTATAGCTCTAACCTCAACTATAGTCAAACAGTTTAGAGGTACTTCAACTATATTTGTTTATGTAATTCTATTTATCACTACTCACGATTTTAAATATATCAATTTTACAAACACATCACTTTTATTTCGTAGGGAATTTTTCGCTATCAGCAACAAATGCATCTAAGGTTTATATAAATCCGGATGTTCAAGCAACTAAAGATTTTATGTCCAAGTACTGTTTACTTCTTTGCAATTTAATTACAATACCAATATATATCACTTATCTTATATCTAAAATGTGCGCATTAGAACTTAAACATAATTCAATTATTGTTAGTTTGTGCCACATAAATGGAAGAATGGTATTCTTTAATTCATCTTTAATAAAATATAATATTCCTTTCTTTGGTTCTATATTAATACCTGAAAGTGACCATCTATTAATTTATTGAAATTCTCAATAACTGTCTTCTTATTTCATTAATCTTAAATTTCACCTTAATTTCACCAAATTCTATTACATTCATACATACGGCATAATGAAAATCGATCTTTATTCCTTGAAACTGATCCAACAAAGTCCAACAATTCACATCTTCAAATGGAAGGGTATTGTAAATTAATTGAAGATATCTTGGCCCTTTGTTTCGACTCATAAAATGAGGTATCCTACTATAATTATATAATTAATAATCCTCCTTTGTTATCTCTTTATATAATATGTTTTGAAGGTTCTATACGTCATTTGCCATGCAACAATCACAGGTGTTGATGAACATATTGGGTGGTATTATCTAGCATGCAACCATTGCGATAAGAGACTCAAACATAATATCACTTCATTCTTCTGTGAATCATGCAATAATGACATTATCATTCCGTCTCCTAGGTAATATATTGTTATAAGTTATTTTTCCCCTATTCAATCAGACATTATTTTACATAATTCAATCCTCCATATATAGGTACAAAGTGAAAATCAACGTCATGGATGAAACTCCTTCAACCACTGTTGTCCTTTTCAACAAAGAAGCAGAAAGTTTAATCAAAGTCCAATGTTCTGAGCTTGCAAATATCAACCATGACATTAGCGTATGTTTTTATTACTAATTGATAATATTCTCCCACAATATTCATTTTACAATATTTTTTCACACATACTTCTTATTATTTTATCCAGGTCACCAATGATCCAATACCACTTGCAATCACAAGGATCATCGGTACCTCACACAAATTCCGCCTCAAGCTCAATAACTATAACTTAGTCTGAGGTAATGAAAAGTTTACTGTTTTAAGAATTTTAGAAGACACATTTACCGGAGATATTTCAAATAGTAATACATCCATTCATAAGGTATTTTACACATAGTCATTCAATTATATGTAATACAATTTTTTAAACATCTAATCCTATCTATTTTACATAATTGGAAAAAATGCCAACCATTCCCAATCATGCCCCTATCATTATCACAGACGATGACATCAACATTGTTGCATTTCACGATTCATCTTCACTCTCTACTACATCAAATAAAATAAATCCTTCCACTGGCATTGAATCCGAGCGTATCGATTAAAGGAGGCATTCAGACAGGTAATTTCAATTAATTTTCTTTTATACTTCTATTCAAATTTTTACTTAACTATTATCATATTCTCCTCACATATATTTTCGATTATTTGTAGGGATGTTGATCAAAGGAAAAAGAGGATGCTTTAGCTTATATTTCACCAGTGAAATCTTCATCAACATTTTATACCTTATACTAATATTTTTAGTCCCCCCTTTATTGTCTGTCTTTATGTCATTCATGACTTTCAGTTTCAAATTTATTGCCTTCCTCTTGGTAGTTTAATGTTGCACATTACAATGTTTTTAGCTACATGCTTTTTGGCATCTAATGTTTTTTTGACATGAGCATTCAATCTTGGCAATGACTCATTTCAGTCTTCTTAATGCGATTGATTTTTATTTCTTATTGTGTCTGTTAACACTTCAGTTTTATATACAGCCTGAACTTCAACGATCAGAATTATAATTGTTCATTCCTATATTAATTTATCATTACAGTTTTGACTTCTCATGATTAATTAATTACTGTTTTAAGATAGCTAGGAATCGTACAACATAAAAACACTGATCTATTTTTTCAGTTTTGTAACTGAAGAAGAAATAACAAGTAGATTACGACTCTACTCACACTTCTACCCTTTTTGCTTTCTCTTTTTTTTCAAGTTAAAACCTTTCGTACACATTTTTTGGTTCTAATGAGAGTTTCAGAGTTGATTGTTGGGGATATAATGGAAGAAACATCTAAAATGTTTAGTTTAAAAGCTATCATGGGTATCCATGTAGATATTTGCATTTCTTCTATGCAGAGAAAAGTAAATGAACCGTATGATCAGTTTAGAAGAGAATAAAAACATAATTGAATAATTGGTTTTTGATAGGTTGCGTAGGGGAAAGTTTGGGTATGTATAATAAGAAATTAGTTGTAGGAGTTCTCATAATTTTTTGGGCCTTTTTGCCTCTTCGAACTTAGCGTCTATGGTCGTCACCCCCACAAGATAACCCATTCTAAAACTTGAACAACCAAGCGACCTCCATCGCTATAATGAGGCCCGTTATTATAGCATAAATAGGGGCAATAGGGTTTTAGATCCAATAATGCACACAAAGTCCATTTCAAACACTGCTTGATTTCTAGAGTTTTGACAGCTAATGATTATGGTACTCTGTCTCACATTTTGAGAGTTTTGACAGTGGCATATGCCTTGTTATATGTATGATTAGTTTTTTATAGGTATATAATTTGCAAGGTTCCTGGGATAAGTTGAAATAATTTTAAATTTAAATTCTTAATGATGCAAGCCATATGTTCGAGAAAATGTCTTAATCAAAATCAAGTCCCCTATTAATGTATTTTCTTTCAAGTTTCAAATGAATTCATAAAACTTACTTTTTAAAATTGACTATCGTGTATTTTTTATTATGAACATCCAACATGTTGATACTCGACTCCTCATATCTACTATATTCAAGTATTAAAAAGTCCCAAAAAGATGATCTCAAACAACATAATTATGTTTTTATATATATATTTTTTTTGGCTAAAATTCTACCAAATAAATTACCACAACCCTATAACATAACTGATCCACACATATATATGATGATATTGCTACATAAACTAGAGTAACATTAAATTATGGGACTAGGTCCATATCACATCGCTGCTGGTTTTGTTGTCTCTGTTGTTGAAAATTTGGATGATTTTGTTGCGTGTTCTGGAGGGGTACCATAACAGGTTGTAAACTCTGCGAACCATGTTTCTAAATGCACCTTGCAAACCATGTTGCTGCTGTTGAATAGGTATCATAGTGCCCAGATTTGTTGATCCCATGTCAAACATTTGATCGTTCAGATTTTGAAAGGCAAGAGTTCGATTACCACCAGATATTCCAAACTGCATGTGTGGCAATAGTGATTGGGATGGCATCATAGGTGACACGTTTGAAATCATATTGGTATTCGGTGTAGTCTGAGCAACGTTAAATAATGGAATATTGGAAGGGCTTGAAAACTGGTTCAAATGACGATTCATCTGATTTCCTTGGCTGAGTTGACCTTGACCAATGTCGTTCTTAATTGAGATAGAAGGCAACTACCTACTCTGATATTACTAGGACCCCAATTGCGTAGAGAATTTCATTTGATGACCCTGACTTTGAAAATCATGAAGTTGTGACAACTGGTTCTGCCCAAGTCCGATCGTCGAAGATTACCTAAACTACAGCTGAATAAGGATTTGTTGCTGATGCTGAGGTAACTGCATCATTTTTTGCCTTTATTGAATTTGCTCCTGCTGCTATTGTTGCTGCCGTGATTGTTGCTGAGGAGAGGGTGTTCATTATGTTTTTACCAGACCTAGGTGAGTTTGCATATGATAATGGAGATGTCGTCGTATTATCAAAGGGAGTGGAATTGGTAGCACCAGGAAAAGCCGTTGCTCTTCCCATAAGTTATGCTCTAGAAGCGTGTTGTAACAAACTTACCTGATTATTAATGTTTGATGATGGTGGAGGAGTGATCTTCATATACATACCAGATGAATCAGCAAAAGTATGTGAATTGTCAGCTACAGTTAGCACATCTAGCAGATGCATTGGAAGTGAAGAATTAATCTGGCGTTGGTTTTCCGATATTTGTAAGCTTGTAGCATTATCCGCATTGACGTTCTTTGGATGTACAACAAAAGCCTTGGAAACCTTCTTAATTCTTCGATGATGTTAAATATCTCAAGATTGACCATAGAAAATTATCCCAAATAGTCAGCACTATCAGCAAAAGAAGCTTCCATTATGCCATGGATGGAGTGTAATACCCCGTATTTTTGTGATATTTATTTTATGGGATTAATTTAATTAAATGCGTATTAATTGGAAATTAATCCGGATTAAAAATACTAGCGAGATGCGAGTTGATATTTGATTATATGTGCATATATGATTATATATGGATTTTGAATTATGAAATTGTCGTGAGATTGATATACGGCAAATTTTGTTGAGACGCGTGTGACAGTCGTGTCATGGTATATAATTATGATAATTAAAAAGTGATTTTTATTTCTATTATCCGTATGGTCGTTTTGAGTGCGCCAACGCGTCCGAAAGGGTCGAAATAGTCAGAAAACACTAGCCGGGGGTTTGGTTTGGGTCCCGGGGCATTTTTAGGCCATACCGGCAACGTATAAGGGTAGTTTGGTAATTTTGAATTTTGAGGAATTAAAAGCTACGAAAATTGGGAATTAATATCTGATTAGGCATTAACCCACTAAGCCCACTAATACCCAAATAGACTACGGAGGTTATTGAAAGTTGTTCCTAAGACAAAACCCTAGCCTCCATAGCCACCATTAGAGAAGAGCTTGTAGAGGGAGAGATAGAAGGATTCTGCAGAGAGAGAGGGTATACTTCATCAAATTCGTCATCAAATCCAGAGTTACCATTAAGGCAAGTGATTTAATTTCGTTTTTATAGAGAATGTTTCTTCCATGTGTAGGAATTGTTAAAAATCTGATTTGTTCTTGGGAGTTAATGGAAAACCCATTAAATTGGAAATAGAAATTACATTCTTGATGAGGAAATTGCATGTAGATTTGTAGTTGATGATTATTCGGATGATATTACAATTAGTATGAAACCAAAAACGGATTTAATTAGACTTCTAGATGACTTATAAATTCTAGGGTTCATGTGTTTGAAATTGGGGAAAAATATGTAGAGATTTGATATTTGGATGATGGTTATAATGATTTAATCCCCACAAAAACGTTAGTAGGTGACCTATGTATGTTTAGAGACGATTAGGAACCTTGATATATTGTTGGACTAATGTTTAGAGAAGATTAGAAGTGAAGAAAAGAGGAAAAAATGAAATAAGGAATTCTGGGATTGAAACTGGCCACTCGTTAGAAGACCTGTCCAGGTCGTTCGAACGAGCTCGTTCGAACGAGCTTCTAACGAGTTGACCATTGACTTCTAACTAGAGTGAAGTTCGTTCGATAAGATCGTTCGAACGAGATCTCGTTAGAAATCCCACTTCGTTCGAACGAGATCTCGTTAGAAGACTCAGTTCGTTCGAATAAAGTCTCGTTCGAACAGCCTCGTTCGAACGAGTTGACAGTTTAGGCTTTTTAGCCTGTTTTGATCCCGAGTGCCCCGTAACCTTGTGTATAGGTAGAGATAGCCTTTCCTTGATGAATAATTGATATATTTGGGATGTTTAGGATATTATGAGGAGTCAAACCTAGAAGTGTAGTTTGAACCTAAGGGAAAATGTGAAGTAGGACGTGAGTGTCTATTACAATGTGAGCTATTGACGGCCTAATTAATTATATTAACCGGGAACATATAAATGGTGTAGTATTATATGTCAGTACGAGAAGAGATATGTACCAATATATTATGGTGATTACTAAAACGTGTGCATACTTAGTATATATGTATTGATTTTATGTGTATGACATACCTACCATACTTGCTATCACGGGAGGTTTGCGTTCGCTTAGGGCCCTCTAATCCTTGTGTTGCCCGGATTTAGATTGGTTACCTCGATGAACATAGGTCAGAGAAGGACTTGTTGGGATGTTAATAAGTCTGCTGATCGTGGGAGCGCAGGTATGTGCGTGACCCATGTGATGTGACTGTGTTCGCCTCCATTATTTGTGATGTTGTTATCTGTGGACTATTCCTGAGAGATTCGGAATATGTGATCCTTATGTACGTGATGTACCGGGATGGATAGCAGAGTATGTGTGCACCGCAGCTAGTCTCGGGGTGTTTGTGTTGTATATTTATGACGTAAATAATATACACTTCATTAATGGGAACTTTCATGTTAATATTGTGACTAAAATTATGGTATTGTTTTGAGAAAACATAACGGGTTAACCGATAGTGAAAGGTATTACATATTGAGAATCTGAGTTTAAGTAAAATCCTCTATTTATATTTGGTAACGCTAGAATGTAATATGGGAATCGAGTAGTAAGAGGTAGAACTTATTACGTTTTGGGTTAGATATATGGGTCATTTAGATGGGTAATGTACGTTAGGAGTGCACATGTAGCCGAGAGGTGAGAATTTCATGTGAGTGCACGTCCTAACATGTATTTTGCATTTAATTTTTTAATGTTATTAAAACACTTGCTGTTTTCAAAATGTTTTCCACTTTCGGGCTCTGACCCATTTGCTTTCAAATCTATTTTTTGTAAAAACCATTTTAGGTGCCCAGCCACAAGGACACCATGCATAGGATTCTCATTCAGGTGACGAGCTGTAGCTGTTTGTGGAAGTTACAGGACTTTGCTTGTAGACGCTTCATCGATCTTGACTCGATATTCACCAGTTATCAGTTGTAGGGCATGTCGCCCATTCCTTTAAAAGACTTTGCATTTATTTCAGTTATTCAGACTTTTAGCATGTAATTATTCAGGATTCAGACTTGTAGTATTATTTCCATTTGTTGGGATTGTTGTGAGGATTTTTCCTCCGGATTTATTATTATTATTGTTGGTTATTTCATTACTTCGTATGGTGAATGGATTATTATTTGCAGCCATTGTGGCTCAGGCGGTAAATGCCGCAATAGCTGTAGTTCAGTAGGCACCACCTCGGGCGCCGATAGCCGCGCCAGTTCAGGCTCATGCATTCCTGTCTGCTTGGGAACGTGTACGTGATGCTTTTCAGAAAGCACACCCTCCGGAGTTCGCAGGTAGCTCCGATGTGGTAGTTTCGAGTCAGTGGAGGAAGGACATCCAGCGACACCTGAGGATGTATGAGTGTACAGATGTCCAGAAGCAGATACTAGCTACTTTTAAGCTAGTGGGGTCAACACTGCAGTGGTGGGAGTCTATTACCACCGTAGAGGAGAGGGATACTCTCACTATTCAGGAGTTCTGGGTGCGGTTCGACCGCAAGTACTTTCCGTCAACTGTTCACACGGAAATGAGGAGGAAGTTGATGAGCCTTCGACAGGAGGGTAAGACTGTGGCCGAGTATGAGGCCGAATTTACTGATCTGTTGAATATTGTTCCGGATGAAATACCAACAGAGGAGAAAAAGATACAGAAATTCACGGACGGATTGACATGGAGAATTCGTCAGCACTTGTTAGGGAACCTCTCGTTAGCCACTTATTCTGATGTGGTTAACGCTGCATAGCTCCATTTCTAGGATCACCGCTTTCACATGGCTGAGGGCAAACGATCAGGAGAGTCTAGCCATCAGGGCAGGACTAGAGGAAATGGTGCCAGTGGGGCACAATCTATTCAGGGGCAGAGGCAGGGTGATCAGGGTACTCAGCAGGGGGATCACAAGAGGTTCAGGTCAGGAAACTTCAGGCACGGACAGGGAGGTTTCCGGCAGGGCCATCAGGGTCCGAACGGCCATCAGCACCAGCAGGGTGTGAATGGTCAGCATCAGTTTCAGCAGGGCCAGCAGGGCCAGTGGAGGAATGGTAACGGCCACCAGGGCCGGGGGCAGCAGGGATCGAGAGGGGGAAACTTTTCGGGGAAGTGTTTTGTTTGTGGCAAGACTGGCCGTAAACGCCAGGACTGTCCTGATAAGGGCAGGGCCCGCAGCAGTAGCAGGGTGCTCGACATGAGCCACAGAGGCCACTCTTTCCACCAGCCCTCCCAGCTCCAGCCCAGGTGCCAGCTCTTCCAGCCATTCCAGCAGTTCCTGTGCAGCAGGGACAGTTATAGTATGGACGTGTCTATAACGTCCACCAGGCAGCAGCTCCGCAAGCACCACCCGCGATTGAGGGTATGTTTCCTATCCATGGTACTATGGGTCGGGTTTTGTTTGATACGGGGGCAACGCATTGCTTTATAGCTACACATTTTGCGAAAGCTTTAGGGTTATTAGCTACGGCAGAGAGCACAGTGACATGTGTAGACTCACCATTGGGGAGTGGGTCACTTATTTTCTTTATATGCCGGGGAGTGGGGGTAGAGATTGGTAGTCTGGTATTACCTGCAGATATGTTGGTATTAGATATGCATGTTCACGATGTGATTATCGGTATGGATTGGCTCGCTGATTATAGAGCCATGATTGATTGCTTCGGTGGGAGCATTGTTTTTGCCATTCCGGGGCAAGAGATGTTTGTAGTGGCGATGCCTCGCCCAGAGGGAGGCTCGACCGCTCATTTGTATTACCTAGAGGAGGATACCTCTAAGGAGGTTGTGATTCCTTTAGATTCGATCCCAGTTGTCAGGGAGTATTCTGATGTGTTTCAGGAGATACCAGGCCTACCCCCCAGTCGAGAGATAGACTTTGTTATAGACTTATTGCCAGATACGAGACCTATAGCACGCGCACCGTACCGTATGGCTCCAGCTGAGATGAGGGAGTTACGGGATCAGATTGAGCAGTTGTTGGGTCAGGGGTTTATTCGGAGGAGTACTTCGCCGTGGGGTGCCCCTGTGTTGTTCGTGAAGAAGAGAGATGGTTCACTAAGATTGTGTGTGGACTACCGAGAGTTGAATAAGGTCACGATACGGAATAAATATCCGTTGCCTCGAATCGATGACTTTTCGACCAGTTGAGAGGAGCTTCTTTCTTCTCAAAGATTGATTTGAGATTGGGATACCATCAATTGCGTATCAAGGAGGAGGATGTCTCGAAGACTGCGTTCTTATCGAGATATGGTTCTTACGAATTTCGAGTTATGCCTTTTGGTTTGACCAACGCTCCAGCAGTGTTTATGGACTTGATGAATAGAGTGTTCAGGGATTTCCTAGATCAGTTTGTCATTGTCTTCATCGATGATATTCTGGTTTACTCCCAGACAGAGGAGGAGCACGCCGAGCATTTGAGACAAGTTTTGCAGACACTACGTCAGAACGAGTTGTATGCAAAGTATGAGAAATGCGGGTTTTGGCTGAAGGAGGTCCAGTTTTTGGGACATATTATTTTCGACCAGGGAATATCTGTTGATCCGAGGAAGGTATCCGCGGTGAGGGAGTGGGGACAGCCCACGACACCAACGAAGATTCGTAGTTTCTTAGGTCTAGCAGGATACTACAGGAGGTTTATTTGGGGTTTCTCGAAGATAGCAGGTCCTTTGACACATCTGACTCGTAAGGGTGTGCCATTCATCTGGAGTGATGCCTGTCAGTTGGCATTCGATGAATTGAAGGATAAGTTGACCTCAGCACCTGTGTTAGCATAGCCGAGACCGGGAGTTGAGTATTTAGTTTACACCGATGCGTCCTTGCAAGGACTTGGAGGTGTATTGCAGCAGGAGAGTCAGGCCATAGCTTATGCTTCCCGTAAGCTAAAGCCTCACGAGAAGAATTACCCCACTCATGACTTGGAGTTGGAGTTGGAGGCAGTTGTATTTGCCCTTCAGATATGGAGACATTACCTTTTGGGGGAAAAGTTTCGATTGTTCACAGACCACAAGTCCCTACAGTACCTATTCACGCAGAAGGAGTTGAATATGCGGCAACGAAAGTGGCTTGAGTTTGTGAAGTATTATCAGTTTGATATCCATTATCACTCGGGAAAGGCTAACGTGGTGGCAGACGCGTTGAGCCGTAGGCCAGAAGATGAAGTGGCAGAGGTGTGGAAGGCCAAGTGGAAGGAATTGGGACACCAGGATGCAGTGGCCCGATCATTCATGTCGGTAATGACTGTTACGTCGCAGATTGTCACGAGAGTGGTAAAGGCACAAGCAGATGACTCGTTCTGTCAGGAGCTGATAGTTCGATTACTAGCAGAGGGAGCCGAATCCTATACCGTTAGCTCAGATGGGGGATTGCGCTTCAATGGGAGATTGGTAGTCCCGGAAGGGGAGGAATTGCAGCACGAGGTGATGGCAGAGTCGCACGGCTCACGATTAGCGGTACATCCCGGTGGGGGCAAAATGTACCAAGACATGAGACGTCAGTATTGGTGGAGCGGGATGAAGAGAGATATTGCCGAGTTTGTTTCTAAATGCGCCACTTGTCAGCTTGTAAAAGTGGATCATCAGAGGCCGGCAGGACTGCTACAGCCGTTGGAGGTCCCGATGTGGATGTGGGAGAGCATATCCATGGACTTTATCACGGGATTGCCTACGTCACAGAGAGGTCACGACTCCATTTGGGTAATTGTGGACAGGTTGACCAAAGTCGCTCATTTTCTACCCGTAAGGACAGACTACACTACGGGACAGTATGCCCCGGGAACGAATTCACCGCCGTATGGCTGACCGACGATTACTAGCGATTCCGGCTTCATTCAGGCGAGTTGCAGCCTGCAATCCGAACTGAGGACGGGTTTTTAGAGTTAGCTCACCCTCGTGGGATCGCGACCCTTTATCCCGGCCATTGTAGCCAGCTCTTTATTTCAGAGAGTGAGACTTCACGGTGTGCCCTTAAATATCGTGTCTGACCGAGACAAGATATTTGTTTCACGATTTTGGGAGAGTTTTCAGGAGGCCATGGGCACGGAATTGCTGTTGAGTACGGCGTATCACCCGCAGACCGATGGGCAAACCGAGCGTACAAACCAGATGTTGGAGGACATGTTACGTATGAGTATCATTGATTTTGGGGGTGGATGGGAGCAGTATCTTCCACTGGTGGAGTTTGCTTACAACAACTCCTACCAGTTCACCATTGGCATGGCTCCATTTGAGGCATTGTACGGTAGACCTTGTCATTCCCCAGCATGTTGGTTGGAGGTGGGGGACAACAAACTACTTGGGCCGGAAGTGATTCAGGATACTTCGGAGAGGATAGAATTGATTCGGAGTCGCATTCGGGTAGCTCAGGATCGGCAGAAGAGCTATGCTGATGCGAAGAGGTTCTTCAGAGAGTTTCAAGTGGGGGACCAGGTTTTGCTCAGAGTATCTCCTATGAAGGGGATTATGCATTTCGGGAAGAAAGGGAAGTTGGCACCGAGATATGTGGGACCATTTCCTATTATTGAGCGGATTGGACCGGTTGCGTATAGGCTTGGATTACCGGAGCATTTACATCGGATTCACGATGTGTTTCATATTTCCTCGCTAAGGAAATATCTTAGAGACGATTTGGCTCATTCTCACATTGCTTTGGAGGACATCGATCTCCAGCCAGATAGCTCCTACGAGGAAGGGCCGATTGCGATTTTGGACCGAAGTGAGCGGAAACTGCGGTCAAAGATAGTTCCGTTAGTGCGTGTTCACTGGCGACATCATAATGTCGAGGAGTCCACATGGGAGCGCGAGGATGAGATGCGCGAACGTTATCCAGAGTTGGTATTTGATTATATGTGCATATATGATTATATATGGATTTTGAATTATGAAATTGTCGTGAGATTGATATACGGCAAATTTTGTTGAGACGCGTGTGACAGTCGCGTCATGGTATATAATTATGATAATTAAAAAGTGATTTTTATTTCTATTATCCGTATGGTCGTTTTGAGTGCGCCAATGCGTCCGGAAGGGTCGAAATAGTCAGAAAATACTAGTCGGGGGTTTGGTTTGGGTCCCGGGGCATTTTTAGGCCATACCGGCAACGTATAAGGGTAGTTTGGTAATTTTGAATTTTGAGGAATTAAAAGCTACGAAAATTGGGAATTAATAACTAATTAGGCATTAACCCACTAAGCCCACTAATACCCAAATAGACTACGGAGGTTATTGAAAGTTGTTACTAAGACAAAACCCTAGCCTCCATAGCCACCATTAGAGAAGTGCTTGTAGAGGGAGAGATAGAAGGATTCTGCAGAGAGAGAGGGTATACTTCATCAAATTTGTCATCAAATCCAGAGTTACCATTAAGGCAAGTGATTTAATTTTGTTTTTATAGAGAATGTTTCTTCCATGTGTAGGAATTGTTAAAAATCTGATTTGTTCTTGGGAGTTAATGGAAAACCCATTAAATTGGAAATAGAAATTACATTCTTGATGAGGAAATTACATGTAGATTTGTAGTTGATGATTATTCTGATGATATTACAATTAGTATGAAACCAAAAATGGATTTAATTAGACTTCTAGATGACTTATAAATTCTAGGGTTCATGTGTTTGAAATTGGGGAAAAATATGTAGAGATTTGATATTTGGATGATGGTTATAATGATTTAATCCCCACAAAAACGTTAGTAGGTGACCTATGTATGTTTAGAGACGATTAGGAACCTTGATATATTGTTGGACTAATGTTTAGAGAAGATTAGAAGTGAAGAAAAGAGGAAAAAACGAAATAAGGAATTCCGGGCTTGAAACTGACCACTCGTTAGAAGACCTGCCCAGGTCGTTCGAACGAGCTCGTTCGAACGAGCTTCTAACGAGTTGACCATTGACTTCTAACTAGAGTGAAGTTTGTTCGATAAGATCGTTCGAACGAGATCTCGTTAGAAAGCCCACTTCGTTCGAGCGAGATCTCGTTAGAAGACTCAGTTCGTTCGAACGAAGTCTCGTTCGAACAACCTCGTTCGAACGAGACTTCGAACGAGTTGACAGTTTAGGCTTTTTAGCCTGTTTTGATCCCGAGTGCCCCGTAACCTTGTGTATAAGTAGAGATAGCCTTTCCTTGATGAATAATTGATATATTTGGGATGTTTGGGATATTATGAGGAGTCAAACCTAGAAGTGTAGTTTGAACCTAAGGGAAAATGTGAAGTAGGACGTGAGTGTCTATTACGATGTGAGCTATTGACGGCTTAATTAATTATATTAACTGGGAACATATAAATGGTGTAGTATTATATGTCAGTACGAGAAGAGATATGTACCAATATATTATGGTGATTACTAAGACGTGTGCATACTTAGTATATATGTATTGATTTTATGTGTATGACATACCTACCATACTTGCTATCACGGGAGGTTTGCGTTCGCTTAGGGCCCTCTAATCCTTGTGTTGCCCAGATTTAGACTGGTTACCTCGATGAACATAGGTCAGAGAAGGACTTATTGGGATGTTAATAAGTCTGCTGATCGTGGGAGCGCAGGTATGTGCGTGACCCATGTGATGTGACTGTGTTCGCCTCCATTATTTGTGATGTTGTTATCTGTGGACTATTCCTGAGAGATTCGGAATATGTGATCCTTATGTACGTGATGTACCGGGATGGATAGCAGAGTATGTGTGCACCGCAGCTAGTCTCGGGGTGCTTGTGTTGTATATTTATGACGTAAATAATATACACTTAATTAATGGGAACTTTCATGTTAATATTGTGAATAAAATTATGGTATTATTTTGAGAAAACATAACGGGTTAACCAATAGTGAAAGGTATTACATATTGAGAATCTGAGTTTAAGTAAAATCCTCTATTTATATTTGGTAACGCTAGAATGTAATATGGGAATCGAGTAGTAAGAGGTAGAACTTATTACGTTTTGGGTTAGATATATGGGTCATTTAGATGGGTAATGTACGTTAGGATTGCACATGTAGCCGAGAGGTTAGAATTTCATGTGAGTGCACGTCCTAACATGTATTTTGCATTTAATGTTTTAATGTTATTAAAACACTTGCTGTTTTCAAAATGTTTTCCTCTTTCGGGCTCTGACCCATTTGCTTTCAAATCTATTTTTTGTAAAAACCATTTTAGGTGCCCAGCCACAAGGACACCATGCATAGGATTCTCATTCAGGTGATGAGCTGTAGCTGTTTGTGGAAGTTACAGGACTTTGCTTGTAGACGCTTCATCGATCTTGACTCGATATTCACCAGTTATCAGTTGTAGGGCATGTCGCCCATTCCTTTTAGAGACTTTGCATTTATTTCAGTTATTCAGACTTTTGGCATGTAATTATTCAGGATTCAGACTTGTAGTATTATTTCCATTTGTTGGGATTGTTGTGAGGAGTTTTCCTCCGGATTTATTATTATTATTATTGGTTATTTCATTACTTCGTATGGTGAATGGATTATGTTGACTCTTCCATTATTCTTTTACTGCATGTTAATCAGACTTAACTTAAAATTTGGCACTTACTTTTTAAATACTAGGTGGTTAGTAATTATTAAAATGTTTTCGACAGTGATGCTATTAACTGAACCAACTTGGGATTTTGAATTAATTTAATAAAGGAGTAGCTACCCGGTATTTAATTAGTCGGGGTGTCACATGGAGGTGAAATCCACAAGTTTACTGAACAATGTAAGATGTTTTTTTAATGGATCTTATTTTGAAATGGTTCGATTAATAGTACGACTAAATCTTCTTGCTAATTCATATATTAATGTGAGGCTATCATTTGCGCATTCATCCAAATTGGTTGTGATATCAGGTTCTATGAAAGTGAATACTAGGGAAATGAAAGTTGTGATTCCTGAAAACAAAGTTCGGGAGAGGACTCATGATTCTAATGGGACCTCTCTAAAGAAATTCGGTGCTTCAAATAACAGTATCAATCACTACTACTAAGTATGCACGCATAACTTGAGCTGATGAATTTTGTGGGGAAGTTTTAAGTTTAGTTTTGATTATGAAATTGTTACATTGTTAAAGGTAAATGCGGAATAAAAACTGCAGTTGACTTGATGTTGGGGCTATTCAGTCCATCCCGTTACTCGAGTTCACCACATTCGTTACTTCATTTCCACTAAGACGTGAGTTCACCACATTCATTATTTTTTTTTTAACTTTTTTTTTCATTTTAAAACTCTATTGGTTAACTATCCCTTCATTTAACCAACATTCTACCACGATATACACGCCTCGCATATTTGTTCTATGACCACTTAAACCTTTTTTATTTGGCTATAACTTATATCTATATTGTCAGCGTAGTGTTACTCGATGCTGTTATATGCAGGGAATCATGATGATGACTACATGGTTATTCTGCTCGCTCCCTGATCTTTCGAAGCCATTTTGGCGCTAACCAACTTCGTACATAAGATACGGGTCATGGTCACTATAGCTCTACTATATGGAGTTTCTGAATTTCAAAAATTTAAATTTTGAACTTGGTTTTCCAAAATTGTTCATTTCTGATTTGTTTTTCTCATGTACTGATCATAAATTTTGAAGTTGCAACTGCCTTATAAGGTGGATCTGGTGGTGTAATATCGCTTTTTGGTCATTTAAATTACGACGGTTTAAAGTGATGGTCATGGACAATGGGCAGTGGAAAACAGTCTAGACTTTGCTGGCCACCTTTTCCTTTATCGCTTCTTAGAATGTGTGTAATGGGACCACTTTGTATGATGTATATTATTGTTTATGTATGCAATTGTTGGTAATTATGGATTTTGTTATATAAATTCTTTGCACAAGAAGATTGAGTAGTTTGGTTGACCCGTGGTTCAACTTTATATTTCATGATAGGTACTTTATAGTTTTTCATTCACATTAGTTTGTTCTCATTTTAAATTGTACAAAGTTAATGTTGATTGGTATTATTGTTGAGTATTGGTATTGTTGATGACTTTTTTCTTATTTCTTAAATAGGCTAGATATAACTATAAACAAATTATATTTTGTTAAAAGTTTTTAAATTGTTTACAATTTTGGGTTGTAAAATATTTCATTACTTAATACGTACCTGTGACACCCCGCCTAATTAAATACCGGGCGATCACTCCTTTATTAAATTAAATCAAGGTGAACAGTTTGGTTCATTCTTAGCATCACTGTCGTAAAAATAAACTTTCCACTTTAACACCCTAAATAATTAAGCTAAGTGTCAAAACCATATTTAAACATTACTTTCCAAATTTTTATTTAAAGAAAATGATTTATTTATTTATTTAACCACATTCAATAAGTAAGAATCACACCACATTTAAATTCTGCAACATAGTCCAATTAATTTAATACATTCGTCAATCGAATGTCAACATACAAAATCTAAAGTCACACATCCAAACTGAATAAATCCCATAGTAACAATACTGGAAATAACTGAAATACAAATGTCCAATAACAACGGAATAATGGAAAGAGCTACACATGCCCAACTAAATGAAAGTACTAAGAGTGGATCCGAATGAACGAAATTGTCTAATCAAGAGACCTGCCACTCCCACCTACGCTGCAGCGCGTTCCTTCCAAGAGATCCTAAGCAAGACGCCCCTGTGGCTGGGCACCTGTAATACATACATATATATACAAGAGAGAGAGAGAGAGAGAAAAAAACGGGTCAGAGCCCGATAGTGTGTATGATTTAAAATTTGTTTAGCAACTATTTAAATTGATACAGGCCAATGCAACAACATATTAGAGCGACACTCTCTTGAGAAATTCTCACCTCTCTTCTAATGTGCACGCCTATCGTACTAACCTTCCCAACGGTTTATCTTATCATTTTATCATACTAACCTTCCCAATAATTTAGCTTATCTTAACTTACTCATAAGATTTCAAAACCGAACAATATCATTGTTTAAAAAGGATACTTCCAATTAGCAGCACAACTCTCGTTTTAGCTTTATTAATTTATAAAGTTTCCCAGTGTCATATTATACTTTCACAAAACAAGTATTTACTATTCGAGTCATCAACCATGTCCTACTTAGCAAATCACAGTAGGCAGTTTCAAATTTCCTAATCTCATATATATATATATTAACTACTCGTATAATATATATAAATTAACAGCACCCCAAATAAAACTATGGTGCGTGCATACTTCTACTATCCAAACCCCATACCACTCATATCAAGGGGAATACAAATTCGGAATCACTCTCGAACTGTATTAACACATACACAAACAATATCGAGGCGAAGCATAGATTCCAAGTCTCTAAGAGGATGGCACATACTCGCGTCTCTTAGGACCGTCTGAACTATCAATTCGATAGCCTGTACCAAGGATATCTATCTTCTAGGGTACAAGTCAATATCCCCCATAAAGGTCCCATCGAGATAAGACTGTCCCAGCGCGGTAACCTCAAGGATAACAAGTAGCACGGTATGTTTTTCACATGTATATAATATATGTACACACAATCATATAAATATACCACTTTTATCATATTAATATAGGTTCCTCTCGTCACCCATAATTACATCATTTATCCTTAATTTCACATTATTAGTATTACGTATAAGGTTTCATCTCTAACCTTAACTCGAAGGGTTTTTTCACTTATTACGTGACACTCGTGGACTCTATCCTTCCAAGTAGAAAATTCAGTAGGTATACCTCTATTCACTATCGTAGCTATTCGCCGTAATCTCTCACTTGAAATACGTAGTTTCATCATTCATTATATAATTATCCCAAAAGCAAAATTCTCGTCTTATAATAAAGTTCCCAACACTTATTCATATGTCCTACTGGTCTTTCCTATCTCCCAAAACATTTTATTAAGAATACCCAAGAATTATTTCACGATAAATTTAATTTAACTAATTAAACAAGGGAAATAGGAGTCTGCCAGGAGGGGTCGATCGATCGAGGTCTGGGACTCGATCGATCGTACCTTCGATCGATCGACGCTCTATGCTCGATCGATCGATCAAGAAGGTATTTTGATTTCTGCAGAATTGCAGTTACGGGTTCTACCATCTATCTTCATCCAAATCCATATTTTTCAACTCCAAACGTCCCAAAAATTCTACTAATAACATTATAACATTATACCAGATTTCAACGTAAAGCATGTGTATTTCTATCATTAAACATGTATAATCAACCCAAAATCTTATCTAATCATCAAGAACCCTAGAGTTTTCTTAATCATGGTTCTAATCTGTTTTTACCAGAATTTCCTTCTAATACATCATCAAAATTTCGTGGGTTATTCTTCTACATCACAAAAGATTTCCAGAATAAGGTTTAAGTCTTTACTACATGCAAATTCCTATCAAAATTTGGGTTTTCTTCCATATATTTCATCCCTAATCATTCCTAAACTAATATGGAAATTGCACCAACGAAAATAGCAAGATAAACACTTGCCTGGGATTTTTTGGTATTTTGATTTACGGCTGATTTTGGTATGGTTACGTTCCTCGTCTCGCGATCTACACGTCGGTGGTGGCGGCGGCGCAAACCGTTGAGTTTTGGGCCTTGAAATTGCTTGAGAGCTCTCTCCTCTCTTCTTCAATGGACGTTCTAGGTTTTGGGAATTCTAACCCTAGGTGACAAACTCAATATCATATATAGTCCCTCTAATTTTCGTGGGTTTAATTACCCATAAATGTAAAATCACCAAAATGCCCTCCCGGGTTACTAATTAGGCCTAAAAACGCCCCGAGACCCAAACTACACCCCCGGGTATACTTTTCTGACTATCTCGACCCTTCCGGACGCGTTGGCGCACTCAAAACGACCATACAGGCAACTTATAAAATATTCACTTTTTATTTATCAAAATTTAGTCCTGACGCGACACAGGCACGTCCCGACTCAAATTTCCCAAAATTGTCATTTTATTCTCTTGTGACATTCAACATAACCAATATAATATATTACTTTTGCTCATTAGTAATATTCAACAAATTTCCCATAATTACTAACTCTCGTCACGTTAATAATTATAACATAATAAATTTCCGGATTTTTATTAAATAATTTACTCACATTAAATTTAATAAATCCCCAAATTAATGTAGCATAAAAATAGGGGGTATTACATACTTCCCCCCAAATAACGGAATTTCGTCCCGAAATTCAGAAAAATAAGGCATACCTGGTAAAAACAACTCTGGATATCTTTCGCGCATATCTGCCTCGCGCTCCCAAGTGAATTCCTCCACATTATGATGCTCCCACTGGACCCGCACAGGTGGAACTATCTTCGACCTCAATCTCCTCTCACTATAGTCTAGGATAGCCATCGATCTCTCCTCGTAAGAGCTATCAGGCTATAAGTCGATCTCATCTATCGCGATGTGAGTATGGGCCATATCATCCCGAAGATACCGTCTCAACGACGAGATGTGGAATACATCGTGAATGCGATGTAAATGTTCTGGCAGTCCCAACCTGTATGCAACCGGCCCAATCCTCTCGATGATGCAAAATGGTCCCACGTACCTGTAACAACCCTCGATTTTGGAGACTGAGAAATTTAATTTTGGGAAAATAAAAATTTAATTAAATTGGAGAATTTCAAAATTGGGAGTTGAGGCCCAAAAATCGAGAATATTTCAAAGTATTCCGGATGATATTTTCGAGGGTACCATCGATCCCGAAAGGGTCGAAATAGTCAAAATGACTGTCATTGGGTTTTATTTCGGCTCCGGAATATTTTTATGTCAGTTTGACTCGAATTAGAGTAAACGAGTCATTTAAAGTGTGTATTAACATTTAAAATTGGGATTTTGTTTTAAAGGTTTATGAGACTTACGGATGAAGCCATTTCTCATTTGAGAGAAAGAGAGAAAAAGCCCTAGAGGGAGAAAGAGAAGGGAAGAAGAAGAAAGGAAGAGAAAGAGGAAGAAAAGCTTGGGGATTTCCGGCCCAACCGCGTCAACAAGGACGATCCAACCTCTACAAATCTGAGGCAAGTGTTTAATCTTGCTAAATAGCTATTTGTGTATTTCATTTCATAATTTGTGGGTTAAAGAAATGGATTTTTGGGTATTAATGACAAAACCTAGATTTTTAGGTTTAATCTTGGAATCAATGTGTAGAAATGGATTTAATGGATTATAAATGGTTGGGATCAACTTTGGGTTGATTTATTGGCTTAGAATCATGTTGTGATAAAGTATTGGGGGTTGGAATGAAAAATTTAGGGTTTAGAATTCGTGGGTTTTGATGAAGAAGAAGACCCCTTTCAAAATTTGCAGGTCCGAATCGATTCGCCCCCTTAAGCGAATCGATTCGGTTTAGTGAAATTGGCAGGTCTGCATTGACCGAATCGATTCGGACCCAAGCCGAATCGATTCGGCCTATTGCAGAAGCCCCGGTCTTTGGACCCGAATCGATTCGCCTTGGAGGCCGAATCGATTCGCTAGACCGAATCGATTCGGAATAGGGCCGAATCGGTTCGGAAACAGGGCATTTTGAGGTATTATTCTCCATAGTGAATTCAAACCCTTTTTGGTTGGGTTTATTGATTTGAGGCCTTCTCTTATGATGAAAGAGATATGTTCTTGGAGACACATAAGGAGTTTCTCACACATTAGAGTTTTGGGGACTCTTTAGGGTAGTTTGGGAGAAATGTATCCATGTATGTATTTGGAGTTACGTATAGAGATTTTGGGGAAACCCTTTGGGATTGAGAATCCTAATTGTAGATTAAAAGTAGGTGTAGATGTGATGTGAGGCTAAGAACTCTTAGAGAGATCTCAGACTAGGGTATTCACAAAAGTGATTGAACCATAGTCGAAATCGAGGGAAATGAGATTATTTGATGATTGAAAGAATGAGCTTGAGGCTTATAGACTATTAGTTATATGTATACCGATAGTCAAAATGATTTCTAGATTCTTTAATGTACTCGCAGATATAGATGAAATGTGTAGTGATGGATTCCTACGCAAACTCTTGGGTGATAGCCCTAATGCTGAAATATAGGTATAGATATATACACATGGTTTTGGGAGACTATTCATCATAGGAAAATGATCGAATATGTTTCAAGTATGGAATTATATTCACATATCAAGGTAAATTTAATGGAAATGGTGGTGACGGCTTGTATATTGAGGACTATGTATACTTATAGCCAGGTATATATATATATCTTATACATATGAACGAGAATTAGTTTATATATATAAATAAGGATATGTGAATATGTGTTGATATATATACATCTGTATGTATATAGATATATGGATATCTTTATGTTGTGGACATACATGGTATGGATATTTAAACCGTATACGATGGTTTACTATTTGAGCATATGATTGGATCATATGGATTATATATATTATGCATGTAAATGATATATATATATATATATACTAAATTGGTTAAGCATACCCCGCTCATGCTATCATTGGGAAGTTGCGCGCGTAGAGGGTGAGCATCCTGGCTAGAAAAGCAGGGTGTGGATATTCCCCAGGTCATAGTCGTCCCGTGTGTTACCATATGATATATATATATATATTTATTTTGGGATGAGACGTGATGGGTATGTTTCGTCTCATTGCCGGTTTGGAGCTATGACCGCTTCCCGGGACGTCGTGTGCGTGAGTTTACCACGAGATGGGTGTCGTTTAGTCCCACCATGGTGGCCCCAGTTTTGCTACGTGAGCCGGGCACTGGGAAGATGATAGCATTGATGCAGTTTATCGGCGATATATATAGCCGGGTATATTATGTGCATGGCCTTGTACATCATATGTAGTATGTACACTTGGCTATTGGATTGATGATGGTATATATATACGGTTAGAAATAAATACCTATATATATATATATTTATATATCTATCCTATAGACGAAAGGATAGGGACTTTATGAAGTACATCTTAGATGATTATGGTGTACTAGATTGATGGGGGTTGATGTATCGCACATAAGGTATTATTCGGTTATATCATCCCAAGGATATTATTGGAAATTTCTTTTATTTTATTTTATTTTATTTTATTTGTTTTCTTTCTTTTCTTTTCTTTCTTTCTTTCTTAGTAGTTATAGAAGGTTAGTAGTAATGATAGTATTAACTTGTATGTTGAGGATTGTTGCCCAGGAGTAGTGTAACGAGGTGGTTCCTTGTTTGGATTTCGCTTTGCGAGACACCTCACGCACGAAACGCAGTGCCATGTCGAGATTTGAGAGAAGTAATTCCATAGGTGGCATCTCGGATCTCTGGTCTTGACCTTGTCAGGAGTAGTGTAATGAGGCGGTTCCTTGTTTGGATTTCGCTTTGCGAGACTCCCCACGCACGAAACGTAGTACAATTTTGGGATTAGAGAGAAGTCTTGCCAATATTCCATGTGCATGTTATCAAGTATATAAATTCTTACGTTTTTAGCCTATGTAGGTATATATATATATATATATATATCTATATATGTATATGTATAGGGGTAATGTTTTAGGAATTACGATGATTATAATTCATAAGATTATTAATCGGAATTCATTAAGCCTATTATGGCAAAATTGTTTGTATTCATAATCTAGTAAGATTAGAAACAGGGTGGATTCTTGGGCTAGGTTAGGAAAGCAAATTCTCGTGGGGATAAGCTAGGCCTATAATAAGTTAGGTTGTCCTAATAATGTGGGGGTAATTTAACTAAAACTTGAGGACGCGAATAGGTGCGCGCCTTTAGATGAGAGGTGAGTCGGGGTTCCACGAGAGTGCGGTCTCACTTTATTTATGAAATAATGTACACCGGTATTTATTATGCACGGTTAACACACTTGCTAAATATTTTACACATTCAGGGCTCTGACCCGTTTACTTTTCTCTCCTTCTTGTATATACATATATATTTCCACAGGTATCCTACCGCATGGATGCCGGATGACCTTCTATCC
This sequence comes from Sambucus nigra, assembly GCA_949130495.1. Classification (NCBI taxonomy): domain Eukaryota; kingdom Viridiplantae; phylum Streptophyta; class Magnoliopsida; order Dipsacales; family Adoxaceae; genus Sambucus; species Sambucus nigra. The sequence continues at coordinate 402,476,052 of OX422211.1, forward strand.
AGAGTCTTGGGAGCCGTTACAGGTGCGGACTGTTGCGGGATGTTTCATGTAGCCGCTTCCTACTTCTTTAAATTTCTAGGTAGGATTCATGTTGTATATCGGGTTTGTACCCAAGGGATATTTATATATATGTTTATATTCATTCCATTTCAGTTATTGTATTTGCTGTGACCCGACAGCTTATTCGGGTTTATTTATTTAAGGCATATTCATGTATAGTGATACCTTTCATTTCTTATAGTTCCTTTTTGCATCTTTCTCTTATTTATTAGAAGTTTTGTAGTGTGGGTTGTGTTATGTTGCTGGTTTTAATTTATTTAACATCTCGCTCATATGATATCGGGTAGTTAGTCCTATATTATATAGTACCGACAGTTGATGTTAAGACTGGACCATCTGGAATTCCTGATTTAATATAGTATAGGGCTGGCCACCCGTTATTATTTTAAGCGGGGTGTTACAGATGGTATCAGAGCATCAGGTTCTAGAGTCCTTAGGATCTGTGCGAGTTTCTGCATTCTTCCGTTAACGTTCTTGACATAAAGCCCTATAATTAGGACTGTTGTGTTCACTGCGTTGTTTTCTTCTGTGAAGTATATTCACTTGATTGGCGTTCTGATAACAGTTGCTCTTGTTTCGTTTCAGACGTCGCCTAGATTTTGTCGTCTAGGAAAGAATAGGTTTAGAAGTACGGAACCCATAGCATATTTTGGGTACGCTTTGATCGGGGGTAGTTGTTTTCCCCAATTCTGGAGGAGATATTGAGGAGATTTCTAGCATTGGTGTGAGGTGATTTATCGGCAGTTGAGTAATAAAGGAAATTTGCTCGAATGGAGAATCTTGGTCTTAGTAAGGAAAGTCCGAGGAGAGGCATGTAGTGTAGTCCTTGGGAGGTTTAGATTGAGAATCTGTTAACCTTAGTTAGGAAACCTGGTTTTGGTGACTCTTACCGATGTGAGGTAGGTGGAGTTGTCCCAATATTAGGAGTATCGCCTTCTAGGATGAGGGGGAATGCCTTTGGAGACTCAGTTTCGTTGTGTAGGACTGAAGGAGTTCTCGGCAGTTACAATCGCGCCTTGCCCTTCAAAATGGTTAGGAAGGATTTTGAGGAAGATGTTTCTCTTGTGAAGAAATAGGCTTAGGGATAATGATTTTCCTGGAAGGAGTTGAGGACCCTGAGTTGAGATTCCAGGGTGAGGGGAAACCATTAGGTTATGGAATTTTAAGGTAGAATACCTTTCTTTGGGTTTGAGTTACGTTTTGGGTAATAATTGGGAACATCGCGCTTAAGGCATGATGGGTAGTTAGCCGCTACACCGCTAGGGTGTATGGAATTTTCCTAGAGGAGGAAATGAGCACGTGTGGCCTTTGTATGGCATCTTGGGAGATGATACACCTTTTCGTAACGAAATAGTAGGGAAGTTTTAGAATCCCAATGAGGGAAGAATTTATTTTTATATAAAAGCGTTGATATGATGTATAGGAATTTCATAACTGAGAGGTTCAGAGTTTGGTAGATTTGTGAGGAGCGGATAGTTTAGCTCATAGTTGTGCTAGTTTTGAGAACTAGGTATTGGCTAGAGCATTGTATTAATTGAGGCCTTGTGTCCTAAACATAAGGTGTTTGTTTGGCGTGTCGAAAGACGCGGGATTGATTTGTATTGTGTTGTTGTATAGGCCCTCGGGCAATATCTAAAATATGGAAATCTTTCTTTTTATAAAACCTTAACCCTGGTTCAACTAATCTCAATCCCCGACCTAGCTACACAGTAGTGTATTGGGAGGGTTCCTTGTTTGGATTTCGCTTGCGAGACCTCCCCCGCACGAAGGTGGCTAGCGTCAGGAATTGAGGAGAGTTCAACCAGTGGACATTTTCAAACTTTTATATATTTAGTATATTGTTATAGATTATATTACCGAGGGTTATCTTACAATTTTTAGGCTAATGGAGCCTGATTAAAATTCTGCGAGTGGAGACTCAGGTACGGGGTGTATCGGCGCCCTGAGTAGTTAGTTTGTTTTTACGGCGATATGGTTCGATGTGAGAACTAGAAAGGATCGGCATAGTGATCTTAGGGATTGATGTAGGGACTAGATGATATTGAGGTCCTAGGCTCATCTTAAATTTCGCGGACGAAATTTCTGTAAGGGGGGAAGTATGTAACAACCCTCGATTTTGGAGACTGAGAAATTTAATTTTGGGAAAATAAAAATTTAATTAAATTGGAGAATTTCAAAATTGGGAGTTGAGGCCCAAAAATCGAGAATATTTCAAAGTATTCCGGATGATATTTTTTAGGGTACCATCGATCCCGGAAGGGTCGAAATAGTCAAAATGACTGTCATTGGGTTTTATTTCGGCTCCGGAATATTTTTATGTCAGTTTTACTCGAATTAGAGTAAACGAGTCATTTAAAGTGTGTATTAACATTTAAAATTGGGATTTTGTTTTAAAGGTTTATGAGGCTTACGGATGAAGCCATTTCTCATTTGAGAGAAAGAGAGAAAAAGCCCTAGAGGGAGAAAGAGAAGGGAAGAAGAAGAAAGGAAGAGAAAGAGGAAGAAAAGCTTGGGGATTTCCGGCCCAACCGCGTCAACAAGGACGATCCAACCTCTACAAATATGAGGCAAGTGTTTAATCTTGCTAAATAGCTATTTGTGTATTTCATTTCATAATTTGTGGGTTAAAGAAATGGATTTTTGGGTATTAATGACAAAACCTAGATTTTTAGGTTTAATCTTGGAATCAATGTGTAGAAATGGATTTAATGGATTAGAAATGGTTGGGATCAACTTTGGGTTGATTTATTGGCTTAGAATCATGTTGTGATAAAGTATTGGGGGTTGGAATGAAAAATTTAGGGTTTAGAATTCGTGGGTTTTGATGAAGAAGAAGACCCCTTTCAAAATTTGCAGGTCCGAATCGATTCGCCCCCTTAAGCGAATCGATTCGGTTTAGTGAAATTGGCAGGTCTGCATTGACCGAATCGATTCGGACCCAAGCCGAATCGATTCGTCCTATTGCAGAAGCCCGGGTCTTTGGACCGGAATCGATACGCCTTGGAGGCCGAATCGATTCGCTAGACCGAATCGATTCGGAATAGGGCCGAATCGGTTCGGAAACAGGGCATTTTGAGGTATTTTTCTCCATAGTGAATTCAAACCCTTTTTGGTTGGGTTTATTGATTTGAGGCCTTCTCTTATGATGAAAGAGATATGTTCTTGGAGACACATAAGGAGTTTCTCACACATTAGATATGTTCTTGGAGACACATAAGGAGTTTCTCACACATTAGAGTTTGGGAGAAATGTATCCATGTATGTATTTGGAGTTACGTATAGAGATTTTGGGGAAACCCTTTGGGATTGAGAATCCTAATTGTAGATTAAAAGTAGGTGTAGATGTGATGTGAGGCTAAGAACTCTTAGAGAGATCTCAGACTAGGGTATTCACAAAAGTGATTGAACCATAGTCGAAATCGAGGGAAATGAGATTATTTGATGATTGAAAGAATGAGCTTGAGGCTTATAGACTATTAGTTATATGTATACCGATAGTCAAAATGATTTCTAGATTCTTTAATGTACTCGCAGATATAGATGAAATGTGTAGTGATGGATTCCTACGCAAACTCTTGGGTGATAGCCCTAATGTTGGAATATAGGTATAGATATATACACATGGTTTTGGGAGACTATTCATCATAGGAAAATGATCGAATATGTTTCAAGTATGGAATTATATTCACATATCAAGGTAAATTTAATGGAAATGGTGGTGACGGCTTGTATATTGAGGACTATGTATACTTATAGCCAGGTATATATATATATCTTATACATATGAACGAGAATTAGTTTATATATATAAATAAGGATATGTGAATATGTGTTGATATATATACATCTGTATGTATATAGATATATGGATATCTTTATGTTGTGGACATACATGGTATGGATATTTAAACCGTATACGATGGTTTACTATTTGAGCATATGATTGGATCATATGGATTATATATATTATGCATGTAAATGATATATATATATATATATACTAAATTGGTTAAGCATACCCCGCTCATGCTATCATTGGGAAGTTGCGCGCGTAGAGGGTGAGCATCCTGGCTAGAAAAGCAGGGTGTGGATATTCCCCAGGTCATAGTCGTCCCGTGTGTTACCATATGATATATATATATATTTATTTTGGGATGAGACGTGATGGGTATGTTTCGTCTCATTGCCGGTTTGGAGCTATGACCGCTTCCCGAGACGTCGTGTGCGTGAGTTTACCACGAGATGGGTGTCGTTTAGTCCCACCATGGTGGCCCCAGTTTTGCTACGTGAGCCGGGCACTAGGAAGATGATAGCATTGATGCAGTTTATCGGCGATATATATAGCCGGGTATATTATGTGCATGACCTTGTACATCATATGTAGTATGTACACTTGGCTATTGGATTGATGATGGTATATATATACGGTTAGAAATAAATACCTATATATATATATTTATATATCTATCCTATAGACAAAAGGATAGGGACTTTATGAAGTACATCTTAGATGATTATGGTGTACTAGATTGATGGGGGTTGATGTATCGCACATAAGGTATTATTCGGTTATATCATCCCAAGGATATTATTGGAAATTTCTTTTATTTTATTTTATTTTATTTGTTTTCTTTCTTTTCTTTTCTTTCTTTCTTTCTTTCTTAGTAGTTATAGAAGTTTAGTAGTAATGATAGTATTAACTTGTATGTTAAGGATTATGGATCTCTAGGATCGACATTGCCGAGGAGTAGTGTAACGAGGTGGTTCCTTGTTTGGATTTCGCTTTGCGAGACACCTCACGCACGAAATGCAGTGCCATGTCGAGATTTGAGAGAAGTAATTCCATAGGTGGCATCTCGGCTCTCTGGTCTTGACCTTGTCAGGAGTAGTGTAACGGGGCGGTTCCTTGTTTGGATTTCGCTTTGCGAGACTCCCCACGCACGAAACGTAGTACAATTTTGGGATTAGAGAGAAGTCTTGCCAATATTCCATGTGCATGTTATCAAGTATATAAATTCTTACATTTTTAGCCTATATAGGTATATATATATATATGTATATGTATAGGGGTAATGTTTTCGGAATTACGATGATTATAATTCATAAGATTATTAATCGGAATTCATTAAGCCTATTATGGCAAAATTGTTTGTATTCATAATCTAGTAAGATTAGAAACAGGGTGGATTCTTGGGCTAGGTTTGGAAAGCAAATTCTCGTGGGGATAAGCTAGGCCTATAATAAGTTAGGTTGTCCTAATAATGTGGGGGTAATTTAACTTAAACTTGAGGACGCGAATAGGTGCGCGCCTTTAGATGAGAGGTGAGTCGGGGTTCCACGAGAGTGCGGTCTCACTTTATTTATGAAATAATGTACACCGGTATTTATTATGCACGGTTAACACACTTGCTAAATATTTTACACATTCAGGGCTCTGACCCGTTTACTTTTCTCTCCTTCTTGTATATACATATATATTTCCACAGGTATCCTACCGCATGGATGCCGGATGACCTTCTATCCAGAGTCTTGGGAGCCGTTACAGGTGTGGACTGTTGCGGGATGTTTCATGTAGCCGCTTCCTACTTCTTTAAATTTCTAGGTAGGATTCATGTTGTATATCGGGTTTGTACCCAAGGGATATTTATATATATGTTTATATTCATTCCATTTCAGTTATTGTATTTGCTGTGACCCGACAGCTTATTCGGGTTTATTTATTTAAGGCATATTCATGTATCGTGATACCTTTCATTTCTTATAGTTCCTTTTTGCATCTTTCTCTTATTTATTAGAAGTTTTGTAGTGTGGGTTGTGTTATGTTGCTGGTTTTAATTTATTTAACATCTCGCTCATATGATATCGGGTAGTTAGTCCTATATTATATAGTACCGACAGTTGATGTTGAGACTGGACCATCTGGAATTCCTGATTTAATATAGTATAGGGCTGGCCACCCGTTATTATTTTAAGCGGGGTGTTACAGTACCTCGGAGCCAACTTCCCCTTCTTCCCGAACCTCATCACTCCTTTCATAGGAGATACACGCAATAACACTTGGTCCCCCACACTAAACTCTCGGAAGAACCGTTTCGCATCGGCGTAGCTCTTCTGCCTGTCCTGGGCTACTCGAATGCGACTCCTGATCATCTCAATCCTCGTGGAGGTCTCCTGAATCACGTCTGGTCCTAGCAACTTGTTATCCCCCACTTCGAACCAACAAGCTGGGGAACGACAAGGCCTGCCATACAAAGCCTCAAATGGAGCCATACCAATCGTGAACTGATAAGGGTTATTATAAGCAAACTCTACCAGTGGAAGATGTGGCTACCAACCTCCTCCAAAATCAAGAACACACATGCGTAGCATATCCTCCAACATCTGATTAGTACGCTCTGTCTGTCCATCTGTCTGTGGGTGATAAGCTGAACTCAACCTCAACTCAGTACCCATAGCCTCCTGAAAGCTTTCCCAGAAACGTGAGACGAAAATCTTGTCTCTATTTGACACAATATTCAGGGGCACCCCATGTAATCTGACAACCTCAGCAATGAACAACTGGGCATACTGACCCGTGGCATAGTCTGTCCGCACCGGCAGAAAATGAGCCACCTTGGTCAAACGGTCTACAATCACCCAGATAGAATCGTGGCCCCGCTGTGATGTAGGCAACCCGGTAATAAAATCCATGGAAATACTCTCCCACTTCCACGCGGGTACTTCCAATGGCTGAAGCAACCCTGACGATTTCTGATGGTCCACCTTCACCAGCTGGCAGGTAGAACACTTGGACACGAACTCAGCAATGTCCTTCTTCATCCCACTCCACCAGTATTGCCTCCTCATATCTTGGTACATCTTATCTCCTCCAGGATGTACTGAAAATTGGGACCCGTGAGACTGGGTCATCACTGCATGACGTAATTCTGCTCCTTCTGGAACCACCAATCTCCCATTAAACCTCAAACCCCCATCAGAACTAACAGAATAAGATTCAGCACCCTCGGCTATAAGTCGTACAATCTGCTCCTGGCAAAACGGGTCTGTGGTCTGGGCCTGTATTACCCTCATAACAATCTCGGGTGTGATTGTCATAACGGATATGAAGGAACGGGCTACTGCGTCCTGGTGGCCTAACTCCTTCCACTTTGCTTTCCAGACATCCTCTACCTCGTCTACCGGTCTACGACTCAACGTATCAGCAACTACGTTGGCCTTTACCGGATGATACTGTATATCGAACTGGTAGTCCTTCACAAACTCTATCCATCTGCGCTGACGCATATTCAGCTCTCGCTGAGTGAACAGGTACTGCAACGACTTGTGGTCTGTGAACAAACGGAATTTCTCTCCCAACAAATAGTGCCTCCATATCCTCAATGCAAAGACGACCGCTGCTAACTCCAGGTCGTGGGTGGGGTAATTCTTCTCATGCGGCTTAAGCTTGCGGGAGGCAAAAGCTATAGCCTTCTCTTCCTGCTGAAGTACTCCCCCAAGTCCCCGTAAAGAGGCATCGGTGTAAACCAGGTACTCCGCACCCGGCTTTGGTAAAGCAAGGACTGGCGCTAAAGTAAGCTTGTCTTTCATCTCGTCGAAAGCCAGCTGACAAGCGTCATCCCAAACATATGGTACCCCCTTGCGAGTTAGGTTCGTCAGCGGACCCGCTATTTTGGAGAATCCGCGAATGAATCTCCTGTAGTAACCAGCTAACCCCAAGAAACTATGCACTTCCATCGGTGTCGTGGGCTGTCCCCACTCCCTCACCGCTGACACTTTACTTGGGTCAACTGCTATCCCCTGCTCAGAAACAACATGCCCCAAGAACTGTACCTCTCGCAACCAGAATCCGCACTTCTCATACTTAGCATACAACTGATGCTCTCGTAAAGTCTGAAGAACCTGCCTCAAGTGCTCGGCATACTCCTCCTTGGAGTGTGAATATATCAAAATGTCATCTATGAAAATGATGACAAACTGATCCAAGAACTCTCTGAATACTCGGTTCATCAAGTCCATGAAAACGGCTGGAGCATTTGTGAGTCCGAACGGCATCACCCGGAACTCATAAGACCCATATCTCGTCAAGAAAGCAGTCTTCGAAACATCATGCTCCCTAATACGTAGCTGATGGTACCCCGACCTTAGATCTATCTTCGAAAAAAAAGTTACTCACCTCAGCTGGTCAAACAGATCATCGATTCGAGGCAACGGATATTTATTCCGTATCGTGACCTTGTTTAGCTCCCGGTAGTCCACACACAATCTCAGTGAACCATCTCTCTTCTTCACAAACAACACTGGAGCGCCCCAAGGTGAGGTACTCCTACGAATGAAGCACTGACCTAACAGCTGCTCTATCTGATCTCGTAGCTCTCGCATCTCTGCCGGAGCCATACGGTACGGTGTGCGTGCTATAGGTCTCGTATCTGGAAATAAATCTATAACAAAGTCTATCTCTCGACTAGGGGGTAGCCTGGTATCTCCTGAAACACATCGGAATATTCCCTGACAACTGGGATCGAATCTAAGGGAATCACAACCTCGTTAGAGGTATCCTCCTCTATGTAATACAAATGAGCGGTCGAACCTCCCTCTGGGAGAGGCATAGCCACTACAAACATCTCTTGCCCCGGAATGGCAAAAATAATGCTCCCACCGAAGCAATCAATCATGGCTCTATAAGCTGCGAGCCAATCCATACCAATAATCACATCATGCTCGTGCATGTCTAAAACTAACATGTCTGCAGGTAATACCAAGCTACCAATCTTTACCCCCACTCCCCGGCATATAAAGAAAATAAGGGACCCACTCCCCAGTGGCGAGTCTACACACGTCACTGTGATCTCTGCTGTGGCTAACAACCTTAAGGCCTTCGCAAAATGCGTAGCTATAAAACAATGCGTTGCCCCCGTATCAAACAAAACTCGACCCATAGTACCATGGATAGGAAACATACCCTCAATCGCGGGTGGTGCCTGTGGAGCTGTTGCCTGGTGGACGTTATAGACACGTCCATACTGTAATTGCCCCTGCTGCACTGGAGCTGCTGGAATGGCTGGTAGGGCTAGCACCTGGGCTGGAGCTGGGAGGGCAGGTGGAAATAGTGGCCTCTGTGGCTCATTACGGGCACCTTGCTGCTGTGGGGCCCTCTCTCCCTCTGGACAATCCTGGCGCCTATGGCCGTGTTTACCGCACCCAAAACATCGGCCTTTGAAGTTACCTCCCCTCTGACCCTGCTGTCCATGGCCCTGTTGGTCGTTACCTCCACGCCACTGGCCCTGATGTGCACGCTGTTGACCCTGATGGCCCTGTTGTTGACCCTGCTATCGGTGCTGGCCTTGCTGAACCTGCTAACCCTGCCTATAACCCCCAAATCCCTGCCTAGAATCACCTGAACGGAATCGCTTAGCAGGGTCCCCCTGATGGGAACTCTGCTCGTGCTGACGAGTCTGTCTATGAGATGGTGCCCAACTGGCACTATTACCCCCGACCCTGCCCTGCTGGCTGGACTCTCCTACTCTCTTGCTTCCCTGAAGATGGAAGCGGTGATCCTGGCAATGTAGCAACGCGGCATTGAGTACATCAGTGAAAGTACTCAGGAATAAATTCCCAATAAGGTGCTGACGGATCCTCCAAGCTAACCCGTCGACAAACAGCATAATCTTCTTGCTCTCAATAGGTGCCTCATCTGGCACAATGGTGAGAAGTCTCGTAACTCCTCTTCATACTCCGCTACGGTAAGACTCTCCTGCTTCAGATTTAGTAATCTCCGCCTCATCTCAGTCTGCACGGCGGGTGGAAAATACTTGCGGTCAAACCGCTCCCAAAATGACTGAATAGGGATCGTGTCCCTCTCCTCCAAAGTGGTAATGGACTCCCACCACTGCAATGCGGCTCCCACCAGCTTAAAGGAAGCCAATAACTGCTTTTACACATCAGTGCACTCATACATACGGAGGTGACGCTGGATGTCTTTCTTCCATTGGCTAACTGTGACAATATCGGAGCTACCAGAGAACTCAGGGCGATGCGCTTTCTAAAAAGAATCCCGAACCCTCTCCCATGTAGATGGAAGCTGTGCTGGTACTGGCGCCACTGCCTGAACCTGGGGTGGAGCCTGCTGAACCACCGCTAGTGTGGCATTCACCGCCTGAGCAACAATGGCGGCTACTTCATTTGCATTCATTGTGCCTTGTGCCGGAACTGCTGGCTGTTCGGCCTGGGCACGCCTATCCTTCGGAGCACGTCTCGGGGGCATCTGAGACGTGAAGAAGTTTATTAGTCTACAGTTATTATCAAATCTCAAATAGCTGAAGACTTAAACGTAAAACAAGAGTACAATAATCCTAAAAATAGGGATTTATAGCAATAACGTTAAGCTGAAAGCGAAAATAAGCCGTACAGATCCTATGGACACTAGAACCTGATGCTCTGATACCACCTGTGACACCCCGCCTAATTAAATACCGGGCGATCACTCCTTTATTAAATTAAATCAAGGTGAACAGTTTGGTTCATTCTTAGCATCACTGTCGTAAAAATAAACTTTCCAATTTAACACCCTAAATAATTAAGCTAAGTGTCAAAACCATATTTAAACATTACTTTCCAAATTTTTATTTAAAGAAAATGATTTATTTATTTATTTAACCACATTCAATATGTAAGAATCACACCACATTTAAATTCTGCAACATAGTCCAATTAATTTAATACATTCGTCAATCGAATGTCAACATACGAAATCTAAAGTCACACATCCAAACTGAATAAATCCCATAGTAACAATACTGGAAATAACTGAAATACAAATGTCCAATAACAGCGGAATAATGGAAAGAGCTACACATGCCCAACTAGATGAAAGTACTAAGAGTGGATCCGAATGAACGAAATCGTCTAATCAAGAGACCTGCAACTCCCACCTAAGCTGCAGCGCGTTCCTTCCAAGAGATCCTAAGCAAGACGCCCCTGTGGCTGGGCACCTGTAATACATACATATATATACAAGAGAGAGAGAGAGAGAGAGAGAGAGAGAGAGAGAGAGAGAGAGAGAGAGAGAGAGAGAGAGAGAAACGGGTCAGAGCCCGATAGTGTGTATGATTTAAAATTTGTTTAGCAAGTATTTAAATTGATACAGGCCAATGCAACAACATATTAGAGCGACACTCTCTTGAGAAATTCTCACCTCTCTTCTAATGTGCACGCCTATCGTACTAACCTTCCCAACGGTTTATCTTATCATTTTATCATACTAACCTTCCCAATAATTTAGCTTATCTTAACTTACTCATAAGATTTTAAAACCGAACAATATCATTGTTTAAAAAGGATACTTCCAATTAGCAGCACAACTCTCGTTTTAGCTTTATTAATTTATAATGTTTCCCAATGTCATATTATACTTTCACAAAACAAGTATTTACTATTCGAGTCATCAACCATGTCCTACTTAGCAAATCACAGTAGGCAGTTTCAAATTTCCTAATCTCATATATATATTAACTACTCGTATAATATATATAAATTAACAGCACCCCAAATAAAACTATGGTGCGTGCATACTTCTACTATCCAAACCCCATACCACTCATATCAAGGGGAATACAAATTCGGAATCACTCTCGAACTGTATTAACACATACACAAACAATATCGAGGCGAAGCATAGATTCCAAGTCTCTAAGAGGATGGCACATACTCGCGTCTCTTAGGACCGTCTGAGCTATCAATTCGATAGCCTGTACCAAGGATATATATCTTCTAGGGTACAAGTCAATATCCCCCATAAAGGTCCCATCGAGATAAGACTGTCCCAGCGCGGTAACCTCAAGGATAGCAAGTAGCGCGGTATGTTTTTCACATGTATATAATATATGTACACACAATCATATAAATATACCACTTTTATCATATTAATATAGGTTCCTCTCATCACCCATAATTACAACATTTATCCTTAATTTCACATTATTAGTATTACGTATAAGGTTTCATCTCTAACCTTAACTCGAAGGGTTTTCTCACTTATTACGTGACACTCGTGGACTCTATCCTTCCAAGTAGAAAATTCAGTAGGTATACCTCTATTCACTATCGTAGCTATTCGCCGTAATCTCTCACTTGAAATACGTAGTTTCATCGTTCATTATATAATTATCCCAAAAGCAAAATTCTCGTCTTATAATAAAGTTCCCAACACTTATTCATATGTCCTACTGGTCTTTCCTATCTCCCAAAACATTTAATTAAGAATACCCAAGCATTATTTCACGATAAATTTAATTTAACTAATTAAACAAGGGAAATAGGAGTCTGCCAGGAGGGGTCGATCGATCGAGGTCTGGGACTCGATCGACCGTACCTTCGATCGATCGAAGCTCTATGCTCGATCGATCGATCAAGCAGGTATTTTGATTTCTGCAGAATTGCAGTTACGGGTTCTACCATCTATCTTCATCCAAATCCATATTTTTCAACTCCAAACGTCCCAAAAATTCTACTACTAACATTATAACATTATACCAGATGTTTTCAACGTAAAGCATTTGTATTTCTATCATTAAACATGGATAATCAACCCAAAATCTTATCTAATCATCAAGAACCCTAGAGTTTTCTTAATCATGGTTATAATCTATTTTTACCAGAATTTCCTTCTAATACATCATCAAAATTTCGTGGGTTATTCTTCTACATCACAAAAGATTTCCAGAATAAGGTTTAAGTCTTTACTACATGCAAGTTCCTATCAAAATTTGGGTTTTCTTTCATATATTTCATCCCTAATCATTCCTAAACTAATATGGAAATTGCACCAACGAAAATAGCAAGATAAACACTTTCCTGGGATTTTTTGGTATTCTGATTTACGGCTGATTTTGGTATGGTTGCGTTCCTCGTCTCGCGATCTACGCGTCGGTGGTGGCGGCGGCGCAAACCGTTGAGTTTTGGGCCTTGAAATTTCTTGAGAGCTCTCTCCTCTCTTCTTCAATGGCCGTTCTAGGTTTTGGGAATTCTAACCCTAGGTGAAAACCTCAATATCAGATATAGTCCCTCTAATTTTCGTGGGTTTAATTACCCATAAATGTAAAATGACCAAAATACCCTCCCGGGTTACTAATTAGGCCTAAAAATGCCCCGAGACCCAAACTACACCCCTGGGTATACTTTTCTAACTATCTCGACCCTTCCGGACGCGTTGGCGCACTCAAAACGACCATACGGGCAACTTATAAAATATTCGCTTTTTATTTATCAAAATTTAGTCCTGACGCGACACGAGCGCGTCCCGACTCAAATTTTCCAAAATTGTCATTTTATTCTCTCGTGACATTCAACATAACCAATATAATATATTACTTTGCTCATTAGTAATATTCAACAAATTTTCCATAATTACTAACTCTCGTCACGTTAATAATTATAACATAATAAATTTCCGGATTTTTATTAAATAATTTACTCACATTAAATTTAATAAATCCCCAAATTAATATAGCATAAAAATACGGGGTATTACAGTACCTACCACGGGGTATGTATGTATGTTAAAATACTTTCAAAAATTTCCCAATTGTTTTAAATTAATATGTTTGTATCATAGCTTATTTAAAAAGTCGTTTATCTATTGGGAACTAAATACTATGTATGATCTTATCAGCGATGTAGAGTTTCAAATATTAGCATCATGCTTCAGGCACGGCCTTATTATTTTTCATACTTCAAGTACAAATAATATTCAATTTTCTAATCTTTATATATTCCAATTTATGTTCAATGTTTAATGCATACAAAATTTTTGAAATAGTGAATACGACTATTACACTATTTTTGAAGCAATCAACCGCACATCGTGCGGGTTTCCACCTAGTTTAACATAAAAGTATCAAACAATTCTTTCTTCTATTAACCATTCCACTATCCCTTAAGCATAAGTTCAATAAAAATATATATAATCAGTTGTGGCTGCCTAATAAAATACCGGGTGATCAGTCCTATATCAAATTAAACATGAATCTCATGTGGTTTCATTCTCAGCAGCACTGTCGAAAAACCAAATTAATAACTAATAACCTATTAGGCCTGGCGTCAAATTTTATACTTTCTAATCTTTTTAAACTAAAAGTACAATTAAAACCATTCATGCAAAAATAAATCAACAAATAGAATAAATAAATAACCGATAACTCTCGGTAAACATATATACAACCATATCGAATGTGCGTAAAAAAAATCGCTGTAAATAAAAATGAATGACATCTGTTGGGCAATATGCTCGATTATTACTATAGTACCTCCTATCTAGATCACAAAGAAGGAATAGTCTAAAACAACTTCCTTCCCACATCCACAACTGAGACAGCAATGTCTGACTCGAAAGAATTAGTCATCTAGGCGTCCCTGTGTCTGGACACCTAAAAAGTATACAAACAAGAAGAAAAAGAAAATAGATTCGGGTCAGAGCCTGAGGTTTAAAAATATTTTAGCAAGTGCTTAGTTTACTTTAATATGTAAAATATGATACTCTTCATATTGAAATTGGTGTCGTACTCACATGAGATACCCCTCACTTCTCATCTAACAGTGCACACCTAACGCATGTATTTTAAAACACCTTAGTTATCTACTAAGCCTAACTAGCACCTCGAAACTCCAAAGTCTATGCACTATCAAGTACCCCACATATCTAAAATATTCTAAGCGTTCATCCAAGCTTATACCATAAAATTTCTTGCTTCATATATAACCATTAATTTTAAATAACTTTCACTAGTTATTACCCCACTCTCATTTTAGGGTTATTATTTCGTATATAATATTCTTACATTTATATATGTATTTTACATTTTATTTTTCGGATTCTACACTCCCAGATATCATAAATTTACTCACAATCCTTTTCTTATTTTTGTCCATACATACATATATATATATATAACATACTATACACATTAAGTATATCAATACTTATACATCACACACACACACACACACACACACTATATAAGTATAAATCCATCCCTCAGAGTCAAAACTCATGGATAAAATTACTACAATGCTATCATCTTCCAGGGCATAACTCACATTACCAAATCCGGGAGCTTGCAGTCGGAATCTCTCATTCCACCCTAATGAAAACCCAAATCTCAAACGTATAAGAAGAAGTTATAGTTCCTTAATAGGAATGAGAATGAAACATACACACCACGTCTCACCCCTAATAAATCACCCAAATAAATAATGGACACTATGACCTGGGGAATATACTCACCTGCTCCTCAAGCCAGATGATTCACCCATATCGCTCAACTTCCCATGATAGCACTAGAGGAGGGTATGCTTCACATAAATATATCATTCACACACAGATATATTCATAATCATATCATATATATACTGTCTCTATACTCGTGTATATAATAATAATAATAATAATAATAATAATAATAATAATAATAATAATAATAATAATAATAATAATAATAATAATAATAATAATAATAATAATAATAATGCTCTTGTGCGACTAGTCCACATTTTAAGAATGCGGACCGGACATGTGTCATCTACCGGTGCACCTAGAATTTATCGCCTAAATTAAAGGCAGACTCTCTCTCTTTTCTGGGCTCACCGTCAGGTGACACATGTCCGGTCTGCATTTTTAAAATGCGGACTAGTCGACACAAGAGCAAGACTGTATATATATATATATATATATATATATATATATATATATATATATATATATGTATCATCAATCTCGCTATCCATGCCTATCACTTGGCATTAGCCTGAAATTCAAAGATACCAATTCGTATTAATTTATAAGTATATAAACAACTTATTTTAATCCTATAAGTATACACTCACTTACGATATAATTCTCACATTCATTCTTCTCAAATAGTAGCTTATCAATCTAGCTAGTATTCTTATATCATCCTAGTTGCATTAGGATATACTCATACATCTTCGGCATATGTATTTATTTTACCTATATATAATCGGCATATATATATTCTACATGCATAAATATATGTACGAACCCGCTGAATAATTCCTCAAATGTCGTTCTTCCCAAACATTCCTAAATTTAAACCCCGGATCTTTTCCATTAATCCGAGACTTATACATCTCCCCTTTACTCTTTTAGAGGTCCTCGCACCTATTTCGGATCCCCTAAAATTTATCTCCAAAAGGAATTCGTCTCCAATCACCAAGAAAACTTTTCTGATTTTCTGACAGAACCGAACCGAATCGATTTCCAGGAAAAACGAACCGGTCCGGTTCCTAACATTCAACAGAAACCTTTAATGGCCGGTCCGATCAGGTACCTCCTAAAAATGAACCAGTCTGGTCACCGGAACGAACCATTTACCAAGAAAAACTAATCGGTCCGATCGGTCCAGATTTGTCTACTTTCAATGAAATTTACACAACTCTTATCCAACCCAAAACTTATGGTTCCTAATCTCCCAAATGACTAATATAAACATCTACACACTTATCTACCATCAATAAAACCTTTAAATTTCACGGGATTCATACATTTATAAGAATTTAAACCCTAATTCTTATTTATGCCACCCTTTCATCTTCTCCCTAAAAATTACACCATTTACATGGATTTTAACTTAGATTTCATGTAGGATTATTATTACATCAAAATCATATGAAATCATCTCCCCCAAACCCATTTTTATTCAAGAATCCCAACCCAAAATTCATAATTTTCACACCAATTATGATATGAAAAATAATGACACATAAAGAAAGTTAAACACTTGCCTAGTTGGATAAATCCAACGATCTCGTGCCGGGGATCCGCCGAAGTTGGCCCGAGCTCCTCTTTTCTCCTCTTTTCTTCTTCCTTTATCTTCTTCCTTTTTTTCTTTTTTTCTTTCCTTTCTCTCTTTTCTTTCTTTCTCCCGTGCTCTTATAAGAGAGAAATAAGGGTTTATCCCTTATTAAACCCAAAATTGACTCGTATATACAAATGCGAGTCCCTACTGATCCAAAAAGTCCCCGGAACCCAAACACTACATTCGGGTACTCTATTCTGACTATCTCGGCCCCTCTGAGACCAATCGTGCACTTGAAATCTCCATCCGAGTCACTTATAAAAAATTCGCGTCTTAACCCAACACATCTCCACACGTGTTTTCCACATAAAATAATATCACATGTTGTTATTATTCACCTGCAACATGAAATATAATCAGTCCATCTTATATACTTTAAATTCTCAAATTATTAAATTACACATACTCATGCAATTTAATTAACCATAAAAGTATGGGGTATTACATCAGTGTCACATCTTGTGTGTTATATATTTTCAATAGTCAAATGTTAAAATCCCTCACTATTTCTCATCTCAGGAGAGTTCGTTAAATAAAATTACACAATTATAATTACCATACAGGCTCTTAATGTTTAACAAAGATTTACACAATTTAACTGGTACCGTGCATGGAGGCGTTAAGATGGGTACTAAATCAAGTCATGCACGTGGCGCACGAAACTAACTATTCCCATATCAATTATGCACTCAACTTGTAACAATCCAAAACTGAAAAAGCACCATTTTTCTTATAAAAGCACGATTTAAATCCCCAGTAGCCCCAAATCTTTATATACTATAAAATGATATACAAGAATTAAAACTGCTCCTCAACTAAGGTATCCACGTGTCACCCAATTTGGTGACTTGAATTATCATCTCTTAAACAATTCAAGTCTCTCATCTCATTAATATCATGCCATTTCCTTCGTTTGGTAAAGAAATAAACAGTTGACTCAACGCCTCTAACGTCTCCTTCTCAATCCATTCCTTTTCTCTCTATAAGAAAAATGCCTCTTCATTTTCCTTTCTCCAAAAATGCCTCTCCATTGTTTTAATTGATTTCATAGAAACAGTTATGAGAATCAGAAGCGTTTCCCTCCTTCTTCTCCTCTCTCGGATCCCCAACTCAATCGGTCACATGTGGTGCAACAATACACCCCACAAACTACCATACAACTGCAAGTTGTTAAGATTGATTCTCATCCATCCAATCATCCGAATCAGAAAATGAAATCGTCCGAATAAGAAAATGATAAGGGGAAGTGAAAACCCCAGATGGTTTTGCTCTCATACCGGTAATGAAAATATGGTGCAACAGGTACTGCTAGAAACCCAAATCTTCTAGAAAAAACCCAAAAAACCACAACGAAGCAAACCCCCATTCGTAGTTTGTCAAGAAATAACCAAATCAGAAACACCAGTGAAAGAGGTCCCCAAGAAATCCCTATAAAAATAGAGCAAAGACAAAAAAGAAAAGTGTGTGTTTTGTGCCTAGGTTTGATGTGTTGAGGTTTGTTGAAACTCTCATCACTATTCACAGATGAAGTTTCATTTTGCAAGGCAATGAGATTACTGGTGTATTTGGTTTTCTTCTTTTTCTCATTTGAATCCTGAATTTTTTTCTTTAGTTATAGATTAACAACACAAACGATTTTGACAGTATTTAGAAATTATTATATCGAGAGATAGAGAGAGTATTTTGAAAGTAATTTTCAACACTCTGTTTAGAATTTCAGAAGTGACTTATTTATTGCATATGAGGTGTTTGCTAATATGCAAGGCCACGAGGTGTTCTGTAAATTGTTTGGTGTCATTATATATATATATATTAAAGATGGATTTGTTTCTTTTCTTCGTTTAGAACTACTTGACAGATGCTCTCAGGATTAACTCAATCCAACAGGTATCTAAATTTTGTTGGTTCATATTTCACTTCAAAATTTACTTTATGTTATGTTTATTGATGTTTTCATATTCAGTAAATAGGATGTTAGATATATCTTATTTTGTTATCCCTGTTGAACTTTCTTATTGCAAATAGGCTATGGCTTTTGCCAAACCATATCATGGAAGGATTTTACCCTGAGATTTCACTAGTTATAGAGTGATTTACAAAAGTCAACATCGTTTGGCAACCACACTATAACTTATAAACATTGGACAATGACAGTAGTATGTGTTGGTGCCTATTATGGGGATTAATTGGAACGAAGTGGTTTTTGAATCCAAGAAAAAATATTAATTGATTCAGTTAAAAAAACCTTACTTTGATTTCACATGTGTTGAAATTAGTGTATAACAAAATCCGATGCACCTGTTTTGAGCCTTTCCCGTGGTTACCCTGTATTTGATATTTGTTGTGTTTTTATAACAATTTGGGAAGTTTGAATCTATTTGTTGTGAGTTTTTGTTGTCAAATTCATGTCGCATTTTTACGTGCTTTGCAATTCCTCAGGTGTATGTTCACTTTTTCCATATAGCCCGCGCATCGCGCGGGTTTCCAACTAGTATGGAATAAAATGATTTTAATGGTCAATGTTTACTAAAACCCATCATTTCCCCATAATTATATGGGAAATTACAACACATTATTTCATATCCACCTAAAATCTTAGAATTTATGAGGGAGACAATCAAGAACATTTAAAAGAGTAGTCTATCATATAATTTATGTAATTGAGTCGTGGTAAGGGAAAATAACAAGTTTCTTAATACAATTCAATTAGTCTAAATCAATTTCAATAGAAACATCTTAAAATTCCTAACTCAATTCAACTCAACTAGTTCATCCTAATTGTACTAGAACATACAATTCGCCAATTCAATTGACTACAACATAATTTTTAAGAATTGGATTATTTCATTCCTTTACCAATCATCCCAATTTTACAATACATGAGATAACCCTAATTATCTCTACATAGTTTTATAATTTATGAAAATAATATTTAGGTACAAATTATTGTTTGGAACTATGAGAGGAGATAATATAATTATCTAGCCTTTGTATGTTGAAAACAAATCCCAATTTGATGAAATGTTGTTCCATTATTGTAGTTTCCATTTGTGTTTCCTTTATTTCCCATGCCCTTTTCTTCCAATTGCATCAAAATATATTTCTCTCTCACTCTAGCCTCCTAAGTTAGATTTAGTGCTTAAGTTAAACTTGTTGTAAGTAGTTTATGCTAAGTTAGCCTTGTGAATTAAATTTTCTAATATCGTCACCTTTAAAAACCCTATTTTATCTCCACCTTATGGGAACGAAAACAAACTCCAAATGCTTCCAATTTTTCCCAATGGGTCCCCAAATCCATAGGCTCGATTCCCCATATTTTTAACACCATTTAAGCTTGAAAACAACCCAATAAATCTATCACACCCTTCTTTTTAGTATGAATGAACAAAAAGTAACCATAGAGAAATGAATTAAATTTTAGGTGGAATAACAAAACATTATTGATATATGAAAGTAGTTTACATAGGGTTTTACCACCGCAGGGGTGAGTTACATTTTTTTAGTATAAACTATAATGTATAAAATTGAAAAGCGTTACTCCTTGCTCCCATCTGGCTTATTCTCTCCCCACACAGTGACATGCGCAAACAGGTGATCGGTATCCATCCCTAATAGGGAAGAGATATTATCCCCTTTCTTCGGGTTCATTTGGAGAAAAAGGAATTAGGACATATATGCTAAGCAGGTTCTGCCAATACTATAACAAATATATGTAGAGATGAGAGTTGGAGTGTGTATAGAATCAGTGTTTCGCAACACTAAAGAAATAAAGGTGATAATACCACACTTATTATTTTATAATGAACATCAAGGTTCTTGAACTAATAATCTCATACTTACCCGTTCGTTAAGAAAATAAAGTTCGTTACCAGTTCATTAATGTAATACACCGTAATTTTTTAATAAAATAATAATTAGTGAGAATTAATTTAATTAGATGAAATTAATTAATTGAGGTTGTGAGTAATTCAACTCATCACTATTTATAAATTTTAGTGTTGGACTTTAATGATTTTGGAATAAGCCTAAATTGGATTTTATTTTAAATAAAAATAATTTACAAGTGTCACGTCACAATTAAAATATATATTTTGGGTAAAAATATTCGGCACACACTTTGAGAGGTATTACGGGCTCATTCAGGCATTTTAGACCCTTAGGAATGGTTCTGGGGTGTATATATATATGAGTTGGGTAGTTATAGGGCTAATTAGATTATGTATTTGGGGGTCCAAAGTTGGGGCTTAAAGCCCAACTCCGGAATTGAAGACCAACCTTATTTAATTAGAGTTAACCCACTCATGTGGGAGTTACATCCAAGAACCCTAGACATAAACACCTAAGAGGAGGAGGAGAACACCTTAGGAGGAGGAAGATATGCTCCTCTGCAAAATCTCAGGCAAGGATTCTCTTGCCATTCTTATTCAATTTGTGATATTCTTATGTTAATGTTAACTCCATGCTTAGATTTAAGGTTGAATCATATTTGAGACTACAAAATTTGAGATCTTATATTAGTGTAAAATTTGGTGATTTTAGACATGATCCATCCGTAGATCCATAATCGTTCATAATGAATTTGTATCCAGGTGATTTAAATTGAGGAAATTTTTGGAAAACATGTTGTAGGAATCTTTTAACTAATCTAAAAATTTATGGAGTAAGATAAGAAGAAATCTAGAAATATTATGCACACATGTTCTTAACAAATTCTCGACAATTTGATGCTAATTTAGGGTTAAATGTGAAGTTAAATCTTGTGTATAATGGTCCCTTGACATTTTAGAGTCAATAGCCATATCTTTTTTATGTTTTTTTTAATCATAAAAATGAAAATTGATAAAGGATGATTTGAGGATAAGAATCTCGTAATGGAGTTTCATAGAAGATCTGGGCTTCTGCCCAAGTCTGAATCGATTCAACCGTTAGGAGAATCGGCAAAACGATTATGCTGACAGGCGAATCGATTCGATTTTTGCCCAAGAATCTAGTTTTGCTTGTTTTGATGATTATAGCTTTGGGAATTTATCCAAGCGAGGGACAATGGTTATTAAAAACATATGAAGAGTTTTATTGGGGACCTAAATAGGTATTTAACCGGAATGGGTTCGTAATATAGCGGTGCATGTGTAATGACTTAAGGTGCAAGTTATCTACACGAATAAGATGATTTACACAAAATTCTTGAATAAAGTCATATGAATTACGTGGGTTAGATGACAGAGATATACCTAGTTGATTTGGGTAATTTCAGTAGGAGTACATAGAGGATAAGACCCTAAAGTGATACGAAAATAATATTATTATTAATTCAAGGTGAATTACAATAAAAGGAAAACTTATTTGAGACAAGTCAAATGTATGAGGTTAAAAATTGATAATTAAATTTTCTCACATGATTACCGTATAACAAGGTTAAATTGGAGTGTATCCGAATCCTAGCGGGAAAATTCTAAAAGATTAACGTCGGTTGTGATATTAGGTTGAGTGTCACTACTTACCATGTTGGAGGAATCCTTATATATGTACATATAACCCTTATTCACTATAGGTGACTCCTTATATATGTACATATAAGCCTTATTGAAAGGGTAAGAGTAAATGAATAATTCTGGATAATTAAGAATGATTAAGTCTAAGTCAAGAGGAAAATATGCAAAAATCAGTAATTATATGGGTAAGGGTAGTTTGGGAGTAACTATGCCTATAATTATATTTATAAGGTTAGTTTGGGAGTAACTATACCTATGGTTGTATTGGTAAGGTTAGTTAGGAATAACTGTACCTATAATTCGTGCTAGTAACGGTAGTTTGGGAATAACTATACCTATGATTTTATCGATAAGGTTAGTTTAGGAATAACTATACCTACATAATTTAAGGGAAATAAATGATGAATCAAATGTTATTTAAGTCCAAAAGTAACTTTATGAGATTTAATATTTAATCGGGAACTAGTTGTAGGATAACGACTTAAAATGAATTACAAAATAATTGACTAAACTGTTATAGTTTAGCCAGGAAGGCTATATTTTACGTGGATTGAGATTTCCTTGGGTTAAAGTAGTTATAGAGCAAGTGCTTATACATATTGGATGATAATATGTATCATATTATTTTGTGTGGACATACCAATGTTCGTGGACTGTCCTATCAGCTTGGGAGTTCGTGCGTTCGGACCGGGTAGCACACACCGACACATGTGGGCTTGACGATTGTGTAGGTCATATAAGTACTACGTGGAGGTGCCATCTACAAGGAGGTAAGTGTTGATGATGACCTATCCCATGTCACCGTTGGGCATGGGTTGTGAATTGGTATCCTGCGTAGGGACTGCCCCCAACTGATGTGTGTTTTGTGATGTTCTCTTAGGATAAGAAATTCCTTCGGACTTGCCGATAGAGTACAAACGAGATACGAACGATAGATGGCTTTGTGTGTGTGTGTTTGTCTATATATATATACATTTACATATTGGTGTGTGCCTTATATTGGAATGTGCCCTCTTAGTCTACAGATGTAGACAATGCTTAATGATGATAAAGTTGAGTTAATACAATCATGTGGATAATTAAGGAAGAAGATGAGTCCTAACGAATAATGTGGTAGACAATTATTAATGAGAATAATAATTGAATAGTCTAAGAAAGTAGACAAATTATGATTTAATGAGAATAATAATTTGGTAATCTTAGAGAATGCCACTTATAGTCTAACGGGGTGGATGACAAGGAATATGAATTAAATCATTAAATGGTATGAAGAGATAAGCAAGGGTTATCGAATATTATGATGAAAGAATATGCACCGAGTTTACGTAAATTGTGTAGTCAATATTATGAAATATATTCGGGGATTGGGGTGTCGGACATGAGTACCCACTTTTAGTTATTGCATAGCTAGATGGCTTATTCTTTATATGACAGATTAAATAATGGAAGTTATAATTGGCATTTTGATTGAGGATATGAGTAGTACTGCTTCTAGATGAGAGTTGAGGTACTCGTTACATGTGAACGCCGATGGAGAGACGTGAAGTATGAGTTAGTAATAATTTGCATATTTTCTGGTGAAGAATCCTTGCAACTCTAGGGTTCTGACCCAAATTATAAATGTTTTTTCCTAGGTATTCTTAATGTCAGGAATAGCAGGACTGGCGATGGATCAGACATGCAGTTGCATTGGACGTAGTTGATTTCACTCCATTGATTTTAATGTAGGTTGTACTTCAAAAATTTGTCATTTTATGTCACACTAGGATTTGTACGATAATAATCCCAAGAGTTTATTTATATCGTTTGTACTTAGCTTTACATTATGGACACTGCATGATGATTCATTTTTATTATTCATGTATTACATCAATTCTTTTTAAATGTTTTTATTCAATATGGATTTTGATATAAAATAAAGAAACTTTTATTCCTTCAGTGCTGAGAATGGTATAAATTGCTTATGAGTCCCATCTCCGGCGTACTGAACCTGACGAGCATTTACGTGAGAAAATGGGGGCTGCTACAATTAATGATTATGTAAAGAAAATCAAGGATTCTTGAACTAATAATCCCATACTTATTAGTTCATTAAGGGGTATAGATGTAACTAAGCTATCAGTAAAATCAAAGTAATAATAATAATCAACCCAAATTTTTTGGGGGAAAAGTAACCGCTATGCCCAAAATTAAAGTAACACTCATATCTATGTAATAATAAATCCAAGCTCTCAATCATCTGAGACCATTAGGCCAAGAAGAAAGTTATGTGGGATAGAATGTTAGTGTACTTCCTAGTTAATACTGATGCTTATTATTATGCCACAAAAGTGTAGGGGCTAACTAAATCAATAAGGAATATGACTTCAGTTATTAGGTGAGAAGGGTTTAAATTGATCCATAGTCAAATTCAAATACCCATGATATGTTATAAGGACATAATTTTATAAATGTCCGGAGTAGAATCTTGGAATTTTCTATTTGTCCTAGATCACAGTTTGTATGTCTAATACCGCTACATTTGGCACGCTAAGACGATCATCCACGATGACCTTAATCCGAATCCATGCATCCACCATCTTCACAGGTGCATCATGCTACGTGCGACGTGTTGGTAAACTTATTCCCACTACTCCACTATGCAATATTGGTAAAATGATTTATTGGAGTTGTTTATATTTGTATAAATATTTGGAAATTTTTTAGAAAATATTTTTTTATAGTTTGAATTATTTTTTATCTAAAGCAGAAATTTTTCTAAGTGTAGAAGTGGGCTGCCTCGGTCGACGAGCTCGTTCAAATGAGATTGCACTGTCGTTCGAGCGAGATAAGCATCTCTCATGATGTCGTTC
This sequence comes from Sambucus nigra, assembly GCA_949130495.1. Lineage (NCBI taxonomy): Eukaryota > Viridiplantae > Streptophyta > Magnoliopsida > Dipsacales > Adoxaceae > Sambucus > Sambucus nigra. Next base: position 402,501,324 of record OX422211.1, read on the forward strand.
GAATGACACGTGTCCTTCGTTCGAGCGAGATGCATATCTCGTTCAAGCGATGCCACCGCCTCGATTTTCGTATAAATATCAGTGTTCCTTCTACACATTTTTCCAAGTCTTTTTCGCACAAGTTTCTCTGCGTTTTCACAGCCCAGAAAACAAACTTCACCTTTTAAGGTTTTATACCTTGTTTATTCACATAATCATTCCCATATATGTATGTGAATCTTTAAACCTTCAAGAGGATCGTTTACTACTTATCTAGAGTATTTTATGGAGGAGACGTCTTCTTCTCTACTGCTGCCCACCTGGAGTTCTTGCAGGAGATTCCAGTTAACGAAACCGGAACCGACACTTGAGGGTATTTCGTATGTCATTCTTATTTTCATTGTAATCCGTGTAACCGTTACTTTACAAATTATAGTGAAAATCAAAGGTTTTTCCCTTTTGGGGGATTTTTCCTCACTTGTGTGTTTTTGAGTCTGTTTGAATGTCCTTGCATGATCATAATGATTTCAATCACACCTAGATGCATGTTTTAGGATTTAATTGAAAAACTGAGTTTAATTAAATAATTCCTTTATTTGAACGCACGCACACTCTTCAAATTGGTATCAGAGTCAATTACACAATTATATACCGTGTAATTTTCTGCAAATTTTTTTCTAAGATATCAATTTGCTAAAAGAAATATTTTTGAAAAAGGGCGTGTTCATAATGGAGAAATTATATAATAAAATGCCAGTTTTTGACGGGGCTAATTATGCTTACTGGAAAGCCCGCATGAAATCCTCTTTAAAAGCCATTGATGAAAGAGTTTGGATTTCAGTTGAAAGTGGGTGGACTCCTCCCTGCATCACTATTGACAACGTGACTACTTTAAAATCTCTGACTGCATGGACTGAAGATGAATTTAAATGGACATCTTTTAACTCTAAGGGTTTAAGTGATATTTTTGGATCCGTCACACCTGACGAGTTCCGGCGGATAATGACGTGTACCACGTCAAAAGAGGCATGGTATGTTTTACTACTTTCCCATGAAGGAACTAATGCTGGAAAAGAGTAAAAACCCAATTTGAAACAATCACCATGCTTGAGTCTGAATGTTTTGATAAATTTTATGCTAGGTTGTCTGATATTGTTAACACTAGCTTTAATCTTGGTGAACACATTCCTAATGCTATAGTTGTTAAAAAGATTATAAGATCATTGCCTAAGCATTTTATCCCTAAAGTCACTGTGCTAAATTCTATGGGTAATTTAAACATGCTTAAATTAGAGGAATTGGTTGGAGACTTACAAACCTTTGAAATTGACATGTGTCCTAAGTCTGTTAAACGAAACGATAAGGGAATTTCACTTAATGCCCATGAGAGGAAGAGTGAGGGGTCGGCAAGAAAGAGGGTAGAGTTATATAGAAAAAGGGAGATAGAAACTTCTGATTCTGAGTGTGACCTTGATTTAGATGATTTGGCTTTATTTGCTAAAAATTTCAAGAAAATTCTTAATTTCAAGAAAAATGAAAATTTCAAAGATAAAAAGAATTTTGAGAAAAATAGGTTTGAAAAGAAAAATGAAAAATATTTTAAAGACCCTACTAAGAAAGACACTGAGAGATGTTATGAGTGCGACAGTAAGGGGCATAGAGCTTTTGAAGTGTGCCACTAGACTGAACAGACTTAACAAAGAAAATGGCAAAACTGTCCTTAATGCTACCCTTAGTGATGACAGTGAGGTCGAGTCGATGGACTCTGGAGATGAGTCACCGCATGAGTGTAACTTCACCGCATTCATGGCTAGTCATGTGAGTAACTCGAGTGCTCCTCACGATGATGAGGGTGCTGCTTCACAGGGACACCTCGACAGTGAGAACCAGAGTGACCTTAAACGCACCTACACTGAGTTATATTCTGAGTCATTTAAACCAAAAAGAGTAATAAAGCATTAGTTCTTAGGATCACCGCTTTAGATGGAGATTTAGGAAAAGCGACCGAGGGAGAGTCCTCTACCTGCACTACCTTGAGAGAGAGAGAGTCTGCCTGTGTTGAGAGAGAGAGAGAGAGAGAGTTATTGTGAGAACAAAAAGGGGAGAAAAGAAAAACTTGAGAAAATAATTTGTTTTGAGTGCAAGGGGAAAGGGCACAAGGCATTTAAGTGTCCCACTAGACTTAGGAGAGAGGGAAAGGAAGTTGCCATGCCCACTACCCTAAGCGATAGTGAGGATGAGAATGGAGATGAAAGTGTGACCCGAGAAGCTTTTAGAATTTTTTTTTATCAAGACCATGGAAACAAAATGGTCAAATAGGATCTTAGGTCTTCGGATTTATGAGTTAAAGGAAGAGAATGATGAACTAAAAAGGGAAAAATGTGACTTGACCAACACGGTGTTTAGTCTGACGACACGTGTATCCCATCTCGAGGATGATCACGAACAAGCACGGGAGGTCCAAGTCTCATTAAAGAATGCATCAAAGAAGGTAGATTAGATGGTTCCCTATCCGGTTTTGAATGATGGAGAGTATATCGGAAAAGGTCATGACGGTGCATTCACTACTTTTAATGCGCCCGAACCTATCTCCACTTTGGTGAGTGAGTCTCATGAGTGCCAGTCTAGGAAATCTCATCCCAAAATTCTTGAAAAATTAATTCCAAGACTAGTTTATATTTGCTCCCACTGCAAGAAGCGAGGACATCTTAGGGAGTTTTGTTCTAAGTTATGGTTTGTGCCATATCATACCACTTCACATGTTCACGCTCATGCACCCAGTCATGATACTTTACTTGCACATAATGATAGAGAGTTTGCTCATATTCGCGAACAAGTGAAGTCTTTGATCAAGACTACGGATGATCTAATGGAGTTGGTTCAAAAGACATCACCATCTTTGGAAAACATCACCGCTCTTCCTGGTTGAGGTCTTGACATGATTGTTAGCATATGATGATTTACATGATGTCTCTTTTACCTATTGCTAGCATGTATCATTAGTTTTTTTTTTATAAATCCAAAAAGATTTTCTTTTTATAAAAATTTTCGAAAAGCACAAAAAGATTTTATTTTGATAAAATTTTGAAAAATCCAAAAAGATTTTTGTATTGTGTTTACATTTTTGTTGGTTGAGCATTTAAGATAGCCGAGTCACAACTTCACTTCCATTTATCCATGTGACTATTTGATAGTGATTTGAGACGCTACATCATTGCATCCATGTGCTTTACATTGTTTGGAGTCTTTGAGATATGATTAGTGATATCTTTCTACATGTTTGGCTCCTATCTCCTTTATTGTATACATGCACGGCTTTATTTGATTATTGCACTGGTTTATCATCACACAATACTCATTAAAGCTGTTAGAAGTAAACTCTCAATCACCATCACTTCTGATGTGAAGTTGTACGTTTGGTACGGCCCGCCCACTAACACTCTGCCATCTGGCAAGAGCGCTGCTGTGGAGTGGTACATTCTGGGAATCTGGCTCGGGTTGAGCACCACGAATCCCCCGGTCGGATCCTCGTCGGGTAGGTAAAGAACCGGGTTGTAAGCCGGGTTTCTTGCCTCGTCCCTAGGCTTGAGTGTTTTCGTCTCAATTCTATCTATACAACAAACCATAAGAGATGAAACTTGACCAGTTTAGAATGCATGTAAATCCCAGTTGGTGAGATTGTGTGATTTTTTTTAATGGTGAAGGGCTACGAAAGGTACATATCTATCCTTTGCGATTCAACCGCCATTTAAATTGGACCTAAAAAATTGAGGAATTTTATTATCCAGGGTCCAAATAGGTTAAAAGAGCCCGAAATTTTTTTGAAGGCAATAAAAAGAAATATATGCCAAATATGGGCCATTAGGTTTCACCATCAATTCTCCAATATTTGAGAATTTAGATCACCTCTATTCAAAATATAAATCTGAAGGAGTTTGGTTGGAGATTTTAAACGGGTTTGCACTTCCTTGAAAGTCCTGAAAAAGCATTAAATCATTTTGGACGTTATTGGTGTGGAAATCACTTTGAGCTTTGATTTGCTGATATGATTGAGTCAATGTCTCATATTTCCATCTTTTTACACCTAAGGAAGATGTTGATTTCATTCGTTAGGAATATCTGATATTCATCGTACACATATGTTATGTTTGTAAGCATTGAGTTTCATATCAAATTTGATCACACGCCTACATTTTTGCTATCATTGACTTAATTGTTTTTGTGTTTGTTCATCGTGTGATTCTTTGTTGTATATTATGTGGGAAAATTTTTGAAAAATTCAAAAATAGAATTTTGCTACCTTGTGACATTCTCCATTTGCATTTATTTATGCTTTTCATATCTGTCTATTTGGGGACATCATAAAAAGGGGGAGAAGAATTATGGGGGAGATTTGTTTGGTGTTTGGTTGATTTATCAATGATTTGCTTAAGCTTAATTGATCTTTGATTTTTGCATATCATTATATTTCAAACTGTTGCTTGTCACAGGTATTTGCTTTATCTCAAGTGTGTAGGTACAAAATTGATTATTATTGAATTGCACACCTTGATGAGAAAATATTTGAGAGGTTTTGAAAAGTTGAAGCTTTGAAGATGTTGAAGTTTGATTGTCGACATGTCAACTAGTATTCTCAGTTTGAGGGTTTAATGGGGATATTATCATGTATGTCAGTTGTTTTATGGAGATAGCATAATTCAGATTTTTTATGTATGTACCGGCATAGACATAGGGGGAGATTTGTAAGGACATAATTTTATAAATGTCCGGGGGTAGAATCTAGGAATTTTCTATTTGTCCTAGATCACAGTTTGTATGTCTGATACCGCTACATTCGGCACGTCAACACGATCATCTACGACGGCCTTGATCTGAATCCATGCATCCACCATTTTCACACGTGCATCATGCTACATGCAACGTACTGCTAAACTTATTCCCACTACTCCACTACGCAATATTGGTAAAATGATTTATTGGAGTTATTTATATTTGCATAAATATTTGGGAATTTTTTAGAAAATAATTTTTTTGAAGTCTGAATTATTTTTTATCTAAAGCAGAAATTTTTCTAAGTGTAGAAGCAGACTGCCTCGATCGACGAGCTCGTTCAAACGAGATTGCATTGTCGTTCGAGCGAGATAAGCATCTCGCTCGATGTCGTTCGAACGACACGTGTCCTCCGTTCGAGCGAGTTGCCTATCTCGTTTGAGCGCCGCCGTCGCCTCGATTTTCATATAAATACGAATGTTCCTTCTACACATTTTTCCAAGTCTTTTTCGCACAAGTTTCTGCATTTTCACAACCCATAAAACAGACTTCACTTTTTAAGGTTTTATACCTTATTTGTTCACATAATCACTCCCATTTATGTATGTGAATCTTTAAACCTTCAAGGGGATCATTTACTACTCATCTAGAGTATTTTGTGGAGGAGCCATCTTCTTCTCTACTGATGCCCACCTGGAGTTCTTGTGGGAGATTCCAGCCGACGACATTAGAATCGACACTCAAGGGTATTTCGTATGTCATTCCTATTTTCATTATAATCAGTGTAACCATTACTTTACAAATTATAGTGAAAATGAAAGGTTTTGCCCCTTTGGGGGGTTTTTCCTCACTTGTGTGTTTTGAGTGTGTTTGAATGTCCTTGCATGATCATATTGATGTCAATCACACCTAGATGCATGTTTTAGGATTTAATTGAAAAACTGAGTTTAATTAAATAATTCCTTTATTTGAACGCACGCGCACTCTTCATTTGTAATAAAATATGTAGTATGGAAGTATGATAACATGCACATAGTAAGAATAAATAGGAGCTATCACATCATGATATCAATAATAGTATGTCAAACATGCAAAGTTTACTATTGAAAAAGTAGGAAAAAACTACTTGCTCGGTATATCGGTCGGCTTTATATATCATAAGAAGATATTGCGAGGAGTTGGTACTTGATTTTTTGTATACAATATTTGAATATGTAAGTATTTGAAATTAGGCTAGTTTGTTTGTACAAAACTGCATCTTTTAATGTTTCGAGGGTTTACTGGAGTTCATTTTTGAACTTTGGTGCAAGAGACTTTTTATCTTAAAAGATTTTGAAGTGTTCATAAACAAAGTTTGGGGTTCAAATTCATAAGTTGGAAAAGTCAGGAGGGGTCAATTTGCAATTTTGAAAAAATATTCTTAAGTTAAAATCTCATTTTCCCATAACTTAGCCTAGGTTAATCCAAACATGGCCTTACTTCATACCATTTTAACTAGAAAAACAAAATAAAAATATTGAATTGTTTTTTAGAAATTTCTAATTGGCCACGCGCCCTCACGTGCTAGGTTAATATTTTTGGTCAAAGAGTTCATCTTCTTCCCCTCTATAGTTGACTTTAGGGTTTTTGATTTTTGACCTTGAATAACTCCTTCATTTCTAAGCCATTTGAGATGATTTCTAAATAAATTCAACCTATTTTTTTTATAAGGAATTCGAATATATAAGTTTTGTGGATTGAGATGCTGTATATCTTAAGTTACATAATTGTGTTTTTTTTTAAATTTTGCTTAACATTTGTGGATTTTAAGGATATTGTAAGGATTGTTATGAACATGTTTTGTTTTCTTCTATGTATAGGAGTAGTTTTATTTTGATTTCAGAGGTTGAGATGTATTATACATGGAGAATTTCAAATTTTCATTTTTCCGGTTCAAAATACACTTTCAATCGATTAGAGCTTAATAGTTACATTCGTGGCTTTTGAGCGTTACACTCGAGTTCCTGAGGTTCTAATGAAGATATACATAGCTTCAAATCAAAGTTTGGAGCCTTATATCTAAATTCACCATTAAACCTCAAGGTTTAATGGGGTAGTTTCACATTTTTTCTACTCTACCCGTAAAAGCTTGCATATTATGATTGTTCTAAGTATAATAACTACACAGAAAGCAATTGGACTTGAAAGGAGTGAAATTAATTCATAAAATCATAGTGTACCTGGTTGGAATGAAATTTTGAGTTTTTGACTTGAAATTTGAGGTGTGTTTTCACTGCTAGGATGATAAGGTATTTGTAATACATACTCAGGGAATTCGATTGGTGGAAAAGGGTGGTATATTTTAGCTATTTATAAAGAAGTTTTCAAGGTTGGTAAATGTTCCTCACATGTGTGCATGGTGTACACGTGTTCCTTTTAACTTCTCGTGCTGATATGGTTCACTAAGTGGACAGAAGGTTAGTGAAATTAACAAATATTTGATGCTTGGTCCTTGTTTGGTCTTGTAGTTACACTCATAGCCTTAAAAGTACACTTTTCATAAAGTATAGTGGTACTTTTGTAATTTTAAAAAGTTTCAAGTGATGAAATTGTGATTTTATGTTAGTTGAAGTCTAAAGGATTAATTTTACATAATTTGATTTTCCTAAAGTACTTTAATTGAGGGAATTTCGTTATTTTTGAGGTACTTCACTTAGCGATCCAGAATTTGAATAGGGTGTACTTCAAATTCATGGTTTGATTTGATAGAAATGTCTTGTCATGTAACGTTATGAGATGGATCAGAAAAAATATACTGGCATAATTGTGAAATATAAAATACATCGTGAATATTGGATAATTCCACAAGTAATTCTAATTGATAAGCTACTAAGCTAATTATTTTAGAAATCGTAAAAGGTCCAATATATCTGGGGGCTAATTCTCCTTTCTTTCTAAAATGTAAAATTCCTTTTCGTGGGGAAACTTTTAGAAATACTTGGTCATTAACTTGAAACTCTAAATGTTTTTGACGTTTGTATGCATAACTTTTACGTTGATCTTGGGTTGTCTTGAATCTTTCTCGAATTTGTTATATTCTTTCAGTGGTTTCTTAAATTATATCTACATGGTTTTCTGTATAAAGCTTCAAACAGGGAAGATCTAATACTAGTTTGATAACTATTGTTTTATGAAATTCGATAAGGGGTAAGTACATATTTCAATTGTGATACATATCTAATATACAAGCACGTAGCATATCCTCCAAAGTTTGGATTGTACATTCTGGTTGTCCATCTGTTTGTGGGTGGAATGTGGTACTTAAATGAAGTGTAGTACCCATTGTGGTTTGCAATGCCTACCAAAATTTTCTTACAAAATGGGAATCTATGTCTGATACGATGGATAAAGGAATTCCATGTAATCGAATAATTTCTCGAACGTAAAGCTTGCTAAGATTTTGGAATGAATCAGTGGTATTTAAAGGTAGAAAATGAGCAAATTTGGTTAGTCAATCTACTATTACGCAAATGGAATTATATCCTTGGGATGTACGAGGTAGTCCACTAACAAAATCCATGGTAATATGATCCTATTTCCACTCCATAATTGATAAGGTTTGGAGGAGTCCACTAGGGTTTTGGTCTTCTATCTTTACTTGTTGACAAGTAAAACATTTCCTTAAAAAATTCTCTATATCATTTCTCATATTTGGCCACTAGTATTGCTTCTTCAAAGCGTTGTACATATTGGAACTTCCAGGGTGAATCATTAATTTGGAACTATAGGCTTCTTACAATATTTCTTCTTGAAGAGATTCATCATTAGGTATTTACAATCTATTTTTAAATCGTAAACTTGTTTCCTTATCGTATGGGAAGTCAAAAATTTTTTTTGGAAAGGTTTGTACAAAAGAATCTTGGGTTTGCAAAACTAAGATATTCTCTCTCAACTCAGGATAAGAAATAATGTTAAATTTTTTTGCAAAAGGAGATATCAACCGCAGATCATATTACTCAGTTAGCAGCAGTATCATAGGAAATTAAAGTATGGAGTCTTCCTACTAGATTTCGACTTAAAACGTACGTTGGACACTACATGTCCTTTGCCTGGATGGTAATTTAATTTAAATTCGTAATCTTCCAAAAATTCCATCTAGCGTCATTGTCTTAAATTCAAGTCCTTTTGGGTAAAAATATATTTCAAACTTTTATGATCCTAAAAACTTGAAAATTTACACCATAAAGGTAATAATGCCAATTTTTTAACTCAAAAACTACAACGGATAATTCAAGATCACGGAAAGGGTAATTATGTTCATGAGTTTTTAGTTGTCATGACCCGTGTAGACACATACTAACCCTTTTAATGAAGCTTCGGTATATACCTCGTAGCTTACGTCACTAGAAGGAATAGTGACGATAGGAGCAATAGCTAACTTTTACTTCAACACTTGGAATGATTGGTTACATTCTCCAGTCCGTACAAATGGAACTTCCTTCCTAGTTAGCTTTAAAAGGGGAAGAGAAATGTGAGAAAATCATTCTACAAAACGATGGTAATATCCAACTAATCCTAAAAAACTTTTTATTTCAGTAATATTGGGAGGATTTTTCCACCATTCAAAAAGGGTTGAAATTCTGGCTGGATCGACTTGGATTCCATTTTCAAAAATCACATGTCCTAAAAATTTTATTTCCTTCATTGAAAAATCACATTTGCTCATTTTAGAATATAACTAATGGTTTCTAAGAGTACTTAAGATTGTGTCTAAATGTTGGGCATGTTCTACTAGATTATGAGAAAAAAATAAGAATATTGTCAATAAAAATAATAATGAATTGGTCAAGAAAACTCCAAAAGATTCTATGCATTAGATCCATAAAAGCTGCGGGTGCATTGGTTAATCCAAATGACATTACGGTAAATTCGAAATGTCCATAACGGGTTCGAAAAATAGTTTTCAGAATATCTTTCACTCTAATGCGTAATTGATGATAATTAGATTGTAAATCTATTTTAGAAAAGACCTTTGCTCCTTAGAGTTGATCAAATAGATCTCCTATTCAGGGTAAAGGATACTTATTCTTAATAAATACTGAGTTCAGTTTACGATAGTCTATGCATAATCTAAAGCTTCCATCATGTTTCTTGACAAATAATACCGGAGCTCCCCAAGGTGAAGAACTTAGTTGAATAAAACCTTTCTCCAAAAGATCATCTAATTGGGTACGGAGTTCTCGAAGTTCTAAAGTAGCCATTTGATACGGAGGTATCGAAATAGAAAGTGTATTAGGAAAAAGATTGATACTAAACTCAATTTCTCTGGAAGGGGGTAATCGTTGTAAATCTTCACGAAAACATCTTTGAATTATTACAACAGGTTTGGAATTAAAGAAGAGATCTAGAGTTTGAAACATCAGGGTTCAGATGGGATTAATCCTTGAAATACAAAGAATAATGATCTTCAATTTGAAAACAAATTTTCTTAGTATGACAATCGATATAAGCATGATGTCTTGATAAAACATCCATTCCAATAATAATATCGAAACCAAAAATATATAAAATTATCAAATTAACAAGGAGTGTTCCTAGACCAAGTTTAATTTTAAAATTGTTATAACCTTGTGTTGGTGTATTGATTTCACCTGTTAGTAATTCAATATCCAATGGTGTAGTTAAAGATATAGGTAATAATTGTGATAATTTAGCTAGTCTAAGACTAATAAAAGAATGTGTTGATCCTGAATCAAACAAAATATGAGCAGGAAAATGTTAAAAAAATATCATACCTTCTATCACATCATGAGAATTTCGTGTAGACAGTATGGAGTAATTTGATCCACGACTTGGGATTGGCATAATTCCTTTAGCAGAGTTTGGCATATATTGATTTTGGATAAGACAAGATTTTGAATTTTGTGAGGGTTTGTTTGACTAACGACGGATTGGAACAGATTTCAACATAGGACACTGTGGCCGGATATTTCTTACTTCATGACACTCATGACAATGGATTGCTGAACATTTTATGTTATGACGAATCTGGGAATAATCTTGTCCACTCGAGTTTGAATAAGGGTGAGGTCAAGAATGAGGAGGAGTTCTAATAACATGATTATTTCTGGTAACAGGGGAGGAAGATCTTATTATGGCAGAAGAATTGCGTTCCACAATTGCCGCAACGTCGATAAGTTGAGAATACTCATGGATTTATAAAGGAGCGATCAAATTCTTAACTCTCGGATGTAATCCTATTTCAAATTACCTGAACTTTTAAGAAATAAATAGTTCAGCGATCTCGCTCAGCCTCGAAAAAATACTTTTTAAAGAAAATCTCCTCAGATTTCTCTAGAGTAAAATTAAGAACATTTTGGTTACGAGATAATTCTTTCCACTAGAAATCAACTTCACCTTAAAATATATAGGATTCTAAAGTTACTCGGAGATTAGTAGCTATACCTAGTCCATTAAGATTTTTCACAATCGGACTCATCCATTTCTCAGCTTCACTGGCACCTGGCTTTGCAAGAAAAGATGGAGGTCGTTGTCTCAAGAATTATTTAAGAGCATTTATCCTACGAATTTCTTCAAAAATGTCTTCTGGAGTAAAACGAGTTGCTTGTTGTTGTTGGCCTAAAAAAGTAAGTTCCTGAAGACATCGCATGTATCCTTTAGCTTGAGTTCCAACATAGGGAATTCGAGGACTAACCATCCTAAAATATAATAGAATAGTTTTAATAATAAGAATCATAAATAAAGATATGCCACAAGCCTATTATATTACATAGGATAAGTTATATGATACATTGGAGTTATAAATCACAAACTAGTACTACATTAGTGCAACTATAGTAGGTAGTTCATCTCCTAAATTTTAGTATGCACTACATCAAAACTGGCGAATGGTCATGGACAAAATACCTGACCAAGACTGTGGGTAGCGGACTTGGGCTGTAACCATTTCAGGCGCGACAAATTTTATGGGTCGCGGCCTAAGTCCGTGACCAATATGGGGTCACGGCCCTCAGGGGTCATGGAAGATGGTCAGGGACTTGGTCCGTGACCCACACCGCGACGGGAAAAAAATGGTCGCGACCAAAGTCCGTGACCCACATCGCGATGAAAAAAATTTATCGCGGCCAAAGTTTGTGACTCCCAACCATGACAAAAATTGGTCGTTGCCAAAGTACGTGACCCATAACCAGTCGAAAAAAAAGAAAAAAAATGGTCATGACCAAAGTCCGTGACCCATACCGTGACCATTTTTTCCATTTTTGTCGCGGTGTGGGTCACGGACTTTATCTGCGACCAAATTTTTTCCATTTTTTTCATTACGCTGTGGCTCATAGACTTTGGCCGCGACCATTTTTATGCGCAACAAAAAAAATAGAAATGGTCATGAACAAAATCCATGACCATATTTAACTATAATTAAAAAAATATTTTTTTGTCCAATCCTAAAATTGGGGGTCCTGGAACTACACGGTTGGTTGCTACGTGCAACGTTGGACGCGTACGAGGTTTTACAAATATTTAATATTGGCAAAACGATAAAAAAATCTCAAATTACGAATTAGGAATGTTGTTAATAAATCATATATATACAAACTTAAAAATATTACATGTCTTAATAATTCACAGACCAAAAAAAATTGGGCAAAGTTTTCTCTATTTTCTGGACATTCCAAGCTCTGTTAATACAAAACCTGCTCATTATAAAGCCTGCATGGACATAAAATTTAACAATCAAATTATAAAAGCCCACACGGCCATAAAACTAAATAATAAAATCCCGCACGGATGTAACAAATAAAAAGTATAATCCTGAATGTCCACAACATTTTATAAACAAACTTATGTTGTAAACCATTGCCTCCTTCATTTGTTCCACCTACAAAAAAGCAAACGATACAATGTTATCCTACAAATGATAGGATACAAAAAAAATTGATATCAGTAACCAAGTAGTTTAACAAAAATATTATTCAAATTATTAAAAATCTTATTCAAATTAAGACTAAGTCTAGAAATTTTCTAATTATCGTCGTATTCTCAAACTGAGAGTCCCGTGACTACGCAGTCAGTTCCTACGAGTTACATTAGTCCAGTGCGAGGTGTTGGCGCATCTCACAGGGCCATTTGGGGGTAGTTTCGGAGTTCCCCCCTCTAGAGCCATGTTTTTAAGCCTAAGTCTATATATTTTGAAATTATCACCGTATTCTCAAATCGGGAGTCCCGTGACCACGCAGTCAGTTCGTACGAGATACATTGGTTACGTGCGAGGTGTTGGCACTTCTCACGGGGCCGTTTGGGGGTTGTTTGGGGGTTCCCCCCTCCAGCGCCATGTTTTTAAGCCTAAGTCTAGATATTTTCAAATTATCTCCATATTCTCAAATCGGGAATCCCGTGACAATGCGGTCAGTTCTTACGAGTTACATTGGTCCCGTACGAGGTGTCGGTGCCTCTCACGAGGCCGTTTGGAGGCTGTTTCGAGTTTTTGCACTTTAACGCCAAGTTTTTAAGCCTAAGTCTAGAAATTTTCAAATTATCGTCCTATTCTCAAAATGGGAGCCCCGTGACCAGGCAGTTAGTTCCTATGAGTTACATTGGTCCCATGCGAGGTGTTGGTGCCTCTCACGGGGGCGTTTGGGGGCTGTTTTGAGTTTTCGCACTCTGACGCCAAGTTTTAAGCCTAAGTCTAGATATTTTCAAATTATAATCGCATTCTCAAACTTGGAGTACCGTGGTCGCCCAGTCAGTTCCTACGAGTTACGTTGGTCCCGTGCGAGGTGTTGGGGCCTCTTACTGGGCCATACAGGGGCCGTTTCGAGTTTTTGTCATCTAACGCCATGTTTTTAATCCTAAGTCCTCATATTTTCAAATTATCATTGTATTCTCAAACCGGGAGTCCCGTGATCACGTGGTCAGTTCCTATGAGTTACATTGGTCCCGTGCGAGGTGTTGGTGCCTCTCACGGGCCTATACGGGGGCTGTTTTGGGTTTTCACCCTCTAACGTCATGTTTTTAGGCCTAAGTCTACATATTTGTAAATTATCCTCATATTCTCAAATTGGGAGTACCGTGATCACGCGGTCAGTTCCTACAAGTTACATTGGTCCCGTGCGAGGTGTCGGTACCTCTCATGGGGCCGTTAGGGGGTTGTTTCCAGTTTCCCCTCTAATGCCATGTTTTTAAGCCTAAGTCTAGATATTTTCAAATTATCGTCGTATTCTTAAATCGGGAGTCCCGTGATCGCGTGGTCAGTTCCTACGAGTTACATTGGGGGGGGGGGGGGGGGGGGGGAGGTTCCTCCTCTTACACCATGTTTTTAAGCCTATGTCTAGTTATTTTAAAATAATCTTTTCACTGCTCAAGCCCATGTTTTTAAGCCTATGTCCCATGTGAGGTGTCGATGCCTCTCACGTGACCGTGGTATATATTATTCATTTATTCGATAGTAATGTTTATAGTAGCAAGTAACGAGTGTGAAGAGTTAATAAGTAATCATATACAGGTTGATTTAGTGTAAATTTACCCCTGCCTAGATTATAGTAACGAGAACCATCTAAATCAACTTGTATACGATTACTTATTACTTATTATGTTTTCACCCTCGTTATTGGTTATATATAGAAAGAGAGAGAGATGTACCGAAATATGTGTAGAGAGAGATGGTCATCGAAATATGTGAGGAAGAGGAAATAGGGTCGTCGCTGCTACAACCAAAAGAGAAAAAATTATCGTCATATTCACATATTTAACAAATTTAATACAAAAAAAAATTGTGACAAACATATTTAAGACACCCACCCCACCCTCTAACAGTTTTGGACTATACCCCCCCAACAACCGGTACAAGTCTGCCCCTTTTACATTGGTCTTTCTTGGATCATTTAACTCCTTGGACATATGGGTTCTGTTTGGTCAGGCCTTGGGGATATTTTGGTTGCTATAATCTCTCCCCACACTCAAGCTTGGTCTCCCAGGAAGACACTCGGACCTGCTATATTTAGTAGATATATATAGCTATTGTTGCTATATATATAACTTCTGCTCCTATATATAGCTGCTACTATATATAGCTGCTGTAGCCGATGTAGATTTTGTTTTGTGTGGATTTTTTATTTTCACAAAATCCAAGTGACTTCAAAGTTACAAAATATGTTAACCCTCACCGAAAAATATAAAACTCTTACCTTTAGGAGTGACTTTCTATGTAATATGCAGAAACACCTGCTTGGCTTCTTCACCCATCACTACTAATATCAGTGGAAATTTTTATGTTTTCCACTTCTCGTGAAAATAACATACAAATCAGTAAGCTTAGTGTAATAGTAAAATAAATTAATGAAAACAAATATATTCTCAACAAAAGAATTGATCGACGTCACCTACCATATCTAGTTTAGATATTTTCAAATTATCATCGTATTCTCAAATCGAGAGTACCCTGATCACGCGGTCAGTTCCTACGAGTTACATTGGTCCCGTGCTAGGTGTCGATACCTCTCACGGGGCCATTAGGAGGTTATTTCGGGCTTTCCCCCTCTATCGCCATTCTTTAAAGCCTAAGTCTAGATATTTTCAAATTATCACCATCTTCTCAAACTGAGAGTCCCATGACCACGCGATCAGTTCCTACGAGTAACATTAGTCCCATACGAGGTGTTAGTGCCTCTCACAGGGCCGTTTGGAGGCTGTTTCGGGTTTTGCACTCTGACGCCAAGTTTTAAGCCTAGGTCTAGATATTTTCAATTTATCTCTGTATTCTCAAACCGAGAGTCCCGTGACCATGCAGTCAGTTCTTACGAGTTACATTGGTCCCGTGCGAGGTGTCGGTGCATCTCACGAGGCCGTTTGGGGGTTGTTTCGGGGTTCCCCTCTCTAGCACCATGTTTTTAAGCCTAAGTATTGATATTTTCAAATTATCACCGTATTCTCAAACCGGGATTCCCGTGACCACGCGATTAGTTCCTACGAGTTACATTGGTCCCGTACGAGGTGTCGGTGCCTCTAATAGGGCCGTTTGGAGGCTGTTTTGGGTTTTCGCACTCTGACGCCAAGTTTTTAAGTCGAAGTCTAAATATTTTCAAATTATCATCGTATTCTCAAATCGGGAGTCTCGTGATAATACAGTAGGCATTTACATTGGTCCCGTGCGAGGTGTCGGTGCCTCTCACGGGGCCGCTTGGGGGCTATTTTGAGTTTTCGCACTCTAACACCAAGTTTTAAGCCTAAGTGCAGATATTTTCAAATTGTCATCATATTCTTAATAAAAGAGTACCGTGATCGCTTGGTCAGTTCCTACGAGTTACATTGAGTTGGTGCCTCTCATGGGGCCATACGGGGGCCATTTTGAGTTTTTGCGTTCTAACACCATGTTTTTAATCCTAAGTCCTCATATTTTCAAATTTTCCTCATATTTTCAAATTTTCCTCATATTCTCAAATCGGGAGTACCATGATCATGCAGTCAGTTCCTATGAGTTACATTGGTCCCATGCGAGGTATCGGTACCTCTCACGGGGCCGTTAGTTTTTTTTCAGGCTTTCCCCCTATAACACCATGTTTTTAAGCCTAAGTCTAGATATTTTAAAATTATCATCGTATTCTCAAATTGGGAGTCTCGTGATCGCGCGGTCAGTTCCTTCGAGTTTTATTGGTCCCGTGCGAGGTGTCGGTGCCTCTCCCAAGGCCGTTTAGGAGCTGTTTCAGGGTTCACCCCTCTAGCACCATTTTTCATGCCTAAGTCTATTATTTTAAAATATCGTCGTACTCTAAAACCTGGAGTCCTGTAACCATGTGGTCAGTTCCTACGAGTTACATTGGTCCTATGCGAGGTGTCGTTGCCTCTCCCGGGGCCGTTTGGGAGCTGTTTTGGGGTTCCCCCTCTAGCTCCATGTCTTTAAGCCTAAGTCTAGATATTTTCAAATTATCACCGTATTATCAAAACAGGAATCACGTGACCATGCTATTAGTTCCTATGAGTTACATTGGTCCTATACGAGGTGTCGGTTCCTCTCATGGGACCATTTGGAGGCTGTTTTGGGTTTTTGCACTCTGACGCTAAGTTTTTAAGCGTAAGTCTTAAAAATTTCAAATTATCATCGTATTGTCAAAATGGAAGCCCAATGACCAGGTGGTCAATTACTACAAGTTACATTAGTCCCATGCGAGGTGTCGGTGCCTCTTGCGGGGCTGCTTGGGGGATGCTTCAAGTTTTCGCACTTCGACGCCTAGTTTTAAGCCTAAATCAAGATATTTTCAAATTATAATCGTATTCTCAAACTTGGAGTACCATGATCACGCGGTCAATTCCTAAGAGTTATATTGGTCCCGTGCTAGGTGTTGGTGCCTCTCACGGGGCCATATGGGGGACGTTTCAAGTTTTTTCCTTCTAACGCCATGTTTTTAATCCCAACCCCTCATTTTTTCAAATTATCCTCATATTCTCAAACCGAGGGTACTGTGATCAAGCGGTCAGTTCCTACGAGTTACATTAGTACCGTGCGAGGTGTCGATGCCTCTCACGAGGCCGTTAAGGGGTTATTTCGGGCTTTCCCCCTCTAACTCCACGTTTTTAAGCCTAAGTCTAGATATTTTCAAATTAATTTCATATTCTCAAACTGACAGTCCCGTGACCACGCGATCAGTTACTAACTCGTTACATTAGTCCCGTGCGAGGTGTCGGCACATCTCATGGGGTCGTTTGGGGATAGTTTCAGGGTTCCCCCTCTAGCGCCATGTTTTTAAGATAAAGTCTAGATATTTTTAAATTATCACCGTATTCTCAAACTGGGAGTCTCGTGATGATGCAGTCAGTTGCTACGAGTTACATTGGTCCTATGAGAGGTGTCAACGCATCTCACAGGGTCGTTTAGGGGTAGTTTCGGAGCCCCCCCTCTAGCGCCATGTTTTTAAGTCTAAGTCTAGATATTTTTAAATTATCACCGTATTCTCAAATCGAGAGTCCCGTGAACACGCGATCAGTTACTACAAGTTACATTGGTCCTGTGCAAAGTGTCGGCGCGTGTCACGGGGCTGTTTGGGGGTTATTTTTGGGTTTCGCCCATGTAGCATCATGTTTTTAAGCTTAACTCTATATATTTTCAAATTATTGTCGTATTCTCAAACCGAGAATCCCGTGACCACGCAATCAGTTCCTATGAGTTACATTGGTCCTGTGACCACACGATTTTTTGCATATTTGTCCTTTCCATTCTCATAAACCACATATCTAGGCTCCATGGATACATGACACTCATCCTTGTCTTCGTGGTCGTTCCGGTACAATATGCAAGCATACTTGCAATCATGAATAGATTTGTATTTCAAACCTAAACCCTTTAAACTCTTCTTCATGGTAGGATAATTGTTCGGTAATGTGTTCTCTTTTCAGAGAATTTATTTAACCCACTTAAGAATTCCGATTGCGCTATTCCTAGACAAACCAAATTGACTCTTCAAATTATGAAAACCAATCATTGCATATAATACCGAGTTATCTTCATCGTAATCTTTATAGATTGATCATGATTAATCGAGGCTTCGAATCAAATCTATGATTATTTGAGGTGTTTATCATGTAGACCCATTTTAATGGATTAATTAGATGATTGTTGTTAATGCTTGGTATTAGGATGATTATTTGATGCTAGAATCATATGATAATATTTCCCTTAGGTTATATATGATTGGAGGAATGTATAATATCATGTAGGAGGTGTTTGGATTGGATTTGAAGAATAAACATCGAGGTCTTGCTCTCTTTCCGTCTGGGTTTCTGCTCTATTTTCCTCAATCTCGTTACAACATAGTTAGCATCTTATTCGAATGATTTTTCTTTAAATTATGGATGAAGTTAGTATTTCATTCAAATGACCCTTGGTTGAGGTCATGGAGATATATCTTTTCGTTACGAACACGTGGCCGACATTTTCGTATTATTATAAATTTTTGTAATTAGTTATGAATTTTATGCAAAAAGGTGTACGAGACAAAAATCTTTATTTGGTAATCTAGGGATGGATTTTATCTTTGGCATAATTATGATTCAGATGATTTCAATACCTTGTGCATATTTTTCCTTAGTTGATATGAATTCATAGTTGATGATATTAAGGTTAAGTTACTGATTTTTAATATTTGTATTGATCGATCGATCGTTTCTGTCGATCATTAGATGTAAGCTGAATTGAGAAAAATTATTTGTGGGTTGTTTGCGGCATCAATTTTTCAACAGGTCAAAGATTGGTTTATTTAGAGTGGTTTGGAAGATTTATATTCCTTAGGGTGGGCGGGTAATTAAAGTTGAGTTAGAAATCATGAGAGCTAATTAACAAGAAAGTTTAAATGTTGAATTGATGAGTTAAATTCGGGAATAAAACTTTGGCGAATCCTAGCAGAGTTAGTACCGTTCCCCAGGGTCATAGATGTTGTGCACGCCCATGTGATGTAGGGTTGGAGTAGAGTGGAATAATTTGATGTTGTTATGTCCATGGACTTACGGCCATGACCACTTCTAATGGTCGTATGTCAATTTCGAGTTCGGTGTTGAGATTCTGACCCATTTGCCCAAAATGTGGTGAACATTCCTGGAGCACGATAGCATGCTAGTGAGTTCGCTTCCAGAATTTGGAGGACATTTAAAAATGCGATTGCATATATTACGAGTGATATATAAGTATATAGTGTCTTGGTGTGACATGTCTTATAAATGTATATAATGGTATAGTAAATTGTATACATGCTTAATACGTAAATGATGTATGTGGTTAAATAACTGGAGTAAAGATTTAAATTGATTAATGATTTAATAATATAACGAGAGATAATTAATTAAGAAATGAAAGTTAGACAATGCTCAAGTCAGGGTATTGTGCTAAGGAGATTTGCAATGAGTGTAGTTAGATAGGGTAGTATAACTAGATTGGTTAAGATGTATGTGCTAGGTGTACACAATAGTTGAGAGATGAGTGGTAAACTCATGGGAGTGCGACATTGGCTTAAACATGGAAAGTTTAACTGCAAACTTATTTATTGTATCTAAATTACTTGCTAAGTGTTTTTAAAAGGTTTTGCGCACTGACCCGTATCAAATCTATTTTTAAAATTTTTAGATACCCAACCAGAGGGACACTAAGGATAATTGTTCTTTCTTGGTACACGTAGTTCCAACTGATGTGGAAGCTTGTTGGTTTACTGAATAGTCAATTCTATTATTGATATTCAAGATTCGGTTCTCTATTTTAGTATTATTGGTCATGTCGCCCCCTTCTTCAGACTTATGTATTTCAAATTTTCTTAGTTAAATGGATTTGCTGTATTGGATTTTGACCTGATAGTTTATTCGGGAACTTTAGTTCTTTGTATGAGTTTCAGACTTTATTTAGTGTTTCATTTATATTGGTTACCGTGTAGGGAATTATTGTGGTTGGTTAATTTTATTGTACGTTAATGAAAGATGAAATTGACACTTCTTGTTAAAGTAATTAGGTGGTTAGTAATTAATTACATTTCGACAATGATGCTAAGAATGAGCCATATGAGACTAACATTTTATTTTGGTAGAGGGAAAGTCACCCATTATTGTAATAAGCAGGTTGTCACAAGAACCTATGTCTAAAATCAAGAACTTAGACATTCTCAAATTTAAGTTGCACTGTGAATTTAGCTATAGGTAACATATTTAGTATGATTTTGTTGCCTAGTAGATTTGATTTTCCAATCAATATCATCAGATATAAATATCAACTTATATATTACTCTGTTGATCAACCTATGATGCAAGGAAAGGTTCTGATCACTATTTTTTTGCGCCAAATGCTCCAACGATAAAAGGTTGGACCTTTGGGATTCTTTAGATCAACTTAATAAAACTATGACTCTCAGCGTCATAGTATCATAGGTGATTTTAATATCGTTTCTAATGGTGATGAAAAATGTGGTTGAAATGAATTGGAACTATTGGCAGTAGAGGACTTTAATAATATGATTTCAAGGAATTGTCTTCTAGACCTGGGATACACATGCTCTAAACATATATGGTGAAAAAGTGGAGTTGGAAATGAAAAAAATATTTGAAATACTTGACAGAGGTCTTTGTAGCTCCTTTTGGAAACAAGTATATCCCCATTTTTAGGTTTCTCACTTAAACAAAACATGTTCAAATAATTGTCTAATGCTTTTATTAGTTAAAACAATTTTTGATCAAGTCCCAAAAATGTTTAAATTTAAAAAAATGTGGTGCAATCATACTAGTTTTTGGAATGTTATAAAAAATTCTTGGGAGGTTGCTGTTATAGCTAAGCCTTTGAGAGATTTTTCATTGAAATTGAAAAGGTTGAAAGTAGTAATCAAATAGTGGAATTCTAGTACCTTCAATAATGTGTTTCAAAATGTCAAAGACATTGAAGATTTAATGCTGGAAATTGGGTTTCAATATGAGAAAGATCCTATGGCACTGAATCGATCCATTCTTGTTGAATCCAAAGTTAAACATCTAGAGGCTCTTAAGAATGAGGTGGTGTATTGGTCTAAAAAATCTAATGTTAAATGGCTTAAAAGTGGGGACAAAAACACTAATTATTTCCACTCTGTCTTATCATTAAAATATTCAAAATCCAAACTTGGGGAGAGTAGATGATGCTGAGATATAGGTAGAACCATTGTGGAGTATTGTACACGCTTGTTGTCTGCAGAGATTATTTCATTAGAAATTGATCTTGTGCAGCATATTGATAGGAGTATTACCTCCCAAATGAATGAAAAATTAGATTATATTCCTGATGAGAATGAAATATAGGATTTGATTTTGATATGAATAAAGATAGTGCTCCTGCACCTGATGGCTTTGGTGAAACTTTTTACCTAAAATTTTGGGAACTAATTAAAAAAGACCTGGTGATAGTTGTTCAATTTGTTTTAAGTGAAGACCTTCCACCAAGATGGACAAGAACTTTGATTACCCTTACTCCCAAAGGCAATAATCCTTCTTCTTCTGCAGACTATATACCTATAAGCTTATGTAATTATTGCTATAAAGTAATCTCCAAAATTCTCATAGCTATACTTAAAGAAATTCTTCCTATTATTATGTACCCAATCCAAAGTGGATTTATAAAGGATAGAATCATTCTGGATAATATTCTCCTTACGAAAGAAATGTTTCACAACTTTGTTAAGAAAACTTTTGGTTTTAATATGCTGGTAAAACTTAAATGGCTAAAGCTCATGACAAGGTTGAATGGCTTATTTTGTTCAAAGTTTTGAGGAAATTTGGTTTTTCAAAATTCATAATAAATTTGATTTGGAGATGCTTATCAAATAATTGATATTCAATCCTTATAAATGGCCAACCTCATGGTTATTTCAACGCTTCAAGGAGTCTCAGACAGGGAGATACAATCTCCCCATCTCTTTTTATTTTATTTGTTGAATATCTCTGTAAAGGATTGGAGTATCGAATAAGAACAAGTGTTATTAAAAAAAATTACTTCCCTTCAGATAATCCTCTATATTCTAGATTGAGTTATGCTGATGATTGCATCATTTTTATAAATAAAGGGAGAAGAAGTGCCAAAAATCTTTTGAAATTCTTCTATAACTATGAGCAGGGCCTTAGGTAGAGGATTAATATGCACAGGTCTTGTTTCACTATGAAAAAATTTATCCCAAGGATAAGAGAAGTTAATATTAATAAGGTGTTGGGACTTTCATTTAAAAGCCTGCTTATGATTTATTTAGGATTTCATCTATTTTGTGGCAGAAAGAAGATTCATTTTTTACTCCTCTGATTCAAAACATCTAAACCAAGTTATATAGTTAGAAGAATAAGCTTCTTTCCTCTAGAGGTAAACTCATTTTGATCAAGAATGGGCTGATTTATATTCCTATTTATCCCATATATTCTTTAAAACCTCCTAAATCTATCATATATCATATACATAAGCTTTTTTCAAGATTCTTTTGGGGTGGTAACGCATCTGGTGGATGAAAACACTAGTGGACTAACTAGAACTAGATTTGTTAATATAAAGAAGGAGGTGGATTGGGAATTCAAAATTTGCATGACATTGCTAAAGTCTTCTCTCTAAGGAACTAGTGGAAATGGTATGAAAACAAGTTCTTATGGTCTAAGTACATGAAAGCCAAATACAAAAACCAATTTCAAGCTTCTGTATCTTCCACTTATATATGTGTGAGGGAGTGTAGAGGTCTATTAAATGATAATTTGATTGATAAAACTCATCTATTTATTGGAAAGCTTCCTATTCAGGTAAGTTTACACTCAAATTAGTTGTTTCCTTGATCAAAATGCAACAATCATCCTCTTTGATCTTCAAGTCTAAATGGATTGATCACATTCCTTCCAAAATATCCATTTTTTCTTGGAGAGTTTTAAAATCTGCAGTTCCTTTTGATAAAAATATTCAAGCTTTGGGCATTAAAATGGCGTCAAGATGTCATCTCTTTCGGACTAACAAAGAATCTAGTGATAATATTTTATTATCTTATTCTATCACTAGTCATGTGTGGGATTACTTTAGTTCTTTATTTGGTGTGAATATAAACTTTTCCTCTATTCACTCCATGATCATATCATAGTTATTGAAAAAAGTGTCATCCAAATATATGAAGTTTTTAATGGTAAGTACTCCATTAGTCATCTGTTGGGAGATATGGAAGCAAGGAATAAGGTAGGAGCAAGGAATAAGTTAATTCATGAGAAAGTGACATATAATTCTGTGATGTTGCTTCATAACATCATTACTTTAATTCAACAAAAGTTTTTAATTCATAAGAATGAAATCTCAGTTATTGTTTTGATACCCACATAATTGAGTTGTTTCATCTAAACATTTAAAATCCTAAAATGAAGTTTAAAGCTATCAAATGGATTAGGCCTATCATCTTTAGACGTAAACTTAATGTGGGCAATGCTTATAAGGAAATCCATGGATTAGCTCTTTTGGAGGGATCATTAGAGGACAAAATGGTATTTTCATTCTTGGCTTTGCTAAATGTTTAGGATTTGGCTCAAACTTACTTGCTGAAATGGAATCTCTCAAGATGGGTATTCAATTGGCTATTCAACACAGGCTTACATTTATTGGTATAGAATCAGATTCAACATCATCAAGGAAAATTGGAAACTACCTTGGCATCTTCTCAATACCTTGTCAGAGATTGAAGGTCTTCTTAAGTTTGTTGATTATTCTATTTCCCACTGTTATAGAGAGGGAATTCAGTGGCAAATAATCTTGCAAATCTTGGGGTTGTTTCAAAGGAAATGGTTGTATTTGATTCATTTCAATGTCTTCCTTCTTGCACTAGAGGTCTTTTACATCTTGATAGATGGGGATTTCACCAAATTAAGATTTTTAAATACATGTTTGATTTTATTATTGTACCTCCTTGTAAAATCCGATATTTATTGCTTTTTCAATCAAGACATTGGGATCAACTCTTGATTAATTTTCTTATTAGAGCTTTTTTCCACTTGAGACGCTTTTTCTAAGTTTTTTAATAATATGTGTGGGGGTACCATCCGTCTTCTTTAAAAAAATTATGGTAATTTTAAATGGGTATTTTCTAATATTTTATTTGAAGCAAATTTAATTATATGACTTAGGTCCCTAGTGTACTTCTATTGCCGAAGTATTTTGGCCCAAATTCCCATGAAATCCAATTTTGGCCTAATCCCACCCTTTTATAATTGTATGTAAAGGTGTGGAAAGTGATTTAAGGTTAATGGTCATTATTAGGGTTTGAGAGGGTGAGAGAAAACACTATTCACATTGGGGAGTGTCATACAATAGAAGATTCAAGGTTTACATAAAGTTTGGAAAGATTTTGGAGATAAAAAAATGGCAATCCTATCACCTACATATACTTTTCTCTGCATCAGATGACAATCGGATCCACAAAGGTATTTTATTCTAAAACATATGTTTGTTCTTCAAATCTTGTTTTAATTTTACCACTTTCTCATGTTTGATTAATCTATGTTTAGTGGCTGTTAGTTTTTGTTCCACTTTTATCAATGTCGGTCAATTGGTATCAAAGCCTATGGTTCAAATTAATCATTCACTAGAAAGATCCATGTTATCCAAATAAGTAAACCCAAGTTTTTCATGTTGAGGGAATGGTATATCTTTGTGTATACTTCTATAATAAAATAGGTTTATAGATATTATTCATACATAAACTTTCCATCATGGTCACAGATATTTTTTATGTGATTGAATTATATGTTGGTTTATTTGTTGTTATTTTGCATTTGTCTATTCAATTTAGTTATAATAATTTAAGTTTTGTAATTTTTTAATTATTGATGTTTTTGGAGGATATGGTGAGGGGTTGTAAGGTTTCTAAACAATTATAATCATTCATAAGTGTTATGTTTAAAGTTTGACAAAGTTTCATGAAGTTTCGTGAATATTCAGGTTGGTTATGGAGGTTTTTTTATGAAAATTCGGGAGGAAAAATGCATCAGATCTACGAACATCGATCAATTGCTGAATTCATATAAAACATAGTTGTTTTTCCCTTTAAGGTGGTTTTGGGGGTTGATTTCGTGGTTTTTCTTCTCTAGATTTGTTATTGACACCAGAGGATGATATTCCAATGATCAAGACTCGTAAGGACTCTCTTTTATGATGAAGTCTACTTCAACATGGACTATTGCCAATAAGGAGGGCCTCTTGAATTTGATAAAGACTACTTCAAGTTTCACTCTTGCCCAAAAGGAGGTCTTATTCAACAAGGATTCTTTCGCATGAAGAGTTTTGCTTCATGTAGAAGTCTACGCCATGGCGAAAAAGGCATTTAATATATTTTCATTATTATGGCTTGTATTTATTTAATTGTTTATGTCTCATTATTTTATTATGTTATATAACTTGTGTACTAATTAAATGAAAAAAATTAGGAACACTCATTTTTACGAACAAGATGGATTATTATTTTGACATTAGCCTAAATAACCAATTTTTTTTGAAAATTATTGTTGTGTTTTATTATTTTCTAAATTGAATTGAATAATGATAGTTTAAATTTAAAGGTATTAATTTAAATTGAGAACTCGATAATTTTAATTTGGAAAATTTAAATTATATTTTTATTTTAAGAAAGTTAAAATGACATCAAGACGTTTAATTCATACAAATAAAATTTGAAAAGTACTAAGGATTTATATTCGGTCTTTTAGAATTGATAAATGTTTTTCAAAACCCTCAAAAGTTTTAAAATGCTAAGATGTGTAGGGGCTTGAACATAAATCTTAAGATCTTCATCAGTATTTTCATGAATAAAGGATGTGATCAATTCCTCGTGTTAGTTAGGTTTCCCCCAGCCTGCGCGCACGCACGAATGGAATTAGTCAATGCATCAATGATTCAATTAAACTCTTAATAAAAAATTGTGATAAATAGAGTATGAGTGAGTTTAATCCCCCCATATGAGGAGGTCTGTCCTGAGCTCTATTTTGACTTGTGAAATGGTGGTATACAATTTGACACAATTTTTGATAACCTCCCCCCCCCCCCCCCCAATCGAGTTATTATCATTAGGAGTGGGATCGAAAGTCACTGGTCATTCATTATGTTGGACAAAGGGGCTTAAATTGTCCGGGCATAATTAAAGATGGAAGTCTGTCTGATCTAAGGTGAAGTGATTTAATGTCTCTATGTGAAATATCACCTCATAAGGTAAATAGGATGTTCAATGAATTAGTTTTTAAAATGATGGTTGATGGATGCTAATTTAAAATTTAATCAAATTAATTCTCATGTCTAATTAAAAAATTATATTTTTAAGTTGATGATTATGAGATTTCAAAATTGAATTCAATTTTTTCTTATTGGATAATAGTCTTAAAGCTTTTAATTGGAATAAGTTTTAAGGACGGAAAAGTAAATGTTCATTGTTTTAAGTTAAGAGGACAATAAATTATTTTCGTTGCTAATTCTCATCAAAATTTTAAAATTGTGATTTGATTAACTCCTTGCATCAGTTAGACTAAACCCATATAGATGGTTTTAATCATGGAATCCCGATATTTTAAAAAACACGGTGATCATTTTAAATTAAGTGTTGCATGCGTCCCGCCCCTAACCCTCCACCCCCCAATGGGAAGTTCTATGTATATATGTTTAATATTTAAGAATTAACCGATGAGAATTTGTTTAGCATTTTTGTTGGTTGATAACACTTAAGTAAGAATCATGTTCTTAGAATTACTTAATCATTTGTTGAATAAAGGAATATTTGGATTAACAATGGTGGGGAAACCCATTATTATTTCATAATTCGAGAGTGAGGATCATCGGTAGCTAAATATTGGTGTTAGTTGTTGAGAAATATCTTTATTCTTTATCTGAAGGGAGGTAGGAGGATAAGATTAAGTCTCAAGCGTAACAGTTTGGGATAAGGAATATTTATATTCCTCGATAGCAGTGAAATAGCCGAAAGACAAGTATTCTCACTACATGTAAATTAGAACTTTTATAACTTCGATGTATGATTTTACCTTTCTTTTTAAGGGAAAGGACATGGTAATGGTTTTCTCTTTATGTAATTGCGTAATTTATGGGCCAATCTACGGTAACCTGGGATGTGGGCTCGAGAAACAAAAATAAGATGGGAAGTCGTTATAGGGTCATAGGTAACCAGACAATTACTTTAAGAGAGATATTCCTAGTTATGGGCAATTAGAATAACGCAATAGTATTAGCAGTGGGACAAAATTATGAATTTTGGTATAGACATAAAGTTATTTTAGGTAAATTATCTAATGTACCCGAGTTTTAGAAAAGTTAGTTTAAATTTTATAAATTGGTTTCGACACATATTTGATTGACTTTATAAAATGATTACCCTCTCTGTCATTCTTCTTCTAATTTATCTTTTGTTCCTCTTCTTCTCGATTATAACATTATTCATCTTCTTTGTTGAAAATAAACGAAGCCTTGGTGAATCAATTTCTCAAAATCCTCTGCACTAAAATTTCCTTCTTCTCATGTAACTCACTCGCTATTTTTCCACCGCCTTGGAGAATCTATTTATAAAAAATACTTGGTGAATCAGTTACTAAAAATCCTCTGTGAATTGAGTTCTCAGAGACACAATAACTAAAATCAAAAGCCTTAAAAAGTCTGACACAAGTATGGCGCATATATATATATATATATAGAGAGAGAGAGAGAGAGAGGGAGAGAGAGAGATTAGTATGTGTATGAATTTATATGTAATGTTTATTTAATCTAATATGAATTATTATATAGATATCTAATTATCTTCTACTTTGTAGGGGTTTTATTTTGTGGTAGGTGAGCCATTCACTATCCTTGTATCCAATGGATTGTTCACTCATCAAGTTATTCAAGTGCCTTTGACTGCTGAAAAAAAGTGGCAAAAACTTAGTAAACCTATTTTCGTGAGTCTTAATGCGTGCTTAGAAATCTTTATTGATTTTAATTTGTGGTTTTCTTTATCCATAATTTCTCAGTTATAGTCGTCTTTTAGGACTATAACATGTGTTTTTTTGTATCCACCCACATAAAAGATGAAATTGTTTAATTAACATTAATTCTATTGTTAGTTTGAGACGAAAATGTCATTATGTCATGTGAGCTTTTCGATGTTTGTAATAAATGGATTGAGACATATTTTTTTTGGCGGATAACTTTCTAGATACTACTTTTCTAGAAATCCATGCGTGTGTGTCGGGTGGGATTCATCCTCTTATTTAAATCACACAAAACTTCTAGATAAAATTAATTTAGTTGGTCTATAATAGCCCATGTTCCTGTATTTAAATGTGCCATGGATAATTGTTAAGTTATTCCTCTTGTAATTATGAAAATATTATTTTTGGAAATTATGGTTGAATTTTTTCTCGTAAATAAACTCTCATGACAGTGACATGAAATATTTGGTTTCTCTGTTATGGAAATCCACCTAATATTATCAAACTTATTTCTTTATCAGTTTTAATGTTGAAGTATGAATGAGGGATTTCATGATCATACCTAGATTGTTTGTGTTATAAAATTTATAAAATTATACACACTTTGCATGTCATGGTGTAAAGAATATTCCTACCTATGACAATGGTTTGGGGTTGATTCCAAGTCCCCTGCTTGCTAGGAATTCACCCTCAAATATTTAAGTTTATTATAATCTTTATACTATCATATTTTTTTATACTAATGGATTGAGAAACTCTGTTGGGACCTACTTAATTAGTTGAATATGTGTTACATATGTGCAGGCTATTTTCAGTTTTATCATAATGCAGCTCAAGTTGTGTCCATCATTTTCACATTTTCATTAGGAACTATAGCTCATTATTTTGGACATACCATCCTTCATGAAGGGGCTAAGGTACGTAATACATATGTGCACATATAAACTCTGACACCCCGCCTAATTAAATACCGGGCGATCAATCCTTTATTAAATTAAAATCAAGGTGAAGAGTTGGTTCATTCTTAGCATCACTGTCGCAAAATAAAATTTTCCAATTTAAACACCCTAAATAATTAAACTAAGTGTCAAAACAATTTTAAACTTTATTTCCATTTCTTATTAAATTCTAAATTTAAAACCTTTTAAATAACCAACAGTTTAAGAACCACATAAGTGCTACGGATAGCAATCAACACAAAAGAATTAATCCATCCAGATTAAACAAACTAAATTTAAACTACAAATGAAATCATACTGACAAGAGTCAATACTCAAAGAGTACCCAATACTGAAAATAAATAAACATACATCTCTGACAATTCTATACTGAATGGGAAATGGGCGACACATGCCCTCACTATGAAGAACTATAAAAAGAACCGAATCAATGACGAGGTCATCTAAAACAAAGACCTGCAACTCCCACATAAGCTACAGCGCGTCCAATCCAAAGAACCTATGCATGAAGCCACTGCGGCTGGGCACCTGTAATATATACATATTTATACAAGAGAGAAGAGATAGCAGAAAACGGGACAGAGCCCGATTGTAAAACAGTTTAAAAGTAGTTTAGCAAGTATTTAAAATGCTTACCTGCTAATGCAACAACCATGTTAGTATGCGACAGTCTCTTGAGAATTCTCACCTCTCGCCTAGTGTGCACGCATACCGTACTAATGAATTCCATAAGTTTCTCTAACTTATTCTCAATAAGGTTTTATCACTTGAAAATAAGGTTATGATATTCACTTTAGAAAATCAATCTCTTCAGGATTTATTACGTTATTTAGAATAACCCCGTACCGTCATAAAGTTTCCGAATACTTATAGTGAAGTTGAAAATTTATACATTACTTAACTTCTATTACGCACAGTAAAAAGTTCTCATATAGATATACGTATATATATTAGTTAAACGTATAATATATATACTAACGGCACCCCACATAAAATCTATGGTGCAAGGTTTCCATATATAAGTATATATATACCAATCACTCATATAATATATATATACTACCTGTACCCCACATACAATCTATGGTGCTGGCATACTCTGCTATCAAGTCCTCGTATCGCTCATACTAAGGGAAATACTAGTTCGTAATCACTCTCGAACAGTATTAACACAAAACACATACAAATAGAGGCGAAGCATAGTTCCCGGTCCTAAGAGGTCAGCACATACCCTCACGTCTCTTATGACCATCTGACTATAACTCAGATAGCCTGTAATCAAGGAATTCTATGTTCTAGGGTACAAGTCAATATCCCCCATAAAGGCCCAATCGAGATAAGACCGTCCCGACGCGGAAACCTCCGTGATAGCAAGTAGCCCGAGTATGATTTTTAAAAAGATATAATATATGCACAATCACACAGTCATATATATATATACACACACACACACACACACACACACACACACACACACACACACACACACACACATCCACATTGCTAAATTAGGTGCGCTCACGACCCATAATTATAATTATCCGTTATTGCACCGTTTACTCGATTATTTCGTATAACAGACTCGTTATTTGTATTCTCATTTATTATTCACTTCATACTCACTTCTCCTCTCTCGAAGTATTTTAAGTATAATTTCAGTACGCATTTACTCAATTACGTTCTGGACTAACTCCCTTACGAGTCCTGATCTTTTTATTAAGTATACGCATGATTTCTTATTCACATGAATCATTCCTTGTTAACCCAAAATCTCATCGTACACTAAAATGTTATTCAACGGGGTCTACCTAGGCCCTACTGGTCATCTCTATATCCCATTATATTCCACCAACAACAATAAAGGGTTCCCATAGATCCTAAGCGGATTAAACTAACGAATGAGAAATATGTAGTTCTCCAGGATGGGTCGATCGATCGAAGAAAAGGGGTCGATCGATCGATGATCTGGGCTCGATTGATCGATCAAGCAGTTCTTGCCCAGAAACTGCAAATTAAACCTACGGGTTTCATCTTCCAATTTCTCCAAAAATGTCATTAACAAGTATAAAATTCTCAAATAATGATACTACAAGTTCTATATACATATATACAAGATTTCCTACGTGAAACATGTATAAAAACATCAACGGTATCGAATTAATGGGGTAAAATTGACATAATCTTCAAAAACCCTAATTTTGGAAGAATTATCCATTCCTCTAATTATCTCCCAGATTTCTTGTTTCTAAACTCATAGTAATTCGTGGGTAATCCTCTACATGTGATGGGTATATCCAGAATATATTGAATCTCTCTAAACATGCGATTTAAAGTGTCTAAATTAACAATTTCTTTCATAAAACATGATATTGGCAATCCTAAACTAACATGTGTGAGGCATTAACCAAAAATAAAGCAAGATAGATAGTTGCCTGAAATTCAAGGTTCTGATTTCATGGATGAAATGGTATGGTTGCGTTCCTCATCGCGCGATCTACGCTTTGGTGGTGGTGCAAACGGGTGAGTCAAAGCCTTGAATTTCTTGAAAAGCTTGCCAACTTCTTCTCCAATGGCCGTCCTTTGATTTTGTGTTTGTTAACCCTAGAAGACAACTCCTAAAGGCTGATATATCCTTAGGAAATTCGTGGGTTTAATTCCCCAAAAATATAAAATGTCTAAAATACCCTCCCGGGATGTCAATTAGGCCTAAAAATGCCCCGAGACCCAAACTAAACCCCCGGGTACACTTTTCTGACTATCTCGGCCCTTTGGGACACTTTGGCGCACTCGAAATGACCATACGAGCAACTTATAATTTATTCACTTTATATAATAATAATTTAGTCCTGACACGACATAGGCGCGTTGTAATACCCCGTATTTTTGTGATATTTATTTATGGGATTAATTGAATTAAATGCGTATTAATTTAAAATTAATCCGGATAAAAATACTAGCGAGATACGAGTTAGTATTTGATATTAATGAGTATATATGGCTATATATGAATATGGAATTATTGATTTGTCGTGAGATAGACATACGGCAATTTGGAAATCTTGTTGAGACGCGTGTGACAGTCGCGTCATGGAATATAATTATGATAATTAAAAAGTGAATTTTATTTCTATAAACCGTATGGTCATTTTGAGTGCGCCAACGCGTCCGGAAGGGTCGAAATAGTCAGAAAACACTAGCCGGGGGTTTAGTTTGGGTCCCGGGGCATTTTTAGGCCATACCGGCAACGTATAAGGGTAGTTTGATAATTTTAAAATTTTGGGATTTTTTATTAACGAATTTTAGGAGTTTTAAATGGAAAATTAAAAGACCCACTAACCCATTACCAGCCATTAACTGATTAGAGGGCTACGGGGGTTATTAGAATTAACCCCAAAAGTTCCTAAGACAAACCCTAGCCTCCATTGCCATCATTAGAGAAGAGCTTGTAGAGGGAGAGAGAAGAGAGGAGAATTCTGCAGAGAGAGAGAGAGAAACTCATCAATTCGTCATCAAATTCAAAGATACACATAAGGCAAGTGGTTTAATTTCATTATTTTGCAGAGAATGCTTCTTCCATGCGTAGGAAATTCAAATAAATTGTATTGTTCTTGGAGTATGATGAAAACCCATTTAATCGGATGTAGAGATTTAAGAATCTATTGAGGAAATTGCATGTAGAACATTGATAGGATGATTAGTCAGATGAAAATACATCTTTTACATTATAAAAACGGATTTAGTTATGTCTATGAATGACTTGATTTTTCTAGGGTTCATGTTCTTGAGATTTGGGGAAAATGGTGGAGATTTGATAATTTGATGTAGTTTAAGGTGATTTGAACCCATATAAATGTTGTGATACGGTTGAAACATGTTTAGGAAGGATTAGATACCTTGAAACATTGTTGGAATGACATTTAGGTGAGATTAGAGGTGAAGAGAAGTTGGAAAAACGAGTTAAGGAAAATCTGGGCTCGAATCTGGCCACTCGTTAGAAGACCTGCCCAGGTCGTTCGAACGAGCTCGTTCGAACGAGCTTCTAACGAGTTGACAGTTTGACTTCTAACGAGAGGGATGTTCGTTCGATGACTTTCGTTCGAACGAGATCTCGTTAGAAGGCCCAGTTCGTTCGAACGAACTCTCGTTCGAACAGCCTCGTTCGAACGAGACTTCTAACGAGCTGACAGTTTAGGCTTTTTAGCCTGTTTTGATTTCACGTGTCCCGTAACCTTATTTAATGGTAGAGATAACCTTCCCTTGATTATAAATTATTATAGTAGGGACATTTGAGATATAATGAGGAGTAAAACCTAGAAGTGTAGTTTGAACCTAAGGGGAATTATGGAGTTGGACGTGAGTGTCAATTACGATGCGAGAACATTTTCGGCCTAAATTATTATATTAACCGGGAACATATAATTTGTGTAGCTGTATATGTCGGTACGAGAATGAGAAGTGTACCACCAATATATTATGGTGATTACTAAGATGTGTGCATACTTAGTATATGTATTACTTTTATGTGTATGACATACCTACCATACTTGCTATCACGGGAGGTTTACGTTCGCTTAGGGCCCTCTAATCCTTGTGTTGCCCGGATTTAGACTGGTACCTCGATGAACATAGGTCAGAGAAGGACTTATTGGGATGTTAATAAGTCTGCTAATCGTGGGAGCGCAGGTATGTGCGTGGCCCATGTGATGTGACTGTGTTCGCCTCCATTATTTGTGATGTTGTTATCTGAGAACGATTCTTGAGAGATTCGGAATGCGTGATCCTTATGTATGTGATGTACCGGGATGGATAGCAGAGTGTGTGCACCGCATCTTAGTCTCGGGGTGCTTATATTGTATATTTATGCCGTGAATAATATACACTTAATTAAGGGGAACTTTCATGTGATATTGTGTGTATAAATATGGAAACGTTTTGAGAAAACATAAAGGGATAACCTGAAATGAATTGTATTACTAATTGAGAATATGAGTTTAAGTAAAGCCCTCTTTTGATTTGATAACACTAGAATGTAATATGGGAATCGAGTAGTAAGGGGTAGAACTTATTACGGTTTGGTTAGATATGTATGTCATTTAGATGGGTACGGTACGTTAGGAGTGCACATGTAGTCGAGAGGTGAAAATTTCATGTGAGTGCACGTCCTAACATGTATTTTGCATTTAATGTTTTTATGTTATTAAAACACTTGCTGTTTTTAAAATGATTTCCACTTTCGGGCTCTGACCCATTTGCTTTCAAATCTATTTTTGTAAAAACCATTTTAGGTGCCCAGCCACAAGGACACCATGCTTAGGATCCTCATTCAGGTGACGAGCTGTAGCTTTTTGTGGAAGTTACAGGAATTTGCTTGTAGACGCTTCATCTATATTGACTCTATATTCAGCATTTATCAGTTGTAGGGCATGTCGCCCATTTCTTTAGAGACATTTCATTTATTTCAGTTATTCAGACTTATGGCATGTAATTAATTCAGGGTTCAGACTTGTCATTTGATTTTCAGTTGTGGGATTGTTGTGAGGAGTTTTCCTCCGGACTTCTTATTACTATTTGTTGGTTATTTCATTACTTCGCTATGGTGAATGGATTATGTTGTTCTTCCATTATTCTTTTATTGCATGTTAATCAGACTTAACTTAAAATTTGGCAACTTACTTTTTAAATACTAGGTGGTTAGTAACTATTAAAATGTTTTCGACAGTGATGCTATTAAATGAACCAACTTGGCATTTTGTATTGATTTAATAAAGGAGTAGCTACCCGGTATTTAATTAGTCGAGGTGTCACAGGTGGTATCAGAGCATCAGGTTCTAGTGTCCATTAGGATCTGTACGACTTATTATGTTTCCGCTGAGCTTTCTTTGACGTAGAGCCCTATATTTTAGGACTGTTGTATTCTCTTGTTTATGCTACGTTCTTCAGCTATTTTATGTTTATAACTGCGAACTTATAGACTTTATTCTTGTTTCAGAATGCCTCCACGACATGCACAAAGGATTCCCAGGGATGCAACGCCAGAACCACAGCCCGCACCAGTTCAGGGCACGATGAATGCCGCCGAGGTTGCAGCCATTGTGGCCCAGGCGGTAAATGCCGCACTTGCCGTAGTTCAGCAGGCACCACCTCAGGCGCCTATAGCCGCGCCAGTTCAGGCACATGCATTCCCGTATACTTGGGAACGTGTACGTGATGCTTTTCAGAAAGCACACCCTCCGGAGTTCACAGGTAGCTCCGATGTTGTGGTTTCTAGTCAGTGGAGGAAGGACATTCAGTGGCACCTGAGGATGTATGAGTGCACAGATGTCCAGAAGCAGATAATAGCTACCTTTAAGCTAGTGGGGTCTGAACTGCAGTGGTGGGAGTCTATTACCACCGTGGAGGAGAGAGATACTCTCACTATCCAGGAGTTTTGGGTGCAGTTCGACCGCAAGTACTTTCCGTCAGCTGTTCACACGGAGATGAGGAGGAAGTTGATGAGCCTCAAGCAGGAGGGTAAGACTGTGGCCGAGTATGAGGCCGAATTCACTGATCTTCTGAACATTGTTCCGGATGAGATACCGACAGAGGAGAAGAAGATACAGAAATTTACAGACGGGTTGACTTGGAGGATCCGTCAGCATTTGTTGGGAAACCTATCGTTCGCCACTTACTCTGATGTGGTTAACGCTGCACTGTTACACTGCCAGGACCATCTCTTTCACATGACTGAAGGCAAGAGGTCAGGAGAGTCCAGCCATCAGGGCAGGACTGGGGGAAATGGTGCCAGTGGGGCACATTCTGTTCAGGGGCAGAGGCAGGGTGATCAGGGTTCCCAGCAGTGGGATCACAAGAGGTTCAGGTCAGGAAACTTCAGGCACGGACAGGGAGGTTTCCGGCAGGGCCATCAAGGTCGGAACGGCCATCAGAACCAGTAGGGTCAGAATGGTCAACAGCTGTTTCAGCAGGGCCAGCAGGGCCAGTGGAGGAACGGTAATGGCCACCAGGGCCGGGGACAGCAGGGACAGAGAGGGGGGAACTTCTCGGGGAAGTGTTTTATTTGTGGCAAGACTGGCCATAAACGCCAGGATTGTCCTGATAGGGGCAGGGCCCCGCAGCAGCAGCAGGGTGCTCGACATGAGCCACAGAGGCCACTTTTTCCACCTGCCCTCCCAGCTCCAGCCCAGGTGCAGCACTACCAGCCATTCCAGCAGTTCCTGTGCAGCAGGGGTAGTTGCAGTATGGACGTGTCTATAACGTCCACCTGGCAGCAGCTCCACAGGCACCACCCGCGATTGAGGGTATGTTTCCTATCCATGGTACTATGGGTCGGGTTTTGTTTGATACGGGGCAACGCACTGTTTTATAGCTACACATTTTGCGAAAGCCTTAGGGTTGTTAGCCACAGCAGAGAGCACAGTGACGTGTGTAGACTCACCATTGGGGAGTGGGTCGCTTATTTTCTTTATATGCTGGGGAGTGGGGGTAGAGATTGGTAGTTTTGTATTACCTGCAGACATGTTGGTATTAGATATGCATGTTCACGATGTGATTATCGGTATGGATTGGCTCGCTGATTATAGAGCCATGATTGATTGCTTCGGTGGGAGCATTGTTTTTTCCATTCCGGGGCAAGAGATGTTTGTAGTGGCGATGCCTCGCCCAGAGGGAGGTTAGACCGGTCATTTGTATTACATAGAGGAGGATACCTCTAAGGAGGTTGTGATTCCTTTAGATTCGATCCCTGTTGTCAGGGAGTACTCAGATGTGTTTCAGGAGATACCAGGCCTACCCCCTAGTCAAGAGATAGACTTTGTCATAGACTTATTACCAGATACGAGACCTATAGCACGCGCACCATACCGTATGGCTCCAGCCGAGATGAGGGAGTTACGGGATCAGATTGAGCAGTTGTTGGGTCAGGGGTTTATACGGAGGAGTAATTCGTCGTGGGGTGCCCCTGTGTTGTTTGTGAGGAAGAGAGATGGTTCACTGAGACTGTGTGTGGACTACCGAGAGTTGAACAAAGTCACAATACGGAATAAGTATCCGTTGCCTCGAATCGATCACTTATTCGACCAGTTGAGAGGAGCTTCTTTCTTCTCGAAGATTGATTTGCGATCAGAATACTAACAGTTGCGTATCAGGGAGGAGGACGTCTCGAAGACTGCGTTCTTATCGAGATATGGTTCTTACGAGTTTCGGGTTATGCCTTTTGGTTTGACCAACGCAACAGCAGTGTTTATGGACTTGATGAATAGGGTGTTCAGGGATTTCCTAGATCAGTTTATCATTGTCTTCATCGATGATATTCTGGTTTACTCCCAGACAAAGGAGGAGCACGCCGAGCATTTGAGGCAGGTTTTACAGACGCTACGTCAGAACGAGCTGTATGCAAAATATGAGAAATGCGGGTTTTGGCTGAAGGAGGTCCAGTTTTTGGGACACATTATTTCCGACCGGGGGATATCTGTTGATCCGGCGAAGGTATCCGCGGTGAGGGAGTGGGGACAGCCCATGACACCAATGGAGATCCGTAGTTTCTTGGGATTAGCAGGATACTACAGGAGGTTCATTCGGGGATTTTCGAAGATAGCGGGTCCTTTGACACATCTGACTCGTAAGGGTGTGCCATTCATCTGGAGTGATGCCTGTCAGTTGGCATTCGATGAGTTGAAGGATAAGTTGACCTCAACACCTGTGTTAGCATTGCCGAGACCGGGAGTTGAGAATCTAGTCTACACTGATGCATCCTTACAAGGACTTGGAGGTGTATTACAGCAGGAGAGTCAGGCCATTGCTTATACATCCCGTAAGCTAAAGCCTCACGATAAGAATTACCCCACTCATGACTTGGAGTTGGCGGCAGTTGTATTTGCCCTTCGTATTTGGAGACATTACCTTTTGGGGAAAAAGTTTTGATTGTTCACAGACCACAAGTCCCTACAGTACCTATTCACGCAGAAGGAGTTGAATATGCGGCAGCGAAGGCGGCTTAAGTTTGTGAAGGATTATCAGTTTGATATCCAGTATCACTCGGGGAAGGCTAACGTGGTAGCAGACTCGTTGAGCCGTAGGCCAGTAGATGAGGTGGCAGGGGTGTGAAAGGCCAAGTGGAAAGAATTGGGACACCAGGATGCAGTGGCCCGATCATTCATGTCAGTAATGACTGTTACGCCGCAGATTGTCACGAGAGTGGTAAAGGCACAAGCAGATGACTCGTTCTGTCAGGAGCTGATAGTTCGGTTACTAGCAG
Organism: Sambucus nigra; assembly: GCA_949130495.1. Taxonomy (NCBI): domain Eukaryota; kingdom Viridiplantae; phylum Streptophyta; class Magnoliopsida; order Dipsacales; family Adoxaceae; genus Sambucus; species Sambucus nigra. The sequence goes on from OX422211.1 coordinate 402,539,736, forward strand.
AGGGAGCCGAATCCTATACCGTTATCTCAGACGGGGGATTACACTTCAATGGGAGATTGGTAGTTCCGGAAGGGGAGGAATTGCGGCACGAGATGATGGCAGAGTCGCACGGCTCACGGTTCGTGGTACATCCCGGTGGGGACAAAATGTACCAAGACATGAGACGACAATATTGGTGGAGCGGGATGAAGAGAGATATTGCCGTGTTTGTTTCAAAATGCGCCACTTGTCAGCTAGTAAAAGTGGATCATCAGAGACCAGCAGGACTCCTACAACCATTGGAGATTCCGATGTGGGTGTGGGAGAGCATATCCATGGATTTTATCGCGGGGTTACCTACGTCACAGAGAGGTCATGACTCCGTATGGGTGATTGTGGACAGGTTGACCAAAGTTGCTCATTTTCTATCCATAAGGACAGACTACACTACGGGACAGTATGCCCAGCTCTTTATTGCAGAGATAGTGAGACTTCACGGTGTAGCCCTAAATATCGTGTTTGACAGAGACAAGATATTTGTTTCACGGTTTTGGGAAAGTTTTCAGGAGGCCATGGGCATGGAATTGCGGTTGAGTACGGCGTATCACCCGCAGACCGATGGGCAGACCGAGCGTACAAACCAGATGTTGGAGGACATATTGCGTATGTGCATCATTGATTTCGAAGGTGGATGGGAGCAGTATCTTCCACTGGTGGAGTTTGCTTACAATAACTCCTACCAGTTCACCATTGGCATGGCTCCATTTGAGGCGTTGTACGGTAGACCTTGTCGTTCCCCAGCATGTTGGTTGGAGGTGGGGGACAATAAACTACTTGGGCCGAAAGTGATTCAGGATACTTCGGCGAGGATAGAATTGATACGGAGTCGCATTCGAGTAGCTCAGGATCGGCAGAAGAGCTATGCTGATGCGAAGAGGTTCTTCAGAGAGTTCCAAGTGGGGGACCAAGTTTTGCTCAGAGTATCTCCTATGAAGGGGATTATGCGTTTCGGGAAGAAAGGGAAGTTGGCACCGAGATATATGGGACCATTTCCTATTATTGAGCGGATTGGACCGGTTGTGTATAGACTTGGGTTACCGGAGCATTTGCATCGGATTCACGATGTATTTCATATTTCCTCGCGAAGGAAATATCTTAGAGACGATTTGGCTCATTCTCATATTGCTTTGGAGGACATCGATCTCCAGCTTGATAGCTCCTACGAGGAGGGGCCGATTGCTTTTGGACCGAAGTGAGCGGAAACTACGGTCAAAGATAGTTCCGTTAGTGCGCATTCAGTGGCGACATCATAATGTCGAGGAGTCCACATGGGAGCGCGAGGATGAGATGCAAGAACGTTATCCAGAGTTGTTCTTATCAGGTACTTTCTAGTTCTGAATTTCGGGACGAAATTCAGTTATTAGGGGGGAAGAATGTAATACCCCGTATTTTTGTGATATTTATTTATGGGATTAATTGAATTAAATGCGTATTAATTTGAAATTAATCCGGATAAAAATACTAGCGAGATGTGAGTTAGTATTTGATATTAATGAGTATATATGGCTATATATGAATATGGAATTATTGATTTGTCGTGAGGTAGAAATACGGCAATTTGGAAATCTTGTTGAGACGCGTGTGACAGTCGCGTCATGGAATATAATTATGATAATTAAAAAGTGAATTTTATTTCTATAAACCGTATGGTCATTTTGAGTGCGCCAACGCGTCCGGAAGGGTCGAAATAGTCAGAAAACACTAGCCGGGGGTTTAGTTTGGGTCCCGGGGCATTTTTAGGCCATACCGGCAACGTATAAGGGTAGTTTGGTAATTTTAAAATTTTGGGATTTTTGTTTAACGAATTTTAGGAGTTTTAAATGGAAAATTAAAAGACCCACTAACCCATTACCAGCCATTAACTGATTAGAGGGATACGGGGGTTATTAGAATTAACCCCAAAAGTTCCTAAGACAAACCCTATCCTCCATTGCCACCATTAGAGAAGAGCTTGTAGAGGGAGAGAGAAGAGAGGAGAATTCTGCAGAGAGAGAGAGAGAAACTCATCAATTCGTCATCAAATTCAGAGATACACATAAGGCAAGTGGTTTAATTTCATTATTTTGCAGAGAATGCTTCTTCCATGCGTAGGAAATTCAAATAAATTGTATTGTTCTTGGAGTATGATGAAAACCCATTTAATCGGATGTAGAGATTTAAGAATCTATTGAGGAAATTGCATGTAGAACATTGATAGGATGATTAGTCAGATGAAAATACATCTTTTACATTATAAAAACGGATTTAGTTATGTCTATGAATGACTTGATTTTTCTAGGGTTCATGTTCTTGAGATTTGGGGAAAATGGTGGAGATTTGATAATTTGATGTAGTTTAGGGTGATTTGAACCCATATAAATGTTGTAATACGGTTGAAACATGTTTAGGAAGGATTAGATACCTTGAAACATTGTTGGAATGACATTTAGGTGAGATTAGAGATGAAGAGAAGTTGGAAAAACGAGTTAAGGAAAATCTGGGCTCGAATCTGGCCACTCGTTAGAAGACCTGCCCAGGTCGTTCGAACGAGCTCGTTCGAACGAGCTTCTAACGAGTTGACAGTTTGACTTCTAACGAGAGGGATGTTCGTTCGATGACTTTCGTTCGAACGAGATCTCGTTAGAAGGCCTAGTTCGTTCGAACGAACTCTCGTTCGAACAGCCTCGTTCGAACGAGACTTCTAACGAGCTGACAGTTTAGGCTTTTTAGCCTGTTTTGATTTCACGTGTCCCGTAACCTTATTTAATGGTAGAGATAACCTTCCCTTGATTATAAATTGTTATAGTAGGGACATTTGAGATATAATGAGGAGTAAAACCTAGAAGTGTAGTTTGAACCTAAGGGGAATTATGGAGTAGGACGTGAGTGTCTATTACGATGCGAGAACATTTTCGGCCTAAATTATTATATTAACCGGGAACATATAAATTGTGTAGCTGTATATGTCGGTACGAGAATGAGAAGTGTACCACCAATATATTATGGTGATTACTAAGATGTGTGCATACTTAGTATATGTATTACTTTTATGTGTATGACATACCTACCATACTTGCTATCACGGGAGGTTTACGTTCGCTTAGGGCCCTCTAATCCTTGTGTTGCCTGGATTTAGACTGGTACCTCGATGAACATAGGTCAGAGAAGGACTTATTGGGATGTTAATAAGTCTGCTGATCGTGGGAGCGCAGGTATGTGCGTGGCCCATGTGATGTGACTGTGTTCGCCTCCATTATTTGTGATGTTGTTATCTGAGAACGATTCCTGAGAGATTCGGAATGCGTGATCCTTATGTACGTGATGTACCGGGATGGATAGCAGAGTATGTGTGCACCGCAGCTTAGTCTCGGGGTGCTTATGTTGTATATTTATGACGTGAATAATATACACTTAATTAAGGGGAACTTTCATGTGATATTGTGTGAATAAATATGGAAACGTTTTGAGAAAACATAAAGGGATAACCTGAAATGAATTGTATTACTAATTGAGAATATGAGTTTAAGTAAAGCCCTCTTTTGATTTGATAACACTAGAATGTAATATGGGAATCGAGTAGTAAGGGGTAGAACTTATTACGGTTTGGTTAGATATGTATGTCATTTAGATGGGTACGGTACGTTAGGAGTGCACATGTAGTCGAGAGGTGAGAATTTCATGTGAGTGCACGTCCTAACATGTATTTTGCATTTAATGTTTTTATGTTATTAAAACACTTGCTATTTTTAAAATGATTTCCACTTTCGGGATCTGACCCATTTGCTTTCAAATCTATTTTTGTAAAAACCATTTTAGGTGCCCAGCCACAAGGACACCATGCTTAGGATCCTCATTCAGGTGACGAGCTGTAGCTGTTTGTGGAAGTTACAGGAATTTGCTTGTAGACGCTTCATCTATATTGACTCTATATTCAGCATTTATCAGTTGTAGGGCATGTCGCCCATTTCTTTAGAGACATTTCATTTATTTCAGTTATTCAGACTTATGGCATGTAATTAATTCAGGGTTCAGACTTGTCATTTGATTTTCAGTTGTGGGATTGTTGTGAGGAGTTTTCCTCCGGACTTCTTATTACTATTTGTTGGTTATTTCATTACTTCGCTACGGTGAATGGATTATGTTGTTCTTCCATTATTCTTCTATTGCATGTTAATCAGACTTAACTTAAAATTTGGCAATTTACTTTTTAAATACTAGATGGTATGTAACTATTAAAATGTTTTCGACAGTGATGCTATTAACTGAACCAACTTGGCATTTTGTATTGATTTAATAAAGGAGTAGCTACCCGGTATTTAATTAGTCGGGGTGTCACACGCGCCCCAACTTAAATTTCCATAATTGCCATTTTATTCACTTGTGATAATTTTAATAAAATAAATCTCATATATTACTTTACTCATCTAGTAATATTCACTAATTTTCCAAAAATTACTAACTCACATCACATTAGTAAATATAAAATAAATTTTCGAATTAATATTAAATCAATATCTCAATTTAAATTTAATAAATTCCCAGTTTTAAAAGCCATAAAAATACGGGGTATTACATACTTCCCCCCAATAACGGAATTTCATCCCGAAATTCGGAAAATAAGGCCTACCTGGTAAAACACATTTTGGCTACCTTAACAGTACGCAACCTATCCACATAGTAGGGCGCTGGATCACTATAGCCCCCGCCTCACAGCCAGCTTGTTTAACACTCTTCATTAAAGATACTTCACATTGTGTTCCTCTCTGACAACATTCACATAAGACACGCATATATACTATTAATTCCCATTATTGCAATATCATTGGGAGGCCTTACCTCACTACATGACAACTACTCGAATTTATCTAAACACAAAAACTCCCATTCCGAGAGAAGCCATACGAACATCTGACCACTCTTGTTCGCTTAAAACAGTCGTGGAATTTCACCATAGTCATCGGGTTATTCTCGACCGACCCAAAATTCTGATTATTCGCTCACCTCTAAACCTACGCAGAGGGAGATTAGTTAAGGTTTTTCCACATCAAAACTTCAATAAGCACCTCGTTCATGACAAATAGGTACGAGTGCTTCCACGTAACTCTACCATTAGGTAGTATCCTCCCCCAATTACCGTACTGCTCCACTTGTTAGCTATAACCGTTGTGGAAACGAAATGATCACTAAGATTCTAAAATCACCTTCACGCGGCTCCACTACTCGTTAATCACCATGCGCCTGCTCCTCGGCTATGGGTGATACCTCCTACTCAAAACAAAATGTTATCTCCGTTGTTTCCTAAAATCCCATATTGAAGGTGGGATTCACAAATTTCATCCTGATTCAGAAAATAATCCTGTGTAGGACCACGTACCGGCGCAATCCCTTCCTTTTAAAGGAATACTGGGGCACACTAGTCAATATTGTAAATCACTCCAAAGGAATGCCAACCACTTCCTTCTCGCACGACTTACTTCACACGTTCGGATGAACTCTTGATCTTACCTTGAAGATGGCAACCCATCCAAGGAACTTTATCGGCTTTACCACCCTCTTCCGTTACAGGAATTGTGGATAACCACAAAATTCTCTAGTTGATCCACTTATTCCAACAATCTCTATCTATGAGTGGTGCATGCAAAGACTACTCACTATGTCCCGCTCAACATCGACTTTCCGTTAAATGTCTCACATTAAGTGACACTTAATACTCCCCTTCCTTCCTTGGTGTATATCGAAAGTTCTGACTCATGCACTTTTCTCTACGATGCGCACTTCTGGATCTTTTATACCCTACTAACATTATCACTCTTTGTACGCACAACTCGCTCTCAACATTTGACTAATTACAACTCCGTCCCGAGTGTTTATTCATATAGTTAAATTCTACCCTTCTCAAGGAATACCACTTTGTAAACGGCTTCCCACAACCTTCCAACCAGATCTAGTGTGCTACTCTGATTGCACACGTATATATGGATTTATCATCTTTTACACGATTCTTAATCCACTCTACCACTTTTTCTTCGTTATGTTAGTCCCACAAACACGTCTATTCCCACGTCCCTTTAACTCGAACGATTTTTAACATCAACTAACCAGGATGTCTACACACCTTATAAACCATGCATACTGTAAGCATCAGATACGCTTCACACCTAATAACCAATTCTTTATTTTCCTAGTGCTCACAACGTGATTGCAACACTTGGGGTACTCTCACTCACCCTAGAAATCGAAATTCAAAATCCTCCTTATGATCGTTCCACCCCTCAACTCGTGGTGGTAAAACAAAACTTTCAATGCTTTCTTACCACGCAACCGACTCCACTGTCCTTAAATCATAATTCAACTACCAACTTACAGATATAATTATCTGCTCCTATTACGATCGAGGTACAAAACTAATGGACTAATGACCAAATATCTCCCTATTTCCAGCCTTACGCTAAGTTTCATGCGTGGGATGTCTCGCAAAGCGAAATCCAAACAATGAACCCCCCCAATACACTACTACCTAGCATTGTCGGTTATCGAAATCCGTTAGGCCCTCCATCCATAGCATGCACCCCTATTTTTCCGTTACCTAGCAGAAAATTACATCTCCTCCCGAAATTACACTTAACAAAGAACATTTCGCCAATTTCACTATCGTACAGTATTGGTGGTGATTGTATTCGATAAACCTCGAATACATACCATTGGGATTCTCGAAATCCCTTTCCCCAAATCAGAGGGGTATAAATCTTAACTCCCACATATCTAAAGGATAGATATAACAATTCACTCTTTCTATCACCAAGTCCTGAGCGTTAAACATAATACTGAGTTAAATCTTTTCGCTCAACTGTAAACCCGATATATACTGAATCATAACAACAGAATCCCTACACACCGGTATCGAATATCTCGAGCCCACTATCCCCTCCGAAGTCTCTAGGATAGATAATATACATAAGTGCGAGTCCAACCCTCTTGCAGGTGAGGCCTCGTTAGAACAAAACATGTTGCAATAATGCAACCACTCCGATAGCCTTGCAATAACTGCCTACTATCGTATTGACCATTTTTATAAATTTGTAATCAATACCATATTATACTCGTATATCATATCACTAAAATGAATAACCTCAATAAAGTATATAACAATATTAATATACCCATTCATCCTCCACGGATAGCACTAAGGAAAATCCCGCTACACTAGGGAAAATATTCACATGATAATATCGTTTGTAGTTATACGCATTAAACTCGTCTCACATGCTAATCTAACAATGAACAAAAGATAATGACTCGCTCGTGTCACATAAAATGCGCCTCATCCTCTAAGGATAATTCTTATACTTCTACCTTGCCAATCATCTTGATTGCACAAATGGTCTCCGGACGTAACACGCCTGACCAACCAACACAAAACTACTTTAATCGTTGTCTTTTACTAGGCACCATACTCTTATCCCTTTACTCACTTCGGGAAAAATATTTTAGCACGTGTGATTTCACTCTCCACAAAATACCTCGATACTTAATCCACTTATCACCTGTCATACTAACTATATTAGGATTTTCCTTCTCTCGGACTTTGGTAGACTCGATTTCAGATGGCTACCCACTTTGTTACCTTAGCCTTGTTGGCCCTAAAGAACCTGTTACTGACTACAATAGTCCTTACGGAATTCGCCACCGCTTTGGTAAAAATTCAGCTATTCGAATCATTTAAATGGGTCCCCCGACGTGTATTCCCACCCCCTTGTGGTGCTACACTACCATTGTTGCATCCAGTCTTATTCTTGACTAACTTCTTCGATTCCTTTAGCTTCCCACACAAAGAAGCATTAACATCTCTATTGTCAAAGCACGACATTGATAACTTCTGAATCGACCGTCGAGCAGAATTCCCTTTTTGGTGTTTTTAACTAGTTTTTTTACGAGTCGATCTCCCACTTGGAGTCCTCTCCTCCATTTGTATCTATATCCTTCGATACAAGGTTCGCTAATGGATTAGATTCATATTCACAAATGGACCTCTGTCAGGTCCTTTGGTAATGAGTTCAGAACAACGTTCACTTCTTATCCTGAACATCTGATGAGGGGACATGCAGTTAAACTATACCTAAGATTCTTCTAAAGGCATAGCATTTAACTTCTAAAAATAGTGGCTGACTCCCACCATGATACCCTTGTTTCGACAAGCCAAGAAAATTTGTCTCCAAATTTTCACTTTCATTTAGCCACACGCCGTCCTATGTCTACACCTCTGGATACTTTACCTTATTTGGCTAACACATATAATTCCCGCATTTCTAGAATTCCCACTTACAATCCTCTACAATGCTTCGTCTGACTTTTCCCAGTCGTGCCACATTGGGGTAAGTTTACTCTTGCACCTCTTTCGACTATAGCAGCATTTGGAAATCATAAGTTGCGCCCTAGCCGTCTTTACAGTCCTGGCTTCCCATGCCATACTAGGGGTGACCTTAACTACGGTCATCATCCTCGAATATGCTCTACAACCTCAACTGATCCTTGCCTCCTGCTGTCCGCCCAACGGCCCTTACCTGCCATATTTAATTGTTCGAACACGTCCGAACGCAATTAAGATTCCCTAAGGTATATACGTTATAGCAGGAGAATGGAATCTCATCGTAGAAATCAACAATCCTAAACATAGGGATCTATATCAAACAAAGCAACGCTGGAAGCATAATAAGCCGCACATATCCTAAAGGACACTAGAACCTGATGCTCTGATACCACCTGTGACACCCCGCCTAATTAAATATCGGGCGATCAATCCTTTATTAAATTAAAATCAAGGTGAACAGTTGGTTCATTCTTATCATCACAGTCGCAAAATAAAATTTTCCAATTTAAACACCCTAAATAATTAAGCTATGTGTCAAAACAATTTAAAAATTTATTTCCATTTCTAATTAAATTCCAATTTGAAAACCTTTTAAATAACCAACAGTTTAAGAATCACATAAGTGCTACAGATAGCAATCAACACAAAGGAATTAATCCATCTAGATTAAACAAACCAAATTTAAACTACAAATGAAATCATCCTGACAAGAGTCAATACTCAAAGAGTACCCAATACTGAAAATAAATAAACATACATCTCTGAAAATTCTATACTGAATGGGAAATGGGTGACACATGCCCTCACTATGAAGAACTATAACAAGAACCGAATCAATGAAGAGGTCATCTAAAACAAAGACCTGCAACTCCCACATAAGCTACAGTGCGTCCAATCCAAAGAACCTATGCATGACTCCCCTGTGGCTGGGCACCTGTAATATATACATATATATACAAGAGAGAAGAGATAGAAGAAAACGGGTCAAAGCCCGATTGTAAAATAGTTTAAAAGTAGTTTAGCAAGTATTTAAAATGCTTACCTGCTAATGCAACAACCATGGTAGTATGCGAAACTCTCTTGAGAATTCTCACCTCTCGCCTAGTGTGCATGCCTACCGTACTAATGAATTCCATAAGTTTCTCTAACTTATTCTCCATAACGTTTTATCACTTGAAAATAAGGTTATGATATTCACTTTAGAAAATCAATCTCTTCAGGATTTATTACGTTATTTAAAATAACCCCGTACCGTCATAAAGTTTCCGAGTACTTATAGTGAAGTTGAAAATTTATTGTAATAACCCTCGCTTATGAGACCGTATTTTATAGTAATTCCCTGGTATAGTAATTAGAGACCAGTGTTGGGTTATGATTTGAATGTTAATTCAATGTAGAAAGTTGATATTTATTATGAGGTTGCATACATATCATAATCATGGGAAATATTGCTATGTCATGCTTATTTATATCATCTGAATTTAAAATGATATTTGGCTTAATTATGAGACCGGAACCTAAATTGAATTTTAAAATGTCCAAATGATAATTTGGAGGTTGCAGTTGATTCCGAAATGTGCGAGATAGTCAAATATTATACCATATTGTATTTAGTAGTTTTGGGCATTTTTGACTGGTTGTGCCTAAATTATGCAGTTGCGTATTATTTTATCGCACTATTAGTTAATTTAGTGGGATATTTGTCTTAGGTCACGACTTAAGTCTCCTAAGTCTTCTAATTACCCTAATTTCTTTCTAAAACCAAAGAGAGAGAAAAGAAGAGTAGAAAGAAAGCTTTGGAGATTGAGAAGGATTTTTGCTACTACACCAAGAATTCTGCAAAGTTGCTGAATCAAGGCAAGTTTTTACTTGCTATTTGTGTCTTGAGATAGATGATTTGTTATGATAATGGTGTATTGATTTTTAGTTTAGCAAACTTAGGGTTTTCTTATGTATTTTTGGGTTTTGATTCACTCAAAGATGATTCATGAGGTTTTAGATGATCAATAGTATCATTGATGTTATTTTAGTGTTGGTATATAAGTTTGGTTTGAAGAAATTGGAGTTGGGGTAGAAAATGGAGTCCAAGACTCCATAGCCAATTCTTGGCAAAATCGCAGGCCCGAATCGATTCGCCCCCCTGGGCGAATCGATTCGGTTAAGTCCAGTGCCCAGGTCTTTTGAACCAAATCGATTCGAAATTTATCCGAATCGATTCGGCAGTTATGCAGAAACCCAAATTTTCTGGCCGAATCGATTCGGCCAAGGGGGCGAATCGATTCAGTAGCCCTGCACTTTTCAAAATTTTTCTTTTTCATTTTTAACCCCTTTTCTTTAAAATTATTGATTAGGGACCTTCTTAAATGAAGTAAATATAGGGTTTAGAGTTCTAGTTGAGTTGGGTCGACATCCTAGACTCGAAAGGGTTCATCTAGGATCCATTCAAGGGGGAATTTAAAGTGATGCTTAGGCATTTCTTTTGTCTTGTAGTTTTATAAGGGTTTAGAATCTATTAAGCTCAATTTGGAGACTTTAGAATTCAACTCGAGTTAGATTTGACTTGATGGTTTATATTAAAGCCTAAAAGAGGCCTTGGGGATAACTTTGGAGTCTGAATTCCTTTTGAGGATGCTATGTCGGTACGAATTACATATAGTCCTGATTTAGATTGTACATTTATTTAAAATTGAGATATTGATAAGGTAAACGATTAATTTACTAAATAATGTAATGAAAATTAATAAAATGGATATTACACACCTCTCTAAATACCATCTTAAGGGAAGTCCGTGCGATAGGTGAAGCCCCCTGGCTAATGAATGCAGGGTGGATATAGTCCTAGGCCATATGAGCGCTTGTTTTATATTTCTTCTATGATGGGTAGGAGATTCTGGGTGTGGTCTTGACTACCCCGCAGGCATATGGCCGCTTCCCGACGATTTCGATAGGATCCCAGGTTGTCTTATGTTAGGCCCTGGAAGATGATGGTTATTTAGGGACGCGCACAGTGGGGAAACCCGGACGGGCGGTCTTAGAATCGTTATATTTATATTTATGACTATTCTAATTATCGAGTTGGACTCGATGGAACATTAATGCCATAAAGAGCAAATTTATGCCACAAAGAGCATGCTATTGAGATTAGTGCCATATAGAGCACATGATGAAGTTATATTCCTGATAAGGAATTGAAAAGAAGATTGAAACTGAAATATGATGAATGATGTTAAAGGCTCACAAGTACTTTTAAATTCTGATTTGATGAATCTCACTCTATATAGTCCTTTATCAGTTTTAGTTCCTTATAAGATGTTATTATGCTAGACTATCATCCTTGATTATTGTGCATCATTATCATACCTGTCATTTATCTATTGATCACATATACCCGGCCCTGACCGGTTTTCCTTTCTTGTTGTATATGTATATATATTATCTGTTCAGGTGTTCCGCCGCACGGTCGCCCGTAATGACCTTTCCTTCCGTATGTTTTTGAGGAGCCGTGACATTGTGCGGGTTTCACGGGATTTTGTATAGACGCCTCCGTTTATGTTTCTAGTTATGTTCAGTTTATTCGGTCTTGTTGCCCAAACCTTTGTAGTTGTATTATGGATCTATTATGTAACCCTTGGTACTAAATGTATGTTGTATGGTTATTATTGACCGACCTTTCGTTCGGTCCTTTTGTATCATTTGGGTTGCTTATATACGCTTGTGGGGGTTTCCACCCTCTATTTCTATTATGGGTTGTTGAAAATGTTTTCTTTTTATTTCAAATCAAAGTTTTTTGATAACCCATTTTCTGGAATATAGAGTGGTTATTCCTTATACTTTGCATATTGTTGTGATGCTGAGAATGATATTTATCAATGATTTCCTATTTTATCGGGGTATAGGGCTGGCCACCCTTTATTCCGGATAGTGGGTTGTCACATTTATACATTACTTAACTTCTATTATGCACAGTAGAAAGTTCTCATATAGATATACGTATATAAATTAGTTACATGTATAATATATATACTAATGGCACCCCACATAAAATATATGGTGCAAGGTTTCCATATATAAGTATATATATACCAATCACTCATATAATATATATATACTACCTGCACCCCACATACAATCTATGGTGCTGGCATACTCTGCTATCAAGTCCTCGTATCGCTCATACTAAGGGAAATACTAGTTCGTAATCACTCTCGAACTGTATTAACACTATAAATGGAGGCGAAGCATAGTTCCCGGTCCTAAGAGGTCAGCACATACCCTCACGTCTCTTAGGACCATCTGACTATCACTCAAATAGCCTGTAATCTAGGAATCCTATGTTCTAGGGTACAAGTCAATATCCCCCATAAAGGCCCAATCGAGATAAGACTGTCCCGGCGTGGAAAACTCCGTGACAGCAAGTAGCCCGGGTATGATTTTTATACAGATATAATATATGCACAATCATACAGTCATATATATATACATCCACATTGCTAAATTAGGTGCGCTCACGACCCATAATTATAATTATCCGTTATTACACCTTTTACTCGATTATTTCGTATAACAGACTCGTTATTTGTATTCTCATTTATTATTTACTTCAACTCACTTCTCCTCTCTCGAAGTATTTTAAGTATAATTTCAGTACGCATTCACTCAATTACGTTCTGGACTAACTCCCTTACAAGTCCCGGTCTTTTTATTAAGTATACGCATGATTTCTTATTCACATGAATCATTCCTCGTTAACCCAAAATCTCATCCTACACTAAAATGTTATTCAACGCGGTCTACCTAGGCCCTACTGGTCATCTCTATATCCCATTATATTCCAATAACAACAATCAAGGGTTCCCATAGATCCTAAGAGGATTAAACTAACGAATGAGAAATATGTAGTTCTCCAGGATGGGTCGATCGATCGAAGAAAAGGGGTCGATCGATCGATGATCTGGGCTCGATCGATCGATCAAGCAGTTCTTGCCCAGAAACTGCAAATTAAACCTACGGGTTTCATCTTCTAATTCTCCAAAAATGTCATTAACAAGTGTAAAATTCTCTAATAACGATACTACAAGTTCTATATACATATATACAAGATTTCCTACATGAAACATGTATAAAAACATCAACGGTATCGAATTAATGGGGTAAAATTGACATAATCTTCAAGAACCCTAATTTTGGAAGAATTATCCATTCCTCTAATTATCTCCCAGATTTCTTGTTTCTAAACTCATAGTAATTCGTGGGTAATCCTCTACATGTGATGGGTATATCTAGAATATATTGAATCTCTCTAAACATGCGATTTAAAGTCTCTAAATTAACAATTTCTTTCATAAAACATGATATTGGCAATCCTGAACTAACATGTGTGAATCATTAACCAAAAATAAAGAAAGATAGATAGTTGCCTGAAATTCAAGGTTCTGATTTCGTGGATGAAATGGTATGGTTGCGTTCCTTGTCGCGCGATCTACGTTTTGGTGGTGGTGGCGGTGCAAACGGGTGAGTCTTTGGCCTTGAATTTCTTTAAAAGCTTGCCAACTTCTTCTCCAATGGCCATCCTTTTATTTTGTGTTTGTTAACCCTAGAAGATAACTCCTAAAGGCTGATATATCCTTAGGAAATTCGTGGGTTTAATTCCCCAAAAATATAAAATGTCTAAAATACCCTCCCGGGATGTCAATTAGGCCTAAAAATGCCCCGAGACCCAAACTAAACCCCCGGGTACACTTTTCTGACTATCTCGACCCTTCCAGACACTTTGGCGCACTCAAAACAACCATACGAGCAACTTATAATTTATTCACTTTATATAATAATAATTTAGTCCTGACACGACACACGTGCGTCCCAACTTAAATTTCCATAATTGCCATTTTATTCACTCGTCTAGTAATATTCACTAATTTTCCAAAAATTACTAACTCACATCACGTTAGTAAATATAAAATAAATTTTCGGATTAAGATTAAATTAATATCTCAATTTTAATTTAATAAATCCCTAGTTTTAAAATCCATAAAAATACGGGGTATTACATAAACATATGACAGTGGCCCTCATATATACTAAATATTAATACTACTAGCACATACCATTATTTTTAAATAATAAAAAATTATTTTTGAGCTATGTTTTTTTGTGTGGTATTCAAACATTACAAGGGACCCATATAAAAAAAATCAACTAGAGATAATTGTTTTGTTATTTTTATAAAATCGGTCAAACTATGCCCACTTCTAACATCTTAAAAACAACTTAAAACTAACATAGTTTAATTAGATTTTTTTAAATAGCAAAAAAAATGATTTTGTGTTAATTTTTTTTGTCGAGTGCCTTGAAATGTTTAAATACCACACAAAAAACTTAACTCGAAAATATTTTTTTACTATTTAAAAAAAACGGTCCGCATTGGTGGACCTCATATGTGGTATGTATGAGAGACTTTTTCACACACATTAAAAACACACACACTCATATATATATATATATATACACACACGCACACATTATTCTTCCTGAATCTTGCATTAAAGAAGCTTATATAATATTATTTGGAATTAATGTATATGCATTATTAAATATAACCCATAGTATCGAGCAACTGGTCGAGGATTTATCATGTATCATTTCAAGTTTGCTGATAATTACAGTCTTTACTCAAGAAGTCACTTGAAAGATAAGTGGATATAAGAAGTAGTATTCTTGAGATCTATCTAGCTCTAAATATATTTGGAATTCCACCATTTTCAATTATGTTTGAACAAAAAAGTATAGGCTTTTAGGGGTTATAAAATGATATATAATGCGATACAGTCAAAACAAGGCATTCTAGTAATAATAGATACCTCAAATAGGTACACTTTTTGATGGACTCTTTATCCTCTAATTTCATATATAATTGAATTAGTTTATATTTAGTATAAGATGAGGAGATGGTCTTTGTTATGGAATGATTGATATTTACTACATATCATCCTTGTCTTGTAGGCATATTAATATATATTCATTTGCAAATGAATTTTTCACAAGCTAGAAGTGGCATTATTTATTACAAATTACATTGTATATGGTTACTCATATAGAGGTGTTGTTTCTTTTGTTTTTCAAACACTTAGAAATTGGTTCCTGGTCATCTCATGGATTTTTTCTCCTTATATCTTTAATCCATATTGAATTGAGTGGAAAAAGTGAATACATGTTTTTTAATAATATATTTATCTTGGAGACTACCTCAATCTGTCTAGCTGCATATTTTTTTCTAGCAAATTTTTACTTGTAAGTTTTAATTACTTATGAGGCTATAAGTTGTCTTCTAAGACTTAGAACTTTACCATGTATAATGAGAAAAAACTGTGGAAGATTATGAGGACATGATCAATTGGATTGTGTATAAAAGTGGAGTTGGTAATATGGGAGAAAATAGCTGGCAAACTTAGTGGGATGAAGAACAGATTTATTTTTACGCCTTAACTGAATTTTTATTTTATAATGATTTTCCTTTTGAAGAAGACGAATTTAAGTTAGTTAAAATTTTAGTTAGCACACTTCCACTACCCCATCCCTTTCAAATAAGGGTTTATTCAGGCTTTTAAATAGAAAATCTGAACCCATTGTCTCTTTGTTTCTCACATAAAAACATTATACCCTCAAATGGTCCTCTTCAATGGACTAAGCCGCCCTCGTTTCTCCCTCTCTTTCTACATCCTCATAAATTTCTCATTTTCTCTACAAGAGTCACTGTTTAGAAGAGTTTATACAACATTTGGCGACCAAATTTGTGGCCATCCAATAAATGCTTTTAATTTGAATCAAACAAACTCTTTAAAATTTGGACTGATTAAAGGAAGTTTTAGCATATTGTGGCACTTCATATATAGATGTAAATGATTATTATGTGTGAGTAAAAATTAATTACAATAAAAAAGAATTCATAAAGAAATTAAAGAATGAACAAAGACATGTCAATCACACAACACAAGTGTGACACCCCGCCTAATTAAATACCGGGCGATCACTCCTTTATTAAATTAAATCAAGGTAAACAGTTGGTTCATTCTCAGCATCACTGTCGATAAAAATAATTTTTCCAATTTAACACCCTAAATAATTAAGTTAAGTGTCAAAAACATTTTTCATACAAACTTCCAAATTTTAATTAACGAAAAGATTTACTTATACAAAACAACATTTCTTCAATATAGAATCACACCACGAAGAACTAAATAAAACCATACATTCGTCAATCGAATGTCAACATAATAAAACCAAACATCATAAACTATCCTAAATAAATCCCATAAAACAATACTGGAATAACTGGAAATATAAAAATCCCAACAAGTAAATGAAATGATGAAAGGGGCGACACGTGCCCAATAAATGAGAGTAATAAGAGTGGAGTCAATAACAGAAGCCGTCTACTCAAGTGACCTGCAACTTCCACCTAAGCTGCAGCTCGTTCTTCTCAAAGGATCCTAAGCAAGACGCCCCTGTGGCTGGGCACCTGAAAATATACATATATATACACAAAGGAGAGAGAGAGAAGAAACGGGTCAGGGCCCGAAAGTGTGTTTGATTTTTAAAATACGTTAAGCAAGTATTTAAATTGATACAGGCCAATGCAACAACATATTAGTTCGTCTCTCTCTTGAGAAATACTCACCTCTCTTCTAATGTGCACACCTATCGCACTAGCCTTCCCAACGGTTTGTTTTAACATCTAACATACTCGTCTTTCCAAAAGCTTTAACTTAACTTAGCTTACCCGCAAGATTTACAAATTTACGACCTTATTTTAAAAGAATATTCCAAACAGTAACCAAGGACCTTCATTTTAATTTTATAAAAACCCTAAGGTTTTACCGTGACATGTTATACTTTTTCAAAACAAGTATTTAATAGTAAGAGTCCACACTATGTTCTACTTATCAAATTCAGTAGACAGTTACAAGTGACATAATCTCATATATATATATATATATATATATATATATATATATATATATATATATATTAACTACTCGTATAATATATATATAACAGCACCCCGAATAAAACTATGGTGCGTGCATACTTCCACTATCCAAAGCCCCATATCACTCACATAAAGGGGAATACATTCGGAATCACTCTCGAATTGTATTAACATAAATACACAAACAATATTGAGGCGAAGCATAGATT
The DNA here is from genome assembly GCA_949130495.1 of Sambucus nigra. Taxonomy (NCBI): domain Eukaryota; kingdom Viridiplantae; phylum Streptophyta; class Magnoliopsida; order Dipsacales; family Adoxaceae; genus Sambucus; species Sambucus nigra. The sequence goes on from OX422211.1 coordinate 402,557,317, forward strand.
CCAAGTCTCTAAGAGGGTAGCACATACCAGCGTCTCTTAGGACCGTCTGAACTATCACATCGATAGCCTGTACCAAGGACATCTATCTTCTAGGGTACAAGTCAATATCCCCCATAAAGGTCCCATCGAGATAAGACTTGTCCCAGCGCGGAAACCTCAGGGATAGCAAGTAGCGTGGGTATGATTTTCACATGTATATAATATATGTACACACAATCATATAAATATACCAATGTCATATTAATATAGGTTCTTCCCATCACCCGTAATTATACCGTTTATCCTTAATTTCACAATTATAGAATTACGCATAAGGTTTTATTCCTAACCTTAACTCGAAGGGTTTTCTCACTCATTACCTAACCCTCATGGATTATATCCTCACAAATCTGAAATTCAGTAAGTGACTTTATTTGATTCCAACGTAACTCTCTTACGCACCTCACCCTTAAATTTCATAAATCTACCAACCTAAAGTACATATCCCATAAATACCATTCTCGTTGAAGATTAAAGGTTCTAACATTTATCCATATATCCTACTGGTCCTCAATATCTCCCAAATCATTTTGTTTAGAATGCCCAAAGGTTCTTCCATGATAAATTAATTCAACTAATTAAACAAGAGAAATAGGAGTCTGCCAGGAAGGGTCGATCGATCGAAGCTTGGGGCTCGATCGATCGAACCTTCGATCGATCGAAGCTCTACGCTCGATCGATCGATCAAGCAGGGCTGGGCAAAAATTCTGCAGCAATTGCAGTGACGGGATTGATTAAAGTTCTACATCAAAACTCATATTTTCCAACACTAATCGACCCAAAAAGTCTACTGCTAACATACTAACATAATTCCAGATATCTTTAACGTTCAGCATGCGTGTATACATCATTAAACATGGTTAAACAACCTAAAATCTCATCTAATCATCAAGAACCCTAAAGTTTTCTTAACTTTTGTTCTAATCAGTTTTCTCCAGAATTTCCTTCTAACAAATCATCACAAATTCGTGGGTTAATCATCTACTTCACATAATATTTCCAGAATATGGTTATAATGATTTCTACATGCAAATCCCTATCAAAATTGGGGTTTTCTTCCATTGATTATACTCCTAATCATTCCTACACTAATATGAATATTGCATCAACGAAAATACGCAAGTTAAACACTTGCCTGGGATTTCAGAGGTCTGGTTTCCTGCTGATATTGAAGTGGTTGCGTTCTCCTCCTCGCGATCTACGCGTTGGTGGTGACGGCGGTGTAATCGATGGTGTTTTGGGCCTTGAATCACCTTGAGAGCTCTCTCCTCTCTTCTCCAATGGCCGTTCTAGGGTTCTGAATGCTCTAACCCTAAAAGGCTGACTTAAATGGCTGCTAAGGATGGCTGAAATTCGTGGGTTTAATTACCCTATTTTGTAAAATGACCAAAATGCCCTCCCGGGTCACTAATTAGGCCTAAAAACAGCCCGAGGCCCGAACTAAACCCCGGGTACACTTTTATGACTATCTTGACCCTTCCGGACGCGTTGGCGCACTCAAAACGACCATACGAACAACTTATAAAATATTCACTTTTTAATTAACATAATTAGTCCCGACGTGACACGGGCACGTCCCGACTTAAATTTCCGAAATAGTCATTTAATTTACTTATGACATTCAATATAACCAATATAATATATTACTATACTCATTAGTAATATTCAACAAGTTTCCCATAATTACTAACTCTAGTCACGTTAATAATTATAACATAATTAATTTCCGGATTTTTATTAAATAAATCATCACATTAAATTTAATAAATCCCCAAATTAAATATAGCATAAAAATACGGGGTATTACAACAAGAATATACGTGGTTCGACAAATTGCCTACATCCACAGAGAGGTCACTATTTTGTATTAAGTTTTATCAATTATCGAAATTACATCCCCTTTAGCCCTATGGTAAGGGTTGTATTTATAATGGTATTAAAGTGGTTGAGTTGTTTAAAGAACTCTCCGAGCTTGCCATTGGCTCATGTGGTGACTCCTTAATATCTCGTTCGAGATTGTTGGCAACCAATTAAGCCTATTGAGATTAAAGTGATAAACCTTCATATTTATCCATGTGACAAATGATTGTGCTAATTGTTTTGAGAAGTTGGGTTGGGTGTGCCCCTCATACTGTTGGGCTTGGTCGAACGATCTTCAATTGGGCCTAACTAATAATTTAGGTCCTAACAATTGCCCCAAAAATCTCTAGGCTAAGGTTTATCGGGCCAGTTTTTTTGTAGTTTCCTTGGGCCCAAATGATTTTGATCCATTCTTATGAATTTAAATTATCAAGGCAGACTTGTGAGTAGGCATAAGTTCTAGGGGTACGGTCGTCTAAACGGGATGTGAAGCAATAAAATCTCTTTGGGTGGTGTACCTTATGATTTTGCACGAGGATTGAAATAGGGTTGTTTCAACACCAAACTGTTACTTTGCTTCCAATTTTCTGCTATTAAAAAGTCAGATATTTCTCCTTCGCACCTCTTCATATTTGTAAGTTTTCATCTTTATTAATTACTTTTGCAACTTTCTTCTGCTCCCTTATATCTCTCTTGAGTACTAGTAACTAAAAAAATATCGATCATCCTAGGAAAAAGTGTTGATGAGCTTAGGAAAACCTATTCCATTCCTTCTTGGATGGACATCGACTGTGCCTCCATTCCCAAAGATGTTAGGGATTTTGAAAGGGGTCCATATATTCACTCCTAGATTATGGTATAAGGGGGGTTGACATTTCCCCTAAACCCTTTGTATTTGGAATAATTTTACTCATTTAGGGTGATCCATGATCAGTGTGCCCTCAATACTTAGCGAATAGTCACTAGGGTTAATTGTTTTAACGAATTTAATGGGATGAACCTGAGCATCCCAGAGATCAGGTATTATTATACCTTGTCTTGCACAACTAAAATCCCTCTCTATTTGAAGGAGAGGAAGGCCAATAGGGTGCTGGTAGTAAACCTCACTCACTCCAATAAGAGATATTGGGACTAGGGATTCATTTCCAGGAACTGGCAACATCCATCGCTCCCTGAGGGAGAAAAATACTTTGGGTATCTGTGCCCTGACTGGAGGGATAATCACACAGGTTAACACTTAGTCTTTGAATTCCTTATATTCTTATTATCATTTTCTTTGTTGTTACTAATTTTGTTTTTGTATTGTCTTTAAACAAATCGTAAGAAAAATAAGGAGCATTCCCTCTGAGATATCAAGGTAACTGGCCTCTTAAAGGCGTGGAGTATGAAAGAATATCTTCTTGATGATAAGCACCCCAGGTCATCAACCCTTTTTCTCTAGTACACCAATATCACCAGTAGCTTCACTGCTCGCCTGGTGGATGATATACTTGATCTTTTTCTTCCTGGCATGGAAGCTTCTTCTTCTTTTGAATGACTAGACATTTGGTCCATCCAATAAGATGAGGAGGATCCTACGGCTCCCACCAAGAAGAGAGTGCTTTTAATCACTAATGATGATATAATGACGAGGTCCTCCTTTCTACTAGGGCCTAATCCTAAAATAAGACGGAGTCTAGATTCCCAAGTCTAGTGACCCAAACTTAGTCACCAAGGAGAAGAAGAAAAAAGATGAAAAGAGGAAGAGTGAGGAGGAAAAAAAGTAGGAGAAGGAGGATAAGAAGTCCCTTATGGCTTATTTGAAGAAGAAAAATGTTCCCCCTTTTCCCCCAACATCTTTGAGGCTTTGTCTGTGGCCCATAACCCTTACCTTACCCCATGATTGCTAAGGGGGTTAGTGCTCGTGGGTGATTGCGAGTGTCTGAGGATGTTGGGACCTCTCCAGGTTTCCCTCCGAGCTTTTCGAGCTCTGTCCTTGGTGAGAGCCTTGCCTTCTCTCTTTGCATTTGATTTTCTTTGATTGAGACTTATTATATTTTCTAACACTTGTCCCCTTTCTTATTTTGTAGTTCATGGAAGATTTCAATAGTTTGTTGGATGGTGGCACTGATAAAACTAAGAAGAATGATGAGTTGGCTGATGCCCAAGAGGCCTATGATAAAGAAAAGAAGACCACCACAAAGACTATGGCCTCACTGAAGATAGAAAATAGTTTGCTGAGGGTTGATAATATTGAGCTTTCAATAAAGAAATCTTAGTTAACTGTTGAGGTGGCTTAAATTATTTTCATTAAGGATGCCAACTTTGAGCAAGGATAGAACGAGGCATATGAAGATGCTAAAATCCAGATTGCCTATGCTCGTAAGGTGAGATTTAAGAAAGGCGGGGATAAAGCCTTAGTAAAAGTTGGGAGCCCCATTGATTCTGAGCTATATGGTTGGCAAAGACACATCCCCCTCCTACTCTTTATAAGGATCCTTCTACCATCTATTCTGCTAATCAAGCTAAGGAGGTGGAGCCCACGGAGAAAGAAGCTGGTACAGAGGAGAAAGTGAAGAAGTGAAGCACATAGTTCTAAGGTTTTTCTTTTTTTTTTTGCTTATTTATTGTACCCCTTTTCTGTTTCCTAGGGATTGTAATGGCTCTGCCTACTCCTTATTTTGTTAATGAAAATAGTATTTTCATTTTCTTGTGTGTTACTTTAATTTTTTAATTAGTTGTTGTATGGTCTTATCTGATATTGTAGCTTATTGTCTAGGAGATTCCTTCTTCCAGTAATTTCGACAATGTACTTGGGCGGAGTGCTAGCAAGCAAGCTCAGTGAGAATTTTTGACTTCTTACAAGGCATTATAAAGAAAGATCGAGGCTTATAAGAGCCAGTCGACCTTGGTTGCCAAGCTAAAGGGTGATCTAAAGGACTTAGAAGATGTAAGTGCTTCTCTTCAAAAGGAGATAGGCGACTTGAAGCCATAGCTGGCTGAGTCCAAAGACTTTGGACTTGTTGGCTCTCTTGTCTAGTTTCAGAATGATGAAAAGAAGAAGAAACTGACTGAGTTTCAAGAGAAAATTCAAAGGATAAATGTCATGGTGATGGGGCTAAGCCATGGAGTGAAGACGCTCTGATATTTATTTAGTATGGTTCCTCTAGGATGAGGTCGACCAGTTATGACAAGATGTGGAAAGATTCCCCTACGAAACTTTAGGAAGCTCAAGATGCCGCCTATAAGCACAACTACCTGAATTACCTCAAGGTTGTAAAAGAACCCCAGGAATCTCAGCTCTGGTACATGTTTCGCGTTGATTTCCCTACGTACAACCGACGTCCTTTTGGTCATTATAAAACTTAGGTCCTAATAGATTCCATTCCACTTCCCCTTGTTGAGAGCTATTTGGAGGGTCATGACAGTGACGACCAGTACATGCTAGACCTTGACAATGGTCGGAGGAAGAAAATATAACTATTTTTTGTCTCGTCGAGCATAAACTGCTGTAAATTTTTTTGGACTATTTGTAATTGTTACGTAATTGGTACATTTTGTAATTGGGCGCTGCCAAGTGAATTAAAGTAATACCAATCTATTTTCAGTTTCCCAATTCATTATGCCTTTACATGTATTATTCTATCCTTCTTACCTTTTAGGTCATGTTGTCACACTCCCCTAGGCTTAGAGAAGACAATGGAAAAAATGCACCTGATTTATGGGCAATCCACCCGTTTAGGATTTTAGTTGGCCAAGAAAAGTTGGTTTATTGCCTAGGGATCCCCCGTAGGGATTTTATCTTACCTAGGAAAGTCGTGAGGTCTCCTATGTTGGTTATGATAAGGATCCAAGGACTTTAATTTTAATTATAATAGACAAAACTAACATTATAATTAAGTTAAAGTCTGATCGTTTGATCAACATTTTCGAAGATTAAATGCCAAGTGGGAAACTGTTACTTAGGAAATAATGGAAAATAACTCATATGAGAAAAATATGGAGAGAAGTACCTTTATTTATCTATAACTAAAATAAAAAAATATAAGCAACATAAGTTCGAAATGAAAATTTACGAATGTGTTGAGAAATAAGAAGACTAAAAGTAAAACTTCTTGAGGTTGGATGCATTTCATGAACTTGGTATCTCCTTGCCCTACATTTTTTCTAAGTGATAATATTTCAACAGATCATCTATGATTACTTTGAATTGTCCCTCCTAGTTGGGCCCCAGTTTGTCGTTCGACAGTCTTACGACACTGCTGACAATTTCCCTAGGACATAATATCCTATTTGGAATTTTCTCAAACTGACCCCCTTGTTATACTACTTTTCCAACTACTCCTACTAGTATGAGTCCATCTTGATCATGGTTTGATACCTTTGGTTATTGGCTAGGTCAAGTTCAGCTCGAAGGACATTGTCGTTAAATCCTTAGTTTGCCATATTCGTTCTCATTAGTGGGAAATGTGATAGCTTCCATTCCATAGGTAAGTGCAAAGGTTATTTTTCTAATTGGTTTCCTGTACATGGTACAATACTCCTAGAGAAATAAGGATTTTCATCCAACCAAGGGCCTTTTGCTCTTTCCAGCCTCTTTTTAAGGCCAACGAGCATCGTTTTGTTGACGGCTTATTCTTGACCACTGCATTGAGGATATACTACTGAACTGAAGTGGTGCTTGACTTAATGTTCATCACTGAAATTATGTAAGGGACTACTTTCCAACTGTGTGCCATTATTAATTATTATGGCTCTTGTTCCCCAAAGAGTATTATGATGTTTCTTCAGATGAATCTTATCATGTTGGCGTTTCTAATGAAGTGAGGTTCAAAATAGTGTTTCATATTTCGTGAAGCGATTATCAGTATATAAAATATGTTCTCTAGAGGTAGGTATTATTTCTTGAAATTTGAGAGGATCGTGCTAGCATAGTAAATATGACACTTCTTAGCTTCCCTTTGACAGAGCAAGGTCGAACTAACTGCATGGCTTGACACTACGAGATGAAGTTAAAAAGTATCCCCTTAATCGGGGATCACCACCAGCAGGGATTTACTGAGCTAGAATTTAATCTCCTCTAGGGCCTTGGAACATTCATCATTCCAAGTGAGGCACTTCTCCTACTTGAGCAGCTAGAAAAACGACCGACAGTGTTCAAATGACTTCAAAATGGAGTGGTTGAGCACTCCGACCATTCTAGCGAGCTTTTGGACCTCACGTAATGTCCTTGGAGGCTGAAACCTGTTGATAGCTTCTATCTTATCTGGGTTAGCCTCAATCCCCCTCTTGCTAACTAGGTAACCTAAAAATTTTCCTGACTGGACCCCGAATGAGCACTTATTGACATTAAATTTCATTCGGTAGATCCTAAGGATTCCAAATTTGTTGTCCAAATTGCGAAGTTAGTCTCTCTTGGTCCTACTCTTGACGAGCATGCCATCTATTTACACCTCTATGGTCTACCCCATCTAGTGTTGGAAGATCTTCTTGAGTAGCCTATGATACGTAGCTCCAGTATATTTATGCCAAAAGTTATGACCTTGTGGCAATACAAGCCTAATGGTGTGATGAAAGACGTATCTAGGAAACTCATTCAGCCATGAGCTATTGTGGCATTAACCAACTGGTCTATATTTGGCAAAGGGAAACTGTCTTTGGGATGAACCCTGTTGAGGTAAGAGAAATCTATGTATACTCTTCATTACCTATTTCTTTTTTGTACTACGATTGGGTTTGAGATCCACTTTAGGAATTTAACTTCTCTAATGGACCATGCCTCCAGAAGTTTCTCGACTTCCTTTTCCACTAGATTGAATGTTGGATCTATGTGGAGCCAATGACAGGCTACTACAAGATCGATCCCCGGCATATCGTATGATTCCCACTTGATTACATCTAATATCCATCTTAAAAAGGTAATTAATTCCCCCCTTTAGAGGTCGTTCATGCTCATCCTTATCAAAAACTTTCTTTTTGACCTTCCTTTGTATAAAATAATCTCCTCCAAGTTTACAAAGACCCTATCAGTGGGGAGGATTCTAAACTATTCCACCCCTGGGCGGTCATGTCGTAGTTTCTATTTGGATGGAGTAGCCCCATCATGGGCTTCCTCTGAAATAACCTCGTTATCTTTTTACTTTTCCTGCTTAGGCCCAATAGCGGTGATAAAACACTTTTGAGAAATTGATTGAATGCATCTGATCTCCATCATCCCTTTCTCCATGATGCACTTGAGCTTCTGGTGGTAGGTGTTAGGTGTAAAGGATAACCTTTATAGCATGAGGCTACCCTCTGCCTAGAATGGCGTGATAAGGTGACTCATTATCAACCACCAAAATCTTGATGAGTTTTGAAATATTCCCTGCCTTCACAGAGACGACCACCTTTCCTAATGGAATCATCATATTTCTCGCAGAGCTAACTAGAGGAATCGTCACATCCTTGAGGTCCGATATCTTAAGATTGAATTTGTTAATATCTCCAGGTACATCACCTCTGAAGAGCTCCCCTGGTAACTTGTCCACGTACTAGTTCAATATTATGAGAGTGATTACTAATGCATCATGGTGCGGGGTTCATACCCCAACCAAGTCCTCCTATATGAAGACTATGTGCTTGTTGTAATCAATGTACTCTAGTCATCATCGTTTTCTAGTGTAGCTTTTGGCGGGATCAATCTGGAAATCTTCCATCACAGCTGTAAATTTTTTGAGTTACATCCGAACAACATTCCGCTGAATCTTATTATATCAACACACCATAAATTATCCCTTGGTCCCTTAAATAGACAAAATTTTAAAGGAAACCCCTAAACTTTCACTAAATTACCAAATTCCCCATAAAAGTAGAATTAGGATACTTTAAAAATTCCTATACTAATTTTATGCCAAATTACACTCAAAGTTTAACCTAAGTATATATATTTTATAGGAATTTCATACACAAGTTCACTAAGTTTGTATAATTACACAAAAGCCCCCAAACTTTGATAAAATAACCTAAAAACACTAAAACCTATATGAAAACTATCCAAGGACCTAAACTTAAACCCAAACTTATTTACCATAAACCCCCTGGTGACATGACACCAACTAGACAACCATCATAGGTTGTACTATAATGGGAACCTATGGTGCCCTTTTTACCCCCAATAATCTAAACTTGTGCAATTCAGCCCCATCTCAATCTCCAAAACCACCAATCAACTCCCCTCTTCGACTCCTAATAAATGCCCCCTTACCTCAGTAGAAAAACTTCCTAGCTGAGAGCTAACTCGAAGTAAAAATTTGAGACTTTACACATTTCTGTAATTGTATGCACGAAGGCTTGGTTTTTTGAATGTGTTTATGTTTCTGCATATATGTATAGTAGAAATATGTTTTTAATGTAAAAGTTAACGTGTATATGCTCTGATATGGCTCAAAATCAGAAACGCCATTAAATCTTGAGCTTCAATGGTGGATTCTTCTTCCTTGACTTTGAACTAGTTTCAAAGTGAGGTAAGTTGATCTTAGGTTCTCGGGACCTAGGTCTCAAATCAAGGGTTGAAGTTTTTGTCCCGAAAAATTTCAGAAAACTAACTCGAGAGTTTTACTCCACCAAAATCCCTCAAACCAAGTTAATTCTTCCACATTTTTTATATAGAATAAAACCTTTATGATGCTGGAATAAAAATCATAGATTTTTGTTACTTTTGTTTGGTCAAAATTTCACCATTTTTATATAAATCCAGTTGTTCGATTTCGCCCACTAAAATTCTTAAAACCAATAAGGTTAGATTCCTCTTCAAAAATTAGGCAACTTTCATTTAGGAATAAACTAAAAGGAATTATATAACATTTTGAATTTAAGATCAAAATATTGAAACCCTAAAGTCAAACTGTCAAAAAGTTGAAGGTGAGTGACTTACACACGCGCGAACAGGCACATAATGAATTTGACTAAGCGCGTGGAGGCACGCCTCCAATTTTTTTCCAGCATTTTTATTTTTTTTATTCAAGAAAAATGGTATATTACATTACCATGTTTTGATTCTAGGGAAGTATTGTGACACCCCGACTAATTAAATACCGGGTAGCTACTCCTTTATTAAATTAATACAAAATGCCAAGTTGGTTCAGTTAATAGCATCACTGTCGAAAACATTTTTTTATGATTTCTAACCACCTAGTATTTAAAAAGTAAGATGTCAAATTTTAAATTAAATCTGATTAACATGCAATAAATGAATTATGAAAGAATAACATAACCATTCACAATAAAGTCCCAATAGTATAATCAACAAGTAATAAAGAGTCTAGAGGAAATACTCCTCACAACAATCCCAATATGGAAATAAATTAAACAAGTCTGCATCCTGAATTAATTACAAACCAAAGTCTGAATAACTGAAATATAAAATGTCTCTAAAGAAATGGGCGACATGCCCTACAATGATGAAACTGAATATGGAGTCAAGACTAGAAAAGAGGCGTCTACTGTCAAAGCCCTGTAACTTCCACAACAGCTACAGCTCGTCACCTGAATGGAAATACTATGCATGGTGTCCTTGTGGCTGGGCACCTAAAAGGTTTTTACAAAGAAAAATAGATTTGAAAGCAAACGGGTCAGAGCCCGAAAGTGGAGAGTATTTTAAAAACAGCAAGTTCTTTAATAACATTTAAAACAATGAATGCAAGATACATGTTAGGACGTACTCTCACATGAAATACTCACCTCTCGTCTAACTGTGCACTCCTAACGTTCCTGTACCCATTCATGTGTTAGTTATATCTAACTAAACCGTCATAAGTTCTAACCCAACTACTCGATTCACAATATGAATTCCCAATGTTATTACTTAAATAGATAGCTTTACTTATACTCGGATTCTCAATTGTTAACATTACAATTCTCGACATGTTATCCCTTTTTAACTTCTCAATGAGTCACTATAAATTATTCTCGCAATTTAAACATAGCAAATTCCTTTTCATTGAACCGTATATTATTCACATCATAAATATACAATACAAGCACCCCGAGGCTAAGCTGTGGTGCACACATACTCTGCTATCCATCCCGGTACATCACGTACATAAGGATTACAAATTCCGAATCTCTCAGGAATTGTTAGAATAAGCACAACACACAAAAATGGAGGCGAACATAATTCAACATATCCATGGGTCACGTACATACCTACGCTCCATAGTCAGCTGGCTTAATAACTCACAATTAAGTCATTCCCTTGAACTATGTCCTATAGGTACCACTCTAAATCCGGGCACACAAGGATTAGATGGCCCTAAGCGAACGTAAACCTCCCGTGATAGCAAGTATGGTAGGTATGTCATACACATAAAAATCATATACATATACTAAGCATGCACACATCTTAGATATTTCAATATTAATAAAGGTATTTTCTACATCCTTATACCATTATTCCAATATTATACATTTTAAGTCTTTCGATAATATATAATGTAGACTGTCGACACATCTCACGTCATAGATTCTTGTACTTAAAACCTATCTCAAAGGGGTTATTAAGTTTCCTATTATTCCCACATATAACATCATTATTCTTAAGGTCCTTACTTCTGCCCCAAACCTCATTTCACCAAATTATTCAAATTTACTCTTTTAACCCTAATATTATCTCACTCATCGAATTTCATTAGATTTTAGAATAATTCCTCAATTTGAATTCTAATTAAGGTCCAAATTTTATAACCATACCTACTGGTCTTCCTTAAGTCTAAGGATATTCATAAAGTCTCCAATAATAATTTCTAAGGGTTAACATCATAAAAATTTAACTAGAAAAATTTTACTCAATCTGGGAAGGTCGATCGCTCGACCTTGAACCTCGATCGATCGATGGTGGTCGATCGATCGACTGATGAATGTCGATCGATCGATCGCACCAGGTAGGCTACGGACTGCTTCGTTTTGCAGTCCTCAAATCGTTCCAAAACTCCATTATAAAGCATGAAACTCTAATATAACGTTATAATATCATCATAAAACCATCCTACAACATTGTTAACGTTCTAAAACCAATAATTCATCAACCAAGGGCTTTATTTGGATCAAAACTTCATCAAGAACTCTATTTTTCTATTTCTTTCAAGAACATTAATAAACCTCTTCTTAAATCCGTTTTTAGATCATCAAGGGTTATATTTTGAATTCATAATTCGTCCAGAATGTTTCTACATGCAATACCTAACATAGTTCATAGTTTTAATCTTCAAATTCATGGGTCTATATCAATCTTCCAAGATAAATTCGATAATTTCCCTAAACATGGAAAAGCATAACACTGAATCAATTGTAATTAAATCACTTGCCTCTAATCTTTCTCTGAATTTGATGTTGAATCTTGAAGGTTGAATTGTTCTCTCTCTCTCTGCAGAATTCTCTTTTCTCTCTCTCTCTACAAGTTCTTCTCTAAAGATGATGACAATGGAGGTTTAGGGGTTGCCTTAGGAACTTCTTTTCTATTTCTTCCAATAACTCCCGTAGCCCATTAAGTCATTTAGTGTAGTTAGTGGGTTTAGCGGATAAAGAATAAGTCAGATTTTATTTCTAATTTTTGTGGGTTTTAATTCCCAAATTTCCGAAATTACCAAAATGCCCTTTTAAGTTACCGGTATGGCCCAATAATGCCCCGGGACCCAAACTTAACCCCCTGCTAGTGTTTTCTGACTATTTCGACCCTTCCGGACACATTGGCTCACTCAAAATGACCATACGGTTAATAAAAATAAAATTCACTTTTTACTTAAATTAAATATTTTCTTGACGCGACTGTCACGCGCGTCCCAACAAAATTTCCCAAATTGCCGTATTTGTATCTCACGACTAATTCAATATTCCCAATATTCATATATTGCCATATATACACATTATAATCAAATACCAACTCACATATCGTTAGTATTTTATCCGGATTAATTCTCAATTAATTCACATTTAATTTAATTAATCCCATAAATAAATATCGATAAAAATGCGGGGTATTACATATTTTCTCAAGAAAAGCAGTTTTATGTTTAAAAATGAAGTTTTATGTTTACATATAACCCCCTGTCATCTTTTCACATCTCTCAAAACCTCCTCAATTTTTTTTTTTATAATTACTGTTGATGTAAAAAATAGACTTGATCTAATTAATTAATCATAGATAAATATGAATAAAGAAATAAGACAAAGGATTTTTAAAGTGGTTCAACCTTAATGAAAATGGCCTACGTCCAATGTCTTGTATTGCTGGGTGTTTTTCCTTGATCTCAATTATGATTGCAAGTGATCGATTACCCCGTTATGGAGGGGGTTACAATGTATTTATAGCCCTTGGGCTGTCAATATGAATAGACAAAATGATGTTATTTAATTCACATATACATCTGTAAATAATAAGAATGTTCATTGAATCTATTTTTGTCGCTTGATCTTCTTGTCTAGATGCTCTATAAGTTGAGTAGCTCGTCACTTTGAGTAGCTCGGTACACTGAGTTGTTCGGTGAATATATTTTATGCCACGCAGGATGACACGTGTATTCATATAACTAATCCACGTCAGCTGACTAATTTTTGTATCAACAGAAGCCCCCAATGTTTCACAGTTGAGGTTGGATATGAAAGTGTGGAACATTATGCTGAGAGGTTGCGCAAACACGTTTACCCAGTCTCATTAGTTTACATATCTCCAACACTTGTGACATTTAATGATTTTGATCACAATGTGGCAAAGCTCATAAATATTTTGAATATTCCATAGATGCTTGGGTATTTGCGTCTTTTTCATCATTTAGCCGCCGAAAATGCAATCGTCGTCTCTAGTGATCATTACTTTTCTCCCTTCCCGAAGCAATGCATTTAAAAGTGATAGAATCAAATCCTCTTCTAACTTTAGCCTTTTAGATTTCCAAGCCTATTGTCTTCTCACTTTTTCTTCCTACGCTCGTTCCTTCTATCATCTGCCTTAGCATATTTCTCAATTTTCTGTAAGAACTTTTTCTTTCTTCTTTCTTTGCTTTAGCCACTATGGCTTATCTTATCGAATCGTTGGATAAGTTTCGAGATGATTTTGCAATTCCTTCTTGGGTTATTGTGGAAGAACCTCCTTGCCTTTCTAACTTATTTTCTTTAGCTGAAGGACACTCGTTTCCCTCCATTTTTATAGTGAAATGTGTCTTTTCTTTCCCACCTAATCCCCTGTGTTTGGAATTTTGCCAATATTTTGATATTGTTCTTGGAAGAGTAGTTCCAAATACATGGAGGGTAGTGAATGGCATACATAGGTTGAATCAAATTCATGGAACTCATTTAGGGATTCCTAAAATTATGTACTTAAATGGGTTATTAGCGACACCACCTTTTATTTAAAAACTAGGTATTCTCATAGATCATTAGTGGTCAATCTCCCTGATGCTAATAGGGACTATTTTGATCATGGGGTTGTGATGAAAAATTGTCAACACCCCCCCGTTAAAAGGGAAATATGTGTACCAAGGTCCCAAATGTCCACTTTATGGTAATGGGATAGGTTATTTTTTTAGTTTTTCCATTTAGCTCTGTTTTTATTTGATAAAATGTGTCACTGACACCTATTTTTTGCTTATTGTAGTTGACTGTAAAAGGAAATCCCCAAAAGAGAGTGACATTAATATAAAAGATTTAAAATTTATCTGGGGGTTGCATCGAGCAATAGATGGGGAACACGTGAGGTATGCTTCTTATTTGTTGAGATACAAAAACACCACTTATTCTTTTATTACTCGTCCTCTTGTTCCTCCCTTATTGATTGACCTTGAGAAAGCTCCAGCATCTTATTCATTTGTTAAAGAAGCTTCTCCTGACTTGGGTATTGCTATTGATGACCTGATGACGAAGAAGAGGAAAGTGCCTGACCTCTTTGCCAAATCTGCTCCTGGTACTGAAGGGGCGAAGAAGAACAAAGAAGAAGCTCCAACTAAGAAAAAGGATGTTGTTACTCATGCCAAAGATATTAGCAAGAAGATTTGATTGAAGCTGTTGTCTCAAAAGAGGCAACACCTTTGATTGAAGTTGTTGTCTCAAAAGAGGCAGCACCTTTGATTGAAGCTGTTGTTATTCAAGAAGATACAACACCTGTGATTAAAGGTTCTCCTTTGAGGAGGTTGAGGAGGGGTCTTGCTGAAAGGCCAATGGATGATGTTGCCTAACCTACTGGAGTTGGTATTTATTCTTTAAGGGCTAGTTCTCGAATTGTCCTTACCCCTGGCCTGGCCAAGAAATTGATCAATTCGGGGACTCTCCCTGATTATCGAGATGCTGAAACTTCAACTCCCCAGGATAAGGTTATCGATTTGACAGCCCAACACCTTACATCAGTAAGTAGTAATTATACTTATCTTTCTACTTCTTCATTGCCATGTTCATACTGTAATTCGTGCCTTTCTTCTTCTTGCAGTTTTTGGTGTACTTTAATAATATTGTGGAGAAGGATGAAGCCATCAAATCTTCAACCTCATCCAATGGAGTAGAGGGAACCCTTGCTGGGTTGTCAAAATATTTGGGGGAGTCCCGACTGGAGTACGAAGAGGACAAAGATGACTAGGAGAATAAAATCCAATTTGCTAATATGGCTCGTCAACAAGCTGATATAGCTCGAGATCCGGCTGTAAATGCCTCCAAAGAGTTGGAGGAAAAATTAAAGGTTGCTCTTTCCAGCAAGGTGGAGGCTGATGGTAAGCTTGAAGAGGCTGAATGGCGTAAGAAAGAGCTTGAGGAGAAGGTGAAGTCAGTTAAAGATCTTCTTAGGGAAAAAACATCCTCGAAGAGAGTGAAGAGGAAAGATAATGTGAAGAAGTCCTTTAGCTCTGGCTGGGACAAAGGATGGAATAAAGCTTTGGTTGTTGTCTATCCCCAGATGGACTATGCAAGTTGGAAATACTTTAAATATGGATGGGTTGCAGCTTTAAAGGAGTTGAATGTTGCTGATAATTCTGAGCTGTTTCAGAAACATACTCATGGCCCTCCTGCTACTATTGAAGAAGAAGAAGAAGAAGATGAAGCTGCACCTGATGAATCTTCTACGGTGATTGTATAATAAACACCTGCTGTTACCATTCCTTAATGCTCCAAGCACGTTCACTAGGCAATAATTTCTGTCGAGCAATGCCAATTGCCTTTCGAGCAACCAACTCCTACATCCAAATCGGGTAAAGATGTTGTAGGAAATAAGGAGTAGGTGTAGAGTTGTTCGGCTCTTTAATTATGTTATTTTTCCCTTTTTGTTGTAACTTTGGTTGTACTTTCTCCTCCCGTGATCAATAAAATGGACTTTGTTATCTGTATCGTTGTTGATCCATTTTTACTTTTCCTTAATAGTTTATTGCCAGGATGGAACTCTTATCAGCTCATGATACAGAGTTAATGAAGAAATGTATTGATTACTTCAAGGCTGGTCATACAGATTTCTCTGAAGTTGAAATAGTTAATATCCTTCGACCTGATGCCTCTGAGCGAGCAATTGAGGCTTACCAATATTTAAAATGTCTGCTTGATCGGCCAGTGGCCAATAATGCCGCTTATTATGAAATGATAGAAGACCTTCAAAGAGTGATCGAGGAACTTCAACTTCAACACAAGGAAACCACTGCACTTTTGCATGAGGGTTATGAGAAAAAGTACCAACAGTTGAGTTCTGATCGGGGTTATGACAAATTTATTTCAGCCCATAGGAAGAGATAAAGTGTGCTTAAACTCGAAGTTGAGGAGCACAGAAACATTGCCAAACTGTTGAAGGAGGAAAATATTGTCCTGCTTGAAGAACTAAGACAACTAAAGTCTGCCTCTTATTCTGGAGCTCTGGTCCCGGTCAGTGATGAGGGCTTTTCATTTTTGGAAACTTAAAATGCTTCATTGAAAGAAGAATTGGAGGCTTTGAAAAGAGCCAGACCTACATCTTCCTGGCGGGGTAGAGCAGGAGCTGGTCGGGGCAATATTGAAAAGACGAGGACTTAACAAGCCTTAGAAAATCAAGATATTCAACTAAAACCAAAAAATAAAGCCTTGGCTGAAATGTCCCAGAAAATCCAAAGTCTTACCGAGCAGCTTTCCAAGCAAGGTTATGTTTTGGAGAGTAAAGAAAACTTTATGAAGAGACTTTACCAAGATGTTGAGATATTAACGTATCAATTTCACAAGCAGCCACGAGAATTTTGGATGGGGGGATATAATGAAGCTTTATTCCATCTTGATGCTCGGTTGAAACAATCAAATAATGAGGGATACAAGTATGGGTGGCTAAATGCTCTAGGTGTGATGCGTCTTGAGAAAGGAAATTCCTTATGGGATTGGTATGAACCTGGATGTCTTGATCTACCTGTTCCTCCTTTCAAATTGGATGTTAGCTGGATTCCAGCTCGCTCCATTACTTAGTGTTTGATCTCTCTAAGTATCTCGATGATTACAATCTCCATGAAGATTTTGAGATATCCCGACCTCCTCATCTGCTTGAGAGACCAAGTTTGAGCAATACCAGGATGCTTCAAGATTTGAACTTTATTAATTATTCCTCTACTCTAGATGATCCTCCTGCTGGAATGGATCCTGTACCTAAATCTGAAGGAAAGAAACCAATAGAATAGGATATTTGTCTTTCGTTATTGATCATGTAATGAAGAAAAGTTCATTTGTTTTGTAATTTTCTTTCCTTGGAAATAAATTATAAGATGTTTTGTTTATCATGCTGTACATATATCTATAAAGGGACAATTTGTCATGTTTTGTTTTAATTGCCTAGACAATGGAATTTTGGCCCATTTGTTGCCTAGTTGTAGTGACTTGTCACCCATAAGTGCCTAAGCAATGGAATTATTTTCATCCCATGGTCCTGCTTAGTTGTAGCAATCTTATATAGATTACCTTGGTTCCTAGTTGTGGATGCCCCTTGAGGTCACCCATATTCTTACCTAGTTATGGATGCCCCTTGAGGTCACCCATAATCAAACAGGCCTTACTTTGTATGATTGTTATGCCAACATTGTTGGTTAAGTTTATTGATGCCGACCAACGTTAGTTGGTGGTTGCTGATATGCCGACAAACCATGGTTGTTGGTTTTTGATATCCGACTAACCTTAGTTGGTGGTTGTTGATATCCGACCAACCTTAGTTAGTTGTTCTTGATGCCTTCTTGTAAAATTCAAATGTAGTGTGTAGCATGAGTACTCCGAAAAAAAAATCAAGTACAAAGAATATGGGGAAAATATCATTTTTATTCATATTGAAAGAACATAATACATGTGAATCTACATTACTGATAATATTGGCGCAGATGCTCCGCATTCCACTCATTTTTGAATTCTTCCCCCTCTAAAGTTTCTATTCTGTAGGTTCCAGGTCGAACAATAACTGTTACACGATAAGGCCCATGCCAGTTGGCCTCCAACTTATTATGCTTTTGAATGACTTTCTTGAGTACATAATCTCCCTCCTTGAGATCACATATCTTGACCCATTTATTGTAGAACATGGCAGTACATTACTGATAAGCGACATTTCGGATTGCCGCATCTTCCCGGACTTCCTCGAGCATGTCTAAATCTAAGCGTCTCATCAAATCGCTTACTGGACTGTTGAAATTAAGCACCCCGTGAGTAGGTAGACCCAGTTCAACAGGTATAACTGCTTCACTTTCTCAAGGATAACATGTAAGGAGATTCCCCAGTTGCTGTTCGGGGAGTTGTTCGGTAAGCCCATAACACAGAATGCAGCTCGTTAATCCAATTTCCTTTCGCATCATCCAACCGTTTCTTTAACCCATTCAGCAGAGTTCTGTTGGTGACCTCTATTTTCCCGTTGCTCTGGGGATGGCCTGGTGCAGAATGAATCTTTTGAACATTGTACTATTGACAGTACACAACGAACTCCTCATTATCAAATTGGGTACCATGATTAATGATGAAAGCATGTAGCCGACCATATCTGTAAATAATATTCTTCTAGATGAATTGATAGACCCTTTCATATGCCATGTTAATGAGAGGTTCAGCTTCCACCCATTTTGTGAATTAATCAACAATGATTACCAAGTATTTGAATCGTCCTTTAGTAGTTGGTAGAGGCCCAACCAAGTCTATTCCCCACATAGAAAATGGCCAAAGTGAGGTAATCGGTGTTAATAATGCTTAGGGAGTTCTTCGTATGGTAGATAATCGTTGACACTTGTCGTATTTCTTGGCATAAGCTATGCAGTCAGCTCGTATTGTTGGCCAATAATATCCCTGCGTCGTTATCCTCTGCAAAAGAGTTCGACCTGCTACATGAGCTCCATAAGTGCCTTCGTGAATTTCTTCAATCAGATTTTTAACTTTTGATGAATGAACACTTCTCTGTAGACCTTCTATCATACCTCTTCTGTATAGAACTCCATTATTTAAGACATACCTAGCAGCTTTAAACTTGAGCCTCTTGGCTGCTAGCTGGTCGGCGGGTAAAATGCCTTCTTCGATATACGCCCTGATGGGATCCATCCAAGAAGGTCCCATATCCAAAGTGATAAACTTCACCATCAAATCACCATCAATGCTTCGGTTTGTAAGTATCTCAATAGGAATTGTTCTTCGTAGCTCGGTACGGGTAGCTGAGGCCAATCGAGCTCGTTCATCAGCCCTTGCATTCTCCAGTCTTTGTATTCTGATCACTTGGACCGCTAGAAAATTGGATACAATCTCCACATCTTTGGTGTGATAACTAAATATGAATTCTCACTTTACCGCGTACAGCCCGAGAATATGATTTACGACTAGCTGTGAATCACTAAACACCATAACTTGCTCTGCATTCAGTGTTTTGGCTAAACCGAGGCCCATAATCATAGCTTCCTACTTAGTTTCATTATTGGAAGCTTTGAATTGGAAACGCAGATCATACTCTATATCCAATCCATCCGGACTATTAAGAATTATTCCAACTCCGCTGCCTGTGGCACATGAAGAACCATCAACATACAAATTTCATACGGGGATATAATTATCAAACCCTTAATCTGAAAAAGTCTCGTGATGGAATATTTGGTGCTTCCTTTTATCATCCCTCAATGCTGGGCTTTTATCAGACGATTCTGATTGCTCAGTCACTATTCCCTCCGGCAAGTTTGCTGATGGGAGTTGATTGGGGATGGTTTTTAATAATCCTCTAACATCCGCGGGTTGTTCTGCGTTAGACCCTTGTTGGTCGGAGGTATCTGGGTAAGTAAATTCAACAATGAAATCTCCTTTGAGAGAAGACCTTGGTTCATAGACAATGTCATATTCACCTAACTCCACCGCCCAATACATCAATCTTCTAGATTTTTTTGGCTTGTGTAAAGCCTGCCTGAGTGGCATGTCGGTGTATACCACTATGGTATGGGATTGGAAGTATGGTTTCATTCTCCTGCTTTCCTCGATCAATGCTAATGCCATCTTTTCCAATTTTGGGTACCTAAAATCTCTTCCTCAGAATACCTTGCTTGTATAATACACCAGCTTCTGCACTCTGTCGTCTACTCTTATAAATGCTGAACTGACTGCACTTTTTTATAAAGCCAGGTACAAGTATAATTTCTCTCCCACTATCGGCCTAGAAAACAAAGGAGGTGCACTCAAATATTTCTTCAACTTTTGGAACGCCTTATCACACTCATCATTCGACTCAAAAGTTTTTCTGAGTGTCTTGAAGAATGGAAGACATCTGTCAATTGCTCATGACACGAACCTGTTGAGAGCTGCAATATGCCCCATGAGGCTTTGTACTTCGTTCTTCGTAGTTAGAGATCGTAATTCTCGCAAGGCTTTGATCTTGTTAGGATTTGCCTCGATGCCGTGTTGATTCACAATATACCCGAGGAACATGCCTTCTTGTATGCCAAAGACGCACTTGGTCGGGTTCAGCTTTATCTAATATTTCTCTAGCTGGTAATATATTTGACCCAGATCAACGATGTGGTTAACAACTTTCTTTCTCTTAGTAAGCATGTCATCGACGTAAACCTCCATGTTTCTACCGATTTGCTCTGCGAACACCTCATTAGCCTCTGGTATGTAGCACCTGCATTTTTAAGACCAAAAGGCATAACATTGTAACAATATTCTCCCTTTGGGTGATAAAAGAGGTACTTTCCCTATCCTCTAGTTTCATCTTAATTTGGTTGTAGCCGGAATAAGCATCCATGAAGCTCAGCAATTCATGACCCGAAGTATCATCCACCTGCTGATCTATTCGGGGTAGAGGGAAGTGATCTTTTGGGAAGGCTTTATTCAGATATGTGAAATCCACGCACATTCTCCATTTATCGTTCTTCCTTTTTACCATCACCACATTGGCTAACCAATCAGGGTATTTGACATCCTCAATAAAAGACGCCTTTTACAGTTTCTCTACTTCCTCTTGAATAGCTTGGTTCTTCTCTGGGATAAAGACCCTTCTTTGCTACTTCATCGGTTTGATATCCTTATTAACATTGAGTTCGTGGCACAAGAAGGCCGAGTCTATCCTCGACATATCTTCATGACTCCACGCGAAAGCTTGCTTTTTATGCCTAAAAAATTCCACCAACTCTTGCCTTATTGTTGGATCAAGTGAAGAGCCAATTTGAGTTGTTAGTTCCGGCCGTTCATTATATAGAATAATGTTCTCAGATGCTTCCCTGACCTGACCCTTCACGAGCTCTGATTCATCTCTCGAGTCCAGTGTTTCAATCTCTGAATCTTTGGACTCATCCACTTGGTAAGTGGTGGTCTTCTTCTTTGTATCCTCCAACTCTTCTTGTTCGATAGATGAATAGTAGCATTCTCAAGATACTTTCTGATCGCCCTTAAGATGTCCCACACCAAAGTTGGTCGGCAACTTCAAGCATTGATGTACCATGGATGGCACTGCTTCGAACTTTTTCAGACCTACTCTTCCCATGATTATATTGTTGGCTGATTGGACATTTTTATCCATTACAAAAAAGTATACTTTTTCTGTTCTGCAAGTAGGCCAGGTACCAATAAGCATGTCCAACTTGATCATCCCAAGTGGAAAGACTTTTTTGCCAGAGAAACCGATAAGGGGCCTGTGGTACAGTTCCAACTGGGAGAGTTTCAGGTTTAAACGGTCAAAGTACGGGTAGAACATGATGTCTGCCGAGCTACCATTATCTACCAATACTAATGAGATGATTACATCCTTCATCCTCATTTTTATCACCAAAGGATCGTCATGAGGATACAAGACACCTTCCAGATCACTTTTGGAAAAACTAATGACTAGTTTATCCATATTGACCTTCCTCGAACGATCTTCCTTTGCCAGATTTATCCGTTGTATATAGGAACAAGCTTGGGCCTTATTTAGGTAAGCTTTCCTTTCAGCGGTATGATCACCACCTCCTACATCTCCACCTGTTATCATATTACAGTCAAATGAACCAAAGCGGATTGAAAAACATCACGTTCAGGCAGTCTAGGCTTTTTGGGGAGACCTGGGTCATCCTCTGGGTCATCTTTATGGTCCCTTTTCCTATCATCTCTTGGTCGGCGAGGAGATTTAGACCTTTGTCGTGCTCTGTTGTTGGTCTTCTCACCATTCTGGCGATCAATAAACTTGTTCAATTTCCCTCGTCTAATGAGTGCCTCAATCTCATCCTGGAGAGCTAGGCACCACTTGGTCGTGTGACCATGGTATTTGTGGAACTCATAATACTTGGACTTATCTCTCTTTTCGGGGCTATCCTCAATTTCTCCGACAAATTCAGTTATTCGCTATTTTTTATCTCCTCCAGAACATTGTTTATGCCTACCTTTAAGGGGGTATAATTTTCATACTTCCTCAAGTGCTCAAACGTTTCCTTGACTTTCGATTGTTTTGCTGCCTCCATTATACTTATGATCCTTCCTCTCCGACTTGCCTTCAGCTTTAGTTTCCACTTTTTCCTCAACATTCTTCTTCGCAGCCATATCTTCTTCGGCATTCATAATCTCGGCTGCTTTTGCCATCAAATCTGCCATGGATTTGGGGGGATCTTTGGCCAAAGTGTAATACAACTTATTTGGTAAAAGACCACTCATTAGAGCTATAATGGTTGTCTTCTCTTCGTAGTCAATTACCTATAGTTTCTCGTTGTTAAAATGAGTGATGTAGTCCCTGGTGCTTTCTCCTACTTTTTGCCTTACGCTCAACAGATGGGCTACCCTCTTGACTGGATTTGCACCAAAGAAAAAATTCCCTATGAAGAGCTCAGCCAACTGATGGAAAGTTGCGATTTTCTCCTTAGGAAGGCTACTATACCATATTTGAGCTGAACCAGTAATGGTTCCTGAGAACGCCCTGCACCTCATCTTATCTGGGACCGCATAAATATCTATAATAACTTGGTACTGTTCTATGTGGAGAAGAAGATCGGTCTTCCCATCGTACTTCGGCGTAACTACAAGAGCCTTAAACTTTGAGGGTGTGGGAAAGTCCACAATTGCTTGTATAAATGGAGATCCTTTAATAAAGGTTCTTTGGAGAGGGTTTGTGGACTTAGACATTTCCCCTAACCTGTCTTCCAACCTCTGAATGGAGCCCTTCCATGCATCATTTCTAGCCTTTGATCTATTTTCCTGAGCAACAGATCGCACTGAATTCTCCTCGTGGGATCTTTCTGTACGAGCTGCAAGGCGTGATTGGGTAAAACCTCCCCTTAGATCATTTGGTCGTTGAGAATTTATCGATGCAATCCGAGGAGGGTTTTTATTACTCCTAGGTCCTAAACGGTCAAAGGGGTAGACTGTACTCAACCTTTCCAGAGCGCTTGTTCGTTCTGGAGTTAGAGTAACATTTTCTTGAGAGTCCATAACTCTTATGGGAGATGTCCGGCCAGGTTGATAGGAGGGATCGTCGAACCTCTCAGTATGATATAATTTGGTATGTCTGGACCGGGAAGTATGAGGGAATATAGTACATCTAGATCGTGAAGACGGTAAGTGCATGTTTCTTTGTCACTGTCCTGACTGGGCAGACGTTCCGTTTTGAACCGTTTGAATGAGTTGTCGCATGGTCTCCTGCATAGCTATTTGTCCTTTGGCTAAGTTTGCCACTATTCTTGTGAGATCATGGACAGTTGGAGGAGCGGACTGGTTAGGAGGAACTCCGTCATTGTTCCTATTGCTATATTCTGGGATCTCAGCCATGTATGATGAATTTGTCAGTGAAAAATGCTATATATAGTCATTCCCACTGATGACGCCAATCTGTTGATGTAAAAAACTAGACTTGATCTAATTAATTAATCACAGATAAATATGAATGAAGAAATATGACAAAGGATTTTTAAAGTGGTTCAGCCTTAATGAAAATGGCCTACGTCCACTGTCTTGTATCGCTGGGTGTTTTGCCTTGATCTCAATTATGATCGCAAGTGATTGATTACCCTGTTATGGAGGGGTTAAAATGTATTTATAGCCCTTGGGCTGTCAATATGAATAGATAATGTGCCATTATTTAATTGACATATACATCTGTACAAAATAAGAATGTTCATTAAATCTGTTTTTGTCGCTTGATCTTCTTGGCTAGATGCTCTATACGTTGAGTAGCTCGTCACGTTTGAGTAGCTCAGTACGCTGAGTTGTTCGGTGAATATATTTTATGCCACGTAGGATGACACGTGTCTTCATATAACTGATCCACGTCAGCTGGCTAATTTTTGTATTAACAATTACTTTGGCACAAATAGAGATACTTTTTCTTCTGTCATTAATTCCAAATCTTAATAGAATTAGGGGAAACAATTATTTTAAAAGATTTAAAAATTATACTTTATACCATCTTAGTTAATTTTACACGAAAAATTCTTTTGAGATAACATCCTACTACATCACATAAGAATTTTTTTGAACCTATATGACCTACTTACATTTTTTATGGTTTCGGACTACTCAGTCTACCTAACAATTTAGCTGCACAAAACATCAAAATTCGTAAAATTCAAAGTAGGTGATTTTAATTTCAATATTAGACAACTTGAGTTTATATCTTTTAAATACTAATTGCTATATCACATTATGATAATTTTGAACTACTATTTCAAATACAAACTCCTTTGAGTAGTTCATATTTATGTTGTATAATGATTCTCTCAATATTCCCGTAATTCTCGAAATCGATAAACCATTACACCTGAACCATTAAACCTCTTTACCCTTAATTGTGGTATAACCTTGCAATATATTATGAAGAATTGTGTATAACCATATAATTTATTGCCCTTATCAGTGAAACCCCAAGTATCATACCTTATGATTTAGGTAATAGTCTCGGGTATATTCTAATTGTCCTATTGAACTCAGATGTTGAGTTCCTAGTTTTTTTATTTGGTGCATACATTTGAGTGTAACTCTAGCTAAGTGTGTCGAGCTATATTTATTATTCCCCGATTACGTGGATTGCATATCCAAGTGTATTTTATGCCTTGGGCGATACTGTAACGGTATGTCTATGCTATTAAAGTCGTATAACCGATAATTTATGGGTTATCAAGTTGTAATTCGAACCCTTATCATATTAGCTTGATACTAAATTTATCTGGTTACATTCACCATATTATTCACTTACATATTAGTACGCTTCAGTATACCCCTGATAGTTCTATGAGATTTAATTTTGTTTCAACAGGTATAATCTCAATATTTCCTCCCATTAGTTTTTAACACTATATCATCTTCCATTTCTTGTAAAGAAACAAAAATTATCTACTTGGCACGTCTACTTAATTTTTTTATTCTATATGGATGGCGAACCTGAGGAATACAAGTTACCTCTAGCGCACTTGAAATTTTATTCTATCCTACCCCCAAAAATATTCTCAGTTACGAACATGTGGGTAGAGATAAATAAGGATGGTAGTCCCTGTTGGAATATCTACGCCGCAACTTATCAACTCTTTTGAATCCCAAGTGTTGCTATGAACTTTTATATTTTGTATGGCATGAAAGAATAATGTTGTACTTTATTTTTGTTTTAAACTCCGATATGTATTAGGATGCTAGGCATACTTGTAATAAAAGTCTGTCAATTTTCACTGAAGTAAAATTATTATTGTATGTAATTTTATTCTTTTTTACCATTATAACATAAAATTTGTGAATGAGATACTTCTTAAGGTCGGACGCTCCATGTATGACTGTGAACTCGTGTCCAATCTCTTCGTCTAGGACGTTCTCTATTTTTTAGTTTCCATTGGTTGTGAACTGGTCATACTTCTTCTTAATAAACTCGTTTAGATGCTCAACTTTGGCCAATTCCTCCAGGTGGGATTTGAGAGCTTTATGACTTTCATTCTTTTGGCCTCCTTCTTGGTGGAATGCTCAACAGGGCATGTCATTCCATTTGGTTAGATCTCCTCCCATCTTCTTTGTCCACTTGACGAACTGTCGATCTTTAATTTTTTCTATAATCATATAGATAGGATCCTTGAGAAATGTATTAATATCCTGAAAATCATTGGAGGAATCTTCCCTCCCCCATTCCTGATACCATTCTGATTAATATTCCCTCTTTTGGGATTTTTTTCCTTATCTCCCCTTTTGTTTGCCTTGGTGCATCCAGTCTCAGTCTGATTGGCGTGGACCACGTCCTCCACCTTGGCATACTTCTTGATTCGCGACACGAGATAATCAATAGTAGCAGCTTCCTTTTTAGTGATGGATTGATATAACATATATGTAGGGGTAGACCTATCTTTAAAGATTCTATGGAGTCTTGACCCAAGAAATCTTACACCCTAATGAAGATGTCCCAATAGTGCTTGGCGTACTCACACGATGACTCCTGTGATTTTTTCCTCACCATGAGCAACAAATCCATCCTTTTAGGATGAGAGATGTTGGTGATGAAATGGGTCATGAAGGATTCAGTAAGCTCCTTAAAGATCTTAATGCACATATGAGGAAATCTCTCAAAAGATTTATAGGCGATGTTGCCCCGACAAGAAGGGAAAATACAACACATCAGCAAGTCATTAAGACTCTAGGGATTCACGGTCTGTCTTTACTTCCAAAAATAGTCGATGGGATCAGTCTTACCATCATATATCTTAAATTGGAGGTTGAAAACTTCTTTGGGGACTCCTCTTCTTCGATAATTATTGAGAACGGAGAATTCATCTGAGTGATGAAAGCTGTCCTCGCCTTCTCCATTGTTGACCTTTCTCCCCAATGAGCAGAGTATTGGTCCATTTTTCTTTGAACCAAACTTCGTATGTCATCCTTGTGGCATTCATTTTCCTTATAGAGCTTCGTCTGATGACTTCCATGCTCTGAATGCTCTTGGTCATGCCTGGCGCTCATTCCTTAGCTGCGAGTCCTTCTCACTTGAGGGCTAGGAGTTGGAGCTCGATGCTTATGATCATGAGAAGTTCTCTCTTGACCTATTTTAATCACCATTTAAGGTGAGAATTATCGACAGTCTAGAGGTGGGAAGCCTCTTCTTGCTGTTGGTGTTGTGCTTCAAAAGCGTCGACCAATCGTGTGATCTAGGTAAACCTAGGCTTCCCATGTCTCTTCTCGAAAGGATGTTGCTCTCGGTGAAACCTTGGATTCTCTTTAAGGCAAACCTCAGACATGAACCTCAGTGGATCCAAATAAGCTCGCATATCTCTAGGTTGAGGTGCACTATTTGGGTGGTTAGACATCGTATCTATTCTTCGTGGAGCTTGCTTTCATGGAAAGGAAAATCATTCCCACAGATGGCACCAATTATGAGTACAGATTAATCATAATAAAAAAGAATCTAAAAAGAAATTAAAGAATAAACAAAGAGATGCTAATCAGACAACACAAGAATGTACGTGGTTTGGAAAATTGCCTATGTCCACAGAGAGGTCATTGGTATTTTATTAAGTTCTCTTAAGTAATGAAATTACATGCCCCTTGGCCCTAGGGTAAGGGTTGTATTTATAGTGGAATTAAAGCCGTTGAGTTGTTTAAGGAACTCTCCCAGCTTGCTATTGGCTTGTGTGGTGACTCCTGAATACCTCGTCTGAGATTATTGGTAACCAATTAAGCCTATCGAGATTAAAGTGATAAACCATTATATTTTACCACATGGCAAATGCTTGTGCTGATTTCTTTAAAAAGATAGGTCAGGCGTGCCTGACCTGCTTTTGCGTTTGGGTTTTCGATCTTAAATTAATCCTAATTAATAATTTAGGTCCCCACATTATGATACACTAAATTTGAGTTTGAATTCATATAACTTATTGGACCTATAGCTTGCCGTCTGGAATTAACTCCCAAACTATTCAATCTTCATAACATATTTCATTTTTCACAATTGACAAAATACATTCCTAACCCAAGTCATTATTACTTGGGAAGGTATCATAGTTGAACCCAACCAAGAATTTGAAGAAATTCCTATTCAAATTCTTGATCGAAAATAAAAGGTTCTCCGAAGAAAAACCAAACCACTATATGAAACAGAAGACAAATGAAATAATAATACACTGTGCTTTTCTTATGTATATTTGCGGGAAATTTTTTTTGGAAATAAAAATGTAACAACACACCCTAAATTAACCCATGGCCCCTTTAAATAGACAAAATTTTATAGAAAATGCCTAAATTTTCACTAAATTACCAAAATTCCTCTAAAAGAACAATTAGGATACTTTTCAAATTTCTATACAAATTTTATCCCATTTTTCACTCAAAGTCTGACCTAAGGATATATAGTTTATAGGTATTTCATAAACAAGTTCACTAAGTTTTTAAAATTACACAAAAGACCCTAAACTTGGATAAATAACCTTTAAACCCAAAAACATATATGAAAACTATCCAAGTACCTAAACTTAAACCCAAACTTGTTTACCCTACACCCCTTAGTGACATGGTACTAGCTGGACAACTAGCATAGGTGGTGCCATGTGGTTAACTTATAGTACCCTTTTTACCTCCAATAAAACAATAATGTATACTTTTTTTTTTTGGGAAAAAATTATGTATATTAGAACACAGGAAAGCTACTTACAAACAAAATACAAAGGAGAACCACAATCCTAGGGGCATTCCCCAAAGGACACAAACTACCAAACACAAAACAAACCAACTAAGATAACATCGAATCGGGGATGTCCCAGTTCATACATGCCATCCAGTTGGTGAAGCTTCTCCTATTGTTCTTCCACTTTGAGGCCCTCGCACAAACCATAACAACAATATCTCTGACAATCATATCGCTATTCTTGGCCTTTCCTTGGAAAAATCTCGCATTCCTCTCCAGCCAAAGACAGTAGATAGTGGTGGAAAAGGATAGATATTAATAAACTCCCCTCTTGTGCAATTAATCCCCATCTCCACCTCCCAAACCACTAATAAACTCCCCTCTTCGAACCCTATAAATACCTTCTATTACCTCGGTAGAAAACCATCCCAATTGAGAGCAAACTCAAAGTAAAAATTTAAGAGATTTTACATTTCTCTAATTTTATTCATGAATGCATGTTTCTTAAATGTGTTTATGCTTGTGCATATATGTAGAGTAGAAATAT
This sequence comes from Sambucus nigra, assembly GCA_949130495.1. NCBI lineage: Eukaryota > Viridiplantae > Streptophyta > Magnoliopsida > Dipsacales > Adoxaceae > Sambucus > Sambucus nigra. The sequence continues at coordinate 402,586,737 of OX422211.1, forward strand.
GTGTTTTCATGTAAAAGTTAACGTGTATATGCATTGAAATGGCTCAAAAACCAGAAAACTCCATTAAAGCTTGAGCTTCAATGGTAGATTCTACTTCTTTGACTTGGAACTAGTTTCAAAGTGAGGTAAGTTGAGCTTAGGTTCTTAGGAACTTGGGTGTAATGTTTAATTGAATAAAAAAATGACTTTTGATACCTAAAATCAAAGGTTGATGTTTTCACCCCTAAAAATTTCAAAAAACCAATTCGAGAGTTTTACTCCACCAAAATACCTCAAATCAAGTTCATTCTTCCAAAATTTTGATATATAACAAAACCTTTATGACGCTGAAATGAAAATCATAACTTTCAGTCACTTCTGTTTGGTCAACATTTCATCATTTTTATAGAAATCTAGTAGCTCGATTGGGCCCACCAAAATTCTTAAAACCAAGGTACTTAGATTCCTCTCCAAAAATTAGGCAACTTTTATTCAGGAATCAACTTAAAAGGAATTTTAAAATATTTTGAATTTGAGGTCAAAATTTTGAAACCCTAAAGTCTAACTATCGAAAGGTTGAAGGTGAATGAGTTACAGAGCATGAGTGAAAATCAAAACAAGCGTGTAATGAATTTAACTGAGAGCGTGAGGGCACATCTCTAATCAAGAATGTCTAAATTTTTTCCAGCATTTTTATTTTATTATTCAGAGCAAAATGGTATATTACATCACCATGCTTGGATTCCAGGAAGTTTTTTTCTCAAGAAAACCACTTTTAGGTTTAAAAATGAAGTTTATGTTTACACATAACCGTTATCAACTTTTCAAGTATTTTAAAACCTCGCCAAACTTTTTTTTTTTATAATTACTTAAGAACAAATAGAGCTACTTTGCCTTCTGTCACCAATTCCAAATCTTAATAATGTGAGGGGTAACATATATTTTAAAAGTTTTAAAAATTATACGTTATTCCATCTTAGTTAATTTTACACTGAAAATTCATTTGAGATATGATCCTACTACATCACATAAGAATTTTTTTGAACCTATATGACCTACTTACATTTTTTATGATTTCAGACTACTCTGTCTACCTAGCAATTTAGCCGCACAAAATACTGGAATTCGTAAAACACAAAGTAGGTGATTTTAATTTCAATATTAGACAACCTGATCCCATGTCTTTTAAATACTGGTTGTTATATAACTTTGTGATAATTTTGAACTCCTATTTCAAATACAAACTCCTTTGTGTAGTTCAAATTTATGCTTGTATTGATTCTCTCAATATTACTGCTATTCCCGAAATCGATAAACCATTACACCTGAACCACGAAACCTCTTTACCCTCAATTGTGGTATAACCCTACAACCTATTATGAATAATTGCATATAACCCTGTAATTTGTCTCCTTTATTAGTGAAACCCCAAGTACCTTACCTTACGATTCAGGGATTAAACCCGGATATACCACAATTATTCTAATTGGTTTGTAGGACTCAGATGTTGAGTGCCTAGTTTTTCATTTGCAATATAAGTATGAGTTCCACTCTAACTAAGTGCACTAAGCTGTATTTTTTTATTCCCCAACTATTGGGATTTCATGTCCAAGTGTATTTTATGCCTTGGGCGATATTGTAACAGTATGTCTATGCTATTGAAGCCCTATATAAATGATAATCTATGGGATATCACGTCATAATCTGAACCCTTATCATAGTAACTTGATACTCACTTTATCCGGTTACATTCACCATATTATTCATTTACATATCAACATATGTTAGTATACCCCCGATTGTTCTATGGTATTTCATTTTGTTTTAACAGGTATAATCTCAATATTTCCTTCCATTATTTTTTAACACTATATCATCTTCCATTTCTTGTATAGAAATAAAAATCATCTACTTAGCATGTCTGCTTAATTTTTTTTTATTCCAGATGGATAGCAAACCTGAGGAAGAAAAGTTACCTCCTACACACTTGAACTTTTATTTTATCCTACCCTTGAAAATATTCTCAGTTACATACGTGTGGCCAGTGACAGACAAGGATTGTAGTCTTAGTTGGAATATCAATACCAAAACTTATCATCTCTGATGAATCCCCGAAAGTTTCTACTAATTTTTATATTATGTATGGCATGAACGAATAATTTGTACTTTCTTTTCATTTTCGACTCCGATATGTAATAGGATGCTAAGCATCCTTATATTAAAAATATTTTAATTTTCGCTGCACTTAAATTATTGTTTTATTTAATTTATTCTTAGTTACCATTAAAACACAAAATTCGCAGATGCGACAACATGATATCAGAGAGTAATCGGGTTTTATGCCTTTATGGGACCAAATATGAGGATATTTCACCTACGAATTATTCGATTGTTATTATTAAATATTTTCCTTATCACGTTTTGTTACTTACATTGTTTTGCAGTAATGAATATTTAGGATGACATCTAGCTCGATTTCGTGACTCGACGCATGAGCGCTTCGAATGAGCTATTAAGGAAATTGGATATGGCAAGCTTTGCTAGCATATCAGAAGCATCGATCGTGATTGGACGATTTCCACTCCAGAAATCAAACATAAGGTTCTCATTAGTCGTCTAATAGGAGAGTCCCAAGCCACTACACAAGCCAAATGGTTCTCAGAAGACCCCGAATTTCTACAACAAGCGATCCGTCTTGCATCGGATGTGGTGCCACCAACTGAAATTACCATTACTCCTCCCGATTCACCGATAGATTATGGACCTCTTTCCCCCATAACTACTATTATCACCCCTACCAATAAAACTATTTCTCCAGATTCGTCAGATGAAGATTCAGATCCTTCCGAAAATGATGCCGACCCCCTCAATATGACCAAGTGGTTCCCCAAATGACTAAAAATTATCACTAGAATATGCTTATAATTAAATAAACTCTATAGGTTTGAGTGTGAGAGTAGACGATAACCTATATTCCTGGATGACCATCGTAGCATAAACTAATAGTTCTTTTGTTATTTTTGTCGTATAATAGATGTAATGTCTATGCACTTTTTCTTTTATCTACGTTAATTATGTATTGGAAAATCTAATGTGACATAAAATGACAAGTTGTTTGCAGTATCCTTACATGTGATTTATCCATTACAATATTGTTTATATACGATTGTTACTACTCGAGCAACTACTTAGGGAACTCAAGAAGAATGTTCTATTCCACAAATGACTAATCTAATTACCATTAATGAAGGAATCCTACGTTCTCTTCAATAGTTAACTATAGTAACCCAACGATAACGAAATGTACCTCCACCCCCTCTGAGTAATGAATTTCTAGAAGAGACTTGGATAATCAATTCTCGTAAGAAATTTCTAAGACAAAAGCCTCCAGCATTCCTTGGAAATCCCGGTGTAGTTGAAGTGGATAAATGTATCCACCAAACACTTAGGGTCCGTTTGGTTCGTGGTGAAATACTTTTCACCGTGTTAAAAGTAAAATGTGAATTATTAACGTGGTGATTTTATTTTCACAATCTCCGTTTGGATGGTCGAGTTTTCACTAGATGAAAATTTTAACTTTTTCACCATTTGTTGTTTGGATGGTCAAGATGAATATGGTGAAAAAATAAAATGACCATATTACCCTCATACTTCAAATGCACATAACTATTTTGATTTTCATCACGCAAGTGTCAATGGCCATTAAAAAATATGCATTTACCTCAAACTCAAATATGACACAATCCCCCCCCCCCCCAACCCACACAACTAGTCATATTTGGCTACGCAAGACAAATAAGTAAAAAAATAGTACCAATTAAAAAAAAAGTCCGAATTAAAAAAGAAAACAGTCCCAATTTTAAAAAAAAAGTTTCCAACAATGAAAAAAACTGTCATTTGAAAAAAAAAATCACAATTAAAAAAAAAAGCGTACTATAAAAACAGTAGTCCACAATAAAAATAGTTCTCAAACAGGAAAAAATAGTCCCAATTAAAAAAAAAATTCAACATTGAAAAAAATAGCCCTAAATAAAAAAAAACAGTCCCAATTAAAAAAAAGAGTCCCGACTATGAAAAAAGTGTTCCAATTAAAAGAATTAAAAAAAATAGTTCCCAACTATGAAACCGTCTCAATTAGTAAAAAAAATTCCGAACATATTACCATGCATCAAACAAATATTCACGTTCTCATTGCACATGAGCGTATCTCCTATAAATAGAGGACTACACCTCGAAAATAAGGGGGGAAATTGGATCGATTCCACACACACACGGGGTAGGATCTACAGTACCTATTCTCTCTACACAACCTCAGCATACAACTTGGGGGTTGTTCATCCACATCGCGGCCACCTCTCTGGCACATCGGAATCATCAATCATCATGTACTCTCCTTTATTCTCATACTTGTACGCCTCTTTAGGCATGATTATATTGTACGATACAATGCATATAATGAGAACTGAGCTCCTGCACCCAATGGATTATTGCTTGAATTGGCTTCCTCTTCCATTGGTGGGGCCTCAAAATCCTTCTTGTAGGAAGAGTCTGCGAAGTCTGAGTCTAGTATCACGTGGTTGGGGAAATATCTTAATTGGCAAGGCCCTATTGATCTCAGGGGAGGCACAAAAGGAAGTTCAGGGGGAGAAGCTCCAAAGTTTTTTGCCTAGAAACCTCTCAGAAATTCGTCTAGGTCAAAGTTCATATGGCTGTAGCAGTACCTGAAAAGTAGAGTTCGCAGTTAGACGCCGTAGCCAATATGGTTCGAAAGAGACTTTAAGAAGCCGGGGCAAGATTAGTTATACGAATAGTGAATAGAAGTGATCGATAAGACTTGACAAATGTTAAGTGGGGTTTAGGCCCTAAAAGACAATTAGCTCCGCGACATATTGATTTAATGGGGTTTATTTCCCTACTGGAGTTGCTAATGGGCTAAAATACTGCTGACCCTATTCACTGAACCTAAGGGATTATCCTCTGACCCTACCGGTCTCAGCTATCTCTAAAATTACAAAAGGTCGATTCAGGGAATTCTAGCAACAATTACAATTATTTCTCATGAATGTATATTTGATTCTTTGAAATTTGAAGATTATTCAAAATGCAAGTGTGGGGATTCAGAGCCCTAAAAGACAACTATTGCCATGAAAAATTGATTGGATATGTTCTACAGTATCGCGACTACTCATGACTATACGCTAGAGAGCCACAGACGATAAATCTAAAAAACTAAAGGGCCGTAGCTAACGTCCACTGTATGACGCGACTAGGGTCCAAAATGGAATATCCAAAATACAACCCTAGATTACTGATATACAATCATGCCGCGGCCTCTCTCTTAAACAGTTAGGTATCTAACATTTAATTGTTTTAAGATCGAATACACAGAATACGAGGAGTTTGATTATGAACAACAAGAACAGTTATATGATTTCATGGGATCCAACACGGATACGTGCTATGTTGTCCAAGCATCTTGAAGATCAAGGGTTCATCTCAGCATACGAAGATTGATTCGATCAAGTGTTCATCTCAGCATACGAAGATTGATTCAAACAATTATAATAATTATTTTATCATTCATGTGTGTTCGATTCTAGGGTGATAGCAGATTATTCAATTGAAACCCTAAATTTCTATTAAGAAACGTAGAAGCTCATGTGTTTGTGTATCTAAAGAATAATTACGAGCAACAAAAGCTATTTAAAAAGATGATTGGTTGAAAAATCACCTGGAAATTAAGAAACTTGCAATGCTCAGCTTTAAACCGCCTTGCACCACCACACACATCCTTGGAAGGTGTAACAACCCTCGCTTTTGAGGTCCTATTTTATATTTAATTTGCTAGATATAGTAATTAGATATAAATGGTTGATATGTGGAGTAGGTATTAATTTAAGGAAGAAAACTTAATATCTACTGTGACATTTCATATTTACCGTATGTAGAGGTGAATTTTGCTATGTTATGTTTTGTAATGTCATATGATTTTAAAAAAAATGACATTTGGCTTAAAATGAAACCGGGACCTAAAATGAATTATAAAATCTCCAAATGATAATTTGGAGGGTGTAGTTAGTTCCAGGAGGTGCGAGATAGTCAAATTTTGTGCCATATTGTATTTCAAGATTTCGGGCACTTTTGACTGGTAGTAACTTAAATGAGTAGTTGCGTATTATTTTACCGCGTATTAATTACTTATGCTGGAATTTCAAGCCTAAGCCACGATTTATGTCTTGAACTAAGTCACTATTCCCTTAATTAAATTGGTAAACCTAGAGAAAGAAAGAGAAGAAGAAAACTAAGGAGAGAAAGAGTGATTGAAGCTTGGGTGTTTGATCTTACCTACAATCCTCACCAAATCTGAAGTTACAACCTTGAGGCAAGTTTTCTACTTGCTATTTTATGATTTAAGTAGAGTAGTTTGCATTGATAGTTGTGGTTATGCATGGTTTAAGAAAATTAGGGCTTTTTAGTGGATTCATGGGTTTTAACTCCTTGGAGGTTGATTTGAATTAATATTGGTATAGATTTTGGGTGTGGGATGCATTTAAAAATCAGTTGGTAGCAATATGATGGGGAGACTTGTTATTGAGGGAGAATGGTTTTTGGGTCTGCTATGACCGGTCGACCGTGGTTCCAGGATCGGTCGACCGGGCTTTCGGGGGAGGGCACACTTCTTTCTCACTAAGGCCTGATTTTTGGCGTGCGGTCGACCGCGATCCTCGACCGGCCCCCTTTTCCTGGACTTTATGCTTTCCTACGAAGGCAAAGATTTGAGACGCGATCGACTGCGGCCTTCGAACCGGTCGACCGGTCCCCTGTTTCTCACTCTTAAAATTATTCTTGTTTCCTAAATTTCTTCTTTTACATAGGAAATAGGAACCTTCTTGCATGAAGTAAACTTAGAGTTTTAGTTGAGTTTTGGTCGGTACCCTATAGTTGAATGGGATCACTTGGGGTTAATTCAAGGGTACTTAAAGTGATGCTTAGGTATCACTTCTCTTTTGGTAAATTAGTTAAAGTTAGAGTTCTAAGCCCATATTTTAGAGGCCTTTTTGACGTATATAAAACCTTGGAACCTATTAGATTTTGGGAGATCATTTAGAGAATACTTCGGGACCTAATTATATGATGAAATTGAATAAGAAATATTCAAAGATAAATGTTTCAAGTAAAATGAAATACATGAGATTCATGGTAATGAAAATGAGATTTAATTGGTAATTGTTAAATTACTTAAACACACCTCTCTAAATGCTATCATAAGGGAAGCTCGCGCATGAGGTGATGTCCCCTGACTATTAAATGCAGGCTGACTATAGTCCTCGACCATATGCGGGGTTTGTATATATTTTTCTGCGCTAGTGAGGTAATTCCGGGTGTGGTTATGACTCACTCGCAGGCATTTGGCCACTTCCCGACGTACGTTAGGTGCCCAGGTTGTCTTGTATAGATAGGCCCTGGAAGATGATAGTCATTTAGGGGCGCGCCCAGTGGGGAAACTCGGAGGGGCGGTCTTAGAAACGTTATATGTATAAGAATATAACCTTTCTAACTCAAGTGGGACTTGAGGTATGTAAATTGCCATAAGATATGTGATGGTAATTATATTCCTATTAAGGAATGGAAAATGATAAGATATGAGAAGAATTGAGATTTAATTTAATTTATCTTGCTTAATTTAATAACTGTTAGAAATTTAAATAATCGAATCATAACATTTTATGATTAGGTTGTTAGATTCTCAATTACATTAATTATGATTCATTGTCCATATCTATCATGTTTCTTACTCTTTTGGGAATCATATATAAATCGGGCCCTGACCCGTTCATTTTCCATGTTGTGCATGTTGTTGTATCCGCTCAGGTGCTCCTCCGCAAGGGCGCCCGTTATGATTTTTCCCACTCTTATGCTTTTGACGAGTTGTATGACCTTGCAGATTATTATAGGATGTTTGTTAGACGCCTTCATTTTTGGAATCTAGTTATGATCGGGTCTTTCATCCGGGCTAGTGGCCCATCTTTTGTACTTGTTAATGAATGTAGTAAGTGAATATATTGAATTGTGGAAACACTTTGAATGTAACTATGGACCGACAGATTATTCGGTTCTTTTATTGTATGTTGTTTTGGTATTTATCTATATGTTCCTTTGAATTTCCACTTTCATCAGATTTGGGTTGTTTGATTTATTTCAAAAAAAAAAATTTAATCAAAATTTTTGACAACCTGCTTTCTGATTTATGGAGTGGTTAACCCGTATACCTATTTTATTGTTATGATGCTTAGGATGATATCCATCCATGATTCCGTTATGTCAAGGTATCGGGCTGGCCACCCCTTATTTCAGAATGCGGGTTGTCGCAGATGGTATGAGAGCATCAGGTTCTAGAGTCTTTTGGATCTTTGTGGACTTGTCACGTTCTGCCGTAGCGTTCTTTGACATAGATCCTAATGTTAGGACTGCTTTGTTGCTTATGCTTACGATCTTCTGCACAAATTGATTGTTTTAAGTAAAATTCTAACTCTATTGTTTCTCCATCTCAGATGCCGCCTAAAAGAGGTCGCCCGGCGAGACGCAATAGGGTCTTAGATGAGGATGTTGGTCCTCCTCCACCGCCACAAGGAACATTCAATGCCGCGAATGTGGCGAATATAGTGGCTCAAGCCGTTAATGCGGCCATGACAGCAGTGGCCCAACAAGCGCCACAGGCTCAGCAAAGAGCGCCAGATGCCCAAGTTCCTACCGGACCTTCTCCGTGGGAGAGAGCTAGGGAATATTTTCTAAAGGGTCAGCCCCCGGAATTTGATGGGAGCTCAGATGTTATAAAGGCGAATCAATGGAAGAAAGATATACAACGCCATCTACGTATGGTGGAGTGTGGTGAGGACAGGAAGCAAGTCCTTGCTACTTTTAAACTGGTTGGGGCCGCATTACACTGGTGGGAGTCCGTGACTACACCAGAACAGAGGGATACAATGTCGATCTCTGAATTCTGGGTTTTGTTCGATCATAAGTACTTTCCTCCCGCCATTGAACGGGAGATGATAAGGAGGTTGCAGGACCTTGTACAAGGGGAGAGGTCAGTAGCGGAATATGAGGAGGAATTCACCCGGTTAGCAAGTTTTGTACCGGATGAAGTGACTCCCGAAGAAAAGAAAGTTTCGAAGTTTATGAGAGGGTTGAACTGGAGGATCCGGCAACACTTGCTGGGTAATCCGACTTTACAGACTTTTGGGGATGTGATGAATGCACCTCTATTACATTGCCAAGAGCATAGATTATTTTTGCTAAGTGGCAAGAAGACCTCAGTAGTGGGTGAAGCGGGAAGGCCGGGAGGTAGTGGGATTGGAGGAGGAGTCTTTCCCTCGTCCCAACCTTCGGGCAGTAAAAAGAAAGAAAGGGATCCCCAACAGGGGGACTTGTCGAAGAGGCAACATTCTGGTGGGTTTAATTTGGGGAACCATAATAATAGGCAAGGTAAAGGTGCCCCACAACAACAAGCAAGACGTGGGGGTCAAGGAGGCCAACAGGGCCAAGGTGTGAATCAGTTTAAAAATAATTGTGGTCGAAATGCTGAAAATATGATAGGTCGGTGTTTCCAATGCGGGGAAGCGGGTCACTATAAGAAGGAATGTCCTCAGTTGATTGGGGGATAGTTTCCTTGAGCTCCACAACAGCCGTACGTTCAGTTCCCTCCACAGGTGCCTAACCCAGTTGCTCCTCCACAACAGGGTCAGTTATAGTATGGTAGGGTCTACCATATTCATGATGCTATGCTTCCTCCAGCTCCACCTGCACCGCCAGCCATTGAGGGTAAGTTCCTTATTCAGGGACATATGGGTCATGTTTTATTTGATACTGGTGCAACGCATTCATTCATTTCTAGGAGTTTTGCTCAGACCACCGAGTTGATTAAATCTGCTGAAAGAACTTTTACTAGTGTGGAGTCCACTATGGGTGATGGTTCACTCATCTTCTTTGTTTGTAAAAATATAGAAATCTCTCTCGGTAATCTATGCTTTGAGGCCGATTTACTCATCCTCGACATGGTCGGGTATGACGTGATTTTGGGTATGGATTGGCTTATGAAATATCATGCTATAGTAAATTGCTACGGGAAGAGTATAGTCTTCGCCGTTTCGGGACAAGAAATGTTCTTGGTAGTTTTACCTCGTTTAGAGGAGAGTACTAGTACTTATTTGTATTGTATTGCCCAGGAGACTTCTAGGGATGTAGTTGTTCCCTTGGTTTCCATTCCAGTTGTGAAAGACTTTGAGGATGTTTTTCGGGAAATACCGGGTTTGCCTCCTAGCCGTGAGATTGAGTTTGTGATCGATTTAGCGTCGGGAACGAGGCCTATTGCGAGGGCTCCATATCGAATGGCTCCTATTTAAATGAGGGAGCTAAGAGATCAAATTCAACAGTTGTTGGAGAAGGGATTTATTCGGCGTAGCACATCGCCATGGGGTGATCCAGTGTTGTTTGTTAAGAAAAGAAATGGTTCTCTGCGGTTATGTGTGGACTATAGAGAATTGAATAAGGCCATCATCCGGAATAAATACCCTTTACCTCGTATCGATGATTTATTTGATCAACTTCGAGGAGAGACGTACTTCTCCAAAATCGATTTGAGGATGGGGTATCACCAATTGAGGATACGGGAGGAGGATGTATCCAAGACTGCTTTTCTGACATGGTACGGTACCTATGAATTTTTGGTTATGCCCTTTTGACTAACCAATGCCCCCACTGTATTTATGGATCTCATGAACAGAGTGTTTCGGGATTTCCTGGACCAATTTGTTATTGTGTTCATCGATGACATTTTAGTCTATTCTCGAACGGAATTTGATCATGCTATGCATTTAAGTTTGGTCCTACAGAGATTACGTGACCATCAACTGTATGCCAAGTTTGATAAGTGTGGCTTTTGGTTACAGGAAGTACAGTTTTTGGGTCATGTGGTGACGTCCCAGGGTGTATCGGTGGATCCAGGCAAGGTAGCTGCGGTAAGGGAGTGGGGCCAGCCCACGACACCTACCGAAGTTCGTAGTTTTATGGGTTTAACGGGTTATTACCGTCGGTTCATCAAGGGTTTCTCTAAAATAGCTAGCCCTTTGACAAATTTGACCCTGAAAGGGGTGAGCTTTATTTGGGATGATTCTTGTCAGGCTGCATTTGATGAGGTTAAAGATAGATTGACTTCGGCTCCGGTCCTTGCATTGCCAAAACCAGGATTGGAATATCTAGTCTTCACCGATGCATCTCTTCAAGGATTAGGAGGTGTACTTCAGTAAGAGAGACGGGCTATCGCTTATGCTTCTCGTAAGTTGAAGCCCCATGAAAGAAACTATCCGGTGCATGACTTAGAACTAGCCGCAGTTGTTTTTGCCTTGAAGATATGGAGGCATTATCTATTGGGAGAGAAGTTTAGTCTTTTCACGGACCATAAATCGCTGCAATATTTATTTTCACAGAAGGACTTGAATATGCGACAGCGCCGATGGTTAGAGTTCGTGAAAGATTATCAATTTGATATTCATTATCATCTGGGTAAGGCAAACGTTGTAGCGGATGCGTTGAGTAGGAAGCCCGAGGGAGAATTAGCTGAGGTTTGGAAAGCTAAATGGAAGGAACTCCATCAGGAGGATGCAGTGGAGAGAGCATTCATGTCGGTGATGACCGTTACTCCTACCATTGTGGCAAGGGTGGTAGAAGCCCAAGGAAGGGATAAAGGGTGTCAGGACCATATTCGCCGATTGCTATCTGAGGGAGCGGAGTCCTACTCAATTGGTTCTGAGGGCGGATTACGCTTCCATGGAAGACTCATTTTTCCGGAGGAAGGAGATTTTAGACGGGCAGTGATGGCTAAAGCTCATGGGTCTAGGTTCACGGTTCATCCTTGCGGGGACAAAATGTATCAGGACATGCGCCGTCAGTATTGGTGGCCAGGTATGAAAAGGGATATTTCAGAATTTGTGTCCCAATGCACTACTTGTCAATTGGTCAAGATTGATCATTAGAAATCGACAGGTTTCTTGCAACTGTTAGAGATCCCGGTGTGGAAATGGGAAAGCATATCGATGGATTTTATTACAGGTTTGCCAAGATCACAAAGTGGATGTGATTCTATTTGGGTGATTATTGACCGCTTGACAAAGTCGGCACACTTCCTACCCGTACGGACAGATTATGACACTGCTCGGTATGCTCGCTTATTCATCGAGGAGGTGGTGAGACTCCATGGGGTGCCTTTGAATATAGTTTCCGACCAAGACAAAATTTTTGTTTCCCACTTTTGGAGAGGAGTTTCCAAGATGCGATGGGGACCGAATTGAGATTAAGCACTTCGTATCATCCTCAAACAGATGGCCAAACTGAAAGGGTAAACCAAATGTTGGAGGATATGCTTCGCATGTGTATGCTTGACTTCAAAGGTGGTTGGGAACAATATCTCCCATTGGTGGAGTTTGCTTATAACAACTCTTACCAATTCACAATTGGAATGGCACCTTATGAAGCTTTGTATGGGAGATCGTGTAGATCACCCGCTTGTTGTTTGGAAGTGAGTGATAATAGATTTCTTGGGCATGAAATGATCCAAGATACTTCCTCAAAAATTGAATTGATTCGGAATCGCATTAGTATAGACCAAGGCCATCAAAAGAGCTATGCCGATGCGGGTCAAAGACACATGGAATTGGAGATTGGGGACCAAGTCTTGGTTCGGGTGTCGCCCATAAGGGATAAAGCGTTTCGGTAAGAAGGGGAAGCTTGCGCCGCACTTTGTTGGACCTTTTCCAGTTATTGCAAGGGTGGGTCCAGTGTCATACCGACTTGCTTTACCAGAACCATTGCAACAAATTCATGATGTATTCCATGTTTCCTCCCTAACGAAGTATAGGAGATGTGAAGGTGCGCTTTGGCACATTCCTTTTGAGGATATTGATTTGCAACCCGATGTTTCGTAAGAAGAACAATCGGTTGCTATATTAGAGCATGGGGAGCGTAGGTTAAGGTCTCGTGTGTTGCCCTTGGTGAGGGTTCAATGGAGTCACCATAACGACAAGGAATCGACGTGGGAACGCGAGGATGACATGCGGGAAAAGTATCTGCATCTCTTTATCCAAGGTATGCTTGAATTTTGGGGACAAAATTCTCATAAGGGGGGAAGTATTAACAACCCTCGCTTTTGAGGTCCTATTTTATATTTAATTTGCTAGATATAGTAATTAGATATAAATTGTTGATATGTGGAGTAGGTATTAATTTAAGGAAGAAAAGTTAATATCTACTGTGACATTTCATAATTACCGTATGTAGAGGTGAATTTTTCTATGTTATGTTTTGTAATGTCATATGATTTAAAAAAAATGACATTTGGCTTAAAATGAAATCGGAACCTAAAATGAATTATAAAATCTCCAAATGATAATTTGGAGGGTGTAGTTAGTTCCGGGAGGTGCGTGTGACACCCCGACTAATTAAATACCGGGTAGCTACTCCTTTATTAAATTAAATCAAAATGCCAAGTTGGCCCAGTTAATAGCATCACTGTCGAAAACATTTTATTATAACTAACCACCTAGTATTTAAAAGTAAGTTGTCAAATTTTACTTAAAGTCTGATTAACATGCAACAAGTGTAATGAAGAATAATAACACCATTCACCATAACGAAAGTAAATAGGGTAACCATCACATAATATAAATAAATCGGGAGGAAAACTCCTCACAACAAAATCCCGCAACTGAAGTAAGTAACGAAATACTGAATACCGAATCAATACATGCCAAAGTCTGAAAAACTGAAATGAAAGTGTCTCTAATAGAAATTGGGCAACATTCCCTACAACTGAGGAATACTGAGTATGGAATCCAAATGATATAAGCGTCTAAAAGCAAATCCCTGTAGCTTCCACAAGCAGCTACAGCTCGTCATCTGAGTGAGAATCCTATGCATGGTGTCCTTGTGGCTGGGCACCTAAAAATGGTTTTACAAAAAAAAAGATTTGAAAGCAAACGGGTCAGAGCCCGAATGTGGAGATATTTTAAAAACCTGCAAGTGCTTTAAAAACATTTAAAATAGTATATGCAAAATACATGTTAGGACGTGCTCTCACATGAGATACTCACCTCTCGTCTAACTGTGCACTCCTAACGTTCCTGTACCCATTCATGTGTTATCTAATTCTGAAGAGTTTCTAACACTACTACTCGGTTCACGTTTAATTTTCCAACCTTAACAATTAAATAGAGAGTTCTACTTTAATTCTCGGATTCCCAATTATTAACAAAACCATTTATTGATATAAGTTCCCTTTTTATCTTTTCATAGCATGACCGTAACTATACTCACAATTTAACATAGTAAATTCCTTCTCATATAACCGTATATTTTCACATCATAAATATAGAATACAAGCACCCAAAGGCTAAGCTGCGGTGCACACATACTCTGCTATCCATCCCGGTACATCACGTACATAAGGATCACGCATTCCGAATCTCTCAGGAATCGTTCAGATAACAACATCACAAATAGTGGAGGCGAACACAGTCACATCACATGGGTTACGCACATACCTACGCTCCCACGATCAGCAAACTTATTAATATCCCAATAAGTCCTTCTATGACCTATGTTCATCGAGGTAACCAATCTAAATCCGGGCAACACAAGGATAAGAAGGCCCTAAGCGAACGTAAACCTCCCGTGATAGCAAGTATGGTAGGTATGTCATACACATATAATTATATACTAAGCATTCACACATCTTAGATATCTAGATATTAATAAAGGTATACTCTACATCTTTATACCATTATTCCAAATTCATATATTTCAAGTATTCCGATAATATAGAAATTAAATTGTCGACACGTCTCACGTCGTAGTTTCTTAAACTTAAAACCTATCTCAAATAGACTATTAAGTTCCCATTATTCCCACGTATAACATCTTTACACCTAAGGTCTTGACTTCTGTCCCAAACCTTATTTCATCAAATTATTCAATTTTACACTATTAACCCAAATATTATCTCACTTATCGAATTTCATTTATATAGAATAATTCCTCAAATTGAATTCCAATTAAAGTCCAATCTCATATTCATGCCTACTGGTCTTCCTTAAGGTTAAGGGTATTCATAAGGTCTCCAATAATATCATTCAAGGATTAACACCATTAATATTTAATTAGGGAAAAACTTTACTCATTTTGGGAAGGTCGATCGATCGACCTTTACCTTCGATCGATCGATGGTGGTCGATCGATCGACTGAAGAACATCGATCGATCGATCGCACCAGGTATGGTTACGGACTGCTTCGTTTTGCAGTTACCAATTCGTCCCAAAACACCATTTTTAAGCATGAAACTCTAAGACAAGGTTACAATAACATCATACTATCATCCTACCACAGTATTAACATTCTAAAACCCATAATTCATCATTCAAAGGCTTTGTTTAGATCAAGACTACATCAAAATTTCCAGATTTCTTCTTCATTCAAGAACATCAATAAACTTCTTCTAAACTCCATTTTTAAATCATCAAAGGTTCTGTTTAGAACATATAATTCATCCAGAATATTACTACATGCAATTCCTAACATTTTTCATAGCTTTTAACTTCCAATTTATGGGTCTAAATTATCTTCCAAGATCAATTTCGAAAATTTCCTAAACATGGAAAAGCATAGCATGTATCAAATGAATTTAAACCACTTGCCTTAATCTTTCTCTGAATTTGGTGTTGAATCTTGAAAGCTAAGTTGTTCTCCCTCTCTCTTTCTGCAGAATTCTCTTCCTTCTCTCTCTCTCTCTCAAGTTTCTCTAAGGATGATGACCATGGAGGTGATGGGGGTGTGTTTGGTTTTTGGTAAGTTGGGACTATATTTCAACTTCTCCCGTAGCCCATTAAGTCTCTTAGTGTAGTTAGTGGGTTTAGTGGGTTAAAGAAGAAGTCAGATTTCTATTTCTAATTTTCGTCACTTTTAATTCCCAAAAATACAAAATTACCAAAATACCCTTTATGATGCCGGTATGGCCTAAAAATACCCCGGGACCCAAACTAAACTCCCGGCTAGTGTTTTCTGACTATCTTGACCCTTCCGGACGCGTTGGCGCACTCAAAACGACCATACAATTAATGGAACTAAAATTCACTTTTTAATTAAAATAATAAAATACCATGACGCGGCGATCACACGGGTCTCAACAAAATTCCCAAATTGCCGTATTTAAATCTCTTGACAATTTCAATATTACCAATATTCATATATTGCCAAGTATACACATTATAATAAAATACTAACTCACATCTCGTTAATATTTTTATCCGGATTAATTTCCAATATAATAAACATTTAACTCAATTAATCCCCAAAAATAAATATCGCAGAAAATACAGGGTATTACATACTTCCCCCTAATAACTGAATTTCGTCCCGAAATTCGGAACTAGAAAGTACCTGATAAGAATAACTCTGGATAACGTTCGCGCATCTCATCCTCGCGCTCCCATGTGGACTCCTCGACATTATGGTGTCTCCACTGAACACGCACTAACGGAACTATCTTTGACCGCAACTTCCGCTCACTTCGGTCCAGAATAGCAATCGGCCCCTCCTCGTAGGAGCTATCTGGCTGGAGATCAATGTCCTCCACAGAAATTAGAGAATGAGCCAAATTATCTCTAAGGTATTTCCTAAGCGAGGAAATATGAAATACATCGTGAATCCGATGTAAATGTTCCGGTAATCCAAGCCTATACGCAACCGATCCAATCCGCTCAATAATAGGGAATGGTCCCACATATCTCGGTGCCAACTTTCCTTTCTTCCCGAAACGCATAATCCCCTTCATAGGAGATACTCTGAGCAAAACCTGGTCCCCCACTTGGAACTCTCTGAAGAATCTCTTCGCATCAGCATAGCTCTTCTGCCTATCCTGAGCTACCCGACTGCGACTCCGAATCAATTATATCCTTGCCGAAGTATCCTGAATCACTTCTGGCCCAAGTAGTTTGTTGTCCCCCACCTCCAACCAACATGCTGGGGAACGACAAGGTCTACCGTACAATGCCTCAAATGGAGCCATGCCAATTGTGAACTGATAGGAGTTGTTGTAGGAAAACTCTACCAGTGGAAGATACTGCTCCCATCCTCCCTCAAAGTCAATGGTACACATACGTAGCATGTCCTCCAACATCTGATTTGTGCGCTCGGTCTGCGGGTGGTACGCCGTACTCAATCGCAACTCCGTGCCCAAGGCCTGCTGAAAACTCTCCCAAAACCGTGAAACAAATATCTTGTCTCGGTCGGACACGATATTTAGGGGCACACCGTGAAGTCTTACTATCTCAGAAATAAAGAGCTGGGCATACTGTCCTGCAGTGTAGTCTGTCCTCACGGGTAGAAAATGAGCGACTTTGGTCAACCTATCCACTATTACCCAAATGGAGTCGTGACCTCTCTGTGACGTAGGCAACCCCGTGATAAAGTCCATGGATATGCTCTCCCCCATCCACATCGGGACCTCCAACGGCTGTAGTAGACCTGCCGGTCTCTGATGATCCACTTTTACTAGCTGACAAGTGGCGCATTTGGAAACAAACTCGGCAATATCTCTCTTCATACCGCTCCACCAATTCTGACGTCTCATGTCTTGGTACATTTTGTCCCCTCTGGGATGTACCGCGAACCGTGAGCCGTGCGACTCTGCCATCACTTCATGCCACAATTCCTCCCCTTCCGGAACCACCAATCTCCCATTGAAGCGTAATCCCCCATCTGAGCTAACAGTATAGGATTTGGCTCCCTCTGCCAATAATCGAACTATCTGCTCCTGACAGAACGAGTCGTTTGCCTGTGCCCTCACTACCTTCGTGACAATCTGCGGTGTAACAGTCATCACAGACATGAATGATCGAGCCACTGCATCTTGGTGTCCCAATTCCTTCCACTTAGCCTTCCACACTTCCTTCACCTCATCTACAGGCCTACGGCTCAATGCGTCTGCTACTACGTTAGCCTTCCCCGGGTGATACTGGATATCAAACTGATAATCTTTCACGAATTCAAGCCACCTCCGTTGCCGCATATTCAACTCCTTCTACATAAATAGGTACTGTAGGGACTTGTGATCCGTGAACAATCGGAACTTCTCCCCCAAAAGGTAATGTCTCAAAATACGAAGGGCAAATACCACTACCGCTAACTCCAAGTCATGGGTAGGGTAATTCTTCTCGTGAGGCTTAAGCTTATGGGAAGCATAAGCTATGGCCTGACTTTCCTGCTGCAGTACACCTCCAAGTCCTTGTAAGGACGCATTGGTGTAAACAAGATACTCAACTCCCGGTCTCGGCAATGCTAACACAGGTGCTGAGGTTAACTTGTCCTTCAACTCATCAAATGCCAACTGACAGGCATCACTCCAAATGAACGGCACACCTTTACGAGTTAGGTGTGTCATGGGACCCACTATCGTGGAGAAACCCCGAATAAACCTCCTGTAGTATCCTGCTAGGCCCAAGAAACTACGGATCTCCGTCGGCGTCGTGGGCTGTCCCCACTCCCTCACCGCGGATACCTTCCCCGGATCAACAGATATTCCCCGGTCGGAAATAATATGCCCCAAAAACTGAACCTCCTTCAGCCAAAACCCGTACTTCTCATATTTCGCATACAACTCATTCTGGCGCAGTGTCTGCAAAACTTGCCTCAAGTGCTCGGCGTGCTCCTCTTCTGTCTGGGAGTAAACCAAAATATCATCGATGAAGACAATGACAAACTGATCTAGGAAATCCTTGAACACCCTATTCATCAAGTCCATAAATGCTGCTGGAGCGTTGGTCAAACCAAATGGCATAACCCGAAACTCGTAAGAACCATATCTCGATAAGAACGCAGTCTTCGAGACGTCCTCCTCCCTGATACGCAACTGATGGTAACCAGATCACAAATCAATCTTTGAGAAGCAAGAGGCTCCTCTCAACTGGTCGAATAGGTCATCGATTCGAGGCAACGGATACTTATTTCGTATCGTGACCTTGTTTAACTCCCGGTAGTCCACACACAATCTCAGTGAACCATCTCTCTTCTTCACGAACAATACAGGGGAACCCCACGGTGAAGTACTTCTCCGAATAAACCCCTATCCCAACAACTGCTCAATCTGATCCCGTAACTCCCTCATCTCAGCTCGAGCCATACGGTACGGTGCGCGTGCTATAGGTCTCGTATCTGGTAATAAGTCTATAACGAAGTCTATCTCTCGACTGGGGGGTAGGCCTGGTATCTCCTGAAACACATCAGAATACTCCCTGACAACTGGGATCGAATCTAAAGGAATCACAACCTCCTTAGAGGTATCCTCCTCTAGGTAATATAAATGAGCGGTCGAGCCTCCCTCTGGGTGAGGCATTGCCACTACAAACATCTCTTGCCCCGGAATGGCAAAAACAATGCTACCACCGAAACAATCAATCATGGCTCTATAATCAGCGAGCCAATCCATACCGATAATCACATCGTGAACATGCATATCTAATACCAACATATCTGTAGGTAATACCAGACTACCAATCTCTACCCCTACTCCCCGGCATATAAAGAAAATAAGTGACCCACTCCCCAATGGTGAGTCGACACACGTCACTGTGCTCTCCGCTGTGGCTAACAACCCTAAAGCCTTCGCGAAATGTGTAGCTATAAAACAATGTGTAGCCCCCGTATCAAACAGTACCCAACCCATAGTGCCATGGATAGAAAACGTACCCTCAATCGCGGGCGGTGCCTGTGGGACTGCTGCCTGGTGGACGTTATAGACACGTCCATACTGTAGTTGCCCCTGCTGAGCCGGGACTGCTGGAATGGGTGGCAATGCTGCCATCTGTGGCGGTGCGGGGAGAGCGGCAGGAAACATAGGCCTCTGCGGCTCCTGGCGAGCTCCCTGCTGCTGCTGCTGTGGGGCCCTGCCCCTATTAGGACAGTCCTGGCATTTATGGCCAGTCTTGCCACAAACGAAACATTTCCCTGGGAAGTTCCCTCCTCTCTGCCCTTGCTGTCCCCGGCCCTGGTGGCCGTTACCGTTCTTCCCTTGGCCCTGCTGGCCCTGCTGAAACTGCTGATGTTGACCATTTTGACCCTACTGGCCCTGATGGTCGTTATGACCCTGCTGACCATTTCGGAATCCTCCCTGATCGTTCCTGAAACCCCCTGATCGGAACCTCTTATGATCCCCCTGCTGGGAACCCTGATCACTCAGCCTCTGCCCTTGAACAGATTGTGCCCCACCGGCACCATGTCCTCCAGTCCTGCCCTGATGGCTAGACTCTCCAGATCTCTTGCCCTCAGCCATATGAAATCGGTGATCCTGGCAATGGATCAATGCAGCGTTAACCACATCAGAATAAGTGGCCAACGAAAGGTTCCCTAACAGATGCTGACGGATCCTCCATGTCAACCCGTCGGTGAATTTCTCAATCTTCTTCTTTTCTGTCGGTATCTCATCCGGAACGATATTCAACAGATTAGTGAACTCGGCCTCATACTCGGCCACGGTCTTACCCTCTTGCTTCAGACTCATTAATTTCATCCTCATTTCCGTATGAACAGCTGACGGAAAGTACTTGCGGTCGAACCGCACCCAGAACTCCTGAATAGTGAGAGTATCCCTCTCCTCTACGGTGGTAATAGACTCCCACCACTGCAATGCAGACCCAACTAGCTTGAAAGTAGCTAGAACCTGCTTCTGAACATCCGTGCACTCATACATCCTCAAGTGCCGCTGTATATCCTTCCTCCATTGGCTCGAGACTACCACATCTGAGCTACCTGCAAACTCTGGCGGATGCGCTTTCTGGAAAGCATCACGTACATGTTCCCAAGCAGACAGAAATGCATTTGCCTGTACTGGCGCGGCAACCGGCGCCTGAGGTGGTGCCTGCTGAACTACTGCAGGTGCGACATTTACCGCTTGGGCTACTATGGCTGCAACCTCAGCGGCGTTCATCGTTCCCTGAACTGGTGCGGGCTGTGGTTCTGGCGTTGCATTCCTGGGAACTCGTCGTGCACGTCGTGGAGGCATTCTAAAATAAGAATAAAGTCTATAAGTTCCCAGTTATAAACTTAAAATAGCTGAAGAACGTAGCATATACAAAAGAATACAACAGTCCTAAAATATAGGGCTCTACATCAAAGAAAGCTCTGCGGAAACATAATAAGCCGTTCAGATCCTAAAGGACACTAGAACCTGATGCTCTGATACCACCTGTGACACCCCGAATAATTAAATACCGGGTAGCTACTCCTTTATTAAATTAAATCAAAATGCCAAGTTGGCCCAGTTAATAGCATCACTGTCGAAAACATTTTATTATAACTAACCACCTAGTATTTAAAAGTAAGTTGTCAAATTTTACTTAAAGTCTGATTAAAATGCAACAAGTGTAATGAAGAATAATAACACCATTCACCATAACGAAAGTAAATAGGGTAACCATCACATAATATAAATAAATCGGGAGGAAAACTCCTCACAACAAAATCCCGCAACTGAAGTAAGTAACGAAATACTGAATACCGAATCAATACATGCCAAAGTCTGAAAAACTGAAATGAAAGTGTCTCTAATAGAAATTGGGCAACATGCCCTACAACTGAGGAATACTGAGTATGGAATCCAAATGATATAAGCGTCTAAAAGCCAATCCCTGTAGCTTCCACAAGCAGCTACAGCTCGTCATCTGAGTGAGAATCCTATGCATGGTGTCCTTGTGGCTGGGCACCTAAAAATGGTTTTACAAAAAAAAAGATTTGAAAGCAAACGGGACAAAGCCCGAATGTGGAGATATTTTAAAAACCTGCAAGTGCTTTAAAAACATTTAAAACAGTATATGAAAAATACATGTTAGGACGTGCTCTCACATGAGATACTCACCTCTCGTCTAACTGTGCACTCCTAACGTTCCTGTACCCATTCATGTGTTATCTAATTCTGAAGAGTTTCTAACACTACTACTCGGTTCACGTTTAATTTTCCAACCTTAACAATTAAATAGAGAGTTCTACTTTAATTCTCGGATTCCCAATTATTAACAAAACCATTTATTGATATAAGTTCCCTTTTTATCTTTTCATAGCATGACTGTAACTATACTCACAATTTAACATAGTAAATTCCTTCACATATAACCGTATATTTTCACATCATAAATATACAATACAAGCACCCAAAGGCTAAGCTGCGGTGCACACATACTCTGCTATCCATCCCGGTACATCACGTACATAAGGATCACGCATTCCGAATCTCTCAGGAATCGTTCAGATAACAACATCACAAATAGTGGAGGCGAACACAGTCACATCACATGGGTTACGCACATACCTACGCTCCCACGATCAGCAAACTTATTAATATCCCAATAAGTCCTTCTATGACCTATGTTCATCGAGGTAACCAATCTAAATCCGGGCAACACAAGGATAAGAAGGCCCTAAGGGAACGTAAACCTCCCGTGATAGCAAGTATGGTAGGTATGTCATACACATATAATTATATACTAAGCATTCACACATCTTAGATATCTCGATATTAATAAAGGTATACTCTACATCTTTATACCATTATTCCAAATTCATATATTTCAAGTATTCCGATAATATAGAAATTAAATTGTCGACACGTCTCACGTCGTAGTTTCTTAAACTTAAAACCTATCTCAAATAGACTATTAAGTTCCCATTATTCCCACATATAACATCTTTACACCTAAGGTCTTGACTTCTGCCCCAAACCTTATTTCATCAAATTATTCAATTTTACACTATTAACCCAAATATTATCTCACTTATCGAATTTCATTTATATAGAATAATTCCTCAAATTGAATTCCAATTAAAGTCCAATCTCATATTCATGCCTACTGGTCTTCCTTAAGGTTAAGGGTATTCATAAGGTCTCCAATAATATCATTCAAGGATTAACACCATTAATATTTAATTAGGGAAAAACTTTACTCATTTTGGGAAGGTCGATCGATCGACCTTTACCTTCGATCGATCGATGGTGGTCGATCGATCGACTGAAGAACATCGATCGATCGATCGCACCAGGTATGGTTACGGACTGCTTCGTTTTGCAGTTACCAATTCGTCCCAAAACACCATTTTTAAGCATGAAACTCTAAGACAAGGTTACAATAACATCATACTATCATCCTACCACAGTATTAACATTCTAAAACCCATAATTCATCATTCAAAGGCTTTGTTTAGATCAAGACTACATCAAAATTTCCAGATTTCTTCTTCATTCAAGAACATCAATAAACTTCTTCTAAACTCCATTTTTAAATCATCAAAGGTTCTGTTTAGAACATATAATTCATCCAGAATATTACTACATGCAATTCCTAACATTTTTCATAGCTTTTAACTTCCAATTTATGGGTCTAAATTATCTTCCAAGATCAATTTCGAAAATTTCCTAAACAAGGAAAAGCATAGCTTGTATCAAATGAATTTAAACCACTTGCCTTAATCTTTCTCTGAATTTGGTGTTGAATCTTGAAAGCTAAGTTGTTCTCCCTCTCTCTTTCTGCAGAATTCTCTTCCTTCTCTCTCTCTCTCTCAAGTTTCTCTAAGGATGATGACAATGGAGGTGATGGGGGTGTGTTTGGTTTTTGGTAAGTTGGGACTATATTTCAACTTCTCCCATAGCCCATTAAGTCTCTTAGCGTAGTTAGTGGGTTTAGTGGGTTAAAGAAGAAGTCATATTTCTATTTCTAATTTTCGTCACTTTTAATTCCCAAAAATACAAAATTACCAAAATACCCTTTATGATGCCGGTATGGCCTAAAAATACCCCAGGACCCAAACTAAACTCTCGGCTAGTGTTTTCTGACTATCTCGACCCTTGCGGACGCGTCGGCGCACTCAAAATGACCATACGGTTAATGGAACTAAAATTCACTTTTTAATTAAAATAATAAAATACCATGACGCGGCGGTCACACGCGTCTCAACAAAATTCCCAAATTGCCGTATTTAAATCTCTTGACAATTTCAATATTACCAATATTTATATATTGCCAAGTATACACATTATAATAAAATACTAACTCACATCTCGCTAATATTTTTATCCAGATTAATTTCCAATATAATAAACATTTAATTCAATTAATCCCCAAAAATAAATATCGCAGAAAATACGGGGTATTACAGTGCGAGATAGTCAAATTTTGTGCCATATTGTATTTCGAGATTTCGGGCACTTTTGACTGGTAGTAACTTAAATGAGTAGTTGCGTATTATTTTATCGCGTATTAATTACTTATGCTGGAATTTCAAGCCTAAGCCACGATTTATGTCTTGAACTAAGTCACTATTCCCTTAATTAAATTGGTAAACCTAGAGAAAGAAAGAGAAGAAGAAACCTAAGGAGAGAAAGAGTGATTGAAGCTTGGGTGTTTGATCTTGCCTACAATCCTCACCAAATCTGAAGTTACAACCTTGAGGCAAGTTTTCTACTTGCTATTTTATGATTTAAGTAGAGTAATTTGCATTGATAGTTGTGGTTATGCATGGTTTAAGAAAATAGGGCTTTTTAGTGGATTCATGGGTTTTAACTCCTTGGAGGTTGATTTGAATTGATATTGGTATAGATTTTGGGTGTGGGATGCATTTAAAAATCAGTTGGTAGCAATATGATGGGGAGACTTGTTGTTGAGGGAGAATGGTTTTTGGGTCTGTTATGACCGGTCGATCGCGGGTCCAGGACCGGTCGACCGGGCTTTCGGGGGAGGGCACACTGCTTTCTCACTAAGGCCTGATTTTTGGCGTGCGGTCGACCGCGGTCCTCGACCGGTCGACTGTCCCCCTTTTCCTGGACTTTCTGCTTTCCTACGAAGGCAAAGATTTGAGACGCGATCGACCGCGGCCTTCGAACCGGTCGACCGGTCCCCTGTTTCTCACTCTTAAAATTATTCTTGTTTCCTAGATTTCTTCTTTTACATAGGAAATAGGAACCTTCTTGCATGAAGTAAACTAGAGTTTTAGTTGAGTTTTGGTCGTTACCCTATAGTTGAATGGGATCACTTGGGGTTAATTCAGGGTACTTAAAGTGATGCTTAGGTATCACTTCTCTTTTGGTAAATTAGTTAAAGTTGGAGTTCTAAGCCCATATGTGGAGATTTTAGAGGCCTTTTTGAGGTATATAAAACCTTGGGACCTATTAGATTTTGGGAGATCGTTTAGAGAATACTTCGGGACCTAATTATATGATGAAATTGAATAAGAAATATTCAAAGATAAATGTTTCAAGTAAAATGAAATACATGAGATTCATGGTAATGAAAATGAGATTTAATTGGTAATTGTTAAATTACTTAAACACACCTCTCTAAATGCTATCATAAGGGAAGCTCGAGCATGAGGTGATGTCCCCTGACTATTAAATGCAGGCTGACTATAGTCCTCGACCATATGTGGGGTTTGTATATATTTTTCTGCGCTAGTGAGGTAATTTCGGGTGTGGTTATGACTCACTCGCAGGCATTTGGCCACTTCCCGAGTACGTTAGGTGCCCAGGTTGTCTTGTATAGATAG
The DNA here is from genome assembly GCA_949130495.1 of Sambucus nigra. Lineage (NCBI taxonomy): Eukaryota > Viridiplantae > Streptophyta > Magnoliopsida > Dipsacales > Adoxaceae > Sambucus > Sambucus nigra. The sequence continues at coordinate 402,612,346 of OX422211.1, forward strand.
GCCCTGGAAGATGATAGTCATTTAGGGGCGCGCCCAGTGGGGAAACTCGGAGGGGCGGTCTTAGAAACGTTATATGTATAAGAATATAACCTTTCTAACTCAAGTGGGACTTGAGGTATGTAAATTGCCATAAGATATGTGATGGTAATTATATTCCTATTAAGGAATGGAAAATGATAAGATATGAGAAGAGTTGAGATTTAATTTAATTTCTCTTGCTTAATTTAATAACAATTAGAAATTTAAATAATTGAATCATAACATTTTATGATTAGGTTGTTAGATTCTCAATTACATTAATTATGATTCATTGTCCATATCTATCATGTTTCTTACTCTTTTGGGAATCATATATAAATCGGGCCCTGACCCGTTCATTTTCCATGTTATGCATGTTGTTGTATCCGCTCAGGTGCTCCTCCGCAAGGGCGCCCGTTATGATTTTTCCCACTCTTATGCTTTTGACGAGCTGTATGACCTTGCGGATTATTATAGGATGTTTGTTAGACGCCTTCATTTTTGAAATCTAGTTATGATCGGGTCTTTCGTCCGGGCTAGTGGCCCACCTTTTGTACTTGTTAATGAATGTAGTAAGTGAATATATTGAATTGTGGAAGCACTTTGAATGTAACTGTGGACCGACAGATTATTCGGTTCTTTTATTGTATGTTGTTTTGGTATTTATCTATATGTTCCTTTGAATTTCCACTTTCATCAGATTTGGGTTGTTTGATTTATTTCAAAAAAAAAAATTAATCAAAATTTTTGACAACCTGCTTTCTGATTTATGGAGTGGTTAACCCGTATACCTATTTTATTGTTATGATACTGATGATGATATCCATCCATGATTCCGTTATGTCGAGGTATCGGGCTGGCCACCCCTTATTTCGGAATGCGAGTTGTCGCCGAAGGTTGTCAGAAAATGCAAGAGAAAGGAAGAACATAATTCGCTCTCGATTTTCTCTCAAAGTTTTGAAAACGTAATGACGTGCACGACCAGAAATAATTTATATAAGAGAGCGCGAAAGATGAATCGTCGCCTTTGAAGCACCACGACACATAAGAAGACTGAACTAAGCCGCAACCCCAATCGTGTTCTCTTGGCACTACGACTTGGGGGCTTATTTATAGTACAAATATAACACCATACCACGAAAGGTATACTACACTACATGCTTACATGACGTGGTCCCTATCAACCTAGGGCGCGGCCCTATTGAACTCGGTGTGTAGACCTAACGAATACAGGGGCGCGACGCTCTTCATCTCATGGCGCAGACCCCCATCAATATGCCACGGAACCTTCCAATACAATGACTGGTCTCTAGTCTTGCAGGATGCGACACTCACGTTTTTTGCCTTATAGGCCACATCCCTCTCCATTACATCTTCAGAAAAATAGTAAAAAGATTATTTTTAATATAATACAAAAAAACGGTTTTTAACCAAAAATAAATTTGTAAATAAAAAAAATACATTTTTAGGAAAACAGTTTTTTAAGAAAAATAATTTTATGTTTTATATACAGTTTTTTAATAAAACCAATAGATAAGATTTTACGTTTTATAAACTGTTTTTTTATTATTATTTATAAAAAACAGTTTTTTATTGAAAATGTAATTTTTTATATTTATCAAATGTATTTATTTCAGTTGGAAGTTGAAAAAATTGGACACTTAGATTTTATAAATTTAAGGGCACAATTATCATTTATTATTCAAAGGGTGTGGGAATAACTATTCCCATAAAAAAGATAAAAAAATAAAAAAATGTCCGACCACCTATACATACTGCTGGCACAGAGCATTTTTGCTAATATGTTGGTCTGCGCCAATGGCATGTATAAGTGGTCGGACTCTCTATACATACCACTGACGCGAACCATTTTTTTATATAGTAAAAAGATTATTTTTAAAATTGTAAAAGAAACAGTTTTTAAGTGAAAAAAAAACAACGAAACAATTTTTAAAATAAATAAAAGAAACAATTTTTAACTAGAAATGATAAAAAGAATGTCTATTTTTTTTTTATATAAATAACAAAACAGATTGTTATCAATGTCCATTTAAATAAAAAATGATATGTTTTTTTTTTTATAAATAACATAATGATTTTAAAATGAAAAAATAACTTTTATAATTTTTGTATTTTCAGAATATTAAAATTTTAATTTTCTAGAATATTAGGATTTTAATTTTCAAAATATTATGTTTTTATTTTTTTCCATAATATTACGTTTTTTGAAGTAATAGATTTTTGGGCAAAAGATTATATTTGTTCAAATCATATATGTATAGAGGGTCTTTTGATATTTTAGTATTTAAATATTGAAAAGGGTGTGGGGGAAGACATAGAGGGTGTAGAAATAACTATTCCATTTTTTAATTTATTTTTAAAATTTTAATTATTTAAATTATTTTTTTAAATTATTTTTATTTATTTTAAATAAAAAATGAAATATAAAAAAATATATTTTTTAAATGAATACTTAATGATCATGTTAATTGAGAGGGAGAAATGAATGTGTGATAGTTATAAGTGGAAATATGAAAGGTTAGTCTGGTAATAAGATAAATTCCATTGTTTTTACCTGTTAAATTATTCACTTTATCCATGGTTTAAAATGATTAAAGTTTCACCTCACTTTTTCACCGTGTTAAATGCCCAACCAAACACATATTTTATCTAGGTGAATTATTTTTTAACGCGGTAAAAAATATTTCACCACGAACCAAACGGACTCTTAAGGTACTTGTTGGGGTTGGAATTATCCCTGAACTTAGGGCAAAGCTAGATTCATATCTATTTGAAGGAGAAGAAAATTTCTGGTGGAAGTTCATTTTATGTTCCCGAAATGCAAATGAACTAACCTGGGAACAATTTGAAGAATTTTTCTTCAACAAATACTTTTTAGAGACCGTAGGAAATCAAATAACAGTAGACTTTTTAAACCTATAACAACAAAAACAAATGACACAGTCCCAGTATGAGGCTATGTTTACCGAATTATCTCGATATTCCCAGGAATATGTTGACATCGAACCCAACAAGTTATGGCATTTTGGACGAGATTTACGTCAAATTATAAATCCTTCATCATCCCTTTGTAGGTCAGCGAGTTTAATCGAATAGGTTATATGGCCTCCCTTATAAAGAAAAATAACACTATTACTAACCCAACTCAAATTTCTAACCTTTCCCGAAATCCATATGTTATTAGTAACTAACCACATCAAGGAGATCACCCTTACAACAAACCCAAGGATGGCCGAACATTCAATCAAATTCAGCACAACGACAGTTGACCTTTTGTATATTGTCGTGAGTGCAACTAAGTAGGACACCTGAGACCCCAATGCCCAATTATACAAATGCCTCCTCCTTTTACTCCCCCTAACTTTGTTAAACCTTCGTTCAAAAATCCAACTAACAACTTTAACATTCTGCCACAACTAAATCCCGTGAAAAGAAGTGGGAATCAGTTAATAGGAACCAAAGTCCGAATTCCCCCCATTCCCCCAGTGAAAAATCCAAATAGGTAATCTCATTTTGTATAATATATCTGCACATGTATTATTTGATTCTGGATCCAGACATTCTTTCATTAGTCAGCCATGTCTGACTAGGTTGAAACTATCTTGTAGTTCGTTAGCTTATCCTTTTACTATAGGAATGCCAACAGGAAAAATGTTCATTACCAATAGGCTTTGTAAACGTCATAACTTACGCTTTTGTGCCAGGACATTAATCATAGACTTAATTGTCCTTGATGTGGCGAAATTCGATTTAATAATAGGAATGGACATTTTATCCCCTAACTTTTGCCGCATTGACTGTCATGCAAAGACGGTAACATTCAAACCACCCCATTAAACTTCGTTTTGTTTCTAAAGAAGAAATCCCCACCAACCTTTACTTTTTCGGATAAGTGAAAAAGTGAACTCTTTCCTTTCCAATATCTTGACCCAATACAAAGATGTGTTTCCTGAAGATTAACCTGGATTACCTCCGCCTCGAGAGATTGAGTTTTTCCTCAACCTGTTGACAAAAACTTCCCTTATTTTAATACCCCCTTATCGTATGTCTCCTCTGGAGTTAAGAGAACTTAGAACACAACTGGGTGACCTTCTCAGAAAATAATTTATACGCCCAGCACATCCCTTAGGGAATTCCACTTTTATTCATATGAAAGAAAGATGGATATTTTCAATTATGTATTGATTACCAAACATTGAACCCAACTTACTATCAAGAATAAATACCCATTGCCTAGGATATGCCATTTGTGTAACGAGTTGCGAGGGTCAAAGATATTTTCCAAAATTAATTTAAGATCTGGATATCACCAACTACTTGTGAAGGAAGAAGATATATCTAAAACTGCTTTCCAAACCCGCTATGGCCATTTAAAATTTTTGGTCATATCTTTTGGTTTAACCAATGCCCCTACTTCTTTAATAGATTTAATGCATAGAATATTTTGACCTTTCCTAGATCCGTTTGTGATCGTCTTTATAGATGACATCTTAATTTATTCCAAGACTCGGGTAAAACATGAAGAACATCTATGATGGAAACCCTCCGTAAATATCAATTATACGCAAAGAAAAGTAAATGTGATTTTCTAATGAAAGAAATACAGTTCCTTGCACATGAAGTTACAAAAGTAGGTCAAGTATATCCAACTAAAACCATATGGAACTACGAAGCTTTCTAGGTCTTGCAAGCTACTATCGACATTTTTTGGATATTTTTTCCTGAATTGTCCTACCATTAATGAAGTTGACCAGAAAGCATATGGAAGGACTTATTTTCTATAATCCTTATTTTAAATTAAGTATGTTGTATACTAATACAACCATCGAGAGAAGCTCACGATTTTTGTTCAAGACGACGGATCCAAATATCAAGTTTCTTCAACAACGAACATCTACAAGATTTATTTTGGTAAGAATTGTGTTTAAGTTTTGAATTTGGTTTATGATAGTTTTGGGATATGTTTTGAAACTATTTTTTAACAAAATGAGGCATTTTTCTAAGTCAAAATAATTTTTGAAACACCTGTAGGAGAGCTTTTTAAAATGATATTTTTTTCCTTTTGTCGTTCAAATGACATTGACATGTTATTCAAACGACCCCTTGTAATGACATCACATGTCGTTTTATAGATCGCGCAAAGGGTGATTCATTTATTGTTTCAAATGACAATGTACTATTTTGTATTTTTATGGTCATGCTAATGACATCTAATGTCGTTCAAATGACAATAATAAGTCATTTGAAAGACCTCCACCGCCTCAAGTATTTTGTTTTGTTATAAATACGTATTTTGGAAGACTTTTTCATTAAGACTTTTACCAAATGAAAACTGCCAATCTGTAGACTTTTAGTCTCCTATTTTAGGGCACAAATATTTATTTTTAATTCACACAAAAGATCCGATATATGTTTGTGAATAGTTTGGAACCCAAAACACTTCTTGTCTAAGTTTTTCTTATAGAGAAAATATCTTTACTGCTGTATTGATAGTTCTTGCGGGGACTATTTTCTATTATTGACGACTTCTATCATTAGGGATACTCGAGGGTATTCACAACTAGGGAGGAGTTGCGATTCTTGAGGTTCTCAAGTGAATCTTTCTTGGTGCTATGCTGCGGTCTATGTGGATTCTCTGCGGGAGATTCATTGTAGATTTCATTATGTAATTATAAGATGCGATTTATGTTAAATAAAATAATAAAAGGTTTTACCCCAAAGGTTTTTTTTCCAGGACTTTGGTTGTCGCTTGATTTGTGATTGCAAGTTTTATTTGTCCACATAAATATATCATTAGCATTTTATTAATTTGGATTAAATATTGACTCTAATTAAATAAGTTTTATTTGGAAATTTGCAAATTAAAGAAATAATCGATATCTCTCATCCTCAAATTGGTATCAGATCCTTCGTTCAGGATTTTTACCTCTTCAAATTGGTATCAGAGAAGGTTGCTCTATTTATCTGTTGTCGCGCGAGGCCCCCAATTCTAAAATATTATTTCCTTGTTATGTAAATCGATGCGGAAGCGGTGTGATGGTTCAACTTTAACACAACAAATTTTAATTTCTTAAACAAATTAAAATTACACCAAGTGAAGTAAAATTAATCAATTAATATATTCACTTAAACCAATTAATTAATCCAAGCCCTAGAATTTGCCTAAGTAAATATTATTAATATTCCGAATGTTAGGCCAAACCAATTTTAGCAAATGACTTGAATTAACCACACAATTACCCAATATTTAATTTAGTCCCAAATTAAATGAGTGTGATGATTTAAACCAAATTTTATCTTGAATTATTCTAAACATGCGTTCTACGTTATTTTGCAAGATAAAATAAATCAATCACACTACGCCGCGATGTACGAGGAAAAACCCAAGACGGGAAACAACCTCGGATGGACCTAGCCATAAATACACTAGATATGGAATTATAAGTACAAGACAAAAGACTTACAACACACGACTCGATCCCTCTCAAGCCCCGATGCTTCTTCTTGTAGACACCTCTTCCTAGCGGATAACCTTGGAACTCCACCGCGGTCTCGGAATCCACCGCTAGGACTTTATATGGTCACCGTCACCCATACATGGAGCCTTTCTCCAAGTGGGTAGAATCGCAACAAAACGTCTTCTTCTTTGATGGATGTAGAAGCAAACCAAAACTTCTCTTTGAAACGGAAGAGATAAACCGGTGCCAAACTCCAAGCAATTGATATGTATATATGTGAACTTGGATAAACAATATGGGTGTAAAACTAGAGTGTTAAGTAAATTTCTCTTTGAAATTATAACTCAAAACATGATCTTTTTCTCTTTTTGTTTTTGCTCTCAAAACACTCTCTAAGAGTTTGTATGATATGAAAAAATTTTATCCAACTTTTTCAGACTTTATCTACTGCGGGAAACCATTTTTCAAGGGCATCTTTTTCATATCATACAAACTCTTAGAGAGTGTTTTGAGAGCAAAAACAAAAAGAGAAAAAGATCATGTTTTGAGTTAGAATTTCAAAGAGAAATTTACTTAACACTCTAGTTTTACACCCATATTGTTTATCCAAGTTCACATATATACATATCAATTGCTTGGAGTTTGGCACCGGCTTATCTCTTCCGTTTCAAAGCGAAGTTTTGGTTTGCTTCTACATCCATCAAAGAAGAAGAAGTTTTGTTGCGATTCTACCCACTTGGAGAAAGGCTCCATGTATGGGTGACGGTGACCATATAAAGTCCTAGCGGTGGATTCCGAGACCGCGGTGGAGTTCCAAGGTTATCCGCTAGGAAGAGATGTCTACAAGAAGAAGCATCGGGGCTTGAGAGGGATCGAGTCGTGTGTTGTAAGTCTTTTGTCTTGTACTTGTAATTACGTATCTAGTGGATTTGTGGCTAGGTCCGTCCGAGGTTGTTTCCCGTCTTGGGTTTTTCCTCGTACATCGCGGCGTAGTGTGATTGATTTATTTTATCTTGCAAAATAACGTAGAACGCATGTTTAGAATAATTCAAGATAAAATTTAGTTTAAATCATCACACTCATTTAATTTGGGACTAAATTAAATATTGGGTAATTGTGTAGTTAATTCAAGTCATTTGCTAAAATTGGTTTGGCCTAACATTCGGAATATTGATAATATTTACTTAGGCAAGTTCTAGGGCTTGGATTAATTAATTGGTTTAAGTGAATATATTAATTGATTAATTTTACTTCACTTGGTGTAATTTTAATTTGTTGAAGAAATTAAAATTTGTTGTGTTAAAGTTGAACCATCACACCGCTTCCGCATCGATTTACATAAAAAGGAAATAATATTTTAGAATTGGGGGCCTCGCGCGACAACAAGTGGTATCAGAGCTTTGATTCAGAAAAGCTCACCGCTTTAAAATTGGTATCAGAGCTTTGATTTAGAAAAGCTCACCGCTTTCAAATTGGTATCAGAGCCGGAGCGCTAAGTTATCGCGTTAAAGATCCGTTTTTCTGCTTTTTGTATTTCCTTACCTTTTTAAGTGGTTCAATTTTTTTATCACTCTCATATTTTTTTTCTTCTCAATGGGACGTCTTAATGAAAATTTGTCCAATTTTAATGAAAATAAAATTTTTGATTTTCAAGAGGAATTAAATGGGCTTAACAAATGTAATGAAAATTTAAAGGAATTAAATTTGAGATTTGTAAAAAGAATTAAATTTCTTGAAAATGAAAATTCTTGTTTTAAAGCTCACATTGAGTCTTTGCAAATCTCCTTATCTCAAAAAGATATTTTTCGTGAAAAGCTCATGGACTTACATTCAAATTGATTTGATTCAGAAAAGCTCACCGCTTTCATTATCAAATGATTCTTTTTCGGAAATTTTTTTGTGATATCATTTTTTTTTGAAAAATTGATTTTTAAAAATTTCGCAATTTTTTTTCCTGATGGAGAACTGATATAATCGGTTTCCTGTCTTTGATGACACAAATTATGCCCATTGGAAAGCCCGCATGAAATCTAGTTTAAATGCTACTGATGAACGTGTCTAGATTATTTGTGAAAGAGGGTGGACTCCTCCCACTATCACCGTTGAAAATGTTACCACTACCAAACCTGTGTCGGACTGGACTGAGGATGATTATAAATGGAGCACCTATAACTCCCATGGCCTTGGCGCTATTTCTGGAGTCATCACCCTTGACGAGTTCAGCCATATTATGACATGCACCATGTCTAAAGAGATATGGTATATCCTCCAATTGAAACATGAGGGTACCAATGCAATTAAGGCATATAAATTACAAAATTTGGCCACCGAGTTTGAGACTCTCACCCTCTTAGAGTCCGAGTGTTTTGACGAGATTTATTCTAGGTTATCGAACATAGTCAACACGAGTTTTAATTTGGGTGATAAAATTGATGAAACGAGAGTTGTTAAAATATTTTGACCTCACTCCCATCCCATTTCATTCATAAGGTCGCTGTTTTAAATTCGTTGGGGATATTAGATAAAATTAGGTTAGAAGAACTTGTTGGAGACCTTCAAACTTATGAGATCGACATGTTTCCCAAAATCGTTAAGCCTAAGGATAAAGGGATTGCACTTATGGCACAATCTAGAAATGGTGAGGAAGTGTCTGGGGAGAAAGAGAAGAAGAAGAACGAGAGAGTTTGTGAGTTCGAGGGCAATTTTGAATTTGATGATGTGGCCATGCTTGCTAAAAAAAAAAAAGTTTCTCAAATTTTCCAAAGAAAATTCTTTCAATAAAAAGATATTTGAGAAAAATAAAAATAAAGAAGATGCCAAAGAGATAGGTAAGAAAGAGGAAGAGGCGAGATGTTTTGAGTGCGAGGGCAAAAGGCACAAAGCGTTTGAATGTACCACTATGCTAAAGATAAAGGGCAAGAAAATTTCTACACCACTCTTAGTGATAGTGATGAAGAGGTCAATGATTCTGGGGATGAGTCATCACATGGTATGTGTGTTGCCTTTATGGATAGTCACGTGAGAACATTTATTTTTTCTCACGATGATGAGGACACTTGTATACGTGAGAGCCTCGAGGATGATTTAAGTGTTTCAAGTGAATGTGAGAGTGAGATTGAAAGGGGGGGGGGGTTATAGTGATCTCCAAAAAGCGTTTAGATATTTATACGCCGAGACCTTAAAGACGAAGAGATAGAAGTTTTGAGGGGATGTGAGGCGTCGGTGAGTGAACTCGATAAGGTGAATGTTTCTTTAAGTGAGCAGTTGATCGTCTTCGGCCGGGAAAAGAGTGAACTTGAAGATCATGTGTCCCAACTTTAGAGAGATGTCGAACGAGCCTTGGAGGTCAAGGTCACTATAGAAGACAAATCTAAGAAGGTGGGAAAATTCTCCTTGGTCCCACTTTGGGTAATGTTGAGAGATTAGGAAAATTCATGACCGTGCGTCTACTTTCCATATTGCACCCGAGTCGGTTACCGAGTTTGTGATTGATCCGTATGGCTCTTAACCTAACCTACTTAGGCGTCCGATTCCCAATAGGAGAGTGAATCTTAGAGGTTTTGAGAGAAGTGTTCCTAGACAAGTGTATGTTTTCACCTATTGAAAGAAGAGAGGACACCTTATGAAATTCTATTTAAGTTGGGTAGTGTGTCCCACAAATTTTTTCCACGTTTTTCCACGACACATGTTCCTACTCGCACTCCAACACATGATACTTTGCATGATCCTACACATCACATGAGAGAGTTTCCACACATTCGAGAGCAAGTTAAGGTTTTAGTTAAGACTTCACACGATTTGATGGATGTTGTTCATAGGATGTCACCACCTTTGGAAAACTCCTCCGCACCTGATGGTTGAGGTTTAGACTTGTTTACTAGCATATGATGATTTGAATGATGATATTTTATGCATATTGCTAGTGTGTACCACTTTTGTATTTATTTTTTTCCATTTTGATATATTTTTCAAAAAACAGAAAAATATTTTTATCTTTGAAATTTTTTGGAATAATACAAAAAGATTTTCTATTTTTTTGAAAAAAAATTGAAAAAGCTAAAAAAATTATTGTGATAAAATTTTTGGAAAAGGATAAAAAGATTTTTGTTATTTCATTTTACACTATTTATGGATGAACATTTAGGATGACCAAGTCACAACATCATTCCATATCCATGTGACTATTTCATAGTGTTTTGACATGATACATCATTTCATCCATGTGCTTTATAATGTTTGGAGTCATTAAGATGAGATTTGCGATTACTTTCTACATGTTTGACTCTTAGTCTCCTTTAATGCACGTATGCATAGATTTTTTTTATTATTGTACTTGTGTATCACATGTTGGTCATAGTGTTTCCATCTCAATCCTGTCTTTAAAATGAACCAAATGCGATAAAACTTGACAATGAAAGTAGTGCATGTAAGAAATGTTGCTCGTGAAGAATTTGTTGAAAATGGAAAAATGACGAGTGAACACGAGAAAAGGGCTATCAATGGAGAAATTAACCTTTGCGTGAAAGCCACCGTTAGAAAAGAGCCAAAAAAGTGTGGCATTGTAAAAAGTAACCAAGGCCAATCTAGTTTAGTTTGATATTATAATTCAAAATAAAAGAATGAATAGTCAAATATGATCATTATTATATATGAGGGAGTTTGGTTTGAAAAATATCAACGGGTTTGCACTACCTGATAAAGGCTTGAAAAAGTTTACATAGTTTAAGACGTTATTGGTGTGGAAATCCTTTGACTTTAATGTGTTGATTGAATTGAGTTGTTGGAATTTAAATTCAACATCTTTACACCTACGGATGATTTTGAGTTCATTCGTTAGGATTTTCCATATTCATCGTGCACATATGTTATGTATGTTTGAGTTGATTTACCTATTGAATATGTTCACACCCATTCATTTTGTTTCCACATTTGGTTCTCTTAGTGTAAATTCATTGTGTGTGTTGTTTTTGTAAATTATCTTTTCCTGAAAAATCAAAAAGAGTTTGTGAAAGCCTTTTAAGTATATCCTTGCATGAGCTGAATTGTTATATATTTGCTATGCGTGTTGTGACACACAATACTTTTTTTGGTTTATTCTTTTCCTTATCTAGTTCAAACAAATAAAAAGGGGGATAACGAATTATGAATTATGGGGGAGTGAGAGTTTGCATTATGGAGGGGATTTGATTTGATTTGATCATTGATTGATTTACTTGCTTTGATTTATGCTTTATCTCATTTCAAACTTGATACATCACGAAGGTAATTTCCTTGTTTCTTGTGTGTAGAACTTTGATGATAATTTGGAAAGCAAACAAAAGAGGCGCAAGGAAAGCAAAGAGATTTGGTTTGAAGGACTTTAAAGTTGAAGATTTTTTCAAAGACTTTCACTGTTAGTATCTTTTTTATTTTTGGGTTCATGGGAGGGTATTAGATTTGTATATGCATTTAATTGATAATTTGGATTGTTTTTATTTTGTACCGGTATAAACATAGGGGAGATTTGTAAGGATATATTTTCTATAGTCCTGATTTTACGTTAAGTATGTCGTATATCGATACAACCGTTGAGAGAAGGTCACAATCATTTGTTCAATTTGACGGATTCGAATATCAAGTTTCTTCAACAACGAACATCTACAAGATTGATTTTGCTAAGAATCGTGTTTAAGTTTCGAATTTGGTTTACAGTAGTATTTGGATATTTTTTGAAACTGTTTTTATAACAAAATAAGGCATTTTTCTAAGTTAAAATAATTTTTGGAAGACCTGTAGGAGAGGTTTTTAAAATAATATTTTTTTCACTTTTGTTGTTCAAACAATAAGTCAATGTTGTTCAAATGACTTGATATGTCCTTCAAACGTCCCCTTCTAATGACATCACATGTCATTTGATAGGTCCCACAAAGGGTCGTTCCTTTATTGTGTCAAATGACCACGTACAGTTTGGTGTTTTTATAGGTCATTTCTTAGGTCATTGCAAAAGACATTGTAACAACCCTCGATTCTGGGAGGCTCATTTTATATTAATTTTACCGCATAAGGTAATTATATAAAATATGGGGACTGGAGTAAATATTAATTGAATGAATTCAAAGTTAATATTTACTAAACTGATGCATATTTACAGTATGTGAAAGTAAATATCATCAGGTTGCATGTTTGTAGTGTCATGTATTTTAAATGGCATTTTGGTTTAAATGAAATTGGAACTCAAAATAATTTATAAACTTTCCGGATGACATTTTAGAGGGTGTAGTTAGTCTCGGAAGGTGCGAGACAGTCAAAACAAGTGCCATATTGCATTTTTGTATTTCGGGCACTTTTACCTGGTTTTAACGTAAATACGTATTTGGGAGTCATTTGAATGTGGTGTTAACTACTTAAGTTGGGAGTTTTAATTTAAGCCACGATTTTAGCTTTCCTAAACCCCTTATTTTTTCCATTTTATGTCTTGAACATATAGAGAGAGAGGAGAGAAAGAAAGAAGAAGAGAAAAGTGGAGAAAGAAGAGAGAAAATGAAGATTGAAGATGGATTGATGCTTCTTCTACAACTAAATCTGAATTTGCAACCCTAAGGCAAGTATTCTACTTGCAAATATGTGATTTAAGATGTATAAATTGTATGATAGTTGTGTATTTTCATTTACGGTTTAAATGTGGAATTTGTGGGATTTAAACCCTAATCTTGATTTATGTTAAAGAAATTGTGGGTCTTGATGGTTGTAAATCATATAGGAAAATCTTTGGGTAGATAAAGATTGTTGGTTGAGTTTAAGATGGATAAGGTTTGAGATTTGGGAAAATGCAAATCATCATTTGGGTGTAGTTTTTGAAGATGAAAGAACCCTAGGTCTGCTACGACCGGTCAACCGCGGTCCCTTGATCGGTCGATCGGCTATACCATTTTGAGCTTTCTGCTTTCTTTCGTAGGCAAAACCTTGAGACGCGGTCGACCGCGGTCTCAGGACCGGTCGACCGGTCCCCTATTTTTCCACTTTATAACTTATTTTTGTTTCCTAGATTTTTCTTCTCGATAGGAACTAGGAACCTTCTTGAATGAAGTAAACTCAGAGTCCTAGAGTTCTATATGAATTGAGATACCACCCTAGATTAGAAATGGTTTTGGTGGGGTTTTCCAGGGATATGCCAATTGAAGTTAGGGCATTTTTCTTCTAGTTGATTTTCATAAAACTAGGAGAGGTAGTATTTTGTTTGGGAGACTTTAGAAGCTCAATTGAGCTATATTAATTTTGATGGTTTATATTATCACCCAAAAAGAATGTTGGGAGATTTTGGAAGCTCATTTGCGCTATGTTAACCTTGGTGGTTCATAATAACACCATAAAGGTGAGTTTGGAGAATAAATTGATTAGTTCATTCATTCCTTTGAAAGATGATAAATCTTGGGGTTTTAAAATAACACCCTAAAATACTTGGAGATAATCAAGAGTTTATTTACCCTTCGAGGTTGTAGTGTCGATATAAGCTATAGCATGGCTCCGGATGATAAGTTATATTATTTACAAAAAGTAAAAGGTATGGTTTCGGATAAAACGAAACATATACATGAAATTGGTAATGATGATGGTAAATGATAATTTACTTAATCATGAAACTAGTAAATGATAATTTACTTGATTTTGAAAATGATAAATAAAATGGTTTAAACACACCTCTCTAAATGACATCATAAGGGAAGTTCGCGCGTGAGGTGATGCCCCTTGGCAAATTAACGCAGGGTGGATATAGTCCATAGGCCATGGGAGCGTTTATTGTTGTATATTTTTCTGCGATGTGTAGGAGATTCCGGGTGTGGTCTTGACTATCCCGCAGGCACATGGACGCTTCCCAACGTCTTGCGATATAGGTGCCCAGGTTGTCTTATGGTAGGCCCTGGAAGATGATGGTCATTTAGGGGCGCGCACAGTGGGGAAACCCGGACGGTCGGTCTTAGAATCGTTATATGTATATAAATATAACTATTCATAATCAAGTGGGACTTGATGAAATTGATATGCCATAAAGAGCATGATGAAGTGCTACAAAGAGCACATATAAATGCCACAAAGAGCATTTGAAAATGATTATTTTCCTGATAAGGAAAGGATTTTTACAAAATGTAAAAATGAGATAAAGATGCCATAAAGAGCAAAAGAATGTGATTACATATATACTTCTTGTTAAGGAAAAGATATATGAGATAATTGGTACATACGATGAAGATTGTAGTTTAATGTTACTTCTTTTATTGTTCCTGCTTAGCTTATCTGTTACATTGTGTAGGCAGCTTCTTATTTCTCTTTCTTCATGATTTATTATTCATAACTGTCATACTCTTTATTTATCTGGTGATCATATAGAACCGGGCCCTGACCCGTTTACATTTCTTGTTGCATATGCATCTTGTCTCCGTTCAGGTACTCCGCCGCAAGGATGCCTGATTTGAATTCCTATTCCGATGTCCTCGGCAAGCCGTGATGCATTGCGGGTATTACGGGATACCTTGGGTATAGACGTCTTCATGTTAAAGTCTAGACAGGATCGGGTCTCTTTACTCGGGCGAGAGTCCCAAGCTTTTATAAATGTCTAATGAATTGTATTGTATAAATTAATGTAATTTTTTTAATGCTGTTATTTAGGTTGTTGACCGATTGCACATCTGGTCCCTTATTTTGCTCTTGTTGTATTATTTATATATACATCCCTGAGGTTTCCCCTATCTTTTCAGGAATTGGGTTGTTTGTTTTCCTTTATTTACTTTAAATTTAAAAATTTTGGCAACCTGTTTTCTGAAATATTGGGTGGTTATCCTGGATACTCTATATTTTTATTGAGATGCTGAGAATGATTCCATCTATGATTCCGTTATATTGGAGTATTGGGTTGGCCACCCCTTATTTCGGAATACGGGGTGTCACATATGGTATCAGAGCATCAGGTTCTAGAGTCCTTAGGAATCTGTGTGGATGCCTTAAGTTTCAGCGTTGCTCTTGATTTGACATAAAGCCTTAGGATTAAGATCGTTGGTTTCTCTTGTGAGATTTCGTTCTTCTGCCATGAGGTAGAATCTATAGAATCTTCTGCGCATTCGTGTGAGAACAGTAGGTCGATTGGAGGACGCCAAGGAAGTTCGTTGTGAGGGTGTCATGAGAAGGAACTACTAAGGACTGTAAATTGTGGTCGGAGATGAGGACCGCTTTGGAGGTCGCTCCCTTTTTGTTGCATTTTTATCTTGCTACTACGAATACTAATTACAGTAGATGTAGTTTCCCAAGTACCGCTAGAAGTGGGAAGTGGTACTAAGCTTGAGAATTCAAGCGATGTTAAATTGATGTAGAGAAGTGCCCAGAAGTATGATGGAGGAGAATCCTTCACCCATTGGAGTAGTATGAAAATGATGGGAACGTAGTTACCTTATTCGTGGGTGCTGGAAGTTTTGCCCATGGAGGAACCTGATTGATACTTCCTATCGTAAGTTTCTCTGGGGTAACTGGAAGGATGAGAAGGTAAGATCCTCAAGTGTTCACGCGAGGCTCAGTTAGAGGCTGACATGTGAAGAAGAGTTGTACGATTAGGGAGATCGTGCACTCAAGAAAGGTAGGTATAAGTGAGAGCCCCCAATGGAATGATAGGCTCCAGAATAAGTGTCGTAAATGCTTCTGATGGGACAGTGATCATGAAACCGCATTGGTGGACATCCGCCTGGGAAGGTTTCATTGAACTGAGGAAGAGGAGGCCGAGAGCGTGTTCTCTTTTATTGAGAAAGTAAAAGGAACTACATGGGCTATAGTGATGTGGAAGAACCAAGCGTTTTCATTACGTTGATTGGAAGAACAAGGGTAAAAAAAAATAAAGTGCCTAGTTGGGAAGTTGAGGGAAGTAATAATTGGTTTGCATAAGGCTCGAATATGGAGTTTGAGATTCATTAGTATTGACCCGGAGTTCCTGGCTTAAATTGTTGGTGGGAATTCCACCTTATTAATGGGTGGTGTTTTCCTTAGAATAAGATAGAGTAGTATTATATCTACTCTAGATTCGGGTGTGCTTATCGAGTTTGTAATAGTGTCGACATTATTATAGAAAGATAACTATATGACTTCCGTGGTAGGGAAATTTTATGATCTCTTCACTCGTTATAAAATGAGTGATGATATTTTAAAGGCATATGTGCTATATGTGATAACTAATATAAATATTTTTGCTGCTTGTTTGCATTGTATGTGGATGTTATGACTTATCTCCACGACCAACAAGGTTAAGTAGTAATGCATAGGAGGGGTTACTTGTTTGGATTCCGCTTTTGCGGGACGCTCCACGCGTGAACCTTAACGACGTTGGGAGTGGAGAGATGTTATTTTTCCTTTCTCTTATTTTATGTACATTATGCGAGTATGTATTTTGGTCGGTTTGGTGCGATAGCAAGCAAATAAAATTGTAAGGCTATCTTACTTCTTGTTCAAAATGGAACTAGTTGTTCTATGATTTCTCCCCTGGATACAGGTTGAGACGTTATAGAGGTGAATCGAGGTAGGTAGGAGATTTTGTTATTTGTTTAGTTATCTTGTGTGAGTGTTTGATTGTTTATCTTGTTTATGCATGTTACGCTTATCTCCATGATCAACTAGTTAAGTAGGCATGTGTCGGATGGGTTCCTTGTTTGGATTTCGCTTCGGCAAGACACTCCGCCGCATGAACACTTAACGATGTCGTGATTGGAGAGACGCTATCCTTTTCTTTCTCTTTTACTTATTTATTTTGTTGTTAGAAGTAGGATTGTAAATTAGAATTGTACCGATCCCGATCATGTATCTTAGACCGTCACATCTTAATGACCAACGATGCGAGGTAGTAGTGTAACGGGAGGGTTCCTTGTTTGGATTTTGCTTCGGCGAGACGTCCCACGCACGAAACCGAGCGAATTGTCGGAATTTGAGATAGGTCTTGGACACTAGGGATATATTTAGTATTATCTATCTGCGACTTAGGTAGGATGTATACTTGTAGATCGACCTTAGGTTTATTATAACATAAGGCCCTTAGGGCAAGTGATGTTGATTTAGGAAGGCGGTAAGGAGTTGACCACGAATGAGTTGTGGGTTAACTCTATGTGGGATTAGATCCCTAGGAACGAGATTTATGGGGTCTCGAGAGGTTTGGGTGGTTTTGGCCGAAGACGATAAGGCCTTTCTTAGATGTGTTGCTATGTGGCGACTTTACTTACGGGGAGTTAAGGGACGGGTTGACCTTCACTCCTGAGCTCATGATAGTGATCTCGAGAGTGGGTTTAATGAATAAGTCTTTGCTAGGAGCGGGAAGTATTAATACTGGAGCATGGACCCGTTGTCTATGCGTCTCACATGCTTAAACTTGTGGGAAGTAATATCCCACGCTTGAATTTAAAAAAAAATTCATTACTCTGGAAATTGCCTTAAAGAAATGGAGGCACTACTTCCTGGGTAGGGAAATTTAGTCTTTCTCGTGAAGCAACAAGTTGTTGCAATAGGTCGTGGGAGAAATTGAGTTAGTGCTCGGATTTCAGGAGAATTAGTGATTGGGTATTTTTCTCATTCGCTAAGGAAATGCGATTGGGGTAGTAGATGCGTCGAGTAAGAAACTCGTCGAAGATATTTGTGTTGGCATGGAAAGCCAAATGAAACGAGCATGACTCGAAAGACTCTGTAATGAGAGCATTCCGGTCTATGATTAACCATTTCACCTACTCGTGCAAAGAAGAGTATCGGTGGAATGAAGAGGGGTATATTCATAGACGGTTGTATTGAAGTGCCGAAACCGTTATGGTCATGATCTTCTTTGAGAAAATTGTTGATCGTTTGACCAGACTGTTGCATTCCCGTCCATTATGGATGGACTAGATGTAGAAGAGTACGCCCCATTATTGATGGAGGAATGGTAGAATCGTTGGGGGGTTCCTATTAAAATAGGGTGGACTGAGACGAGATATTCATGTCGGAAATTTGGCTAAAGTTCCATGAAGAAATGGGAACTGTATGGAAATAGCGTGTATCCTACCGCTCTAAAGTGGATGGATGTATGGAAGGAATTTGACTTATGCCGAAAGGCATACCTCGAAGCGTACGCCTTAGAATATATAGTAGATGGGGGCAATAATCGTATGGATAGAGATTTTCGTACAACCATTAGGCTTTTTGAATGGCTTTGTGGATCATTTTCTAAGGCATGGTATCATAAGTGGCCTAGCGTGGTCGGTAGAATATTTTGTATACTCGTTGGATGGAACCAACGGGTAATATGTTCCTTGGACTTGGAGTGGTCTTGTGTCGATTCTTTAAGATTTGGATTTTGAGCCATATGCCTTGATGAGATACGTCAATGCGAGGGAAGTATATTTGTGTTGGGGTTATACCAATTAGAGCTGGTATAAATATCCCCGAGGAGGGAGTAAAGCAATCTATGCTGAGTTGTGAGGGTATCTTCTTCCGTTTTAAAGACGGTAGAATCGATAAGTTAGGGAAGAATGATTTGTGCTACGCTAGAGCACAAATGATGTAGGCTAAGATCGATTAAGTCGACCTTGGTCCGGGTCCAATTAGGATGACAGTGATGACGAGGGGTTTGTTTAGGATGGTAGAATCCTAGTTTAGAGTTGTATACCCTTTTTGAGATTTGGGTATGCCCGAATTTTGGGGGCAAAATTCCCTCTTAAGGGGGGGAGTATGTAACAACCCTCGATTCTGGGAGGCTCATTTTATATTAATTTTACCGCATAAGGTAATTATATAAAATATGGGGACTGGAGTAAATATTAATTGAATGAATTGAAAGTTAATATTTACTAGACTGATGCATATTTACAGTATGTGAAAGTAAATATCATCAGGTTGCATGTTTGTAGTGTCATGTATTTTAACTGGCATTTTGGTTTAAATGAAATTGGAACTCAAAATAATTTACAAAATTTTCGGATGCCAGTTTAGAGGGTGTAGTTAGTCTCGGAAGGTGCGAGACAGTCAAAATAAGTGCCATATTGCATTTTTGTATTTCGAGCACTTTTACCTGGTTTTAACGTAAATACGTATTTGGGAGTCATTTGAATGTGGTGTTAACTACTTAAGTTGGGAGTTTTAATTTAAGCCACGATTTTAGCTTTCCTAAACCCCTTATTTTTCCCATTTTATGTCTTGAACATATAGAGAGAGAGGAGAGAAAGAAAGAAGAAGAGAAATGTGGAGAAAGAAGAGAGAAAATGAAGATTGAAGATGGATTGATGCTTCTTCTACAAATAAATCTGAATTTGCAACCCTAAGGCAAGTATTCTACTTGCAAATATGTGATTTAAGATGTATAAATTGTATGATAGTTGTGTATTTTCATTTACGGTTTAAATGTGGAATTTGTGGGATTTAAACCCTAATCTTGATTTATGTTAAAGAAATTGTGGGTCTTGATGGTTGTAAATCATATAGGAAAATCTTTGGGTAGATAAAGATTGTTGGTTGAGTTTAAGATGGATAAGGTTTGAGATTTGGGAAAATGTAAATCATCATTTGGGTGTAGTTTTTGAAGATGAAAGAACCCTAGGTCTGCTACGACCGGTCGACCGTGGTCCCCTGACCGGTCGACCGGGCCTTCGGGGGCAGGCTTACTGCTTTCCCACAAAGGCATAAAATTCTTGCGCGGTCGACCGCGGTCCCTTGACCGGTCGACCGGCTATACCATTTTGAGCTTTCTGCTTTCTTTCGTAGTCAAAACCTTGAGACGCGGTCGACCGCGGTCTCGGGACCGGTCGACCGGTCCCCTGTTTTTCCACTTTATAACTTATTTTTGTTTCCTAGATTTTTCTTCTCGATAGGAACTAGGAATCTTCTTGAATGAAGTAAACTTAGAGTCCTAGAGTTCTATATGAATTTAGATACCACCCTAGATTAGAAATGGTTTTGGTGGGGTTTTCCGGGGATATGCCAATTGAAGTTAGGGCATTTTTCTTCTAGTTGATTTTCATAAAACTAGGAGAGGTAGTATTATGTTTGGGAGACTTTAGAAGCTCAATTGAGCTATATTAATTTTGATGGTTTATATTATCACCCAAAAAGAATGTTGGGAGATTTTGGAAGCTCATTTGCGCTATGTTAACCTTGGTGGTTCATAATAACACCATAAAGGTGAGTTTGGAGAATAAATTGATTAGTTCATTCATTCCTTTGAAAGATGATAAATCTTGGGGTTTTAAAATAACACCCTAAAATACTTGGATATAATCAAGAGTTTATTTACCCTTCGAGGCTGTAGTGTCGATATAAGCTATAGCATGGCTCCGGATGATAAGTTATATTATTTACAAAAAGTAAAAGGTATGGTTTCGGATAAAACGAAACATATACATGGAATTGGTAATGATGATGGTAAATGATAATTTACTTAATCATGAAACTAGTAAATGATAATTTACTTGATTTTAAAAATGATAAATAAAATGGTTTAAACACACCTCTCTAAATGACATCATAAGGGAAGTTCGCGCGTGAGGTGATGCCCCCTGGCAAATTAACGCAGGGTGGATATAGTCCATAGGCCATGTGAGCGTTTATTGTTGTATATTTTTCTGCGATGGGTAGGAGATTCCGGGTGTGGTCTTGACTATCCCGCAGGCACATGGCCGCTTCCCAACGTCTTGCGATATAGGTGCCCAGGTTGTCTTATGGTAGGCCCTGGAAGATGATGGTCATTTAGGGGCGCGCACAGTGGGGAAACCCGGACGTTCGGTCTTAGAATCGTTATATGTATATAAATATAACTATTCATAATCAAGTGGGACTTGATGAAATTGATATGCCATAAAGAGCATGATGAAGTGCTACAAAGAGCACATATAAATGCCACAAAGAGCATTTGAAAATGATTATTTTCCTGATAAGGAAAGGATTTTTACAAAATGTAAAAATGAGATAAAGATGCCATAAAGAGCAAAAGAATGTGATTACATATATACTTCTTGTTAAGGAAAAGATATATGAGATAATTGGTACATACGATGAAGATTGTAGTTTAATGTTACTTCTTTTATTGTTCCTGCTTAGCTTATCTTTTATATTGTGTAGGCGGCTTCTTATTTCTCTTTCTTCATGATTTATTATTCATAACTGTCATACTCTTTATTAATCTGGTGATCATATAGAATCGGGCCCTGACCCGTTTACATTTCTTGTTGCATATGCATCTTGTCTTTGTTCAAGTTCTCCGCCGCAAGGATGCCTGATTTGAATTCCTATTCCGATGTCCTCGGCAAGCCGTGATGCATTGCGGGTATTACGGGACACCTTGGGTATAGACGTCTTCATGTTAAAGTCTAGACAGGATCGGGTCTCTTTACTCGGGCGAGAGTCCCAAGCTTTTAAAATTGTCTAATGAATTGTATTGTATAAATTAATGTAATTTTTTTAATGCTGTTATTTAGGTTGTTGACCGATTGCACATCCGGTCCCTTATTTTGCTCTTGTTGTATTATTTATATATACATCCCTGAGGTTTCCCCTATCATTTCAGGAATTGGGTTGTTTGTTTTCCTTTATTTACTTTAAATTTAAAATTTTTGGCAACCCGTTTTCTGAAATATTGGGTGGTTATCCTGGATACTCTATATTTTTATTGAGATGCTGAGAATGATTCCATCTATGATTCCGTTATATTGGAGTATTGGGCTGGCCACCCCTTATTTCGGAATACGGGGTGTCACATATGGTATCAGAGCATCAGGTTCTAGAGTCCTTAGGAATTTGTGTGGACGCCTTAAGTTTCAGCGTTGCTCTTGATTTGACATAAAGCCTTAGGATTAAGATCGTTGGTTTCCCTTGTGAGATTTCGTTCTTCTGCCAAGAGGTAGAATCTATAGAATCTTCTGCGCATTCGTGTGAGAACAGTAGGTCGATTGGAGGACGCCAAGGAAGTTCGTTGTGAGGGCGTCATGAGAAGGAACTACTAAGGACTGTAAATTGTGGTCGGAGATGAGGACCGCTTTGGAGGTCGCTCCCTTTTTGTTGCATTTTTATCTTGCTACTACGAATACTAATTACAGTAGATGTAGTTTCCCAAGTACCGCTAGAAGTGGGAAGTGGGATGTAGTTTCCCAAGTACCGCTAGAAGTGGGATGTAGTTTCCCAAGTACCGCAAACGGGTCAGAGCCCGAATGTAAAACAGTTTTAAAAATATTTTAGCAAGTATTTAAAATGTTTTCCGGCTAATGCAATAGTCATATTAGTATGCGACACTCTCTTAAGAATTCTCACCTCTCATCTAGTGTGCACGTCTACCGTACTAATGAATCCCATATACCCCTCTAATTTCTTTTCCATAAGACTTAACACATGAAATTAAGGTTATGATATTAAGGTCCTTTTTGTGTCCCATTATGTTATAGCAATCCTAATCAAGGCTTAAAATTGGATCAAGCTAACATGAGCAAAAATGCAGTTTTCCAGGAGGGGGTCGATCGATCGATGAAGGGGGTCGATCGATCGATCAAGCAGTTATGCAGATTCTGCAGAAAACCCAATTACGGGATTCTTACCCCAAACTCCTACAAATCATCATGTTACAGTCCCAAATTCCCAACAACTCATACTACAAGTATTGTATACCCCTTTAAACAATATCCTACGTATAACATGCGAGTTTTCATCAACTATAACAAGATAAAAGGGTGAAAATCTTTATAAATCTCAAGAACCCTAATAATTTCTTTAACTTGGTTTCTTCCATTTTTCTTCCAGATTTTCTGCCACTAATACCATGGAAATTCATGGTTCAACCTCTACATGTGAAATTGATTTCCAGAAATATGATCTCTACCTCTACAACATGCAAATTTCGTCTCCAATTAAGGTTTTCTTTCAAGAACACTAATTCTAATCAACCCTAGACTAATATAAAAGAGCATTAACTTGATAATAGCAAGATAGATAATTGCCTGGAAATTTAATCTATGATTTGTGGAAGAAAAGGTGTGGTTGTGATCCCCTTCGCGCGCTCTACGATTTGGCGGTGACGGCGGTGCAACCGGAGGAGTTCTTGGCCTAGAACTCCTTGGAAAGCTCCTCCCCTTCCTCTCCAATGGCCGTTATTAGTTTTAGGTTTTGTTAACCCTAGAAGATAACACTTAACATCTGATATAACACTTGCAAATTCGTGGGTTTAATTACCCATAATTACGAAATGTCCAAAACGCCCTCCCGGGGTACTAATTAAGCCTAAAAACGCCCCGAGACCCAAACTAAACCCCCGGGTACACTTTTCTGACTATCTCGACCCTTCCGGACACTTTGACGCACTCAAAATGACCATACGAGCAAGTTATAATTTGTTCACTTTATATAATAATAATTTAGTCCCGACACGACAAAGGCGCGTCCCGACCTAAATTTTCATAATTGCCATTTTATTCACACGTGATAATTTTATAAAAGAAATCTCATATATTACTATACTCATTCTGTAACATTCAACAAATTTCAATAATTACTAACTCTCGTCATGCTAATAAATATTTAAAACAACATTCCGGATTAAAATTAAATTAATTTATCTCAATTAAATTAATAAATCCTTAAATTTAAAAGCAATAAAAATACGGGGTATTACATACTTCCCCCCTAATAACGGAATTTCGTCCCGAAATTCGAAAAATAAGGCTTACCTGGTAGAACAATTCTGGATATCTTTCCAGTACGCAAACTATCTACATAGTAGGGCGTTTAAGCACTATAGTCCCTGCCTCACAACACGCTTGATTAACATTCTCATTGGAGACACTTCACATGGTGCTCCCAACTAACAACATTCGCGTAGGTCACACCTATACATTATAAATTTCCATTATCTCACTATCATTGGGAGGCCGCACCTCACTACATGAAAACTACTCAGATTTATTCATATACAAGACTCCTATTCTGAGAAAAACCATACGAACATTTGACCACTCTTGGTCGCCTAAAATAGACGTGGAATTCCACCATAGTTATCGGATTATTCTCGACTGGTCTAAAATTTTAATTATCCACTTACCTCTAAACATACGGAAGAAGAATAGTCGAGGTTCTTCCACACCAAAACCTTAATATGCACCTCGTACATGACAAACAGGTGTGAGTGCTTCTACAGAGAATTCCTGAAATCATCGTACCAAGATTCCAAAACTTCCTTCACGTGGCTCCACAAATCTTTAATCATTGTGCGCCTATTCCCTGGCTAAGGGTGATGCATCCTACTCGAAATGAAACCTTCTCTTCGCTGGTTCCTGAAATCCTATATCAAAGGTGGGATTCACACATCTCATCCCGATTCAGAAATTAATACTATGCCGTACCATGTACTGGCGCGATCCTTCCTTTCAAAGGAAGTCTGGGGCATACTAGTTAATATTGTAAACCACCCTAAAGGAATATCAATTACTTCCTTCTCGGGCGACTTAAATCACATGTCCGAATGAACCCTTGGTTGTGTTTTGAGGATGGTAACCCACCATCCAAGAACTTTACCGACTTTACCGACCTCTTCCAATTTCAGGAATTATCGATAAACACAAAATTCTCTGGTTGATTCTCCTCTTCCAACCGAACCTTACCTATGGGCGGTGCATGTAGAGACTACTCACTACATCCCGCTAATCATCGATTTTCCCTTTGAAATATCCCACATTAAGTGACACGTAATACACCCCTTCCTTCCTTGGTGTATGACGAAAGTTCCGACCCGTGCTCTTTCCTCCACGAAGCGCACTCCTGAATCTTTTACACCATACTATCATCATCACTCTTTACATGCACAAGTTCTCTCTCACACTTGACTAATAACAACTCCGCTCCGAGTGTTCTTTATAATAATTAAATTATACTTTATTCAAGGAATACTGTGACAACCCGCTCCAAATAATAACGGGTGGCCATCCCTATACTACATAAGTCAGGTATCTCAGATGGTACAGTCTCAACATCAACAACTAAACACAGTAATATAAGGCTAACTACCCGAAATCATAAAGTGCGAATCGCCAAAAATTTAAACTTTCATATGACAACAACAACAAAACCAATAATGCATGCACCCAACAATAAACATCTAACTACAATTTGGAAAGTGCATGCTCCCGATAATGAAAGAGTACAATACATTGTACAACCAAATCCCAACAATGAAATACCCGAATATGCTGTTGGGTAACAGACAATACAATAATCAGATAATTAAAATATGAAAGCGTCAATCTATAACACTTGAATACTAACTCAATACAACGGAATCCTAATCTAGATATACAAAGATAGGAATCGACTAAAACCAAGTGCCGCAACAGTCCGCTACTGCCACAGCTCCACAAATCCTGAATAGAGGAATAATAAAGGCGTCCTAGCGGGGAACACCTGAAGAAATACAATATATGTGTGCATGGGGGAGGGGGATATAAACGGGTCAGGACCCGAGTGTGAAAAACAGTTTATAGCAAGTGTATTAAAATGCATAACAATTATAAATGCATTATTACATGATTTAGCTGGAATCGAACACTCCACCAAATTCGACTCACCTCTCATCTAAGGCGCGCACTAAGCGTATGCACGTGACACCAAAAGGATGTTCGATTCTAATTAGGTAGGAGGATCCTAACTTAAACCCCAAATAAAGTATTTAAGTGAAGCCGTAACCTCTCCCGATTCTACATAGCCCATTACTAATAGTTATAATTTATTAACTTAATATAAACGTTAAGCTTAACTTTATAATGTTCTATAGTTGAACATATAAAGATACACGATCCAATCATGCTACATCATCACAATTCATTAACACTAACATGTACTAGATTATTCTAGTGATGCCCAATTAAGGCAAGAAACCATATATATAATAAACTCCTCCCAATTTTCAACACGGTATTGCGTTTCGTGCGTGGGACGTCTCGCCGAAGCGAAATCCAAACAAGGAACCCCCCCGTTACACTACTCCTGACCGCATCAATCCTCGGGGCTCATTATGCCCTCAATGCAAGATGCATGTAACCCTAATGATTAGTAACCAATTTTAATTAATTAATATTCCCAATTCTCAATAGTACACGGCGTTTCATGCGTGGGACGTCTCGCCGAAGCGAAATCCAAACAAGGAACCCCCCCGTTACACTACTCCTGGCACTGTCGATCGTCGGGATAGGTGATAGATATATAATATAATATAATGATGAGCATTAAGGACTAAACTTATCCCCAAGTTCCAACATTACACTGCGGTTCGTGCCTGGGACGTCTCGCCGAAGCGAAATCCAAACAAGGAACCCCCCCGTTACACTAATCCTGGCAATGTAGGTCATTAAGGTCTGTTATGCCCTTGACACCCAAATACAAACACAAGTAAATAATAACCATCCAACCGAGCTATATCTCGAAGGACGCAGGCTCACATGCTATCATCTTCCAGCAGCCCATATACGCGTAGCAAACTGGGGTCACCTGGTGGGGTTCAACGACACCCACCTCGTGATCAACTCACGCACACACGTCCGGGAAGCGGTCATAGTTCCTAACCGGCAAGTGAGAGCGTCACATACCCAGACCTCTCACCCCCAAAATAGATAAATATATATATATATGTCATTTTCTGACCACAAAGGACGACTATGACCCGGGGAATATCCACACCCTGCATATTTGTCAGGATGCTCACCCTCAACGCACGAAACTTCCCAATGATAGCAAGGAGAGGGTATGCTTAACATGTATATACACCATATATAAGGTATACATACATCCACATAATAAAGATACACCATTATATAAGGTGTACCTGAAACAATCATATTCATGTTAATAATACGCACTTAGGTGCAATTGATTTACATCATAGTTTAGTATACTCACTCATGATACACTAATCGTTAATACTCACCCATTTACCCGACTAGTATATGTTATACTAATTCTCGCTTAAAGCTCTCATGACGCTTCTAAAACGAATTGTCCTACAATACAATTTGCTAAGGATATTCAACATCCTATTGCACCTTAATGCATTTCTCACATTGTGAGATATCTCCCAATCGATTATTAATAAGGATATTTCCATATCCAAAAGAATATCAAATAGCATTAGTAAACATCAACTCATAATAGGGTTCATTTCATTTTAGAATCCTTTAAAGTCATCCCAAAAGAAAGTAGGCTCCCCCACTCAGAAGATACCAAATTCTCTAGTCGGAAATCCCCAAAATAAGTCTATATGACTCCAATGATTTCTTGTAGGGAAAACTCTCTGAAAGTCTCCAAAACATAATCCAAATATCTCCTATAGAGATCCCCGATCGATCACCTCGAATAGAACGGAAAGAATTTCTCCCTAGAAAAACTTTCCCTCAAAAGCCCTGTTTCCGAATCGATTCGGGCCTATTCCGAATCGATTCGGCCCAAGCGAATCGATTCGGCCAGGAAGGCGAATCGATTCGGGTCATCAGACCTGGGACTCTGCCTCAGGCCGAATCGATTCGGCAAGGGGTCCGAATCGATTCGGTCACCAAGACCTGGGCACCTGCATATTTCCGAATCGATTCGGCTAGGGGCCCGAATCGATTCGGCCCTGCTGAACCTCGAAAATGGCTACTGTTTAAGTAGCCAAAATACCCAAAAATCATTCTAATGGTTTTCTCTCCATTTCTCTTCAACCCAATCACCAATCTAACATTAATATTCATCCTAGAATACATATAAACTAGTTTCTAACCTTAAATCCATTATATACACTACAAATCTAAGGTTTTTCCCAAAAGTTAGGTTTTGACGTTTTATACCTAA
The DNA here is from genome assembly GCA_949130495.1 of Sambucus nigra. Taxonomy (NCBI): domain Eukaryota; kingdom Viridiplantae; phylum Streptophyta; class Magnoliopsida; order Dipsacales; family Adoxaceae; genus Sambucus; species Sambucus nigra. The sequence goes on from OX422211.1 coordinate 402,640,659, forward strand.
AGCTCAAAAATCAATCCACAAATCATGCAATAAATGTTACATAACAATTATTTAGCAAGTTTAATCACTTGCCTCGGGTTCGTAGGGTCTGAATCCACCGGAAAGTCCACTTTCTCCCTCTTTCTCCTTCCTTTGCTTCTTCTTTCTTCTTCTCTCTTTCCTTTCTTTCTCTTTTCTCTTTTCTCTCTTTGGAGAATAACTCTCCTATAGGCTTTTAAGCCTAAATCCGAAAATACACATCTTTAAATGATAATACACACTTTAAATGACTCGGTGACTTTAATTCGAGTCAAACGGTCCTAATTTATTTCGGAACCCAAATCGACCCCAAGTACAGTCATTTAGACTTTCTCGACCCTTCCGGAAACAATGGTACCCTCAAAAATTCCATTCGAGACACTTCCTGACAACTCCAAATTTTGACCTCAATTGCCAATTTTATTATTTCTCCAATAAAATATTATTTATCTCTCCCGAAATAAATAAATTATCGTCTCCAAGGCCTCGGGTTGTTACAAATACCCCTTCTTAAATGGCTTCCCACAGCCTTCCAATCAAATTAGGGTGTGCTATTCTAATTGCACACTTACGTATGGATTGTCTCCCTTCATGTGACGTTTAATCCACTCTATAACTTCCACTTCGTTATGCTAGTCCCACAAATATATATTCCACGCTTCCATTCCCACGTCCCCTCAACTCGAACGATTCGATTATCAGATAACCAAGATGCCCACATTTTTGCAACACCCCGACCGCCCTGGGAGAGCGAACGGCGTGCTACTCATCTGTAGAACTAACTAAATCCAACAAGATATAAGGAATAGGGCATTCAAATTCCATGACAACAAAAGGGGAACAAAAAATTTCTAACTTCTTCAGATAAGTACGATAATTTTTCCCCAATTAGGTACAACTACCAAAATAAATCACTAACGCTCTATTCATCAAAATAATTACAAATCATCTCTTTTGTATAATAAAGTTCTTTCCAGATAATCCATGCTAAAAATCATTCCAACTCTTTATTCACCTTGTGTTCTGAATGCGGTTACGACATTTGGGTACTCTCAATCACCCTAGAAATCGAAATTTTTAAATCCTCCTTATTATCGTTCCACCCCTCAACTCGTAGTGATAAGTTTCAATGCATTCTTACCACAAAATCCGGCTCCAGTGGCCTTAAAACAAAATTCAACTTCCAACTTACATACATAATTACTTGATCCCATTTCGATTGGGGTACCGAACTCATGGAATAGTGACCAAACGTCTCCTTATTTCCAACCTTACGCTCAGTTTCATGCGTGGGATGTCTCGCAAAGAGAAATCCAAATAAGGAACCCCCCGATACACTACTACCTAGCATTGTCGGTTATTGAAATCCGTTAGGTCCTCCGTCCATAGCAGGTACCCCTTTATTCCGTCTCTTAATGGAAAAGTTACATTTCCTCCCGTAATTACACTTAACAAAGAATATTTCACCAATTGCACTATCGTTCAGTATTGGTTGGTGGTAATTGCATTCCATAAACCTCGAATACATACAATCGGAATTTTTGAAATCCTTTTCCCTAATAATAAGATTATAACTCTTAACTCCCACATCTCTAGAGGATAGATATAACAATGCACTCTTCCTATCACTAAGTCCGGAGTGCTGAACATAATATTGGATTAAATCTTTTCGCTCAACGGTAAACCCGATATATACTGAATCATACTGACAAAGTCTATACATACATTGGCATCGAATATCTTGAGCCCACTATCTCCTCCGAAGTCTCTAGGGTAGATAATATAAGTGCGAGGTCGACCTTGCAGGTGAAGCCTCGCCAGAACAAAAACATGCTGCACTAATGCAACCACTCCGATAGCCTTGCAATAATTGCCCACTATCGTACTAACCATTTCTATATCATTTTAACAAAGATAATATCAAACTCGCGTATCGCATCACTACAACGAGTAACCTCAGTAAGGTACATAACACTTTTTATATACTCATTCATCCTCCGCGGATAGCATTAAAGAAAAAAATAAAAATCCCGCTACACTAGGGAAAAGTATTCACATAATAATAACGTTTATAATTATATGCATTAAACTCGTCTCACATGCTAATCTAGCAATGAACAAAATATAGTGACTCGTTCGTGTCACATAAACACGCCTCATCCTCTGAGGATACAACTTAAACTTCCACCTTGGCAATCGTCTTGACTGCACAAATGGTTTCCGGACTTAACACGTCCGCCCAAACCAAAACAAAACTACTTTAATCGTTGTCTTTTACTAGGCACCGTATTCTTGTCCCTTTACTCACTTCGGATAATATTATCGCGTGCGATTTCACTTCCCACAAAGTACCTCAACACATAATCCCCTTATCACCTGTCCTACTAACCATGTTTGGATTGTCCTCCTCTCGGACTTTAGTATACTCGATTCCTGTTGGCTATCCCGATTATTCCCTTAGCCTTTTAGGCCCTAAAGAACATGTCACTGTCTATAATAGTCCTTACTAAATTTACCATCACTTGGTAAGAATTCAACTATCCGAATCATTTAAATGGGTCCCCTGATGTGTATCCACACCCCTTTTGTGGTGCTACACCACCACCATTGTATTCAGTCTTATTCTCCACCAAATTCTTTGATTCTTTTAGCTTCTCACACAAAGGAGCATTATCATCCTTATCGACAAAATATGACATTTTCAACCTCTGATTCGGCCATCAATCAAAATTTCCTCTTTGAGTGTTATTAATTATTATTACGAGTCGATCTCCTACTTGGAGTCATTTTCTCCACTTGTATCTACATCTCCCGATACAAAATTTTGCTAACGGTTAAGATTCACATTCATAAATGGACCTCTGTCACGTCCTCCTGTGATGAGTTCAGGACAATGTTCACTTCTAATCCTGAACATCTGATGGAGGAACCTACAGTCAACACTGCACCTAAGGTTCTCCTATAGACATAGCATTCCACTACTAAAATTGGTGGTTGACTCCCACCATTATAACTTCGTCCCGAAAGCCAAGAAAAATTTTCTCTAAATTTTCACTTTCAGTTAGCCACACTCCGTCCTATATCTAAATCTTTGGATACTTTACCTCCTTTGGTAAACACACACAATTTTTGCATTTCTAGAATTCCCACTGATAGTTCTCTACACGTTTTGTAACACGTTGGGTGAGTTTACTCTCGCACCTCATTCGACTATAGCTGCATTTGGAAATCATTAATGTGCCTTAGTCGCCTTTCAAGTCTCGGCTTCTCGTGCCATAATGGAGGTGACCTCGACTACGGTCACATTCTCGAATATATTTTACCACCTCAATTGATCCCTGTCTCGTGATGTCCGCTTATCGATCCTCTTCTGACATCCATCATCGTTTGGCACACGCACACATACGAACGAAATTAGAATTCACTAATGTATATACGTCATAACAGGAGAACGGAATCTCATTAAAGAAATCGACAATCCTAAACATAGGGCTCTATATCAAACAAAGCAACGCTGAAAGCATAATAAGCCGCACAGATCCTAAAGGACACTAGAACCTGATGCTTTGATACCACCTGTGACACCCTGCCTAATTAAATACCGGGCGATCACTCCTTTATTAAATTAAAAATCAAGGTGAACAGTTGGTTCATTCTTAGCATCACTGTCGCAAATGAAAATTTTCAAATTTAAACACCCTGATTAATTAAGCTAAGTGTCAAAACCATTTAAAACCTTATTTCCATTTTATTAAATCCAATTATAAAACCTTTAATCATTAACATGTTAAGAGTCACACATTGAGTAAAAGAATAAAAATAAACATTCAATAGTTTAACCATCAATAACAAATCCCAACTGTAGAACACTAAAGGAAAAAAAAAATCCTGACAGTAATAAATCCCGAAATAAAGATGCTGAAAGTAAAATAATTACAATCTCTGACAATACCAACTAAATAATGTAAAAAGGGCGAAACGTGCCCCCACTGGATAAAACTGAACTAGAAGTAGAGTCAACAATGAGGTCGTCTAAGCAATGGCCTACAACTCCCACAAAAGCTACAACGCGTTACATCCAAGAATCCTAAGCAAGACGCCCCTGTGGCTAGGCACCTGTAATACACACACACACACACATATATATATATATATATATATACACACACAAGAGAGCAGAGGTAATAGAAAACGGGTCAGAGCCCGAATGTAAAACAATTTTAAAAATATTTTAGCAAGTATTTAAAATGTTTACCGGCTAATGCAACAGTCATATTAGTATGCGACACTCTCTTGAGAATTCTCACCTCTCATCTAGTGTGCACGTATACCGTACTAATGAATCCCATATACCCCTCTAATTTCTTTTCCATAAGACTTAACACGTGAAATTAAGGTTATGATATTTACTTTAGAAAAATCTATCTCATCAAGATTTCTTACGTTATTTAGAATAATTCCGTATCGTTATAATGTTTTCGAATACTTATAGTGGAGTTGAAGAATTTCATACTTTACTTAACTACTATTTCTCTTAGTAAAGGCTCATCGAGATAAGACTGTCCCAATGCGAACCCCCCACCCCCCCCGGTGATAGTAAGTAGCCCGGGTAAGATTTTTACACAGAAATAATATATGCACAATCACACTGTCATATATATAATATATGTATTCACATCCATATTATTAAATTAGGTGCGCTCACGACCCATAATTATAATTATCCGTCATTACACATTTTACTCAATTTATCTCGTATAACGGAGTCATTCCTTTTATTCTCGTAATTAAGTTATTCTAAACCCACCTCTCGTCTCTCGAAGTATTCTCTTTACCTACGTACAATTTCAGTAGGCCCTCACTCACCTTCTCATCCAACTTCCTGGATGTTTTGGATTATTTAATCAACGCACGTATGATTTCTTAAGCATAAATGTCTCCCCGTTTACCCTTTATTTTCCCTCACATTAAAGTTCCACTTAACGGGGTTTATCTTGACTCTACTGGTCCTTTTTATGTCCCATTATGTTCTAGCAATCCTAATCAAGGTTTACTACGCATAAAATCGGATCAAGCTAACATGAGCAAAAATGCTGTTTTCCAGGAGGGGTCGATCGATCGATGAAAGGGGGTCGATCGATCGCTGCTCTGGGCTCGATCGATCGATCAAGCAGTTATGCAGATTCTGCAGAAAACCCAGTTACGGGATTCTTACCCCAAAATCCTCCAAATCATCATGTTATAGTCCCAAATTCCCAACAACTCATACTACAAGTATTGTATACTCCTTCAAACAATATCCTACGTATAACATGCGAGTTTTCATCAACTATAACAAGATAAAAGAGTGAAAATCTTTATAAATCTCAAGAACCCTAATAATTTCTTTAACTTGATTTCTTCCATTTTTCTTCCAGATTTTCTATCACTAATACCATGGAAGTTCGTGGTTCAACCTCTACATGTGAAATGGATTCCCAGAAATATGATCTCTACCTCTACAACATGTAATTTCCGTCTCCAATTAACGTTTTCTTTCAAGAACACTAATTCTAATCAACCCTAGACTAATATAAAAGAGCATTAACTTGATATTAACAAGATAGATAATTTCCAGGAAATTTAATCTATGATTTGTGGAAGAAAAAGGTGTTGTTGTGATCCCCTTCGCACGCTCTACGATTTGGCGGTGACGGCGGTGCAACCGGAGGAGTTATTGGCCTAGAACTCCTTGGAAATCTCCTCCCCTTCCTCTCCAATGGCCGTCATTAGTTTTAGGTTGTGTTAACCCTAGAAGATAACACTTAACATCTGATATAACCCTTGCAAATTCGTGGGTTTAATTACCCATAATTACGAAATGTCCAAAACGCCCTCCCGGGGTACTAATTAAGCCAAAAAACACCCCGAGACCCAAACTGAACCCCTGGGTACACTTTTCTGACTATCTCGACCCTTCCGGACACTTTGAAGCACTCAAAATGACCATACGAGCAACTTATAATTTATTCACTTTATATAATAATAATTTAGTCCCGACACGACACAGGCGCGTCCCAACCTAAATTTTCATAATTGCCATTTTATTCACACGTGACAATTTTATAAAATAAATCTCATATATTACTATACTCATTCTGTAACATTCAACAAATTTCAATAATTACTAACTCTCGTCACGCTAGTAAATATTTAAAACAACATTTCGGATTAAAATTAAATTAATTAATCTCAATTAAATTTAATAAATCCTTAAATTTAAAAGCAATAAAAATACGGGGTATTACAATCTAATGTTGTTCAAACGACATTAAGAAGTCGTTTGAACGACCTCCACCGCCTCAAGTATTTTGTTTTGTTATAAATACTTGGTTTGAAAGACTTTTTCATTAAGACTTTTTCCAAACGAAAGCTGCAAATCTGTAGAATTTTAGTCTTCACTTTTAGGGCAAAAAACTTTATTTTTGATTCACACAAAAGATCCCATATAAGTTTGTGAATCGTTTAGAACGCAAAACACTTATTGTCAAAGTTTTTCTTGTAAAGAAGATTTCTCTATTGCTGGATTGATATTTGTTAAGGACTATTTTCTGACGACTGCGATCATTACGGATACTCGAGGGTATTAACTCTTGAGGAAGATTTTTGATTCTTGAGTGTTTTGAGGGAATCTTTACTTGTGCTAGGGTGTGGTCTATGTGAATTTTATGCGGGAGATTCATTGTAGATTTTGTTACGTAATTCTAAGTTGCATTTTACGTTACATAACGAAATAAAAGGTTTTACCCGAAAGGATTTTTTCCCTGAATCGTGGTTGTCTCTTGATTTGTGATTGTATGTTTGATTTATCCACATAGATGCATGATTAGGGTTTAATTAATTTGAATTAACGATTGACTCTAATTAGATATGTTTAAATTGAAATTTTGCAAATTAAATAAATAATAAATATCACGCATAATCAAATTAGTATCATAGATGTAGATCGGTATTTTTACCTCTTCAAGATGTCTTCTTTTCATTTACCCCTAAATGTGAACAAGCTTTTTGAACTTTGAAAGAAAAGTTGACCATTGCCTCCGTCTTAACCATTCCCTCGAGTAATATCGGCTATAATGTTTATACCGATAATTCACTGTAAATACTCGGTTATATGTTGATGAAACATAGCAAAGTGATCGAGTATAGATCCCAAAAATTAAATAAATTTGCGAACGTAACTATCCGATACACAATTTGGAATTTGCTGCAGTAGTCTTTGCTCTAAAAATTTGGAGATGTTTTTTGTATGAAGAATAATTTCATGTCTTTTATGATCATAAGAGTCTTAAGTGCATCCATTGAAACAGATCTCAACCTACGACAAAGACAATGGATAGAATTGTGAGAGGGTTATAAATTTAACTTTGTCTACCATCATAGGAAAGGCAACGTAGTTTCCAATGCCTTGATTCGTAAATCCCAAGGAAGCCTTCATAATATGTTTATAATTTTAAAAACTATTGGAGTCGTCAATCTACAATGAGTCTCCTTTACAGCTCAAATTGTGTTATGAAATATCGTCACTCGCCCCATTATGTATAAGAAAATCATGGATCTTCAAGATCAAAACTAACTTTTGCATTCCCAAAAGCAAAAACTTCAAAATAACCTCTCAGAAAAATATGGGACTTTGGACCCCGACCATAGGTTAAAATTCAAAAACCGAGTATGTGTTCCCCTCGTATTTTCACTATGATAAGAAATCCTCTAAGAGGTTCATCATTCTAAATTCATGGTTCACCCCAGTAGCACCAAAATCTATCATAATCTACAGCAAAATTATTGGTGGCCTAGTATTCAGAAAGATATTATACACTTCGTAGCTAAGTGGCTATCGTGTTAGCAGGTAAAAATTGAGCATCAATATCCCAACAATTTACTCCAACCACTTTCTATCCTAGAATGGAAATGAGATTATATAAACATGAACTTTGTCAGTGGATTACCCCAAACTATTGAAGGTTTCAATACGATATGGGTTATCATTGATCGACATACAAAATCTGGCAATTTTTTCCCAAAAAGATCCACCGATTCTTTCCAATGATTGAATGAACTTTACATTAAAGAGATTGTGAGCCTGCACAACATACCTATTTCTATCATATCTGATCGAGACCTTAGATTTATAGGAAAATTTTGGCAAGCCTTACAAAGGAGTCAAACTCTACCTGAGCACATCCTTTCATCCCCAAACCGATGGACAATCAGATTGGGTAATTCAAACTCTGGAAGATATGTTACGAGCCTGCACATTAGACATTTTGGGTTTATGGATTAATAATATTTCCTTAATTGAATTCTTATACAATAATAGTTATCAAAACAACATTCAAACTACCCCTTACGAAGCTCTTTATGGACGACCTGTCAATTGTCCCCTATGCTGAAATGAATTAGGAGAGAATCATACACTAGGACCTACAATCATTACTGAAATCACAAAAAAGATACGCCTCATTCGTGAGAAATTACGTGCAACCCAAAGTCGATAAAAGAGTTATGCTAACACTCAATATAAGCCCTTAAAATTACAAGTAAATAATCAAGTGTTCTTACGAGTATCTCCAAGGAAAGGGATAATACGATTTGTAAAGAAAGTAAAGTTATCACCTTGCTATTTTGGTCCCTTTAGATTCATATAACTTATTGGACCAGTAGCTAATCGTCTGGAATTAACTCCCAAACTATCCAATCTTCATAATGTATTTCGTGCTTCACAATTGAGAAGATACATCCCTGACCCAAGTTATTGTTACTTGGGAAGGTATCACAGTTGAACCTAACCACGAATTTGAAGAAATTCCTATTCAAATTCTTGATCGAAAATAAGGTTCCCCGAAGAAAAAGCAAAACACTAGTCAAGTGTGAGACCTCACCTAATAAAATACCGGGCGATCACTCCTATATCAAATTAAAACAGGAGTCTCATATGGATCATTCTTAGCATTACTGTCGAAAACCAATTTAATTACTAATAACTTATTAGGCGAGCGTCAAATTTTTTTTTCTTAACTACTCTTTTTAAACAATTACAAATAAAACATCCACACAGTTTGCGTAAATGAAACTGAAATAAAATAAAATAACCGAACACTCGGTCCAAATATGATACAACCATATCGAATGCCGTGATAAAAGAATAAATAAATACAATTAGACCATTGGCCTGAATATTCATACAGTACCTCCTATCTGGAGTACAAGGATAGAAGCATATATCGAGAACCTGCACGCATCCACAGCTGCTGCAGCAGACGTCTGACTCGAAAGGAGTATCATCCAGGCCTCCCTGTGTCTGGACACCTATATAATATATATATATATATATATATATATATATATATATATATATATATATATATATATATAGCAAGAGAGGAAAAGTAGATAAAAGGGTCAGAGCCCGAGTTGTGAAAATATTTAGCAAGTGCATAAATGCTTTATTTTTAGAAAAATAGATTTTTCTCTCATATTTAAATTGGTATCACACTCCCATGAGATACCCCTCACCTATCCTCTAATAGTGCACGCCTAGCGCATCCCTCTATACATCCTAGTCAAGCTACCCTGTTAAACTAGTCTATTTCACCCGTCTACTAGAAGCCTATAACCTAAGTACTAAGGGTAAACTTCTCTCCATTCACAACTCCGCGCCAAGTTCGTGCATGGGGTGTCTCGTGAAGAGAAATCCAACCAAGGAACCCCCTCGATACACTACTACTGGCAGGGTTAATGGTAGAGGTCCATTAGGCCTGTAGCACCAAACTACTAAATGAATATATACTATACAATGACATACATATCATACTTAAATTAATATACATAATTCAATATACATCCGGATAATATCTCCCGGACTATGATTTATTCTATTCATTTACAAAATATTTACCAATTCAATTTCATTTCAAAACTTTCTATTTCCCTTCTTCTATCTAGGAAATATATGTGACACCCCGACTAATTAAATACCGGGTAGCTACTCCTTTATTAAATTAATTCAAAATGCTAAGTTGGCTCAGTTAATAGCATCACTGTCGAAAACATTTTTTTATGATTACTAACCACCTAGTATTTAACAAGTAAGTTGTCAAATTCTAATTAAAGTCTGCTTAACATGCAACAAGTGTAATGAAGAATAATAACACCATTCACCATAACGAAGTAAATAGAATAACCATCACATAATGTAAATAAAGTCTGGAGGAAAACTCCTCACTACAATACCACAAACTGAAATAACTAAACTGAATACTGAATCAATACATGCCAAAGTCTGAAAAACTGAAATGGAAAGATGTCTAATAGAGATGGGCAACATGCCCTACAACTGATAAATACTGAATCAGGAATCCAAATGATAGAAGCGTCTAAGAGCAAATCCCTGTAGCTTCCACAAACAGCTACAGCTCGTCACCTGAATGAGTATCCTATGCATGGTGTCCTTGTGGCTGGGCACCTAAAAATGGTTTTACAAGAAAAATAGATTTGAAAGCAAACGGGTCAGAGCCCGAATGTGGAGATATTTTAAAAACCTGCAAGTGCTTTAAAAACATTTAAAACATTAAATGCAAAGTACATGTTAGGACGCGCACTCACATGAAATTCTCACCTCTCGTCTAACTGTGCACTCCTAACGTAATTACCCATCTGAAATGACCCAAACTACTAGCTAAGTGACATCATATCTAGCTAGACTATCATAGGTTCTACCCTTATTACTCGGTTCCCATTAACATTAACGATCTCAATTAAATAGGGGCTTAACGTAAATTCAGGTTCTCATATAAAAGTAATACAACTCGTTATAGATTAACCCTCTATGTTATTCCATAGTTACACACAATACCATATGAAAGTTCCCAGTTTATTAAGTGTATATTTCCCACAACATAAATATACAATATAAGCACCCCGAGCCTAAGCTGCGGTACACACATACTCTGCTATCCATCCCGATACATCACGTACACAAGGATCACATATTCCGAATCTCTCAGGAATAGTTCACAGATAACAACATCACAAATAATGGAGGCGAACACAGTCACATCACATGGGTCACGCACATACCTGCGCTCCCACGATCAGCAGACTTATTAACATCTCAATAAGCCCTTCTCTGACCTATGTTCATCGAGGTAACCAGTCTAAATCCGGGCAACACAAGGATTAGAGGGCCCTAAGCGAACGCAAACCTCCCGTGATAGCAAGTATGGTAGGTATGTCGTACACACAAATCATATACCAATACTAAGTAAACACGCATCTTAGTAATCACCGTAGTTTAATTGTAGTACTTATCGCATTCTCGTACTAACTGAATATATATACAACTTATATAATCCCGGTCCATATTTATACGCGCCATAATTTATTCTCACGTCGTAGTAGGCACTCACGTCTCGACTCAAATGTCTATTTGATTTGATCCACACTTATATAATTTACTCCTCATTATAACCCAAATGTCCCAAATATACTAATACACCATCAAAGGAATGTTATCTCTATCCTCGAACAAGTTTACGGGACTCCAAAAATCAAAACAGGCCAAAAAGGCCTAAACTGTCAGCTCGTTAGAAGTCTCGTTCGAACGAGGCTGTTCGAACGAGAGTTCGTTCGAACGAACTGTACCTTCTAACGAGATCTCGTTCGAACGAAGTTATCGAACGACATTCCCTTTCGTTAGAAGCGACTGGTCAACTCGTTAGAAGCTCGTTCGAACGACCTGGAGGGATCTTCTAACGAGGGACCAGTTTCGGCCCAGATTTTCTCCAATCTCGTTTTTCATCCATTTTAACACCTCAAACCTCTTCCAAAGTTCATCCCAACAACGTTTTAGGGTCTCTAATTCATCCTAAACATATTAAAGTCACCTCCTAACATGTTTTAAGAAATTAATTCGTCCTAAACATCATTAAATCACAAGTCTCTACACTTTTCCCCAATTTTTCAAGAACATGAACCCTAAAATTTTTAGATCCTTAATTTATCCAAATAAATCCGTTTTTGTGTCTTACAATATATATCAACATCAGATTAGTCCTCTAAATATGATTCTACATGCCATCCTTTCATCAAAATTTAGTATTCTACTTCCAAACTCATGGGTTTTTCATTATCTTCCAAGAACAAACATAAATTTGAATTATCTAACATGGAAGGAACATTCTCTGAAATTAAATGGAATTAAATCACTTGCCTTGAGTTTATCTCTGATTTTGATGTTGATTTGCTGAAGTTATCTCTCTCTCTCTCTGCAGAATTCCCTCTCTACAATAGGGCTGGCAATTTTTGACACGATAACCCGTTTATGGTAATAACCCGAAACGACCCGAAATTGACCCGATTGGCTTGTATAGATTTAAGACAATCCAAAACTTATACTCAAATAAAAATCAACGCGACCCGAAAATGACACGACTAACTCGAATTGCCACCCCTACTCTACAAGCTTTCTTCTCCAAAGGTGGTTATGGTGGCTAGGGTTTTGTTTTGGGAAATATTGGAAACCTAGTCTAATAACCTCCGTAGCTTAATGGGTCAATAAGGGTTGGTTAGTGGGTTTAGTGGGTCTATTCCCAATCAGATAAAGACTCCTGATTTTCGTCATTTTTAATTCCCAAAAATACGAAATTACCAATATACCCTTTAAGATGCCGGTATGGCCTAAAAATACCCCGGGACCCAAACTAAACCCCGGTCTAGTGTTTTCTGACTATCTCGACCCTTCCGGACGCGTTGGCGCACTCAAAACGACCATACGGTTAATAGAATTTAAATTCACTTTTATAATAAAGATAATTATATTCTGACGTGACTGTCACACGCGTCCCAATAAAATGACCAAATTGCCGTATATCAATCTCACGACAAATTTCATAATTCAATATTCATATAACATCATATATACTCAATATAGTCAAATACCAACTCACATCTCGCTAGTATTTTATCCTGATTAATTCCCAATTAAATTCTCATTTAATTAATTAATCCCAAAAATAAATATCACAGAAAATACGGGGTATTACATACTTCCCCCCTAATAACAGAATTTCGTCCCGAAATTCGGAATTAGAAAGTACCTGATAAAAACAACTCTGGATAACGTTCGCGCATCTCATCCTCGCGTTCCCATGTGGACTCCTCGACATTGTGATGTCGCCACTGAACACACACTAACGGAACTATCTTTGACCGCAGCTTCCTCTCACTTCGGTCCAAAATAGCAATCGGCCCCTCCTCGTAGGAGCTATCCGGCTGGAGATCGATGTCCTCCACAGCAATGTGAGAATGAGCCAAATTATCTCTAAGGTATTTCCTTAGCGAGGAAATATGGAACACATCGTGAATCCGATGCAAATGCTCCGGTAACCCAAGTCTATACGCAACCGGTCCGATCCGCTCAATAATAGGAAACGGCCCCACATACCTCGGTGCCAACTTTCCCTTCTTCCCAAAACGCATAATCCCCTTCATAGGAGATACTCTGAGAAAAACTGGGTCCCCCACTTGGAACTCCCTGAAAAATCTCTTCGCATCAGCATAACTCTTCTGCCGGTCTTGAGCTACCCGAATGCGACTCCGAATCAACTCAATCCTTGCCGAAATATCCTGAATCACTTCCGGCCCAAGTAGTTTGTTGTCCCCCACCTCTAACCAACATGCTGGGGAACGACAAGGCCTACCGTACAAGGCCTCAAACGGAGCCATGCCAATAGTGAACTGATAGGAGTTGTTGTAAGCAAACTCCACCAGTGGAAGGTATTGCTCCCATCCACCCCCAAAGTCAATAATGCACATGCGTAGCATGTCCTCCAACATTGGATTTGTGCGCTCTGTCTGCCCATCGGTCTGCGGATGATAAGCCGTACTCAACCGTAATTCCGTGCCCATGGCCTCCTGGAAACTCTCCCAAAACCTCGAAACAAATATCTTGTCTATGTCAGACACGATATTTAGGGGCACACCGTGAAGTCTCACAACCTCTGAAATGAAGAGCTGGGCATACTGTCCCGTAGTGTAGTCCATCCTTACGGGTAAAAAGTGAGCGACTTTGGACAACCTATCCACAATTACCCAAACGGAGTCGTGACCCCTCTGCGACGTAGGCAACCCCGTGATAAAATCCATGGATATGCTCTCCTACATCCACACCGGGACCTCCAACGGCTGTAGAAGTCCTGTCGGTCTCTGATGATCCACTTTTACTAGCTGGCAAGTGGCGCATTTCGAGACAAACTCAGCAATATCTTTCTTCATACCGCTTCACCAATACTGCCGTCTCATGTATTGGTACATTTTGTCCCCTCCGGGATGTACCGCGAACCATGAGTCGTGCGACTCTGCCATAACCTCGTGTCGCAATTTCTCCCCTTCCGGAACCACCAATCTCCCATTGAAGCGTAGTCCCCCGTCTGAGCTGACGGTATAGGACTCGGCTCCCTCTGCTAGTAATCGAACTATCTGCTCCTGACAGAACGAGTCATTAGCCTGTGCCCGTACTACCTTCGTGACAATCTGCGGTGTAACGATCATCACAGACATGAAAGATCGGGCCACTGCATCCTGGTGTCCCAACTCCTTCCACTTTGCCTTCCCCACCTCTGCCACCTCATCTGCTGGCCTACGGCTCAACGCGTCTGCTACCACGTTAGCCTTACCTGGGTGATACTGGATGTCGAACTGGTAGTCTTTCACAAACTCAAGCCACCTACGCTGCCGCATATTCAACTCTTTCTGCGTGAACAGGTATTGTAGGGACTTGTGGTCCGTGAACAGTTGGAACTTCTCCCCCAAAAGATAGTGCCTCCAAATCCGTAGGGCAAATACCACTGCTGCCAACTCCAAATCATGCGTGGGGTAATTCTTCTCGTGAGGCTTAAGCTCACGGGAAGCATAAGCTATGGCATGTCTCTCCTGCTGTAATACACCTCCAAGCCCTTGCAAAGACGCATCGGTGTAAACCAAATACTCAACTCCCGGTCTCGGCAATGCTAACACAGGTGCTGAGGTCAATTTATCCTTCAATTCATCGAATGCCAACTGACAGGCATCACTCCAGATGAATGGCACGGATGTTGGGCACTGTGACATCCCGACTAATTAAATACCGGGTAGCTACTCCTTTATTAAATTAATTCAAAATGCCAAGTTGGCTCAGTTAATAACATCACTGTCGAAAACATTTTTTTATGATTACTAACCACCTAGTATTTAAAAAGTAAGTTGTCAAATTCTAATTAAAGTCTGCTTAACATGAAGCAAGTGTAATGAAGAATAATAACACCATTCACCATAACGAAGTAAATAGAATAACCATCACATAATGTAAATAAAGTCTGGAGGAAAACTCCTCACTACAATACCACAAACTGAAATAACTAAACTGAATACTGAATCAATACATGCCAAAGTCTGAAAAACTGAAATGGAAAGATGTCTAATAGAGATGGGCAACATGCCCTACAACTGATAAATACTGAATCAGGAATCCAAATGATAGAAGCGTCTAAGAGCAAATCCCTGTAGCTTCCACAAACAGCTACAGCTCGTCACCTGAATGAGTATCCTATGCATGGTGTCCTTGTGGCTGGGCACCTAAAAATGGTTTTACAAGAAAAATAGATTTGAAAGCAAACGGGTCAGAGCCCGAATGTGGAGATATTTTAAAAACCTGCAAGTGCTTTAAAAACATTTAAAACATTAAATGCAAAGTACATGTTAGGACGTGCACTCACATGAAATTCTCACCTCTCGTCTAACTGTGCACTCCTAACGTAATTACCCATCTGAAATGACCCAAACTACTAGCTAAGTGACATCATATCTAGCTAGACTATCATAGGTTCTACCCTTATTACTCGGTTCCCATTAACATTAACGATCTCAATTAAATAGGGGCTTAACGTAAATTCAGGTTCTCATATAAAAGTATTACAACTCGTTATAGATTAACCCTCTATGTTATTCCATAGTTACACACAATACCATATGAAAGTTCCCAGTTTATTAAGTGTATATTTCCCACAACATAAATATACAATATAAGCACCCCGAGCCTAAGCTGCGGTACACACATACTCTGCTATCCATCCCGATACATCACGTACATAAGGATCACATATTCCGAATCTCTCAGGAATAGTTCACAGATAACAACATCACAAATAATGGAGGCGAACACAGTCACATCACATGGGTCACGCACATACCTGCGCTCCCACGATCAGCAGACTTATTAACATCTCAATAAGCCCTTCTCTGACCTATGTTCATCGAGGTAACCAGTCTAAATCCGGGCAACACAAGGATTAGAGGGCCCTAAGCGAACGCAAACCTCCCGTGATAGCAAGTATGGTAGGTATGTCGTACACACAAATCATATACCAATACTAAGTAAACACGCATCTTAGTAATCACCGTAGTTTAATTATAGTACTTATCGCATTCTCGTACTAACTGAATATATATACAACTTATATAATCCCGGTCCATATTTATACGCGCCATAATTTATTCTCACGTCGTAGTAGGCACTCACGTCTCGACTCAAATGTCTATTTGATTTGATCCACACTTATATAATTTACTCCTCATTATAACCCAAATGTCCCAAATATACTAATACACCATCAAAGGAATGTTATCTCTATCCTCGAACAAGTTTACGGGACTCCAAAAATCAAAACAGGCCAAAAAGGCCTAAACTGTCAGCTCGTTAGAAGTCTCGTTCGAACGAGGCTGTTCGAACGAGAGTTCGTTCGAACGAACTGTACCTTCTAACGAGATCTCGTTCGAACGAAGTTATCGAACGACATTCCCTTTCGTTAGAAGCGACTGGTCAACTCGTTAGAAGCTCGTTCGAACGAGCTCGTTCGAACGACCTGGAGGGATCTTCTAACGAGGGACCAGTTTCGGCCCAGATTTTCTCCAATCTCGTTTTTCATCCATTTTAACACCTCAAACCTCTTCCAAAGTTCATCCCAACAACGTTTTAGGGTCTCTAATTCATCCTAAACATATTA
Organism: Sambucus nigra; assembly: GCA_949130495.1. NCBI lineage: Eukaryota > Viridiplantae > Streptophyta > Magnoliopsida > Dipsacales > Adoxaceae > Sambucus > Sambucus nigra. Next base: position 402,657,755 of record OX422211.1, read on the forward strand.
AAGTCACCTCCTAACATGTTTTAAGAAATTAATTCGTCCTAAACATCATTAAATCACAAGTCTCTACACTTTTCCCCAATTTTTTAAGAACATGAACCCTAAAATTTTTAGATCCTTAATTTATCCAAATAAATCCGTTTTTGTGTCTTACAATATATATCAACATCAGATTAGTCCTCTAAATATGATTCTACATGCCATCCTTTCATCAAAATTTAGTATTCTACTTCCAAACTCATGGGTTTTTCATTATCTTCCAAGAACAAACATAAATTTGAATTATCTAACATGGAAGGAACATTCTCTGAAATTAAATGGAATTAAATAACTTGCCTTGAGTTTATCTCTGATTTTGATGTTGATTTGCTGAAGTTATCTCTCTCTCTCTCTGCAGAATTCCCTCTCTACAAGCTTTCTTCTCCAAAGGTGGTTATGGTGGCTAGGGTTTTGTTTTGGGAAATATTGGAAACCTAGTCTAATAACCTCCGTAGCTTAATGGGTCAATAAGGGTTGGTTAGTGGGTTTAGTGGGTCTATTCCCAATCAGATAAAGACTCCTGATTTTCGTCATTTTTAATTCCCAAAAATACGAAATTACCAATATACCCTTTAAGATGCCGGTATGGCCTAAAAATACCCCGGGACCCAAACTAAACCCCGGTCTAGTGTTTTCTGACTATCTCGACCCTTCCGGACGCGTTGGCACACTCAAAACGACCATACGGTTAATAGAATTTAAATTCACTTTTATAATAAAGATAATTATATTCTGACGCGACTGTCACACGCGTCCCAATAAAATGACCAAATTGCCGTATATCAAGCTCACGACAAATTTCATAATTCAATATTCAAATAACATCATATATACTCAATATAGTCAAATACCAACTCACATCTCGCTAGTATTTTATCCTGATTAATTCCCAATTAAATTCTCATTTAATTAATTAATCCCAAAAATAAATATCACAGAAAATACGGGGTATTACAATATATTTAAAGCAAGTTTTATTATCATGAAAATGCTTTACCGTTTCATAAGCTCCCATTTCCCTTCTTCCATCCAGGAAATGCAATTGAAGCCAAAGCATTTATCCCATTTCCTTTCTTCCATCCAAGAAAATGTAATTAAAGCCAATTTATTATCATAAATTTCTTTAATACCAATAATGTCCCACATTATCGAAAATAGTTATATATTCATATCATATAACGCGTTTTAAGACCGCCCGTCCGGGTTTCCCCACCGTGGGCCCCCTAAATGGCTATCATCTTCTAGGGCCTATCATCAAGACAACTTGGGATCGTATAATGCAAGATGTCGGGAAGCGGCCATATGCCTGCGGGATAGTCATGACCACACCCAGAATCACCTAACTAGTGCAGAAACATACAATAATCGCTCATATGGCATAGGACTATATCCACCCTGCGTTCATTAGTCAGTGGGCTTCACCATACGCACGTAACTTCCCTTATGATAGCGATTTAGAGAGGTGTGTTTACATAAATTATTATTTATGAAAATCATTTCTTTTTCCATTTTAAAAACATTCATATTTTATTTTCAAAAGTCTTTTACATCATAACATATATACACTTTAATCACATAGTATATATATATACCATATATTCCTCGTCGAATATACATACTTGGCCCTAAATGCCTATTTCATCGAGCGATGGCCAATAATCCCAAAGTATTTCCTCACTTTGATAAATAATAATTTTTCCTTATTCATCTCCAAGGATTTATGGCATATCCCCAATTATGCCATCCCACACTAAGTGAATATATATCTATACTCCAAATCTTATCCTAATCATCTTATAGGATTTACCTCACCAATATCGATATAATTATGCTCCCTATACGCATCACTTTATAGATCTAAATACACACTGAAATATCCTAGGTTTCCTTTCCCCGATCAATTTAATTTTAGTAGGTCATGTATTTCATTTCCATGAACCCAAGGATCTATCTCATTCCTATAATCAATTAGAGGTCCCCACCCTAACTTAGGAACCCTAAACCTTTAAATTCTACCATTTTTCTATTTTCCTCAAAAATATAATTAAAGGGTTATACATTTAAAACCCCCACCTTTCCCTCCTAAATTTCCTCAATTAGAGGACTATATACTCCTAAAGAGTCCCTTAGGTTATCCCAAAATTAACCTCGAATCAATTAAAAATTTGGGATTCATCCAATCCAATTCACCCTAGGAAAATTGTCCAAAATTACTGTAGGGTCAATCGATCGACCCTTGGTCATCGATCGATCGAGGCTTCGATCGATCTTCCTCTGCCAGTCGATCGATCGACCATGCCAGACAGCTTCTTCTCCGAGAGGCTGTTTTCTTCCATTAAAGCTTCCTCAAGCTTTTGTCGCCTTACCCAATGTCCTACAACCTCCACCAACTACAAATACACATATATTAAGGGTTCTAAACATCCTAGAACCTTAAACCACCAATTTATTTTGATTAATTTCTAAGTTTCTCCAATTATGAAATTTTAGGGGTTTATTCATTTTAACTCCCAAAAACCCATTTTATCCACGAAAACCTAACTCAAAATCTTTTGGGTTTGTTATACCAACAATGATATGAGATATTTATGCTCAAAAATAAATAAAGCAAGTAAACACTTTCCTCGTGGATATAATCCGACGATCCCGAGTCGAGTCCGGCGGAGTTTGGCCCGAATCTTTCTTTTTCTCCTCTTTTCTCTTCCTCCTCTCTCTCTTCTCTCTCTTTTCTTTCTTTCCTTTCTCTTTTCTCCCTCTCCCCCTCTTTATATAGTGAGAAAAGTGTTATACTCCTTAAAACCCAAAAACGACTCGTTTACTCAATTACGAGCCCGTTTAACTCCAAAATTCCCCAAAACTCAATTTCGACAATCGGACACTCTTTTTCGACTATCTCGGCTATTCCGAGGCTCACGGCGCAGTCAAAATTTCCATTCGAGGTACTTGACCACAAATCACTATTCTAACCCATATAACTTAATGCGGGTTTTCTAATAAAAATATTACCTTTTTGTCGCTTTACTCAATGGCGACATATTATTAAAATACTCCAATTCATTTACTTAACACCAAAAGTAAATACACCATACATCGAAAATTATCTATTCCTAAAAAATCCCAAAAATCACTATTCCGAGAAATTCTCCAAATCTCCAATTCACACCCAATTATGGAATTTAATTATCTCCAAAAGGACGGGTTGTTACATACTCCCCCCTACAATGGAATTTCGTCCTCGAAATTTGGATACAACCTACATCGCCAAACTAGGATCACAAATCTCACTAAGTCTTAGTACCCCCAAAATCAAAAGGTGTTAGCACAATAGTCCTTTACCATATTCCACCTACCTAGAGGTGTACTCCAAAGTACTAGCTTTGCTATAATCTTATCTAAATCTCTACCCATAAAACACAACAACGACGCGTTACTCCGATGGCTTCTCTTGTTGCCCATAAGAGAAATGAGTCTATAACTACCGCTCTAACATCTAGTAAAGCTTCAACTTTATATACTATGCCCCTTCTATCTCAGGCGGTATATAAACCAACTCACTAAGGTGCCCATACACCTTTCTAACCCGTGCACATCTGCACCTTTATCGTGAACGGTCGACATGTAACACTCTCTCCAAATGAGGGTCTCCCTTTCCTCGGTGTAATACTCACATATGGGTCCTCCCAACCCACGAAATTCAATTATCCTAACCTCGGCGCCACCAACTCTACTAAACTTGCATCCTAATAATACTAAGGTCTATGTGATGTTCTACCTACACGAAACGAATACACTCCTAAGTATATCCCTAGTGCCCAAGGCCTCTCTCAACTTCCGACATTTACTCGGTTTAATGCGTGGGACGTCTCACCAAAGCAAAATCCAAACAAGGAACCCTCCCGTTACACTACTCCCTCGCGTTGTCGGTCATCGAGATATAGCGACCTAAGGCACACCAGCGGGACGTCCTAAATCCTACTAAGCTAACCTACAAACGCATTCCTACTATTCTATCCTCCCACCCAAGCGAAAAGGAAATTTAACTAATCGAAGTGCCAGCTCTCGGTAAAAGCGTCACGAACATCATACCCCACACATACCTTCTCAAAATTTGCCTTTTCATTAACGACTGACCATAATCCTCAAATTAATTTCTCTAAGTCCCACTTCACCCACTCACTTGTGGTGAGAGGACCACTTTAGTGCTTTTCCATAGCACAATATTTCCATAAGCATACCATCATCAGATGGCTCATAATCTATAGTGGTTCATCCACACTATAAGACTTTTTAACAAAACCCACATCCTTGCATCCTAAAAACATCTCTCCACTCCCGACATCGTTAAGGTTCATGCGTGGAGCGTCTCGCAAAGCGAAATCAAAATAAGGAACCCCTCCACACACTACCACTTAACTTCGTCGGTCATGGAGGTCCGTTATTTCAAACATGCAGCTGGGATAACCCTATCCCCTATTCAAACAAAAAGGTGGTCTGAACTCCTATCTCTAACTAAGAGTCACACCACCCAGCGCTCGCACTAATTTTAAGTCCTTGCTCAATCAATAATGAGCTTAATCTTACAGCTCAACAATAATCATGCGGCCTTAAATCATATCTATAAGGTCGCCATATACTCAAATCACGATAATAAAACCTCTGTTCATCGAGGTTCCACCTATGCACACAGTAAAGGCGAACTCAACCTGTATCTAGGTGAGATATCGCAAAAATAACTCGTTCCACCCTGGAACTGCGGACACGATAGTCTTGCCATCATTAGCCTGCTATCGCTCCGAAAACACGTCATATTACCATACTCGTATAAACATATAAAATGAGTATCACAACCCAAATATATATATCTTCAATATATCAACACCCGCCTCTATGGCAAATGAAGGAAAATAAAACTCTGCTACCGCGGACAACACATAGACATACATGATATAATGTTGTTGAGACCACCACAAAACTCAAATTACACACACGAGTCTAGGGCTAACGAACACAATAACTTTCTCTAGCCGCACCAAATATACCTCCTTCATTGAGGTAAAACTCATAACAACAACTTCGTTTTAACAAATTCCCCGGGTGGATGTCCACCTATGGGGTCCTCAACCATACACATTTTCCATAAGTGTTAGCAGCACTTCTCTAGTGAGCCTATCTTTCCTCGAAAGGACTCATTATTCATTGTACCTACCTCACCTCGGTACAAGGTTCACTTCTCCTTGTTACTTCTTCTTTCACTGTTGGCCTCTAGCCGATCCTTATGTGGATAATTCAAAAACTGCATCCTCCTCATTCCTGCTAAATCGTGAGGATTCACAGTTAAAACTATCCGTAAGATCCCCTTCGAACCCTTAAATTCAATGAGGAATTCAACTTTAGTACCACTCTCTACTACAGCGGTACTGCGGTACTCATAAGTACTATTCTTTAGTAGTCGCCACCAAAATCCTTAGTCATTGCCACAAAAGGGAATGACCTCTACTACGGTCCTAGCCTCCAGCTTCAACTAAGCCCCACCTCCTGCCACCTTCCTCGATCAGCACACGAATCTCGAATGAGCACACAAAAGATTACTATAATCTTATACTATGGCGGGAGAACGAAATCTCACAAGAGAAATCAACAATACTAATCCTGAGGCTCTATATCAAATCGAGAGCAACGCTGAAAGTGTAGTAAGTCCGCACAGATTCCTAAGGACAGTAAAACCTAATTCTCTGATACCATCTATGATACCCCGCCTAATAAAATACCGGGCGATCACTCCTATATCAAATTAAAACAGGAGTCTCATATGGATCATTCTTAGCATCACTATCGAAAACCAATTTATTACTAATAACCAATTAGGTGAGCGTCAATTTTTTTTCTTAACTACTCTTTTTAAACAACTACAAATAAAACATCCACACAGTTTGCGTAAATGAAACTAAAATGAAATAAAATAACCGAACACTCGGTCCAAATATGATACAACCATATCGAATGCCGTGCTAAAATATTAAATAAATACAATTGGACCATTGGCCTGAATATTCATACAGTACCTCCTATCTAGAGTACAAGGATATAAGCGTCTATCGAGAACCTGCACACATCCACAGCTGCTATAGCAGACGTCTGACTCGAAAGGAGTATCATCCAGGCGTCCCTGTGTCTGGACACCTATAATATATATATATATATATATATATATATATATATATATATATATATATATATATATATATATATATATATATATATATATATATATATATATATATAGCAAGAGAGAAAAAGTAGATAAATGGGTTAGAGCCCGAGTTGTGAAAATATTTAGCAAGTGCATAAATGCTTTATTTTTAGAAAAATAGATTTTTCTCTCATATTTAAATTGGTATCGCACTCCCATGAGATACCCCTCACCTATCCTCTAATAGTGCACGCCTAGCGCATCCCTCTATACACCCTAGTCAAGCTACCCTGCTAAACTAGTCTATTTCATCCGTCTACTAGAAGCCTATAACCCGAGTACTAAGGGATAAACTTCTCTCCATTCTCAACTCTGCGCCAAGTTCGTGCGTGGGGTGTCTCGCGAAGCGAAATCCAAATAAGGAACCCCCGAAACTACTATATGAATATATACTATACAACGACATACATAACATACTTACATTAATATACATATTTCAATATACATCCGGATAATATCTCCCGGACTGAGATTTATTCTGTTCATTTACAAAATATCTACCAATTCAATTTCATTTCAAAACTTTCTATTTCCCTTCTTCTATCCAGGAAATATATTTAAACCAAGTTTTTATTATCATGAAAATGCTTTACCGTTTCATATGCTCCCATTTCCCTTCTTCCATCCAGGAAATACAATTGAAGCCAAATCATTTATCCCATTTCCTTTCTTCCATCCAGGAAATGCAATTAAAGCCAATTTATTATCATAAATTGCTTTAATACAAATAATGTCCCACATTATTGAAAATAGTTATATATTCATATCATATAACGCGTTCTAAGATCGCCCGTCCGGGTTTCCCCACTGTGCGCGCCCCTAAATGGCTATCATCTTCCAGGGCCTATCATCAAGACAAGCTGGGATCCTATAACGCAAGACGTCGGGAAGCGTCCATATGCCTACAGGATAGACATGACCACACCCAGAATCCCCTAACCAGTGCAGAAACATACAATAACGCTCATATGGTGTAGGACTATATCCACCCTGCATTCATTAGCCAGGGGGCTTCACCATACGCACGTAACTTCCCTTATGAATTTAACTGAGTGCGTGAGGGCACATCTCCAATCAAGAATTTCTAAATTTTTTTCCAGCATATTTATTTTATTATTCTAAGCAAAATGGTATATTACATCATGATGTTTGGATTCTCGAAAAGTTTTTCTCAAGAAAACCAGTTTTAGGTTTAAAAAAGAAGTTTATGTTTACACATAACCACTATCAACTTTTCAAGTATTTCAAAACCTCCACAAACGTTTTCTATAATTACTTAAGAACAAATAGAGCTACTCTGTCTTCTGTCACTAATTACAAATATTAATAAAATGAGGGGAAACATTTATTTTAAAAGTTTTAAAAATTATACTTTATACCATCTTAGTTATATTTACACTGAAAATTCATTTGAGATATCATCCTACTACATCACATAGGAATTATTTTGAACCTATATGACCTACTTACATTTTTTATGATTTCAGACTACTCTGTCTACCTAGCAATTTAGCCGCACAAAAAACCGGAATCCGTAAAACACAAAGTAGGTGGTTTTAATTTCAATATTAGACAACTTGATCTTATGTCTTTTAAATTCTAGTTGTTATATAACTTTGCGATAATTTTGAACTCATATTTCAAATACGAACTCCTTTGAGTAGTTCAGATTTATGTTGTATACTGAGTCTCTCAATATTCTCGTAATTCTCAAAATCGATAAACCATTACACTTGAACCACTAAACCTCTTTACCCTTAATTGTGGTATAACATTGCAACCTATTATGAAGAATTGTGTATAACCATATAATTTATTGCCCTTATCAGTGAAACCCCAAGTATCATACCTTATGATTCAGGTATTAGTCCCCGGTATATTCAAATTGTCTTATAGAACTCAGATGTTGAGTTCCAAGTTTTTTTATTTGGTGCATACGTATGAGTGTCACTCTACCTAAGTGTGTCGAGCTATATTTTATTATTCACCGATTATGTGGATTGCGTATCCAAGTGTATTTTATGCCTTGGGCAATATTGTAACAGTATGTCTATGCTATTGAAGTCGTATAACTGATAATTTATGGGTTATCATGTTATAATTTGAACCCTTGTCATATTAACTTGATACTCAATTTATCTGGTTACATTCACCATATTATTCATTTACATATTGGTAGACTTTAGTATACCCTTGATAGTTCTATGAGACTTCATTTTTTTTAACGTGTATAATCTTAATATTTCCCCCCATTAGTTTTTAACACTATATCATCTTCCATTTCTTGTAAAGAAATAAAAATTATCTACTTGGCATGTATACTTAATTTTTTTTATTCTAGATGGATGAAAAACCTGAGGAAGAAAAGTTACCTGCAACACATTTGAACTTTTATTCTATCCTACCCCAAAAAATATTCTCGGTTACGTACATGTGGAAAGAGACAAACAAGGACGGTAGTCCCTGTTGGAATATATAAGCCGCAACTTATCAGCTCTTTTGAATCTCAAGTGTTGCTATGAACTTTTATATTTTGTATGGCATGAATGAATAATGTTGTACTTTCTTTTTTGTTTAAAACTTCGATATGTAATAGGATGCTAGGCATCCTTATAATAAAAGTCTTTCAATTTTCGTTGAAGTAAAATTATTGTTGTATGTAATTTTGTTCTTATTTGCCATTATAACATAAAATTTGTGAATGCGATACTTCTTAAGGTCGGACGCTCCATGTATGACTATGAACTCTTGTCCCACATCTTTGTCCAGGACGTTGTCTATTTTTTAGTCACCATTGGTTGTGACCTGGTCATACTTCTTCTTAATAAACTCGTTTAGTTGCTCAACTTAGGCCAATTCCTCCAGGTGGGATTTGAGCGCTTTATAACTTTTAGTCTTGTGGCCTCCTTCTTGGTGGAATGCTCATCAGCGCGTTTCATTCCATTTGGTTGGATCTCCTCCCATCTTCTTTGGCCACTTGACGAACTATCGATCTTTAATTTTTGCTAGAATCTTATAGATAGGATCCTTAAGAAGTGTATTAATATCCTGACATCCTTTAGAGGAATCTTCCCTTTCGCCATTCCTGATACCATTCTTCTTAAACTCTAGATGGACCTATGAGTAAATCTCTCTAAAGATTTCTAGGCAATTACGCCTCAACTAGAAGAGAAAATATGACACATCAGCGAGTCATTAAGACTCTAGGGATTCATGGCCTGTCTTTACTACCAAACATAGTCGATGTGATTAGTCTTACCATCATATATCTTAAATCAGGGGTTGCAAACTTCTTTGGGGGCTCCTCTTCTTCTAAAATTATTGAGAACGAAGACTTCATCTGAGTGATGGGAGCTCTTCTTGCCTGCTCCATTGTTGACCTTTCCCCCCAATGAGCAGGGTATTGGTCCATTTCGCTTTGAACCAAACTTTGTATGTCATCCATGTGGACTTCATTTTCCTTATAGCGCTTGGTCTGATGACTTCGATGCTCTTAATGCTCTTGGTCACTCCTGAGCTCCTTCCTTGTCTATGAGTCTTACTCGCTTGAGGGCTAGGAGTTGGAGCTCGATGCTTGTGATCATGGAAAAGTTCTATCTCAACCTCTTTTAGTCACCATTTAAGGTGAGAATTCTCTTCAGTCTGGAGGTAGGAAGCATCCTCTTGCTGTTGGTGCCCTTCTTCAAAAGAGTATACCAACCGTGAGATCTGGGTAGACCTATGCTTCCCATGTCTGTCCTCAAAAGGATGCTGCTCTGGGTGAAACCCTGATTTTTCTTTATGTCAGACCTCAGACATGACCCTCAGTGGATCCAAATAAGCTCGCATATCTCTAGGTTGAGGTGCACTATTTGGGTGGTTAGACATCGTATCTATTCTTCATGGTGATTTCTTTCATGGAAAGGAAAATCGTTCCCAGCGACGGCGCCAATTGTGAGTACAAATTAATCATAATAAAAAGGAATCTAAAAAGGAATTAAATAATAAACAAAGAGATGCCAATCAGACAACACAAGAATATACGTGGTTTGGAAAATTGCCTATGTCTAGAGAGCGATCATTAATTTTTTATTAAGTTCTCTCAAGTAATGAAATTACATGCCCCTTGGCCCTGGGGTAAGGGTTGTATTTATAGTGGTATTAAAAGTTAAGTTGTTTAAGGAACTCTCCCAGCTTTCTATTGGCTTGTGTGGTGACTTCTGAATACCTCGTCTGAGATTATTGGTAACTGATTAAGCCTATCGAGATTAAAGTGATAAACTTTTGTATTTATCCACATGACAAATGCTTGTGCTAATTTCATTGAGAAGTTAGGTCAGACGTGCCCCACATGCTTTTGCATTGGGGTTTTTGGTCTTCAATTGGGCCTAATTTATAATTTAGGTCCCCACATTATGATACACTGGATGTGAGTGAGAATTCATTTGCATTAGAAATCAAGAAATATTATTAAGATATATAGCAAAGAAGTTTCATCGAGATATAAATACAAATAATCCTGAAGGTAGATTTTTTTTAAAAGGTCCATTAGGCATACGAGGTTATGAAATTCGAGGAAAAACACGAACAATGTGACTAGGTTGGCCATGAAGATTATGAAACAGCTGCTAATGGTGATGCGGGTAGAGATATTGGTCAGTGGGGGTGCTAATCAATTTGACGTTTTCGATTCTGAATGACAAGGATGGAAAGAATGTCATGATTATTAGCATAAACTACACATTAAAGGACCAAAACGAAACAAATTCAAATTCTATAGAGAAAATAAGAGTGTATTATATTCAAAAATGGAGAATCTCCCCTCAAGTGAGGAGTACATGGGTATTTATATGAGGGAGATTACTTACTAGCCAAGCAATTACCTAAATGACTAAAAAGGATAATTGCTAACAAACATATACCTAATTAGACTCAAAGATGCTTGGAGACCAATTAATATGGATAAAAATAAAATAAAAGAACTAAAATAAAAGGACAACTAATATTAAATATTAAAATAACTAATATTACCTAATATGAAACCCACTCCTATTATTCTCCCCGACTTCAAAACAAGTTCGGCTTTGAACTTTAAATGATAAATTGGAGTAGTCCGGGTCATATCAACAATGCTTGACAAAATTGTGTCCAACCATACAACATAAATATATATTTTGAAAATATTTTTCTCTTTTTCCACGAGGGCTCATGCGATCTTCCGATGGTCTTGGAATTTCTTCATTTAGGGTTTTCATATTTTTCGCGAGTTTTGGTGGTGATATCAAGGTTTTTGGTTTTTTGGGGGTGGGGGTTAGACACCCCATCCTAGGACCCCCTGAGCACCTTTTCAGGTCCCCTAGCACTCACTCATTCACTGCAAGCCCTAGATCATACCCCGACTAGGAATCTAGAATCCACGGGGTACTCACGGACCTCGTATGGCTCTGATAAACTTCCTCATCTGAGAAAAAGTTCATTAATCTTCAAAGGTCTCTGAATTCACTTTCCAATAGTTTGCCCCGTGCACAAATTGGACGAACAGTCTGTTTGGACGAACAGTCTGTTTGGACGAACAATCCGTTTTACTATCAAAAACTGATTTGGAGGCCACCGAGCACTCCTGGGCCCCGTTCGACTCCGATTAATTTCTTATCTTAAGAAAAAGCTCAATAAATCTTTTAAGGGCACTGAATCCCCTTTCCGCTCGTCCTCACTATGCATGAGTCGGCCTTACGGTTTGGACAAATAGCCCATTTTACCCCGAAAATTGATCTGCAGGTCACTGGGCGCTCCCCGAGCCCGTTTGACCCTGACCAACTCTTTAGCTTGAATTAAGATAAATGATACTTTTAAGGGCTTTGAATACCCTTTCCAACAGACCACCATGTGCACAAATTAGCCTTATAGTACGGACGAACGACCCATTTTACTCCAAAGGGCCACCTACCCCGTTTGACCTAGGCCAACTCTCTGAACTGAACGAAGCTTACTGAAATCTTGAAGGAATCTGAATACCCTTTCGAATGGTCCTTCCCACACATGAATTGGCCTTACGATTCGGACGACTGATCTATTTTCCTCTGAGAATTTCCTATCTAGTGACCAAAGGGCGCTTTCGGGCCCTGTTTGACTTCGGTCAACTCCCAAACCTATGAGTGGCTCAATGTATTGTTAAAGGGATCCTAATACCCTTTCCAAAGGTCTTCCCTGTAAACAATTATGATTTACGATTTGCGTTTTACAACCATATTTCCAAAAAATTTGCCGAATGGCACCCCCACGATCTTGCCTATCGAAAGTGTGTCTGGAATTCTATGCAAATAGGCTGGTATATAACCATGTCGATCGGCACCCCATGGACTTATAAATAGAGGCTAATGCCTCACCTTAAAAAACACACCTCAGAATCCCTGAACATCCCTCTCAACAATTCAGAAAATATTGTCTCGAATTCACAGGTGTTCACCTCTTAAAAAGCCAATTTCCCACATTCCCTCCATCATTTTCATGCTCCTTTTTGCAAATTCTCACCCATATCCTCATACCACCGTTGTCTCATGATGAGATCAGTGCATCTACAATCAAGATTCACTTCAAGTCTTCATAGGAGGTCTAATTCCCCACCCTTGTCTTTATATTCTCCTATTTTTGCATTACTCACTTTATTTTCACCTTAGTACTTTATTTCATTACATCATACACATTAATTCCAAACCTTTATTATTAGTATTTGCTCATACTTTATTTTCATAAGAAAAAACCCAAAAACAAGCAAAAGAGGGTTTACTTGTAAATTCCAAATGGGGAATTCTCATTACAATTTCTCACACAAACACTTTTTTCTACACACACACATAAGAAAAATCCCTGGGATACGTATGCATCTTGTGTAAATCCCTAAACTCGAGTCCTCTCATATACATTTGTTGCCTTGTTCTTGTTATATATTCTTAATATATTTTATATTCTTTCTTGCTTGTGCCTTGTTCGATATATTCATTTGTTATTTTATAATGACTTTTGAATCGGCAAAACACTTACATTATACTTTAAATTACTATTTTGGGAACACTCCTAAGGATGAACTCACTCCATCGTGGTCCATGATGTGAGTTAAGCAATTCCATTCTCCATTTACATTATTCACATAAGCATACACGTCACTGGGTTCAACAGGATAAGATTAACACATCCCCATGAGAGACCAATATAGTGGGATGGGTGCCTAATACCTTACCACTCCATAAATTAGTCCTCAAACCCTTGAACTACTTGGTGCACAAGCATCAGTATTGTCCTTGCTACCGTTCACTCGAGGCGGAAATATTTCTTTGCATGTTTTGTGAAAAATAGGCTGGTGACTCTATTCCTATATATCATTTCACATCGATGACGGACGAGTGCCCTAAGAAACGATGCAATTATAGGTGCATGCTAGAAGGGAAGGAAATGGGGAAGGAAGAGGACCCTCCTCGAGAGACCCCCGACCCTAACCCAAAGATGGCCACAATGGAAACACTGCTGGGGAAATTTTAAGAGGACTATATTCTATTTCCGCATGGGTGTTATTTTTTTCTGCATGTGTGCATATCCACCTACCTGTATGTTCTATTTTCTCCTTTATTTACCTTTTTGTATATTTCTCTCTCATCTATATATCACTTTCCACTCACTTATACACTTCACAAACTTGTATATACTGTCCACGTATGCTTCACACGCTTACACTTAGCTTAACTTTATACTCATATGCTTCATACACCACTTAGAATAGTCATGTTTAGGCCTCACTAGCACACACCCACACTTCCCACACTTGTATACACGTTCATTTACACATATCACACATCACTTGTAGTTGATCCATGTATAGGATCATTACCACGTACACTCACTTGTATATATTCCCATGTCACTTTCTCGTTCATATATATATCGATGCATAGTATAGTCTCCATACTAGATTTACTTATCATAATACTTGTATATGATCCCTCATTAATGTAGTATTCCTTTTACTCATCATACCAATACAAATGAAAAAAAATACTCTCTCTCCATAACATGTTAATTAAGACTCATGCATTTTTTTTACACTAGATCACCAAGGCCATGGCCATATTGACCAAAAAAATTTTCCATATGGGGGTTCAATTTGTGATGGGAGCTAGTCTTATGGGTCGCAATTAGTCTAAGCGATATGACTCTGACTTTCCATTGGCCTCATACCTTCGACGTATATCGAATGGTTCAGCCGTATCTTATCTCTTGATCAAACTCAAGAAGGGAGGTATATAGTAGGGAACCCATTCACGTATGTCGAGTATATTGAATTTGCTCCCACACGTACTATTTTGATGGGGTATATAGTGAGGCAATTAATGATATATCAAATGGCTTGTCGACACGTACCGATGAATGATTGCCCTTATAGGATAGAGGTATGTCGTGAAAGTCATGCCAAAGGGGGAACCCTTCCATTAACCCAACAATCACATAAACCTCATATAGGTGTCAAACCTAGGACACTCATATTTAGTTTTCATTTACCATACGAAACTCTCCAGAAATTTGGGTCAGCGTATCACTCGAATTTTTGTGCCATTTTGACTTTTTTCAAAATAGGACCCCGTCCGTGATCCTGGTATCGAGTCCAACCATGTCTTACATATTCTCAAACACTATTTTTCCAGACTCGTATCTTGTCCAATTTTTTTTTGCATTTAGGCAAACCCAACAATAATAATAATCATGCTGAGATTTCTTTCATTTTTTCCTACTTTTTTCAACCAAAAAAAATATTTCTCCTCCTTCCGGAATACCAGAAACTTTCTCCCTCGTTCTTTCAAAAATAAATTTGAACCGTTTTCCCTCTCAGGTTGATCACATACCTGATTTTGGCCTGGCTCCCTATTGACTTCGGTCTTCCATCAAATCGCTCGAAGCTCTGCCGATTCATCTGCGAGTTCACCTGAGTTTGGGATTTACCTTCACGAGTTTTTCATGGAGAATATTGACCAAGCTCGGAATATGAAACCTAATATGACGATTGTCTTAGCCCAGCTCAGTGCACAAATTGATAACTTTCAAACCAAAGTCCATCAAATGCAGCGTCATCAGGACCATATTCCCAATGAACCTAAGGTTCTCTTTCTTCGTGCCATGGGTCCACCCACAACTGAGCATGTCTTGGTCCTAGAAGAGTATCATCATGCTCCATGTGCCCCAACTGCCAGTTGTCGCCGCCGGCTCAACTACTTATTCTGACCCATGCCCAATCAAGGGCTAACCTTCCAGTATCCATGGATACTAAGGAAGAGGAACTAATATATGTCAAGGAAGACCTCAAGTTACTATCGAAGAAGTTTGACCAAGTTAAGATATTCAGAAACTACATGGAATACATCCATATGTCTCCATATCCCAAAGCCAGACTGCCAGAGAAGTTTAAGATGCCGAACATCGAGAAGTTCAACGGAAGCGAACCCCAAATTGTTCACCTTCAAAGCTATCATCGATCCATGACCCTCCTTAGTTCCTCTAAATAGATAATGGCCCAAATGTTTTAGCAGACATTGAGAAAAATCACCCTCCGTTAGTTTCTATCCTCAAAGAATCCAGAATCCATAGTTGGGAGGATGTCACACAAGAATTAATGTCTCGGTACAGGTACAATGAGGAAATAGATGTTACATACTGAGATCTACATATTCTTAAGTACAACCCTGGGGAAATAGTCAGTAACTTCATAGGAAGGTGGACAGAGAAAGATGCTACCATGACCAACAGACCCTTTGAGGAGGAATAAATCAGTATTATGAAGAAGAACTTCTTCCCTCATATCCAAGCGTCCATGGGAGGAAATTACCCAAACTTTTGAGCCCTTCGAGAGGTTGGTGTAGAAATTGAGGAAGGTGTTACCATAGTCGAATCTGAGCCAAAGAAAGTGATAGGACAATTCACTCCTCAGAAGTATAAAAAGCCTTCAATGCTACCATCTCAACCACCAGCAACATTTCTTAACCTGCTACCTCTTGAGCACTGGAAAGTCTCCCTAATCCTATTAAGAACGAATGCATTGGGCTTCTTGCTCTGCTGTCCAAAGTATACAAGTCCATATTGATTCGAAACCTCATCAAACCCTTGGACCCCCATCCATTACCAAATCCTCTCCTTAAAAACATTAAAGCCAATGCCCATTGTGGTTTCCACCAGTCTGTTGGAAATACTACCAACCAATCCTTCCACCTTAGGAATGTGATCCATGACCTAGTAAATCCGGGTATCATCACCCCACTAGCTAATCCTAAACCCAATACGACTCATACCCACTTTCAACCCATACAAATGCCATCTTTCTAAAGAGTGACCCAAAATTTTACCCATCTACTCAAATAGTGCCCAGTAAAGAACTCATCATACCTATAATCTCGCATATACCACTCAAGGTTTGCCCATGTTTTCTCTAACACCCTACATGCTTCACCGATCAAGTTTTATCACTCCTTATAAGGGCCTAAATTGTTGTCCTTACCTGGTCCGAAGGGAAAGACATGGAATTACAAGTCATATTAAACCAATTCTTAGAGTTTAGGTTGAAATTGCCCATCGAGATGACTGTTGATTATCGTAAATTTAGTGTCTTGTTCATGGTAGATAAATGGGTGGTACCTATTAAATAAGTGAATCTAGATTATGTAGTATAGACCATGGCTGATATGTTTCGATAGATAAGTCAAATTTGTAGCATTGATGAGCTACCCATCACTTTGAAGCTTCAGGAACAGTTGGTACCTTTACTCATGCACCTCCCTGATGAGTGGGAAGATTTGTTTGATGAAGACATCGAGGTTGATAAATGTATTAATTTCTCTTAGAATGGGGACATAGTCGCCACCGAATGGAGGGGTGACTTTGATAGTTCAGATGATAAAATCACTCGGGAAGAAGCCAGTATGTGAAGAATGATATCCTTCGAAGATCTATTAGGGGAAATCAACAAGGTGGCTATTCAGCCAGAGGTAGATAAAGACACAAGGCTTTTATTCATCCCCAACTTAGTAAATAACATAACCAGGTCAAAGATACACTATAAAGATCCAACATATGATCGAGACAGATAAGGGAAAGAGAGTTACTAAATAATTTCCCATGCCAGAAATGGCCATTGAGGAGAGTAAAGTCCTTGACCATCTCAAGAAAACCCAAGCCAATATTACCCTATGGAGGCTTTTCATGTCCTACCACTTTCACTAGAATGCTCTAATAAAAATCCTCACCGGGCCTACAGTCCTTCCTTTTACCACTCCTAAAGAAGTCATAAACATGGTTGGGTCCTTAACCTCTTCCAAACTATTGTCCTTTTCGAAGCAGAGATATCAAAGATCGGCCGTGATCACAATTATGCCCTCAACATATTTATTGAAGTCTTGAAAAAGATAGTCCCACTTTCACTTGTTGACAATGGATCTAGTCTCATTGTTTTTCCTCTCAAAACCTTTAATTATTTAGGATTCAAAGTCAGTGATCTCACTCTTATTTCTTCCATCATGCGTGCTTACGATAATGCCCGCCGAGAAGTAATGGGGTCCATAAAACTCGCAATAGGGGTTGGCCCTATAAATCCTATCACCAAGTTTCAAGTCATTAACATACCTACAAGTTTTAATATACTCCTTGGCCGTCCATAGCTCCACACCATCTTAGGGGTATCTTATTCTCTTCATCAGAAACTAAAATTCTTTACCAAAGGTAAGGTTATCACCATCTTAGAAGATGATGATGGTATAGACAATGCCAACACTAACAACTAGGTATTAAAAATTCAGCATGGGATGAATGACATGCTCCTCTATAACTTTAGAGTTAACCCATTTCCCCTTTCAGTAGAAATAAATTTCAAAGACCGAGTTTTTCCTGAACACAACCCTCATGGAAATGTCAATGTGATTTAGATGTTCAAAAACATGCACTTCATGCTCAAAATGGGGTTAGGGCGATGCCAATAAGGGATCTTTCAGCCTATAGTCCTGAAGGAGGCCCTTCCCTCTTATGGCTTGGGTTACCAGCCCCTACTAGATGAACTCAAACTGATCCAATAACTAGACTAAAATAAGCTTAGAGGATCAAAGGACTATTTCGAAAGACTCTTTGAACATAAGATTTGTCAAGGAGGGTGGAAACTTCTCTTTATGTGGCTTCCCCAAACCATGGTATGACCATGTTGACAAGAAGATGAAACCAAGGATATAAATCTTCTTTCAAGAACCAAACTCTTGGGCCGAAGATTTACAACATGAAGTGAAACCTCTCACTAAGAAAGCTATGATAGTTATCGAGGATTCTGGGGCAAGTGGTTTCGAGGACTCCTTCAACCTGTAGACACTAGGGTCGAGTCTCTGCATGATCTGATCAAATGTTGCACCATTAAACCCATCCACTTAAATCAAGGCTGCTAATATGCCTCTCCTCAATTAGAATGTCGTACCAGTCCAACCTACTCAGATTCAACCTGACCCTGCTGTTTACCCTATCCAACTCTCTTTACCCGATGTTGTTGTTATTTTTCTAATATCAATGTAACTAAAACCACTTTTGACTAGGTTCTCAATGTTGTTTTTCACAAAAATGAAAGTAACGGGGATTTTGAGTATCTTGTTGTGCCTTACATTAATTGTCTTGATTTTAAATAAACCTTTAATGATGAAGATTTTACAAATGTACGATTCTGAATTGATCTTAATAATGAGAATAACAAATAATATAATCGCGTTCAAATGAATGATGATGAGATTGTTTTTATTAATCTTGGTTCAAGTAGTCATCGGTACGAGATTAGGATAGGGTCCACCCATAACAAACATGTGTGTGAACAATTTGAAGAAGTATTGAAAGAATTCATGGACGTCTTCGCATGGTCCTAAGATGTGCCCGACATTGACCCAGAAATAGCTCAGCACGAGATCCCAACATTTCCAGAGTACAAGCCGATCAAATAGAAGCTAAGGAATATCCGTGCTGAATGGTCACTCAAAGTCAAAGAAGAAGTGGTCAAATAGTTGGACGTGGATTTCATTCGCGTAGTCGAATATCCTGTATGACTCGCCAATATAGTCTCTGTGTCGAAGCCAGGAGGAAAAGTCAAAATGTGCATCGACTATCAGAATCTGAATAAAGCATCCCCAAAAGTCGGTTACTCATTGCCCAACATCGACATGATTATGGACAACACAGCTAGCCGCGCCCTCAAGTCATTTGTCAATGGATTAGTCAGATACATCCAGATCAAGATGCACCCTATCCATCAGGATAAAATTGCCTTCATCACCCCATAGGGAACCTTCCTCTATACTTTCATTCCATTCGGACTCAAGAATGTCAGGGCTACATACCAAAGAGCTGCCACAACCATCCTATACATCCTTATTCACAAGGAGGCTGAAGTCTATGTGGATGATATGATCATCAAATCTAAAACTTGGCAAGGTCATATTCCCGCCCTTCAAAAGTTCTTTGAGCGACAATAATAATACCATATGCGGGTAAATCCATAAAAATCTATTTTCGACATCACAAAAGGAAAAGTCTTGGGATTCATGGTCAGTGAGAAGGAAATTAAAGCAGACCCTGCCAAGCTGAAAGCCATACTTGAGATTCCACCACCACAGATGGAGAAGGAAGTCTGAGGATTCCTAGGAAAGCTATATGACGCGACTAAGAATTTGTCTCAGAAGTGCGTTCTCTCCAGGCTCAAGTGCAAGCCTATCGCGTTAGTAATAATTCGATAATTCGGGATCGTCTTGTAATACCCCGTATTTTTATGCTATATTTAATTTGGGGATTTATTAAATTTAATGTGATGATTTATTTAATAAAAATCCAGAAATTAATTATGTTATAATTATTAACGTGACTAGAGTTAGTAATTATGGGAAAATTGTTGAATATTACTAATGAGCATAGTAATATACTATATTGGTTATATCGAATGTCATAAGTGAATTAAATGACTATTTCAGAAATTTAAGTAAGGACGTGCCCGTGTCACGTCGGGACTTATTTTGTTAAATAAAAGTGAATATTTTATAAGTTGTTCGTATGGTCGTTTTGAGTGCGCCAACACGTCCGGAAGGGTCGAGATAGTCAGAAAAGTGTACCCGGGGGTTTAGTTTGGGCCTCGGGGTGTTTTTAGGCCTAATTAGTTACCCGGGAGGGCATTTTGGTCATTTTACAAATTAGGGTAATTAAACCCACGAATTTCAGCCATCCTTAGCAGCCATTTAAGTCAGCCTTTTAGGGTTAGAACATTCAGAACCCTAGAACGGCCATTGGAGTAGAGAGGAGAGAGCTCTCAAGGTGATTCAAGGCCAAAACACCACCAATCGCACCACCGTCACCACCAACGCGTAGATCGCGAGGAGGAGAACGCAACCACACCAATATCAGCAGGAAACCAGACCTTTGAAATCCCAGGCAAGTGTTTAACTTGCGTATTTTCGTTGGTGCAATATTCATATTAGCGTAGGAATGATTAGGAGTGTAATCAATGGAAGAAAACCCCAAATTTTGATAGGAATTTGCATGTAGAAAACATTATAACCATATTCTGGAAATAGTATGTGAAGTAGATGATTAACCCACGAATTTTGATGTTATGTTAGAAGGAAATTCTGGAGAAAACTGATTAGAACAAAAGTTAAGAAAACATTAGGGTTCTTGATGTTTAAATGAGATTTTGGGTTGTTTAACCATGTTTAATGATGGATATACGCATGCTTAACGTTAAAAAAATCTGGAAATATGTTATTATGTTTGTAGTAGGAGTTTTGGGACGATTAGTGTTGGGAAATATTGATTTGGGTGAAGAATTTTGGTAAAACCCGTAACTGCACTTCTGCAGGATTTCGCAGACCTGCTTGATCGATCGATCGAGCCTAGAGCTTCGATCGATCGAAGGTTCGATCGATCGAGCCCCAGACCTCGATCGATCGACCCTTCCTGGCAGACTCTTATTTCCCTTATTGAATTAATTGAACATGATCCATCGTGAAATAATTTTGGACTTTATGAATAAAATGTTTTGGGATATAGGAGAGACCAGTAGGACATATGATTAAGTGTTGAGAACCTTATTATGAGACGAAAATTGTATCTTAAGGACAATTATTTGAAGAACGAGGAAACTACGTAATTCAAGTGAGAGATTACGTCAAATACTTACGATAATGAATAGACGTTTACCTACTGATTTTGCTACTTGGATGGATAGAATCCACGAGTGTCACGTAACTAGTGAGAAAAACCTCCGAGTTAAGGTTAGAGACGAAACCGTATACGTAATCATAATATTGGGAAATTAAGGATAAATGTTGTGACTATGGGTAACGGGAGGAACCTATATTAATATGATGAATGGGTATAATTATATGATTGTGTGTACATATATTATATACATGTGAAAAACGTACCCGCGCTACTTGCTATCCCTGAGGTTACCGCGCTGGGACGATCTTATCCTGTGTTGCTTTATGGGGGATATTGATTTGTACCCTAGAAGATAGAGATCCTAGGTACGGGCTATCAGATTGATAGTCGGACGGTCCTAAGAGACGTGAGGGTATGTACTGACCTCTTGGACTTGGAATCTATGCTTCGCCTCAACGTTGTTTTGTATATGTTAATACAGTTCGAGAGTGATTCCGAACTTGTATTTCCCTTTGTGTGAGCGATACGGGGATTGGATAGCAGAGTATGCCCGCACCATAGTTTAGTTGGTGTGCTGTTATATATATATATTATCCGAGTAGTTAATATATATATGAGGTTATATACTTTAACTGCCTACTGTGATTTGATAAGTAGGACATAGTTGTTGACGCAATAATAAATACTTGTTTTGTGAAAGTATGAGAAGGCACTGGTAAACTTTATAATTTAATGAAGCTAAAACGAGAGTAGTGCTACAAATTGAAAGTAACCTTTTTAAAACATTGTCATCGTTCGGTTTTGAAAACTTATGAGTAAGTTAAGATAAACTAGACTATTTGGGAAGGTTAGTACGATAGGCGTGCACATTAGAAGAGAGGTGAGAATTTCTCAAGAGAGTGTCGAACTAATATGATTTGCATTGGCCTGTATCAATTTAAATACTTGTTAAACGTATTTTAAAATCAAACACACTTTCGGGCTCTGACCCGTTTCTTTTCCTCTCTCTCTCTCTCTTGTATATATATATGTATATTTTCAGGTGGTGGGTCATGGTGTCCACTTGGTTTTGGTGGTATTGTTTCTGGTTGTTTGTTTCGGCCAGATGGTGGGCCTTGTTTTTCCTTGGGTTCAATTGTTTGTTATTCATGCTGCCCTTGTGGCTTTTGTTACCTAGGCCTAGGTACTTGTGTTTTGACTAGTTTGTTGTTCCATTGTTTTATTGTTGGCTAGCTGCGCATGTGCTCTAGCTTACGAGGGTATGCCCTCTTGGATCTTGTAACTATTTCTTTTCAATATAGTTTAATTACCGAAAAAAAAATATGTATATTTTCAGGTGCCCAGCCACAGGGGCGTCTTGCTTAGGATCCCTTGAGAAGAACGAGCTGCAGCTTAGGTGGGAGTTGCAGGTCACTTGAGTAGACGGCTTCTGTCATTGACTCCACTCCTATTATTCTCCTTTATTGGGCACGTGTCGCCCTTTTCATCATTTCATTTGTTGCTAGAATTTTGTATTTCATTTATTTCCAGTATTGTTCTATGGGATTTATTCAGGATGGATTTGTGTTTTTAGTTCCATTTGTTGACATTCGATTGACGAATGTATTATGTTATTTGGTTTATTGTGGTGTGATTCTTTATTGTAGAAATGTCGTTTTAATTAAAATAAATCTTTTTCTTTAATTAAAATTTGGAAAGTTTTGTATGGAAAATGTTTTGACACTTAGCTTAATTATTTAGGGTGTTAAATTGGAAAAAAATTATTTTTATCGACAGTGATGCTGAGAATGAACCAACTGTTTACCTTGATTTAATTTAATAAAGGAGTGATCGCCCGGTATTTAATTAGGCGGGGTGTCACAGGTGGTATCAGAGCATCAGGTTCTAGAGTCCTTTAGGATCTGTGCGGCCTATTATGTTTCAGCGTTGCTTTCTTTGATATAGAGCCCTACTACTAGGAGTGTTGTGTCTATCTCTATACTTTGGAATTTCGTACTTCCGCGATTTGGTTATTTGAATGATGAACTCATCCAAATTTACTTAAATTTTCAGATGGATCGTCAAGAAGAACTAGCTAAGACGGTTAAGGGAGTCATCGAGCAAGATCGACTCACACCTCAGGTATCCCCAGGGAGAGTATCAACCGCCGAGTTAGCAGGTTGTAATACCCCGTATTTTCTATGATATTTATTTTTGGGGATTAATTGAATTAAATGTCTAATAATTGGAAATTAATCCGGATAAAAATATTAACGAGATGTGAGTTAGTATTTTATTATAATGTGTATACCTAGCATTATATGATTATTGGTAATATTAAAATTGTCGCGTAATTGAAATACGTCAATTTGGGAATTTCGCTTGACGCGTGTGACCGCCATGTCATGGTATTTTGTTATTAAATTAAGAAGTGAATTTTAGTTCCATCAACTGTATGGTCGTTTTGAGTGCGCCAACGCGTCCGGAAGGGTCGAGATAGTCAGAAAACACTAGCCGGAAGTTTAGTTTGGGTCCCGGGGTATTTGTGGGCCATACCGGCATCAAAAAGGGTATTTTGGTAAATTGCATTTTTGGGAATTAAAAAGTGACGAAAATAGAGATTACAATCTGACTATTTCCTCAACCCACTTAACCCACTAACCACACTATGTGACAACATGGGCTACGGGAGAAGTTGATATACCATTCCAACTTCCAAAAACCATTACACACCTCCATACTCCATTATCTTCAACCTTGAGAAGAGCTTGAGAGAGAGAGAGAGAAGGAAACCTTGGGAAGAGCTTGAGAGAGAGAGAGAGAGAAGGAAGAGAATTCTGCAGAAAAACAGAGGGAGAACAACCTAACTTCAAGATTCTACACCAAATTCTGAGATAAATTAAGGCAAGTGATTTAAACTCTTTTGATTCAAGATATGTTTCCATGTTTAGGAATTTTCGAAATTGATTTTTGGAGATAAATTAGACCCATGAATTGAAAGTTAAAGGCCATGAATTATGTAGGAATTGCATGTAGTATATTCTGGACGAACTTATATGTTATAAACAGAACCTTGATGATCTAAAAGTGGAATTAGAAGAAGTTTGATGATGTTCTTGAATGGAAGAATTCTGGAAATTATTTTGATGTAATTTTGATCTGAACTAAGCTTTTAAATGATGAATTATGGGACTTAGAATGTTAATACTGCTGTAGGATGTTAGTATAGTGTTAGAGTAACCTTATCTTGGAGATTCATGCTTAAAAATGGAGTTTTGGGTCGAAACTGTAACTGCAAAACGAAGCAGTCCGTAACCATACCTGTGCAATCGATCGATCGACATTCATCAGTCGATCGATCGACCACCATCGATCCATCGAGGTTCAAGGTCGATCGATCGACCTTCCCAGAATGAGTAAAGTTTCCCTTAATTGAATTTTAATGATGATAAACCTTGGATAATATTATTGGAGACATTGTGATTACCCTAAATGTTAAGGAAGACCAGTAGGCATGATTATGAAATTGGACTTTAATTGGAATTTAATTTGAGGAATTATTCTAAATTAATGAAATTCGTTATGTGAGATAATCTTTGGGTTAATAGTACAAATTCGAATAATTTGATGAAATAAGGTTTGGGGCAGAAGTAAGGACCTTAGGTTTAAAGATGTTATATGTGGGAATTTTGGGAACTTAAAAGTCTATGTGAGATAGGTTTTAAGTTTAAGAAATTACGACGTGAGACGTGTCGACTATTTAAATTATATATTATCGAGATACTTGAGATATATGAATTGGGAATAATGGTATAATGATGTAGAATATACCCTTGTTAATATTAAGATATCTAAGATGTGTGAATGCTTAGTATATAACTTTATGTGTATGACATACCTACCATACTTGCTATCACGGGAGGTTTACGTTCGCTTAGGGCCTTCTTATCCTTGTGTTGCCCGGATTTAGATTGGTTACCTCGATGAACATAGGTCATAGAAGGACTTATTGTGATATTAATAAGTCTGCTGATCATGGGAGCGTAGGTATGTGCGTGACCCATGTGATGGTGACTATGTTCGCCTCCACTATTTGTGATGTTGTTATCTGAACAACTCCTGAGAGATTCGGAATGTGTGATCCTTATGTACGTGATGTACCGGGATGGATAGCAGAGTATGTGTGCACCGCAGCCTAGTCTTTGGGTGCTTATATTGTATATTTGTGTTGTGAAAATATACGGTTAATTGAGAAGGAATTTACTATGTTAAATTGTGAGTATAGTTATAGTAATGTTTTGAAAAGATAAAGAGAGAGGACTTTTATCAATAAATGGTTTTGTTAATAATTGGGAATTCTAGAATTAAAGTAGAACTTTCTATTTAATTGTTAATGATGGAACTTATAACGTGAACCGAGTAGAAGTGTTAAAAACCCTATAGGTTGTTATGAGATAACACATGAATGGGTACAGGAACGTTAGGAGTGCAAGGTTAGACGAGAGGTGAGTATCTCATGTGAGAGCACGTCCTAACATGTATTTTGCATATACTGTTTTAAATGTTTTTAAAGCACTTGCAGGTTTTTAAAATAACTCCACATTCGGGCTCTGACCCGTTTGCTTTCAAATCTATCTTTTTGTAAAACCATTTTAGGTGCCCAGCCACAAGGTCACCATGCATAGGACCCTCATTCTGATGACGAGATGTAGCTGCTTGTGGAAGCTACGGGGATTTGCTTTTAGACGCTTATATCATTTGGATTCCTTACTCAGTATTCCTCAGTTGTAGGGCATGTTGCCCAAATTCTATTAGATACATTTCCATTTCAGTTTTAGACTTTGGCATGTATTCATTCAGTATTCAGTATTTCATTATTTACTTCAGTTGTGGGATTATTGTTATGAGGAGTTTTTCCTCCAGATTTATTTATATCATGTGACGGTTATTTATTTATTTCATTATGGTGAATGGTGTTATTATTATTCTTTACACTTGTTGCATGTTAATCAGACTTTAATTAAAATTTGGCAACTTACTTTTTAAATACTAGGTGGTTAGTAATAATAAAATGTTTTCGACAGTGATGCTATTAACTGAGCCAACTTGGCGTTTTGATTTAATTTAATAAAGGAGTAGCTACCCGGTATTTAATTAGTCGGGGTGTCACAGGTGGTATCAGAGCATCAGGTTCTAGTGTCCTTTAGGATCTGAACGGCTTATTATGTTTCCGCTGAGCTTTCTTTGATATAGAGCCCTATATTTTAGGACTGTTGTATTCTTTTGTTTATGCTACGTTCTTCAGCTATTTTAAAGTTTATAACTGCGAACTTATAGACTTTATTCTTATTTTAGAATGCCTCCACGACGTGCACCACGAGTTCCCAGGAATGCGGCGCCAGAACCACAGCCCGCACCGGTCCATGGCATGATGAACGCCGCTGAGGTTGCAGCTATCGTAGCCCAAGCGGTAAATGCCGCCATTGCAGTAGTTGAGCAGGCACCGCCTCAAGTGCCGGTTGCCGCGCCAGTACAGACTAATGCATTCCCGTCTGCTTGGGAACGTGTACGTGACGCTTTTCAGAAAGTGCATCCTCCAGAGTTTGCTGGTAGCTCAGATGTAGTAGTCTCGAGCCAATGGAGGGAAGATATACAGCGACACTTAAGGATGTATGAGTGCACGGATGTTCAGAAGCAGGTACTAGCTACTTTCAAGCTAGTTGGATCTGCATTGCAGTGGTGGGAGTCTATTACCACCATAGAGGAGAGGGATACTCTCACTATTCATGATTTCTGGGTGCGGTTCGACCGCAAGTACTTTCCGTCAGCTGTTCATACGGAAATGAGGAGGAGATTGATGAGTCTGAGGCAGGAGGGCAAAACAGTGGCCGAGTATGAGGCCGAGTTCACTAATCTGTTGAATATCGTTCCTGATGAGATACCAACATAGAAAAAGAAGATTGAGAAATTTACCGACGGGTTGACATGGAGGATCCGTCAGCATCTTCTAGGGAACCTTTCGTTGACCACTTATTCTGATGTGGTTAACGCTGCTTTATTACACTGCCAGGATCACCGCTTTCATATGGCCGAGGGCAAGAGATCGGGAGAGTCTAGCCATCAGGGCAGGACTGGAGGACATGGTGCCGGTGGGGCACAATCTTCTCAGGGGCAGAGGCAAGTAGAGCAGGGTTCTCAGCAGGGGGATCATAAGAGGTTCCGTTCAGGAGGTTTTAGGAACGGTCAGGGAGGATTTCGGAATGGCCAGCAGGGTCATAACAGCCATCAGGGCCAGCAGGGTCAAAATGGTCAACATCAGCAGTTTCAGCAGGGCCAGCAGGGCCAAGGGAGGAACGGTAATGGCCACCAGGGCCGGGGTCAGCAAGGGCAGAGAGGAGGTAACTTCCCGGGGAAGTGTTTCGTTTGTGGCAAGACTGGCCATAAACGCCAGGACTGTCCTGATAAGGGCAGGGCCCCACAGCAGCAGCAGCAGGGAGCTCGCCAGGAGCCAGAGAGGCCTATGTTTCCTGCCGTTCTTCCCGCACCGCCACAGATGGCAGCATTGCCACCCATTCCAGCAGTTCCGGCTCAGCAGGGACAGCTACAGTATGGACGTGTCTACAACGTCCACCAGGCAGCAGTCCCACAGGCACCGCCCGCGATTGAGGGTACGTTTTCTATCCATGGCACTATGGGTCGGGTACTGTTTGAAACGGGGGCTACACATTGTTTTATAGCTACGCATTTCGCGAAGGCTTTAGGGTTGTTAGCCACAGCAGAGAGCACAGTTACGTGTGTCGACTCACCTTTGGGGAGTGGGTCACTTATATTCTTTATATGTCGGGGAGTGGGGGTAGAGATTGGTGGTTTGGTATTACGTGCGGACATGTTGGTTTTAGATATGCATGTTCACGATGTGATTATCGGTATGGATTGGCTCGCTGATTATAGAGCCATGATAGATTGCTTCGGTGGGAGCATTGTTTTTGCCATTCCAGGGCAAGAGATGTTTGTAGTGGCGATGCCTCGCCCAGAGGGAGGCTCGACCGCTCATTTATATTACATTGAGGAGGATACCTCTAAGGAGGTTATGATTCCTTTAGATTCGATCCCAGTCGTCAGGGAGTATTCTGATGTGTTTCAGGAGATACCAGGCCTACCCCCCAGTCGAGAGATAGATTTCGTTATAGACTTGTTACCTGATACGAGACCTATAGCACGCGCACCGTACCGTATGGCTCCAGTTGAGATGAGGGAGTTACGGGATCAGATTGAGCAGTTACTGGGTCAGGGGTTTATTCGAAGGAGTACTTCACCTTGGGGTGCCCTTGTGTTGTTCTTGAAGAAGAGAGATGGTTCACTGAGATTGTGTGTGGACTACCAGGAGTTAAACAAGGTCACGATACGAAACAAATATCCGTTGCCTCGAATCGATGACCTATTTGACCAGTTGAGAGGAGCTTCTTACTTCTCAAAGATTGATTTGCGATCTGGTTACCATCAGTTGCGTATCAGGGAGGAGGACGTCTCGAAGACTGCGTTCTTATCGAGATATGGTTCCTACGAGTTTCGGGTTATGCCATTTGGTTTGACCAACGCTCCAGTAGCATTTATGGACTTGATGAATAGGGTGTTCAGGGATTACCTAGACCAGTTTGTCATTGTCTTCATCGATGATATTTTGGTTTACTCCCAGACAGAGGAGGAGCATGCCGAGCACTTGAGACTAGTTTTGCAGACACTGCGCCAGAATGAGTTGTATGCAAAATATGAGAAGTGCGGGTTTTGGCTGAAGGAGGTTCAGTTTTTGGGGCATATTATTTCCGACCGGGGAATATCGGTTCCTCCGGGGAAGGTATCCGCGGTGAGGGAATGGGGACAGCCCACGACACCGATAGAGATCCGTAGTTTCTTGGGTCTAGCAGGATACTACAGGAGGTTTATTCGGGGTTTCTCCACGATAGCGGGTCCCATGACACATCTTACCCGAAAAGGTGTGTCGTTCATTTGGAGTGATGCCTGTCAGTTGGCATTTGATGAGTTGAAAGACAAGCTAACCTCAGCACCTGTATTAGCATTGCCGAGACCGGGAGTTGAGTATCTTGTTTACACCGATGCGTCCTTACAAGGACTTGGAGGCGTACTGCAGCAGGAGAGTCAGGCCATAGCTTATGCTTCCCGTAAGCTTAAGCCTCACGAGAAGAATTACCCTACCCATGACTTGGAGTTAGCGGCAGTGGTGTTTGCCCTTCGTATTTGGAGACACTACCTGTCGGGGGAGAAGTTTCGATTGTTCACGGATCATAAGTCCCTACAGTACCTATTCACGCAGAAGGAGTTGAATATGCGGCAGCGGAGGTGGCTTGAATTCGTGAAAGATTATCAGTTCGATATCCAGTATCACCCGGGGAAGGCTAACGTGGTGGCAGACGCGTTGATCCGTAGACCGGTAGATGAGGTGGCAAATGTTTGGAAGGCCAAGTGGAAGGAATTGGGACACCAGGATGCAGTGGCCCGATCATTCATGTCCGTGATGACTGTTACACCGCAGATTGTCACGAAGGTAGTGAAGGCACAGGCAAATGACTCGTTCTGTCAGGATCAGATAGTTCGATTATTAGCAGAGGGAGCCGAATCCTATACCGTTAGCTCAGACGGGGGATTACGCTTCAATAGGAGATTGGTAGTTCCGGAGGGGGAGGAATTGCGGCATGAGGTGATGGTAGAGTCGCACGGCTCACGGTTCGCGGTACATCCCGGAGGGGACAAAATGTACCAAGATATGAGACGCCAGTATTGGTGGAGCGGGATGAAGAGGGATATTGCCGAGTTTGTCTCAAAATGCGCCACTTGTCAGCTCGTAAAAGTGGATCATCAGAGATCGGCAGGACTGCTACAGCCTTTAGAGGTCCCGATGTGGATGTGGGAGAGCATCGCTATGGACTTTATCACGGGGTTGCCTACGTCGCAGAGAGGTCATGACTCCATTTGGGTGATTGTAGACAGGTTGTCAAAAGTCGCTCATTTTCTACCCGTACGGACAGGATACACTGCGGGACAGTATGCCCAGCTCTTTATTGCAGAGATAGTGAGACTTCACGGTGTGCCCTTAAATATCGTGTCGGACCGAGACAAGATATTCGTTTCACGGTTTTGGGAGAGTTTTCAGCAGGCCATGGGCACGGAGTTGAGGTTGAGTACAGCGTACCACCCGCAGACCGACGGGCAGACCGAGCGCACAAATCAGATGTTGGAGGACATGCTACGTATGTGTACCATTGACTTTGAGGGAGGATGGGAGCAGTATCTTCCACTGGTAGAGTTTTCCTACAACAACTCCTATCAGTTCACAATTGGCATGGCTCCATTTGAGGCATTGTACGGTAGACCTTGTCGTTCCCCAGCATGTTGGTTGGAGGTGGGGGACAACAAACTACTTGGGCCGGAAGTGATTCAGGATACTTCGGCAAGGATAGAATTGATTCGCAGTCACATTCGGGTGGCTGAGGACAGACAGAAGAGTTATGCTGATGCGAAGAGATTCTTCAGAGAGTTCCAAGTAGGGGACCAGGTTTTGCTCAGGGTTTCTCCTATGAAGGGGATTATGCATTTCGGGAAGAAAGGGAAGTTGGCACCGAGATATGTGGGACCATTTCCTATTATTGAGCGGATTGGGCCAGTTGCGTATAGACTTGGGTTACCGGAGCATTTACATCGGATTCACGATGTGTTCCATATTTCCTCGCTTAGGAAATATCTTAGAGATAATTTGGCTCATTCTCTCATTGCTGTGGAAGACATTGATCTCCAGCCGGATAGCTCCTACGAGGAGGGACCGATTGCTATTCTAGACCGAAGTGAGCGGAAACTGCGGTCAAAGATAGTCCCGTTAGTGCGTGTTCAGTGGCGACATCATAATATCGAGGAGTCCACATGGGAGCGCGAGGATGAGATGCGCGAACGTTATCCAGAGTTATTCGTACCAGGTACTTTCTAGTTCCGAATTTCGGAACGAAATTCAGTTATTAGGGGGGAAGTATGTAATACCCCGTATTTTCTATGATATTTATTTTTGGGGATTAATTGAATTAAATGTCTAATAATTGGAAATTAATCCGGATAAAAATATTAACGAGATGTGAGTTAGTATTTTATTATAATGTGTATACCTAGCATTATATGATTATTGGTAATATTGAAATTGTCGCGTAATTGAAATACGTCAATTTGGGAATTTCGCTTGACGCGTGTGACCGCCACGTCATGGTATTTTGTTATTAAATTAAGAAGTGAATTTTAGTTCCATTAACCGTATGTTTTGAGTGCGCCAACGCGTCCGGAAGGGTCGAGATAGTCAGAAAACACTAGCCGAAAGTTTAGTTTGGGTCCCGGGGTATTTGTGGGCCATACCGGCATCAAAAAGGGTATTTTGGTAAATTGCATTTTTGGGAATTAAAAAGTGACGAAAATAGAGATTACAATCTGACTATTTCCTCAACCCACTTAACCCACTAACCACACTATGTGACAACATGGGCTACGGGAGAAGTTGATATACCATTCCAACTTCCAAAAACCATTACACACCTCCATACTCCATTATCTTCAACCTTGAGAAGAGCTTGAGAGAGAGAGAGAGAAGGAAACCTAGGGAAGAGCTTGAGAGAGAGAGAGAAGGAAGAGAATTCTGCAGAAAAACAGAGGGAGAACAACCTAACTTCAAGATTCTACACCAAATTCTGAGATAAATTAAGGCAAGTGATTTAAACTCTTTTGATTCAAGATATGTTTCCATGTTTAGGAATTTTCGAAATTGATTTTTGGAGATAAATTAGACCCATGAATTGAAAGTTAAAGGCCATGAATTATGTAGGAATTGCATGTAGTATATTCTGGACGAACTTATATGTTATAAACAGAACCTTGATGATCTAAAAGTGGAATTAGAAGAAGTTTGATGATGTTCTTGAATGGAAGAATTCTGGAAATTATTTTGATGTAATTTTGATCTGAACTAAGCTTTTAAATGATGAATTATGGGACTTAGAATGTTAATACTGCTGTAGGAAGTTAGTATAGTGTTAGAGTAACCTTATCTTGGAGATTCATGCTTAAAAATGGAGTTTTGGGTCGAAACTGTAACTGCAAAACGAAGCAGTCCGTAACCATACCTGTGCAATCGATCGATCGACATTCATCAGTCGATCGATCGACCACCATCGATCCATCGAGGTTCAAGGTCGATCGATCGACCTTCCCAGAATGAGTAAAGTTTCCCTTAATTGAATTTTAATGATGATAAACCTTGGATAATATTATTGGAGACATTGTGATTACCCTAAATGTTAAGGAAGACCAGTAGGCATGATTATGAAATTGGACTTTAATTGGAATTTAATTTGAGGAATTATTCTAAATTAATGAAATTCGTTATGTGAGATAATCTTTGGGTTAATAGTACAAATTCGAATAATTTGATGAAATAAGGTTTGGGGCAGAAGTAAGGACCTTAGGTTTAAAGATGTTATATGTGGGAATTTTGGGAACTTAAAAGTCTATGTGAGATAGGTTTTAAGTTTAAGAAATTACGACGTGAGACGTGTCGACTATTTAAATTATATATTATCGAGATACTTGAGATATATGAATTGGGAATAATGGTATAATGATGTAGAATATACCCTTGTTAATATTAAGATATCTAAGATGTGTGAATGCTTAGTATATAACTTTATGTGTATGACATACCTACCATACTTGCTATCACGGGAGGTTTACGTTCGCTTAGGGCCTTCTTATCCTTGTGTTGCCCGGATTTAGATTGGTTACCTCGATGAACATAGGTCATAGAAGGACTTATTGTGATATTAATAAGTCTGCTGATCATGGGAGCGTAGGTATGTGCGTGACCCATGTGATGGTGACTATGTTCGCCTCCACTATTTGTGATGTTGTTATCTGAACAATTCCTGAGAGATTCGGAATGTGTGATCCTTATGTACGTGATGTACCGGGATGGATAGCAGAGTATGTGTGCACCGCAGCCTAGTCTTTGGGTGCTTATATTGTATATTTGTGTTGTGAAAATATACGGTTAATTGAGAAGGAATTTACTATGTTAAATTGTGAGTATAGTTATAGTAATGTTTTGAAAAGATAAAGAGAGAGGACTTTTATCAATAAATGGTTTTGTTAATAATTGGGAATTCGAGAATTAAAGTAGAACTTTCTATTTAATTGTTAATGATGGAACTTATAACGTGAACCGAGTAGAAGTGTTAAAAACCCTATAGGTAGTTATGAGATAACACATGAATGGGTACAGGAACGTTAGGAGTGCAAGGTTAGACGAGAGGTGAGTATCTCATGTGAGAGCACGTCCTAACATGTATTTTGCATATACTGTTTTAAATGTTTTTAAAGCACTTGCAGGTTTTTAAAATAACTCCACATTCGGGCTCTGACCCGTTTGCTTTCAAATCTATCTTTTTGTAAAACCATTTTAGGTGCCTAGCCACAAGGTCACCATGCATAGGACCCTCATTCTGATGACGAGATGTAGCTGCTTGTGGAAGCTACGGGGATTTGCTTTTAGACGCTTATATCATTTGGATTCCTTACTCAGTATTCCTCAGTTGTAGGGCATGTTGCCCAAATTCTATTAGATACATTTCCATTTCAGTTTTAGACTTTGGCATGTATTCATTCAGTATTCAGTATTTCATTATTTACTTCAGTTGTGGGATTATTGTTATGAGGAGTTTTTCCTCCAGATTTATTTATATCATGTGACGGTTATTTATTTATTTCATTATGGTGAATGGTGTTATTATTATTCTTTACACTTGTTGCATGTTAATCAGACTTTAATTAAAATTTGGCAACTTACTTTTTAAATACTAGGTGGTTAGTAATAATAAAATGTTTTCGACAGTGATGCTATTAACTGAGCCAACTTGGCGTTTTGATTTAATTTAATAAAGGAGTAGCTACCCGGTATTTAATTAGTCGGGGTGTCACACAGGTATCGTGGCACAAGCAGTTACCACTGCAGTTCTACAATATCAAGAACGCAGCCTATAACTTAAAAGAGGCAAAAGACCTAGAGAGGTTAACCTAGTACATGTGACTGACGTTGAGAATTGTGAGAAGGTACAGAATCTGCGACAACAAAACAATCAAGATAGAGTCAGTTTCAGTAGTAACGAGATTTATGTACAGAGACAAAAGTGTCAGGGACAACGAAGCCAGGTTCAGAATGAAATTACCAAGAGGTGTTTCGGTTGTGGAATGGAGGACCACAAACGTAAATCTTGTCTGAATCAGACTGGGGATAAACTACAACCTGACCGGCAAAGAATTTTGAAACTCTGCTATAAATGTGTACAACTGGGTCACAAGTGGATGGATTGTCCTCGCCCTGACATAGTTTTTCCGCAGATTTCCCCTCAAGGCCAGCAAGACCAGGGAAAAAGAGAGACTAGTCAATACCGTAAGGAAGGGAAGCAGTTTCGGGGGAGGTGTTTCCAATGTGGCAGGAATGGCCATAGGCGTCAAAATTGTCCAGAGAAGAATAGGTCCCCACGACAGGAATGTGCTGACAATGTACCGCAGAAGCCAACTCCGCCACCCTTTCCAACAGCCTCAGTTTATCAGAGAAAGCTACAGGGCGGACGTGTCTATAATTTCCCACAGGCAGCAACCCCGCAGGCACCACCCGCGGTTGAGGGTATGTTTTTTCTATCCATGTTACTATGAGTCGAGATTTGTTTGTTACGAGTGCAACGCACTATTTTATAAGCTATTTTTGCGAAAGCCTTAGGGTTGTTAGCCACAGCAGAGGGCACCGTGACGTGTGTCGACTCACCACTGGGGAGTGGGTCACTTATATTCTTTATATGCCCGGGAGTGGGGGTAGAGATTGGTAGCTTGGTATTACCTGTATATATGTTAGACTTAGATATGCATTAGCATGATGTTATATTCAGTATGGATTGGTTCGCCGCTTATAGAGCCATGATTATCTACTTCGGTGGAGCATTGTTTTTGCCATTTCGGGGCAAGAGATGTTTGTAGTGGCGATGCCTCGCCCAGAGGGAGGTTCGACCGCTCATTTGTATTACATAGAGGAGGATACCTCTAAGGAAGTTGTGATTCCCTTAGATTCGATCCCTGTTGTCAGGGAGTATTCCGATGTGTTTCAGGAGATACCTGGCCTACCGCCCAGTCGTGAGATAGACTCTTTTATAGATTTATTGCCAAATACGAGACCTATAGCACGCGCACCGTACCGTATGACTCTGGCAGAGATGCGAGAGCTACGAGATCAGATTGAGCAGCTATTAGGTCAGGGCTTCATTCGTAGGAGTACCTCACCTTGGGGCGCTCCAGTCTTATTTGTAAAGAAAAGAGATGGTTCACTGAGATTGAGCGTGGACTACCGGGAGTTGAACAAGGTCACGATACGGAATAAATATCCGTTGCCTCGAATCGATGATCTGTTCGACCAGTGAGGGGAGCAACTTTCTTTTCGAAGATAGATCTGAGGTCGGGGTACCATCAGTTACGAATTAGAGAGCAGGATGTTTCAAAGACTGCCTTCTTGTCGAGATATGGGTCCTATGAATTCAGAGTGATGCCGTTCGGACTCACAAATGCCCCAGCCGTTTTCATGGACTTGATGAACCGAGTATTCAGAGAGTTCTTGGATCAGTTCGTCATCGTCTTCATAGATGATATTTTGATATATTCACACTCCGAAGAGGAGCATGCCGAACACTTGAGGCAGGTTCTTCAGACTCTACGAGAGCATCAGTTGTATGCTAAGTACGAGAAGTGTGGATTCTGGTTGCGAGAGGTACAATTCTTGGGCCATGTTGTTTCTGAGCAAGGGATAGCAGTTGACCCGAGCAAAGTGTCAGCGGTGAGGGAGTGGGGGCAGCCCACGACACCGACGGAAGTGCGTAGTTTCTTGGGGTTAGCCGGATACTACAGGACATTCATTCGGGGATTCTCCAAAATAGCGGGTCCATTGACAAATCTAACTCGTAAAGGGGTACCATATGTTTGGGATGACGCTTGTCAATTGGCTTTTGATGAGCTAAAGGACAAACTTACTTCAGCGCCAGTCCTTGCGTTACCGAA
Organism: Sambucus nigra; assembly: GCA_949130495.1. NCBI lineage: Eukaryota > Viridiplantae > Streptophyta > Magnoliopsida > Dipsacales > Adoxaceae > Sambucus > Sambucus nigra. The sequence goes on from OX422211.1 coordinate 402,694,347, forward strand.
GTCGGGTGTGGAGTACCTGGTTTACACCGATGCGTCTTTACGGGGACTTGGAGGTGTGCTCCAGCAGGAGGAGAAGGCTATAGCTTTTGCTTCCCGCAAGCTTAAGCCGCATGAGAAGAATTACCCCACCCACGACCTGGAGTTAGCAGCGGTCGTCTTTGCATTGAGTATATGGAGGCACTATTTATTGGGGGAGAAATTCCGTTTGTTCACAGACCATAAGTCACTGCAGTACCTGTTCACTCAGCGAGAGCCGAATACGCGTCAGCGCAGATGACTAGAGTTTGTGAAGGACTACAAGTTCGATATACAATATCATCCGGGGAAGGCCAACGTAGTTGCTGATGCGCTGAGCCGTAGACCGGTAGACGATGTAGCGAACGTCTGGAAGGCAAAGTGGAAGGAGTTGGGTCACCAGGACGCAGTGGCACGTTCTTTCATATCCGTGATGTCAGTCACACCCGAGATTGTTACGAGGGTGATACAGGCGCAGACCACAGATCCGTTTTTCCAGGAGCAGATTGTGCGACTTCTAGCCGAGGGTGCTGAGTCCTATTCTGTTAGTTCTGATGGAGGTTTGCGGTTTAATGGGAGATTGGTGGTTCCAGAAGGAGCAGAGTTACGTCATGAAGTGATGACTCATTCTCATGGGTCCCGATTTGCAGTACATCCGGGAGGCGATAAGATGTACCAGGACATGAGACGACAGTACTGGTGGAGTGGGATGAAGAAGGACATCGCTGAATTTGTGTCCAAGTGTTCTACTTGCCAGCTAGTGAAGGTGGACCACCAGAAACCGTCAGGATTACTTCAGCCGTTGGAAGTACCCGCGTGGAAGTGGGAAAGTATTTCCATGGATTTCATTACCGGGTTGCCTACATCACAGCGGGGCCACGATTCTATCTGGGTGATTGTAGACCGTTTGACCAAGGTGGCTCATTTTCTGCCAGTGAGGACAGATTATACCACAGGTCAGTATGCCCAGTTGTTCATCGCTGAGATTGTCAGATTGCATGGGGTGCCCCTGAATATTGTGTCAGATAGAGACAAGATTTTTGTGTCACGTTTCTGGGAAAGCTTTCAGGAGGCTGTGGGTACAGAGTTGAGACTGAGTTCAGCTTACCACCCACAGACAGATGGACAGACAGAGCGTACTAATCAGATGTTGGAAGATATGCTACGCCTGTGTGTTCTCGACTTCGGAGGAGGTTGGGAGCCACACCTTCCACTGGTAGAGTTTGCTTATAATAACTCCTATCAGTTTACGATTGGCATGGCTCCATTTGAGGCTTTGTATGGCAGGCCTTGTCGTTCTCCAACTTGTTGGCTCGAGGTGGGGGACAACAAGTTATTAGGACCAGAAGTGATTCAGGAGACCTCCGCGAGGATTGAGATAATCAGGAGTCGTATTCGGGTAGCCCAAGACAGGCAGAAGAGCTACGCCGATGCGAAACGGTTGTTCCGGGAGTTTAATGTGGGAGATCAAGTGTTGTTGCGTGTATCTCCTATGAAAGGAGTGATGAGGTTCGGGAAGAAGGGGAAGTTGGCTCCGAGGTAAGTAGGACCATTTCCCATCATCGAGAGGATTGGGTCGGTAGCATACAGGTTGGGATTGCCAGAACATTTACATCGCATCCACGATGTATTCCACATCTCGTCGCTGAGACGATATCTTCGGGATGATATGGCCCATACGCACATTGCGATAGATGAGATAGACTTACAGTCGGATAGCTCTTACGAAGAGAGACTAGTGGCTATTCTAGACTATAGTGAGAGGAGATTGAGGTCGAAAGTAGTTCCACTTGTGCGAGTCCAGTGGGAGCATCATAATGTGGAGGAATCCACTTGGGAGCGTGAGGCAGATATGCGCGAGAGATATCCAGAGTTGTTTTTACCAGGTATGCCTTATTTTCCAAATTTCGGGACGAAATTCCGTTATTAGGGGGGAAGTATGTAATACCCCGTATTTTTATGCTATATTTAATTTGGGGATTTATTAAATTTAATGTGATGATTTATTTAATAAAAATCCGGAAATTAATTATGTTATAATTATTAACGTGACTAGAGTTAGTAATTATGGGAAAATTCTTGAATATTACTAATGAGCATAGTAATATACTATATTGGTTATATCGAATGTCATAAGTGAATTAAATGACTATTTCGGAAATTTAAGTAAGGACGTGCCCGTGTCACGTCGGGACTTATTTTGTTAAATAAAAGTGAATATTTTATAAGTTGTTTGTATGGTCGTTTTGAGTGTGCCAACGCATCCGGAAGGGTCGAGATAGTCAGAAAAGTGTACCCGGGGGATTAGTTCGGGCCTCGGGGTGTTTTTAGGCCTAATTAGTGACCCGGGAGGGCATTTTGGTCATTTTACAAATTAGGGTAATTAAACCCACGAATTTCAGCCATCCTTAGCAGCCATTTAAGTCAGCCTTTTAGGGTTAGAACATTCAGAACCCTAGAACGGCCATTGGAGTAGAGAGGAGAGAGCTCTCAAGGTGATTCAAAGCCAAAACACCACCAATCGCACCACCGTCACCACCAACGCGTAGATCGCGAGGAGGAGAACGCAACCACACCAATATCAGCAGGAAACCAGACCTTTGAAATCCCAGGAAAGTGTTTAACTTGCGTATTTTCGTTGGTGCAATATTCATATTAGCGTAGGAATGATTAGGAGTGTAATCAATGGAAGAAAACCCCAAATTTTGATAGGAATTTGCATGTAGAAAACATTATAACCATATTCTGGAAATAGTATGTGAAGTAGATGATTAACCCATGAATTTTGATGTTATGTTAGAAGGAAATTCTGGAGAAAACTGATTAGAACAAAAGTTAAGAAAACATTAGGGTTCTTGATGTTTAAATGAGATTTTGGGTTGTTTAACCATGTTTAATGATGGATATACGCATGCTTAACGTTAAAAACATCTGGAAATATGTTATTATGTTTGTAGTAGGAGTTTTGGGACGATTAGTGTTGGGAAATATTGATTTGGGTGAAGAATTTTGGTAAAACCCGTAACTGCACTTCTGCAGGATTTCGCAGACCTGCTTGATCGATCGATCGAGCCTAGAGCTTCGATCGATCGAAGGTTCGATCGATCGATCCCCAGACCTCGATCGATCGACCCTTCCTGACAGACTCTTATTTCCCTTGTTGAATTAATTGAACATGATTCATCGTGAAATAATTTTGGACTTTATGAATAAAATGTTTTGGGATATAGGAGAGACCAGTAGGACATATGATTAAGTGTTGAGAACCTTATTATGAGACGAAAATTGTATCTTAAGGACAATTATTTGAAGAATGAGGAAACTACGTAATTCAAGTGAGAGATTACGTCAAATACTTACGATAATGAATAGATGTTTACCTACTGATTTTGCTACTTGGATGGATAGAATCCACGAGTGTCACGTAACTAGTGAGAAAACCCTTCGAGTTAAGGTTAGAGACGAAACCGTATACGTAATCATAATATTGGGAAATTAAGGATAAATGTTGTGACTATGGGTAACGGGAGGAACCTATATTAATATGATGAATGGGTATAATTATATGATTGTATGTACATATATTATATACATGTGAAAAACGTACCCGCGCTACTTGCTATCCCTGAGGTTACCGCGCTGGGACGATCTTATCCTGTGTTGCTTTATGGGGGATATTGATTTGTACCCTAGAAGATATAGATCCTAGGTACGGGCTATCAGATTGATAGTCGGACGGTCCTAAGAGACGTGAGGGTATGTACTGACCTCTTGGACTTGGAATCTATGCTTCGCCTCAACGTTGTTTTGTATATGTTAATACAGTTCGAGAGTGATTCCGAACTTGTATTTCCCTTTGTGTGAGCGATACGGGGATTGGATAGCAGAGTATGCCCACACCATAGTTTAGTTGGGGTGCTGTTATATATATATATTATCCGAGTAGTTAATATATATATGAGGTTATATACTTTAACTGCCTACTGTGATTTGATAAGTAGGACATAGTTGTTGACGCAATAATAAATACTTGTTTTGTGAAAGTATGAGAAGGCACTGGTAAACTTTATAATTTAATGAAGCTAAAACGAGAGTAGTGCTACAAATTGAAAGTAACCTTTTTAAAACATTGTCATCGTTCGGTTTTGAAAACTTATGAGTAAGTTAAGATAAACTAGACTATTTGGGAAGGTTAGTACGATAGGCGTGCACATTAGAAGAGAGGTGAGAATTTCTCAAGAGAGTGTCGAACTAATATGATTTGCATTGGCCTGTATCAATTTAAATACTTGCTAAACGTATTTTAAAATCAAACACACTTTCGGGCTCTGACCCGTTTCTTTTCCTCTCTCTTTCTCTCTTGTATATATATATGTATATTTTCAGGTGCCCAGCCACAGGGGCGTCTTGCTTAGGATCCCTTGAGAAGAACGAGCTGCAACTTAGGTGGGAGTTGCAGGTCACTTGAGTAGACGGCTTCTGTCATTGACTCCACTCCTATTATTCTCCTTTATTGGGCACGTGTCGCCCTTTTCATCATTTCATTTGTTGCTAGGATTTTGTATTTCATTTATTTCCAGTATTGTTCTATGGGATTTATTCAGGATGGATTTGTGGTTTTAGTTCCATTTATTGACATTCGATTGACGAATGTATTATGTTATTTGGTTTATTGTGGTGTGATTCTTTATTGTAGAAATGTCGTTTTAATTAAAATAAATCTTTTTCTTTAATTAAAATTTGGAAAGTTTTGTATGGAAAATGTTTTGACACTTAGCTTAATTATTTAGGGTGTTAAATTGGAAAAAAATTATTTTTATCGACAGTGATGCTGAGAATGAACCAACTGTTTACCTTGATTTAATTTAATAAAGGAGTGATCGCCCGGTATTTAATTAGGCGGGGTGTCACACGTCTCCACAGGGATCCGAAATTGGCAATTGTGAATAACGTAGGAAAAGCTTATTTAATCTTCAAATGATTACTCAAAAGAAAAGAAAAGAAAATATGATTGATGGGTTGAAATTTCCAATTAGTGATGAAATAAAAATTTAGAATGAACTACGTGCACAAAAACACTAAGAATTGTTAAGAGAACAGATATGAGTATGAGAGAAAATATGTTGGAATACAATCCCCCAATCCCTAGTAATTTACCGTATAGAATACTAGAATTGTAAATAAAAATCTTAACTGAATCCAGTCTTTATAGATCCTAAGAATTACATATATGAGGGAACTAGCTCGCATCATATGAAATCAAAGGTAAATATAAAGCGGTGTAGAACAATTACACTTTCATAGTGTTCTTAAACATCCCAAGTACCTAGGGCAAGAGAGAATAAAAGATCTACTATGTTCGTATAATTTCCCTACACGATTCGATTAATTTTTAATTTAAACTCTATTTTCTACATCGGTAATTTACCTCAGGATGGGTTCATGCATCCCAACCCTTGAAAATTTAGCTAGACATGGTTTTATGAGAAGAAAACAAATTCATAACTATGCATGGAATTATGTCTCTAAGAAACATTGTTTCAAAAGAAAATTGAAAATAAAATTGAGAATAAATAAGAGAATGGAAATTTATACTTGGATTGAAGATTGAAACATGTAATCAGCACTAGGGAAAAGAGATGAACTTGAATCCATCATACTCCTTGTTCCTCAAACTTACAAACTAGGGTTCGTCTAAAATATGAAATTTTCTACTAAAGAAAAAAAGTAAAAAGGCACTCTAAAAATTGGCTCCTTCCTTCCCCTTAGGGTTTGGACTTTTATAACACTAACCAACATGTTTTGACAGCTAAAAGCGATAAGTTGTACAAGATATTCCAAGATTTAAACCTCTTCAGCTCCATAATAAATGCCACAAATTCGAACAGTTGGACCGGTCAGGATCCCATCGGATCGGTTTGTTTTTCAATAACCGGATCGGTTCTTTTTAATTTCTACCGGACTGGTCCGAATACCATCGGATCGGTGTGGTTTTAATCGGTTCTGCATTAATTCGGGGGTTACTGGAATGGTGGAATTTCGGATCGATCCAAAATTCTTCAATTTTGACTTTTTCTTTCCAACTTTGACTTGCCATATCTTGTGATCTCCGATTTGATTGTCGTTTCTTCCTACGCTCTTGTGAAATGATGATCTTCAACTTTCATTAGGCTTCAAATACGAACTTCGGGTGTAAATTTACGCTTTTTCCCTTCGACTTTTCTTCCTTTCTTCTCTTCCTTTCTTCCGGTTTCTTTCTTTCTTTTCTTGCACTAAATACCTGTAAAATCAATAAGAAATACACGAAACTCGGGGTACTCATTAGAAATAGTCAGTAGCAATGATATGGGATAAAAGAAAATCAATTACATTGTTCGAGATGTTAAAATTACTAAATAAAGGGGCTAAATTCAGAAGAATTTATGCTTAGTCAAATCCGCCTAACTTAGAACTTTGCATGTCATGGGCAATGTAAATGAAGCTAACCAAAATTTCACTCTTGAGATTTACTTTATTAAAGTGAAATTCCACTTTCGCAGGCACGCGATTGCATTGAGCATATGCAACAAGCCTTTAAACCCCTAGGTTACCCTAATATGACGAGTTTTGTCTCGTGAGGGTTTGCAGTGAATACACCTACAAAATTCTTTATTGACTCAAATAAATATCAAAATACTTAAAAATTGTACAATTTAAACTTTTCAAAAAATAATCACCATAAATTCATATTCAGATGTCTCAAACCATAGTGTGTGTGTGCAAAGCCAGAAATTAAGCCTCAAATTTCCACCGATTGAGCATTACGTTACTTTCCAAAAATTCGTTTTGATTCAAATTCTTACGGATGCACTCACAAACGAATCACTCGGATTGTGGGTTTTTCTCTCGGTATGCATGATATAAAGAGTAAATATAATGGACACAAATTCATGCATACAAAATTGAAAAGAAGGAAATATGTGGTGAAAATATCTCATCATCGGAATACAGTTATTAGGAAACTGGTAACATCATCTCTTAATCACACCATTTTAATCTCTTTTATTATCTTTTCATGTCTTACCTCTCCATGCAGTAATTAATTTCTCCATTCGAACTCGGTTAGGACTTTTCGGGTTAAAAAGTGTAAAGGGTAAAAATGGGAATCAATGGAATGTTCGAAATTGGAAAATGTCCTTATGACGTCCATTAGTGCTTTTTCGGGCATTTGCTCATTTTTCTCTTTCTTTTTCTATTTTCATTTTTTTCTTCTTCTTTTTTCTTGCTATTTTTCTTTTCTTGTCCTTTTTTTTATTACACACTTTGGACTTACTTGATGAATTTCCAATTTTTCACAATTTTGGGCTATTTGGATTTTTCAGGTTATCAAACGAAAGGGAAATATTTTATTAGCCTCAATGTGGGTTGCAAAGGGATAATTTTTTCACAACTTTATTATGGCTAATATTTTTGGGTTAAACAAAAGAGGGCCTACTTCATTGTCCAAATTGCTAATCACATTACCATATGCATCTCGAGATTAATTAAGTTTAGAGATATATTTAGCACGAATTTTGAGACAACATTTCACACATTTCCCATAACCGATAAAAAAAAAGATTGAGATCATCAACGACTTATTAAAATGCTGAAAAGAACTTTGAGTAAATCATAAACTCGGATTGATTTAAAAAGTCATAAAAAATTAAAAGGCTCGAAATCTCACCGGGTTTGATTAATCTCCACACTTATTCGTAAAGTTGTCAATTTTCTTTCAATTTCCATCTTCGATCAATTTTGGCTTAGTGCATTTTGATTGTTAACAATTTGAGACTTTAAATAGATTAAAGGTGATATTTTTGAAAATTTTAAATTCCGATTTTTATTTGTTTTGAAGAAAAATATTTTTTTCTTTTTTTCAATTTTTTTTTATAAATGCGAAGTTTTATGAATACGCACTTATCATCCCCCCTAACTTAGTCTTTTGCATTGTCCACAATCAAAAGGACGATAAAGGTAAATAAGACGAAATAAGTAGTGCGATAAATAAAACAAGCAAAGAACTATAATAGAAACTGTTCATTAGAACATAGCTGGGAAAATAAAATATAAAAACATGAAAAGAACAACATATGATAAAACCAGAGGGGGATTGTGAAAGGATCCAACAGGGGGTGTCTACGGTACTGGTGGGTTGTGGGAACTACCGGGCGCATTGGGGTCGTAAGGATCATAAAAATAAGCAGGAAGTGCGGCATCGGGACCCAACTGGAGGCGATAAAGATCAGCCTCCATGTGTAGCATCATACTCATGTCGCGACGGTATGAGGACATAAACCCGTCGAAACGTGCCTCAAGAGAAATAACTCGTTCGGCGAGGCCCGTACCATCTGGAACACAATCAGGATCAGCAGATTCATTATATTCTTCCTCATCACCTTCTCCCATCTCAACATCTTCCTCACCAACAACCTCGTCCTCATCAACGGACTCACCATCTGAGGCATCACTATCAGCCCGACGCGCTCGAATCAGCTGTATTTGTTTATCACTGTGAGTGCGGGATTCTTGCCCAAGAGTCTTTGGACGGCGAATAAGATCTTGTAGGGGAACAATACCTACATCCTTAAAAAAGGAGGTAATGAGATGACCATAAGGAACAGGTGCCTTGCCCTTTTTGTCCAGTGCTGCGCAAATGATATCATTGTAAAATGCGCAGGCTAAATTGATAACAATGTCATTGGCAAATAAATGATATACCAGAGTGGCCTGACGCGGTCGAATAGCCGAATCATTTGAAGTTTGCAAAATGTTAGCACAAATGATGTGAAAAGAGATTCGGGCCTTATCGGGTAAACGACCCACAGGAAAAGTCTCAGTATTCCAATCCGAACCAGGAATGATTCGAGACATGACCACATCTTTGGAGACAACTGGATCATGACTGGGATAGGAAAATTGGGCTGGAGTGATCACACCCTTGGACTCGAGTTTCTGGGCCAGAAGCTCCAACGAGAACGGTATCGGTGTCGAGTCGACAAACACTTGAGCTTCAAAATCTGCGGTACGGATGAGAGAACCATAGAATGAACGCACTTCATTCTCCCACACCGCCTCGTATAGTTCATTAAAAAATATTCACCAGCCTCGGGACATGAATAGAATTAGGAAGCTGATCCCAAAGCACTTGACGCTCAATGTGGATTTTTTGCGTAGGACTGAAGAAACGGCGGCACCAAATTCCCTTACGGTGGGAACGATATTCTCCATTTCCATCAAGCAGCACTTCAATGGAATTATATTTCTGGGGAGCAGCCACTGGAATTGAAGAACTGGACAGAAAGAGAGAGGAGAAAATGGGGATGGAGGTGTGAAGAAAAATAGGGAGGATAGGTTGGTATTTATAGGTGTGATGGGTGAGAGGGGGGAAGAATCGGAGGGAAATAAGGGAGGGAAAGAATAGGGAGGGGAGTTGTACAAAATTTTTGAGGAGAGGAGAGATGGGGGAATGAATGAGGGTGTGGAGGTTGAAGAGGCTTTAACCTAGGGAAGGGGCATAACCTGCAGATATTCGGACCAATCCGGATTCAGACCGGACCGATCCGGCCTTTTATTATTTTATTCCTTTTTAGAGACCGGATCAGTTCCTTTTTTTTAGGGGCGGACCTATCCGGTCTGGAAAAATGCCCTCCTTCCCTTGTTCAGTTCATTGGTCACTCTCCTCGCAATTTTTCTAACCCAACACTCCTTCCAATGCAATTGGACTTCAAAACTCTCAGAACTCCCAACAAAAACCGAAATGCTCTCGAGACATATGTATGACTCTCACCTCTGGTAGTGACACAAAGCTATGAATTCCTAACTAGCCTAACATCATATTACTACTATATACAAAATTCACCCCATACACGTCGGGAGTGTGATGACCTCACCTTTTGTGCTCAGTCAATCCCCATAAATGGGGTTCGACAACCAGATTATGTCGGCTTCCATGAAAACCGCTTCCAGATATGTCTTAAGACGTCGTCTGTTAACCTTGAATGTGTTTTCCCCTTTTTATTCCTCTAATTCAACAGATCCATGGGGGAATACTTCTTTCATAATGAATGGACCTGACCATCGTGACCGCAATTTTTTGGGAAATAAGTGTAACCTCGAGTTGTAGAGAAGTACTTTCTGTCCCAAATGAACTCCTTACGTCGAATAATTTTATCGTGAGCTCGTTTCATTCGTTCCTTTGACATTTTAGCACTTTCATACGCATCGTTGCGTATTTCTTCTAACTGTTTCAATTGAAGTTCGCATGCTTCACTGGCTTTTTCCATGTTAAAGTTCACCCTTTTAATAGCCCAATACGCCTTGTGGTCAATTTCAACAAGGAGATGACAAGGTTTTCCATACATAAAACGAAATGGGGACATCCCAAGGGGATTCTTGTATGCAGTTCGATAAGCCCAGAGCGCATCATTCAATCTGAGACACCAATCTTTCCTATTAGGTTCGATTGTCTTATCCAAGATATTCTTGATTTCCCTATTCTCTAGCTCGTCCTGGCCATTCAATTGGGGGTGATAAGTCGTTCTAACCTTATGGACGACCCCATACTTTTGCATTAGCTTTTCCATTGGTCTATTGCAAAAACGAGTGACATTATCACTGATGATAGCCTTAGGAACTCCGAAATGAGAAATTATGTGTTCTTGAATGAATTTTATCACCACCTTATTGTCATTCGTCCTTGTAGCTATGGCCTCTACCCATTTTGAGACGTAGTCTACTGTGACGAGGATGTAAAGAAAACCAAAAGAGGGTGGAAAAGGCCCCATGAAGTCAATACCCCAGCAATCAAACAACTCTATAACAAGTATGGGGGTTAATGGCATCATGTCATGGAAAGTAATAACTCCCATTATTTGGCATCTATCACACGATTTACAAAAACTATTCATATCCCGAAAGATTGTGGGCCAAAAGAGACCGCCTTGCAGGACTTTTGCACCAGTTTTGTTTTCAGAGAAATGACCTCCACATGTCTCCGTATGACAAAATTGGATTGTCCCTTGAATTTCTTCATCAGGTACACATTTTCAGATGATTTGATTGGCGCAGTAGTTAAACAAATATGGATCATCATAAAAGAACATGTGTGACCAAGTAATGAACTTTTTTCTCTCTTACGGAGCCCAATTGGAGGGCACGACCCCCGTGACAAGGTAATTCACTATATCCGTAAACCAGGGAAGAGAAGAAGTATCAAATAGATTCTCATCCAGAAAATACTCGTCTATGGGGACTTGATCAATAGGTAAGTCGGACGAGAGCCTGACAAATGGTCGGCAACAACGTTTTCAACACCTTTCTTATCTTGGATCGAAGGATTAAACTCTTATAGGAGTAGGATCCACCTGATTAGGCACGGTTCGGCATCTGTCTTGGTCAAAAGATATTTGAGTGCCGAGTGATGAGTGAAGCAAATGATGGGCGACCCAATAATGTAAGAGCGAAATTTGCCGAGAGCAAAAACGACCGCTAGTAATTCTTTCTCCATAGTGGAGTAGTTAAGTTAGGGTTCGGATAATGTCCTACTGGCATAGTAAATAACATGAGCTTTTTTGTCTTTCCTCTGTCCTAAAATAGCCCCAATCACGTAATCACTTGCATCACACATAAGCTTGAATGGGAGTGACCAATCGGGAGCTTGCGTGATAGGAGCAGAAATTAGCATGCTTTTTAATTTATCAAAAGCTTCTTCACATGCATTATTCCATTCAAACGGAGTGTCCTTCATGAGAAGATTACTCAAAGGTCTAGTGATAGCGCTAAAGTCTTTGATAAATCTCCTATAAAATCCAGCATGGCCTAGAAAGGACCTCACATCTTTAAGAGATTTTGGCAGGGGTAGTTCAGCTATTACTTCAATTTTGGCTCGATCAACCTCAATTCCCCTAGATGAGACTATGTGGCCCAGAACTACACCCTCAGTGACCACAAAGTGCCATTTTTCCCAATTGAGGACTAAGTCTTTTTCCACAGATCGGAATAATTTTTTTTCAAGATTTGCTAAACATTGGTCAAAAAAGGACCCGAAAACACTAAAATCGTCCATAAACACCTCCAGCCCTTTTTCTACCATGTCGCTAAAAAGACTCACCATGCACCTTTAAAAAGTTGCTGGCGCATTACATAATCCAAACGGCATACGTTTGTAGGCAAACGTACCAAGCGAATATGTAAAAGTTGTCTTTTCTTAATCAAGTAAATCCACTTCAATCTGATTATATCCAGAATACCCATCTAGAAAATAATAGTAAGGATGGCCCGCTACTCATTCAATCACTTGGTTGATAAAAAGTAAAGGAAAATGGGATTTTATTATTCTCGCTTTGAGCTTTCGGTAATCAATGCAAACACGCCACCCGGTGGTAGTGCATTGAGGTATTAATTCTCCCTTACTATTTTCAACCACGATCATACCCGACTTCTTCGGAACGACTTGAATTGGGCTCACCCATTTACTATCAGAAATGGGATAGGTAATCCCAGCATCTAACAATTTAATAATCTCCACTCGAACTACATCTTTCAGGGTTGGGTTCAGTCTCCTTTGCATTTCTCTCGAGGGATTCACCTCCTCCTCGAGGTGGATTTTATGGGTACAAATCAAAGGACTTATACCTTTCAAATCTTCTATAGTCCAACCAAAAGCACTTATATGCTTCCTCAAAACATTCAACAACTTTCCCTCTTGCTCTTCTTTTAAACTAGAATAGATAACAACATAAAACGTTTCATCATCTCCTAGATAATCATATTTTACATGTGAGGGTAGTTTCTTTAACTCAAGACTAGAAAATCTATCTTCATAGGGGATCATGCGTGATTCCCTTGGGTGTAATTCCTTAAATCTAGAAATCCAGCCAACATCTCTCAACTTCTCAAAAGTCACTTCTTCTTGAAACAAAGCTCCCAACTCCTCCACTTCACGCTCAAACTCAGTACAAGAACTCTCATTCTCAACACCTTGCACTAAATAGACGTCAAGCGCATCCCCACCTATAATCTTCTCAATGTGCTCATCCACCTCCTCTTCAATAAGATCAACCTCATGTATTTCATCCTCATCACCCATTTGGTTAGCAATATTGAAAATATTGGTCTTGAGGGTCATGTTTCCAAAAGTGAGTTGCATTTGGCCATTTCATGTGTTGATCAACGCATTAGCAGTAGCTAAAAATGGACGGCCCAAAATTATGGGAACATGATTACTAGAATGGGGGAAGGCTCTGTGTCCAAAATGATAAAATCTACTGGGAAGTAGAATGTGTCCACTTGAACAATCACGTCTTCCACAATCCCACGAGGCACTTCCACGGTTCAATCTACTAACTGTAGAGTGATTCGGGTAAGTTTAAGATCACCTAAATCAAGATGGTTATAAATAGAGTATGGAAGGATATTCACACTCGCACCTAAGTCTAGTAAGGCCTTTTCAACTCTACTCTCTCCTATAACATACGAGATTGTAGGTGAACCAGGATCCTTGAATTTTTGGTGGAAGGACATTAAGAAGGACCGAGCTTATATTTTGTGCCAAAAAGACATTCTTCTTCACCTTAAGCCGTCGTTTGATAGTCAAAAGATCTTTGATGACTTTAGCATAGGCAGGAATTTGTTGGATAGCATCCAGAAATGGCAACTTCAACTTTACTTGCTTCAGAACATCTAACACTTCAGTATGCGAGGCTCCCTTTGTGGATGGTGCCAAGCGTTGAGGAAATGGAGCAGTAGTGGGCGATTTTACTTGAACCTTAGACTCACCTTCTTCATTTGCATAGTCCATATGCAATGGGGTCTCCTCCGAATCTAAAACTTCTTTAGCTTTAGATTCTTTAAGAGGTGGTGGCGTTAGATTAATTATGCGACCACTTTGCAAAGTCGTGACAGCTTGACATTGCTCTGGCAAATCCTACGATGTAGAGCTAACCGTAGTTTACCCTTGAGGAGGTCTTTGGCCTTGAGATGGGAATTTACCCTTCTCCTGAGTATTCAATGCAGATTGCAACCTAGAGATGCTAGTATGAATTTCTGTGAACATTCGATCGTACTTAGCATTGCTCTCCTTTTGAGATTGGATGAGTTAATTTAGATTATCCTCAAGAGATTGCCTAGGTTGAGTAACATACGGACCATGAGATGGTACTTGCATATTAGAGGAGGCATTTATTAAAATTGAGGAGGGGGTGGAGACAAAGGAACATGTGAATTAGGAGGAATCCCACTTTGTGGTTGTGTGTAGTTGAAACCAGGATGATTCCTCCAAGATTGATTGTATGCATTCCCCTTAGGTATATTAAAATTTCCTCGAAACCCTCCTAACGCTTATACTTGCTCAGTGTACATTGCCTTGTAGGCAGGTATGGTAGGACATCCTTTGGTAGAATGGCTGGCAGCACAAATGGCACACACTTTCTCCTTTCCAGCTTGAATGGGTCCGACGACTTCTCTCAATCGAACCTCAAGAATGTCTTTGAAATTATTTTCCAATTGGTCAAATCGACGTTCTAACAAAGTGTCCTTGTCCAAGTGATAAATACCGGACGCAGCAGGCGAGTTAGACACTTGTCAATTTTTATTGTGACTATTGGGGTCAGAAACATCCTGTGCTTGCGTAGCCTCTTCTAGTATTTCAGATGAGCCTCAGCATCACTCGAGTCTAGCTCCCAAATGGTCTTTCGCACATTGTCTGCACAAGTTGTTTAGATGCTAAAGTAAGCCCTTGATGAAAAAAATGAAATGAGGTGATGTTGTTCGAACCCATAATGTGGGCAAGCACTAACTAACTCCTGAAAATGTTCCCAACACTTGTCGAAAGCTTCATTCTCATTTTGGTGAAAATCTTGTATTCGAGCTTTGACAGAGTTGGTTTTGTGTTGTGGAAAGAACTTGGAGAGAAACTTAGTCTGCATATCTCTCCAGGATAAAACAGAATTCGGGGGTTGTGACCATAGCTAGGTCTTAGCTTTATCCTTTAAAGAAAAAGCGAAGAGCTTTAACTGGATAACATCTTGTGGGCAGGTTTAATCACCAAACGTCTCACATGCTTCTTCGAATTCTCTAATATGGAGATATGGTTTTTCAGAATCCATCCCATGAAATGTAGGAAGGATTTGAATCATCCCATTCTGAAAGTGGAAATGATCGACATTATACGGGAGTAAAATGCAAATAGGGGTGACAGTTCGCTCAGGAAATAAAAGATCTTTCATGGGAAGATATGGTAACTCTTCCTCCCCAGCACCAACACTACCTTGTACAGACATATTGCTACCAAATGATTCAGAACCCTCACTCAGTGTTTGACTCAAAGTGCGACTTGTGATTGAATTTTGAGGTGAAGGAGGTGGAACCCAAAAGTGTGGAGAGTCGGTGGTATGAGAATTTTCAGAATTAGCTTCAGCAATGGGATTTTCGTGAACTTGGGTTGGAAAGAGATTTCGCATATATTCTTATGAGAGATGAGATGATTTTTTTTTTGTTTATAAGAATGAATCAATTGAGAATTTAATTTCACTTTCCTAAATTTCACCAATTTACGATCCCCGACAACGACGCCAAAAACTTGACGCGACTAAGAATTTGTCTCAGAAGTGCGTTCTCTATAGGCTCAAGTACAAGCCTGTCACGTTAGTAATAATCCGATAATTCGGGATCGTCTCCACAGGGATCAGACATTGGAAATCGTGAATAACGTAGGAAAATCTTATTTAATCTTCAAATGATTACTCAAAAGAAAAGAAAAGATGATTGATGGGTTGAAATTTCCAATTGGTGATGAAATAAAAATTTAGAATGAACTACGTGCACAAAAACACTAAGAATTGTTAAGAGAACAAATATTAGTATGAGAGAAAATAGGTTGGAATACAATCCCCCAATCCCTAGTAATTTACCCTATAGAATACTAGAATTGTAAATAAAAATCTTAACTGAATCCAGTCTTTATAGATCCTAAGCATTACCTATATGAGGGAACTAGCTCGCATCATATGAAATCAAAGGTAAATATAAAGCGGTGTAGAACATTTACACTTGCATAGTGTTCTTAAACATCCCAAGTACCTAGGGCAAGAGAGATTAAAAGGTCTACTATATTCGTATAATTTCCCTACACGATTCGATCTATTTTTAATTCAAACTCTATTTTTTACATGGGTAATTTACCTCAGGATGGGTTCATGCATCCCAACCCTTGAAAATTTAGCTAGACATGGTTTTATGAGAAGAAAACAAATTCATAACTATGCATGGAATTATGTATCTAAGAAACATTGTTTCAAAAGAAAATTGCAAGAAAATTGAGAATCGAATTGAAAATAAAATTGAGAATAAATAAGAGAATGAAAATTGATACTTGGATTGGAGATTGAAACTTGTAATCAGCACTAGGGAAAAGAGATGAACTTGAATCCAGAATACTCCTTGTTCCTCAAACTTAGAAACTAGGGTTTTTCTAAAATATGAAATTTTCTACTAAAGAAAAAAAAGTAAAAAGGCACTCTAAAAATTGACTCCGTCCTTCCCCTTAGGGTTTGGCCATTTATAACACCAACCAACACGTTTTGATAGCTAATAGCCATGAGTTGTGTAAGGACAAATTTCCAATCGAGTGATTTATTATATTGGCTACATTTCGTTGGACAAAACAATTTTGGGCATTCCTCATCAAGCATTATTCAACCATAAAGATTCGAGCACTACATCCAAAGTTCACGTGACATCAATATGCACGCCATGTTAGCCCTTCTAAAAGGTATAGGACAAAAATCAATTTTATGTTTTGGAGTATTTTTTTATATAAACGAGAAATTTTCATAGAGAATAATGTTCGTAAATATTTAATTTTCATAAAGAACTATTTTTGAAATTAATTTGAATAGTTTATTGAAAATACAGAAATCTCGTTCGAAGTTTTATCCAGGTCATTGGAACCACCTGGATCTGACGAAATTCCCCAGGCTATACTAGAAACTTGTTAGAAGTTCGTTAGAAATGTCGTTCGAACGATCTCGTTAGAATGAGATTTCTAACGACCTATCTAATTCGACACTGGAATTCTGTTAGATAACTCGTTCGAATGACAAGTTGTTCAAACAACCTCGTTCGAATGAGTTCTGCCATATTTGAAATTTTTAACTTATTTTTCAGCAGTTATTTTCCAACAACTGTTTTGGTCCACTACTTTTTCAGTTATATCATATGGACGAAAATGAGTTTCTCAACCTAAGGAAGTTCCATATTCTCTTTAGAGAATTTTTCATAACTTCCCTCTTTTTAGAAAAATCAATCTCCAACACCATTTTCAACTTTTGAAACAAAACCATGTAATACCCCGTAATTTTATTGATATTTTTAAAGGATAAATTGAATTAAATGAGAATTAATTGGAAATTAATCCGGGTATAAATACTAACGAGATGTGAGTTGGTATTTGATTACGATGTTAAAAATTTATTAAATTTATTATTTCCGAGTATGTATGGTAATACATGAGTATTGATGATATCTAAATTGTCACGAGGTAGATATACGGCAATTTGGAAAATATAATTGGGACGCGCGTGCCAGTCGCGTCAGGAACGTAATTAATTGGATTAAAAAGTGAAATTTATTTTTATCAACTGAATGGTCATTTTGAGCGCACCAACATGTCCGGAAGGATCGAAATAGTCAGAAAACACTAGCCGAGGGTTTAGTTTGGGTCCCGGGGAATTTTTAGGCCACACCGGCAACCCAAAAAGGGTAGTTTGGTAGTTTTAAAAATAGGGGAATTAAAACCCACGAATTTTAGAGTTTATTTTTATATTAGAAAAGAACCCACTAAGCCATTATCAGCAAATGGGAAGTTAGAGGGCTACGGGAGTTATAGGGGGAGTTGGAAGAAGTTCCAAAAAGGAAACCCTAGCCACCATCACCATCTTTGGAAGAAATTTGTAGAGAGAGGGAGGAGAATCAACATTCAATTCTTCAACATCAAATCAGAATATCTAAGGCAAGTGGTTTAATTACATTAATTTCAAGCGAATGTTTCTTCCATGCTTAGAATTGAATATTTATCTTATTTTGGAAGTTTGATGAAAACCAATGAAATTGGAGGTAGAATTCATAATATGATATAGGGATTGCATGTAGAATGTTATTGGATGAATGTCATATCCAAAATATATCTTATGATGGTTTTAAAACGGATTTATGAGGAATTGATTGTAGACATTAAAATTCTGGCTTCATGTTTATAGGGTTTGAGATAAGATTTGAGAAGTTTGATGATTTCATGTTAATTTAGGATGAATTGACACCAAATATATGTTAAAGAGTGACCTAGGAGGACTTAGAGTAGTTTAATAACATTAAAATACTATTGGGATGATCTTAGGGTGAGTTTAGAGAAGGGAAAAATTGAGAAAAATGAAGTAGAGAATTTCTGGGCTCAAACTGCCATCTCGTTAGAAGACCTGCCCAGGTCGTTCGAACGACCTCGTTTGAACGAGATTCTAACGAGATGATAGTGTCCCTTCTAACTAGTTGGTAGTTTGTTTGAAGACTTTCGTTCGAACGAACTCATTCGAATGACCTCGTTCGAACGAGACTTCTAACGAGTTGACAGAATGGCCTTTTTGGCCTGATTTCATTTCAAACGTTTCGTAGATTTATTTAATTGGAGTATTAACCTTCCCTTATTGATTAGTGGGTATAATTGTGAGAATCGGGGTACATTGAGTAGTAGAACTTAGAACCTTATAATAAAATTGTATGTCAATTGTGGAGTAGGAAACGAGTACCTAATTATGACGTGAGAAAGGGTGATAACGTCAATATACAAATCGGGGACTTGTGGTCATATAACATTAAATGACAGTATAAGAACGAGAAGTATACCAATATTAATAATACGAGATATCTAAGATGTGCGAATGCTTAGTATATGTGGTTTTATGTGTATAACATACCTACCATACTTGCTATCATGGGAGGTTTGCGTTCGATTTGGGCCATCTAATCTTTGTGTGCCTACGGGGGGATTTACATTGGTACCTCGAGGACATAGGTCAGAGAAGGACTTATTGAGAAGTTAATAAGTCTGCTGATCATGGAAGCGTAGGTATGTGTGTGACCCATGTGATGTGAACTATATTCGCCTCCATTATTTGTTATTGCTATTATTTGAGAACGATTCCTGAGAGATTCAGAATGCGTGGTCCATATGTACGTGATGTACTGGGATTTGATAGCAGAGTATGTGTGCACCGCAGCTTAGCCTCGGGGTGCTAATATTGTATATTTATGATAAGAATAATATACGGTTAAATTGAAATGCTCAGTCACGTATAAATGCGAATGTGATTAATAGCAACATTTTTGTAAAAATAAAAGTGGAAATCTCATAGTAAGTTGTATTACTAATATGGGAAACCGAGAATAAATGTAAAGCTTGCTGTTTCAATGAAGATGCCGAAATTATTGCGTGAATCGTATAGTAATGTTAGGTATTATGATTGGACTAGTTAGATATGGGAATAACTAGAAATGGGTACGGGTGCGTTAGGAGTGAACAAATAGTCGAGAGGTGAGTTTTTCATGTGAGCGCACGTCCTAACATGTATTTTGCCTTCATTGTTCTAATGTCATTAAAACACTTGCTGTATTTTAAACTATTTTTCACTATTGGGTTCTTACCCGTTTGCTTTCAAATATATTTTCTTGTAAAAACCTTTTAGGTGACCAGCCACAAGGACACCAAGCATAGGAGTTCCATTCAGATGATGTACTGTAGCTGCTGTGGAAGTTACAGGATCTTGGCAGTTGACGCCTCCATTTTCGGTCTTGACTCCTTATTATTAGCTCTTCTCATCTGTTGGGCATGTCTCCCTATTTCCTTTTAGAGACACTTTATTTATTCAGTTATTTCAGAATTTTGGGTTGTAATTGATTTAGTGAGGCAGACTTTGTATTTGTTTATTCCTGTATTTGGATTGTTGTGAGGAGTATCCCTCCAGACTCATTACTATTTTATGGTTATTCCATTTTTCATTATGTTGTGGTGGTTATGTTAGCATTTCATAATTTAATTATTGCATGTTAATCGGATTTAATTAAAATTGACAACTCACTTTTTAAATATTAGGTGGCTAGTAATTGTTAAAAAAAAAGGTTTTCGACAGTGATGCTATGAACTGAACCAACTTGGCATTTTGTATTAATTTAATAAAGGAGTAGCTAACCGGTATTTAATTAGTCGGAGTGTCACAGGTGGTATCAGAGCATCAGGTTCTAGTTTCCTTAGGATCTGTACGGCTTATTAGGTTTCCGCTGAGCTTTCTTTGATGTAGAGCCCTATATTTTAGGACTGTTGTATTCCTTTATGTATGTTTCGCTATTCAACTATTTTGAGATAATAACTGCGAACTTATAAGACTTTACTCTCATTTTCGATGCCTCCACGACTTGCACAGCGAGTTCCTAGGGATGCACAGCCCGAGCCACAGCCTGCACCAGTTCAGGGCACCATGAATGCAGCCGAGGTTACAACTATTGTAGCCCAAGCGGTGAATGCCGCTCTCGCAGTTGTACAGCAGGCACCACCTCAGGCACTGGCAGTAGCGCCAGTTCAGGCTCATGCATTCCCGACTGCTTGGGAATGCGTTCGTGATGCTTTTAAGCAAGCACACCCTCCGAAGTTTATAGGTAGCTCCGACGTTGTTGTATCCAGTCAGTGGAGGAAGGACATTCAGAGGCACTTAAGGATGTATGAGTGCACGGATGTTCCGAAGCAGATAGTGGCTACTTTTAAGCTAGTAGGATCAGCATTGCAGTGGTGGGAGTCCATTACCACCGCGGAGGAGAGGGACACTCTCACTATTCAGGAGTTCTGGGTGCGGTTCGATCGCAAATATTTTTCGTCTGCTATTCACACTGAGATGAGGAGGAAGTTGATGAACCTCAAGGAGGAGGTAAAGTTCGTGGCCGAGTATGAGGCTGAGTTTACCAATCTCTTGAACATTGTTCCTGATGAAATTCCCACCGAGGAGAAGAAAATTTATAAGTTCACGGATGGATTGACTTGGAGGATCCGCCAGCACTTGTTGGGGAATCTCTCGTTGGCCACTTATTCTGATGTGGTTAACGCTGCACTACTTCACTCCCAGGATCTTCGCTTCCACATGTCTGAGAGAAAGAGATCAGGAGAGTCCAGCCATCAAGGCAGGACCGGGGGAAATGGTGCCAGCGGGGCACAATTTGCTCAGGGACAACACAGGCAGGGTGATTAGGGTTCCTAACAGGGGGATCATAAGAGATTCAAATCCGGGGGTTTCAGGAATGGTCAAGGAGGTTTCAGAAATGGCCATCAGGGCCAAAATGGTCAGCAGTATCAGTAGCAATTTCAGCAGGGCCAGCATGGACAGGGTAGGAATGGTAACGGCCAACAGGGCCGTGGGCAGCAGGGACAGCGAGGGGGAAATTTCCCGGGGAAGTGCTTCGTTTGTGGCAAGACCAGCCAAAAATGCCAGGATTGTCCTGATAGGGGCAGGGCCCTGTGACACCCCGACTAATTAAATACCGGGTAGATACTCCTTTATTAAATTAATTCAAAATGCCAAGTTGTCTTAGTTAATAGCATCACTGTCGAAAACATTTTTATTATTACTAACCACCTAGTATTTAAAAAGTAAGTGCCAAATTTTATTTAAAGTCTGATTAACATGCAACAAGTGTAATGAAGAATAATAACACCATTCACCATACTGAAGTAAAAAGAATAACCATCACATAATGTAAATAAAGTCTGGAGGAAAACTCCTCACTACAAATCCCACAACTGAAATAAATAAACCGAATACTAAAACAATACATGCCAAAGTCTGAAAACTGTAATGGAAATGTAATTCTAATAGAAATGGGCAACATGCCCTACAACTGATGGATAATGAATCTGGAATCCAAGTGAAAGAAGCGTCTACAAGCAAATCCCTGTAGCTTCCACAAACAGCTACAGCTCGTTACCAGAATGAGTATCCTATGCATGGTGTCCTTGTGGCTGGGCACCTAAAATGGTTTTACAAAAAAAAGATTTGAAAGCAAACGGGTCAGAGCCCGAATGTGGAGATATTTTTAAAAACCTGCAAGTGCTTTAAAAACATTTAAAACATTAAATGGAAAGTACAAGTTAGGACGTGCACTCACATGATATTCTCACCTCTCGTCTAACTGTGCACTCCTAACGTAAGTACCCATCTACAACGACACAAACCACTAGCTAAGTGACATCATATCTAGCTAGACTGTCATAGGTCCTACCCTTATTACTCGGTTCTATTAACATTATAACGCTCGTAATTAAATAGGGGTTTAACGTAAACTCAGATGCTCAATATGCAATATATTTCACTATCAGCTAACCCGTTATGTATCTCGAAACAATACCGTAATTATATTCACAACATTAACATGAAGGTTCCCATTAATTAAGTGTATATTAATCACAACATAAATATACAATGCAAGCACCCCGAGAACTAAGATGTGGTGCACACATACTCTGCTATCCATCCCGGTACATCACGTACATAAGGATTACATATTCCGAATCTCTCAGGAATAGTTCACAGATAACAACATCACAAATAATGGAGGCGAACACAGTCACATCACATGGGTCACGCACATACCTATGCTCCCACGATCAGCGGACTTATTAATATCCCAATAAGTCTTTCTATGGCCTATGTTCATCAAGGTAACCAGTCTAAATCCGGGCAACACAAGGATTAGAGGGCCCTAAGCGAACGCAAACCTCCCGTGATAGCAAGTATGGTAGGTATGTCATACACATAATTCATATACCAATACTAAGTAAACACACGTCTTAGTAATCCCGTAGTTTAATCGTAGTACTATTCTCATTCTAGTACCAATATATAATTTATACACTTTATACGATTCCGGTTTATAATCATACGTGCCATAATCTATTCTCACGTCGTAGTAGACACTCACGTCTTAACCCAAACGGTTCATTGATATAAATCACTCGTATATAATTTACTCCTCATAACAACCCAAAAGTCCCAAATCTATCAATACATCATCAAAGGAATGTTAACTCTACCCTCGAACAAGTTCACAGGACTCCAAAAATCAAAACAGGCCAAAAAGGCCCAAACTGCCAGCTCGTTAGAAGCCTCGTTCGAACGAGGCTGTTCGAACGAGATCAAACTGTCAGCTCGTTAGAAGTCTCGTTCGAACGAGGCTGTTCGAACGAGATCCAGTTCGTTCGAACGAACTGTACCTTCTAACGAGATCTTGTTCGAACGAAGTATCGAACGAAATTCCTTTTCGTTAGAAGCGACTGGTCAACTCGTTAGAAGCTCGTTCGAACGAGGCTCATTCGAACGACCTGGGGAGGCTCGTCTAACGAACGACCAGATCGAGCCCAGATTTTTCCTTCTTCGTTTTTCATCAATTTCTACTCCTCAAATCTCTTCTAAAATTAGTCCCAACGATGTTTTAAGTTCTCTAATCATCCTAAAACATGCTAAGGTCATACACTAACATCTTTTAAGGGATTAATACATCCTAAACATCATTAAATCACAAGTTTCTACATTTTCCCCAATTTTCTTCAAGAACAAAAACCCTAGATTATTATCATCATAAATTCCCAGATTTTAATCCGTTGTTACATCACATAAATATGAAATCTCTGAATTCAATCTTCAAACAACGTTTCTACATGCAAACCTATACCCAAAATTAAACTAATAACTTCCAATTTCATGGGTTTTCCCTTAACTCTTAAATAATATTGATTATCAAGATTTCTAACATGGAAGAAGCATTCACTGCATAAAGAATGTAATTTAAATCACTTGCCTTGAGTTTATTTCTGATTTTGATGACGATTTCCTCTCTCTTTCTGCAGAATTTCCTCTCTCTCTCTTTCTCCAAGCTTCTTCTCCAAAGGTGGCTATGGTGGCTAGGGTTTGCTTTGGGAAGGTATTAGAAAACCTAATTCTAATAACCTACGTAGCTTGTTGGGTTAATATGGGTTGGTTAGTGGCTTAGTGGGTCAAATCCACATCAGATGTAATTAACCAATTTTCGTCACTTTTAATTTCCCAAAATACGAAATTACCAAAATACCATTTATATTGTCGGTATGGCCTAAAAATACCCCGGGACCCAAACAAAACCCCCGGCTAGTGTTTTCTGACTATCTCAACCCTTCCGGACGCGTTGGCGCACTCGAAACGACCATACGATTAATAGAATTTAAATTCACTTTTATAATCAAAATATTACACCGTGACGCGGCGGTCACACGCGTCTCAACAAAATTTCTAAAATGCCGTATATCAATCTTACGACAAATTTTTCATAAATCAATATTCATATAAAAACATGTATGCACATAATCAAATACCAACTCGCATCTCGTTAGTATTTTTAACCCGGATTAATTTCCAATTAATACGCATTTAATTAATTAATCCCAAAAATAAATATAGCCAAAAGTACGGGGTATTACATACTTCCCCCCTAATAACTGAATTTCGTCCCGAAATTCGAAACTAGAAAGTACCTGCTAAAAACAACTCTGGATAACGTTCGCGCATCTCATCCTCGCGCTCCCATGTGGACTCCTCGACATTGTGATGTCGCCACTGAACACGCACTAACGGAACTATCTTTGACCGCAGTTTCCTCTCGCTTCGGTCCAAAATAGCAATCGGCCCCTCCTCGTAGGAGCTATCCGGCTGGAGATCGATGTCCTCCACAGCAATGTGAGAATGAGCCAAATTATCTCTAAGGTATTTCCTCAGCGAGGAAATATGGAACACATCGTGAATCCGATGCAAATGCTCCGGTAACCCAAGTCTATACGCAATCGGTCCGATCCGCTCAATAATGGGAAATGGCCCCACATACCTCGGTGCCAACTTCCCCTTCTTCCCGAAACGCATAATCCCTTCATAGGAGATACTCTGAGCTAAACCTGGTCCCCTACTTGGAATTCCCTGAAAAATCTCTTCGCATCAGCATAACTCTTCTGCCTGTCTTGAGCTACCCGAATGGGACTCCGAATCAACTCAATCCTTGCAGAAGTATCCTGAATCACTTCCGGCCCAAGTAGTTTGTTATCCCCCACTTCTAACCAACATGCTGGGGAACGACAAGGCCTACCGTACAATGACTCAAACGGAGCCATGCCAATAGTGAACTGATAGGAGTTGTTGTAAGCAAACTCCACCAGTGGAAGGTACTGCTCCCATCCACCCCCAAAGTCAATAATGCACATGCGTAGCATGTCCTCCAACATCTGATTTGTGCGCTCTGTCTGCCCATCGGTCTGCGGATGATAAGCTGTACTCAATCACAATTCCGTGCCCACTGCCTCCTGGAAACTCTCCCAAAACCGCGAAACAAATATCTTGTCTCTGTCAGACATGATATTTAGGGGCACACCGTGAAGTCTCACAACCTCTGAAATGAAGAGCTGGGCATACTGTCCCGTAGTGTAGTCAGTCCTTACGGGTAAAAGTGAGCGACCTTGGACAACCTGTCCACAATTACCCAAACGGAGTCGTGACCTCTCTGCGACGTAGGCAACCCCGTGATAAAGTCCATGGATATGCTCTCCCAAATCCACACCGGGACCTCCAACGGCTGTAGCAATCCTGCCGGTCTTTGATGATCCACTTTTACAAGCTGACAAGTGGCGCATTTCGAAACAAACTCAGCGATATCTCTCTTCATACCGTTCCACCAATACTGGCGTCTCATGTCTTGGTACATTTTGTCCCCTCCGGGATGTACCGCGAACCGTGAGCCGTGCGACTCTGCCATCACATCGTGTCGCAACTCCTCCCCTTCCGGAACTACCAATCTCCCATTGAAGCGTAATCCCCCATCTGAGCTGACGGTATAGGACTCGGCTCCCTCTGTTAGTAATCGAACTATCTGCTCCTGACAGAACGAGTCATTAGCCTGTGCCCGTACTACCTTCGTGACAATCTGCGGTGTAACGGTCATCACAGACATGAAAGATCGGGCCACTGCATCCTGGTGTCCCAATTCCTTCCACTTTGCCTTCCACACCTCTGCCACCTCATCTGCTGGCCTATGGCTCAACGCGTCTGCTACCAAGTTAGCCTTACCTGGGTGATACTGGATATCGAACTGGTAGTCTTTCACAAACTCAAGCCACCTACGCTGCCGCATATTCAACTCCTTCTGCGTGAACAGGTACTGTAGGGACTTGTGGTCCGTGAACAGTTGGAACTTCTCCCCCAAAAGATAGTGCCTCCAAATCCGTAGGGCAAATACCACTGCCGCCAACTCCAAATCATGCGTGGGGTAATTCTTCTCATGAGGCTTAAGCTTACGGGAAGCATAAGCTATGGCCTGTCTCTCCTGCTGTAATACACCTCCAAGTCCTTGCAAGGACGCGTCGGTGTAAACCAAATACTCAACTCCCGGTCTCAGAAATGCTAACACAGGTGCTGAGGTCAATTTGTCCTTCAATTCATCGAATGCCAGCTGACAGGCATCACTCCAGATGTATGGCACACCCTTACGAGTCAGATGTGTCAAAGGACCTGCTATCTCTGAGAAACCCCGAATGAACCTCCTGTAGTATCCTGCTAGACCCAAGAAACTAGGAATCTCAGTCGGTGTCGTGGGCTGTCCCCACTCCCTCACCGCTGATACTTTCCCCGGATCAACAGTTATTCCCCGGTCGGAAATGATATGTCCCAAAAACTGGACCTCCTTCAACCAAAACCTGCATTTCTCATATTTTGCATACAACTCGCTCTGACGAAGTGTCTGCAAATCCTGCCTCAAATGCTCGGCGTGCTCCTCCTCTGTCTGGGAGTAAACCAGTATATCATCAATAAAGACAATGACAAACTGATCTAGGAAATCCCAGAACACTCTGTTCATCAAGTCCATAAACACAGCTGGAGCGTTGGTCAAACCAAAAGGCATAACCCGAAACTCGTAAGAACCATATCTCGACAAGAACACAGTCTTCGAGACATCCTCCTCCCTGATACGCAACTGATGGTATCCCGATCTCAAATCAATCTTCGAGAAGAAAGAAGCTCCTCTCAACTGGTCGAATAAGTCATCGATTCGAGGCAACGAATACTTATTCCGTATCGTGACCTTATTCAACTCTCGATAGTCCACACACAATCTCAGTGAACCGTCCCTCTTCTTCACAAACAAAACTGGAGCGCCCCAAGGTGAGGTACTCCTGCGAATAAAGCCCTGACCTAACAGCTGCTCTATCTGATCTCGTAGCTCTCGCATCTCTACCGGAGCCATACGGTACGGTGCGCGTGCTATAGGCCTCGTACCCGGTAGCAAATCTATAACAAAGTCTATCTCTCGACTGGGGGGTAAGCCTGGTATCTCCTGAAACACATCCGAATACTCCCTGACTACTGGGATAGAATCTAAAGGAATCACTACCTCCTTAGAGGTATCCTCCTCAATGTAATACAGATGAGCGGTCGATCCTCCCTCTGGGCGAGGCATCGCCACTACAAACATCTCTTGCCCCGGAATGGCAAAAACAATGCTCCCGCTGAAGCAATCAATCATGGCCCTATAAGCTACGAGCCAATCCATACCGATAATCACATCGTGAACATGCATATCTAATACCAACATGTCTGCACGTAATACCAAACCACCAATCTCTACCCCCACTCCCCGGCATATAAAGAAAATAAGTGACCCACTCCCCAATGGTGAGTCGACACACGTCACTGTGCTCTGTGCCGTAGCTAACAATCCTAAATCTTTCGCGAAGTGTGTAGCTATAAAACAATGTGTAGCCCCCGTATCAAATAATACCCGACCCATAGTGCCATGGATAGGAAATGTACCCTCAATCGCGGGCGGTGCCCGTGGAACTGCAGCCTGGTGGACGTTGTAGACACGTCCATACTGTAGCTGCCCCTGCTGAACTGGGACTACTGGAATGGGTGGCAATGCTGCCATCTGTGGCGGTGCGGGGAGAGCGGCGGGAAACATAGGCCTCTGTGGCTCCTGGCGAGCACCCTGCTGCTGCTGCTGTGGGGCCCTGCCCCTATCAGGACAATCTTGTAGCTTATGGCCAGTCTTGCCACAAACAAAGCACTTCCCTGGGAAGTTCCCTGCTCTCTGCCCCTGCGGTCCCCGGCCCTGGTCGCCGTTACCGTTCCTCCCTTGGCCCTACTGGCCCTGGTGAAACTGCTGCCCATTCTGCCCCTATTGACCTTGATGGCCGTTTGGACCCTGATGGCCCTGACGGAAACCTCCATGTCCCTGCCTGTAGTTCCCTGATCGGAACCTCTTCTGATCCCCCTGCTGCGAACCCTGCTCACCCTGTCTCTGCCCCTGGACAGATTGTGCCCCACCGGCACCATGTCCTCCAGTCCTGCCTGTAATACCCCGTACTTTTGACTATATTTATTTTTGGGATTAATTAATTAAATTTCGTATTAATTGGAAATTAATCCGGGTTATAAATACTAATGAGATGCGAATTGGTATTTGATTATGTACATATATGATTATATATGTATTTGGTATTATAAAATTTGTCGTGAGATTTATATACGGCATTTTAGAAATTTTGTTGAGACGCGTGGGACCGCCGCGTCACGGTATATTATTTTGATGATAAAAAGTGAATTTAAAATCTATAATCCGTATGGTCGTTTTGAGTGCGCCAACGCGTCCGGAAGGCTCGAGATAGTCAGAAAACACTAGCCGGGGGTATAGTTTGGGTCCCGGGGTATTTTTAGGCCATACCGGTAACTTAAAGGGTATTTTGGTAATTTTACATTTTTAGGAATTAAAAGTGACGAAAATTAGAGATGTAAATCTGATGTGGATTAAACCCATTAAGCCCATTAACCAACCCATATAAACCTAGAAGGCTACGTAGGTTATCATTTAGGTTTTCTAAGTTTCCCCAAATCAAAACCCTAGCCACCTTAAGCCACCATTGGAGAAGAGCTTGGAGAGAGCGGAATTTCTGCAGAAAACTTCATCTAATCTACACCAAACTCAGAGACAACCAAGGCAAGTGACTTTATTCCATTTAATTTCTGAGAATGCCTTTTCCATGTTAGAAAATTCAGATTTATGGTTTGTTCTTGATAAAATATGAAAACCCATGTAGTCTAGATCATAAAACTTGAGGAATTTGAGAAGGATTGCATGTAGAATAGTTTGGAGACAATTAATCTGATGTTAATACATGCTTGGGTGAAAGAAAAACGAATTAAATTCTGGAATTTGATGTTGATATATATCTAGGGTTCATGTTCTTGATGATATTGGGGAAAAGTATAAAATCTTGGGATTTAATGAGGTTTAGGATGCCTTATTGCCTTAAAAGACGTTAGTTTATGACCTAAGCATGTTTTAGTATGATTAGAGGACTTAAATCATTGTTAGAACGAACTTTGGAGAAGGATTGAAGTGATATAAATGGTGAAAAACGAGATGGGAAAAATCTGGGCCGAAACTGGTAGCTCGTTAGAAGCAGCCCCCAGGTCGTTCGAACAAACTCGTTCGAACAAGCTTCTAACGAGTTGACCAGTCGTTACTAACGAGAAGGGATCTCGTTCGATATCTCGTTCGAACAAGATATCGTTAGAAGGAACAGTTCGTTCGAACGAACTGGGATCTCGTTCGAACAGCCTCGTTCGAACGAGACTTCTAACGAGTTGACAGAAGGATCTCGTTCGAACATCCTCGTTCGAACGAAACTTCTAACGAGTTGACAGTTTGGTCCTTTTAGAACTGTTTTGACTTTTGGAGTCCCGGAAACTGGTTCAAGGGTAGAGTTAGCATTCCTTTGATGATATAGTGATAGAATTGGGACTTTTGGGCAATTATGAGAAGTAAATTATATACGAGAGTTGTACTACATGGACGGTTTGGGATGAGACGTGAGTGTCTATTACGACGTGAGAAATTATAGCGCGTATAATCACAAATCGGATTAGTATAAATATTTATAATTATAGTTAGTACGAGAATGCGATATGTACTACGATTAAAATACGGTATTACTAAGACGTGTATTTACTTAGTATTGGTATATGGATTGTTTGTATAACATACCTACCATACTTGCTATCACGGGAGGTTTGCGTTCGCTTAGGACCCTCTAATCCTTGTGTGCCTACGGGGGGGGGGGGGGGGGGGGGATATAGACTGGTACCTCGATGAACATAGGTCATAGAAAGACTTATTGTGATATTAATAAGTCCGCTGATCATGGGAGCGTAGGTATGTGCGTGACCCATGTGATGGTGACTGTGTTCGCCTCCATTATTTGTGATATTGTTATTGGAAAACTATTCCTGAGAGATTCGAAATATGTAATCCTTATGTACGTGATGTACCGGGATGGATAGCAGAGTATGTGTGCACCACAGCTTAGTTCGCGGGGTGCTTGTATTGTATATTTATGATATGAATAATATACATTAAATTAATAGGAATCCTCATGTTAATGTTGTAAAAATATTACGGTATTGTTTCGAGTTATATAATGAGTTAACTGATAGTTATATCAGTGGCATATTTAGTAACTGAGTTTACATTAAACCTCTATTTAATTACGAGCATTGTTATGTTAAATGGAACCGAGTAATATGGGTAGAGCCTTTGGCAGTCTAGCTAGTTATGTTGTCAGTTAGCTAGTAGTATGGGTCGATATAGATGGGTACTTACGTTAGGAGTGCACAGTTAGACGAGAGGTGAGAATATCATGCGAGTGTACGTCCTAACATGTACTTTGCATTTAATGTTTTAAATGTTTTTAAAGCACTTGCAGGTTTTTAAAATATAACTCCACATTCGGGCTCTGACCCGTTTGCTTTTCAAATCTCTTTTTCTTTGTAAAACCATTTTAGGTGCCCAGCCACAAGGACACCAAGCATAGGTTACTCATTCAGGTGACGAGCTGTAGCTGCTTGTGGAAGCTACAGGGATTTGCATGTAGACGCTTCTATCTCTTGGATTCCAGAGTCACCATCTATCAGTTGTAGGGCATGTTGCCCATTTCTTTAGAGACATCTTTTATATTTCAGTTTTCAGACTTTAGCATGTTTTATTTCAGTTTCGGTTATTCATTTCAGTTATGGGATTGTAGTGAGGAGTTTTCCTCCAGACTTTATTTACTCTATTGTGATGGTTATTCGTTTTACTTCAGTATGGTGAATGGTGTTATTTATTTCTTCATTACACTTGTTGCATGTTAATCAGACTTAAATTAAAAATTTGGCAACTTGCTTTTTAAATACTAGGTGGTTAGAAATAATAAAATGTTTTCGACAGTGATGCTATTAACTGAGCCAACTTGGCATTTTGAATTAATTTTATAAAGGAGTAGCTACCCGGTATTTAATTAGTCGGGGTGTCACAGGTGGTATCAGAGCATCAGGTTCTAGTGTCCTTTAGGATCTGTACGGCTATTATGTTTCCGCTACGTTTTCTTTGATATAGAGCCCTATATTTTAGGACTGTTGTACTCTTTTTGTGTATGCTTCGTTCTTCAGCTATATTAAGTTTATAACCGTGAACTTATAAACTTTGTTCTTATTTCAGATGCCTCCACGACGTGCACGACGAGTTCCCAGGAATGCAATGCCCGAACCCCAGCCCGCTCCAGTTCAGGGCATGTTGAGCGCCGCTGAGGTTGCAGCTATAGTAGCTCAAGCGGTGAATGCCGCCATTGCCGTTGTTCAGCAGGCACCACCTCAGGCGCCGGTTGCCGCGCCAGCACAAGTTAATGCATTCCCGTCTGCTTGGGAGCGTGTACGAGACGCTTTTCAGAAAGCGCATCCGCCAGAGTTTGCAGGTAGCTCAGACGTGGTAGTCTCGAGCCAATGGAGGAAGGACATACAGAGGCATTTGAGGATGCATGAGTGCACTAATATTCAGAAACAGGTGCTAGCTACTTTCAAATAATACCCGACCCATAGTGCCATGGATAGGAAACGTACCCTCAATCGCGGGCGGTGCCTGTGGAACTGCAGCCTGGTGGACGTTGTAGACACGTCCATACTGTAGCTGCCCCTGCTAAACTGGGACTGCTGGAATGGGTGGCAATGCTGCCATCTGTGGCGGTGCGGGGAGAGTGGCGGGAAACATAGGCCTCTGTGGCTCCTGGCGAGCACCCTGCTGCTGCTGCTGTGGGGCCCTGCCCCTATCAGGACAATCCTGTCGCTTATGGCCAGTCTTGCCACAAACAAAGCACTTCCCTGGGAAGTTCCCTGCTCTCTGCCCCTGCGGTCCCCGGCCCTGGTGGCCGTTACCGTTCCTCCCTTGGCCCTACTGGCCCTGGTGAAACTGCTGCCCATTCTGCCCCTATTGACCCTGATGGCCGTTTGGACCCTGATGGCCCTGACGAAAACCTCCATGTCCCTGCCTGTAGTTCCCTAATCGGAACCTCTTCTGATCCCCCTGCTGCGAACCCTGCTCACCCTGTCTCTGCCCCTGGACAGATTGTGCCCCACCGGCACCATGTCCTCCAGTCCTGCCCTGATGGCTAGACTCTCCCGACCTCTTGCCCTCAGCCATATGAAAGCGGTGGTCCTGGCAGTGTAACAAAGCAGCATTAACCACATCAGAATATGTGGCCAACGAAAGGTTCCCTAACAGATGCTGACGGATCCTCCATGTCAACCCGTCCGTGAACTTCTCAATCTTCTTCTTCTCTGTTGGTATCTCATCTGGAACGATATTCAACAGATTCGTGAACTCGGCCTCATACTCGGCCACAGTCTTACCCTCTTGCCTCAGATTCATAAGTTTCCTCCTCATTTCCGTGTGAACAGCCGACGGAAAGTACTTGCGGTCAAACCGCACCCAGAAGTCCTGAATAGGGAGAGTGTCCCTCTCCTCCACGGTGGTAATATACTCCCACCACTGCAGTGCAGATCCAACTAGCTTGAAAGTAGCTAGCACCTGATTCTAAACGTCCGTGCACTCATACATCCTTAAGTGCCTCTGCATATCCTTCCTCCACTGGCTCGAGACTACCACATCTGAGCTACCTGCAAACTCTGGCGGATGCGCTTTCTGAAAAGCGTCACGTACACGTTCCCAAGCAGACGGGAATGCATTTGCCTGTACTGGCGCGGCAACCGGCGCCTGAGGTGGTGCCTGCTAACAACGGCAATTGCGGCATTTACCGCTTGGGCTACTATAGCTGCAACCTCAGCGGCGTTCATCATGCCCTGAACTGGAGCGGGCTGGGGTTCGGGCGTTGCATCCCTGGGAACTCGTCATGCACGTCGTGGAGGCATCTGAAATAAGAACAAAGTTTATAAGTTCGCTGTTTATAAACTTAAGATAGCTGAATAACGAAGCATACACAAAAAGAGTACAACAGTCCTAAAATATAGGGCTCTATATCAAAGAAACTTAGCGGAAACATAATAAGCCGTCAGATCCTAAAGGACATTAGAACCTGATGCTCTGATACCACCTGTGACACGCTGACTAATTAAATACCGGGTAGCTACTCCTTTATTAAATTAATTCAAAATGCCAAGTTGGCTCAGTTAATAGCATCACTGTCGAAAACATTTTTATTATTACTAGCCACCTAGTATTTAAAAAGTAAGTGCCAAATTTTATTTAAAGTCTGATTAACATGCAACAAGTGTAATGAAGAATAATAACACCATTCACCATACTGAAGTAAAAAGAATAACCATCACATAATGTAAATAAAGTCTGGAGGAAAACTCCTCACTACAAATCCCACAACTGAAATAAATAAACCGAATACTAAAACAATACATGCCAAAGTCTGAAAACTGTAATGGAAATGTAATTCTAATAGAAATGGGCAACATGCCCTACAACTGATGGATAATGAATCTGGAATCCAAGTGAAAGAAGCGTCTACAAGCAAATCCCTGTAGCTTCCACAAACAGCTACAACTCGTTACCAGAATGAGTATCCTATGCATGGTGTCCTTGTGGCTGGGCACCTAAAATGGTTTTACAAAAAAAAGATTTGAAAGCAAACGGGTCAGAGCCCGAATGTGGAGATATTTTTAAAAACCTGCAAGTGCTTTAAAAACATTTAAAACATTAAATGCAAAGTACATGTTAGGACGTGCACTCACATGATATTCTCACCTCTCGTCTAACTGTGCACTCCTAACGTAAGTACCCATCTACAACGACACAAACCACTAGCTAAGTGACATCATATCTAGCTAGACTGTCATAGGTCCTACCCTTATTACTCGGTTCTATTAACATTATAACGCTCGTAATTAAATAGGGGTTTAACGTAAACTCAAATGCTCAATATGCAATATATTTCACTATCAGCTAACCCGTTATGTATCTCGAAACAATACCGTAATTATATTCACAACATTAACATGAAGGTTCCCATTAATTAAGTGTATATTAATCACAACATAAATATACAATACAAGCACCCCGAGAACTAAGCTGTGGTGCACACATACTCTGTTATCCATCCCGGTACATCACGTACATAAGGATTACATATTCCGAATCTCTCAGGAATAGTTCACAGATAACAACATCACGAATAATGGAGGCGAACACAGTCACATCACATGGGTCACGCACATACCTACGCTCCCACGATCAGCGGACTTATTAATATCCCAATAAGTCTTTCTATGACCTATGTTCATCAAGGTAACCAGTCTAAATCCGGGCAACACAAGGATTAGAGGGCCCTAAGCGAACGCAAACCTCCCGTGATAACAAGTATGGTAGGTATGTCATACACATAATTCATATACCAATACTAAGTAAACGCACGTCTTAGTAATCCCGTAGTTTAATCGTAGTACTATTCTCATTCTAGTTCCAATATATAATTTATACACTTTATACGATTTCGGTTTATAATCATACGCGCCATAATCTATTCTCACATCGTAGTAGACACTCACGTCTTAACCCAAACGGTTCATTGATATAAATCACTCATATATAATTTACTCCTCATAACAACCCAAAAGTCCCAAATCTAACAATACATCATCAAAGGAATGTTAACTCTACCCTCGAACAAGTTCACGGGACTCCAAAAATCAAAACAGGCCAAAAAGGCCCAAATTGCCAGCTCGTTAGAAGCCTCGTTCGAACGAGGCTGTTCGAACGAGATCAAACTGTCAGCTCGTTAGAAGTCTCGTTCGAACGAGGCTGTTCGAACGAGATCCAGTTCGTTCGAACGAACTGTACCTTCTAAAGAGATCTCGTTCGAACGAAGTATCGAACGAAATTCCTTTTCGTTAGAAGCGACTGGTCAACTCGTTAGAAGCTCGTTCAAACGAGGCTCGTTCGCACGACCTGGGGAGGCTCTTATAACGAACGACCAGATCGAGCCCAGATTTTTCCTTCTTCGTTTTTCATCAATTTCTACTCCTCAAATCTCTTCTAAAATTAGTCCCAACGATGTTTTAAGTTCTCTAATCATCCTAAAACATGCTAAGGTCATACACTAACATCTTTTAAGGGATTAATACATCCTAAACATCATTAAATCACAAGTTTCTACATTTTCCCAAATTTTCTTCAAGAACAAAAACCCTAGATTATTATCATCATAAATTCCCAGATTTTAATCCGTTGTTACATCACATAAATATGAAATCTCTGAATTCAATCTTCAAACAACGTTTCTACATGCAAACCTATACCCAAAATTAAACTAATAACTTCCAATTTCATGGGTTTTCCCTTAACTCTTAAATAATATTGATTATCAAGATTTCTAACATGGAAGAAGCATTCACTGCATAAAGAATGTAATTTAAATCACTTGCCTTGAGTTTATTTCTGATTCTGATGACGATTTCCTCTCTCTTTCTGCAGAATTTCCTCTCTCTTTATTTCTCCAAGCTTCTTCTCCAAAGGTGGCTATGGTGGCTAGGGTTTGCTTTGGGAAGGTATTAGAAAACCTAATTCTAATAACCTACGTAGCTTGTTAGGTTAATATGGGTTGGTTAGTGGCTTAGTGGGTCAAATCCACATCAGATGTAATTAACCAATTTTCGTCACTTTTAATTTCCCAAAATACGAAATTACCAAAATACCCTTTATATTGCCGGTAAGGCCTAAAAATACCCCGGGACCCAAACTAAACCCCCGGCTAGTGTTTTCTGACTATCTCGACCCTTCCGGACGCGTTGGCGCACTCGAAATGACCATACGGTTAATAGAATTTAAATTCACTTTTATAATCAAAATATTACACCATGACGCGGTGGTCACACGCGTCTCAACAAAATTTCTAAAATGCCGTATATCAATCTTACGACAAATTTTTCATAAATCAATATTCATATAAAAACATGTATGCACATAATCAAATACCAACTCGCATCTCGTTAGTATTTTTAACCCGGATTAATTTCCAATTAATACGCATTTAATTAATTAATCCCAAAAATAAATATAGCCAAAAGTACGGGGTATTACATACTTCCCCCCTAATAACTGAATTTCGTCCCGAAATTCGAAACTAGAAAGTACCTGCTAAAAACAACTCTGGATAACGTTCGCGCATCTCATCCTCGCGCTCCCATGTGGACTCCTCGACATTGTGATGTCGCCACTGAACACGCACTAACGGAACTATCTTTGACCGCAGTTTCCTCTCGCTTCGGTCCAAAATAGCAATCGGCCCCTCCTCGTAGGAGCTATCCGGCTGGAGATCGATGTCCTCCACAGCAATGTGAGAATGAGCCAAATTATCTCTAAGGTATTTCCTCAACGAGGAAATATGGAACACATCGTGAATCCGATGCAAATGCTCCGGTAACCCAAGTCTATAAGCAACCGGTCCGATCCGCTCAATAATGGGAAACGGCCCCACATACCTCAGTGCCAACTTCCCCTTCTTCCCGAAACGCATAATCCCCTTCATAGGAGATACTCTGAGCAAAACCTGGTCCCCTACTTGGAATTCCCTGAAAAATCTCTTCGCATCAGCATAACTCTTCTGCCTGTCTTGAGCTACCCGAATGGGACTCCGAATCAACTCAATCCTTGCAGAAGTATCCTGAATCACTTCCGGCCCAAGTAGTTTGTTATCCCCCACTTCTAACCAACATGCTGGGGAACGACAAGGCCTACCGTACAATGACTCAAACGGAGCCATGCCAATAGTGAACTGATAGGAGTTGTTGTAAGCAAACTCCACCAGTGGAAGGTACTGCTCCCATCCACCCCCAAAGTCAATAATGCACATGCGTAGCATGTCCTCCAACATCTGATTTGTGCGCTCTGTCTGCCCATCGGTCTGCGGATGATAAGCTGTACTCAACCGAAATTCCGTGCCCACTGCCTCCTGGAAACTCTCCCAAAACCGCGAAATAAATATCTTGTCTCTGTCAGACACGATATTTAGGGGCACACCGTGAAGTCTCACAACCTCTGAAATGAAGAGCTGGGCATACTGTCCCGTAGTGTAGTCAGTCCTTACGGGTAAAAAGTGAGCGACCTTGGAAAACCTGTCCACAATTACCCAAACGGAGTCGTGACCTCTCTGCGACGTAGGCAACCCCGTGATAAAGTCCATGGATATGCTCTCCCAAATCCACACCGGGACCTCCAACGGCTGTAGCAATCCTGCCGGTCTTTGATGATCCACTTTTACAAGCTGACAAGTGGCGCATTTCAAAACAAACTCAGCGATATCTCTCTTCATACCGTTCCACCAATACTGGCGTCTCATGTCTTGGTACATTTTGTCCCCTCCGGGATGTACCGTGAACCGTGAGCCGTGCGACTCTACCATCACATCGTGTCGCAACTCCTCCCCTTCCAGAACTACCAATCTCCCATTGAAGCGTAATCCCCCGTCTGAGCTGACGGTATAGGACTCGGCTCCCTCTGCTAGTAATCGAACTATCTGCTCCTGACAGAACGAGTCATTATCCTGTGCCCGTACTACCTTCATGACAATCTGCGGTGTAACGGTCATCACAGACATGAAAGATCGGGCCACTGCATCCTTGTGTCCCAATTCCTTCCACTTTGCCTTCCACACCTCTGCCACCTCATCTGCTGGCCTACGCCTCAACGCGTCTGCTACCAAGTTAGCCTTACCTGGGTGATACTGGATATCGAACTGGTAGTCTTTCACAAACTCAAGCCACCTACGCTGCCGCATATTCAACTCCTTCTGCGTGAACAGGTACTGTAGGGACTTGTGGTACGTGAACAGTTGGAACTTCTCCCCCAAAAGATAGTGCCTCCAAATCCGTAGGGAAAATACCACTGCCGCCAACTCCAAATCATGCGTGGGGTAATTCTTCTCATGAGGCTTAAGCTTACGGGAAGCATAAGCTATGGCCTGTCTCTCCTGCTGTAATACACCTCCAAGTCCTTGCAAGGACACGTCGGTGTAAACCAAATACTCAACTCCCGGTCTCGGCAATGCTAACACAGGTGCTGAGGTCAATTTGTCCTTCAATTCATCGAATGCCAGCTGACAGGCATCACTCCAGATGTATGGCACACCCTTACGAGTCAGATGTGTCAAAGGACCTGCTATCTCTGAGAAACCCCGAATGAACCTCCTGCAGTATCCTGCTAGACCCAAGAAACTAGGAATCTCAGTCGGTGTCGTGGGCTGTCCCCACTCCCTCACCGCTGATACTTTCCCCGGATCAACAGATATTCCCCGGTCGGAAATGATATGTCCCAAAAACTGGACCTCCTTCAACCAAAACCCGCATTTCTCATATTTTGCATACAACTCGTTCTGACGAAGTGTCTGCAAATCCTGCCTCAAATGCTTGGCGTGCTCCTCCTCTTTCTGGGAGTAAACCAGTATATCATCAATAAAGACAATGACAAACTGATCTAGGAAATCCCTGAACACTCTGTTCATCAAGTCCATAAACACAGCTGGAGCGTTGGTCAAACCAAAAGGCATAACCCGAAACTTGTAAGAACCATATCTCGACAAGAACACAGTCTTCGAGACATCCTCCTCCCTGATACGCAACTGATGGTATCCCGATCTCAAATCAATCTTCGAGAAGAAAGAAGATCCTCTCAACTGGTCGAATAAGTCATCGATTCGAGGCAACGAATACTTATTCCGTATCGTGACTTTATTCAACTCTCGATAGTCCACACACAATCTCAGTGAACCGTCCCTCTTCTTCACAAACAAAACTGGAGCGCCCCAAGGTGAGGTACTCCTGCGAATAAAGCCCTGACCTAACAGCTGCTCTATCTGATCTCGTAGCTCTCGCATCTCTACCGGAGCCATACGGTACGGTGCGCGTGCTATAGGCCTCGTACCCGGTAGCAAATCTATAACAAAGTCTATCTCTCGACTGGGGGGTAAGCCTGGTATCTCCTGAAACACATCTGAATGCTCCCTGACTACTGGGATAGAATCTAAAGGAATCACTACCTCCTTAGAGGTATCCTCCTCAATGTAATACAGATGAGCGGTCGATCCTCCCTCTGGGCGAGGCATCGCCACTACAAACATCTCTTGCCCCGGAATGGCAAAAACAATGCTTCCGCTGAAGCAATCAATCATGGCCCTATAAGCTACGAGCCAATCCATACCGATAATCACATCGTGAACATGCATATCTAATACCAACATGTCTGCACGTAATAGCAAACCACCAATCTCTACCCCCACTCCCCGGCATATAAAGAAAATAAGTGACCCACTCCCCAATGGTGAGTCGACACACGTCACTGTGCTCTCTGCCGTAGCTAACAATCCTAAAGCTTTCGCGAAGTGTGTAGCTATAAAACAATGTGTAGCCCCCGTATCAAATAATACCCGACCCATAGTGCCATGGATAGGAAACGTACCCTCAATCGCGGGCGGTGCCTGTGGAACTGCAGCCTGGTGGACGTTGTAGACACGTCCATACTGTAGCTGCCCCTGCTGAACTGGGACTGCTGGAATGGGTGGCAATGCTGCCATCTGTGGCGGTGCGGGGAGAGCGGCGGGAAACATAGGCCTCTGTGGCTCCTGGCCAGCACCCTGCTACTGCTGTTGTGGGGCCCTGCCCCTATCAGGACAATCCTGTCGCTTATGGCCAGTCTTGCCACAAACAAAGCACTTCCCTGGGAAGTTCCCTACTCTCTGCCCCTGCGGTCCCCGGCCCTGGTGGCCGTTACCGTTCCTCCCTTGGCCCTACTGGCCCTGGTGAAACTGCTGCCCATTCTGCCCCTATTGACCCTGATGGCCGTTTGGACCCTGATGGCCCTGACGGAAACCTCCATGTCCCTGCCTCTAGTTCCATAATCGGAACCTCTTCTGATCCCCCTGCTGCGAACCCTGCTCACCCTGTCTCTGCCCCTGGACAGATTGTGCCCCACCGGCACCATGTCCTCCAGTCCTGCCCTGATGGCTAGACTCTCCCGACCTCTTGCCCTCAGCCATATGAAAGCGGTGGTCCTGGCAGTGTAACAAAGCAGCATTAACCACATCAGAATACGTGGCCAACGAAAGGTTCCCTAACAGATGCTGACGGATCCTCCATGTCAACCCGTCCGTGAACTTCTCAATCTTCTTCTTCTCTGTTGGTATCTCATCTGGAACGATATTCAACAGATTCATGAACTCGGCCTCTTACTCGGCCACAGTCTTACCCTCTTGCCTCAGATTCATAAGTTTCCTCCTCATTTCCGTGTGAACAGCCGACGGAAAGTACTTGCGGTCAAACCGCACCCAGAAGTCCTGAATAGCGAGAGTGTCCCTCTCCTCCACGGTGGTAATAGACTCCCACCACTGCAGTGCAGATCCAACTAGCTTAAAAGTAGCTAGCACCTGCTTCTGAACGTCCGTGCACTCATACATCCTTAAGTGCCTCTGCATATCCTTCCTCCACTCGCTCGAGACTACCACATCTGAGCTACCTGCAAACTCTGGCGGATGCGCTTTCTGAAAAGCGTCACGTACACGTTCCCAAGCAGACGGGAATGCATTTGCCTGTACTGGCGCGGCAACCGGCACCTGAGGTGGTGCCTGCTGAACAACGGCAATTGCGGCATTTACCGCTTGGGCTACTATAGCTGCAACCTCAGCGGCGTTCATCATGCCCTGAACTGGAGCGGGCTGGGGTTCGGGCGTTGCATCCCTGGGAACTCGTCGTGCACGTCGTGGAGGCATCTGAAATAAGAACAAAGTTTATAAGTTCGCTGTTTATAAACTTAAGATAGCTGAATAACGAAGCATACACAAAAAGAGTACAACAGTCCTAAAATATAGGGCTCTATATCAAAGAAACTTAGCGGAAACATAATAAGCCGTCAGATCCTAAAGGACACTAGAACCTGATGCTCTGATACCACCTGTGACACGCTGACTAATTAAATACCGGGTAGCTACTTCTTTATTAAATTAATTCAAAATGTCAAGTTGGCTCAGTTAATAGCATCACTGTCGAAAACATTTTTATTATTACTAGCCACCTAGTATTTAAAAAGTAAGTGCCAAATTTTATTTAAAGTCTGATTAACATGCAACAAGTGTAATGAAGAATAATAACACCATTCACCATACTGAAGTAAAAAGAATAACCATCACATAATGTAAATAAAGTCTGGAGGAAAACTCCTCACTACAAATCCCACAACTGTAATAAATAAACCGAATACTAAAACAATACATGCCAAAGTCTGAAAACTGTAATGGAAATGTAATTCTAATAGAAGTGGGCAACATGCCCTACAACTGATGGATAATGAATCTGGAATCCAAGTGAAAGAAGCGTCTACAAGCAAATCCCTGTAGCTTCCACAAACAGCTACAGCTCGTTACCAGAATGAGTATCCTATGCATGGTGTCCTTGTGGCTGGGCACCTAAAATGGTTTTACAAAAAAAAAGATTTGAAAGCAAACGGGTCAGAGCCCGAATGTGGAGATATTTTTAAAAACCTGCAAGTGCTTTAAAAACATTTAAAACATTAAATGCAAAGTACATGTTAGGACGTGCACTCACATGATATTCTCACCTCTCGTCTAACTGTGAACTCCTAACGTAAGTACCCATCTACAACGACACAAACCACTAGCTAAGTGACATCATATCTAGCTAGACTGTCATAGGTCCTACCCTTATTACTCGGTTCTATTAACATTATAACGCTCGTAATTAAATAGGGGTTTAACATAAACTCAGATGCTCAATATGCAATATATTTCACTATCAGCTAACCCGTTATGTATCTCGAAACAATACCGTAATTATATTCACAACATTAACATGAAGGTTCCCATTAATTAAGTGTATATTAATCACAACATAAATATACAATACAAGCACCCCGAGAACTAAGCTGTGGTGCACACATACTATGCTATCCATCCCGGTACATCACGTACATAAGGATTTCATATTCCGAATCTCTCAGGAATAGTTCACAGATAACAACATCACG
The DNA here is from genome assembly GCA_949130495.1 of Sambucus nigra. NCBI lineage: Eukaryota > Viridiplantae > Streptophyta > Magnoliopsida > Dipsacales > Adoxaceae > Sambucus > Sambucus nigra. The sequence goes on from OX422211.1 coordinate 402,736,845, forward strand.
AATAATGGAGGCGAACACAGTCACATCACATGGGTCACGCACATACCTACGCTCCCACGATCAGCGGACTTATTAATATCCCAATAAGTCTTTCTATGACCTATGTTCATCAAGGTAACCAGTCTAAATCCGGGCAACACAAGGATTAGAGGGCCCTAAGCGAACGCAAACCTCCCGTGATAGCAAGTATGGTAGGTATGTCATACACATAATTCATATACCAATACTAAGTAAACACACGTCTTAGTAATCCCGTAGTTTAATCGTAGTACTATTCTCATTCTAGTACCAATATATAATTTATACACTTTATACGATTCCGCTTTATAATCATACGCGCCATAATCTATTCTCATGTCGTAGTAGACACTCACGTCTTAACCCAAACGGTTCATTGATATAAATCACTCGTATATAATTTACTCCTCATAACAACCCAAAAGTCCCAAATCTATCAATACATCATCAAAGGAATGTTAACTCTACCCTCGAACAAGTTCACGGGACTCCAAAAATCAAAACAGGCCAAAAAGGCCCAAACGGCCAGTTCGTTTGAAGCCTCGTTCGAACGAGGCTGTTCGAACGAGATCAAACTGTCAGCTCGTTAGAAGTCTCGTTCGAACGAGGCTGTTCGAATGAGATCCAGTTCGTTCGAACGAACTGTACCTTCTAACGAGATCTCGTTCGAACGAAGTATCGAACGAAATTCCTTTTCGTTAGAAGCGACTGGTCAACTCATTAGAAGCTCGTTCGAACGAGGCTCGTTCGAACGACCTGGGGAGGCTCTTCTAACGAACGACCAGATCGAGCCCATATTTTTCCTTCTTCGTTTTTCATCAATTTCTACTCCTCAAATCTCTTCTAAAATTAGTCCCAACGATGTTTTAAGTTCTGTAGTCATCCTAAAACATGCTAAGGTCATACACTAACATCTTTTAAGGGATTAATACATCCTAAACATCATTAAATCACAAGTTTCTACATTTTCCCCAATTTTCTTCAAGAACAAAAACCCTAGATTATTATCATCATAAATTCCCAGATTTTAATCCGTTGTTACATCACATAAATATGAAATCTCTGAATTCAATCTTCAAACAACGTTTCTACATGCAAACCTATACCCAAAATTAAACTAATAACTTCCAATTTCATGGGTTTTCCCTTAACTCTTAAATAATATTGATTATCAAGATTTCTAACATGGAAGAAGCATTCACTGCATAAAGAATGTAATTTAAATCACTTGCCTTGAGTTTATTTCTGATTTTGATGACGATTTCCTCTCTCTTTCTGCAGAATTTCCTCTCTCTCTCTCTATCTCCAAGCTTCTTCTCCAAAGGTGGCTATGGTGGCTAGGGTTTGCTTTGGGAAGGTATTAGAAAACCTAATTCTAATAACCTACGTAGCTTGTTGGGTTAATATGGGTTGGTTAGTGGCTTAGTGGGTCAAATCCACATCAGATGTAATTAACCAATTTTCGTCACTTTTAATTTCCCAAAATATGAAATTACCAAAATACCCTTTATATTGCCGGTATGGCCTAAAAATACCCCGGGACCCAAACTAAACCCCCGGCTAGTGTTTTCTGACTATCTCGACCCTTCCGGACGCGTTGGCGCACTCGAAACGACCATACGGTTAATAGAATTTAAATTCACCTTTATAATCAAAATATTACACCGTGACGCGGCGGTCACACGCGTCTCAACAAAATTTCTAAAATGCCGTATATCAATCTTACGACAAATTTTTCATAAATCAATATTCATATAAAAACATGTATGCACATAATCAAATACCAACTCGCATCTCGTTAGTATTTTTAACCCGGATTAATTTTCAATTAATACGCATTTAATTAATTAATCCCAAAAATAAATATAGCCAAAATATAGCCAAAAATAAATATAGCCAAAAGTGATGCCTGTCAGTTGGCATTCGATGAGTTGAAGGACAAATTGACCTCAGCGCCTGCCCAGGCCGGGAGTTGAGTATTTAGTTACACCGATGAGTCCTTACAAGGACTTGGAGGTGTGCTGCAACAGGAGAGTCAGACCATAGCTTATGCTTCCCGTAAGCTTAAGCCTCACGAGAGGAATTACCCCACCCACGACTTGGAGTTAGCGGTAGTCGTATTCGCTCTTCGGATTTGGAGACACTATCTTCTGGGGGAGAAATTTCGGTTGCTCATGGACCACAAGTCTCTACAATACCTCTTCACGCAGAAGGAGCTGAATATGAGTCAACGTCGGTGGCTTGAGTTTGTGAAGGATTATCAGTTCGATATCCAGTATCACCCAAGGAAGGCTAAAGTGGTAGCAGACGCATTGAGCCGTAGGCCGGTAGATGAGGTGGCTAAGGTGTGGAAAGCTAAGTGGAAGGAGTTGGGACACCAGGATGCAGTAGCCCGATCGTTCATGTTTGTGATGACTATTACACCTCAGATTGTTACAAGGGTGGTAAAGGCCCAGGCAAATGACTCGTTCTGTCAGGAGCAGATAGTTCGATTACTAGCAGATGGAGCCAAGTCCTATACCATTGGCTCAGACGGGGGATTACGCTTCAATGGGAGACTGGTCATTCCGGAAGGGGAGGACTTGCGACACGAGGTAATGACGGAGTCGCACGGCTCACGGTTCGCGGTACACCCTGGTAGGGATAAGATGTACCATGACATGAGACGACATTATTAATGGAGCAGAATGAAGAGAGATAACACCGTGTTTGTTTCCAAATGTGCCATTTGTCAGCTAGTAAAGGTGGACCATCAGATATCGGCAGGACTTCTACAGCCATTAGAGGTTCCGACGTGGATATGGGAGAGCATATCCATGGACTTTATCACGGGACTACCTACGTCACAGAGGGGTCACGACTCCATATGGGTAATTATGGATAGGTTGACCAAAGTTGCTCATTTTCTACCCGTGAGGACATATTACACAACGGGACAGTATGCCCAGACTTTCATTGCGGAAATAGTGAGACTTCACGGGATACCTCTAAATATCGTGTCTGACCGAGACAAGATATTTGTTTCACGATTTTGGGAGAGTTTCCAGGAGGCCACGGGTACGGAGTTGCGGCTGAGTACGGCTTATCACCCGCAGACGGATGGTCAAACCGAACGAATAAATCAGATGTTGGAAGACATGTTGCGTATATGCATCCTAGACTTTGGAGGTGGATGGGAGCAGTTCCTTCCACTGGTGGAGTTTGCTTATAATAACTTCTACCAGTTCACCATTGGCATGGCTCCATTTGAGGCGTTGTACGGTAGACCTTGTCGTTCCCCAGCATGTTGGTTAGAGGTGGGGGATAACAAACTCCTTGGATTGGAAGTAATTCAGGACACTTCGGTAAGGATTGAGTTGATACGGAGTCGCATTCGGGTAGCTCAGGACCGGCAGAAGAGCTATGCTGATGCCAAGAGGTTCTTCAAAGAATTCAAGGTCGGGGACCAGGTGTTACTCAGAGTATCTCCTATGAAGGGGATTATGCATTTTGGGAAGAAAGGAAAACTGACACCGAGATATGTGGGGCCATTTACTACCATCGAGCGAATTGGGCCAGTTGCGTATAAACTTGGGTTACCGGAGCACTTACATAGGATTCATGATGTGTTCCATATTTCCTCGCTAAGGAGATACCTTAGGGATGATTTGGCCCATACCCATATTACTTTGGAGGACATTGATCTTCAGCCAGATAGCTCCTACGAGGAGGGGCCGATTGCTATTTTGGACCAAAGCCAACGGAAACTGAGGTCAAAGATAGTACCATTAGTACGTGTTCAGTGGCGGCATCATAATGCCGAGGAGTCCACATGGGAGCGCGAGGATGAGATGCGCGAGTGCTATCCAGAGCTATTTTTACCAGGTACTTTTTAGTTCCGAATTTCGGGACGAAATTCTATTATTAGGGGGAAGTATGTAATACCCCGTAATTTTATTGATATTTATTTAAGGGATTAATTGAATTAAATGAGAATTAATTGGAAATTAATCCGGGTATAAATACTAACGAGATGTGATTTGGTATTTGATTATGATGTTAAAAATTTATTAAATTTATTATTTCCGAGTATGTATGGTAATACACGAGTATTTATGATATCTAAATTGTCACGAGGTAGATATACGACAATTTGGAAAATTTAATTGGGACGCGCGTGCCAGTCGCGTCAGAAAAGTAATTAATTGGATTAAAAAGTGAATTTTATTTTTATCAACCGAATGGTCATTTTGAGTGCACCAACGTGTCCGAAAGGGTCGAAATAGTCAGAAAACACTAGCCGGGGGTTTAGTTTGGGTCCCGGGGCATTTTTAGGCCACCCCGGCAACCCAAAAGGCTAGTTTGGTAATTTTAAAAATAGGGGAATTAAACCCACGAATTTTAGAGGTTATTTTTATATTAGAAAAGAACCCACTAAGCCATTATCAGTAATTGGGAAGTTAGAGGGCTACGGGAGTTATAGGGAAGAGTTGGAAGAAGTTCCAAAAAGGAAACCCTATCCACCATCACCATCTTTGGAAGAAATTTGTAGAGAGAGGGAGGAGACTCAACATTCAATTCTTCAACATCAAATCAGAACATCTAAGGCAAGTGGTTTAATTACATTAATTTCAAGCGAATGTTTCTTCCATGCTTAGAATTGAATATTTATCTTATTTTAGAAGTTTGATGAAAACCCATGAAATTGGAGGTAGAATTCATAATATGATATAGGGATTGCATGTAGAATGTTATTGGATGAATGCCATATCCAAAATATATCTTATGATGGTTTAAAAATGGATTTATGAGGAATTGATTGTAGACATTAAAATTCTGGCTTCATGTTTATAGGGTTTGAGACAATATTTGAGAAGTTTGATGATTTCATATTAATTTAGGATGAATTGACACCAAATATATGTTAAAGAGGGACCTAGGAGGACTTAGAGTAGTTTAATAACATTAAAATACAATTGGGATGATCTTAGGGTGAGTTTAGAGAAGAGAAAATTTGAGAAAAACGAAGTAGAGAATTTCTGGGCTCAAACTGCCATCTCGTTAGAAGACCTGCCCAGGTCGTTCGAACGACCTCGTTCGAATGAGCTTCTAATGAGATGATAGTGTCCCTTCTAACGAGTTAGTAGTTCGTTCGAAGACTTTAGTTCGAACGAACTCGTTCGAACGAGTTGACAGAATGACCTTTTTGGCCTGATTTCATTTCAAACGTTCTGTAGACTTATTTAATTGGAGTATTAACCTTCCCTTATTGATTAGTGGGTATAATTGTGAGAATTGGGGTACGTTGAGGAGTAGAACTTAGAACCTTATAATAAAATCGTATGTCAATTGTGGCGTAGGAAACGAGTACCTAATTATGAAGTGAGAAATGGTGATAACGTCAATATACAAATCAGGGACTTGTGGACGGTATAAGAACGAGAAGTATACCTATATTAATAATCCGAGATATCTAAGATGTGCAAATGCTTAGTATATGTGGTTTTATGTGTATAACATACCTACCGTACTTGCTATCATGGGAGGTTTGCGTTCGATTTGGGCCATCTAATCTTTGTGTGCCTACGGGGGGATTTAGATTGGTACCTCGAGGACATAGGCCAGAGAAGGACTTATTGAGAAGTTAATAAGTCTGCTGATCATGGGAGCGTAGGTATGTGCGTGACCCATGTGATGTGAACTATGTTCGCCTCCATTATTTGTGATTGCTATTATTTGAGAACGATTCCTGAGAGATTCGGAATGCGTGGTCCTTATGTACGTGATGTACTGGGATTTGATAGCAGAGTATGTGTGCACCGCAGCTTAGCCTCGGGGTGCTAATATTGTATATTTATGATAAGAATAATATACAGTTAAATTGAAATGCTCAGTCACGTATAAATGTGAATGTGATTAATAGCAACCTTTTTATAAAAATAAAAGTGGAAATCTCCTAGTAAGTTGTATTACTAATATGGGAAACCGAAAATAAATGTAAAGCTTGCTGTTTCAATGAAGATGACGGAATTATAGCGTGAATCGTATAGTAATGTTAGGTATTATGATTGGACTAGTTAGATATGGGAATAACTAGAAATGGGTATGGGTACGTTAGGAGTGCACAAATAGTCGAGAGGTGAGTATTTCATGTAAGCGCACGTCCTAACATGTATTTTGCATCCATTGTTTTAATGTCATTAAAACACTTGTTGTATTTTAAACTGTTTAGCACTATCGGGCTCTGACCCGTTTGCTTTAAAATGTATTTTCTTGTAAAAACCTTTTAGGTGCCCAGCCACAAGGACAACAAGCATTGGAGTTCCATTCAGGTGACGTACTGTAGCTGCTGTGGAAGTTACAGGATCTTGGCAGTAGACGCCTCCATTTTCGGTCTTGACTCCTTATTATTAGCTCTTATCATCTATTGGGCATGTCGCCCTATTTCCTTTTAGAGACGTTTTATTTATTCAGTTATTTCAGAATTTTGGGTTGTAATTGATTTAGTGAGGCAGACTTAGTATTTGTTTATTCCTGTATTTGGATTGTTGTGAGGAGTATCCCTCCAGACTCATTACTATTTTATGGTTATTCCATTTTTCATTATGTTGTGGTGGTTATGTTAGCATTTCATAATTTAATTATTGCATGTCGATCGGATTTAATTAAAATTGAGAACTCACTTTTTAAATATTAGGTGGCTAGTAATTGTTAAAAAAAATGTTTTCGACAGTGATGCTATGAACTGAACCAACTTGGCATTTTGTATTAATTTAATAAAGGGGTAGCTACCCGGTATTTAATTAGTCGGGGTGTCACAGGTGGTATCAGAGCATCAGGTTCTAGTTTCCTTAGGATCTGTACGGTTTATTATGTTTCCGCTGAGCTTTCTTTGATGAAGAGCCCTATATTATAGGACTGTTGTATTCTTTTATGTATGTTTCGCTCTTCAACTATTTTGAGATAATAACTGTGAACTTATAAGACTTTACTCTCATTTCAGATGCCTCTACGACGTGCACAGCGAGTTCCTAGGGATGCACAGCCCGAGCCACAGCCTGCACCAGTTAAGGGCACCATGAATGCCGCCGAGGTTGCAGCTATTGTAGCCCAAGTGGTGAATGCCGCTCTCGCAGTTGTACAGCAGGCACCACCTCAGGCGCCGACAGTAGCACCAGTTCAGGCTCATGCATTCCCGACTGCTTGGGAACGCATTCATGATGCTTTTCAAAAAGCACACCCTCTGGAGTTTACAGGTAGCTCCGACGTTGTTGTATCCAGTCAGTGGAGGAAGGACATTCAGAGGCACTAAAGGATGTACGAGTGCACGGATGTTCAGAAGCAGATACTGGCTACTTTAAATCTAATAGGATCAGTATTGCAGTGGTGGGAGTCCATTACCACCGCGGAGGAGAGGGACACTCTCACTATTCAGGAGTTATGGGTGCGGTTCGACCGCAAATATTTTCCGTCAATTGTTCACACTGAGATGAGGAGGAAGTTTATGAACCTCAAGCAGGAGGGAAAGACCGTAGCCGAGTATGAGGCTGAGTTCACCAATCTCTTGAACATTATTCCTGATGAAATTCCCACCGAGGAGAAGAAAATTCATAAGTTTACGGATGGATTGACTTGGAGGATCCGTCAGCACTTGTTGGGGAATCTCTCGTTGGCCACTTATTCTGATGTGTTTAACGCTGCACTACTTCACTGCCAGGATCATTGCTTCCATATGTCTGAGAGCAAGAGATCAGGAGATTCCAGCCATCAGGGCAGGACCGGGGAAAATGGTGCCAGCGGGGCCCAATCTGCTCAGGGACAGCACAGGCAGGGTGATCAGGGTTCCCAATAGGGGGATCATAAGATATTCAAATCCGGTGGTTTCAGGAATGGTCAGGGAGGTTTCAGACATTGCCATCAGGGCCAGAATGGTCAGCAGTAGCAGTTTCAGCAGGGCCAGCATGGACAGGGTAGGAATGGCAATGGCCAACAGGGCCATGGGCAGCAGGGACAGCGAGGTGGAAATTTCCCGGGAAAGTGCTTCGTTTGGGGCAAGACTATCCACAAATGGAAGGATTGTCCTGATAGGGGCAGGGCCCCACAGCAGAAGCAGCAGGGTGCTCGACACGAGCCATAGAGGCCTATGTTTCCCGCCGCACTCCCAGCACCACCACAGATGGCAGCATTACCACCCATTCCAGCGGTCCCAGTTCAGCAGGGACAGCTTCAGTATGGGAGAGTGAATCATCTCCAGCAGGCCGCCGTCCCACAGGATCCGCCTGCTATTGAGGGTATGTTCTCTATTCAGGGGACTTTGGGGCGTATTTTATTTGATACGGGGGCCACACATTATTTCGTTGCCATGAGATTTGCACGCACTATTGGGTTGTTAGACACCGCAGAGAGCACGGTTACTTGTGTAGATTCATTGTTGAGTAGGGGTTCCATAATTTCGCTTATTTGTAGAGGTGTGGGTACAGAGATCGGGAGGTTTACTTTACCCGCTGATATGTTAGTATTAGATATGACTGAGTATGATGCGATTGTTGGTATGGATTGGCTAGTTGCGTACCGAGCATGATTGATTGTTTCAGTAGGAGTGTCATTTTTGCCATTCCCGAGCAGGAGATGTTTTTAGTGGCAATGCCTCGCCCTGAGGGAGGATCGTCCTCTCATTTGTACTATATAGAGGAGGAGACCTCTAAGGAAGTGGTGCTACCACTCGATTCGATTCCAGTCGTGAGGGAGTTTGTTGATGTATTTCAGGATATACCTGGATTACCGCCTAGTAGAGAGATAGATTTTGTGATCGATTTGACATCGGGCACTCAATCGATTTCCCGCGCACCTTACCGTATGGCTCCAGTAGAGATGAGAGAGTTACGGGATCAGATAGAGCAGTTATTGGGGTAGGGGTTTATCCGAAGGAGTACTTCACCGTGGGGTGCCCCTGTGTTGTTCATAAAGAAGAGGGATGGATCATTGAGATTGTGTGTAGACTACCGAGAGTTGAATAAAGTCACGATACAAAATAAGTATCCGTTTCCCCGAATCGATGACTTATTCGACCAGCTGAGAGGAGCTTCCTTCTTCTCAAAAATTGATTTGCGATCGGGATACCATCAGTTGCGTATCAGGGAACAGGACGTCTCGAAGACTGCTTTCTTAACGAGATATGGTTCCTACGAGTTTCAGGTTATGCCTTTTGGCTTGACCAATGCTCCAGCCGTGTTTATGGATTTGATGAATAGGGTGTTCAGAGAGTTCCTAGACCAATTCGTCATCGTCTTTATTGATGACATTCTGGTTTACTCCTAGACAGAAGAGGAGCACGCCGAGCATTTGAGACAGGTTTTGCAGACGCTACGTCAGAATGAGCTCTATGCAAAGTATGAGAAGTGTGGGTTTTGGCTGAAGGAGGTTCAGTTTTTGGGGCATATCATTTCAGACCGGGGGATATCTGTTGATCCAGGGAAAGTATCCGCGGTGAGGGAGTGGGAATAACCCATGACACCGACTGAGATCTGTAGTTTCTTGGGCCTGGAAGGGTACTACAAGAGGTTTATTCGGGGTTTCTCAAAGATAGCGGGTCCTTTGACACATCTGACTCGCAAAGGTGTACCATTCATCTGGAAGGATGCCTCTCAGTTGGCATTCGATGAGTTGAAGGACAAATTGATCTCAGCGCCTGTGTTAGCATTGCCTAGGTCGGGAGTTGAGTATTTAGTTTACACCGATGCATCCTTACAAGGACTTGGAGGTGTGCTGCAACAGGAGAGTCAGGCCATAGCTTATGCTTCCCGTAAGCTTAAGCCTTACGAGAGGAATTACCCTACCCACGACTTGGAGTTAGAGGCAGTCGTATTCGCTCTTTGGATTTGGAGACACTATCTTCTAGGGGAGAAATTTCGGTTGCTCACGGACCACAAGTCTCTACAATACCTCTTCACGCAAAAGGAGCTGAATATGCGTCAACGTCGGTGGCTTGAGTTTGTGAAGGATTATCAGTTCGATATCCAGTATCACCCAGGGAAGGCTAACGTGGTAGCAGACGCGTTGAGCCGTAGGCCGATAGATGAGGTGTGGAAAGCTAAGTGGAAGGAGTTAGGACACCAGGATGCAGTAGCCCGATCGTTCATGTCTGTGATGACTATTACACCTCAGATTGTTACGAGGGTGGTAAAGGCCTAGGTAAATGACTCATTCTGTCAGGAGTAGATAGTTCGATTACTAGCAGAGGGAGCCAAGTCCTATACCGTTAGCTCAGACGGGGGATTACGCTTCAATGGGAGACTGGTCATTCCGGAAGGGGAATACTTGAAACACGAGGTAATGACGGAGTCGCACGTCTCACGATTTGCGGTACACCCTGGTGGGGATAATATGTACCAAGACATGAGACGACAATATTGGTTGAGTAGAATGAAGAGAGATAACGCCGTGTTTGTTTCCAAATGTGCCACTTGTCAGCTAGTAAAGGTGGACCATCAGAAATCGGTAGGACTTCTACAGCCATTAGAGGTTTCGACGTGGATATGGGAGAGCATATCCATGGACTTTATCACGGGACTACCTACGTCACAGAGGGGTCACGACTCCATATGGGTAATTATGGATAGGTTGACCAAAGTTGCTCATTTTCTACCCGTGAGGACATATTACACAACGGGACAGTATGCCCAGACTTTCATTGCGGAAATAGTGAGACTTCACGGGATACCTCTAAATATCGTGTCTGACCGAGACAAGATATTTGTTTCACGATTTTGGGAGAGTTTCCAGGAGGCCACGGGTACGGAGTTGCGGCTGAGTACGGCTTATCACCCGCAGACGGATGGGCAAACCGAACGAATAAATCAGATGTTGGAAGACATGTTGCGTATATGCATCCTAGACTTTGGAGGTGGATGGGAGAAGTACCTTCCACTGGTGGAGTTTGCTTATAATAACTCCTACCAGTTAACCATTGGCATGGCTCCATTTGAGGCGTTATACGATAGACCTTGTCGTTCCCCGGCATGTTGGTTAGAGGTGGGGGATAACAAACTCCTTGGACCGGAAGTAATTCAGGACACTTCGGTAAGGATTGAGTTGATACGGAGTCACATTCGGGTAGCTCAGGACCGACAGAAGAGCTATGCTGATGCCAAGAGGTTCTTCAGAGAATTCAAGGTGGGGACCAGGTGTTACTCAGAGTATCTCCTATGAAGGGGATTATGCGTTTTGGGAAGAAGGGAAAACTGACACCGAGATATATGGGGCCATTTCCTATCATCGAGCGAATTGGGCCAGTTGCGTATAGACTTAGGTTACCGGAGCACTCGCATAGGATTCATGATGTGTTCCCTATTTCCTCACTAAGGAGATACCTTAGGGATGATTTGTCCCATACCCATATTGCTTTGGAGGACATCGATCTTCAGCCAGATAGCTCCTACGAGGAGGGGCCGATTGCTATTTTGGACCAAAGCGAGCGAAAACTGAGGTCATAGATAGTACAATTAGTTCGTGTTCAGTGGCGGCATCATAATGCCGAGGAGTCCACATGGGAGCGTGAGGATGAGATGCGCGAGCGCTATCCAGAGCTATTTTTACAAGGTACTTTTTAGTTACAAATTTCAGGACGAAATTCTGTTATTAGGGGGGAAGTATGTAATACCCCGTAATTTTATTGATATTTATTTAAGGGATTAATTGAATTAAATGAGAATTAATTGGAAATTAATCCGGGTATAAATACTAACGAGATAGGAGTTGGTATTTGATTATGATGTTAAAAATTTATTAAATTTATTATTTCCGAGTATGTATGGTAATACATGAGTATTGATGATATCTAAATTGTCACGAGGTAGATATACGACAATTTGGAAAATTTAATTGGGACGCGCGTGCCAGTCGCGTCAGGAACGTAATTAATTGGATTAAAAAGTGAATTTTATTTTTATCAACCGAATGGTCATTTTGAGTGCACCTACGTGTCCGGAGGGGTCTAAATAGTCAGAAAAGACTAGCCGGGGGTTTAGTTTGGGTCCCGGGGCATTTGTAGGCCACACCGGCTACCCAAAAGGGTAGTTTGGTAATTTTAAAAATAGGGGAATTAAAACCCACGAATTTTAGAGGTTATTTTTATATTAGAAAAGAACCCACAAAGCCATTATCAGCAATTAGGAAGTTAGAGGGCTACGGGAGTTATAGGGGGAGTTGGAAGAAGTTCCAAAAAGGAAACCCTAGCCACCATCACCATCTTTGGAAGAAATTTGTAGAGAGAGGGAGGAGAATAAACATTCAATTCTTCAACATCAAATCAGAACATCTAAGGCAAGTGGTTTAATAACATTAATTTCAAGCGAATCTTTCTTCCATGCTTAGAATTGAATATTTATCTTATTTTGGAAATTTGATGAAAACCCATGAAATTGGAGGTAGAATTCGTAATATGATATAGGGATTGCATGTAGAATGTTATTGGATGAATGTCATATCCAAAATACATCTTATGATGGTTTAAAAATGGATTTATGAGGAAGTGATTGTAGACATTAAAATTCTGGCTTCATGTTTATAGGGTTTGAGACAAGATTTGAGAAGTTTGATGATTTCATGTTAATTTAGGATGAATTGACACCAAATATATGTTAAAGAGTGACCTAGGAGGACTTAGAGTAGTTTAATAACGTTAAAATACTATTGGAATGTCCTTAGGGTGATTTTAGAGAAGAGAAAAATTGAGAAAAACGAAGTAGAGAATTTCGGGGTTCAAACTGCCATCTCGTTAGAAGACCTGCCCAGGTCGTTCGAACGACCTCGTTCGAATGAGCTTCTAACGAGATGACACTGTCCCTTCTAACGAGTTGGTAGTTCGTTCGAAGACTTTCGTTCGATAGAACTCGTTCGAACGAGACTTCTAACGAGTTGACAGAATGACTTTTTTGGCCTGATTTCATTTCAAAAGTTCCGTTGACTTATTTAATTTGAGTATTAACCTTCCCTTATTGATTAGTGGGTATAATTGTGAGAATTGGGGTACATTGAGTAGTAGAACTTAGAACCTTATAATAAAATCGGATGTCAATTGTGGAGTAGGAAACGAGTAGCTGATTATGACGTGAGAAAAGGTGATAACGTCAATATACAAATCAGGGACTTGTGGTCGTATAACATTAAATGACGGTATAAGAACGAGAAGTATACCTATATTAATAATACGAGATATCTATGATGTGCGAATGATTAGTATATGTGGTTTTATGTGTATAACATACCTACCGTACTTGCTATCATGGGAGGTTTGCATTCGATTTGGGCCATCTAATCTTTGTGTGCCTACGGGGGGATTTAGATTGGTACCTCGAGGACATAGGTCATAGAAGGACTTATTGAGAAGTTAATAAGTCTGCTGATCATGGGAGCGTAGGTATGTGTGTGACCCATGTGATGTGAACTATGTTCGCCTCCATTATTTGTTATTGCTATTATTTGAGAACGATTCCTGAGAGATTCGAAATCCGTGGTCCTTATGTACGTGATGTACTAGGATTTGATAGCAGAGTATGTGTGCACCGCAGCTTAGCCTCGGGGTGCTAATATTGTATATTTATGATAAGAATAATATACGGTTAAATTGAAATGCTCAGTCGTGTATAAATGCGAATGTGATTAATAGCAACGTTTTTGTAAAAATAAAAGTGGAAATCTCCTAGTAAGTTGTATTACTAATATGGGAAACCGAGAATAAATGTAAAGCTTGTTGTTTCAATGAAGATGCCGGAATTATAGTGTGAATCGTATAGTAATGTTTGGTATTATGATTGGACTAGTTAGATATGGGAATAACTAGAAATGGGTACGGGTACATTAGGAGTGCACAAATAGTCGAGAGGTGAGTATTTCATGTGAGCGCACGTCCTAACATGTATTTTACATTCATTGTTCTAATGTCATTAAAACACTTGCTGTATTTTAAACTGTTTTTCACTATCGGGCTCTGACCCGTTTTCTTTCAAATATATTTTCTTGTAAAAACCTTTTAGGTGCCCAGCCACAAGGACACCAAGCATAGGAGTTCCATTCAGGTGACGTACTGTAGCTGTTGTGGAAGTTACAGGATCTTGGCAGTAGACGCCTCCATTTTTGGTCTTGACTCCTTATTATCTCTTCTCATCTGTTGGGCATGTCTCCCCATTTCCTTTTAGAGACACTTTATTTATTCAGTTATTTCAGAATTTTGGGTTGTAATTGATTTAGTGAGGCAGACTTAGAATTTTGGGCTTTGGTGGATACCGCGACACGAGGATTGTCGAGCAACGCGTTGGAGCTTCGCGTACTACAAATTCGGAGTTCGAGGACGGCATACGCATGTCTTGAGTGAGTCAATGTCTATAAGTCTTTTGAGTCTCTTGTAAAACCTATTTCTTAGTTGATTTTGTCTAGGCCCAACCGTCTGAGGTTTTTCCCATTTGGGTTTTCCTCGTACATTGGCGCGTTGTGGTTGTGATTTTCGCAATTTACTTTATTAAATCACCTAGATGTTTGCTTAGGATAAAATGGATAAAATTGGAATAATTTTATTTTAATTAACCAAGTTATCAATCTCATTGCATTAATTGAAATTTGTTCTTGTGAACTTGTGAATCTGCTACATAAATTAAAATTGGAGAATATCTCTTCTCAACTAATTTTAAATTGGATTGCGTGTGTGTATTCCACGAAAGAAACTAAGAACATATAGCCTTGCAACTTCAAATTGGTATCAGAGCTAGTCTCTAAAAGTTATTTAGATGAATCCTGGAGGTTATATGGATATTTTTTCGTTGAATAGACTACCTTTGTTTGATGGAACTAATTACACTTATTGGAAAGCACGTATGAAATCTGCTCTTATATCAATTGATGAACGTGTTTGGGTTATTGTTTAAAGAGGTTGGTCCCCTCCTACTATGGTAGGTAATGATGAAATTATTTTGACTCATGTAGAACAGTGGTGTGGGGAAGAACTAAAATGGTGTAACTTTAACTCTAAAGGTTTAAATGCCTTATTTGGTGCAGTGTCCCCCGACGAGTTTCGTCGTATAATGACGTGCGAAACGTCAAAGTAAGCTTGGAATATTCTCCAAGTTACTCATGAGGGAACCGGTATAGTTAAAGCTTCAAAAATTCAAAACTTAACAACCCAATTTGAAACGATCACCATGAAAGAATCTGAAACATTTGATGAGTTTTATGCTCATATATCTGATATTGTTAATTCTTGCTTTAACCTTAGTGAAAACAAATACCTGAAGATCATGTGGTTAAGAAAATTCTTAGATGTCTTCCTAAGCGGTTCATTCCTAAAGCCACTGTTCTTAATTCATTAGGAAATCTAAATACTTTAAAACTTGAAGAACTTATTGGTGATCTTCAAACTTATGAACTAGATATGTTTCCTAAAGATAACAAAAGAAAAGATAAAGGTGTTGCCTTAAAAGTTAAGAAGGTCGATGTGTCTGATTCTAATGAGTCTGATATAGATCCCGATGATATAGCTTTATTTGCTAAAAGATTTAAAAAATTTCTCAAGTTTAAAAACCAAAACTCTAAATTTGGAAAACCAAAATTTGAGAACAAAAACAAAGGAGGAAATAGAAAATTCAATAATCAGGATCCAAAGAAGTTCAACAAAGATAACTTTAAAAAGTATGATTCAGAGAGATGCTTTGAGTGTGAGGGACATGGTCATAGAGCATTCGAGTGTCCTACAAAACTTAAAAGACAAGGCAAAGAAAAAGAAGTTTACAATGCCAATCTAAGTGACATTGATAATGAGTCTGAAGACTCTGATGACTCTAACCCGTCTAGAAATAACTTCACTACCTTTATGGCAAGCCATGCTAGTAATTCAAGTGTGTCATACCTTAATGTTGAAAATTCCGAGAAAAATCTTGAGGTTGTCCCCACTCATTCTTCTAGTAGTGATGAAAAAGAGAGTGATAGTGAAATAGATGAGAGTGAACTACAATCCTCTTATTCTGAACTTTACACTGAATCTCTTCGTATTCAAAAAGTTAACAAAAGATTAACCTTTAAAGTCTTAACTTTAAAAAAAGAGTTGAAAGGCTTGAAGGAGAAGGAGGCTTTAGTTAGTCAACTCGAGACAATTAAGATATATCTTTCTGAGAAGCTTATCTTGATAAGTAAAGAAAAATGTGACTTAATTATCTCCTCAGAAGGTGTCAACAAAGATCTTAATGAGTCTTTAGAAATTAGAAAATATCTCGAAGAGAAAATTTCCCAACTTGAAAAAGATCTCGAGTCCTCTCGTGAAGTTAAAGTCACACTCGAGGATAATTCAGGAAGAATGGGTAAATTATTTCTAGGTCCTGTTTTAAGGATATAAGGAGAAAAGTTATCAAGAGAGAAAGGGTATAGGATATGAAGAAGGAGATTCATTGAAAGTCAAACCCGAACCCATAGCTAAGTTTGTTACCAAATCAAATGTTTCTAAAATAAGTCCTACTAAGCAATCATCAAAAGGTAGTCCAAAACAACCCTATGTATGCACTTATTGTCACAAACGGGGTCATCTTAAAGATTTTTGCTACAAGCTTGGAAAGAACTCTCATTTCACTTTTTCTAAACATCACTATAGCTCCTTTGCAAGTCTTAAGAGCCAAGTTAAGTATCTAGTCAATATTTCTAAAGGTCTAATGGAAGAGTTTCTTAGGTTTTCTAAAGTCCAAGGAAATAATTCTAATTATAACACTAGAGCCAACAAAGGAAAGAAAACAACTCAAGTTTGGGTTAAGAAAAATCATACCAATAAAGCTTTTGTTGCTCATGTTGCTCTTAAGGCTCAAAATACCTCACAATTGTACTTTGATAGTGGTTGTTCGAGACATATGACTGGTGATAAATCTCTATTCACCACTCTTAAAAACTATAAAGATGGTAAAGTCACTTTTGGGGATGGTAGCAAATCTCGAATCATGGGTAGAGGATCTATTAAAATCTCTGGGTTTCCTAAACTTGAAAATGTCCTTTATGTTGATGGTATCAAGGCTAATTTGATAAGTATTAGACAATTATGTGATGAAAATCTTGATGTTAAATTTAGTCAATCGGAGTGTACCGTATATGATCAGTCGGGTGAATCTATTTTACAAGGTGTTTGAACTAGTGACAATTGCTATGGAATTATTCCTAAATCATCTTTAGTTAGCAATAGTACAAAAGGCCCATCTGCCGATCTTTGGCATCAAATATTAGGTCATGTAAACTTTAGAGATCTTGATAGATTAGTGGGAAAAGACCTAGTTCGAGGCTTACCACCACTAGGAAAGCCAACCTCCACCATTTACGGGTCGTGTCAATTAGGAAAGAAAATTAAGAGTCCTCATAAGAAGTTAAACTCAACCTCTCGTGTCTTAGAATTGATACACATGGACCTTATGGGTCCCACTCGCACCGAGAGCATAGGAGGAAAAAGATATATCTTAGTAATGGTGGATGATTTTTGTAGGTACTCTATTGTAGGCTTTCTAAGAGAGAAATCCGAGACATTTGATTTTCTTACTGTTAAGTGTAGAACTCTTCAAAATCAACACGGTCTTACCATAAACCTCTTCAGGAGTGATAATGGAACAGAATTCAAGGAATCCGGTGTGAATGCCTTTTGTGATGAAATAGGAATTAAACATGAATTCTCGGCCATTCAAACTCCACAATAAAATGGTATAGTTGAAAGAAATAATTGAACGATCAAAGAAATGGCAAGATCTATGCTCCTAGGAATAAATGTGCCCCGTAGGTTTTGGGCCGAAGCGATTAACACTGCATGTCACACCGTAAATAGGGTTTATTTGCGTCCTAACACTAACAAAACACCATATGAATTGTGGATGGGTAAGAAACCTAATTTGTCCTACTTTAGAGTGTTTGGAAGTCCGTGCTATATTCTTCGAGATAGAGAACTTCTAGGAAAATTTGACTCAAGGAGTGATGAAGGTATATTCCTAGCGTATTCTCAAAACAGTAGAGCCTTTAGAGTATTCAACTTAAGTAGCTCTAAAGTCATGGAATCAATTAATGTTGTCATAAAAGACGTTGCTCCCGCCACATCAATTGATAATGACGAAGATTTGTCATGTGAGTGTGATGTTGTGTCAAATGTTGAAAGTATTGAATCTCAAAATGACTTGGTAGTTCTAACTACTGAGAAAAAGGATCCTACTCATTGGGTGCGTAAAAGTCATGACACTTCAAAAATTATAGGAGATCCCGAGGTAGGTGTCAAGACTAGGGCGCAATTAGAAAATGAAGTTACCTATTTATGCTATACTTCTAAAATTGAACCTAAAAACTTTAAAGAAGCATTAAAATATGAACATTGGATTAATGCTATGTAAGAAGAACTGTTTCAATTTAAGAAAAATGATGTTTGGGAATTAGTCCCTAAGCCTTCTAATACAAATGTCATTGGCACTAAATGGATTTTCAAAAATAAAATGGATGAAAATGGTGTCATTGTTCGTAATAAAGCTAGATTGGTTGTACAAGGATACACCCAAATAAAAGATGTTGACTTTGAAGAAACTTTTGCTCCTGTTGCTAGGTTAGAATAAAATCTCCTTTTACTCGCCATAGCATGTCACCTCCAATTTAAATTATATCAAATGGATGTAAAAAGTTCCTTTTGAAATGGTATTATTCAAGAAGAAGTCTATGTTGAACAACCGAAAGGGTTTGAAGACCCAAAGCATCCTAATCATGTCTTCTTCCTAAAAAAGCGCTATATGGCTTGAAACAAGCACCCCATGCTTGGTATGAAAGACTAACTTCTTATCTCCTTTCTCGTGGCTTTTTTAGAGGGGGAGTATATATGACACTTTTCGTTCATCGTGATAAAAAAGTTATCCTATTTGCTCAAGTATATGTCGATGACATATTGTTTGGGTCTACGTGTGACAAATATACTCAAATTTTTTCAAAAGAAATGCCCAATGAATTTGAGATGAGTATGGTAGGTGAACTTACTTTCTTTCTTGGCCTTCAAGGTCATCAACTCAAAAGTGGGATATTTTTGTCCTAAACTAAGTATGCTAAAGACCTTGTTAAGAAATTTAAACTTGAATCCGCTAAACATGTACGCACTCCTATGAGTTCATCGATTAAACTTAGTAAGGATACCGAAGGAAAGGATGTAGAGCACACACTTTTTAGAAGTATGATAGGTAGTTTACTTTACCTAACCGCTAGTCGTCCGGATATTTCCTTTAGTGTAGGAGTTTGTGCCCGTTATCAAGCCACCCCAAAAGAGTCTCATTTACTTGCTATGAAACGTATTATCAAATATGTTAGTGGGACCCTGTCTTTTGGAATTTGATATTCTTTCGATACAAATGATTGTCTATCGGCATATTCATACGCCGATTGGGCAGGAGATGATGATGGATGCAAAAGTACCTATGGCGGTTGTTTCTACTTTGGAAGTGCACTTGTCTCATGGATGAGCAAGAAACAAAATTCTATTTCTTTGTCCACGACGGAGGCCGAATACATAGCCGACGGGAGTTGTTACACTCAACTCATTTGGATGAAACAAATGTTGGAAGAATACGGTATCTCTCAAGGCACTAGTATTGTCAATTGCGACAATACTAGTGCCATTCATATTTCCCGTAATCCCGTTCAACACTCTAGAACCATGCATATTAGGATCCGTGAACATTTCATTCATGACTTGGTTGAAGAGAAAATCATTTCTCTAAGCTTCGTTTCTACGGATCAACAATTGGCCAATATCTTTACTAAACCTCTAGATGCCCTTAGGTTTGAAAACCTTAGGAAATCAATTGGGGTTTGCTCAATTGATTGAGATTGAAGCCGTTTATCTAGTTTAGGTTGCTTCTCTTGTATATTTTTATACCTATGAACTAGATTACTTTTTTATATATTTTATTCAAAATCTCAAAAATATTTTCGTCTTTCTTATTTTCAAGGAACACGGGAATGGTTAGAAAATCTTTCACAAACTTTTGTCCATATGGCTTTGTGTTCGATGTGTTCGGATCACTATCCTATTTCATCTCCACATGGATTTCGATGATTAGTTAATCCAGACCTTGTTTATCTTGTGCACAAAAATGCCTGTTTATGATATGTATTTATGTGATTTCCTCACACCTTCGCCTGTTTTCACACACCGTTCACGAAATATTGCGGATATCTTGTTCCCATTGTACTTACAAAGTGAGATTTGGTGTTGTATTCTCAATCATGTCACATCTATTATAAGCAATAGAAATTGTGCATGATCATCCATTGCCCGGATTGAAACAAAAATGATTATATTCTTCCGGTTGGTTTTCGTTTCAAGCAATGGACTCGGGCTGCGAAAAGCATAAAGTTTTTGCGTGAAAAGCCTCCATTTGCATTCTCTATTGTGTTACTAAAATAGAAGAATTGAAAATGATATACAATGCCAAGGCCAAAATAATTAGCTTGATTGATTCTTAAAAAAGAATAGTCTCAATCTATTGTTGCTCATGGGAGATATAAGTTGAAGATCAATGGGCATGCACATTTAATCGATTCATTGCTTTCTCATTGTGACATTATTGGCGAGAGAATCATCTATTTTGTATGCTTGTTGCATTCATGTTTAAGTGTTCAATAATATTTACTTTTGACACAAGGCTAATGTGAGTGAATATTGCGCTTATATATTGTTTGGCATTCCTCACTTGTACATTGTTTTGGCTAAAAACTCTCACTCTTATTGCTCACACCCCTACATTCTTGCTCCCACTATTTGGATATGTTGACACATGCTAGTACTATTAAAATCCTTATTTTGGCATATTTTTGGCCTTCCCAATTCCTGCTCTTATGTTATTTTTAAAACTATCTTATTTTTATTTTTATTTTAAATTATTGATTTTCGTCAGAAATTCTCGTTCGAACGAGATTTCTAACGAAAATTCTGACCTCCTCTCTGGAACTTCGTTCGTAATGTCGTTCGAACGAAAAGCTCGTTAGAACAAAAAGTTCGTTCGAACGAACTTCTAACGAGATATCTAACGAAATACCCAATCCTCTTCTGGAACTTCGTTCTAAAGACATCATTTGAACGACATCACTCATTCGAACGACCTAGGTTTAAAATCTGCAATTTTGCTTCCCAAGGTTCTGCTGCTCAGCCTTTTTTCCCCTTATTTCTGCCCACGCTTCCCATTTCCCTACATTTTTCCCACTTCCCCAACACTCTTCCACTCTCTTCCCTTACCCCTTAACCCTTACCCATTATCCCTCTCTCCCACTCTCTCTTCCACTTACACCATTCCCTATTTTCCCCACGATTTCACCTCCTCGTTTAACCTTCATTTAGTCCTCCTATTTGCTCTATAGATCACCGAGCTTCAGTTATCCTCTTCTATTCCAGGTATCATTCTTTTCTTTTCTCTTTATATATCTTTATATCTTTATCTATATCTATATATGTCTATCTATCTATCTATCTATCTATCTATCTATCTATCTATCTATCTATCTATCTATCTATCTATCTATCTATCTATCTATCTATCTATATATATATATATATATATATATATATATATATTTGCATATACTCATAATGATATATGTTTTTGGGTTAATTTTTCTTTAACCTTTTATTCCTTTGTCATGTTTACGTGTATATCTCTCTAGGTATTTAAGGCCTGTTTCTTTAGTCCTATTAAGCTACATTCCATGATAATTTAAAATTCATTTTCCTTCATTAAAAATTATATCTATTTCCCAAATATCAGTTTTTACTTAATACACTTTTTTCTTTTCATGGAATATATTTTAATTAATTTTTGGCGGATGGGATTTGTGCTAATTGGTTGTTTGGTTTGTTGGCTTAATTGGTGTGTATGGCGGTTTGGTTGGCTTTGTGTCAGGTAGGTTCTAGTTTTTGCCCTCGTTTAGAATGGCTCGTAATCTCCGCCCACGCCGTATTACTAATTCCCCCGAGGAACGCTCCTCTTCCTCTAATGAGGAGTCCAATGCCAATGCAGTTATACCTGACCTTAGGTTGCATTGGGGGTTACTCACCGCACACACTTTATATGACACCCAACGTTTCTCTACACGCTCTATTATTCGGGAGAAACTTGTTAATCTCCAATCCCTCCACGGCACCACTGTGCATTCGTGGATTTCTGATTTAGGATGGGACCCTCTATTCTCACTCACTGACCCTATATTTCTTGATCTCGTAGGAATTTTATTTTGGAATGCATGATAAGGGGAATCATATTTATTCTCGTGTGCGCGGTAGGGAGATTATTGTCTCTCCCGAATCTATTGCTCATCTCATCCCTTTACCTAGGGTCAATAATCCCTCCTTCCCATGGACTTCCGATACTCGTCCTGACCCTTCCCTCGTTCTAAGCACCATTTTTAGGCTCCTCTCTCCCGAAATTTTCACAATCTTTCACAAACATTTACATACCGATTTTATGGTCCTTAATTGGATAGTGTGTGCCTGTCGTATTCCCCGTGCGAACACAACCCAAATAACCAAAATGCACGTGGACCTTATGTTTGCCATTAGCATTAGGGGTGCCATAGACCTCCTTCCTTCATCTTTAGTGTCATTCGGACGGTTAGGATCCTCCCTTCCAGTCCTGCTCGCCAACCCCTCCCATTTGCGGCTATTATTACCTGGTTTTGTCTTGCCGCTGGCTGCCCCCGCCTATCCACCGATGTCCCCATCACCAAATTCCAAACCATTGACATGTCATCGGTTAGCCAGTCTCGTGGCCATTTTCCCCCCGATACCCCTCACCTCACTCCCTCCGCCTCCTCTCACTTCGCCACTTCCTCCCACCCTGCCCACAGTCGTCCCGCACCCTCTCGCTCTATCCACCGACTCTCTTTTTCCTATGCTCCCTCCCCCGTAGATTCGGAGGATATTTTGTTTGTTCGTTCACAGGTTGAGCAGATCTAGGAAGATAGACGTTAAGACAGGGCGCTATTGCAGGAGCTTTTGGTTTCTATGCAGCAGGACCGAGAGGCACAAGCTCGCCGGGAGGAGGCTCAAGCGCACAGAGATGAAGCCCAGGCACGTCGGGACTCTCTTTTGTTAGAGCACCTTGATTCCATTCGCCGTATGGAGATGCTCCGTGGTGCAGGCTTATCCGATTCTGGCTCCAGCTCTCTTCCCGATGATTCTCCACATGATGCTCCTGCCCTTTGATGTACTTTGTTTTTCATTTCCTTTCTCAATGTACTTGTGAGGATGAGTGGATATTTTCTTTCTTGAATTGTTTCATTTGGTTTGGATTTTTTCCTTATGACGTGTATGCACCTTGAATATTTACCATTTCCCATTGGTTAATGAATCATCATGTTATTTCCTTTGTCACTTCATTTCTTCATATTTATTGGGTTATTGCCTATTGTTCTCTTGATTATCATTTAACATGCAGGCCATTTATCCCTTTATCTTTTTCGGACAAAAAGGGGGAGAAATATTCATAGGGGGAATTCATAATTTGGGGGGGAGTTAATTTCTTAATATTCAACATATGCATATTTTAGGGGGAGTTCATTTACTATTCACAACATATGCTAACACATTGTTTTATATATGTTACATTCTCTACTTCCCCATGCGTTTATGAATTTATTGTTTCTTATGTGTAGGATACATCACCTACTCTTTTGCAGCATCGTCAGTCGTGTTATTGAGTCTGTCTTTTTTTTGGGGGTTTTGGGACAAGCTTTAGAATCGGCTTGACGGCTGGCTTAGCAAATTCATTCTTTTTATTTCTTTTTTATTATTCTGTTTTGTCCCAGAATAGCCAAAGGGGGAGATTTGTAAGGACAAATTTCTAATCGAGTGATTTGTTATATTGACTACATTCCGTTGGCCAAAAACAATTTTGGGCATTCCTCATCAAGCATTATTCAACCGTAAAGATTCGAGCATTGCATCCAAAGTTCATGCAACATCAATATGTATGCCATGTTCGCTCTTCTTAAAGGTATATGACCAAAATCAATTTTATGTGTTGGAGTATTTTTTTTATATAAACGAGAAATTTTCATATAGAGTAATGTTCGTAAATATTTAATTTTCATAAAGAACTATTTTTGAAATTAATTTGAAAAGTTTCTTGAAAAAACAGAAATCTCGTTCGAAGTTTTCTCCAGGTCGTTGGAACGACCTGGATCTAACAACATTCCCCAGGCTATACTGGAAACTCGTTAGAAGTTTGTTCGAAATGTCTTTCGAACGATCTCATTCGAACGAGATTTCTAACGACCTATCTAATTCGACACTGGAATTCCGTTAGATAACTCGTTCGAATGACAAGTCGTTCAAACGACCTCGTTCGAACGAGTTCTGCCAGATCTGAATTTTTTAACTTAATTATCAGCAGTTATTTTCCAACAACTGTTTTGGTCCACTACTTTTTCAGTTATATCATATGTACTAAAATGAGTTTCTCCACCTAAGGAAGTTCCATATTCTCTTTAGAGCATTTTTCATAACTTCCCTCTTTTTGGAAAAATCAATCTCCAACACCATTTTCAACTTTTGAAACAAAACCCCTTCAATCATCTTGACATTCAACAAGCATGTTTGCGGTGGATCTCTGCATTCAAGCTTACTGGCGACGGTGGTTTTGGGCTTCGGTGGATACCGTGACACGAGGAGCGTCGAGCAACGCGTTGGAGCTTCGCGTACTACAAATTCGGAGGTCGAGGACGACATAAGCATGTCTTGAGTGAGTCAATGTCTGTAAGTCTTTTGATTGTCTTGTAAAACCTATTTTGTAGTGGATTTTGTCTAGGCCCAGTTCTCCGAGGTTTTTCCCATTTGGGTTTTCCTCGTACATTGGCGCGTTGTGGTTGTGATTTTCGCAATTTACTTTATTAAATCACCTAGATGTATTCTTAGGATAAAATAGATAAAATTGGAATAATTTTATTTTAATTAACCAAGTTATCAATCTCATTGCATTAATCGAAATTTGTTCTTGCGAACTTGTGAATCTGCTACATAAATTAAAATTGGAGAATATCTCTTCTTAGCTAATTTTAAATTAGATTGCGTGTGTGTATTCCACGAATTAAACTAAGAACATATAACCTTGAAACTTCACGTTGTACAAGATATTCCAAGATTTGAACCTCTTCAGCTCCATAATAAATGCCACAAATTCGAACAGTCGGACCGGTCCGGATCCCATCGGATTGGTTTATTTTTCAGTAACCGGATCGGTTCTTTTTTATTTCTACCGGACCAGTCCGAATACCATCGGATCGGTTTGGTTTTCATCGATTCTGCATTAATCCGGGGGCTACTGGAATGGTGGAATTTTGGATCAATCCGAAACAAACCGGATCGGTCCGAAATTCTTTAATTTTGACTTTTTCTTTCCAACTTTGACTTGCCATATCTTTTGATCCAGAGCTCCGATTTGATTGCCGTTTCTTCCTACGCTCTTGTGAAATGATGATCTTCAACTTTTATTTAGGCTTCAAATCCGAACTCTGGGTGTAAATTTACGCTTTTGCCCTTCGACTTTTCTTCCTTTCTTTTCTTCCTTTCTTCTGGTTTCTTTCTTTTCTTACACTAAATACCTGTAAAATCAATAAGAAATATACGAAACTCGGGGTACTCGTTAGAAATAGTCAGTAGCAATGATATGGGCTAAAAGAAAATCAATTACGTTGTTCGAGATATTTAATTACTAAATTAAGGGGCTAAATTTAGAAGAATTTATGCTTAGTCACTATAGTACATCCACCGGTTCATCATTCAGCTGACTTCTATCTGAGAACCCCTATTTAAACTTATCCAAAAATATTCACCCGACTTTCGGTGCTTGTTCCTCCATAGCAAGGTTTCCCCCTCTTATACTTGACCGTAACAGATACCGCAATAGGGGCTTTGCTAGACCAATCCATTGAAGAATTCTATGAGGAAACGACCATTTATTACACTAGTCAGAAATAGGTCAGGTACTAAACTGCTTTACAAAAGCGTGTTTCACCCTGCTCTGGGTCACACATAATTTATGGCACTACATGCTTGCCTTTCCCATCAGACTAGTATACCGTATGTATCCCGTCAATTACTTTAAAAAAATCCATCTTTTTCCAGCTGAATAGCTCGTTGGTTGATGATGATCGTTGTATTTAATGTTGTGTACGTCACGCAAAAAGCTATGAAATGGAGAGCCAACTCTGACTTCCTTGCTGACTACTCCATGGAAGGGACTAATGTTTGGGTCTCTGAATTCCTGGAATAAGATATTTTTGCACCTCTCAGGAGGACCTCGGATGGTTCTTTGATGGAGCTACCAATAAGAAAGGATATGGAATTGGAATACTCTTAATTGCCCCTAATGACTTTCACACCCCCATTGCCAACAAACTACGCTTCCCTTGCACCAACAACATGAATGAGTATGAGGCATGCATAGTAAGCCTCAGGATTGATAATAAGAAAGGAATTCGACACCTAGAAGTCTACAAAAAATCTACCCTCATCGTCGGCCAAATCCTTAGAAAATGGAAAGTCAGTGACGAGAAGCTCCTACCCTTCCATGCCCACCTAGAAGAGCTGGCCTCTTGGTTAAAAATTGTTACCTTCCATTACCCGCGTCATGCAAAGAACAACTTAGCCTATGTCCTTGCTACCCTGGCCTCCATGGTCGATATGCCAACCCACTTCCACCACATTGAACTCGTTACCAAGGAAGTTTCTGATATGGTCGGTTTATTGTACTATGACATTTGATGCCTCCTCAAACATGGTATGTATCCCTAATATGTAGATAAGAAATACCATACGACCCTTCGCATATTGGTTATCCAGCACATCATCTGTGATAAATCACTATTTAAGAGAAACTTTAATGGAACCCATTTACACTACATAGTAGGGGCTAATGTTTAAGAAATGATGCAGAAGATCCACAACGGGGAATGCAAACCCCGCATAAATGGTCACATGCTTGCCAAAAAGATCATCCTCTAAGGAAATTATTGGACCACCATAGTTCAGGATTGCACAACCTATGTTCGAAGATGCCTTAAATGCTAATAGTTTGCTAATATCTAACACTTATCTCCTCCAGAACTATATAACATCACCTCTGCTGGGCCTTTCTCCACCTGGTCCATTGACAACATAGGTATGGTTGCTCAAAAATCTTCAAACTATTATGAACTCATCCTGGTATTAATTGATTACTTCACAAAATGGTTCGAAGTTGAGTCATACACAATGCTGAATGCTAAGAAAGTGGTCAAGTTTATCAGAAGGAACATCATTTTCCGATCCGTAGTTCCTCATCAGTTGTTATCAGATTATGGGCTCCATTTCAAAGCTAAGGTCACAGAACTAGTCGACGAGTACGAGATTCAGAGATATAAATCTTCTCTCCACTAACCCCAAACCAATGGTGCTATCGAAACCGCCAATAAAGGCCTCAAAACCATAATCAACAAGATGGATGAAAGTGGTAGATATTGGCCTGATCAGATCCCGTATGCCCTCTAGGTCTACCTCACTTCAATAAGACTACCTACTGGGGTTACCCCTTACTCTCTAGTGTACGGCATGGAAGCAATACTACCCGTTAAGTTAAAATTACCCTCATTACACATCATGCTCGAGAGCAAGGTCAGGGAGGAAGATTGGCATTTGAGCCACTTTGACAAATTATCACCCTTGGATAAAAAGAGGATGAAGTCTCTATATTATATACAACGTAACCAGCTTCAGATAGCGTCATCATTTAACCAAAAAGTCAATGACCGTGGTGTCCATGAAGGAGACCTTGCCCTCAAAGAGATCATATAACCCATCTGGAAACTTAGAGGAAAATTCAAACCGAATTGGAAAGGCACCTATATCATGAAGAAAATTCTCTCAGGAAGCGTCGCTTTGCTCACAGACCTCTATGGACAAGAGATGGCGCATCCAGTCAACTTGGACCATCTCAATAAATTTTACCCATAGTCTGAAATCTCGACACGCTATGACTCTTCTCATCCCACTTCTATTCTAAAAAAAATCTTCATTTGCTCCTACCCAGAACTAAGAGGGACTTTTTCCACTCAAAAACCTTTTCTTTTCAAAATGAAACTCATGAAAATTTTCAAAACCCCCAGAGGTACGTAGGCAGCCCATACACCATACATGGGATCGATCCACTTCTTTTTTATAAAATACTATTATTTTCTAACCTTAGAGAATGGAGGTCCATTTTATCTCTTACATGAAGAAAACAATTATATAAGCCTTAGCGATTGGTATAGATAATTCACATGCGAAGCTCATTAAGAGGCACAATAAAATGTGATCAAAATTATTTTTTATATATGAATAAGGAATATAGTGTTGTTACATAAAGTATCAGTGAAAGACAGTTGAACAAACCACCCCCTTCCACTCACTAAGCAATTATTAAAAAACCCTAACCCTTACCAAGATACAAAATTATTCTAATTCCCCCAAAACAGAAAACATCCAAACTACCCTAACTTCATAAAAATTACCCAAAGCTTTACAAGACATTGACTTCAAGTGCATGATGGCCCCACTTTATCCTCATTCTTGGCCCCTGGATGACCCTAAGTCTCCCACTCCTGGTTAATACTTCGTATGCGCTCTATAGAGCGGTACGCCATAACAAGGTTGGATAGAACCACAACACCGTACTCCATGGTGTCAAAGGAAAAAAACCACCTATGACCAATCAATTCCGGCATGACTTTCTCTACTAACCACTTCCATAACCATTTTAGGTACTCCAACACATATTAGGCCCCTCTTACATATTGCGACAGAAGGATAGACGGCCAACGACGCTACCACAAAGAGCCCAGTATCATCTTCACTGATTCAGTCAAATCCTCCATCAGGAAGAAGTTTCTTATGCGAGGGGACACAATTTGTTTCCACCTGACTTGGCATGGAAGTTGCGAGGGGGGATAGAAGGAAGTCTACCGAAGGCCCACGAATTGCATATACAATACTCTCCAAGGTACAAGACACACTCTAAGTTCCCCCACCATGGCACTGACCAACGAAGACACCAGGATTCATGTTCCGTAAACTAGTTGACCCAGTTCTCTATCAATGGTCCGAAAGTGAAGAATACTGGACAAAGAAATTAGGCACGCCAACTAAACGATACTCGGGAGGGGATGTCAGACGAAACCTCTCTCCAATCCACGTGAACAACTTTATTGATGTCCCCCTCAGAAAGTTAAAATGACCCTCCATCTAAGCATCTAGGCCGTTGAGGGTCTCAGCCAGAACCATCGCCGCAGGGTTATGGAGGTAAGATATCCATTCCGTTATCGTAGCCACTTTTGGACCCTCTCTTAAGTCCCATGTTACTAGTAAAATCCCCACAATAGCAAAGCCAACACCCTCAAAACCCCTCAAGAGCACTAAATACATAACTTCCTGAAGAGAAATAGTCCCTCCAGTAACCACCGATCGAGTTACCGAAGAAGAAATATGAAGTAACTCTGCGAGAAATAACTGGGGATAACGAAAAAAGATGGCATAGCCGTCGCCACGCTGGGCTGACCCCCAACATGGGCTAGAATTCTTCATAGGTGGGACAGACTTCGTCCAGTCTAAAATGAAAGCCATGGTCCTTATGGTATTATAACTGTATCACTGCTACTAACAGGTTCCAATCTATGGCTCGATTAGGCCACAGAGAAATTCGATGCATGTTGAAAGCATCATAGTCCACATTGTATAGGCACATAGCCTCCAAACCATCAAGGTAAGAGGCAAATCCTTTATACATGGGAAAAGCCATTTGAGAATAAGAAATGTTAAGCAAGAAGAGAAATGTGGGTATTGGTGGAAAAAGGCCATCCCATACCCTTCCTTTTGATACTCAAAACCCTTGGGAAAAAATAATAACTCTGGTAACACGATTAATTTTCAGCCCTACAAGAGCACTCTGATGTGTAAA
Organism: Sambucus nigra; assembly: GCA_949130495.1. NCBI lineage: Eukaryota > Viridiplantae > Streptophyta > Magnoliopsida > Dipsacales > Adoxaceae > Sambucus > Sambucus nigra. The sequence continues at coordinate 402,766,835 of OX422211.1, forward strand.
AAAGTGCAATCCAAGCTTAGGGACGATTTGACTTAACCCCCATGCCGATAGCTAGGTCAAGGGGTATGCTGATCGGAAGCCCCCTTATTTTGAAAAATTCCATATTTCCTCTTTTATGAAAATCAATTTCACACAAATCCTTATTTTGAATAATTACCCCCGTGTTATTTACTCATTTTCTCTCAAGAAAAAATCATTTTGTATTCTCAAAATAAATTCCTCCTCAAAAATCTTTTCCCTAAGTCTATTTCATTATCAATTTCGTAATTATCTCTATCTTTGCATAAAATAAACAAATATAAGTAGAAAATTAAAAGTGCATATAGGATAAGTCATTAAATCAAGAAAAATGCCAAAAAATAAAATGCATATTTCTTCATATATATTTTACTTCACTTGGTTAAATTTTTCATATAGAAAAAAAATAAAAAAATACAAATGGGACTTCGCCTGAACACTAGACTTTCCTTCTCAAGCCCTCATCCCCCGTGGTGGATGCACTTTCCTCGACGACGAGCGGTGTATCCTCAACTCCTAGAACCTGAACCCTTATCGGAGGTGGAAGATGTCACAAAGCATGAGGGATCCGACTTCTTGATATAGTCCAACATGGAGGCCATCCAGTTCTTCTTTGCCTTCAGCTAGGTGGCCGACACCCAAATATACTACAAGCAAAGAAGTAATAGAAAAAGGAAAATTTATAACTAAAGAAGCATAGAATAATCAACAAAATAGATAAGGAAGAAGGATATACCTCATGCCAGTTGGCCTCATCTATTAGCCTCATCAACCAACAGGTCCTTCCAAGCAACCTTTGCTCCCGAGTGTTTCAAATCGGGCCCAGTCCATAAGAAGTCCTTCATAAGCTGCTCGATACTAAGGATAACTCTTTTAGGCAGGATGAACAGACTAGACCAATACACCTGGATACCGAAGACGACAGACTTAATGAGCTGAAGACGACCAGCGTAGCTGAGAAACCGATTGGTCCAGCACTTAATCTTAGCAGTAATCCTGTCAATCAGCCTCTTGCAATCCTCACTCTTGAGTCTCGTAGTAATGAGGGGCACACCAAGGTACTGGAATGGAGGCCTACTGTGAGCGAACCCTAGCATACTACCAATCTGAATAATCCCACCATAGTAATAATTTTCTTAGTATACACCAAGGTAATAATCCCACCATAGTACCCTAGCATACACCAAGGTACTGGAATGGAGACATAAAAATAATTTACTTTTCATTCCATTTAATTATAGTCTCAACGCGACTCATACGCGTATGGCGACTTAATTACAATAATTTTTGTATTGACAACTCGTGACAATTTATAAAATCATAATCATATGTAAAGTCATAATCATATATTACTTTTAATCACCAAGTAATATTCAAAATAAATCACATATTACTATTCTTGAGTAATATTTAAATCCGGATTAATTTTCAATTACCCCAGAATTATTTCTAATTAATCCCATTTAAAAGTCATTAAAAATACGGGGTGTTACATACTTCCTCCCTTACAACGGAATTTCATCCCGAAATTTGAAAAAATATAACAAATAAGAACAACTCTGGCTATATGTTTTGCATCACATCTTCACGCTCACAAGTAAACTACTCCGTACCGCCCATACTGTACACTATCAAATTCCCTTAATAATGAACACCTCACATATGTTCTTTTTAAACTCGATGTTACCCTGTCACGTAGGTTCTTCCCCAAGACTTACCGTTTAAGTTTCACTACTTAAACATTTTTTTAGATATTCACTATCTAGCCTTCTACTATTCGTACTTTAGTAGATTAATTGTTCTTTAGATATATACAATCTCGTCTCTCGAGTATCACCTACAAGTAGTTTATTTGTGTAGTATATATTTTACACACCTTATATACTAGAAGTATCAACTCATCTCTGATAGTTGCAATAGTACTTGGTCCTCCATTTTTAACTAACATGCAGGCGAACAACTCTACTGGCACCATGCCAAAAGTGAACTTATTGTACACAAACTCCACTAGTGGAAGGTCCTTCTCCCATCTTTCCCTAAGATTCAAGGGTACACATATAATTTATACTCTAACATCTGATTAGTCCACTTGGTCTGCCCATTCGTATGCGGATTATAAGCCGTACTCAATTACAACTCGATACCCATGGCCTCATAAACACTCTTCCAAAATTGACAGACAATTATCTTGTTCCAATCGGACACGATATCAAGCGGTAACCCATGTAACCTCACTATCTCGGCTATAAATATATGCGCCTACTGTCCCGTAGTATTATCAATCCTAACTTGCATAACATGAGCTACTTCGGTGAACCGATCCCTTATCACCCATATAGGATCGTAACCCCTATTGGAAGTAGTTACCTTCGCGATAAAATCCTTGTAATGCTCTCCCATTCTTCTAGTTGAGAACCCCTACTGGTTTCGGAGGGTACACCGTTTACCAACAGACAGGTGACCCATTGCAAAACGAATTTAGCAATATTTCTCTTCATTAAATACCATCAGCACTGTCATTCATAATATGATACATCTTATATACTCTCAAATGTACCTCTAACTGTGATCCATGTGACTTTGCCTCACCGTGTGTCACAAGTCCTTTCCCCGCTCTAAAAATTAGTTTCTCGTGAAACGTAAGCCTCTGACAAATCTTACAAAATAATCTTCAACTTCCCTGGCTAAATGTTGTCGAATTCACAAAACAATCATAATCTACTGCCTGATACAATACTTTCAATTACCTAGGGCATCCATACACCCTATATCTCGCGCATTATTGCACAAATCAATTCTTGCACATTCGGCATGATTTTTTATTCATGACGTAACCATTATATACTAGTATTCTCATCAGAACTAGGCGACTCTACCGGCCTTAAGTCATAGTGGAATTATCAACTCTCAATTATATTCTTGTATATGTATAATGACTAAAGTACGAAACCCATATACTATCGACCAAACTTCTCTCAAACTCCCGATGTTTTCTAGTTTCATGTGTGGGATGTCTCGCAAAGAGAAATCCAAACAAGGAACCCCCCGATATACTACTACCTAGCATAGTTAGTTGTCGATATCCGTAAGGCCCTCAGTCCATAATATATACCTTCCCACAATCTCCGTATGTTGACATAAAAACTTACTTATATCACTTAGAAATAACAAGAACCATGACACTCTCACTATCCCAAGTTATCTGTGCTATATATATAACGATCTATATCTCACTGCTCGATAAAGAATACAATGTATCCTAAGTCACATCAGTAAACAAATCCCTACGCACTGGGATGACATATAACTAGACAACATACTCAGGTATTTTATATATATATATATATATATATATAGGACCAACCCTATTTCAGGTATCACCTCACAAAATTAATATTACCCCCACCCCGGAGTATCCGGCACGATAGTCTTATCACTCAATCTACTACTCTTCAAACATTCGGTAATAAATCACTACACATTACCATAATAAGCTCTAATTTTCTGACTCAATTAGGTAGTAAATTATAACAACAAAATATGTTCTTAGGGACCACCTAGCTCACTCATGGGTGACATAAAAAAGGCCCATTATCAATGATAAATATGTTTGTAACCAGACTGTTAAAACTAACGGACCCACTAAAGTCGACTCGCACGCGAATTTTAGTGTTATCCATTCATATATATTTTGTGACAGACCCATGTCACTTGAATTAATCCTTTACTCACAAAGGATGAAACAAAACTTCATCAGTCTAGCCTGATCGTAGGGTCGTTGTATGCACTTCTCGCGAACAAAACAACCTATGATCACTTGCAATTGTTATACATCTAGGATATTATCTAGTAGTTTCACCCTCCTCATTACGGGCAAATTATTATGTTATGCGGATAACATGCCCATCATTGAAACATTGGCCCCAAATCTCTAGGCCTTAATTATGGCCTTACTGGCCTTCCTATTACTTTTTGGGCCCCGACGATCCTGTGGATCGGTATGCTACAGTTGCAAACGACTCTACTGGTCCTGTCTAAACCCACCACTCTCGAGTAGTAAATTCCTAGGCCTAATTCTCCTGACCCAATTCCTCCACCGAAAATCACACTCCTTCAGTTGTTATGCCTTGATGGCATGGTTTACTATTTCCAATCTTATCGGTCTCACTTCTCAATGTGGACACATTCAACACTAGTGTAACACCTCGTAATTTTTGGGCTTTTCATTTTAATTAATTAATTCGGTATTTGGTAATTTACTTGTGTCGTAAATTGATAAGAGTTAATTAATTGTGTTACTTAAAAGTGAGTGAATTTAAATTAGTTAATGAATGAAAGTTAACTTTTAAAAATAATTATTCAGATGGCGATTTTGAGCCCATGGTTGAGTCCGGTAAGGTCGAAATGGTTCAAATGATTGTCCATATGTATATATTGGGTTTCGAAACTTTTGTAGACACATTTGAGCTCCCAATTAAGTGTTCAGGCCCTCTTTAATAGGACCATAGCCCCCAAAACGGGATTAGAGTTTATAACCCTAATTGTGAGAGGGTAAGGCAATTTTAAGTCATTTTAGAAGACTAAAACTGGGGAGCTCCTTATAGGATAACAACTAAAAGAGAATTTGAAGATTTGGGGAGATTACTTCAAGAACAAGAGGAGGTCCTTGAATCCAACCCAACATCTTCATCCAAGGGACTTGATTCTACAAACCTAAGGCAAGTGGTTTAATTGGCATTTGGTTATTGGCATTTTCCTATTCATATTAAAGAAGGTGGGAATTAATTAATATGATCGGGTTTAATCTAATTAGAAATTGGGGATTTCAGTTTTGGGATTTATAAATCTGTAGAGATGTTAAGGTTTTGTTAATTTGATGCCCCAATTTGGTGCAGATGATGTAGTTGGGTTGACTTGATCAAATAAATGAATTTAGGACGAATCTTGGGAGGTTTTGGGGGTGAAATCTGTAGAGAATAAAAGTTTTTACTTTTTTAATGGCGAACTGGCTTTTCTAGGTAGATTGGAGAAGAAGGAGGATACCAAAGTCGTTCGAACGACCTCGTATCTCGCTCAAACGACATCCAGTGTCATTTGAAAGACATGGCTCGTCGTTTAAACGACCTGTTGAATTTCTATCAGTTATCCTCCCCTCCCCTGATTCAAACATGTTACGTGTTTTGTGATGAACAGTTCCTGTATTGGTTGAATATGAAAATATGGTTATAATGTAGGGTTTGAATTTGTGAAAATCATCATTGGATTAATTAGACGATAAATTCGATTGGAGAATTAAGGTTTATTACTTAGTGATTTGAAATCTTATTAATTAAGTGTGGGAAACTTAATTGAATTTAATTGAATATTGAATTGGGAATTGTAAATTTCGGGCCTTGAGAGATAGTCCGGTATATTTGGTAGGGGATTGTTCATCTTCGTAGTTATCATCGTTCCATGACTGTACTAGGATCTTCTGAAGAAGTGATGGCCCAATTGTTTCAACAAACTTTGAAGGATAGTTCCCTCCGATGGTTTTTATCTCTAGAGGAATCTAGAATCCGTAGCTGGGAGGATGTAGCCTGAGAATTCATGTCTTAGGATAAGTACAACTAAGAGCTCGAGGTCACCCATCATGATTTAGATCTTCTCAAACAGAACCCTGAGGAATCAGTTAGTAACTTCATAACCCGTTGGAGGGAACAAGCAACTACCATGACCAATCAGCCATCTGAGGAAGAACAAGTCAACATAGTGAAGAAGAACTTCTTACCCCATGTCCGAGCAATAATGGGAGGATAATACTATCCCCAATTCCGAGATCTTAGAGAGGCAGGAGTAGAAATCGAGGAAAGCCTTGTTAAAACATAGGTTGAACCGAAGAAGGTGTCTGGACAGTTCACCCCTAGAAAGTATGACAAGCCTGCCAGTGCTACAGTCGCAACCATCAACAACATCTCTCAACCGACCACATCATGGGCACAAGAAAGCCGCCCTATCCCCATCCGTAGGGAATACACTGAGCTCCATGCTCCCCTCTCCAAAGTTTACCAAGCCTTGTTAAGCCGAAACCTCATCAAACCCTTGGATCCCCATCCATTGCCAAATCCACTCCCAGGAAACTTCAAGGCCGATGCTCATTGCGCCTTTCACTAAACTGCTGGCCAGACCACCGACCAATGCTTTCACCTCCGAAATGTAATCCAATATCTCATTGACCGGGGTACCATCGCCCCACCAGCCAATCCTAAACCAAACACTACTCATAACCCACTCCCAAATCATACAAATGCTCTCTTCTTAGGAAGAAAGCCCAGATTTCGATCCCTCAACTCAAATCACACCCATATACTCTCCTAAACCTCTTCAAAGCTGCCCATATTTCCTCCTACACCCTACTAGCCTCGTTGATCAGGCACTGTCACTCCTTACTAGAGCATGCATCATTGTCCATACCCGTTCTAAAAATGGAAATATGGAATTGTCAGAGGTGTTAAACTAACTCCTAGACTTCGGGATGAAATTGCCCTCACAAATGGTCATCGATTGCCAAAGGTTCAGTACACTATTCTTGGAAGCACGAAAATGGGCCCTAGATTCAGACAAGGGGTTGGTAACAACCGATGAAGTCAGCCTAGATGATGTTATCCATATTTTGGCAGAATTATTCGAGCAAACCAACAGCATTTGTAGTATCACCGAGTTACTTGACATTTTGAAGCTATAAGGGCGCTTGGTCCCTTCAACCATACATATCCCCACAGGATGGGAAGACATGTATGAAAAAGCCGTTGAAGTTGTGGAATGCATTGACTTTACATGGAAAGACATAATTGTTGCCATTGGATGGGGGGAGAATTCGAAGATTCGAGTGAAGAACAAGCTTCAAGAAGAACTGGCCCAATAGCCAACATATGTGGGATGATATCATTTGAAGAACTCCTCAGAGAAATGAGCAGGGTGACAGAACAACCTGAGATTGATGAGGAAACGGGATTCATGTTCTTCCCTTCTTTAGTAAATCACATGACCAGATCAGGGAGACATTACCAGGTTCCAAGCTCACTACAAGCAAATGACAAGGAGAAAGGCGTTAAAAACATTCCTATGCCAGAGATGACCATCGAGGAGAGCAAGATCCTCGATCAACTAAAGAAAAATCAAGCTAACATCACTCTATGGGGGCTTTTCATGTCTTCCCAGCTGCACAGAAATGCTTTAATCAAGCTGCTCACTGGACCCATAGTTCCTCCTTCTACCACACTAGAAGAGGCGGTAAATCTGGTCGGATCCTTTACCTCTACCCGAATGTTATCATTTTCTGAAAAAGAAATCCTCAGAATTGGGCCAAATCACAATCATGCACTCAACATCTTCGTCGAAGTCATGAGAAAGGTCGTGCCACTCTCTCTTATCGATAACGAATCCGCCTTGAATGTCTGCCCACTGAGAACCTTCAAGTGTTTAGGCCTGAAAGAAAGCGACCTTGGTCCAACCTCCACCGATGTACATGCCTACGATAATACCCGCCGGGAGGTGATGGGATCCATAAAACTTATAATAGGGGTTGGCCCTATAAACCTTATCGTTGAATTCCATGTCATAGACATCCCAGCTTGTTTCAACCTGTTGCTTGGACGACCCTGGCTCCATAGTATCAAGGGTGTGTCTTCCTCACTCCATCAAAAATTAAAGTTCTTCGCCCACGGGTGAGTCATCACCATTTTGGGCGACGATGAAAATGTCAAGGGTATAAGCACCAGCAGTCCAATCCTTGAGATACAACACGGGTCAAATGATATGAACCCATCAGGATTCTGAGTTGAGCTACTCCTACTCCCGGTAGGGGACTGTTTCAAAGAAAGGGTTTGTCCAGAATATGATCCTCATAGCAATGTCAATGTAATTCAAATGTTCAGAAACATGCACTTCATTCTCGGACTCAGGCTAGGGAAAAGGCAGCAAGGGATACTTGAGCCCATCGAACTGAAGAAAGCTTTCCCTCCTTGTGGCTTGGGGTATCAACCATCAGAATAAGAGCTTAGAATGATCCACCAGTATCGACCAAAGAGAAGGTTAGACTGCATCCCAACTATCCCAGGAGACTCCTTGAATGAACGATTCATCAAAGAAGGCGAAGACTTCCCCTTTTGTGGTTTTCCAGAACCATGGTATGACCACACAGACAAGAAGATGAATCCTGGAATGGAGATATTTTTTCAAGATAGCTACCCATGGGCTGAAAGTTTCCAACACCGAGTACAACTGCTCATCAAAGATATCGAAGAGATTGAGGAAAGTGATTCCGATGATTCCTTCAACTTATAAACACTAGAGCCGACACTCTGTATGGTTCATTCAGGCACTACATTAGTGGATCCACCTCATCTGATTAAATTTGCTAATACACCCCTCCTCAACTGTGTAATAACCCGCCCTTTTGGAGACAATTAAATTCCATAATTAAGTATAATTTGGAATTTGGAGAATTTCTCGAAATAGTAATTTTTGGGATTTTCGAGGATTTAATGATTTTCGAAGGATGTTGTGATTATTTTTGGGACTATATAGGTCGAAATATTTTAATTATATGTCGCTGCTGAGTAAAGCGACACGAGGTAAGATTTTTAATTGGAAAACCCGCATTTATTTATTTTGGGTTAGAATAGTGATTTGCGGTCAAGTACCTCAGATGGAAATTTCGACTGCGCCATGAGTCTCGGAATGTCTGAGATAGTCGGAAAAGAGTGTCCGATTGTCGAAATTAAGTTTCGGGTGATTTTAGAGGTAAAAGTAACTCGTAATTGGGTAAACGAGTCGTTTTTGGGTTTTTAAGGGTTAAACCTTATTCTTTCTTTATAAAGAGAAGGAGAGAAGAAAAAGAAGAAAGAAAAGAGATAAGAGAGAGAGGAAGGAGAAAAGAGGGGAGAAAAGGGAGATTCGGGCCAAACTCCGCCGGATTCGACTCGAGGTCGTCGGATTTCATCCTCCAGGCAAGTGTTTACTTGCTTTATTTACTTTTGTGCATTAATCTCATATCATAGTTGGTAAAAATATGATTTTGGGGTTAGAACCCTTAAAATAAATTGGGTAAAAGTTGATTATGAGTTTACACATTGATGTAGTGTAAACTCTTAATGATTTTTAGTGTCAAAACCATGTTAATGGAGTATAAAATGGGTTTAAAGGTTAAGTTGGGGTTTTTATGGTTTTAGGGTTTAAAACTAAGAGAAATGGTTTAATACCCCAAAATAATTGATGTGTTAGTTGTAAAACATAGATTAGATATTTATTGAGTTGTTGGGTGTGGTTAGAAACAACAAAAATGGAGAAAAATGGAGTTTGGGATTTTGGGAGAGATAATGAATAGTAACCTGTAGCCTTTGGGGTCATTTTCGGCCAAGAAGATAAATGATTTAGCTTCGGCCAAAACACGAAAGTTGTAGATCTTTTCGATATGGTCGCGTGGGCGCTGACCGCGTATTTTTCTGATTTTTCTACGATTTGATATAATTTTTACAATATGACAGCTCCGGGTTGAAATCATCAACTCGGAAATCAAATCGGGAATTGGAAAAATTACGGCTACAATTAATTTTGTAGATGTTCGGGATAATTTTTGGGGTAGTTTAGAAACCCCGAAAATGAATTTGGGTTGCTGGATTAAGGATTTGAGGAATTAAAGTTTTGAGGACCTGGTGTGACCGGTCGATCGCGCCCCTATGGCCGGTCGACCGCGTCAAGAAGAAAGGGCCTACTGCTTTGTTTCGTAGGCTTATTTACAACCCGCGGTCGACCGGGGGTCTAGGACCGGTCGACTGTTTTTAGCCCAAGATTTTGGAGATTATTATTATTTCTCCTCTTTGAGTTTAAAGTTTAAGGGCCTTCTAAATTAAAGTATATTAGAGGGTTATGTCCTAAGGGACTAGTGGATTTGGGAACATATATATATATGTATATTCACTTAGAGTGAATTATTATATTTGGAGATATCCAATAAATCTTTAAGAGTTGATTAAGGTAATTATTATTTGTCGAAGTAAGGAAATACTTTGGATTTAGAATCATGCTAATATGAATGCATGATTATGATTCCTGGAGGGAATCTTTGGGATTATGGTCATCGCTAGATGCTATAGGCCACTATGGCCGTTTATATATATATATTCTAGGAAGAATATATAGGATATGTATATACTGTGTGATTTAGGTATATATATATGTTATGATGGAAATGATTTTGAAAATATAAAAATGAATATTTTCAAAATGGAAAGAGAAATGTTTTTCATAATTAATAAAATATGGATTACACACCTCTCTAAATCGCTATCATAAGGGAAGTTACGTGCGTATGGTGAAGCCCCCTGACAAATTAACGCAGGGTGGATATAGTTCTTTAGGCCATGTGAGCGTTTGTTGATATATATTTTTCTGCCCTGGTTAGGAGATTCCGGGTGTGGTCTTGATTATCCCGCAGGCACATGGCCGCTTCCCGACGTCTTGCGATGTAGGATCCCAGGTTGTCTTATGATAGGCCCTGGAAGATGATAGCCATTTAGGGGCGCGCACAGTGGAGAAATCCGGACGGGCGGTCTTAGAACGCGTTATATTAAAGCAATTCATGATAAAGGATTGGCTTTAATTACATTTCCTGGATAAAGGAAGGGAAATGGGATAAAGGTTTGGCTTCGGTAACACTTCCCGGATGGAAGAAGGGATGTGGAAGCATATGTTATGATCAAAGAATTTTTATGATAATGAAAATGGCTTTGAATACATTTCCTGAATATAAAAAGGGAAATGGGATGATTTAAAAAGGTAAAGAATTTTTATGATAATAAAACTGGCTTTAAAAAGAGATATGATTTGTTAGAGCAATTCATGATAATGAATTGGCTTTTAAATACATTTCCTGGATATGAGAAGGGAAATGGAAGGTTTTGAGATAAAAATGACAAGTATTGATAAATACTTGATATATGAATCCTCAGTCCGGGAGATAGATCCGGATGGTTATGGTAAAGTATGTATATGTATATATAAATGGATAAATCGAGTGCCGAGGGTCTAATGGATCCCGACGATCGACCTTGCCGCGTAGTAGTGTATCGGGGGGGGGGGGGGGGTTCCTTGTTTGGATTTCGCTTTGCGAGACACCCCACGCACGAATATGGCAGTGTGTTGAGACTGGGGAGAAGTTTAATCCTTAGTGCTCTTATATTATAAATGTTTATGGTATATATATTTATGTATATATCTTTCTGTACTGAGGGACTGACGGATCTCGACGATCGACCGTGCCGCGTAGTAGTGTATCGGGGGGGTCCTTGTTTGGATTTCGCTTTGCGAGACACCCCACGCATGAACATGGCATAGCGTTGAGACTGGGGTGAAGTTTAGCCCTTAGTACATTGCTTGGACTATCTAGGATTTGCTAGTGGGTTTGGGATAGACTAGTTTAGCAGGATAGCTTGAATAGGATGTCTAGAGGGATGCGCTAGGAGTGCACTATTAGTGGAGAGGTGAGGGGTATCTCATGGGAGTGCGATACCAATTTAAATATGAGATAAAACTATTTTTCTAAAAATAAAGCATTTATGCACTTGCAAAATATTTTCAAAATTCGGGCTCTGACCCGTCTATCTACTCTCCTTTCTTTCTATATACTATATATATATAGGTGTCCAGACATAGGGACGCCTGGATGGAAATCCTTTCGAGTCAGACGTCAGCTGCAGCAGCTGTGGATTCGTGCAGGATTTTCAGTAGACGCTTCCATCCTTGTACTCTAGATAGGAGGTACTGTATAAACATTCGAGCCAATGGCTCAATTGCATTTATTTATTCTTTCAGTACAGCATTCGATATGGTTGTATATTTTGACCGAGTGTTCGGTTATTTTATTTCACTTCAGTTTCATTCACGCATAAACTGTGTGGATGTTTTATTTATTGTTGTTAAAAAGAGTAGTAAAGTTAAAATTTTGACACCGGCCTAATAGGTTATTAGTAATTAAATGGATTTTCGACAGTGATGCTAAGAATGATCCATATGAGACTCCTGTTTTAATTTAATATTGGAGTGATCGCCCGGTATCTTATTAGGCGGGGTGTTACAGATGGTATCAGAGCATCAGGTTCTAGTGTCCTTAGGAATCTGTGCGGACGTACTACGCTTTCAGCGTTGCTCTCGATTTGTTATTGAGCCTCAGGATTAGGATTGTTGATTTCTCTTGTGAGATTTCGTTCTCCTGCCATGTTACAAGATTATAGAAATCTTTTGCGTGCTCATTGAGAATCGTATGCGGAGCTCGGAGGGCAGCAGGAGTTGGAGCTTAGCTGGGGAAGCTGATAGAAGTGGGGACGAGGACCTTTGTAGAGGCCACTCTCCTTATGACAATTATTAAGGATTGTTGCAACGACTACTAAAGTATAGTAGTTATTAGCAACCAAGTACTACTGGGGTAGAAAGTGGTACTCAAGATTGAATTACCCTGTGGAGATAAAGGTTCCAAAGGGATCTTACGGATGGTTTTAACCGTGAGTCCCCATGATTCTGCAGGAAGGAGAAGAATTCCGTTTCGTAGTTATTCACATAAGGTTCGGCCGGAGACCGACAGTGAATAAAGAACATTATGGAGAAGTGAACCTTGTACCTAAGTGAGTTAGGTGCAATGAATGATGAGTCCTTTCCAGGAAGGATAGGCTCACTAGAGAATGTGTGTATTCGTGGACCCCATGGGTGGAAATCCACCCGGGGAAATTTGTTAAAATAAAGTTGTTGTTATGAGTTTTACCTCAATCGAGGAGGTATATTTGGCGTGGCTAGATAAAGTCGCGGTATTAGTTAGCCCTAGACTCGTGTGTGTATCTTGAGTTTATGGCAGTCTCGATAACATTATATCATGCATGCCTATGTGTTGTCCGCAATAGCGGAGTTTTATTTTCCTTCATTCGCCATAAAGGCGGGTGTTGATATATTGTGTATATACATATATATATATATGTGGTTTGGGATACTCGTTCTATATGTTTATACGAGTATGGTATTATGATGAGTTAAATACATTATGGTGTATTTTTGGAGCGATAGCAGGCTAAAAATGACAAGTCTATCGTGTCCATGGTTCCTGGAGGGAACGGGTTATTGTTGCGGTGTCTCACATAGATATAGGTTGAGTTCACCTTATTTATTGTGGGATACGAAACTTCGATGAGTAGAGGTTTCATTATCGTGATTTGGGTATATGGCGACATTATATATATAATTTAAGGCCACAGGATTTGTGTTGAGCTGTAAGATTAAGCTCATTACTGTGACACCCCGACTAATTAAATACCGGGTAGCTACTCCTTTATTAAATTAATTCAAAATGCCAAGTTGGCTCAGTTAATAGCATCACTGTCGAAAACATTTTTTTATTATTATTACTAACCACCTAGTATTTAAAAATTAAGTGCCAAATTTTATTTAAAGTCTGATTAACATGCAACAAGTGTAATAAAGAATAATAACACCATTCACCATAACGAAGTAAATAGAATAACCATCACATAATGTAAATAAAGTCTGGAGGAAAAACTCCTCACTACAATCCCACAACTGAAATAAGTAAACCGAATACTAAAACAATACATGCCAAAGTCTGAAAGCTGTAATGGAAAGATGTCCCTAATAGAAATGGGAAACATGCCCTACAACTGATAGATAATGAATCTGGAATCCAAGTGATAGAAACGTCTACAAGCAAATCCCTGTAGCTTCCACAAACAGCTACAGCTCGTCACCAGAATGAGTATCCTATGCATGGTGTCCTTGTGGCTGGGCACCTAAAATGGTTTTACAAGGAAAATAGATTTGAAAGCAAACGGGTCAGAGCCCGAATGTGGAGATATTTTAAAAACCTGCAAGTGCTTTAAAATCATTTAAAACATTAAATGCAAAGTACATGTTAGGACGTGCACTCACATGATATTCTCACCTCTCGTCTAACTGTGCACTCCTAACGTAAGTACCCATCTACAACGACACAAACCACTAGCTAAGTGACATCATATCTAGCTAGACTGTCATAGGTCCTATCCTTATTACTCAGTTCTATTAACATTATAACGCTCGTAATTAAATAGGGGTTTAACGTAAACTCAGATGCTTAATATGAAATATATTTCACTATCAGCTAACTCGTTATGTTTCTCGAAACAATACCGTAATTATTTTCAGAACATTAACATGAAGGTTCCCATTAATTAAGTGTATATTATTCACATCATAAATATACAATACAAGCACCCCGAGAACTAAGCTGCGGTGCACACATACTCTGCTATCTATCCCGGTACATCACGTACATAAGGATTACATATTCCGAATCTCTCAGGAATAGTTCACAAATAACAACATCACAAATAATGGAGGCGAACACAGTCACATCACATGGGTCACGCACATACCTAAGCTCCCACGATCAGCGGACTTATTAATATCCCAATAAGTCTTTCTATGACCTATGTTCATCAAGGTAACCAGTCTAAATCCGGGCAACACAAGGATTAGAGGGCCCTAAGCGAACGCAAACCTCCCGTGATAGCAAGTATGGTAGGTATGTCATACACACAATTTATATACCAATACTAAGTAAACACACGTCTTAGTAATCCCGTAGTTTAATTGTAGTGCTATTCTCATTCTCGTACCAATCTATAATTTACACACTTTATACGATTCCGGTTTATAATCATACGCGCCATAATCTATTCTCACGTCGTAGTAGACACTCACGTCTCAACCCACTTATCCCTTTAATTTAAATCACTCGTAAATAATTTAATCCTCAAAATAACCCAACCGTCCCAAATCTATCAATACATAATCAAGGGAAGGTTATCTATATCCTCGAACAAGTTTACGGGACTCCAAGAATCAAAACAGGCCAAAAAGGCCCAAACTGCCAGCTCGTTAGAAGTCTCGTTCGAATGAGGCTGTTCGAACGAGATCAAACTGTCAGCTCGTTAGAAGTCTCGTTCGAACGAGACTGTTCGAACGAGATCCAGTTCGTTCGAACGAACTGTACCTTCTAACGAGATCTCGTTCGAACGAAGTATCGAACAAAATTCCTTTTCGTTAGAAGCGACTGGTCAACTCGTTAGAAGCTCGTTCGAACGAGGCTCGTTCGAACGACCTGGGGAGGCTCTTCTAACGAACGAACAGTTCGAGCCCAGATTTTTCCTTCTTCGTTTTTCATCAATTTTACTCCTCAAATCTCCTCTAAAATTAGTCCCAATGATTGTTTTAAGGTCTATAATCAATCCTAAACATATTATAGTCACCTCCTAACACGTTTTAAAGGATTAAATCACCCTAACATCAATCAATATACAAATCTCTACACTTTTTCCCCAATTATTCAAGAACATAAACCCTAGAATTTGTAATCATCAATTAGTCCATTCTAGATCCGTTTTTGTTACATCCCACGTATACTAATACCAGAATAATCATCTCTATATGGTTCTACATGCAATTTGTCCTCAATATTCAAGTTCTAAATCCAATTAACATGGGTTTTCATTCATCTTCCAAGAACAATTGGAATTCTTTAATTTTCTAACATGGGAAGAACATTCTCTGAATTTAAATGTAATTAAATCACTTTCCTTGATTGTCTCTGAATTTGGTGTTGATTTTTGTAAAGATTTCTGCAGAATTCCTTCTCTTTCTCTCCCTCTCCAAGCTTTCTTCTCCAAAGGTGGCTATGGTGTGGCTAGGGTTTTCTTTGGGAAAGTTGGAAACCTAATTTGATAACCTCCGTAGCTTATTGGGTCATTAAGGGTTGGTTAGTGGGTTTAGTGGGTCTATTCCCAATTAGATTTACTTCTCTAATTTTCGTCATTTTTAATTCCTTAAAATACGAAATTACCAAAATACCCTTTATATTGCCGGTATGGCCTAAAAATACCCCGGGACCCAAACTACACCCCCGGCTAGTGTTTTCTGACTATCTCGACCCTTCCGGACGCGTTGGCGCACTCAAAACGACCATACGGTTTAAAGAATTTAAATTCACTTTTATAATCAAAATATTACACCGTGACGCGGCGGTCACACGCGTCTCAACAAAATTTCCCAAATGCCGTATATAAATCTCACGACAAATTTCTCATAATTCAATATTCATATAAAAACATGTATGCACATAATCAAATACCAACTCGCATCTCGTTAGTATTTTTAACCCGGATTAATTTCCAATTAATACGCATTTAATTAATTAATCCCAAAAATAAATATAGCCAAAAATACGGGGTATTACCATTACTATCTGCGCAAAGACTTAAAAATGAGTGCGAGCGCAGGGTGGTATGACTCTTAGTTAGAGATAGGAGTTCAGACCATCTTTTTGTTGGATTAGGGGATAGGGATATCCCGGTTGCATGTTGAAATGATGGAACTCCATGACCAACGAAGTCAAGGGTTAATGTGTGGAGGGGTTCCTTGTTTGGATTTCGCTTTGCGAGACACTCCACACATGACTCTTAACGGCGTCGGGAGTGGGGAGCTGTTATGGGATGCAAGGATGTTGATTTTGTGGAAAGGCCTTATAGTGTGGATGAACCACTATAGACTATGAGCCACATGATATTGATATACTTATGGAGATATTGTGCTATGGAAAAGCACTAAAGTGGTCCTCTCACCACAAGTAGTTGGGTGGAGTGGGACTTAGAGAATTTGATTTGAGGATGATATCCCTGCCTTAATAATAAGGCAAATTTGGAGAAATTGGGTTGAGGAATATAACCAGCCTTAATGAAAAGGCAAATTTTGAGGGGATACAATTTGGGTATTATGTTCGTGACACTTTCTACAGAAAGTGGGCACTTCGATGGATTAGGTTTCCTTCTGTATGGGCGGAAGGATAAGATAGTAGGAATGCGTTTGTAGGTTAGTTTAGTAAGATTTAGGACGTCCCGCTTATGTGCCTTGGGTCGCTATATCTCGATGACCGACTACGCGAGGGAGTAGTGTAACGGGAGGGTTCCTTGTTTGGATTTCGCCTTGGCGAGACGTCCCACGCATGAAACCAACCAATTGCCGGGAGTTGGGAGAGGCCTTGGGCACTAGGGACATACTTAGGATTATAGTAGTTTCGCGTATGTAGATATCGCATAGACTTTAGTATTATTTAGGACGTAGGTTCGTTAATGTTAGTGGCGCCGAGATTAGGAGAATTGATTTCGCGGGTTGGAAGAACCCATAGGTGAGTATTACACCGAGGAAAGGAGACCCTTAATGGAAGAGAGTGTTACGTGTCAGACTTTCACTACGGATGTGCAGATGTGCGCAAGTTGGAAAGGTGTATGGGCACCTTGGTAGGATGGTTTTATATACCGCCTGGAATAGAATGGGCGTAGTATATAAGGTTGTAATTCATGCCGATAGGCATTATAGATGATGGGTATTATGTGACGTATTAGAGTCACTTTACGATCGTGGTAGTCGTGTAGCATATGGTTGGGAACCATTGGGTTAGTATCGTTTCCCTTGAGAAATTAGGATTTGGAGTGATCCTAGTTATATGGTGTAAGTTGTATCTGAATTTCGAGGACGAAATTCCATTGTAAGGGGGGGAGTATGTAATAACCCGCCCTTTTGGAGACAATTAAATTCCATAATTAAGTATAATTTGGAATTTGGAGAATTTCTCGAAATAGTAATTTTTGGGATTTTCGAGGATTTAATGATTTTCGAAGGATGTTGTGATTATTTTTGGGACTATATAGGTCGAAATATTTTAATTATATGTCGCTGCTGAGTAAAGCGACACGAGGTAAGATTTTTAATTGGAAAACCCGCATTTATTTATTTTGGGTTAGAATAGTGATTTGCGGTCAAGTACCTCAGATGGAAATTTTGACTGCGCCATGAGTCTCGGAATGTCTGAGATAGTCGGAAAAGAGTGTCCGATTGTCGAAATTAAGTTTCGGGTGATTTTAGAGGTAAAAGTAACTCGTAATTGGGTAAACGAGTCATTTTTGGGTTTTTAAGGGTTAAACCTTATTCTTTCTTTATAAAGAGAAGGAGAGAAGAAAAAGAAGAAAGAAAAGAGATAAGAGAGAGAGGAAGGAGAAAAGAGGGGAGAAAAGGGAGATTCGGGCCAAACTCCGCCGGATTCGACTCGAGGTCGTCGGATTTCATCCTCCAGGCAAGTGTTTACTTGCTTTATTTACTTTTGTGCATTAATCTCATATCATAGTTGGTAAAAATATGATTTTGGGGTTAGAACCCTTAAAATAAATTGGGTAAAAGTTGATTATGAGTTTACACATTGATGTAGTGTAAACTCTTAATGATTTTTAGTGTCAAAACCATGTTAATGGAGTATAAAATGGGTTTAAAGGTTAAGTTGGGGTTTTTATGGTTTTAGGGTTTAAAACTAAGAGAAATGGTTTAATACCCCAAAATAATTGATGTGTTAGTTGTAAAACATAGATTAGATATTTATTGAGTTGTTGGGTGTGGTTAGAAACAACAAAAATGGTGAAAAATGGAGTTTGGGATTTTGGGAGAGATAATGAATAGTAACCTGTAGCCTTTGGGGTCATTTTCGGCCAAGAAGATAAATGATTTAGCTTCGGCCAAAACACAAAAGTTGTAGATCTTTTCGATACGGTCGCGTGGGCGCTGACCGCGTATTTTTCTGATTTTTCTACAATTTGATATAATTTTTACAATATGACAGCTCCGGGTTGAAATCATCAACTCGGAAATCAAATCGGGAATTGGAAAAATTACGGCTACAATTAATTTTGTAGATGTTCGGGATAATTTTTGGGGTAGTTTAGAAACCCCGAAAATGAATTTGGGTTGCTGGATTAAGGATTTGAGGAATTAAAGTTTTGAGGACCTGGTGTGACCGGTCGACCGCGCCCCTATGGCCGGTCGACCGCGTCAAGAAGAAAGGGCCTACTGCTTTGTTTCGTAGGCTTATTTACAACCCGCGGTCGATCGGGGGTCTAGGACCGGTCGACTGTTTTTAGCCCAAGATTTTGGAGATTATTATTATTTCTCCTCTTTGAGTTTAAAGTTTAAGGGCCTTCTAAATTAAAGTATATTAGAGGGTTATGTCCTAAGGGACTAGTGGATTTGGGAACATATATATATATGTATATTCACTTAGAGTGAATTATTATATTTGGAGATATCCAATAAATCTTTAAGAGTTGATTAAGGTAATTATTATTTGTCGAAGTAAGGAAATACTTTGGATTTAGAATCATGCTAATATGAATGCATGATTATGATTCCTAGAGGGAATCTTTGGGATTATGGTCATCGCTAGATGCTATAGGCCACTATGGCCGTTTATATATATATTCTAGGAAGAATATATAGGATATGTATATACTGTGTGATTTAGGTATATATATATGTTATGATGGAAATGATTTTGAAAATATAAAAATGAATATTTTCAAAATGGAAAGAGAAATGTTTCTCATAATTAATAAAATATGGATTACACACCTCTCTAAATCGCTATCATAAGGGAAGTTACGTGCGTATGGTGAAGCCCCCTGACAAATTAACGCAGGGTGGATATAGTTCTTTAGGCCATGTGAGCGCTTGTTGATATATATTTTTATGCGCTGGTTAGGAGATTCCGGGTGTCGTCTTGACTATCCCGCAGGCACATGGCCGCTTCCCGACGTCTTGCGATGTAGGATCCCAGGTTGTCTTATGATAGGCCCTGGAAGATGATAGCCATTTAGGGGCGCGCACAGTGGAGAAATCCGGACGGGCGGTCTTAGAACGCGTTATATTAAAGCAATTCATGATAATGGATTGGCTTTAATTACATTTCCTGGATATAGGAAGGGAAATGGGATAAAGGTTTGGCTTCGGTAACACTTCCCGGATGGAAGAAGGGATGTGGAAGCATATGTTATGATCAAAGCATTTTTATGATAATGAAAATGGCTTTGAATACATTTCCTGAATATAAAAAGGGAAATGGGATGATTTAAAAAGGTAAAGAATTTTTATGATAATAAAACTGGCTTTAAAAAGAGATATGATTTGTTAGAGCAATTCATGATAATGAATTGGCTTTTAAATACATTTCCTGGATATGAGAAGGGAAATGGAAGGTTTTGAGATAAAAATGACAAGTATTGATAAATACTTGATATATGAATCCTCAGTCCGGGAGATAGATCCGGATGGTTATGGTAAAGTATGTATATGTATATATAAATGGATAAATCGAGTGCCGAGGGTCTAATGGATCCCGACGATCGACCTTGCCGCGTAGTAGAGTATCGGGGGGGGGGGGTCCTTGTTTGGATTTCGCTTTGCGAGACACCCCACGCACGAATATGGTAGTGTGTTGAGACTGGGGAGAAGTTTAATCCTTAGTGCTCTTATATTATAAATGTTTATGGTATATATATTTATGTATATATCTTTTTGTACTGAGGGACTGACGGATCTCGACGATCGACCGTGCCGCGTAGTAGTGTATCGGGGGGGGTCCTTGTTTGGATTTCGATTTGCGAGACACCCCACGCATGAACATGGCATAGCGTTGAGACTGGGGTGAAGTTTAGCCCTTAGTACATTGCTTGGACTATCTAGGATTTGCTAGTGGGTTTGGGATAGACTAGTTTAGCAGGATAGCTTGACTAGGATGTCTAGAGGGATGCGCTAGGAGTGCACTATTAGTGGAGAGGTGAGGGGTATCTCATGGGAGTGCGATACCAATTTAAATATGAGATAAAACTATTTTTCTAAAAATAAAGCATTTATGCACTTGCAAAATATTTTCAAAATTTGGGCTCTGGCCCGTCTATCTACTCTCCTTTCTTTCTATATACTATATATATATAGGTGTCCAGACACAGGGACGCCTGGATGGAAATCCTTTCGAGTCAGACGTCAGCTGCAGCAGCTGTGGATGCGTGCAGGATTTTCAGTAGACGCTTCCGTCCTTGTACTCTAGATAGGAGGTACTGTATAAACATTCGAGCCAATGGCTCAATTGCATTTATTTATTCTTTCAGTA
This sequence comes from Sambucus nigra, assembly GCA_949130495.1. Lineage (NCBI taxonomy): Eukaryota > Viridiplantae > Streptophyta > Magnoliopsida > Dipsacales > Adoxaceae > Sambucus > Sambucus nigra. The sequence continues at coordinate 402,787,917 of OX422211.1, forward strand.
CAGCATTCGATATGGTTGTATATTTTGACCGAGTGTTCGGTTATTTTATTTCACTTCAGTTTCATTTACGCATAAACTGTGTGGATGTTTTATTTATTGTTGTTAAAAAGAGTAGTAAAGTTAAAATTTTGACACTGGCCTAATAGGTTATTAGTAATTAAATGGATTTTCGACAGTGATGCTAAGAATGATCCATATGAGACTCCTGTTTTAATTTAATATTGGAGTGATCGCCCAGTATCTTATTAGGCGGGGTGTTACAAACTGGCATGCTGCGCCGGTTCAACCTCTTGAAATTCCCCCTAACCCCAATGTTTACCCTATTTCCTCTTCTGTTGTCTATCCTTGTTCAAATGTAATCAAGACCTCTTTTGATAAGGTTCTCAATGTTGTTTTTTCTATCAATTAAATAAACAAAGATTTTGAGTATCTTACTGTGCCTTACATTAATTGTTTGGACTCTAATCGAACTTTTGATGATGACGATTTTGCAAATGAACAATTCTTAACTAATCTAAATAAGGTTAATAATAAACAACATAACCGCATTCAAGTTAATGAAGAAGAGACTGTTGTTATTAATCTCGGTTCTAGTAGCCAACTGCGTGAGATTAGGATATGGGCCACCCTTGACGAGCATGAGCGCGCACAACTAGAATAATTGCTAAAGGAATTCGTGGATGTCTTCGCATGGTCCTATGATGATATGCCCGGCATTGATCCTGAAATAGCTCAGCACGAGATCCCCACTCTACCAAATTACAAGCTGGTCAAACAAAAATTGAGAAAACTCCGCACCGAATGGTCGTTCAAGGTCAAAGAAGAGGTGGTCAAACAGTTGAATGTGGGTTTCATTTGTCTGATCGAATATCCCACATGGCTAGCCAACATAGTACTTGTGCTGAAATCAAAAGGGGAGGTTTGAATGTGTGTGGACTACCGAGATTTAAACAAAGCTTCTCCAAAGGATGATTATCCGCTACCCAATATCGACATGATCTTGGACAACATAGCCAGTCATGCTCTCAAGTCATTCGTCGACGGGTTTATCGGATACAACCAAATCAAGATGCACCCAGACCACCAAGAAAAAACCGCATTCATCACGCCATGGGGAACCTTTTGCTACACCGTTATGCCATTTGGTCTCAAGAATGCTGGGGCTACCTACCAAAGGGCTGCCACAACCATCTTACATGATCTGATTCACAAAGAAGTCTAGTTTTATGTGGATGATATGATTATCAAGTCCAAAACTAGAGAAGGTCATGTTCCCACTCTCCGGAAGTTCTTCGAACGACTGCGACGGTATCATATGAGACTCAATCCACAGAAATGTGTCTTCGGTGTTACAAAGGGAAAACTCTTGGGATTCATGGTTAGTGAGAAAGGGATAGAAGCAGATCCTGCAAAGCTGAAGGCCATACTTGAGATAACACTTGCCCCGAATAGAGAAAGAAGTTCGAGGTTTTCTTGGGAAATTTTAATATATCAACCAGTTCATCAGCTAGCTGACCTCCATATATGAACCGATCTTCAAGCTCCTCCGAAAGGATTTAACCAAGGTTTGGAACGAGGCCTTCCAAGAAGCTTTTGACCGAATCAAATAATATCTGACCCAACCTGCAGTGCTCATGCCACCACATCCTGGTCTCCCTTTGATCCTATACCTAACCATAACCGACACTGCAGCTGGGGTTTTGCTAGCCCAATTCCTTGAAGACTCCCACAAGGAAAGAGCCATCTATTACGCCAGTCGCAAACTGGACGGGTACGAGGTAAACTACACTGCTTTGGAAAAGGCGTGTGTCACACTTGTCTGGGTCACCCAAAAGTTGCGACACTAAATGCTCGCCTTCCCCATCAAACTTGTATCTCGAATGGATCCCATCAAATACCTTCTTGAGAAACCCGCCTTATCCAGTCGAATGGCCCGATGGTTGATGCTCCTAACCAAGTTCGATATTGTGTACGTCATGTAGAAAGCCATTAAAGGAAGAGCCATATCTGACTACCTCGTTGATTACCCTGTAGAAGAAGTAGATGTCTGGATCTTCGAATTCCCAAATTAAAATATCCTTTGCACCGCTTAAGACAACCTTCGATGGAAAATGTTCTTTGACGGCGCTGCCAATGAAAAGGGAGATGGCATTGGGATACTTCTGATCGCCATTAAATTGGATTTCCCTTGCGCCAACAACATGACGGAATACGAGGCATGCACAGTAGGCCTCAAATTTGCTCTCAAGAAAGGTATTTAATACCTTGATGTCTACGGGGATTCTGCCCTCATCATCGATCAAGTGCTCAAAAAGTGAAAAGACAAGGACGAAAAGCTCTAACCCTTCCATGCACACTTAGAAGAGTTAGCCTCCCGATTCCGAGATATCACCTTCCATTACCTACCTAGAGCAAAGAATAACCTAGCTGATACTCTCGCTACCTTGGCCTCCATGGTCGACATGCCCGAAGGAATAAAAATGACCCCCTTCCTAGTTCAAAAGCAAGACAAACCAACCCACTGCTATCATATGAGCTCGTCTCTACCGAAGACCCTAAACTACCCGATTACTGGTACTATGATATCTGGTGCCTCCTCAAATATGGTAGGTATCTTGAGGGTTCCAATAAAAAAGACCGAACAACCCTTCGAAGACTGGCCTCCTAGTACATCATCTGTTATAAAGCTCTACTCAAGAGGAACTTCGATGGAACTCATCTACATTGTATCGTAGGGGCTGAGATTGAAAAGATAATGCAGAAGATCCACGGCGGGGAATGCGGGCCCCACATGAACGGTCACATGCTTTCCAAGAAGATCATCCAACAGGGCTACTACTGGACCACCATGGCCCAAGATTGCACCGCCTATGTGTGACACCCCGACTAATTAAATACCGGGTAGCTACTCCTTTATTAAATTAAATCAAAATGCCAAGTTGGCTCAGTTAATAGCATCACTGTCGAAAACATTTATTTTATTACTAACCACCTAGTATTTAAAAGTAAGTTGCCAAATTTTAATTAAAGCCTGATTAACATGTAGTAAAAGATTTAAAGCACGAATAATATCACCATTCACCATAACGAAATAATAGAATAACCAACACATGATATAAATAAATCGGGAGGAGAAACTCCTCACAACAAAATCCCGCAACTGAAGTAAGTAACGAAATACTGAATACTGAATCAATACATGCCAAAGTCTGAAAAACTGAAATGAAAATGTCTCTAATAGAAATTGGGCAACATGCCCTACAACTGAGGAATACTGAGTATGGAATCCAAATGATATAAGCGTCTAAAAGAAAATCCCTGTAGCTTCCACAAGCAGCTACAGCTCGTCATCTGAGTGAGAATCCTATGCATGGTGTCCTTGTGGCTGGGCACCTAAAAATGGTTTTACAAAAAAAAATAGATTTGAAAGCAAACGGGTCAGAGCCCGAATGTGGAGATATTTTAAAAACCTGCAAGTGCTTTAAAAACATTTAAAACAATATATGCAAAATACATGTTAGGACGTGCTCTCACATGAGATACTCACCTCTCGTCTAACTGTGCACTCCTAACGTTCCTGTACCCTTTCATGTGTTATCTCATAACTATCTAATTCTGAAGAGTTTCTAACACTACTACTCGATTCACGTTTAATTTCCAACCTTAACAATTAAATAGAGAGTTCTACTTTAATTCTCGGATTCCCAATTATTAACAAAACCATTTATAGATATAAGTTCCCTTTTTATCTACATAACATTACCATAACTATACTCACAATTTAACCTAGTAAATTCCTTCTCGTTTAACCGTATATTTTCACATCATAAATATACAATACAAGCACCCAAAGGCTAAGTTGCGGTGCACACATACTCTGCTATCCATCCCGGTACATCACGTACATAAGGATCACGCATTCCGAATCTCTCAGGAATCGTTCAGATAACAACATCACAAATAGTGGAGGCGAACACAGTCACATCACATGGGTCACGCACATACCTACGCTCCCACGATCAGCAAACTTATTAATATCCCAATAAGTCCTTCTATGACCTATGTTCATCGAGGTAACCAATCTAAATCCGGGCAACACAAGGATAAGAAGGCCCTAAGCGAACGTAAACCTCCCGTGATAGCAAGTATGGTAGGTATGTCATACACATACAATTATATACTAAGCATTCACACATCTTAGATATCTCGATATTAATAAAGGTATACTCTACATCTTTATACCATTATTCCAAATTCATATATTTCGAGTATCCCGATAATATAGAAATTAAATTGTCGACACGTCTCACGTCGTAGTTTCTTAAACTTAAAACCTATCTCGAATAGACTATTAAGTTCCTCTTATTCCCCCATATAACATCTTTACACCTAAGGTCTTTACTTCTGCCCCAAACCTGATTTCATCAAATTATTCAAATTTACCCTATTAACCCAAATATTATCTCAATTATAGAATTTCATTAATTTAGAATAATTCCTCAAATTGAATTCCAATTAAGGTCCAATCTCATAATCATGCCTACTGGTCTTCCTTAAGGTTAAGGGTATTCATAAGGTCTCCAATAATATCATTCAAGGATTAACACCATTAAAATTTAATTAGGGAAAAACTTTACTCATTCTGGGAAGGTCGATCGATCGACCTTTACCTTCGATCGATCGATGGTGGTCGATCGATCGATAGAACATCGATCGATCGAACGCACCAGGTATGGTTACGGACTGCTTCGTTTTGCAGTTACCAATTCGTCCCAAAACACCATTTTCAAGAATGAAACTCTAAGACAAGGTTACAATATCATCATACTATCATTTTACAACAGTATTAACATTCTAAAACCCATAATTCATCATTCAAAGGCTTTGTTTAGATCAAGACTACATCAAAAATTTCCAGATTTCTTCCCCATTCAAGAACATCAATAAACTACTTTTAAACTCCATTTTTAGATCATCAATGGTTCTGTTTAGAACATATAATTCGTCCAGAATATTACTACATGCAATCCCTAACATAATTCATAACTTTTAACTTCCAATATATGGGTCTAAATCATCTTCCAAGATCAATTTCGAAAATTCCTAAACATGGAAAAGCATAGCTTGAATCAAATGAATTTAAACCACTTGCCTTAATCTTTCTCTGAATTTGATGTTGAATTTGAAGGTTGAATCTGTCCTCTATCTCTCTTTCTGCATAATTCTTTCCTTTCTCTCTCTCTCTACAAGTTCTTCCCAAGGATGATGACAATGGAGGTGTGTTTGGTTTTTGGTAAGTTGGGACTATATTTCAACTTCTCCCGTAGCCCATTAAGTCTCTTAGTGTAGTTAGTGGGTTTAGTGGGTTAAAGAAGAAGTCAGATTTCTATTCTAATTTTCGTCACTTTTAATTCCCAAAAATACAAAATTACCAAAATACCCTTTATGATGCCGGTATGGCCTAAAAATACCCCGGGACGCAAACTAAACTCCCGGCTAGTGTTTTCTGACTATCTCGACCCTTCCGGACGCATTGGCGCACTCAAAATGAACATACGGGTGATAAAAATAAAATTCACTTTTTAATTCAAATAATTATATTCCTGACGCGACTGTCACGCGCGTCCCAACAAAGTTTCCCAAATTGCCGTATTTCAATCTCGTGACAATTTCAATATTTTCCAATATTCGTATAATGTCAAGTATACACATTATAATAAAATACCAACTCACATCTCGTTAATATTATTATCCGGATTAATTTCCAATTAATAAACATTTAATTCAATTAATCCCCAAAAATAAATATCATAGAAAATACGGGGTATTACATACTTCCCCCCTAATTACTGAATTTCATGCCGAAATTCGGAACTAGAAAGTACCTGGTAAGAATAACTCTGAATAACGTTCGGGCATCTCATCCTCGCGCTCCCATGTGGACTCCTCGACATTATGATGTCGCCACTGAACATGCACTAACGGAACTATCTTTGACCGCAGCTTCCGCTCACTTCGGTCCAGTATTGCAATCGGCCCCTCCTCATAGGAGCTATCTAGATGGAGATCAATGTCCTCCACAGCAATGAGAGAATGAGCCAAATTATCTCTAAGGTATTACCTAAGCGAGGAAATATGAAATACATCGTGAATCCGATGTAAATGCTCCGGTAATCCAAGCTTATACGCAACCGGTCCAATCCTCTCAATAATAGGAAATGGTCCCACATATCTCGGTGCCAACTTCCCTTTCTTCCCAAAATGCATAATCCCCTTCATAGGAGATACTCTGAGCAAAACCTGGTCCCCCACTTGGAACTCTCTGAAGAATCTCTTCGCATCAGCATAGCTCTTCTGCCTATCCTGAGCTACCCGAATGCGACTCCGAATCAATTCTATCCTTGTCGAAGTATCCTGAATCACTTCCGGCCCAAGTAGTTTGTTGTCCCCCACCTCCAACCAACATACTGGGGAACGACAAGGTCTACCGTACAACGCCTCAAATGGAGCCATGCCAATGGTGAACTGGTAGGAGTTGTTGTAAGCAAACTCCACCAGTGGAAGGTACTGCTCCCATCCACCCTCAAAATCAATGGTGCACATACGTAGCATGTCCTCCAACATCTGATTTGTGCGCTCGGTCTGCCCATCGGTCTGCGGGTGGTACGCCGTACTCAACCGCAATTCCATGCCCATGGCCTGCTGAAAACTCTCCCAAAACTGTGAAACAAATATCTTGTCTCGGTCAGACACGATATTCAGGGGCACACCGTGAAGTCTTACTATCTCAGAAATAAAGAGCTGGGCATACTGTCCTGCAGTGTAGTCTGTCCTCACGGGTAGAAAATGAGCGACTTTGGTCAACCTATCCACTATTACCCAAATGGAGTCGTGACCTCTCTGTGACGTAGGCAACCCCGTGATAAAGTCCATGGATATGCTCTCCCACATCCACATCGGGACCTCCAACGGCTGTAGTAGTCCTGTCGGTCTCTGATGATCCCCTTTTACTAGCTGACAAGTGGCGCATTTAGAAACAAACTCGGCAATATCTCTCTTCATACCGCTCCACCAATACTGACGTCTCATGTCTTGGTACATTTTGTCCCCTCCGGGATGTACCGCGAACCGTGAGCCGTGCGACTCTGCCATCACCTCATGCCGCAATTCCTCCCCTTCCGGAACCACCAATCTCCCATTGAAGCGTAATCCCCCATCTGAGCTAACGGTATAGGATTCGGCTCCCTCTGCCAATAATCGAACTATCTGCTCCTGACAGAACGAGTCGTTTGCCTGTTCCCTCACTAACTTCGTGACAATCTGCGGTGTAACAGTCATCACAGACATGAATGATCGAGCTACTGCATCCTGGTGTCCCAATTCCTTCCACTTTGCCTTCCACACTTCCGCCACCTCATCTACAGGTCTACGGCTCAACGCGTCTGCTACTACGTTAGCCTTCCCCGGGTGATACTGGATATCGAACTGATAATCTTTCACGAATTCAAGCCACCTCCGTTGCCGCATATTCAACTCCTTCTGCGTGAATAGGTACTGTAGGGACTTGTGATCCGTGAACAATCGAAACTTCTCCCCAAAAGGTCATGTCTCCAAATACGAAGGGCAAATACCACTGCCGCTAACTCCAAGTCATGGGTAGGGTAATTCTTCTCGTGAGGCTTAAGCTTATGGGAAGCATAAGCTATGGCCTGACTCTCCTGCTGCAGTACACCTCCAAGTCCTTGTAAAGACGCATCGGTGTAAACAAGATACTCAACTCCCGGTCTCAGCAATGCTAACACAGGTGCTGAGGTTAACTTGTCCTTCAACTCATCAAATGCCAACTGACAGGCATCACTCCAAATGAACGGCACACCTTTACGAGTTAGATGTGTCATGGGACCCGCTATCGTGGAGAAACCCCGAATAAACCTCCTGTAGTATCCTGCTAGGCCCAAGAAACTACGGATCTTCGTCGGTGTCGTGGGCTGTCCCCACTCCCTTACCGCGGATACCTTCCCCGGATCAACCGATATTCCCCGGTCGGAAATAATATGCCCCAAAAACTGAACCTCCTTCAGCCAAAACCCGCACTTCTCATATTTTGCATACAACTCATTCTGGCGCAGTGTCTACAAAACTTGCCTCAAGTGCTCGGCGTGCTCCTCCTCTGTCTGGGAGTAAACCAAAATATCATCGTTGAATACAATGACAAACTGATCTAGGAAATCCCTGAACACCCTATTCATCAAGTCCATAAATGCTGCTGGAGCGTTGGTCAAACCAAATGGCATAACCCGAAACTCGTAAGAACCATATCTCGATAGGAACGCAGTCTTCGAGACGTCCTCCTCCCTGATACGCAACTGATGGTAACCAGATCGCAAATCAATCTTTGAGAAGCAAGAAGCTCCTCTCAACTGGTCGAATAGGTCATCGATTCGAGGCAACGGATACTTATTCCGTATCGTGACCTTGTTTAACTCCCGGTAGTCCACACACAATCTCAGTGAACCATCTCTCTTCTTCACGAACAACACAGGGGCACCCCACGGTGAAGTACTTCTCCGAATAAACCCTTGACCCAACAACTGCTCAATCTGATCCCGTAACTCCCTCATCTCAGCTGGAGCCATACGGTACGGTGCGCGTGCTATAGGTCTCGTATCTGGTAATAAGTCTATAACAAAGTCTATCTCTCGACTGGGGGGTAGGCCTGGTATCTCCTGAAACACATCAGAATACTCCCTGACAACTGGGATCGAATCTAAAGGAATCACAACCTCCTTAGAGGTATCCTCCTCTAGGTAATACAAATGAGCGGTCGAGCCTCCCTCTGGGCGAGGCATCGCCACTACAAACATCTCTTACCCCGGAATGGCAAAAACAATGCTCCCACCGAAATAATCAATCATGGATCTATAATCAGCGAGCTAATCCATACCGATAATCACATCGTGAACATGCATATCTAATACCAACATATCTGCAGGTAATACCAGACTACCGATCTCTACCCCTACTCCCCGGCATATAAAGAAAATAAGTGACCCATTCCCCAATGGTGAGTCGACACACGTCACTGTGCTCTCTGCTGTGGCTAACAACCCTAAAGCCTTCGCGAAATGTGTAGCTATAAAACAATGTGTAGCCCCCGTATCAAACAGTACCCGACCCATAGTGCCATGGATAGAAAACGTACCCTCAATCGCGGGCGGTGCCTGTGGGACTGCTGCCTGGTGGACGTTATAGACACGTCCATACTGTAACTGCCCCTGCTGAGCCGGGACAGCTGGAATGGGTGGCAATGCTGCCATCTGTGGCGGTGCGGGGAGAGCGGCGGGAAACATAGGCCTCTGCGGCTCCTGGCGAGCTCCCTGCTGCTGCTGCTGCTGTGGGGCCCTGCCCCTATCAGGACAGTCCTGGCATTTATGGCCAGTCTTGCCACAAACGAAACACTTCCCTGGGAAGTTTCCTCCTCTCTGCCCTTGCTGTCCTCGGACCTGGTGGCCGTTACCGTTCCTCCCTTGGCCCTGCTGGCCCTGCTGAAACTGCTGATGTTGACCATTTTGACCCTGCTGGCCCTGATGGACGTTATGACCCTGCTGGCCATTCCGGAATCCTCCCTGACCGTTCCTGAAACCCCCTGATTGAAATCTCTTATGATCCCCCTATTGGGAACCCTGATCACTCAGCCTCTGCCCCTGAACAGATTGTGCCCCACCGGCACCATGTCCTCCAGTCCTGCCCTGATGGCTAGACTCTCCCGATCTCTTGCCCTCAGCCATATGAAAGTGGTGATCCTGGCAGTGTAACAAAGCAGCGTTAACCACATCAGAATAAGTGGCCAACGAAAGGTTCCCTAACAGATGCTGACGGATCCTCCAAGTCAACCCGTCGATGAATTTCTCAATCTTCTTCTTTTCTGTCGGTATCTCATCCGGAACGATATTCAACATATTAGTGAACTCGGCCTCATACTCGGCCACGGTCTTACCCTCCTGCTTCAGACTCATCAATCTCCTCCTCATTTCCGTATGAATAGCTGACGGAAAGTACTTGCGATCGAACCACACCCAGAACTCCTGAATAGTGAGAGTATCCCTCTCCTCTACGGTGGTAATAGACTCCCACCACTGCAGTGCAGACCCAACTAGTTTGAAAGTAGCTAGCACCTGTTTCTGAACATCCGTGCACTCATACATCCTCAAGTGCCGCTGTATATCCTTCCTCCACTGGCTCGAGACTACCACATCTGAGCTACCTGCAAACTCTGGCGGATGCGCTTTCTGGAAAGCGTCACGTACACGTTCCCAAGCAGACGGGAATGCATTTGCCTGTACTGGCGCGGCAGCCGGCGCCTGAGGCGGTGCCTGCTGAACTACGGCAAGGGCGGCATTTACCGCTTGGGCTACTATGGCTGCAACCTCAACGGCGTTCATCGTGCCCTGAACTGGTGCGGGCTGTAGTGCTGGCGTTGCATTCCTGGGAACCCGTGGTGCACATCGTGGAGGCATTCTAAAATAAGAATAAAGTCTATAAGTTCGCAGTTATAAACTTAAAATAGCTGAAGAACGTAGCATATACAAAAGAATACAACAGTCCTAAAATATAGGGCTCTACATCAAAGAAAGCTCAGCGGAAACATAATAAGCTGTTCAGATTCTAAAGGACACTAGAACCTGATGCTCTGATACCACCTGTGACACCCCGACTAATTAAATACCGGGTAGCTACTCCTTTATTAAATTAAATCAAAATGCCAAGTTGGCTCAGTTAATAGCATCACTGTTAAAAACATTTATTTTATTACTAACCACCTAGTATTTAAAAGTAAGTTGCCAAATTTTAATTAAAGCCTGATTAACATGCAGTAAAAGATTTAAAGCAAGAATAATATCACCATTCACCATAACGAAATAATAGAATAACCAACACATGATATAAATAAATCAGGAGGAGAAACTCCTCACAACAAAATCCCGCAACTGAAGTAAGTAACGAAATACTGAATACTGAATCAATGCATGCCAAAGTCTGAAAAACTGAAATGAAAATGTCTCTAATAGAAATTGGGCAACATGCCCTACAACTGAGGAATACTGAGTATGGACTCCAAATGATATAAGCGTCTAAAAGCAAATCCCTGTAGCTTCCACAAGCAGCTACAGCTCGTCATCTGAGTGAGAATCCTATGCATGGTGTCCTTGTGGCTGGGCACCTAAAAATGGTTTTACAAAAAAAAAATAGATTTGAAAGCAAACGGGTCAGAGCCCGAATGTGGAGATATTTTAAAAACCTGCAAGTGCTTTAAAAACATTTAAAACAATATATGCAAAATACATGTTAGGACGTGCTCTCACATGAGATACTCACCTCTCGTCTAACTGTGCACTCCTAACGTTCCTGTACCCTTTCATGTGTTATCTCATAACTATCTAATTCTGAAGAGTTTCTAACACTACTACTCGATTCACGTTTAATTTCCAACCTTAACAATTAAATAGAGAGTTCTACTTTAATTCTCGGATTCCCAATTATTAACAAAACCATTTATAGATATAAGTTCCCTTTTTATCTACATAACATTACCATAACTATACTCACAATTTAACCTAGTAAATTCCTTCTCGTTTAACCGTATATTTTCACATCATAAATATACAATACAAGCACCCAAAGGCTAAGTTGCGGTGCACACATACTCTGCTATCCATCCCGGTACATCACGTACATAAGGATCACGCATTCCGAATCTCTCAGGAATCGTTCAGATAACAACATCACAAATAGTGGAGGCGAACACAGTCACATCACATGGGTCACGCACATACCTACGCTCCCACGATCAGCAAACTTATTAATATCCCAATAAGTCCTTCTATGACCTATGTTCATCGAGGTAACCAATCTAAATCCGGGCAACACAAGGATAAGAAGGCCCTAAGCGAACGTAAACCTCCCGTGATAGCAAGTATGGTAGGTATGTCATACACATACAATTATATACTAAGCATTCACACATCTTAGATATCTCGATATTAATAAAGGTATACTCTACATCTTTATACCATTATTCCAAATTCATATATTTCAAGTATCCCGATAATATAGAAATTAAATTGTCGACACGTCTCACGTCGTAGTTTCTTAAACTTAAAACCTATCTCGAATAGACTATTAAGTTCCTCTTATTCCCCCATATAACATCTTTACACCTAAGGTCTTTACTTCTGCCCCAAACCTGATTTCATCAAATTATTCAAATTTACCCTATTAACCCAAATATTATCTCAATTATAGAATTTCATTAATTTAGAATAATTCCTCAAATTGAATTCCAATTAAGGTCCAATCTCATAATCATGCCTACTGGTCTTCCTTAAGGTTAAGGGTATTCATAAGGTCTCCAATAATATCATTCAAGGATTAACACCATTAAAATTTAATTAGGGAAAAACTTTACTCATTCTGGGAAGGTCGATCGATCGACCTTTACCTTCGATCGATCGATGGTGGTCGATCGATCGATAGAACATCGATCGATCGAACGCACCAGGTATGGTTACGGACTGCTTCGTTTTACAGTTACCAATTCGTCCCAAAACACCATTTTCAAGCATGAAACTCTAAGACAAGGTTACAATATCATCATACTATCATTTTACAACAGTATTAACATTCTAAAACCCATAATTCATCATTCAAAGGCTTTGTTTAGATCAAGACTACATCAAAAATTTCCAGATTTCTTCCCCATTCAAGAACATCAATAAACTACTTTTAAACTCCATTTTTAGATCATCAATGGTTCTGTTTAGAACATATAATTCGTCCAGAATATTACTACATGCAATCCCTAACATAATTCATAACTTTTAACTTCCAATATATGGGTCTAAATCATCTTCCAAGATCAATTTCGAAAATTCCTAAACATGGAAAAGCATAGCTTGAATCAAATGAATTTAAACCACTTGCCTTAATCTTTCTCTGAATTTGATGTTGAATTTGAAGGTTGAATTTGTCCTCTATCTCTCTTTCTGCAGAATTCTTTCCTTTCTCTCTCTCTCTACAAGTTCTTCCCAAGGATGATGACAATGGAGGTGTGTTTGGTTTTTGGTAAGTTGGGACTATATTTCAACTTCTCCCGTAGCCCATTAAGTCTCTTAGTGTAGTTAGTGGGTTTAGTGGGTTAAAGAAGAAGTCAGATTTCTATTCTAATTTTTGTCACTTTTAATTCCCAAAAATACAAAATTACCAAAATACCCTTTATGATGCCGGTATGGCCTAAAAATACCCCGGGACCCAAACTAAACTCCCGGCTAGTGTTTTCTAACTATCTCGACCCTTCCGGACGCGTTGGCGCACTCAAAATGAACATACGGGTGATAAAAATAAAATTCACTTTTTAATTCAAATAATTATATTCCTGACGCGACTGTCACGCGCGTCCCAACAAAGTTTCCCAAATTGTCGTATTTCAATCTCGTGATAATTTCAATATTTTCCAATATTCATATAATGCCAAATATACACATTATAATAAAATACTAACTCACATCTCGTTAATATTATTATCCGGATTAATTTCCAATTAATAAACATTTAATTCAATTAATCCCCAAAAATAAATATCATAGAAAATACGGGGTATTACACTATGTTCGTAGATGCCTCAAATGCCAACAGTTCTCCAATCTGCAACACTTGCCTCCGTGAGAATTATACAACATGACCTCTCCCTGGCCGTTCTCCACCTAGGGTGTCGACATCATAGGGAAGGTTACACCAAAGGCTTCAAACGGGTATGAATTCATCCTGGTTGCCATTGATTACTTCACCAAATGGGTTGAAGTTGAGTCATACACAGTAATGAATGCCAAGAAAGTGGCCAAATTCCTCAAGAAAAATATCATTTGCCGATATGGGGTCCCGCACGAGTTAGTGTCAGATAACGGGTTGAACTTTAAAGCAGAAGTCACAGAAGTAGTCAACGAGTATGGGATTCAGAGACACAAATCTTCTCCCTACCGACCTCAGACCAATGGTGCAGTTGAAGCCACCAATAAGAACCTCAAAGCCATCATCAACAAGATGACCAGAAGCTGTAGGGATTGGGCCGATAGGATCCCGTACGCCCTTTGGGGCTATCGAACCTCAATCCGAACCTCTACTGGGGCTACCCCTTACTATCTGGTCTACGTCATGGAAGTAGTCCTACCTGTGGAGCTGGAAATATCCTCGCTACGCGTCATGCTCGAAAGCAAAGTTAGTGAGAAAAACTAGTGTCAAAGCTGTCTCGACGAGCTGACCCTCCTAGATGAAAGGAGATTGAAAGATCTTTACCACGTACAGGGGTACCATCACCGAATAGCACGAGCATTCAACAAGAGAGTCAAGGACCAAGGTGTACAGGAGGGGGATTTAGCCCTCAAGGAGATAATAGAACCCATCTGGGACCCCAGAGGGAAATTCAAGCCCAATTGGAGCGGCCCCTACATTGTGAAGAAAATCCTATCTGGCGGTGCCGCCATGCTCACTGAGCTAGATGGGGAAGAGATGGCTCGTCCAGTCAACCTGGACCGTCTCAAGAAAATCTACCCCTAGTCCAAAATCTTGGCGCGCTATGGCTCTTCTCATCTCCCTTCTATTCTTTAAAAAAAAACTCTCTTCATTTCCCTCTACCTAGAACTACGTGGGCCTGATCCTCTGTAAAAAACCATTTTTCAAGAAAAATAATTTTTTTTCAAAAACCCCAGAGGTACGTAGGCAGCTCATACATCTTACAGGAGCACGTCCCTTTCTTTTTCAAAATACTATTCTTTTCTTATCTCCGAGAACGGCAGTTCATTCTAACAAATTCTTGAAAAAAAGGATCATGTATGCCTTAGCGATCGGTATAGATAATTCAAAAATACAAAATTCATCGAAAGGCACAACTGGATGATCAGAAACTTGCTTATTTCATTAATAAGAAATTACAGCACGGATTACATAAGAAAAGGAATGGATAACTCACTTCCCCCTACTGCCATAAAAAGCCAAATAAAATCCCCACACCTATTCCCTATTACATAAATAAACTCTCCAAGAGTCCTACCCACAGCTACTAGAGGAGCCTTCACCCTCATCATCTACATCCTGGGGTCCCCAAACTTCCCATGCCTGAATAGAATGACGTAAACACTCCATGGACCGATGAGCCCAAACCATCTTCGAAAAGACCATGACACCCCCTTCCATGGTGTTAAATAAAACAAACCACCTTTGTCCAGTCTCCACTGCCAACATCTTGCTGACTACTTTCCTCCACAACTACTTCATATAATCTTCAGAGACATGCCAAATCTCCCAATAAACTGAGAGGGATGGGTCGACGGACGATGATTTTCCCACAAGGATCCAAGCAACAGATGGAAGCGCTCAGTCATATCTTCTACCGAAAAGAAATTCGAGGTCCGAGTTGGCACGACATGTGCCCAGCCAAATTGGCGCAGAAGCCACCAAGGGAAATAAAAAGAGGTTTGCCTGAGACCAACCAGCCTCACATATGAGCATTCCCCTAGCTCCAGAATAGGCAGCAACTGTCCCCACTAAGGCACTGACCACCGCAGACTCCGAGCCCCATGCTCCACAAGCCAATTCTCCCAGCTCCCAACATACAGGCCAACGCTGATGAAGTAACGTGAAAAGAAATTGGGTACAGCCGACAAAGGATATTCAGGAGGAGTCGCCAAGCGGAGTCTTTTAGATAACCACATGAACAACATCACAGCGCTACCCCTCAAAAAGTCAGAACGACCTTCTTGCCAGGTATTCAGGCCATTCAGGGTCTCTGCCAGTATCATCGTCGCAGGATTGCGATGGTATGATATCTACGAAGTAATGGCTATAAGTTGCGGGTCCACCAGTAGTTCCCTAGTCACCAGCAGTAATTTTGAAACCAGGTTATGAGCAATAGCTCCAGCATAACCAGCATCACCTACTTCCCGCAAATGAATGGACTGCAACACCGCCGGGAGGGTGATCATTCCTCCAGCAACTAATGATCTGGTCACTGAAGGCAAAATATGAAGAAGCCCGGCCAAAAAATCCCTGGGAGAATGGGAAAATTCGGGCAAAGCCGCAGCAACACTGGGATTTATACCCAGCATGGTAGAAAATTCCTCGTAGGTAGGACAAACTTCATCCAACCCAAAGAGAAATACATGGTCTTCGGGGTACCAGAATTATACCGCCGCCATCAGCATGTTCCACTCAATAGGCCGATTGCGCCATAAGGAGACTCGACGCATGTTGAAATCATCATAGTCGACATTATAAGAGCACATTTCTTCCAAGGCTTCGAGGTAGTTAGAAAACTCAATAATACTAGGGAGAGCCATCTTGCAAGGCTAAGAGATAGTGGGCAAGTAAGTAAGAATGTAAACATGTGATGAAAACACTCCACCCTTACCCCCTTTTTATACTTGAGAACCCTCACAAGAGACATAATCCCTACAAAAATCGAAGGTAATCCTACCCCACAAAGTACCAAAGGCTGAAGAGGGTACCAATCAAAGCTTTGAAGTGATGGGACTGGATTGAACTGCCGATAGGCGGGACAAGGTGCTTGCGATCGGCAACCCCCCATTTTTAGAAATTTCCCGTTTTCCTCTTTTGTCAAAACAGAAAACTTAATCAAAATAAATTGATATTCTCAACAGAATTTCAAAATCCTTTTTCCTCCTTATATAATTTCCCCTTTTAATTAAAAAATTTCCTTCCAAAAAATACTCCTTTTTACGGTCTCAGTAGCAAAGTAAAAAGCGCATGTGCATGCATTCATTCATCATTAATAAAAGATAATCAAAAAACTCCATTGCATTGCATCTATCTGTTTTCTGTGTTACATCATTTTTGCAGGAAATAAAAAGAAAAAGCAAAAAAATAGGACTCAACCCGAACCCACATTCTCTCTCTCTCTCTCACTAAGAGCTTCCACCCCTGCGATGTGCTCTCTTTCCCCTATAGCGAGACGATGCACCGCTACTACCCGATCCAGAGTCCTCTTCAGACGAAGAAGATGGAACCAAGAAAGAAAGAACAAGAACCGCATCCCGAATATGGGCAGTCACTGAGGATATCCAGTCTCTGATGTCTCTTAGCCAAGTGGTCGACACTCGGACTTGCTGCAAGGAAAAGGCAAAATCAGTATCAAAGAAGAGATGAACAAAACAAAAAATAAAGGAAGAGAAGAACATAAAGGTATACCGCAGGTCTGTCAAACCCAACTCCTCCAGATCATTGCATGAGGATGATACAGCATAGGCACCATCCCTTCATCAGCCCGCTGAATGTTGTATGAATGACTGTGCAATCGCATGAAAGGAACCTTTGAGGTCACCACCGCCACATATGCCATCGGACCGCCGCCACTGTGGGAAGATCCCACCGCCTGACTCGAACCCGCAGGAGGGAAAGGCAAGGAATCATATATGCTGGGCGCCATCTACCAGCTCATCACAAAGTCCATATAGTCCTACTCTGCAGCCGTATCGGTGTATAATAAGTAGGAATCACCGATCATCACTACAATCCTCGCATCCTCCGATAGCAGTCGCTCCCGCCTCATAGACGTAGGAGGCTGCGCAGGTGGCACAACCACCTCCTCCTTAGCAATCTGGTGAACCACCCTTTCCTCGAGATACCAGGAATGGACAAACTCATGCGCTAGCAAACGCCTTATCTTCACGTTCACCTCAGTCGTCCCCACATCCTGAATGGTTGTCCCCCAGGGATAAAAGGTCACCTGAAAATCTCCAAGCATGCATAAATTAATACAAGATCAGAAGGTGAAAAAAAGAAAGACTGAAATGGAAAGAGCCTTACCCTACCACTGGTCAGGTCATTCAAGACCTGACGCACCACCTCCAGGGATAAAGATCCCTTCGACTGCCGATTAGACTTACACCATCGATACAATCGACAGAAGACCCCAACAGTGTCGTCCTTCAGAGCGATCAGCGGGTTATTTCACCCAATCACCTCATAGAACCACATCTGAATTCACAAACAAAAAGAGAGGCATAAGGAAAATGCGAATGCATGAAAGGAAAATGCGAATGCATGAAAGGAAAATGTGAATGCATGAAGGGAAAATGTGAATGCATGAAAAGAAATGCGCAAATTGAAGAATACCTCAAGAAGGTATGTGGCTCCCGTAAAGGTCTATAGGCAGCACCCGTTGAATGCATCCAGAGAAGGGTAAAGGGTCTCCAAAGTCAGACTCCCCCAATAATAGAAAGGGATATTCAAAAACATCCTCAAGTACGGCAAGAACCACAAATGGACGACGTCGCCGCTCGACGCCACCATGAAACCTCCCAACACCAGCAAAATAAATAACCGGGCCATCTGACTCACTTGTAGCCCGTCCTCCACATCAATCACCCTGCCCAATAGAACATCCTTCAGCAAGGACAGCCGGATAGAATCCCCAGAAACTATCCTCCCTACATCACCAAGTGGAGCACGCACTACCTCCGATCTCACCCGTAAAGAGCGATCCACCTCTATCTGCTCTCCGTCACAATCCAGCCCCAACATCTGCTGCACATCTATGGGAGTCACAGTTATCTCCCCGAAGTCGAAATGGAAGGTGTGGGGAGTATCCCACCACCTCTCTCCCAAAGTGCACAGGACTACTGTCGAACAAGGTGTCTCATCCAGCGCAGATGCCAAAATCCCAAAACCCGCTGATGATACCACCCAACACACCATAGGTGGGAGATGCTCCCAGACATCCCTGAGCCCCATCACCCCGCGAGTGCGCATGTTCTTCAAAGAAATATCAGACTGGAAAAAAGGAAAAATCTCATCAGATGTCAAGAAAGAAAGAAAAATCACCAAAAAGAAAGGAATGCCAAAGGTCGGGTTACTTACATAGCCGCTAGGATTCACTCTCGAAGAGCGATGATGCGATGGCTCCCGCAGCAAGGTCCCTCTAACAGGCTCAAACGCATCAAAGGAGTTCTCACTCCCCAAATAAAGAGGCGCTCTGGCCCTACACTCGACATTCGCCCAGTCATCAATGGTCAACCACTCCTTGTGGACTGCAGTGCTCATAAAAGTGGCCATTTCTTGAAGATCGGAATGCTAGAAAAATTTGTAGAGAAATCGCAGAAAGAGAGAAAGCAAAGAAGCTGTGAAAAAAATGAAGGGATTCGCCTCCTTTTTATAGGATGCCAAGCGCTATGACGATCGGCATTTACCCCACCATACCGATCGACACTGACTCCTTACCTTCTTGAGGCACTCCAAAAGTCCGTTCCACTATCGAATGGCACCCCTCATATCATGCCGACCAGCACCCCCCTTAAATTTCGTACAAAAATTCCCAGAAAATACCAGAAGGCCCCGAAAAATCCTCAAAAAAATTCCTAAAAATCCCATGAAGGATTCAGAACATTTTCACCAGGAAAATTTCGCATTCCCTCAAGCGGAACCCCTCTTTCCTAGCGAAATCATCAAAAACCAAGTAAATATCCTCCCGACAAAGCCTCGAAGGATCTCTAAGGATCGCCTGATCACTTCCCCAACAGAGTTTTTTTAGAGCACCAAAATTGGTTGTTTTCCCCAGCGAGGCCTCCTAAGGAAACAAAAGCTTCCCCGGTACAGATCAAAATCATAAAGCACTTTATCCAGCAGAATCAAAATCCAATCATTATCCACTCTTAGGTCAGAATTGACCTCGGTCTTGGATCGTCACCTGAGTTAGGTCAGAATTGACCTCGATCCTCGGTCGTCACCACTCTTAGGTCAGAATTGACCTCGATCTTGGATCGTCACCTGAGTTAGGTCAGAATTGACCTTGGTCCTCGGTTGTCACCACTCTTAGGTCACAACTAACCTCGATCTTAGATTTTCACCTGAGTTGGGTTAGAATTGACCCCGGTCCTCAGTCGTCACCACTATTAGGTCAGAATTGACCTTGGTTATTAGATCTTCACCCTAAGCCCGCATAATCGGCTTTGACCCATAAAATTGATCACACTCATCACTTAAGCCTACAGAATTTGGCTTTAACCCACAAAATTGGTCATCCCCAGCACACCCCTTAAGTCCTCATAATCGGCCTTGACCCTCTGAATCGGTCATACTCCCTATAAAGCATCATGAGGTGTCTATTCGACGGTTCTCATTTGTTCCAAACTCACCCGTCGAGGGGATCTGTAGACACTCCATTCTGTTACCCCCAAACTCTCATAAGGTCCCTAGCACCTCCCTTTATTACTACAAACCCAGGTCATGTCCCGAGTACTGGCCTAGAAGCCATCGGGCACTCCCAAGCTCCGTTTGACCAAAAAGTCAAAACTTTTTAGCTCAACTGAGACTAAATGAATCTTCGAAAGGCACTAAAACCCCTTTCCAATGGTCTACTCCGTTCGCGATTCCGACTTACCATGCGGATGAATGATCTGTTTGACTCCAAGAGGTCACCGAATGCTTCTAGGGCTCGGTTGACCAAAGTTAACTCCTCAAACCGGGTCAAACTCTTTGGAATGTACATATCCTAACCTTTCCAATGGTCTGCCCCGTGCGTAATTCAAACTTACCATGCGGACAAACGATCCGTTTACGTCTGAACGATTCCCCGTCCAATGGACCAACAAACGCTTCTGAGCCATATTTGACCCAAAGTCAACTCCCGAACCCGGGAGAGGTCCAAAGGACTTTAAAAGGTCTCTGAATCACCTTTTGAATGGTCTGCCCTGTGCACAATTCTAACCAACGATTTGCTCTCGGTAGCTAATTTTCCGAAAAGGCCTGAAACACACTACCAAACGGTAGGTTCCAGACCCTGCCTATCTGCAGGTGCCGCTAGGCAGGACCAGGTCTATGATGATCAGCAATGACCTAGGCCTATAAAAGGAGTCCTTCACCTCATTTGCAAAGGGATCCCAGATCTGATACAAATCGCTCTCAGCGAATCCCAAAAACCTCTCTCGAAGGCAGCTCGATTTCAACATCCAAATCCCTTCTTAACTTTCACTTTTCATCATCCTTTTCATCAAACTTGGTGAATTGGCCACTCTCCATCATCATCCAAGTGCAAGGGCTGCTCTCCAACATTCAAGATAAAGCTCAAGATCTTCAAGAAGGTCCAATTTTATCAACTTTCTCTCCAAATTCTCTTAAATTCGCAATAACTTGTTTTATTACTTAGCACTTTTATTATCTCATCTCACACATCCTATATACTTTTTATTTAAGTATTATTTCACAACTCTTATTTTCATATAAATAAAACCCAAAAAAACAAGAAAAAGAGGGTTTGCTCATAAATTTCAAATTAGGGATTCTCATACTTTTCTCACAACTAAAACACTTTTTCTACACACACACACACTCACAAATAAGAGATTCCCCCATTTGGATTTATGGGATAAACCCCACCCCTCGTTTTGTATGCAAACTACGTGGACTTTGATGCCTTTATAGGCTACATACGCATCTTGGGGTAAAACCCGAGACTCAAGTCCTTTTTCTCACTTTTCTCTCATTTTCTATCTTCTTTAAATCCAATCTTCTTATATTATATATACTTGGTCTTCGTGACATATTACTCCATACGCGTTATCGTTCCATTATAACGATCAACGTAGTGGTAATCGCGTAAATCTTATTTTTCTAATATTATTTTTATACCTTCCTACGGATGACTCGCTTTACCTCTTCCATGATACAAGTCGAGGATTCCTATCTCCACTATATATATACACATGCACACATATCACGAAAAAATAAAGGAAAATAGAAATATCCATGAGAGACCGAAAGGGCGGAATGGGTGCCTAACACCTTCCCATTTCTTAACTTAGCCTACGAACCCTTCTCGAATCATTTGGTTTCGTATGCACCAGTAATGCTTTGGATGCCATCCTTCGGGATGGCTTCCCCTTTTTTTTGTCTGTTTTGAGTAAGATAGACTGGAGACTCTGAATCTCTCTACATTTTTACACCTCATCTCAAATGACGCCAGCCGAAGTGCTCTCGAGAGGGATGCGCGGGACCCGAGGATCCTCCCTTCACGCACATGCCCCTAGACGAGGATCGGGGATGGCCACATATCCATTTTTGAGTTTGATTTCATCTTTAGGATCAAGTGTGTCGATGTTGTACGTGATTGTTGCCATCTGAAGAGACTCTCTCTCTTCTGCAGAGTTGAGGTATCATTCAGGTGCCGATGTTTGGTCACCTTACACTTCCCTTCCTCCATAAGGAGTCAGGAATTTTAGCATTTGGTGAACCGTTGAAGGCACGACCTCAAATTTCTTAAGGGCTACTTGTCCCATGATGAGGTTGTAGGCTGAGAAGACATTTTCATCCATCATAAATAAATTGACTTTATGGTCAACCTCTTAGGCCATTCATCTCCCATTCTCACATCCATTTCATACATGCCCAATGGATGAACTTTTTCACCGCTGAAGCCAATCAAGGGATGATGATAAGGGACGATCCTAGCTCTGCTCAGGCCCAAGCTCTTGAAACAGGGCCAAAACATAACATCTGCAGAACTACCCCCATCAACAAGGATCCTCTGAACTTCACACCCATGCACCCTTGTGGTGATGACGAGAGGGTCATCGTGGGGAGATAAGATACCCTTAAAATCAAGTCGTGATAAGCTAACTACGAGGGTGTCTATATCTACCTTCTTTCTTTGTAGAAGCCAAGTGTGACACCCCGCCTGATAAAATACCGGGTGATCAGTCCTATACCAAATTAAAACAGGAATCCCAGTTGGTTCATCCTTAGCATCACTGTCGAAAACCTTTTTAAAACTTACTAACCACCTAGTATTCCAAAAAGTTGGTGCCATATTTTATCTTGTTAATTAAACCAAACAGTACACGAGGAAATAAATATAAACCATTCACACAACCGAATTAAATCCACTGAACAAATAATAGAATGACATGATGAATAAACCATCAGCCACCAAAGCAAATAGTCCAATACAAATATTCAACGCCTAAATAAATAAATTTGAAAACTGTATTGAAAGTCTGGGCGACATGCCCTAAATAAAACTAAAATTGATAAATGATTCCTACTCTAGGAATGAATGAACGATGAGTCTAATCCAAGCTCCTGCTAGCATCCACATATTCCGCAGCTCCGTGTCCCTGGAATAGAATATCAAGTCTGGCGTCCCTGTGGCTGGACACCTAAAAGTTTTTGAAAATAATTTTATAGCAAGGGTTAGAACCCCAAACATTTTGAAAATATTTAGCAAGTGAATTAACTACAGTAATTTAAAAATACATGAATACGCTCCATATATAAGTTAGTGTCGCACTCTCTCGAGGACATTCTCACCCCTCCACTAAAGTTCACACCTAACGATAACCTTAACCCCACCTACTTGTACTACCCCGTCCAACTAGTCCTTGTAATCCTCCCTTTCCTTTCCACTCTAAACCAAGTATTATTATCCATAGGTTATAAATTATCTTACTAATTAACTTAATTAATTTCCTTTAAATAGTATCATATAACTGTGACATAAGTTATATAAAACAATTACATCACACACTATATTATTACCCGCATATAATATTTACTACCATTATATATGTACCTTTACCACAACATCCACACATATATCACATGTATATCCATCCCTTCAAATATACCCTCTCCGGATGATTCCCTCTAAAGTGATATCTCACTAGGTGTGTTCACATAACCCAATTACCCAAGTTGGAATCGCTCACCAACCTGTCCCAAAACAAAAACGTAATAGAGGCGGATATATTCCTTACCTGAAAGTGAGAGAGGCCCCTCACCCATATACCGGACGCTATGACCTGGGGATATACTCATCCTACTCCTCAAGCTAGGGGATTCACCCACATCGCGCAACCTCCCTTGATAGCACTAGAGTATATAAATTAAATAAATATCCAGTCACTGATATTCAATAGCACACACAATATATACACGTATATATATACTATCACTACACCGTATATATATAATATAAATCCCGACTTTACCGTGTACTCAAAAATCCATAACACTAGCCTGTAATTTCCCGAGTCTCTGGCCCGAATCAACTTAATTAATTTTCTCACTTATTAATTTATCATCTTCCTGAGTCTATGGTCCGACTATAGTTTATTTAATTCACACGTCAATTAATATAATCTTTTCCCCGAATTTATGGTCCGACTCTAATATAAATACTTTGCACAATAATTTATATAATGATTCAACTCTAATTTAATTAATTTACACATTAATTAATTAATACAAATCCGAGTCTATGGTACGGCTCTAATTAAATTAATTTACACATTAATTAATTACCAATCCGAGTCGATGGTCCGACTCTAATTTAATTAATTTACACATTAATTAATTTAACACTTGGTGTCGCCCTACCATTAAACCTGGACTCGCTCACTTGGCTCGTACCATCGTTAATACCCGATTCTATATTCCGCCCCACAACTAATTAATTACACCTCAAATCCTTTAATAATGTAGTGCCTCTCAACTGCAATATTCGAATATTTTTTCCTCGGTCCAAAATCAATACTCACAAATTATTTCCCGAAATTTATTCATCCCATGGCATACAATTATCACCCTCCTAAACCTAATTATATCACCTTATAATTGCTAAGGAATATGTGTCACGTATGGATTTCTCACTAAATAAAAGTAGGGATTAAATCCTAAATTAATTTCCCTTATATATTTAAAACTACCCGAATTACCAAAATTCTGGCACCATCGATCAATCGATCCCCCTGGGTTGATTGATTGATCGAACGGGTCCCTTTCTTCTCTGGCTTGCAGTTCAGCCATTGTTAACCCATTCAAGCTTCTAATTTCTCCTATAAAAATATCCGATCATAATCTACCATATTAACATTTGACAACAGGTTCTACTCAACCTAGAAGCCTTAATTCAATCACCAATTCCCACAAATCTTAACGTTTTACAGATTTGGGTTTTACCCGGGTTTCAAACAGCCAAACACTTTACATTTCTAATATTATAATTTAAATGTCCATTCATGATGGATTTAATCGTACGGTTCATATTCCTAAACTACAGAATCATGAAACCTACTAATGTCATCCCAAATCTCATCAAGATATACCAATTTCCAAATACCGATTTCACCCGAATACCCATTTATTCCCAAAACGGATTTTGGTTTACACATCACAAAAATATGAATTGATTATCACCAATTTAGAATCATAACAGTTAACCACTTACCTGGAATCGTTCGTAGGGTCTGATCCGTTGGTGTAGTTAAGGTGTTGATGAAGAACACCCCAATTAGTTCCTTAATTTGGCCTAAAAATCCCTAATTGGCTCTTGATTTGCTTTCCTCTGTGTCTCTATCAAACCCTAGGTTTAGAATTTTTTAACTGTCGTTCAACTTTTCCCCCAATTAGGTTTAAAACCCATGATCCCGTTTTAGGCCATACGGGCCTAACTAAAATGGCCCAAATCACCGCGTGTGGGCCCGACTATTCCCAAAAATGCCCCGAGGCCCGATTACTACCCCCGAGTACTCTTTTCTGACTATCCCGACCCATCTAGGCTCAACCGCACACTCATAATCCTCATCCGAAATACTTTATAACATTCTTCAATTTTAACCTAAAAAATGCGACACACATTAATTCGAACAATTTAATTTAAAGTCACCAATTATAAATAATTCTTCCCACTCAAATAAATTCTCCAAATCATAAATTTAAGTTTCTCCAATTTCAATATTTTTATTTCTCCCAAAAATAATTAAATACTAAATCCACAAAATTACGGGATGTTACATACTTCCCCCCTTACTAAGGAATTTCGTCCTCGAAATTAAGATAAGCCTAGTGCTCCAAGCTTTGAATATCACTTTCTAGACATGTGCCTCTAATCTCTCTATATTTATCTCTCCCGCTTCTAACTATAAATTACTCAAATATGCATTTTAATTAACCAGGGCGCCCATACACCCTTACCCGTGCTTGACCGCACAAAAGTTGCCTTAATTAACTCGGGTTCCCATACACCCTATCCCCGTGCTTTACCGCACAAAATTTACCCGACTATGCTAGTCGTGAACCATCATATAGCTTCCAACCCGTAGTCATGTCACATATATGAATAATAACTGGGGTACCCAATCCATGTACTAATGACCAGACATCTCCCCACTTCCAACGTTGCACTAAGTTTCATGCGCGGGACGTCTCGCAAAGCAAAATCCAAATAAGGAACCCCCCCGATACACTATTACCTAACATTTTCGGTCGTTGAGATCTGTTAGACCCTCAGTCCATAGCACGTACCCCCAAATACTTATCTCTTAACACAAAAGTACATACGCTTACCCTTATGCTACAAAAGACAACATAAAATATCGCGCCCTTACTATCACTAGTTCTTGGGCAAAATAAACCCCGAGCTATCTCTCCTTGCTCGAAAATAAATCTAACCACCCTGATTCACTTTAGTAAACACCCCTACTTACCGGGATAAAATGTGAGAACATAAGACCTCACTATGTGTCTATCGCACCACACAATACAACATATATACACACATATATATAGGCTAGATTCCCTCTCAGGTGATACCTAGTACCAATCACACCCTGGTGTCGCAAACACCAAAACTTACCCCCACTATCTACAATAGCTCAAATCCATCGCTATCCAGCCGATATAAAAATTTTCTACCCTACATCCATAATTCTTGAAAGTAGTAACCCCTCGCATAATACCAAATCCCATCTCTGTGCATACCCCCACTCTCTCATGGTTAACACTAAAGAAATCTACTATCCCACAGAAATATATGTGTAATATGGCTGCTATAGCCAACGCACCCACTAAATTCGATTTACCCGCGAACTCTAGTGAAAATAATTCTTATTTTGTGACACCCTCACTGTCACCCAAAACGTATCCCATGCCAATAGGGTAAAAAGATAATTACTTCCATACTCTAGTTGCAATGGCTGATCCTCGGGTTCTGGAGCAGCTTCCCCCGCTTGAACTCACCCATGATTTGTTCTAGTGGTTTCATATCCAGGACCTCATCCTATAGTTGACCCCTTCCTCACTGAGGACAATCTCTCTTCACGTGTCCCATTTCCCCACAAACGAAATACCTCCTAATAAATTCACCCTTCCATTGATCCCTTCCTTGCTGGCCTTGTCAGAAGTCCTGGCCATCCTGTCGATAGCCTCCAGACCTAAATTGCTTGGCCTAATTCCCCTGCTAGGGATCCTTCCCCTGATGTCCCCCTGTCTTCTTCTTAGAAACCCCACTGGTATTGTTCCCTCCCGCTTTATCCAACTGACTGGGTTCCACTCCCCTCCTGCTTCCTTTCATGTGGAAGAGATATTCCTGACAGTGCAGGAGTGATGCATTAACGGCATCTGTATAAGCTACTAACGCGGGATTACCAATCAAATGTTATCTGATCCTCCAGACTAACCCATCCATGAACCTTACTTTCTTTCTCTCTTCATCGCTTACCTCATCCGGTACAAAATTTTCTAAACAAGTGAATTCTTCCTCGTAATCGGCCACTGAACGGTCCCCTTGTGTTACCTCTCTAAATTTCCTCATCATTTAAGTCTTAACTGCTGGCAAAAAAAATTTGTGGTCGAACCCCACCCAAAACTAGGCAATAGTTATTGTATCCCTTTCCTCAACTGTGGTGATTGACTCCCACCACTGTAGTGCTTCTCCCACTAACCTAAAAGTGGCTAGCATTTGGTTCTGCACTTCGTTGCAATCTATCATGCGTAAGTGACGCTGGATATCTCTCTTCTACTAACACACTAGCATCACATCTGAACACCCTCGAAACTCGGGTGGGTGGTCCTTTTGAAAGACCTCTTGTACTTGTTGCCACTCCGACTACTCCGGGTGGGCCTGAACATCTGGTACCACTAATGCCTGTGGATGATCTCGGGGAAAGTACCTTGCCATTACGATCATCGTCGCTTCATCTTCCTACACCACTAATTCAGTTACATGTGCTATCGATATCATCTCTGGCAGTTGCTGCGGTAACTCTGGCTCCTGATGAGCCTCCCTAGTCTCCCTTCCCCCTGCTACCCTAGCTGCCCTCTCTCTCTTAGGCGGCATCTGAAATGAGAATCGAATCATATTATTTCACCCTCAAATATAAAGTAATTGACAAAATAACATAAATGCGCATACGTATGAGAATACAACAATCCTATGATAGGGTAATACATCGAAGAACGCTAAGATGAAATGTGAAAAGACGCACAGATCCTAAGGACACTAGAACCTGATGCTCTGATACCATCTGTGACACCCTGCCTAATAAAATACCAGGTGATCAGTCCTATACCAAATTAAAACAGGAATCCCAGTTGGTTCATCCTTAGCATCACTGTCAAAAACCTTTTTAAAACTTACCAACCACCTAGTATTCCAAAAAGCTGGTGCCAAATTTTATCTTGTTAATTAAACCAAACAGTACACGCGGAAATAAATATAAACCATTCACAACTGAATAAAATCCACTGAACAAATAATAGAACGACATGCCGAATAAACCATCGGCCACCAAAGTAAATTGTCCAATATAAATATTCAAAACCTGAATAAATAAATCTGAAAATTGTACTGAAAGTCTGGGTGACATGGCCTAAATAAAACTGAAACTGATAAATGATTCCTACTCTAGGAATGAATGAATGACGCATCTATTCCAAGCTCCTGCTAGCATCCACCTATGCCACAGCTCCGTGTCCCTGGAATAGAATATCAAGTCTGGCATCCCTGTGGCTGGACACCTAAAAGGTTTTGAAAATAATTTTATAGCAAGGGTTAGAAGCCAAAACATTTTAAAAATATTTAGCAAGTGAATTAACTGTAGTAATTTAAAAATACATTAATGTGCTCCATATTTAAGTTAGTGCCACACTCTCTTGAGGACATTCTCACCCCTCCACTAAAGTGCACACCTAACGATTACCTTAACCCCACCTAGTTGTACTACCCCATCCAACTAGTCCTTGTAATCCTCCCTTGCCTTTCCACTCTAATTCGAGTATTATTATCCATGGGTTATAAGTTATCTTACTAATTAACTTAATTAATTTCCTTTAAATAGTATCATATAACTGTGACACAAGTTATATAAAACAATTACATCACACGCTGTATTATTACCCGCATATAATATTTACTACCATTATATATGTACCTTTACCACAACATCCACACATATATCACACGTATATCCATCCCTTCGAGTATAACCTCTCCGGATGATTCCCTCTAAAGTGATATCTCACTAGGTGTGTTC
Organism: Sambucus nigra; assembly: GCA_949130495.1. Taxonomy (NCBI): domain Eukaryota; kingdom Viridiplantae; phylum Streptophyta; class Magnoliopsida; order Dipsacales; family Adoxaceae; genus Sambucus; species Sambucus nigra. The sequence goes on from OX422211.1 coordinate 402,817,289, forward strand.
ACATAACCCAGTTACCCAAGCTGGAATCGCTCACCAACCTGTCCCAAAACAAAAACGTAATGGAGGCGGTCATATTCCTTACCTGAAAGTGAGATAGGCCCCTCACCCATATACCGGACGCTATGACCTGGGGATATACTCACCCTACTCCTCAAGCTAGGGGATTCACCCACATTGCGCAACCTCCCTTCATAGCACTAGAGTATATAAATTAAATAAATATCCAGTCACTGATATTTAATAGCACACATAATATGTACATGTATATATATATATACTATCTCTACACCGTATATATATAATATAAATCCCGACTTTAATGTGTACTCAAAAACCCATAACACTAGCCTGTAATTTCCCGAGTCTCTGGCCCGACTCAACTTAATTAATTTTCTCACTTATTAATGTATCATCTTCCTGAGTCTATGGTCCGACTCTGATTTATTTAATTCACATGTCAATTAATATAATCTTTTCCCCGAATCCATGGTCCGACTCTAATTTAAATACTTTGCACATTATTTATATACTATTTACCCGAGTCTATGATTCGACTCTAATTTAATTAATTTACACATTAATTAATTAATACTAATCCGAGTCTATGATTCGACTCTAATGAAGTTAATTTACACATTAATTAATTACCAATCCGAGTCTATGGTCCGACTCTAATTTAATTAATTTACACATCAATTAATTTAACAATTGGTGTCGCCCAACCATTATACCCGGACTCGCTCACTTGGCCCGTACCATCGTTAATACCCGATTCTATATTTTGCCCCATAACCAATTAATTACACCTCAATTCCTTTAATAATGTAGTGCCTCTCAACTACAATACCCGAATATTTTTCACTCGGTCCAAAATCAATACTCACAAATTATTTCCCGAAATTTATTCATCTCATGGCATACAATTATCACCCTCCTAAACCCAATTATATCACCTTATAATTGCTAAGGAATATGTGTCACATATGGATTTCTCACTAAATAAAAGTAGGGATTAAATCCTAAATTAATTTCCCTTATATATTTAAATCTACCCGAATTGCCAAAATTCTGGGACCATCAATCGATCGATCCCCCTGGGTCGATTGATCGATTGAACATGTCTCTTTCTTCTCCGGCTTGCTGTTTAGCCATTGTTAACCCATTCAAGCTTCGATTTTCTCCCGTAAAAATATCCGATCATAATCTACCATATTAACATTTGACATCAGGTTCTACTCAACCTAGAAGACTTAATTCAATCACCAATTTCCACAAATCTTCATGTTTTACAGATTTGGATTTTACCCGGGTTTCAAACACCCAAACACTTTACATTTCTAATATTATAATTTAAATGTCCATTCATGCTGGATTTAATCGTATGGTTCATATTCCAAAACTACAGAATCATGAAACCTACTAATGTCATCCCAAATCTCATCAAGATATACATTTTCCAAATACCGATTTCACCCGAATACCCATTTATTCCCAAAATGGATTTTGGTTTACACACCACAAAAATATGAATTTATTATCACCAATTTAGAATCATAACAGTTAACCACTTTCCTGGAATCGTTCGTAGAGTCTGATCCGTTGGTGTAGTTAAGGCGGTTACGAAGAACACCCCAATTAGTTCCGTAATTTGGCTCCAAAAATCCCCAATTGTCTCTTGATTTGCTTTCCTCTATGTCTCTCTCAAACCCTAGGCTTAGAATTTTTTAATTGTCGTTCAACTTTTCCCCCATTTAGGTTTAAAACCCATGATCCCGTTTTAGGCCATACGGGCCTAATTAAAATGGCCCAAATCACCCCGTGTGGGCCCGACTATGCCCAAAAATGCCCCGAGGCCCGATTACTACCCCCGAGTACTCTTTTCTGACTATCTCAATCCATCCGGACTCAACTGCGCACTCAGAATCGTCATCCGAAATACTTTATAACATTCTCCAATTTTGACCTCAAAAATGCGCCACACATTAATTCGAACAATTTAATTTAAAGTCGCCAATTACACACTCAAATAAATTCTCCGAATCATTAATTTACGTTTCTCCAATTTAAATATTTTTATTTCTCATAAAAATAATTAAATACTAAATCCTCAAAATTACGGGGTGTTACACCAAGTTCACAACCTCAGCTTTAATTCGAACAATTTAATTTATTATCACTAATTTAGAATCATAACAGTTAACCACTTGCCTGGAATCGTTCATAGAGTCTGATCCGTTGGTGTAGTTAAGGTGTTGACGAAGAACACCCCAATTAGTTCCTTAATGTGGCTCCAAAAACCCCAATTGTCTCTTGATTTGCTTTCCTCTGTGTCTCTCTCAAACCCTTGGTTTTGAATTTTTTAACTGTCGTTCAACTTTTCCCCCATTTAGGTTTAAAGCCTATGATCCCATTTTAGGCCATACGGGCCTAATTAAAATGGCCCAAATCACCCCGTGTGGGCCCGACTATGCCCAAAAATGACCTAAGGCCCGATTACTACCCCGAGTACTCTTTTCTGACTATCTCGACCCATCCGGACTCAACTGCACACTCAGAATCGTCATCTGAAATACTTTATAACATTCTCCAATTTTGACCTCAAAAATGCGACACACATTAATTCGAACAATTTAATTTAAAGTCGCCAATTACAAATAATTCTTCCCACTCAAATAAATTCTCTGAATCATAAATTTACGTTTCTCCAATTTAAATATTTTTAAATTGGACAAAAATAATTAAATACTAAATCCTCAAAATTACGGGGTGTTACACCAAGTTCACAACCTCAGCTTTAGTCACTCCTTTGACCTCTACCACGTGATCCTTGCGATCAACTACCTCTAAGCCATCCCCTGCTAATCCTCCAGAGATAGTGTTCATACCGAAAGAGATCATACAAACCCTCTTCACTGGGATAATATTATCTTTTGGTGGGAGGTCAGGGTCATCGTCATCATCATCTGAGTCCTCAAATCTTCTGGCAGGGGAATGTTCCCAAAATTTATCATTTCTGTTCTTTTGAGGGTCTTCTCTTCCCCCCTTAGAAGCTCTACCATCCGCAAACTTTCTAAGCTTTCCATACTTTAACATTTTTTCAATCTCGTCCTTCAGGGCTAAACATTTGTCAGTTAGGTGGTCGTGATCCTAATGGAACTCGCACCATAAATTATTTTTTCTCTTATGCAGAGGGGCCTTCAGCTTCTCCAGCCATCTTAGGGACCTATCATTCTTTATTTCATTGAGAATGTGTTCACAACTGAAAGGTAAAGGAGTGTAGTTCGCAAACTTGTCATTTGTAGTCCTCTTCTTTCCATCCTTCTTCTTCTGAAATTTCCCACTGCTACTTCCATTCTCATCTTCATACTTTCCAACCATTGCTTTTTCAGCATTCATAACCTTTCCAGTTGTTTCTAACAGCTCGGCTATAGACTTAGGAGGGTCTTCAATAAGCTTCCAGAGTAGATTTCCCTTCTGAAGTCCTCCAATAAGGGATGTCATGGATATACTTTCTTCATAATCTTCTACCTCTAGCTTTTCCTTGTTGAACCGTACGATGTAGTCTCTAAGGCTTTCATTCTTCCCTTGCTTTACATAAAGCAAGTGAGTTGTCTTCTTCTGAGGTCTTACCCCAAAATAGAAGTTATGAATAAACCGCTCGGCCAAATTTTTAAAACTCTCAAACTAAATTTTTTAGAAGAGAAGTGAACCAGATATGTGTAGCCCCAGTTAGCGTGCTTGAGAAATCTTGGAACATCATCTCCTTAGAGATTAATTGAATGTCTGCTCATATTGATACATTTCAATATAATGCCTTGGGTTGTTACTTCCATCGTACTTGGGAGACACCACTAGAGGTTTAAATTTAGCAGTTGTTGGGAAGTTGACGATCCTTATCACTGATGGTGAACCTTTTGAGTACCCCCTCTATAATAGGTCTCAACTTTTTATGAGATCCGTTATCTTCTCTTCAAGCCTTTGAATAGAGTCGTTCCGAGGTTATCCCCTGCCACCTCCAAAGGGTGGACTGAGGGTTCCCCAACTATCGCATAATGTTGGCTATTGACCTCCCCCTGACCACAGTCTCGGCCATGTGGGGGTCAGCCATGATGAGGCCAATGATCACCTCATTCTCTTCATGATCTAGCTATGCTTCTTAACATGAATAGCCTTTCCCTCAGATCATTAACTGGGTCGAGCCTTTGAAAGACCGACCCTCTACTTAAGCGATTAAAAGCTAATACTCTTTGTCCTGCATCACCATCTCATCTTTCACAGTGACCTCGACTCTGCTGCATAGTACGTACAGTGTTGTTTGAGACCTCATACGGCTCCCAACAGTCTGTTGGAGCATCCTATGCCTCAATGTCATCGTACCTATCCTCAGGGGAAGGGTTTCCGTACCTCCCCAGGTGTAAATGCCTAGGGTTAGCAACATCCCTCCTCCGTTGAGGAGTAGGTTAGTCCTTTCACGGCGCTTGGGGGGTTCCCTGGCCTCATGCTGTGGCTGAGCACCTGCCAGAGTAATCATCTCCGATAAGACCCCCAGGTGGTCTCATTATTATGTTATGGCTTAGCTGGGCAAATTGCTCCTGCATCGCTTGTTGAGTTGCAGGTAATGACTTTAAGGCTACTTCCACCTCAACCATCTTGGACTGGGGTGGTGACTGGCTGGAACTGGTTCCTCAAACACCAGATGGTAGAGGTGGTAACTCTGGTGCAATGCAAAAGACTAGAGATCTTGTAAATGAAAACACTAGAAAATATTAATACCTTTAAGGATCCCTTTTAATGGTGAGACATCTCCACGCGAAGGAGGAGGTCTGGTTCACCACCAGTCTTCGGTGAGGTCAAGCAGCAGAGGAGTAATAGATGAATCCTCTCGTTCCTTCAGACGGTGCCAAAATGATGATGTTGTAAACAACACCACCAGGTGAGGTGTTGATAAGCTCAATCTAGCAATAATAATGGCAGCACAAGATAAAATATCTAGTAAAGGGAGGTGAGGAGAAGAGGAGAAACACTAGTATATAAGTGGTTCAGCCGATCTGGCCTACGTCCACTGTGAGTGTGTGAGTAATTTCACTATAATGATGGCACTAATGGCCTGCGCTACAATCTCTCACTTTCTCTCTCTACTGTGAATTCTGTAAGGCTTTCGCTAGGGTTACAATTATGGATCCCCCTCCAAGGTGGGAGAAGATATATATTTATAATGCTTGGGGGTGTAATGTACCCCCCAAGCATGCCATGGCAATGTGTGAGTTGAATACGCTAATCATAGGTGGACACCTGGCTATGCCACATGTAAGGAATGATGACAAAGTATTCCCTCACGTTAGGGGAATGATTTTGTTATAACTAATTTGTTCACGTGTTCCAAGCCTTCCATGTGCGTACGTGTGCTCTAATTTGTGTCATTATTTGCCGTAACCTCGGCCTGGCCGAGTACGAGGTTGGGGAAGTCTGATATTATTTCTTTGTCCTTTCAATCATCAGCATGACCTCAACTTGGGAGACTGGCCGAGGTTAGACATGAGGTAAGTTGTATCATCGTCTTAGGCAGAGTATGATGTGGGCGATATACTGATATCATAAGATGTTGTTAGCCTCATCTGCTCGCCAGTCGAGGTTGGTCAAAGAAGAGCTGAACTTTCAGAAGACGACCCTTCTGGTGGCTGTTGTGAGCTTCTTGTCAGGTCGATTGTGAGATAGGCAGAGGTTAATGACCCAGAGTACGAGGTTACACTTTGGGCATATCATTTATGAATCCCAAATCATACACTAATCCATGAACTGAATAATAGATTGATCTTAGTAGAGGTATCCTACATAAAGGACTAAACAGCGAATAAGAATCTATTTATAATTCTGTAATTCAGTCATGTATCAAGGATAAAGGGGGATTATTTTTTGTGTACGGCGCTGTAGGACTGGGAAAACATATTTATACTGGACAATCATTTCAAGATTAAGGTCAGAGGGAATAATTGTGCTAGCAGTTGCATCATCCGGAATTGCATCACTATTATTACCTAGAGGAAGAACATCCCATTCACATTTTTCTATCCTAATCAATTTAAGAGAGAACTCTACATGTGAGATCCATCAAGGTACTCAACTAGCAGAGCTAATAAAAAGAACAACTCTGATTATTTGGGATGAGGCACCAATGCACCATCGACACTCTTTTGAGGCCGTTGATAAGTCACTCAGAGATATTCTTAGGTTCAATGATCCATATTTAAATGAAAAATTGTTTGGAGGCAAAATCGTTTTACTTGGGGATGATTTTAGGAAAACTTTACCTGTTGTGCCAAGAGGTAGCAGAGAGGACATTGTAAATGGCTCAATCAATAAATCTTACATTTGGGATTTGTGCACTGTATTCTCTCTGGAAAAACATGTGTATTCAAGATTCAAATGAATTTAGTGATTGGATACTCGCTCTAGGTGATGGATATTTTCCCACTTACTCAATGGGAGACGAAACCGAACCAGATTGGATAGACATACCAAAGGATGTGATCATCCCATTCACTGATGATCCCATTGGAAGTATAGTTGAATCAACGTATCCAGACTTATGCAACAACTATACCAATAGTAAGTATTTAACATCAAGAGGGATTCTAACTCAAAGAAATGAAATAGTTGATGCAATTATTTCGTAAATTATGGATCTACTTCCTGAAGAGAAAAAAACTTTTCTCAGTTCAGATTTTCTTTGTAAAGCTTCTGGGAATTTTGTTGATCAAGACATTATTTTCCCGATTGAGTTTCTTAACACACTATCATTCCCGAGCCTACAAACCATCAATTACACTTAAAAATTGGAATGCCAATCATTTTGTTACAAAACATAAATCAAAATTCTGGACTTTGTAACGGTACAAGGTTGATAATTACCCAACTTTCAAAATTATTTATTAAAGAAAAAATAATCACCGGGTTAAATATTGGCGCAAAGGTTTTTATTCCCAGGATCATTATGACCGCTTCAGATCCTAAATGTCCTTTCATTTTGAAAAGACGTCAACTACCAGTTCGACCATCGTTTTGCATGACAATCAACAAGAGTCAAGGCCAAACTCTACGAAACATGGGAGTTTTTTACCGCATGTCTTTATCCACGGGCAACTTTACATAGTTTCATTTAGAGTTACTTCACGTTCTGGCTTGAAATTCTTAATAATGTCAAGTAACTCTGATGACTACAACAAGATGAAAAATGTTGTATTCAAAGAATTGTTCGATTCATTAAATAAATGTATGTTAAATAATATTCCAACATGAAAATTAATTTCCTTTTTTTCCTTAAAAATTTAATTATTAACAAAACCAGTTCTTCTTCCAAAAATATGAATATCCAAGCTCATATAATGAGAAAGGAGACATTACGTAAAGACCTTCAAAAGTAAAGAATTGATTGGACGATTCAGGTACGGATTTTAAGAAAATGGTAGCCTCATAATACAAAAGCAGAAAATGAAGTCATGAGCACGGACATTATTCTACTTGACGAGAATTTAATAACTTCATATCTATCTTAAAAATATAGAATTAGATGCTATAAAAAAATTATCAATTAAACACATTCATTGGTTTTCAAAGGTAGAACGCATCCATGCTTGCATAAGGAAGAAATTAATTAATCAGTTCGAGCAGTTACTGAAAGAGGGGAAATTTTACACAATTTCTACATTCGTCGTTGTGGATAACAAGTCTAACTACAAGGCGGTGTCACCCAAATACATGATCTGCTTCTTGCCCAATACATTCATAGAAGCAATTCATACGAATTACCCAATCATTAAAAGACATCATTTCGAATTCCTCAATTTCAAGCAAGCATCATCAAGGACAAACAACATACAACTATCTGGTAAGCATTAAATACTATAAATCATCAATTACAATAATTTAAGTAATATAATTTATAGTCATATACCTTACAACTTTTCACTATATACAGATGTGTTTGGCGTGCTGATAAGCATGAACAATATTGAAGATCAATTAGCGAGGGGAAGTGTGATTAAGAAGAGGGTAATTCAGCTACAAGACCAAGGTAAACTATTCTTAATTATCTTAGTACTTTAATATAATTGCATTAATAAATACACACGTTTATTTAAATATAAAAATACAGTGATGCAAAACTTCAAATTACGTTGTGGGCCAATAACGCATATGATCTGGGTGAGGATATTTTGAAGAATATACCACCACCTATTGTTATAGTCGTCTCTTACCCAACAGTAAAGTTATTCCAAGGTAAATTTAGTGTAAAATGACATCTTTCGAACATGCATTTATCTTTTAGATTGATTTACGTATTTATTTCTAACTTTCCTGTATTATTTTGGGTGGAAAACATAATTTGTTCTAATTTTTTTAATCAAATAAATAACAAACAAAAGTGCTAATATTCTTATTTATACTATTTATATGGCATTACTCGCTATCAACTACAAATGGAAGCAATGTTTACATAAATCCAGAAATACCCAAAGTTTCATCATTCAAGGAACGGTAAAACATTATACATTTATTAATATCAATTTCCAGTATTAATATAAACATGTCAATACTTTAAAAAAATTACATTATGTTATAGTGCTGCAATAACATCTCTAGACATCATGAAAATTCCTCCAACAAATGAACAACAACCAGAGGAAAAATCAATTGCAGAGATTTTGTCCATGACATCAAATACAAAACAATGGGTATTTAAATTTCCTTAATTATTCAACCGATTTCATTCATTAAGAAATAACCATACTAAAACAAAAAACCAACTTACAATTCCTATATAGCCAACATTGATTTCATGCAAAGCGAGAATCATCAACGTCGATACAAAATTTGGTTGGTTCTATTTATCGTGCACAGAGTGTAATAAAAAGTGTACCCCACTATCGACAACATTTTGGTTCGATAATTGCAACACTGAATCAAAATTTCCAAAACCAAGGTAAGAGATATGATATAATATAATTTATTTAAAGCAACACATTAATAATTACAATAATCTGGAATGCAGGTATCGCTTGAGTGTCAAAGTAGAGGACCCAAAGGGAGTAACAACTTTTGTCATTTTTGATAAAGAAGCAGAGAAGATCCTTCATATCCCTATCACACAGCTACACATATCATTTGAAAGAGTAATAACATATATATAAAATAATATAATTTCAATTTATAGTTGTTAAATTAATCAAACATTTAGTATTACAGGAAGAAGAAGGAAATAAAATACCCATATTGATCAATAATATAGTGGGCAAGGCATACAACTTCAAAATCAAGGTTGATAATTACAATTTGAAGCAAGGGTCACGTTCCTACATAGTGACCAAAATCTACGAAGAAGATATATCCAACAATGATTATTCATCAACGTATCAATCAAATGTATTTAAACAATATTTTATAATAAAGAGTGACAGAAGAGAGCATTTACCTCATCATCAAGTATGTCCAATGACTACATACAATTTCACACAGATTCTCCTAATAAAAAAAAAAAAAAAGGTCCATATGCTGAGTAAGTATTTATTGTTAAAAATAATTTTAGACTCAAACGCGTGCAAAAATTGATTTAAACTAACTTTTACGTTATAATTTTTTTCTATTATGCAGTGAACATCTTGACGATTGGACTTAGAGAATACAGTTGATGTTTTTCAAGAAATAGCATTCATCAACAATCAAGTTCGATTTGTTAGCCAATTACTACAATATAGGACTATTTACGCTTTCCTATGATAATAATTTAAGACTATATTCGATAACATTTGGAACATTGTTATTTAAATGCTACAGCTATATTCAATTTATAAAGTTTATACTATTATCTGTCATAATATAAATAATAATACATATAATAAAAGATCAGTTGGAATACGTTATTGTTTACATCAAGAAGATACATTGACAGTCAAGAAAAAACATTGGTTAGCTTATAACTTATTGAACCATTACCAAATCAAGACTAACAATATTCTTTTTCATAAATCTATAATTAATAATCAACTATACGTTTTTATACATAATGAAATAACAAAATAAAGAATTTTAATTTGGGATGGAAAACCTTTTTTAATTTCGTTGATACAAAGTTACTTTTTGTATTGCCGGTCACAAGCACGGATAAAGGAGGAGCGGATTATGTTTTTGGGAAATAATGAAACATCAAAAAACTAATCTGTGCATACAGCAGCTAAATGTAGTATTTACTTCAGACATGGGAGGGAATACAATTGATGTACAATGGTTTACAAGGAAATCCATTCTTCATCATGTAAGTTTTATTTAACTATATATCTTTCTTTATCACACATGTTTTCACGGATAATTTTTTGCTCATGTAACTGCATACAGGTCTGGGATGATAGCATAATTGAGATCGCGAAAGAAAGGATCTATGGTTCTCATAATGATCATTTGATAGACGCAATACATAAGAACATTACGGTATATTATTTGTCGAATTTCACCCAACTAATATAAAATTCTAAATCTTCAAGATATGGGTTTTTTCACCTGCCATTTTTCCGAATCTATATTTTTTTCAACGCAGAAATAATGGGCAGGTAAAGTTCGGACATGGGAAAACTGCATACACAATGAGACAACCTGCCCAAACATGTACGTCTAGATGTATTAAATATATTTATTTATTGATTTATTTTAACGTCAAGGTTAGTTTAAGTATGAGTAGATTTATTTATTTATTATGATTGTTGCTGATTATTTGGATTCATAATAAGTTAAAATGAAGTTCCTTAAACTTCCTGCAGATATGCAACAGAAACTATTAAAGCAACATGCGATTGGGCGTATAAAGGTGTGACTAAAGACTCAATACTAGAAGGCGAGTAATTTATGATTTCAATCTTCATAAATGGTAATAACAATATCAATTTGATGTTTTAGACTATGAAAAATGATATGAAAACATATTTGCAGATAACTACTTCCTGTCGGGTTCACCGATTATCAATTTACTATTATCACAAATTGGAGTTCGTCGGACAGCTACCCTTAATCATATATTTGGCGGAGAAGAGAACACAAGATGAAGTCAATGACTATTCTTATAGGTGGGACTTGATAGATAAAAAATAGAGGGTTGTATATTCCAAATGCATAGAAGTTGCTCATTGGTTTATTATTAAGATTAATTAATTATGCAAATACATTATTAAATTTACTAATGAAATTACTTTTCAATACCTATATATAATATTCATAATATATATTTCAATTGGACTTATCTTTATCAGTTATTAAAAGCGCATGCACATGGAGCGGGGCTTAAACCTAGTGCATTCATAATATTGTGCACTACCTATTTATCTTTTAATATTCGATTGTCATGATGATTATTAAAAGCACAATAGTTGGATTTTCTTTAAGCAATGTGTATCTCTCTTATAAAAAATGAACATGTGCATCATTTGACTGTGACAACCCGCTATCCGAAATAAAGGGTGGCCAGCCCTATACCTCGATAAAATAGGGAATCGTTGATAAATATCATTCTCAGCATCACTACAATATGCAAAGTATAAGGAATAACCACACTATATTCCAGAAAACGGGTTATCAAAAACTTTGGTTTTGAAATAAGAAGAGAACATTTTTAACAACCCACAATAGAAATAGAGGGTGGAAACCCCCACATGCATTATAGGAGACCCAAAAGATACAAAAGGACCGAATGAAAGGTCGGTCAATAAAACCATACAACATACAAATAGTACCAAGTGTTACATAATAGATCCATTATACAATTACAACGGTTTGGGCCACAGGCCCGAATAAACTGATCATAACTAGAGAACATAAACGGAGGCGTCTACACAAAACATCCTGTGAAACCCGCACGATGTCACGGCTCCTCAAAGCATATGGAAGGAAAGATCATTTCGGGCGACCGTGCGGCGGAACACCTGAACGGATTATATATATATATATATATATATATACACAACAAGAAGTGAAAACTGGTCAGGGCCGGATATATGTGATCAAATAGATAAATGACAGGTATGACAATGATGCATGAGTAAGCATGGATGATAGTTTAGCGTGGTAACATCATGTAAGGAACTAAAGCTGATAAATGACTATGTAGAATGAAATTCATATGAAACAGAATTAAAAGTACTTATGAGCCTTTAATCATCTTTCAACATATTTCGATTTCAATCTTCTTTTCCATTCCTTACCAGGAATATAATTATCATCATGTGCACTATATGGCACTAATCTCAATAGCATGCTCTTTATGGCATTCATGTTCCATCGAGTCCAACTCGAAAATTAGAATAGTCATAAATATAAATATAATGATTCTAAGACCGCCCGTCCGGGTTTCCCCACTGTGCGCGTCCCTAAATAACCATCATCTTCCAGGGCCTAACATAAGACAACATGGGATTCTATCGAAATCGTCGGGAAGCGGCCATATGCCTGCGGGGTAGTCAAGACCACACCCAGAATCTCCTACCCATCGCAGAAAAATAAAACAAGAGCTCATATGGCCTAGGACTATATCCACCCTGCATTCATTAGCCAGGGGGCTTCACCTCTCGCACGGACTTCCCTTAAGATGGTATTTAGAGAGGTGTGTAACATCCATTTTATTTATTTCTATTACATGATTTAGTAATTTATCATTTACCTTATCAATTTCCCATTTTAACAAATGTATAAGCTTAAATTGGGACTATACGTATTACGTACTGTCATAACATCCTCGATAAGAAATTCAGACTCCAAAGTTATTTCCAAAGCCTCCTTTAGGCTTTAACATAAACCCTCAAGTCAAATCTAACTCAAGTTAATTCCTAAGGTCTCCAAATTGACCTAAAGATGTTCTAGACCCTTATAAAACTTACAAGATAAAAGTAATGCCTAAACATCACTTTAAATTCCCCCTTAAAAGAACCCTAGATGAACCCTTTCGAGTCTAGGATGTCGACCCAACCCAACTAATACTCTAAACCCTATGTTTACTTCATTTAAGAAGGTCCCTTATTACTAATCCTAAATAAAAAGGGTTAAAATTTAAAAGAAAATTTTTGGAAAAGTGCAGGGCTACCGAATCGATTCGCCCCCTTGGCCGAATCGATTCGGCCAGAAAATTTGAGATTCTGCATAACTGCCGAATCGATTCGGATGGGAGCCGAATCGATTCGGTCAGAAGATTTGGGTTTCTGCATAACTTCCGAATCGATTCGGACCAATTCCGAATCGATTCGGTTCACAAGACCTGAGCACTGGCCCTAACCGAATCGATTCGCCCAGATGGCCGAATCGATTCGGGCCTGCGATTTTGCCAAGAATTGGCTATGGAGTCTTGGACTCCATTTTCTACCCCAACTCAAATTTCTTCAAACCAAACTTATATACCAACACCAAGATAACATCAATGATACTATTGATCATCTAAAACCCCATGAATCATCCCAATCATCTTTGAATGAATCAAAACCCCAAAAATACATAAGAAAAACCCTAAGTTTGCTAAACCAAAATCAATACATCATTACCATAGCAAATCATCTATCTCAAGACACAAATAGCAAGTAAAAACTTGCCTTGATTCAGCAAATTGCAGGTCTCTTGGTTGTAGAAGCAAGAATCTCTCTAAATATCCAAATCTTTCTCTCTACTCTTCTCTTTCTCTCTTTGGTTTAGGAAGGAAATTAGGGTAATTGGAAGACTTAGAAGGCTTAAGTCGTGACCTAAGGCAAATATCCCACTTAATTAACTAATAGTGCGATAAAATAATACGCAACTGTATAATTTGGGTACAATCAGTCAAAAATGCCCAAAACTACAAAATACAATATGGTACATTATTTGACTATTTCGCACGTTCCGGAATCAACTACAACCTCCAAATTATCATTTGGACATTTTTAAAATTCAATTTAGGTTCCGGTCTCATTATTAAGCCAAATATCATTTTGAGTTCAGATGACATTAATAAGCATACATAGCAATATTTACCCATAGATCTGATATGTATGCAAACTCATATTAGATACCAACTTTTCTACATTGAATTAACATTCAAATCATAACCCAACACTTGTCTCTAATTACTATACTAAGTAATTACTATAAAATACGGTCTCATAAGCGAGGGTTATTACATACTCCCCCCCTTATGAGGGAATTTTGTCCCCAAAATTCAGGCGTACCTCATAAGAAAAGATGTGGATATTTCTCCCGCATCTCGTCCTCACGTTCCCAAGTTGATTCGTTTGCATGATGATGACTCCAATGAACTCTCACTAGAGGCACCACACGAGATCTTAACTTTCGCTCCCCAAACTCAAGGATAGCAACCGGTTGTTCTTCATAAGAAACATCAGGCTGCAAATCGATATCTTCGAAAGGAATGTGCCAAAGGGCACCTTCACACCTTCTGTACTTCTTCAAAGAGGAGACGTGAAATACATCATGGATTTGTTGTAAAGCATCTGGCAAGGCAAGTTGGTATGCCACGGGACCAACCTTTGCAATCACCGGGAAAGGTCCAACAAAATGGGGTGCAAGCTTTCCTTTCTTCCCAAAACGCTTAATGCCCTTCATCGGGGACACTCGCACCAACACTTGGTCTCCAACCTCCAACTCCATATGTCTCCTACCCGCATCGGCGTAGCTCTTTTGTCGATCTTGAGCTATCCGTATGCGATTTCGAATAAGCTCAATCTTCGAAGAAGTGTCTTGGATCATATCAGGTCCAAGGAACTTATTATCACCCACCTCCAACCAACAAGCGGGCGATCTACAAGGCCTGCCATACAGAGCTTCATAGGTTGCCATTCTAATAGTGAATTGGTATGAGTTGTTGTAAGCGAACTCAACCAACGGAAGGTATTGTTCCCAACTGCCTTTAAAGTCGAGTATGCACATACGAAGCATATCCTCCAACATCTGGTTTACCCTTTCGGTCTGACCGTCTGTTTGAGGATGATAGGAAGAGCTTAACTTCAACTCGGTCCCCATAGCTCCCTGGAAGCTCTGCCAAAAGTGGGACACAAATATTTTATCTCGGTCGGAGATAATATTCAAAGGTACCCCTGTGGAGTCTGACGATCTCCTCAATGAACAACTGGGCATAACGAGCGGTATCATAATCGATGCGCACAGGCAAGAAGTGTGCCGACTTAGTCAAACGGTCGACAATCACCCAAATTGAGTCGTGACCCTTTTGCGATCTAGGCAAGCCCGTAACAAAGTCCATCGAAATGCTCTCCCATTTCCATACGGGAATCTCGAGCGGTTGCAACAAACCTGTCGGTCGCTGGTGGTCAATCTTAACCAACTGACAAGTAGTGCATTGAGATACAAACTCTTAGATATCCCTCTTCATACCCGCCCACCAATACAAACGACGCATATCTTGGTACATCTTGTCCCCGCCTGGATGTACCGCAAACCTTGACCCGTGGGATTCTGCCATCACAGCTCGTCTCAAGTCTCCATCATCGGGAACCATGAGTCTTCCATGGAAGCGTAGTCCGCCCTCGGAACCAATCGAGTACGACTCCGCTCCCTCAGACAACAACTGGCGTGAATGGTCTTGACAAACTTGATCTCTTTTCTGGGCTTCCACAATCTTTGCTATAATCGTGGGAGTAACCGTCATCACGGAAAGGAATGCTCTCACCCCTGCCTCCTTCAGGCTGAGTTCCTTCCACTTAGCTTTCCACGCCTGAGCTAAGTCTCCCTCGAGCTTTCTACTCAAGGCATCTGCTACCACATTCGCCTTCCCGGGGTGATAATGAATATCAAATTGGTAGTCTTTCACAAACTCCAACCAACGACGCTGGCGCATGTTCAAATCCTTCTGAGAGAATAAGTATTGCAGCGATTTGTGGTCGGTGAAAAGACTAAACTTTCCCCCCAAGAGATAATGCCTCCATATCTTCAAGGCAAATACAACGGCGGCAAATTCCAAGTCATGTACCGGATAGTTCCTCTCGTGAGGCTTCAACTTACGAGAAGCGTACGCAATGGGTTGTCTCTCTTGTTGAAGAACACCTCCTAATCCCTGAAGAGATGCATCAGTGAAGACGAGATATTCCAATCCCGGCTCTGGCAATGCCAGGACTGGAGCCGACGTTAGTCTATCCTTGAGCTCATCAAACGCCGCTTGACATGAACTGTCCCAAACAAATCTTACTCCTTTCCGGGTTAAATTTGTCAATGGGCTAGCAACCTTAGAAAAGCCCTTAATGAATCGACGGTTTTAACCCGCCAAGCCCAGAAAACTACGAACTTCCGTGGGCGTCGTGGGCTGACCCCACTCTTTTACCGTTATCACCTTACCCGGATCCACCGACACGCCTTGGGATGACACCACATGCCCCAGAAATTGAACTTCCTTCAACCAGAAGCCACATTTCTCAAACTTTGCATACAATTGATGATCCCTCAATCTCTGCAGGACCAACTCAAGTGAGCAGCGTGATCCGACTCTGTCTGAGAATAAACTAGGATGTCATCAATAAATACAATGACAAACTGGTCAAGGAAATCCCGAAACACCCTGTTCATAAGGTCCATAAACACTGCAGGGGCATTGGTTAGCCCAAAGGGCATAACCAAGAATTCATAGGATCCATAACGGGTCAAAAATGCCGTCTTGGATACATCTTGCTCTCGTATCCTCAATTGGTGATACCCCGTCCTCAAGTCGATCTTGGAGAAATAGGAAGCTCCCCTAAGTTGATCAAACAAATCGTCGATGTGATGTAAAGGGTATTTATTCCGGATGGTGACTTTATTCAACTCTCTATAGTCCACGCATAACCGGAGAGAACCGTCTCTCTTCTTCATAAACAATACCGGAGCGCCCCATGGTGAGGTACTACGCCTAATAAAGCCCTGCTCCAGTAGCTTCTGAATCTGATCTCTCAGCTCCCTCATCTCCACAGGAGCCATTCGATAAGGAGCTTTGGCGATCGGTCGAGTTCCCGGCATTAAGTCAATCACAAACTCTATTTCCCGACTTGGAGGTAATCCCGGTATCTCCCAAAAAATATCTTCAAAATCTCTAACGATTGGAAGAGAATTTAGGGGAACCATGACATCTCTAGATGCATCTTCCGCAATACAATATAGATAAGCACTCGTGCTCCCTTCCATGCAAGGCATAACTATCAGGAACATCTCTTGTCCCAGAACCGCGAAAACTATACTCTTCCCGTAACAATTTACTATAGCACGATACTTCGCTAGCCAATCCATACCCAAAATTACATCGTACCCGACCATATCAAGGACGAGCAAATCAGCCTCAAAACACAAGTCACCAAGGTTAATTCCTACGTTTTTACATACGAAGAAAATCAATGAGCCATCGCCCATAGAGGATTCAACGCTAGTGAAGGTACTTTCAGCAGATTTTATCAAACCTGTAGTCTGGGCAAAACTTCTAGAAATAAAGGAGTGTGTAGCACCCGTATCGAATAGGATTCGACCCATATGCCCATGTATGAGAAACTTACCCTCGATCGCTGGTGGTGCCGGAGGAGCTGGAGGAAGCAGAGCCTCCTGAATATGGTAAACCCGTCCGTACTGCAATTGCCCCTGTTGAGGAGGAGCAACCGGATTAGGCGCTTGGGGTGGAAACTGTACATACGGCTGCTGTGGGGCCCTAAGAAGATGCCCTCCTACCAACTGAGGACACGCCCTTTTATAATGGCCCAGCTCCCCACACTGGAAACATTTATTTGCCGCATTATCCTGATTCCTGCCTTGGTTATTTCGGAATTGCCTCGCACCTCGGCCCTGTTGGCCTCTACCTCCATTTCCACCTCTACCACCTTGTGGTTGCTGACCACCTTGACCCTGCCTGTTATTATTGTTGTTGCCACCAGCATTAAACCCACCGAAACATTGACGCTTTGACGAATCCCCCTGTTGAGGATCCCTCTCAACCTGCTTGTTCCCCGAGGATTGGGACGAAGAAGATGTTCCCCCTCCGCTCCCAGTTCCTCCCTGCCTCACCGCTTGCCCCGCAGTTACAACCTTCTTCTTGTTTTGAACAAACAATCTATGCTCTTGACAGTGAAGTAAAGCAGCATTCATCACATCACCAAAGGTCACCAGAGATGAATTTCCAAGCAAATGTTGTTTTATTCGCCAGTGTAAACCTCCCACAAACTTGGAGATCCTCTTCGCTTCTGGAGTTACTTCACCCGGTATAAAACTTGCTAACCGGGTAAACTCCTCCTCGTACTCGGCAACCGGTCTCTCCCCTTGTACCAAATCCTGAAGCTTCCTCTGCATTTCCCTCTGAACTGCAGGAGGGAAATACTTTCCATCAAACAAAGCCCAAAAATTTGTGATGGACATAGTATCCCTTTGTTCGGGTGTCGTCATTGACTCCCACCAGTGTAAGGCCGGTCCGACAAGCTTTAAAGTAACGAGAATTTGGTTTTTCTCCTCACTACATTCCACCATCCAAAGATGGCGCTGCATATCTCTCTTCCACTGGTTCGCCTTTATAACATCCGAACCTCCCTCAAATTCCGGGGGATGTCCCTTAAGGAAAGACTCCCTCACCCGTTCCCACTGAGAAGGTCCCGTAGGAACTAGTGCTTCTTGTCCCCTAACTTGAGCTTGTGGCATTTGTTGGGCCACTGCAGTCATCGCGGCGTTGACAGCTTGGGCCACAATATTTGCCACTTCAGCGGCACTGATATTCCCCTGCTGCGGTGGAGGACCATACTCATCCTCAACAACCCTATTACGTCTAGCGGGACGTCCTCTCTTCGGTGGCATCTGAGATAAAGATGAGATAGAGTTAAAACATAATATAAGACAATCTATTTAGCAGAAGATCGCATACATAGGCAGCAAAACAATCTTAACATTAAGTTCTATATCAAAGAATGCTACGGTAGAACGTGACAAGTCCGCATAGATCCTAAAGACTCTAGAACCTGATGCTCTGATACCATCTGTGACAACCCGCTATCCGAAATAAAGGGTGGCCAGCCCTATACCTCGATAAAATAGGGAATCATTGATAAATATCATTCTCAGCATCACTACAATATGCAAAGTATAAGGAATAACCACACTATATTCCAGAAAACGGGTTATCAAAAACTTTGGTTTTGAAATAAGAAGAGAACATTTTTAACAACCCATAATAGAAATAGAGGGTGGAAACCCCCACATGCATTATAGGAGACCTAAAAGATACAAAAGGACCGAATGAAAGGTCGGTCAATAAAACCATACAACATACAAATAGTACCAAGTGTTACATAATAGATCCATTATACAATTACAACGGTTTGGGCAACAGGCCCGAATAAACTGATCATAACTAGAGAACATAAACGGAGGCGTCTACATAAAACATCCCGTGAAACCCACACGATGTCACGGCTCCTCAAAGCATATGGAAGGAAAGATCATTTCGGGCGACCGTGCGGCGTAACACCTGAACGGATTATATATATATATATATATATATATATATATATATATATATATATATATATATATATATATATATATATATATACACAACAAGAAGTGAAAATCGGTCAGGGCCGGATATATGTGATCAAATAGATAAATGACAGGTATGACAATGATGCATGAGTAAGCATGGATGATAGTCTAGCGTGGTAACATCATGTAAGGAACTAAAGCTTATAAATGACTATGTAGAATGAAATTCATATGAAACAGAATTAAAAGTACTTATGAGCCTTTAATCATCTTTCAACATATTTCGATTTGAATCTTCTTTTCCATTCCTTACCAGGAATATAATTATCATCATGTGCACTATATGGCACTAATATCAATAGCATGCTCTTTGTGGCATAAATTTGCTCTTTATGGCATTCATGTTCCATCGAGTCCAACTCGAAAATTAGAATAGTCATAAATATAAATATAACGATTCTAAGACCGCCCGTCCGGGTTTCCCCACTGTGCGCGTCCCTAAATAACCATCATCTTCCAGGGCCTAACATAAGACAACCTGGGATCCAATCGAAATCGTCGGGAAGCGGCCATATGCCTGCGGGGTAGTCAAGACCACACCCAGAATCTCCTACCCATCGCAGAAAAATAAAACAAGAGCTCATATGGCCTAGGACTATATCCACCCTGCATTCATTAGCCAGGGGGCTTCACCTCTCGCACGGACTTCCCTTAAGATGGTATTTAGAGAGGTGTGTAACATCCATTTTATTTATTTCTATTACATGATTTAGTAATTTATCATTTACCTTATCAATTTCCCATTTTAACAAATGTATAAGCTTAAATTGGGACTATACGTATTACGTACTGTCATAACATCCTCGATAAGAAATTCAGACTCCAAAGTTATTTCCAAAGCCTCCTTTAGGCTTTAACATAAACCCTCAAGTCAAATCTAACTCAAGTTAATTCCTAAGGTCTCCAAATTGACCTAAAGATGTTCTAGACCCTTATAAAACTTACAAGATAAAAGTAATGCCTAAACATCACTTTAAATTCCCCCTTAAAAGAACCCTAGATGAACCCTTTCGAGTCTAGGATGTCGACCCAACCCAACTAATACTCTAAACCCTATGTTTACTTCATTTAAGAAGGTCCCTAATTACTAATCCTAAAGAAAAAGGGTTAAAATTTAAAAGAAAATTTTTGGAAAAGTGCAGGGCTACCGAATCGATTCGCCCCCTTGGCCGAATCGATTCGGCCAGAAAATTTGAGATTCTGCATAATTGCCGAATCGATTCGGATGGGAGCCGAATCGATTCGGTTAGAAGATTTGGGTTTCTGCATAACTGCCGAATCGATTCGGACCAATTCTGAATCGATTCGGTTCACAAGACCTGAGCACTGGCCCTAACCGAATCGATTCGCCCAGGGGGCCGAATCGATTCGGGCCTGCGATTTTGCCAAGAATTGGCTATGGAGTCTTGGACTCCATTTTCTACCCCAACTCAAATTTCTTCAAACCAAACTTATATACCAACACCAAGATAACATCAATGATACTATTGATCATCTAAAACCCCATGAATCATCCCAATCATCTTTGAATGAATCAAAACCCCAAAAATACATAAGAAAAACCCTAAGTTTGCTAAACCAAAATCAATACATCATTACCATAGCAAATCATCTATCTCAAGACACAAATAGCAAGTAAAAACTTGCCTTGATTCAGCAAATTGCAGGTCTCTTGGTTGTAGAAGCAAGAATCTCTCTAAATATCCAAATCTTTCTCTCTACTCTTCTCTTTCTCTCTTTGGTTTAGGAAGGAAATTAGGGTAATTGGAAGACTTAGAAGGCTTAAGTCGTGACCTAAGGCAAATATCCCACTTAATTAACTAATAGTGTGATAAATAATACGCAACTGTATAATTTGGGTACAATCAGTCAAAAATGCCCAAAACTACAAAATACAATATGGTACATTATTTGACTATTTTGCACGTTCCGGAATCAACTACAACCTCCAAATTATCATTTGGACATTTTTAAAATTCAATTTAGGTTCTGGTCTCATTATTAAGCCAAATATCATTTTGAGTTCAGATGACATTAATAAGCATACATAGCAATATTTACCCATAGATCTGATATGTATGCAAACTCATATTAGATACCAACTTTTCTACATTGAATTAACATTCAAATCATAACCCAACACTTGTCTCTAATTACTATACTAAGTAATTACTATAAAATACGGTCTCATAAGCGAGGGTTATTACATTGACTAACAATTAAAACTGAATTGACATATTATAAATACTGACGAGGGTGAAACTCATGGGTTGTCAAAGTAAGAATTGACTTTAACTTTATTTTGATTATAAATTGTTTAAATTCTATAAAAATTGATCACAACCCGATAAAACCCATCATATGTTTGGCACTGCCACTATTTGGCATTTTTGGTGCACTTTTTGTGACAATTGTGGTACCAAATTATAAATTGAAAATTTTGTGGTGTTATTTTTTTAAGAAAGTAACTAAAATATCTAATTGAATTATATTCTAGCCATAGCATGTAGTTAGTTACGATGTGTGTGTGTGTATATATATATAATAAGGACCATATAGTTGGCACTATTCAATAAGATGATAAGCTAAGTAGAGGTTGAGATTAAAATACCAATGCAAGAAATGGAGGGCTGAGATCATTTTCCCTTTCTCTGTCGTACACGTCTGAAAATCCGTCCTCACAAGGCTCGAGAAATATTTGAAATCCAACCCACCTACTCTCTCACTACACTTTCACAATCCCACCCACTCACACAAATTCGAAAAACCATTTGTTTCACCTTGCTGCAAACAATCCCACCGACTTCAAATCTCTCTCCGGTATAAGATTTTGTTCATTTTTTTCAAATCTGAGCACCAAGTTTGGTTTTATTTTTGCTTAGTTATTGTTCAAATCTAAGAAGTTTATAGAGGTTCGATTGTTTGTTTTTTATTCAGATTTAGCAAGTTATTATTCAAATCTAACAAGTTTGTAGAAGTTCGGGTCTCAAAGAGTGTGCGGTTGTTTGCTTTGTGCATTTTTTCTCTAATTTGTTATAATTTTCCTATTTTTCACATCTTACTCAGGGGTTAATTATTCAGGTATATACTATAGTTTCTCACTTTGTTTCTTTTTTTTTATTTCATTCTATTTGTTATTCGAAATATCTGCTTAATTTTTTTTGGTTGCTTATATATGCTTATTATGAGTATCAAAATCTTTTCCCCACTCCTCACTGTTAGTAGAAGAAAACACACTCAATGTCGGTAAACCTATGTACTTATCATTGTGTTTTTTAAAATGTTCACACACTTTTCATTATTCTTCTTTATGCAAGTTATACTGATTAGGGTCTCAACCGTTGTGCTTTATAGTAATTAACCGTGTTTTTTCAATTTTAATAGTAGACAGGACTAAATGGTAACCAAGGCTTTAAAGTAAGAAAAAGATGTGTATATAAATGGTTGTATGGATGTGTAAATTTTGGGGGGTTTATTGTATGTACAATTAACGAAATAAAGAAAACTATCAATGTATTGAATGATTTCATTATGTAATTGTTGATCCAAGACAAATGATGAAAAATCTTTTATCTATTTGGACACTTAAATTGAGTAAACGAGTGGTTCACCCAACTTTAATTAAAACTACAATAAGAGGTTGAAATTCAATTTATTGAAATTTATTGGTCTTTAGTCAATTACTTTGATCCATACATTTAGATCAAAAGAAGGAACATGTGACACCCCGACTAATTAAATACCGGGTAGCTACTCCTTTATTAAATTAATTCAAAATGCCAAGTTGGCTCAGTTAATAGCATCACTGTAGAAAACATTTTTATTATTACTAACCACCTAGTATTTAAAAAGTAAGTGCCAAATTTTATTTAAAGTCTGATTAACATGCAACAAGTGTAATAAAGAATAATAACACCATTCACCATAATGAAGTAAATAGAATAACCATCACATAATGTAAAAAAAAAGTCTGGAGGAAAAACTCCTCACTACAATCCCACAACTGAAATAAGTCACGAATTACTGAATTAATACATGCCAAAGTCTGAAAACTATAATGGAAAAGTAACTCTAATGGAACTGGGCAACATGCCCTAAAACTGAAGAATACTGAATACGGAATCCAAATGATAGAAGCGTCTACAAGAAAATCCCTGTAGCTTCCACAAACAGCTACAACTCGTCACCTGAATGAGTATCCTATGCATGGTGTCCTTGTGGCTGGGCACCTAAAATGGTTTTACAAAAAAAATAGATTTGAAAGCAAACGGGTCAGAGCCCGAATGTGGAGACATTTTAAAAACCTGCAAGTGCTTTAAAACATTTAAAACATTAAATGTTAAGTACATGTTAGGACGTGCACTCACATGATATTCTCACCTCTCGTCTAACTGTGCACTCCTAACGTAAGTACCCATCTAACCACTAGCTAAGTGACATCATATCTAGCTAGACTGCCATAGGTTCTACCCTTATTACTCAGTTCCCATTAACATACTAACGATCACAATTAAATAGGGGCTTAACGTAAATTCAGGTTCTCATATAAAAGTAATACAACTCATAAAAGATCAACCCTTTGTTATTCCATAGTTATACACACAACACCATAAGAAAGTTCCCAATTTATTAAGTGTATATTATTCGCATCCTAAATATACAATATAAGCACCCCGAGACTAAGCTGCGGTGCACACATACTCTGCTATCCATCCCGGTACATCACGTACATAAGGATCACATATTCCGAATCTCTCAGGAATAGTTCACAGATAACAACATCACAAATAGTGGAGGCGAACATAGTCACATCACATGGGTCACGCACATACCTACGCTCCCACGATCAGCGGACTTATTAACATCCCAATAAGTCTTTCTCTGACCTATGTTCATCAAGGTAACCAGTCTAAATCCGGGCAACACAAGGATTAGAGGGCCCTAAGCGAACGCAAACCTCCCGTGATAGCAAGTATGGTAGGTATGTCATACACACAATTCATATACCAATACTAAGTAAACACACATCTTAGTAATCCCGTAGTTTAATTGTAGTACTATTCTCATTCTAGTACCAATATATAGTTTACACACTTTATACGATTCCGGTTTATAATCATACGCGCCATAATCTATTCTCACGTCGTAGTAAACACTCACCTCTCAATCCCATATCAACCATTATGTAGATCACTCGTATATAATTTACTCCTCAAAATAACACAAACGTCCCAAACCTATCAATACATCATCAAAGGAAGGTTATCTATATCCTCGAACAAGATTACGGGACTCCCAAAATCAAAACAGGCCAAAAAGGCCTAAACTGCTAGCTCGTTAGAAGTCTCGTTCGAACGAGGCTGTTCGAACGAGATTCTAGTTCGTTCGAACGAACTGTACCTTCTAACGACGTCTCGTTCGAACGAATGTATCGAACGAAATACAGTTCGTTCGAACGAAGGTATCGAACGAAGTCTCCCCTCGTTAGAAGCGACTGGTCAACTCGTTAAAAGCTCGTTCGAACGAGCTCGTTCGAACGACCTGGGAAGGTCTTCTAACGAGGGACCAGTTTCGGCCCAGAATTTCTTAGTTACGTTTTTCATCAATTTTTACTCCTCAAATCTCCTCTAAACTTCGTCCCAACAATGTTTAAAGGTCTCTAATCACTCCTAAACATAACAAGGTTATAAACTAACGTCTTTTACTGAGTTAATTCATCCCAATCATCATTAAATCATCAAGTCTCATCACTTTCCCCCAATTATTCAAGAACACAAACCCTAAAATTTTAATTCATGAATTAACCCAATAAAAATCCATTTTAATTTCACCCAATCGCTAATATCCTCAGTATAATCATCTACCTATCATTCTACATGCAATTCTCCTCAAGATTTCAAGTTCTAAGTTCCAAAATACATGGGTTTTCATATTAAACCAAGAACAAATCAATTTTATTAAATTCCTATACATGGAAAGAGCATTCTCTGAAATTAAATGATATTAAACCACTTGCCTTGAGTTTATTTCTGATTTTTGATGTTGATTTGCTGAAGCTATCTCTCTCTCTCTGCAGAATTTCCTCTCTACAAGCTTTCTTCTCCAAAGGTGGCTAGGGTTTTTCTTTGGGAAAGTTGGAAACCTAATTTGATAACCTCCGTAGCTTATTGGGTCATTAAGGGTTGGTTAGTGGCTTAGTGGGTCAAATCCATATCAGATTAAAACTCCCAATTTTCGTCACTTTTAATTCTCCAAAAATACAAAATTACCAAAATGCCCTTTATGATGCCGGTATGGCCTATAAATACCCCGGGACCATAACTAAACCCCCGGCTAGTGTTTTCTGACTATCTCGACCCTTCCGGACGCGTTGGCGCACTCAAAACGACCATACGGTTAATATAATTTAAAATCACTTTTATAATTAAAATAATTATATCCCGACGCGACTGTCACACGCGTCCCAATAAAATGATCAGATTGCCGTATATCAATCTCACGACAAATTTCATAATTCAATATTCATATAACATCGTATATACACAATATAGTCAAATACCAACTCACATCTCGCTAGTATTTTATCCGGATTAATTACCAATTAATACGCATTTAATTTAATTAAACCCAAAAATAAATATCACATAAAATACGGGGTATTACAGAACATAGTTTCTGAGTTCTATTTTTGTTTTGAAATGTGTCCAAAGATTTTTTGGTAGGTGCTCTTTATTGATTTGAATTTCTATCTTTTTTTTCATTTTTTCCCTTTCACATGACTTTAAAGTGACGAGAAAAGTTGAAGTTGAAAGAATATAAAAAGGTATCTAATTTCTTGAAGAGTTATTTGAATATTTGATCTTCGGTACTTGACGTTAGTAAATTGTATTGGGCTTATTCTTTGTATTGGGTAAATTATTAGAATTCATAAGTCAAGAGATCATGATTCATAAGACTACACAGTACCACACATTTGGGGATAAAAAATCCTCTTTTCCACATCTTATGCCACTATTTTGATATGGATTGTGTTTCTGTGACTGTTTTGTTTATGCGTTTCTATATAAATTTGCAGAACTTCATAGTGGTGATGTTTGTACTGATCTTATTCCATATGTTGTTTTCTCCCTTTCTACATGATTATAATTCGACATGAGATGTTAACAATATGAGTTGCATTTGATATTAAATCATATTGTTTCAAATGAAATGTAGTTCTTTATAGCTATTTTTTATTTTTAGTTCAAATTCCTAAGCTAATGTTTCCATGTTAATTTTGTATGCAAATCCATCATAAAGAACTACTTAATCTGAATGGGGAGGTAGAATTTGTCATGAAGAACTATTTGAGGACACCTAATGGGATTTGATGACAATTTTGCATGACTAGAATAGAATGACGGGAATCACAAGAGATCTCAACGTTAAAAGGTAGTAGAGGCAAATTCATTTTAAATAACTTTTAATATGTCTTCTCAACTAATTATATTTTTTATACAAGTTTGTATTAGAGAAGACGACCGTATAAACTGCGAAGTGTTCAACATCAGCGAATGTTTTGGCATCTAAATATTTGGTAAGATGTAATAGAACCATAATCCTCTAAATTTTGAGTTTAAAAGGAGATTAACTTTTTGTATATTTTTCAAACTCCATTTGAGTGGCCAATTACTATTTTTGTATATTTGGGATTTATTTAAGTGAAATAAAGGGGAATTGTGCTCATTAGAAGCATGAATAATCAATTATATGATCTCATGTAACAAAAGTGGTGACGGTTTAATGGTATCAACACGTGTAGGTTTAATACACATCTTCAGTGTATAAACTTTTATTTTTGAACTGTCTTTTTTTTCAACCCCACGAGGATTGTCAGATTTATGTCGATTCATGTACTCTATTTCTAGAATTTGTCATCTATGTGAAATAGGAGTTTTATGCGTGGGATCAGAATCCCCTTATGTATGCCTCTTTTAGAAATGTTTTGCAATTTCAATGTTGTGTGTGTATGTGGTCAAGAGCCTATTCCCTTTCAATTTGTGTATGTGTTTGACTTTGAGCTCACCGACATAGCATGGTTCTTCAGCATCATCTTCAATAAATATTTGACATTTCTAGAAATGTATAATTTACAGATTTTTGGTGAGCATACATCTTTGTTATTTTAATGAGAGTGTTTTGTGTAGTGTTGTCTATATTTATGTCAAGTATATTGATTACGCATGAAAAGTGTGCGCGTGTAAAGTGCACAGTCGTTGTTTTCATTTCACCGCAGTAATGCAAAAACCTAAGTTACGACTACACTCAACTGGTGAGTATAGCGGTAAGTCGGGTATCAAATCCACAGGGAGTGTTAGTATATATGGTAATCGGCTTATTAATTCAGAAATAAAAGTTTAAAATGGTGATGTGTAAATGTAAATAAAAGAACAAAAAGAAGTTAAGTCTAAATAAAGTAAAAGCGACGATCGGGATATCGTCAAACCATACGGCTCGACACTACTACTAATCAAGATTTCGGCTCGAAAGCAATTTAATCGAGCATTATCAATTAAACATAAACTTCACACTATAAGGAATTTAAGCCAAAGTTGCGAGAATAAACACTTAACCAAAAATTGGTCGAACGCGGATTAAATTCGGATTATCGCTATAAACACTAACGATGCATGACATAGAAAGTTAAACGCATAATAATACGACTTTAATACACGCGGTTTCAATTAAATGCAATTTTGCACAAAACCTAATTTTCGGAGCTCGAGGCCCGAAAATGGCAGAACGAAATCCCGACCTTTTTTATCTAGGGGAAATACATGAATTAAACTAAATTACAACTAATTAAACTAGGAAAGAAAGAAATAAAGCAATTAAGCTAATTTAGAAAGCATGAAAATTAGTCTACAAAGCAAGGAAAAATGAAGAACAAACTATATTAATGGTAATGATAGTGAAAAGTTCAATCTTACAAAACTACATGGATGTCATCCCAAGAAGAGAAGAAGATGATCTCTCAAAACCAAACCCTGACTTAAAATGTCTTCTAAAACTAAGTGTCCCTGATATTACAACAAAATTGGGTTATATAGTAAGTTGGGAGAAAAGAAAATAAGAAAGAAAAGAAAAGCAAAATATCTGCAGAAAACAGGGGATCGATCGATCGACCCCTTTGGTCGATCGATCATCGATCAAGCAGGGCAGAACCAAGGCAGCCTACTGCATTCTTTTCTCCTCTTTTGGTTCCTTGTTTTTCCTTCCGCCAAAAGTGTCGTAACTTCTTCATTAGGGATCTGAATCGTGCACTATTCATGGCCACGCAAAGCTTGTGAGGAGGGCTATAACTTCCGTGTAGATGTCGGCACAGGTGCCCAAACTGTGAATTGATCGAATTGGCCTTGAACGTGAGATTGCATACGAAACTTATTCGGAATGCGTCCGAACTCCATACTTAGTACCTAAATACCTACAAAACCCAATTATATCTCATATAGCATGTTAACAATATAAACCGATGTTGTCTGGTTAATAGGCTTAAATATAGAGATTAAGGCACCCGAGGGGGCTAAAATGCGTAGGTTCGATGGATGAAATGCGGAATATTTGCATATTATCACACCCCCTAACTTACACGTTGCTAGTCCCTAGAAATGAAATAGGATGCAACAAGAACAACAAGAAAACCAAAAGCGGAATAAGTACAAAAATATGGTATAAACGCATAAGGCCACATTCCCGGGCGATTCGATTACATTTAGTGTATGCAATAAGCCGTTAGACCCCTTTCCTTTACTACCACTATCTATTGCATTTGGATGGAGAGGAATTCTAGATGCTTTAAGCATGTCTCCAATTCCCTTGATTCTATTATCAAGGGTATTGAAAACATGGTTAGAGCAAAAACTCTCACGTGGAAGAAGGACATAAGGAGTTTTACTAACTGGATGGCTTGTATGTACTGGAACATCCCTGAAGATAAACTTCTAGTTTAGGTTTTTGTTTGGTTCCGGCCTGGTTGGCTGTTTGCCTGTGGGGTATGCCCTAGGGCTTTCTTGTTCTGTGGAGGGGTTTCTTCCTCTGTATATCTTTTGGTCTTTTTATATATACAATTAAATTCCCAAAAAAAAAAAAAATAAGCCGTTAGACCCATAGGCTACCCTAGTGGACGAGTGTCGTCTCGTTAGGGTTTTCAGGGATGGTACCCACAAACATCAAACAGTTTCCTCAAAATATGCCCAATCACATGTGACAAATTCAACAATACGAACAAGATTTCAGCATGTTATTAGCATAGCAAACAAATTCACGTGAAAAGTCTGTATCGAATGCACCTAAATGAATTGAAATTTAACATGTGGGAGGGGAGTGAGCACACGCTAAATATGATTTGGCAAAAACTTAAATTAATCAAATACTAAATATCAAAGTATGCATAAAATTCAATCCTCACGGGCATTACACTCATCAAATGAATTCATATGAAACGGGAAGGTAACACATAGGACATGCGGGCATAAGGAGTAAATGTAAAGGGAAACTATTCCGCGCACATGTCACAAATGAAGAACGCTATATAGGAAATAAAAATTGTAATCTCCGTGAAAGATACCACACATATAAAATAGGCGAAATGCATTCTCACAGATTGCCAAAACTATTTAAACCTTTGAATTACATCTACTTAAGATCACATAGGACTTTAACAGGGTTATAATGTAGGCTAGGCTGGGGTACGAAGTGAAAGGGATGTATATACGGATTCAAAGTGTTTGGGGATGAAACTCGAGATAATTGGGAAAAGTGGGCAATTTAAAAATTGGACAAATGATTTCCAAACAAGCATTAAATATAACAATCGAGAGTAATTAAAGCTTATTGAAACACTACAGACAATATATACAACTTTCACTTTCTTTTTCGTTTCTTATTTTTCTCACTTTTTTCTTTTGTTTTCTTTTGTTTTCAACTTTCTCTTTTTCTTCGCTTTTTCACTACACTCTCTTCTTTTCTCACTCTTTTCATGCTCAAATTGCAACCAAAAAACAACAATATCATTCAATCCCAAATAAACAATCCAAACAAGGGTATGTAAGATAATATGTATGGTATAAAACTCCAATTTGGAGTTGGTTAGGGGATTTTGGGTAGTGAAATGAAAGGCTAGTGTTTAGGCTTAAATGGGTTGACTAGGGAACATATAAAAGGCGAGGTCAAGGTCATATGGGTGATATACAAAGATGGCCTATGATCATTTCAAAAAGTTTATGCAATTATCGAGTCAAAACAATATATGAAAATCATGCTCAAGTAATACATTTCAAGAATGAACTCAATTAATGAACGGTCAATGAAAGAATAAAGAGATTACCAACGACTATAACGTTTTCAAAGAGGAAAGAATAGTGTATACACTCACAAATGAAGATAAGTCTCTAATCTCACTCGGTGTAAGTATATACAATGCAATAAAATATTACCGAGTTATAAAAATCTTAAACCAAATCAATATAACAATAAAAGTGCATGTGCTCATGGGATTAAAGTTTAATTCAGGAAGTTATTCATAATATCAATAATAGAGGAATAAAGTCTAACCACTTCTAAAATCGAGAACATGCATCATTGGGTTATCTATTGGATCGGGCAATTATTGAAATTTATCATCGGAAACAAAGGCAAAATTCCCCAAAAAGTAGAAAAAAGAAAGAAAATATTTTTGAAAATTTTGAATTTTTCTAAGAAAAGCATACAAAGTAACTAACATGTGAGCAAAAACATGGACTAAATAAAGAAATGGATAGAATATCCCACACCCCCTAACTTAAAACCTGACATTGTCCTCAATGTGAATTAAGAACCAAGTCAAAGAGAGGAAAATAGCGATATTACCCAAAATTGGAGCGATCCCCATAAGAACAAGTCCAAAGACTCTACAAAACAAGTTAGTACCGAGCATAGCAAAAACAAATAACAAAAATTCAACTAATTACATTAGACTAAATTAAAAAGGGAAGAAAAGATAAAAAGAAAGAAAGAATAAAAAGCTAACTATATACAACCTACTATTTAGGCTTGACACTAACTATACACCAGAAGTCTAAATAGCTGAGGGTCCACCGCAAAAACGATTTGACTTTGGAGGATAACCGGTGTACCCTCACATACCCGCCTTCCGAAAAATATGAATTTCGTTTGAACAACGGGAAGGCATGTGGGTGGTGGAAAAGGTGAACCATCCCCAATTAAAAATTTGGGAGGGAGGATGGGGGATTTGGATAGGACGGGTGACAAATACACAAGGGGACCAAAAAAATTGAATTTCCTCCCAAATATTTAGCAAGCGGAATGGGAGGTGACGCACATGAGGGAAAAGATGCCTGCATGGAAAGCAAATCGAGAAAGTAATCCTCGTCGGTGAACGGGTTGAACGTTTTAAAGTTTGGTACCGATTCATCGGGTACTTGTGATGGTGTGATAACGGAGAATAAAAATGGGGAGGAAATAAATTCAAACTCAAGAGATGAGTTATCATCGCTCAAAGTTGGAATTTCAAAGAAGATAGGATCATTTTCAATGAAACTTTCATCTTTGGGATCCAAAGAAGAAATCATCTCATTGCAAATAGATACTACATCCATTTCATCCTCGCTTTCATTTTCAATTACAAGATGGGCCAAGTGACGAATGGTTTGTTCCAAAGTAGGCACAAAGTCCTCATTTGGTTCAAAACATTCCTCGACTTCAAAAGTCTCGGGAGATAAATCATCGTCGAATTCGAATAATAAATCCAATTCTTGATCCCAACGACGATGTTCTTCCCAATAACGTTCTTCATACCTATCGTTCTCAAGCATAAGCAAACCCTCTCCGAAAGTCATAGGCCGAGGTGAGGATGCTTGAAAATGAGGAGTTTGAAAATCATTATCGACACTAAAGTTAAACTCATTATTATAGGAATTTTGAAAACTATTGCAATTCGTTTCAAAATTCCTATTATAAGGAGGTAAACACCCAAAATCATTATCCTCATCCTCAAAATATACGCACTCCAAAGCTTGACTTTTGTAATACTCTCCCAAAGTCATTTTGGATGTTGCAATTTTTTGTGACTCTAAGTATTGACCAAAAGTCAAAGGAGTACGGGGATTTTGAGAATTATCATAATGATTACCGAAAGGATTGGAATAAGACATGCTTACCCCAACAAAGGCTTGAGACGGCAAATTCCACAAAGCAATGTGCGACGGGAAAATTGAAGCGTTTCTAGGTGCTGAAGTGTAGAAGTCCTGCAAAAAAGGTTAAAAGAAAGAATACAAATACAAAAGAAAGACTACTACGAACTAATACGACAATTACAATCTATAACAAAACACTCCCCGGCAACGGCGCCATTTTGATTACGCGTGAAAAGTGTGCGCGTGTAAAGTGCACAGTCATTGTTTTCATTTTATCGTAGTAATGAAAAAACTTAAGTTACGACTACACTCAACTGGTGAGTATAGCGGTAAGTCGAGTATCAAATCCATAGGGAGTGTTAGTATATCTGGTAATCGACTGATTAATTCCGAAATAAAAGTGTAAAATGGTGATGTGTAAATGTAAATAAAAGAAAAGAGAGAAGTTAAGTCTAAATAAAGTAAAAGCGAGGATCGGGATATCGTCAAACCATATGACTCGAAACAACTACTAATCAAGATTCCGGCTCGAAAGTAATTTATCGAGCATTATCAATTAAACATAAACTTCACACAATAAGGAATTTAAGCCAAAGTTCCGAGAATAAACACTTAACCGAAAAATGGTCGCATGCGGATTAAATTCGAATTATTGTTATAAACACTAACGATGCATGACATAGAAAGTTAAACGCATAATAATCCGACTTTAATACGCACAGGTTCAATTGAACGCAATTTTGCACAAATCCTAATTTTCGGAGCTCGGGGCCCGAAAATGGCGGAACGAAATCCCGACCCTATTTATCTAGGGGCAATACATGAATTAAACTAAATTACAACTAATTAAACTAGTAAAGAAAGAAATAAAGAAATTAAGCTAATTTAGAAAGCATGAAAATTAGTCTACAAAGCAAGGAAAAATGAAGAACAAACTATATTAATGGTAATGATTGTGAAAAGTTCAACCTTACAAAACTACATGGATGTCATCCCAAGAAGAGAAGAAGATGAGCTCTCAAAACCAAACCCTAACCTAAAATGTCTTCTAAAACTAAGTATCCCTGATATTACAACAAAATTGGGTTATATAGTAAGTTGTGAGAAAAGAAAAGAAAAGCAAAATATCTGCAGAAAACAGGGGATCGATCGATCGACCCCTTTGGTCCATCGATCGATCATTGAAATTGTGGAAAATTTATGAAAGATCGATCGATTGATCTTTTTGATCGATCGATCGATCAAGCAGGGCAGAACCAAGGCAGCCTACTGCATTCTTTTCTCCTCTTTTCTCCTCTTTTGGTTCCTTGTTTTTCCTTCCGCCAAAAGTGTCATAACTTCTTCGTTAGGGATCCGAATTGCACACCGTTCATGGCCACGCGAAGCTTGAAAGTAGGGATACTACTTCCATGTAGATGTCAGCACAGGTGCCCAAGCTGTGAATTGACCGAATTTCCCTTGAACGTGCGATTGCATACGGAACTTGAGCGGAATGCGTCCGAACTCCATACTTAGTACCTATATACCTACAAAAGCCGAATTATACCTCATATAGCATGTTAACAATATAAACCGAGGTTGTCTGGTTAACGGACTTAAATATAGAGATTAAAGCACCCGAGGAGGCTAAAATGCGTAGGTTCGATGGATGAAATATGCAATATTTGCCTATTACCATATATCATTAGTGATATGTCGCTAACATGTTTGGAGTGACACTAATCCCTTCTTTATCTCTCACTCTCGCACACATGCACATGCACACACACGTTGCCGCTACAGATTCTTAGTTTGATTATTTTTTATTGGGTGTTAGTTTGATTATGTCTCCCAATTTGTTCGAAAGTGGTAAGTTTCATAAGATTCAATTAATTGTACTTTTAATGTATGGTATGTTTAAAAGTTGAGGTTATTGTAATTTTGTTTCTTTCCTATTTTTTGCAAATGGGAATCGCCATTTTCTTTTGTTTCCTTAAAAAGTGAGTTAATGAATTCGTCAATCAAATATTTGGTGTAAGACCAATTATTTGATAGTTATTTTAGATAAACCAGGGACTTCCCTTCGGAGTTGCGCGAAGGTGTCACAAGTAAAATATTTGGTTGCTACAAAATATTGAACCAGAGACTGCCCCGATTTAATTCACATCATAAATTTGTTTGCTGCGAAATATTGAAAAGAGTTCATAGCAGCTGTCTCTGAGCTTCGTCTTAATACCAATGGAAATCGTACAGTTAATTGGCTCCAATATATTTATCATTTTTCTTAATTGATTATTCTTTATTTGAATTACTTATTTGATTTTTCGAATATTTTTTACACATAATTAAGGCTCGATTTATGGAAGGAAGTCTCACAAGAGCACAATGTGGAGTGCAATTCTTCTAAAACCGAAGTTGAATTCAACAAAAAAAATTAAGGATCTTCTGGTAATCAAACTTTTATCTGAGAATATTGTAAATTAACTTTAAATTTCCTAAGCTTTAAATATTATTTTGGGCATTGCAACTAAACACTTTATCGTTAGGCTGACTGTAATTACCTATCCAAACTACCGATTTCACAAAATGGAACTTCTTAAGTGTAAATAAGTTCATAAGCCTTTCTAAAAATTGTTTATAATGATATTTTTAATGTCACATCGGGGCGTGTTTGCCACCATTTCATTGCAAGGGGATGTAAATAATAAAAATAAGCGAGGCACTATATTGTAGTAAAATCCGGCATCGTTATTGTTCTACGACCATTTGTTCAGGTCAAACATAACCAGATTTCATTATTTTCTTGGCTAAGCTTTGTTTTGTTTTTACTTGGTTATATATGTTTTGTTAACTTTTTTATCAAATTTGTATGTCAACATATAGATTTAGTTCCTTCTTCTAGTTATTATCATTAGATTGAAGGTGCACATCTTTGTGTTTCAATTATGTTCTTTAGATTTAATCGTGCAGATTTGATACAGCATATATATGAAGTTATTGTGTTTAATTGTGCATATTTCAATCATATTTTTGTTTCAATAAGATTTGATACAGTGGATTTCATACATATTTGAGCGCCTTTGACGTCCTGAGCCTGCCAGGAACACATCCATGATTTTTAACGCCTACATAAAATTTTCACCTTTGTTATCATTCGAAAGCAAAGGAATCAGCGAGGAGCATTGGTAATCCTATAACATGGGAAACCCCTTGGTGATTCAGTTAGTGATAATTTTGTCAATTATTTTCAAGTTAACATACATTTTTTTAGTTCTATTATGTTTAGTATTTTTTTAGGTTCCAAATTGAGTACTTTTGAGTGATATTTGCACTTTGGATGTTTTTTTATATAACATGTTTGAATTTGGTTTATTTTGTTCTAATTTTTAGGTACTTAAAAGTTGCAATCCACCAAATGCCTCCCATTTTATAGCTCCAGGTTACAGTAAACTCATTAAGATTATGAAGCACATTAGGTTTCCCATCATAGTCTTTCATCTGACCACCAGCATTAACTGTGTGCGACTCTAGAATGCTGTTGAACCATACGTGATAAAGAAAACCATCGTGAATGTGTTGAAACTCATCAAGGTCGGTCTAATGTTAATATGTGGCTCTTGACGCTAATAAGAGGGGTAACTGTAGTATGTTCTATACCGGGCTGATGTTTGAAACCACAAGTGGGGGGGGGTGCTAATGTTAGATTTTGTTTATAAAACCACAAGTGGGGTGTTAAAGACTATATACTGCATCTCTCTATATTATAGTTTTCATTAATCAGATCGAACCCTATTAGAGCCCCCAACTAAAAAGTTAAAATACAAAAAATTGAGCAGTTTGTAGGAACAAGTTGTGTTGTGTAGTAACAATACTACAGTTTGTAGGAACAAGCTGGTTGCTATTGTAAACAATAATGACAGCAGTCATATTGTTCACATTCCTCCTTGTTCAAATGCACTTTCTGACATACTTATTGTTGATACCAAAATTAATATGCTGATGTGGACGAATAGTATGAAGACACGTGTCGATCTACGTGGCACAATAACAGCGAGGAAGATCATTTACTGAACAACCATGGTTGGTACCGAGCAACGAGAATACACCGAGGAGCTCTATCATGCCGAGGAACTCCATCCGAGGAACTCTATCATCCCGAGATGCTCTAAGCACTCCGAGGAACTCTTGATCAACGAGCAACTAAGGCGGTCCGAACTGCACCTCGGCCGTGTCATCAATTATCAGACGGACAACTGTTCAACTATTCATTAGATTCTTGACGCACACGCTGCATTAAATGTATTACCCATTCATATGTATATCATTTAATGTATTGGACCTTTCATGTACAGCCTTGAGGCTATAAATACCTTGTATCAATCCCATTCAAAGGGATCGGAATTTCTTGAGAAAACTTGTAATCAAGAATTCCACAAACACTCAGCAATAACATAACAGTGGACGTAGGCTTTATTCCTAGCCGAACCACTTTAAAAATCTTTGTCTTATTTATTTATCTGTGATTGAATAATTAGAGCGATCTAGTTTTTTACATCAACACTTATAATTACTCCGATCTTTACTGGTGACGAGTAGTGGTTTTGCAGCAGCAGCTATAGCTACTGCAGTTTATGGTGCATGTGGTTATGATTTTAGTGTTGATCCCAATCTGATGCAGCTGATGTAGGTCATGATATTGCAAGCAGTGTATCTTCAGCTGCGAAAGTTGTCAAAGCTTTAGTTAGTACATTGCTGGACTCTTAAATAAGAGTTGACCCCACATGATTTCTAATACATTTGACAAGACATATTGAGGTATCGCTTCTGTTTAATGATTTTGACAATTAAGGCACCACATGTCAGCAATTTGGAAAACAGAGGTTCGTAAATGTACTAATACACTTGGAAAACAGAGGTTCGTAAAAGAAATTGAAGGTGGTCAGCGATTTTGATGCTTATGGAGGTATACCATATCAATTAACTCACAAAATTGAAAGCAGTCAACGAGTTTGGTGAGATGCATTGTTCACAGGATATAAAGCGATAGCATGGCCCTTTCTTGCAAGGTATTAACTCCAACAACCTTATGTGTTTTTATTGAACTTTTGTTGTGGATTGATTAGTCCTCAACTGTAAAAGTAGGGTGGTTCCTCAACTGCAAAGTAGGGTGTTCTTTGCTTAAGTTTTGTTGGTTTATAATTATTGAAAGGTTTTGTAAGTTATTATTATTCAAGTTCATATATAAAAATCTACAGTTATAACATATTGATTCATTTTCCCCTTTTTTTCTGTCTACTACCTATCTTTTGGGATTCTTTCTATTTTTACTAATATAAAAACTGGTATTTACTATTAACAATGTAGTATCTTCAAACTTTCTTCTCTCTATACATACGATTCTATTTTTTTACAACACTAACTTTGACTATTAATTTGTGCCACAGGGTTACTTTCAACCTTCTTTACAAACATGTATTGGGTAAACATGTAATTGTGAGATCAATGTTGCTTCTTTTGATCTGTTGGGTGAAACTACAACAGTGGAAACAACTGATTTTGATGATGTCATCTTAGAGATGCCAGGTTGTCTTGATGACGATAGGCGTCAAGGATATAATATTTTCGATCGAGGTGGTGCGTGGTAACGTGGGAGAGATGAGGAGGTGATTTTTTTTTTCTTTTCATATAATATGTATGTAACAATTGATTTTGTAACAACGGATAGGGAAACAAGAGTTTAATATATTACTATTGCTAATAAGTTGGTTTGGTATAATTTCCTTTGACTACCTATATTATTTTAATGGTTTAGTATATATGAAAAAGTATTAGGAATCTATCTTCCGTCTCCCATGTCAACACCGAATTAGGGGTTTGCATTAAATTTCCTTATTATTTTAACATACTCTTTCTGTTTCACTCATGTAAAATCGATGATTATTGAGTTATTGATAGTCAAATAAACTTGCACTATCTCAACTTTTGTATATATATAATATTTTC
Organism: Sambucus nigra; assembly: GCA_949130495.1. Taxonomy (NCBI): domain Eukaryota; kingdom Viridiplantae; phylum Streptophyta; class Magnoliopsida; order Dipsacales; family Adoxaceae; genus Sambucus; species Sambucus nigra. The sequence continues at coordinate 402,856,009 of OX422211.1, forward strand.
CAGATATAAGGATTTCACCATAAGAATTTAGTCGTTTAATTTTTCTTTGTGTGCACACATTCAAAATGGGGTTGATTTCAACGTTTAGTGTCAGTTGTTGTGGGTGGATATACAAACAGTTCATTGTACTTTCATTTGAAATGCATGGTGTCCTATTAATGCTTATTTTTATATTTTTTTCATCTGACCATTTGTGGTTCGCTAAGTGTTTGAGGAAACGATGTCACTCACTCTTTCTACTTGATGGCTATGATGTTGTTTACACAAGGGCTAAAATGAACAATTAGTATTGTCGTCGTTAGAATATTTATTATTTCTTAAATAGGGTGGATATTCCTATAAATGAAGGAGAGTTTACCCATATTCACTAAATTATTTACACATTCAAAACTTTTGTCGAGGAATAAAATTTTTTACGTTTTGTAATTATGTACTTTGGAAATTTTTACCCTTTTACGATTACGTACTATGGAAATTTTTGCCGAACCTTCAGGCACAGACATTCCGCTGGAATTGAATTGACTAACAATTAAAAGTGAAAATGTGCATTATTTGACTAACAATTAAAACTGAATTGACATATTATAAAATCACTGTTCTAAAAAATCTGCCTAGGCTTGAGGCTTCGGAGAAACGCCCTACCTTACGCTTTTCACGCCTTATTCTTGGTAAAACCCTTAAGGTGAACTTTTTTCTAAAAACAACAATGCTTTAGTGAAACGATATCGCCTTTTAGAGAATTTTTTACAAACCGTACCATTATCTCATCCAAAGTAATCAAATAGTATTTTAATTTGCATATATTCAGACATATTTTTATGATATGTACAACTTTAGTATTTTAATAGCCTTGTTATGGTTAAAAAATATTAAAATATATTAAGAAGGCCTAAACGCCTTTTTTATGCCTAAGGCCCGCCTAGGCTTCTAAGGCTTAAGGCTTGGCCTCCACGCCTCAATCACGCCCCACATTTTTTAGAACCTTGATAAATATTCACCAGGGTGAAACTCATGGGTTGTCAAAGTAAGAATTGACTTTAATTTTATTTTGATTATAAATTGTTTAAATTCAATAAGAATTAATCACAACCGGATAAAACCCATCATATATTTGGCATTACCACTATTTGGCATTTTGGGTGCACTTTTTGTGACAACTGTGTTACCAAATTATAAATTGAAAATTTTGTGGTGTTTATTTTTAAGAAAGTAACTAAAATATCTAATTGGATTATATTCCAGCCATAGCATGTGGTTAGTTACGGTGTGTGTGTATGTGTGTGTGTGTGTGTAGTAATGCTCTTGTGCGAACGAGTCCACATTTTAAGAGTGCACACCGAACATGTGTCGCCCGACGGTGAGCCTAGAAATTATCGGCTAAATTATAGGGGCGCTCTCTCTCTCTTTTATGGGCTCACTATCACGTGACACATGTTCAGTCCGCACTCTTAAAATGCGGACAGGTCCGTACAAGAGCAGTACTATGTGTGTATGTGTGTGTGTGTGTGTGTGTGTGTGTGTGTATACTAGGGTATGACTGTGCCTGAAGGCACGACGATAATCACAAGATGGCGAAAAAAAAACTAGTACGTAATTGCAAGAGGGCAAAAATTTCATTTGCCAACAAAATAAAATGTAATTTTAAAAAAATTGACCATAATCTCATTTATTTATACGACAACCCCCCCCCCCCCCCCCCCCCCCTTCTTAACAAATAATAAATAGTCCACCAACGTTCAAATAATCTAAATTCATTAATCGAATTGACATTGTGCCTTAAATTAACAAAACACCAATTATAAAAAAAATGGACATAGACTTTTTTATTTATTGAACTATCCACCCTACTTAAGGAGTAAACACCAATCGTACAATATTCAAAATTTCCAAATTCATCAAGCAAATACTTGAATGAAACAAACTTCTTTAAAAAAATCATGACGATATTCGGGAAAAACTAACATAATAACATAATAAGTTAAATTTTATAAAAAAATCGACAACATTTCATTTGTTTATATAATTATCCACCTTAAAGGTATATAAAACACTTCAACAATAAAAAAATAGTGACGCATACATAACCTATTTAAATAAACAGGCCCATTAATTTGATAAACTATTGTCACTAATTTGTAATAAATAAAAACAAATTATTCAAATTAAGAAATTAATAAATCAAATTTTAGTAAAAAATGTCTTCAATATTAATGACGAAGTAAAAATATTTTTACTAATAAAATTAAATTTTTAACAAACAACAATATTTTATTCATCTCTGTGTTACTTTTAGGTCCATCATTTATATATACAAATCACTCATGCGCGCACATACATTAATTAGAATCTGCATGTCCAAATACAATTTAATAATGTACACCAAATTGTATAAAAAAAATTTTACTCTTTCAAGTACATTTAATTATTGTAAAATCAAATCCTCCTTTTTTTTATAATGTGAAAGTGATTTATTAAAATATAATAACACATGTTCTAACTTTTATCAATAAGAAAAAATGAATTTAAATAATTTTGAGAAATATTGAGCTTATTGTTTGATAAAACAAATTGTGTGCATATGGTAGTTTTAATTATTCATACTATCACTTGTGTAGTAAAACTTATGAGACCTGAATTTTAGATTTGAAAGAATCAATTGCAGATTCCTTTCAGTCACTCGTTGTGAGGCTCGAGGATATATGGTATACGATAAGGCACATAGCCCGGTGCCATCAGACCATTAGTGTAGTATGGGAGATGTCAGATAATATGGTATACGATAAATGTTTTAACAGATGGCTTCCACACTGTCATCTAGTCAATACCATTTACGCAAGTACAATACCATTTACGCAAGTACAATAGTGGAGGCCCTTTACAGCGCTTATGTATTTTTTTTATTCGCAACAGTTGTATAAAAAAACATGCTAACACTAAGGGATCTGTCAGATATATACAGTATAATATAAACATACTTGCATTGTGTGGCCATATTTTCCTGACATTTTAATAAATGTATTTTGATAAAACGGGTCAAGTAATTAATGTTACTACAGTATAACAAGCAACAAATTTACTTATCACACCCCGCACTAAGCCCATCCCCTCTCACCGCTTCATCTTGTACCAACCACCAGAATATGCCACCACCTCCATCAATTTTTCACCACCATTTCTGGAGCCCTCCAACCACACTCCTACACCATAAAATCACATCACCCCTTGCACAGGAAATCACATCTTCGCCGTTACAAACCTGAATTTAACAGGTCATCCCAACTTCAAAAATCAGTTTCTAAGGGAAATCGATAACTGGACCAAGAAAATACCAAAGCCACTGCATATACACATGGCATACGAACTGTTAGTAATCCTTAGATAAAGTTTCTAAGGGATGTATCTCTGGTGGAAACCCTGAATCTTTCATCAATGGCGATGGCTTGTGGAGTACCCTCTGGAGGAAGTTAATAAACAAAACTAAATTTCTAAAAAGGTTGAACCATTGAAGAAATTTACAAATAAAAAAATAAGTAAGGACGATATACTATAGAGAGTGTACCAAGTGAGAGAAAAAAATATAAAATTTCTACCATCAACCCAGCACAAACACACGGGGACCAAGATATGAACGATGATCATCAGAAATGATAATAAAAAGAATTAAAACAAAAATTTCTATAATATGAGATAGAGACCAAAGGGAAAGAGAAAAACCTTTCTTTGTGTCGTTGAAACATACGACTACCACCGGTTCAAAATAAATCTTAAACCCTTCCCAATGACTCTCGAGTCAAGTGAGACCTATTTTCAGGTGTGACTAAACACCTGAGACATTAATTAGCTCTCTGCCACAAAGATCTCATTTTTCGTCGTCAGATGTAAATAACAAGAAACAAAATTAATTGTAGTGGAGGCTCTTACCTGTAAGTTAATGCAATAATAAAAAAAAGAACAAAAAAAAAACCATCATCACAACGAAGAACAAATGAACAAAAGTAAAAAATAACAGTGTGAGTTAAGAACAAACAACACAAAATATGAAATTCAACTAAAAGTAAAAAATAGTCTAGACTTCAAGCCAAAATTATAACAAAATCACTATGTAAACTAAAAGAATAGATGGATTGAACCCCCAAAAAACTCTAAATAAACAGTAAATTTGAACCCTTGCTGAAACCCCAAGAAAAAGGAGAAGAAAACTATTTTCAAGGATATCTAACAACGCTTAACCAAAATCGTAAACTAAACTCTGAAAACTCCAACACTTGTGAAACTAGAAGTTCGTGGTGGTAGATGAAGTTTCAGTTATAGAGAGTTAAAATGACATCAAACAAATCAATGGCTTTATATGAGAGCGAAGAGAGAGATTGAGAGGAAGATTTGCCACCAACTTTTTGAAATGAGAACGAAAAATGATTTGCATGACTTAACATACTAATCGAAATCCAAAAAAAATGTTCTCTTTGAACATAAACATAGATCAAACGTAAACCGTAGGTTTTTACTCTTTGAATTTGATAAACCACATCTTGCTAATTCCACCTCAAACCTTCGCTTACCTATAAATAATAAACATCAAAGCCCAAAAATTAAAAAATTAAAATTAGAGATACACCATATAAAAAGAGGAGATGAGGATTGATTTTAACAGAGATATAGAGAGAGTAGAAAATCTTTGGATTTTGAGAAGAGAGAAAGGGGGATTGACGTGTGGGAGATGATATTGACGTGGGGCATGTGTTAACGTGTGAGAAGAAAGGGGCATGTGTAAACGTGTAAGCGTGGGAGACACAGTTGGTACAACTTCTCCCCATTTAAGTGGTAAGGGTGAAAAGATGGGATAAGTGGGAGCCTCGAGGTTCATTTTTAAGCGTAGGAGACAATTCATGTATTTATGCAATCGTCCAGGTGGCAAACTCTTAAAACATTTGACTCTTAAAATTCAATCCCAGCCGTGAGTTAGCCATGAAAGAGAGAGTAAAATTATTTTGACCAAAATATACCATATTTTAAATTAAAATGTAATTTTGGAAAGTAAAAAAAGAGAGGAAAATTAAAATTATGAGGGGTAAAAGAGAGATTACAGAAATAATTCACATTGATGACATCATCTTGTAAACTTATGACATACATAAGTTTACTACTTTGTTATACATATATATATATTCTAGCGTCGGGCCCCACCAAAACTAAGTCGGGGCGAGTAAATAAATACCATTCTCAGCATGTGACAGGTATGAGACTGATGATACGCAAATATTGCGTATTTCATCCTCTGGACCTACGCATTTTAGCCCCCTCGGGTATCTTATTCCCTATATTGATGCTCGTTAACAGGACAACCTCGGATTTCTACGTTAACATGTTTGGCAGGAGTTAATTGGGATTTTATAGGTATTTGGATGCTAAGTGTGAAGTTCGGATACATTCCGCTCAATTTCCGTACATGATCGCACCTTCAAGGGAAATCTAGTCAATTCACATTTTGGGCACCTGGCCCATCATCTTCACAGAAGTTGTATCCCTCCTCACAAGCTTCGCGTGGTCGCGAACGGTGCGCGATTCCGATTCAGAACGAAGAAGTTATGGGAGTTTTAGCGGACGGAAAATGCATTCAAGCAAAAACAGCAATGCAGTGTGTTGATACCTGCTTGATCGACCGATTGATCAAATGGATCAATCGATCGATACTTCGCGACAGTGGGATGATTTATTCATGATCGATCGATCGAGCTCAGGGGATTGATCGATCGATCCCCTATTTCCAGGAGATATTTTGCCTTATATTTTCTTTTTCCTTTTATTTTCTTTACTTATTCCAACTTACTATAAATACCAATTTTTGTTGTAATAATCAGATATTCTAGTTTAGATAGTTTTAGAAGATAGTTTAGCTTAGGGTTTGGGTTTTTGAAGAGTTCTTCTTCATTTCTCTTTGGATTGACACCCTTTTTGATATGTAAGTTGACTATTCATTACCCTCTCCATTAATTCAACTTGTATTTCACTCTTTCTTGCTTTGATAATTAGGTTTACAAGCTTTCATATTAGATTCACATGCTTTGATTTACTTTCTTTCTAGTGTAGTTTTATCGCATTTATTTATCACGTTTTTAACATGCTTTCTAGCTAATTTAAATTAGGTTGTGTTTGAATTGAACTCAGTCGGGTTAACGCGTTGCTTTGCTTTGGTGATAGTGTTTACGCATCTATTTCGGGTGTGTTGTCCTAGTTATTAAGCCTAGAAGATTTGACGGGGCATATCATGTATGTCCCGTCCTTACGACCTTTCGTGCGTAATTTTCGGGGTATTTGTTGATGCCAAAATCTTATTAGGCTTTTGTGAGAATTTAGGGGCGTGACAACCCTTAATTTAATTAACTGTCGAAATGAGATGCATTTGTAATAACTCGTCGACCCATGTAAGCATTTTATACAAATTAACTCGGGTGAGGGATATTCGACGAAACCTATAGTTTTTACCGCTTTGTTCATCTAGTTTCAATACCCTCACCTAGATAATATTTCCTTTTTAGTTTGTAATCACCTTTTACACTTTTATTTAGAAGTATTAAATCAATTAAATTCTAGCAACTCATCCTTGTGGATTTTCGATACCCGACTTACCGTTGTGCTTGCCTCGCAAGTGTAGTCATAACTTAGGTTTGTTTGTATTGAGTATGCGAAACGAAAACAACGACTTCGCACCTTACATGCGCGCGCTTTTCACACTCGATCAGAGACATTATAAAATCAATCCATAAGATAAATATTTGAATCAATCCCAAATGACACTAACAACTGAGCTAAAAAGATCCATCACATGCTAAAACTTCAAATAATAACTAATCTCCAATAGTATAAAACTAAATAAACTCCAACTGAATCTAGTGAAATAACTGAATAAAACCCATAACAACTTTGGAACCAAATGGCCCAATCAAAACCATAAACTGTGTTTCAAAGTAAATACGAAGGAATGGAAACTAAACTAAACTACTAAGCAGTAATGTAAAATAAACTCCAGCTTCACCTCCAAACGATAATCTCCCAATAATCTTGTGCAGCTTCTCCAGACTTTTCCTGAAAAAGTTAGTCAACGTACAAGGTCAGAGCCCCGAGCATGAATACACACTACTCCTCCGTGAACACAGACAGTAGCATTATACATGATACATATCATAATATAATATATATATATATGTATATATATATATATATATGTATATATATATATATATATATGTATATATATATATATATACATATATATATATATATATATATATATATATATATATATATATACATATATATATATATATAATTCAAGTATTGTCATGAAGTGGTATTTAAATATTTATAGCGACATATATAAATGACATGGTAGTGATGTGTTGTCTCACGTGTTAGTAACATGTGTAATTATGTATTAATTACATGCTGAAACTTCAAAGTGCGTAAAATATTTTGGTGATCCATTTTTGACTAGGTGACATGTTTGGCAAATTTCAGCAAATGTGTAATGAGAGGTCAGTGATGTGTATTATCATCTAAAAGTCACACTGTGTGATTATTTGTTCTTCATATTTCAAATTTTTTTCATTTTTTATGATGTTTTGTTTTTCTTTGACATGGCACTATAAGCATAGCAACATGTCAAGGATATATGTGATAACATAATGGTCATGTGTGTGATCATGTGTATATGTAACCATCTCAGTTATTGGTATGACTTTAAATGCTCAACGACATTTCATCAGAGAACATTTATTATAACATCTACTTGGTATAGATAGTAAATTTTTAATGTGACATGATAAAAATTTTGTGACATAATATTAATGCCCCAATGGTTACGTCAAATTTGATGATTATACATTGCATTGTACGCGCTATTATGACCATTCTATATGCGACTATTTATATATGGTTAAATTATTTGTGTCATTGTATTGAAGGTTTTTTTTTCTCACTTGTGTCATAAATAGACAATAATGCAATGAGAACTAATGTTGTTATGCCCATTAATAATGAAGATATGTGAACAAAAATCATTGGGTGCAATTTTAAAAGTATAAATGTTATGTTTACCTAACTAAATTTAAATTGATATCTTCATTTAGTTGAAAGGTGATTAACATCATGGACGTGTGAACGTCGGATATATGAACGTCATGGGCATGTGAATGTTTTTTCCCAAGTGTTTCGTCCTTAATGCATTGGACTATGCATTAAGTTTTTTAAGTGTCCGATGAAAACTACAGGAGATATGGGTGTCTTCAATAGATATGAGGCAAAATATTATTTTTTGCAAGGAACAAATTTATTTTGAAAGAATTTTATCCTTCCAATAAATGTGTTTGTTTATGTGATTGCCAAACGTACTCTTCAGCGAACTAGTGTCGTATGGTTATAGATCTATTCATTGAATTTATTATTTCAGATTCAAAACCGAGCGGTTTCTTGATAACTGTAAACATGCTGCAATTAAATCTTAAATCCATACAAATGATCACGGAATTCAAAACCGAGTAGTTTCATGACTGCTTTAAAGAAGGTAGAATAAAATTATGATCCAACTAGATTTTTAGGTGTAATATTAAAGCTCTAACACTAGAAAAATCAAATAACGGCAAGTAACAAAATTACATATATTATTTTATGATTTTTTTTAAAGTCCATAATCATAAAATATGTTCAAATGCTTTTAAGGCATGTATACTATGTGTGATACAACTTGAGTTTAATGCTAAGAATTCTCATAAGTGAATTTGTAGGCCTATGGAATGATAAGGAATGTAATATTAAACGTCGAAAAAAGTGGAGAGACTTATCTCAACTAATGATTCTTTAGAATGAAAAGAATGTTTCACCTTATAAATGGACACATGTGTTGGTCTAAATAAATATTAATAGAGCAGCACATGATTTTCTCTGTCAAAGTTATTACACTTTAGAAGAAAAATTAAGTCTTTGGAGGTTGAAAATAAATGCATTTTTTTATAATTTTAAATTTATGTTTGAAATTGTGGGAGAAGCATTGCTTTCTATAAGTTATCTTCTCAACACATTAACCCCTAAAAAATTTTATAGAAAAGTTTTATGATAAATGTGGGGGTATTGATCTAAGGCGACGATTCCTATCCAAAAGAGAAACAAGACATAATTCCTATCAAAAATAGGAATAAGAATGCTTTTATTGTATTCCAATAATACTTATACATAGATCTTCAAAAGGAAGATAATGGATCAAAAACTAAAGTATAAAGAAGTTTTTCGTATGTTCATATGGTGACCATGATAAATGACATAAACATTAGGAAATTATGAATATCTCGTAAACAGAATTATGATTCTTGAGGGTCGCAGTGTCGAGTCGATATATTAGCACAATGGGAGGTGATAATGTTTGGAAATCCTCTTATGATGAAATATAAATCCTATTTCGTATAAATCAATGTATCTTAGGAAATTTTAAAGAGAACGATCCTAGATAAAAATGCGAATATCTATTGTTGCAGTTGACAATGATTGTTTGAAAAGGCGTAGAATACTTTGGTAAGTCACAACTTATTAGTCATGAAATAATACCAAATACCGAAAATAGTCATGGAAAAGGGGTCACGGCCAAGAGCTATGACCAGCTAGTCACGTCCCAAAGCCGTTACTACATGAAAAATGAGTGTGACCAATTCCAAGACTCAGTGTGGTCATGGATCGACTTGTAGGTGGTCAATGCCTTTGACCGTGACTCTATGGGTCACGGGTGACAACCGTGACCTAGCCGTGACCATTATGGGGCCAAGTTTCCCGCCAAATGTGGTCATAGATGGGGTCACGGCTCATAGTCGTGATCAGGTACACAAATACAGACCACTATAGTCATGGCTTAGGACCGTGACTAGTGAGTCATGGATTTCGACCGTGACCATGGTCTTGTTTCCACGCTGACGTGTTAAAAATAAAGGGGTCACATCATAGGGTCACGACCCTAAGCCGTGTCTATGGTCTTTATACTTAAAAAACACAGAACAAGTTTTCATTTCCCTCGAAAACTTCTAAACACTTATTTTCCTCCCTTTCTCCGGAGATTTCCCTCCATCTCTTCGGCGATTTCATTTCCCTCAATCTCAAGATCTCTCATTCTCTCAATCTCAAAGGTAATACAAACCCTTCTTATTTCATTGTGTGTATTATATGTATTTCCAAACCCTTGTTATTTATTTCACTGTGTGTGTATTTATGTGTGTGTGTATATGTGTGTGTGTGTGTATACTTATATGTATTTTTATGTGTATACGTGTGTGTATAATCTCAAATTCTTATTAATTATTTTATTCTGTGTGTGTATTTCCAAACCCTTGTTATTTATTTCATTGTGTGCATGTGTTTCTGTGTGTATTTCAGTGTGTGTGTATATGTGTGTATGTATGTATACGTGTGTGTATTTTTTATATGTTGTGTATTGTGTATGTGGGTGTGTATAAATTATCATTGTATGTATTGTGCCTGTATTCTAGAAAAAAATACATATATATGATTAATGTTGGTTTAAGTTTCAAACTAGGGCAAATTTTAATATAATGGATATTATAGGTTTAATTGCCAAACTAGGGAAAATTTTAATTAAATGGATATTGTTGGTTTAAGATTGGGGATGAAATATAAAAAAACACCTCTCCATTTAAAAAAATATCAGACCATTAAAAAAATACAAAACATAAGTGTTAATTTTAGGGATTGTTGGCTTAAATGACAAAAGTAGGTATTCAAAACATAATAAATTAGCGGTTGATGATTCATTAGAGCCATTATTTATAGGAACCATATCCACACCCTCGTACACAATAACTAGTTAATGATTCATTAAATCCATTATTTATAGGAATCATATTCACGCCCTCATTCATTATTCTCAGAAAAAATGAGTCACGATGATAATCAATGACAACAAGAGTATGAAAGGTTGTAATTGCTCCTTACTCGTACCTCTTTCATTAATAATCCACATAAATTGGGTACTCTGGATTATTGGTATGGGAATAGGAAGATCTAATAATTTAACTACCTTGTAAACCGTGGAGTTCATTTCCAGCAAGAATACTTGTTCGATCGTATTCTGTTTTCCCTGCCACAATATTGGGATGGAACTGTACACACACACACATATATATATATATATATATGAAAGTGCCTAAGATGTGTGTTTTTAAACAAAATCAATTTTCTCTGAAAATTAATCAACTTTTAATTATGCACCAAACCAAGTTGTGAAAAACCAAATTCTTACTTTAAACCTATTTTATCTTGATTAATCCTAACCATGCATCTAGTTATTAAAGCAAGTAAAATAAAGTAAAGAATACTCACGACGCCGGATGCACGAGGAAAAAACCCAAAATGGGAAAACAACCTCGGACGGCCCAAGCCAGACAATCACTATGAATGTGAATTTACAATGAACAGACATAGACTCACTCAACGACTCGATCCCCACAGGTCTTGACGCTCTTTTGATCTTCAACCACTCCTCTCACAGTGACCACGCAGAAAGTCCTTTCGCGATACCTGTCCAAAACACACGCGTCCACGTATGTCTCAGTGTCCACCGGTTGGCTTTGATTCGTCTACGATGTCGAACAAGAAGTCCTTCTCTTTTCTTCACCGCAAAACCCTTATGTTCAATAATAGAACAAACTTCTTGGTGCAAAAAGATCACATAAGCATATAAGAATGATAACTCGGATCTTTGCAAACTCTAAGGATGTGTTTATGCTTTGTAAACCTTAGAAAACATGTGTAAACAACGTACTGGAATGCATACTATTTTTTCCAGATGAACACTTACGAAACTCTGATAAAACCACGCTTTAAATAACAATTAAGTGCCGCCTCGAAATACGTGTCGTTTGAACGATAATGCCACATCTTTCGCGCGACATTGGCATCTCGCTCGAACGAGATCCTTATGTCGTTTAAATGAGATGACGTGTCAGTTTGACTTTTTAACTTTTAGTTCAAAACGTCTCTTTTAAAGGAGATCCAAATAAGTAAAACTCTATTTTGAGTATATCAGAATAAAACATAGTGTAAACACTTAAAACACTTTTAAAAACATTTTAAAACATTTTTCTATATAAAAATACATCCTTATCTTTTATAAAAACAATTCTGAGCACCATTAATTATACGCATTCATACCTGAGTGATCTCGGAATGTAATTAACCTTGAAGACTATTTAACTTGCACCAATTAAATTTCGGCATGATAAATTCTTTGAAGCTTTGCCGCAACGTCTTCAATTTTCTTGATTACGTCATAGACCAAGTGGGATCGTGACAAAATAAAGATATCCTTATGACATATTACAAACACAGTTTTGTTCACAGAATTAAGTCAAAATAATACAGGGACTCAATTGGAAATTTATGTCCTTAATATATATATATATATATATATATATATATATATATATATATATCGTGTACATAATCCTGATAGAGCACCGACCTTGCTTACGCTGTTAGAGAACGCCGAAAAAAAAAAAATTCACCCATTATGGATAGAATTATCTCCAAAAAGCATTGACAAAGACTCTGATGTCTCACGACATATGCACCTCAAACTCGATCTTGCTAATAGGCTAAAGAGGATGAGATTTTGAGTTCATGTCGCTGACATTTATGCATCCATTATAGATACGCTTCCTCTTAATTGGCCCCGTGCAAAAATAAGTAGGTTTTTAAAAACAAATCCATAATGGATGGAGATCAGACACATTGAACTTTTGTTAAAGTCTTACCATGTACAGGTAGAATATATTATATGGTCAAAAAATTTAATTTCTTATTTATATTTTAGTATTGAACTTTGCAATTATGCATCTATTATTATTGATACACATTTAATTTGTATTATTTTTGTAGATAAAGTCAGGTGGTAATGGAACCAACGCTCCAAATGACTCCGTGAGCAGAGCCAACACCTCGCACGGGACCAACGTAGCCCGCATGAATCGACCGCGTGTCCATGGGACCCTCGGTTTGAGAGCACGCCCCAAAACAGACAACTTAGGCTTGAAAATGTGTCGTCGAGGGGCGAAACCCCTTAATGCCCCGCAAATGGCCCCATGAGCATTGCTAACACCTCGCACGGGACCAACATAACCCATATAAATCGACCGCGTGGTCACGGGACCCCCGGTTTGAGAGCACGGCCCAAAACAGAGAATATCCAAACTTATGCTTGAAAATGTGGCAAAACCCCTTAGAGCCCCCAAACGGCCCATGAGCAGTGCCAACAACTCGCACGGGACCAACGTAGCCCGCACGTGATGACCGCATGGTCACGGGACCCTCAGTTTTGGAGCCGGACCAAAATAAAGAATATCCACACTTAGGCTTGAAAATGTGCCGTCGGGGGGCGAAACCCCTTACCGCCTCCCAAACGGCCCCGTGAACGGTGCTAATACCTAGCACGGGACCAACGTAGCCCTCATAAACTGACTACGTGATTACGGGACCCTCGGTTTGAGAGCAAAGCCCAAAATAGAGAATATCCACACTTAGGCTTGAAAACGTGCCGTCGGGGGGCGAAACCCCTTAGAGCCCCCCAAACGGCCCAATGAGCAACGCCAACACCCGCACGGGACCAACGTAGCCATATGGACCGACCGCATGGTCATGGGACCCCTGGTTTGATAGCACAACCCAAAACAGAAAATATCCACACTTAGGCCTTAAAACGTGTCGTCGGGGGCGAAACCCCTTAGCGCCCCCCAAACGGCCCCGTGATCGACGCCAACACCTCGTACGGGACTAACATAGACCGCATGAGCCGATCACTTCATCATGGGACCCCCCGTTTAAGAGCACGACCCATATTTCAGAATGCCTTCACGGGTCTTGTGACCGTGGGGTCACGGGACCCTTCGATTTGAGAGCACAGGACCCCCTCGAGGTCACCCAAGGAGCACTTAAAGCAACTGACCAATTAGCCTCTCAATTAGAGGATTAATTATTATTATTATTAAAACTGGTCACGGCCTAAAGCCGTGACAATATTTTAAGCACAGTACGTATAGTCAGGGCCTAAAGCCGTGAAAATATTATCTTTATTGTAAGTGTGGTCACGGCCCAAAGCCGTTACAATATCATATATAAAGTAAGTTTGGTCATGGCCTTAAGCCGTGATAAATATGGATCGCATAACTGGTCACGGTTTAAACCATGACAAGATGGTCTTTAATGGTGAAGTCGTCACGTATTTAGGCCGGGACCAGGCTTACAAACTGGGCCAAGGCTAGGGGTACCAGGATCTGGGTTAGGGATTTGGGTCGTGACCACCGAAATTGGTCACGCCCGATTTGGTCACGGACCAAATCCGCTTCCCACCCTTCCTGGAGAGGGATAAAGTCCGTGACCATTAGCCCAGTTTTGGTGTAGTGATCTTTTAGTGATAACGTTAGTCCTAATAAGAAAACTACGGATCCGCTAACAAGAGAGTAAGAGAGGTTCATCAAGGGGAATGGGTTTACAACCGATTTAAAACTAAAAGAATCGCCATAATGGAAACCTAACCTAAATGGCCGGAAATACCAAGAAATAGGTTCAACGCGATAACCTAATTATGTGCATTTCAGTTAGTACTAAGAAGAAAATAAATTTTTCCTCCCATTCCAAGGATGAGTCATTGCACTATCTACCGCGTATAATCAGATAAATTAAATTTTATTTTTAATGATTTATATATCTTGAACATATGGGTCAAGTGGGGTATTATCAGGATACTTTTTACAAAAATTACCTATGTGAGTAAGAAGAGACCAGTTCTATGAGAATTACCAACGGCTATATTGTTAAATTCCCTAATACGCTCATGAAACCAAGAGGTGTCCAAGGCCAAAACGGACACAACAATGAGAACTAAGATTATTCGAAGAAGGATTATGTGAGTTCTACTATCTTGATTTACACAAAAATGATGATCAATTCAAAAGATCACGTTCATTGATTGACTAGTAAACTCGATAGTCTCTCAGTGGGAAAAATTCAAGGCCAAAAGCTATCTTTATCGATGCATTTATTTTTCACTGATATTCTGTCTAATTTGTCTTCATGTTTATTTGATTCTTTACCCAAATTTTATTCATGTGGGGGATTATTGGAAAATATTGTGTTTTACACAAATTAATATTATGACCAAGTTAATATATTGCTCAACTTTGAGCCATTATAAAATTGGGACCCACATTTGAAACATTGTGGGGCCATGTACATACGTGTTCCTTGTGGAAAGATGAGTCACATGATATATTCATTTTTTTTAAACGGACAAACGAGGAATAATAAATTTGGTTTCAAAGTTCCCCATTTATGTATGAAAATTATTGGGAAATTTATTCAATGTTCTAGGATGAATTTTCTGAACTGTCGCTAAAGGTTGTGACTGTTCGCTATATACTGGCTATTTTTCAGAACTGTCCCTAAAGGTCATGACTGTTCACCATACGTTGTGACAGTCCAGGAACAATATCCTTAAGTGACTGTTTTCCAAAAAGCCAAATCTTTTTATGAAACGACACATTTTTCCTATAAATACAAGACTTATTCATTCATTTAAAGAAGAGAAAAAAAATATTTTTCAATACTTTCCATTCCTAATCAAGTCGAATAAAGTATTAAACATAATTTGTTCATGAGGCATGCACAATAAAGTGCCTCTTGCTCGTGTCGAGACCGTTTCATCATGGGAGGCATGCGCCCATTGTTTATCACTGTAAATACTGTAACGAGAGCGCATTTTATCTTAAGGAAAGAGTGTCCGACACTTGACTCGGTCATCTTCTTTGTATGTAAGTTTTTTTTATTATAATTGTTGATCTTATTATTTATTGCACAATTATGATTTATTTCATATTTTATTTTTGATAAAACACAAAAGCACATATAATTATGAATAACATAGATTTCTTCTCACAACACATTTCAAAGTTATACTCAGCCTATGAAGGCCAAAAACAGAGTTTTTTTGTTCAAAGTTTATTTTAAGGTAACATCCCATTTTGGGAACTCTCGATTTTTGTACGACTAAACAACAGGGTTATTTCATCCCGTAATATAGGTTTGACATAAAAAAGTGTAATAAATTCTAAAAAGTGGAAATATATTTCATCAAAAAGTGTCACAAAAGATGCTAATAGGTTCTTAAACTATATCATGCCAAAAATTTGTGTTGTCAAAGTCAAAATAAGGATAACAACATGGGTACAAGTAGAAATGACCCAAAATTTACTTCGTTGCCATTTTCATTTGAATTATATAGTAGTTTTATGACTTTATACCATTAAGCACATTCATATTCAATATATTAATTCTTGACTATGTACATCAAATATCGAGGTTATTATTTTACATGTCTTTATATTACTGTTTATAATGAACATGGTAGAACTTTGGGGTAATCCATTCTCAAATTTAATTATCTATGCTTGCATTTTTTTAAAGTTTCCTTTGTACTTGATGCTCTACTTAGCGACCCAAGTATATTATTAACATTATTTTTTTCCACTGATGTGTATATTTTAACAAATGGAGTATAATATAAAAGAAAAATGAAACATTTTTTTCATTCACAATAATGTTGCTGCAATTTTTGCTAGTATCCTAAAATGAAGTACCATTAATGTCGTTAAGATTCTTATTCAAAAATGTTAATTATATACTTCTAAGATCTTAAAAACAAGTACCTAACATTTACTACCAATAAAAGTTCTCATTTACTCACCCATTTTGTTACATAATAATCTTTGGAGGCCCATGATGGAGAAAGTAAAGGGAAATACACTATTGGACTTGGTCAAGATTGCATGGTGTTTTGTACTAGGTGGAAGATTTCATCTCAATGAGGTTCTACTTCTACATACGTTTGTTTCAATATTCATAATAATAGGCCTTAGGTACTAATAACAAGAATCTTTCTCTTGTAACTGTGTCATGGATATGTGTTATGGCTATCTGTAATATCAACTCTAATTTGATGGTCGCTCTCGAATTACTCTTTTTTAATCAATGTATGAGAACACACTATATAATTGACTTTATTGAGTCTATATTATATAGGAGTTCCAACTACTTTGGATATTGAGACAAAGTAGGTTAGTTTTTATGAGTTGCTCTATCTCTCAAAGTTTCAAGCAAGAATGAAGAAATCCAGTTCAAGAAATCACCAAGATCAACCTAAAGGGAAGTTAATCTTACCTAACCACTTTAGGACACTTACACATCATATTATTGAGTTCACATGTGCATATATTGTTTTAATCACTTTAATTATGTTTACAAATCAATTTAATTCCATTATAACATTTTTGAATCATTTTAAATAATTTTTGAATTTATCAAAATTTGGTTTTTAAAAGTATTAGGGTTAAAAGTTGAATTATGCAAAGGGTTTTTTATCTTTAAAAACTTGTGTTGGGTAGAATATTAAAGCGACAGAGAATTTTGGGGGTGAAAATTGAATTACTTTTACACGCATTTTATACCTCTTATCGGTCGTACAGGTGTTGGCACTTAGACGGTTAGATTTGTGTTTTCTCTAAGACACATACGCGAGATGCTATATCAGCCCTTGATTGATCTTTATCAATGGTTTGTATGCGATCCTAATCAATTGTGAAACTAGTTTGAACCAATCAGTGAACGTTATTTTCACCACTGAGTTACACAGTTAGATTTAGAGTCAACTGGTCAAGATCAATCTAAGCCGTTCGATTACCTCAAATGTTCGAAATCCTTCCTAACCCAGTATATAAACCTTTGAAGTCTCAGACCTTAGAGACTTTTTGCATTCTTCCAAATAGAGAGAAAATAAGAGAGTAGAGAGAGAAAGGAGAAGAGGGAGGAAAATAAAAGAGAGAAGAGAGAGAAAGAAACCCTAATCTTTGAAAGCTCAACCTCTGAGAGTTCTCCATAAATCCAAACACCAAAACCTTCACTTTTTGTACATCAAAAACCCTAAACCTTGAGAATTATATCTATTTAGGTTTATCTTAATTAGGTGTTGGTTTTTCTCGAAGTTTGAAGACATCTTCAAGCTATTGTTTCTCTCAGAACTCATCTATAAGAAATTATTAGGTTTCTTTGTAGAAACTTGAGTTTTTCTAAAAGAAAATATCGCACGTTTAATTTTTTGTTCTCTTTTGTATCTTTATTTTGTAGATCCATTATGTTTCAAAAGATTTTGAAAAACAAACTTCATTTCTTTCAAGGATAAATTAGATGCCTAAGACGTTTGTGTTTCTTGGATCATATTTCACATTTTGTGAAATAAAGTTGTATAAAAATAAACAGAGATGCATAGGACCTTGGCTAGTTTTAAAAGAAAGGTTGTTTTTCAGATTCGATCTTGATAAGAAGTTTATTTGTCGAAATGGTTTGAATCAGAATCTGCATGTCATATAGATGCTTATGATTTATAGACTTTGTTTGTCTAAATAACTTGAGAGAGTGAGTTGCATAAATATGAATTTAGTGCAAATCACAAACACAATCTCACACGAACACTTAGTCACAGTGGTTCTGTTTGAGAAACTTGGTATTGAAAGAGTTGCTGGAATCAGAAATCAAGGAAAAGGCAAAGGAGCAATAAGAGAAAATTAGTTCTAATCGAAAAACCTTTGGAGTGGAGTAGCTCATGTAGGTATATCTCTGAACTTAGATTTAGGATATTTGTGTTCTTGCGTAAGTGTTGTAACTTGAATCTTTATTTTAGTGGATTTTTGGTTTGTTCCGTAGAGGGCACCTTGGATGTTTCCCTTGATTAAGGGTTTTACCACATTAAATTCCTATATTCTTTCTTTGAATGTTCTTAATTTTTATTGTGATTGGTACTGCATCTTAGACTTAGTATATGGTTTTTTAATTTCTAAAACCAAAGGTAATCAACTACCAAATCTAGACTACATATTCAGAAAACAAGTTTAAACACATCTTGTGTTGATAATCGATGTGACACCCCGACTAATTAAATACCGGGTAGCTACTCCTTTATTAAATTAATTCAAAATGCCAAGTTGGCTCAGTTAATAGCATCACTGTCGAAAACCTTTTAAAGATTACTAACCACCTAGTATTTAAAAAGTAGCGCCAAATTTTATTTAAAGTCTGATTAACATGCAACAAGTGTAATGAAGAAATAAGTACACCATTCACCATACTGAAGTAAAATGAATAACCATCACAATAGAGTAAATAAAGTCTGGAGGAAACTCCTCACTACAATCCCATAACTGAAATAAATAACCGAATACTGAAGCAATCCATGCTAAAGTCTGAAAACTGAAATGTAAAATATGCTCTAAATAGAAATGGGCAACATGCCCTACAACTGATAGATAGTGACTTTGGAATCCAAAAGATAGAAGCGTCTACATGCAAATCCCTGTAGCTTCCACAAACAGCTACAGCTCGTCACCTGAATGAGTATCCTATGCTTGGTGTCCTTGTGGCTGGGCACCTAAAATGGTTTTACAAGAAAAAGATTTGAAAAGCAAACGGGTCAGAGCCCGAATGTGGAGTTATATTTTAAAAACCTGCAAGTGCTTTAAAAACATTTAAAACATTAAATGCAAAGTACATGTTAGGACGTGCACTCACATGATATTCTCACCTCTCGTCTAACTGTGCACTCCTAACGTAAGTACCCATGTAGAGTAATACAAACTACTAGCTAAGTGACAACATAACTAGCTAGACTATCATAGGTCTTACCCTTATTACTCGGTTCTATTAACATGATAACGCTCGTAATTAAGTAGGGGTTTAACGCAAACTCAGATGCTCAATATGCAATATATTTCTCTATCAACTAACTCATTGTGTTTCTCGAAACAATACCGTAATTATTTATACAACATTAACATGAATGTTCTTATTAATTAAGTGTATATTATTCACATCATAAATATACAATACAAGCACCCCAAGAACTAAGCTGCGGTGCACACATACTCTGCTATCCATCCCGGTACATCACGTACATAAGGATCACATATTCCGAATCTCTCAGGAATAGTTCAGATAACACAAATCACAAATAGTGGAGGCGAACACAGTCACATCACATGGGTCACGTACATACCTACGCTCCCACGATCAGCGGACTTATTAACATCCCAATAAGTCTTTCTCTGACCTATGTTCATCGAGGTACCGGTCTATATCCCCCCCGTAGGCACACAAGAATTAGAGGGTCCTAAGCGAACGCAAACCTCCCGTGATAGCAAGTATGGTAGGTATGTCATACACACAATCCATATACTAATACTAAGTAAACACACATCTTAGTAATACCGTATTTTAATCGTAGTACGTATCGCATTCTCGTACTAACTATAATTATTATAATATGTACTATTCCGGTTTGTAATCATACTCGCCATAATTTCTCACGTCGTAGTAGACACTCACGTCTCAACCCAAACCGTCCCTGTATTACAACTCTCGTATGTAAATCCCTTCTCATAAATACCCAAATGTCCCAATTCTATCATTACTACATCTACGGAATGATATCTATATCCTCGAATAAGCTTACGGGACTCCAAAAATCAAAACAGTCCAAAAAGGACCAAACTGTCAACTCGTTAGAAGTCTCGTTCGAACGAGACTGTTCGAACGAGATTCCTCTGCCAACTCGTTAGAAGTCTCGTTCGAACGAGGCTGTTCGAACGAGGTCCTAGTTCGTTCGAACGAACTGTACCTTCTAATGATATCTCATTCGAACGAGATATCGAACGAAATCCATTCTCGTTAGCAGCGACTGGTCAACTCGTTAGAAGCTCGTTCGAACGAGTTCGTTCGAACGACCTGGGTAGGGGCTTCTAACGAGATGCCAGATTCGTCCCAGATTTTTCCCTTTCTCGTTTTTAACCATTTTAACACCTCTAATCTCCTCCAAAGTTCATCCCAACAATGTTTTATGGTCTCTAATTGATCCTAAATATATTCAAGTCAACTCCTAACATGTTTTCAAGGATTAAATCTCTTTAACATCAATCAACATATGAATTTCTACACTTTTCCCCAATTATTTCAAGAACATGAACCCTAACAGTTTGAATCATGAATTAACCCAACAAAATCCGTTTTAATTTCTTTCCAATCATGTATATCATCAGTAAAAACATCTACCTATCATTCTACATGCAATCCTTCTCAAATTTCTCAAGTTCTATGATCTAAACTACATGGGTTTTCATTATTTTTCAAGAACAATTAATAATCTCCAATTTCTAACATGGAAAAGACATTCTCTGAAATTAAATGGAATAAAGTCACTTGCCTTGATTCGATTTCTGACTTTGGTGTAGGTTTGATGATGTTTTTTTGCAGAATTTCCTCTCTCCAAGCTCCCTCTCCAATGGTGGCTTAAGGTGGCTAGGGTTTGTTTTGGGGAAAGTTGTAAACCTAAAGATAACCTCCGTAGCCTTCTAGGTTAATAAGGGTTGGTTATGGGCTTAGTGGGTCAAATCCACATCAGATTTAATTAACCAATTTTCGTCACTTTTAATTCCTCAAAATGTAAAATTACCAAAATACCCTTTAAGTTGCCGGTATGGCCTAAAAATACACCGGGACCCAAACTATACCCCCGTCTAGTGTTTTCTGACTATCTCGACCTTTCCGGACGCGTTGACGCACTCAAAACGACCATACGGTTTATAGATTTTAAATTCACTTTTATTATCAAAATATTACACCGTGACGCAGCGGTCCCATGCGTCTCAACAAAATTCCAAATTGCCGTATATAAATCTCACGACAAATTCCATAATTCCAAATTCATATATAAAAACATGTATGCACATAATCAAATACCAACTCGCATCTCGTTAGTATTTATAACCCGGATTAATTTCCAATTAATACGCATTTAATTAATTAATCCCAAAAATAAATATAGCCAAAAGTACGGGGTATTACATACTTCCCCCCTAATAACTGAATTTCGTCCCGAAATTCGAAACTAGAAAGTACCTGCTAAAAACAACTCTGGATAACGCTCGCGCATCTCATCCTCGCGCTCCCATGTGGACTTCTCGACATTGTGATGTCGCCACTGGACACGCACTAACGGAACTATCTTTGACCGCAGTTTCCTCTCGCTTTGGTCCAAAATAGCAATCGGCCCCTCCTCGTAGGAGCTATCCGGCTGGAGATCGATGTCCTCCACAGCAATGTGAGAATGAGCCAAATTATCCCTAAGGTATTTCCTCAGCGAGGAAATATGGAACACGTCGTGAATCCGATGCAAGTGCTCCAGTAGTCCAAGTCTATACGCAACCGGTCCGATCCGCTCAATAATAGGAAACGGCTCCACATACCTTGGTGCCAACTTCCCCTTCTTCCCGAAACGCATAATCCCCTTCATAGGAGATACCCTGAGCAAAACCTGGTCCCCCACTTGGAACTCTCTGAAAAATCTCTTCGCATCAGCGTAACTCTTCTGCCTGTCTTGAGCTACCCGAATGCGACTCCGAATCAAATCAATCCTTGCCGAAGTATCCTGAATCACTTCCGGTCCAAGCAGTTTGTTGTCCCCCACCTCTAACCAACATGCTGGGGAACGACAAGGCCTACCGTACAATGCCTCAAACGGAGCCATGCCAATCGTGAACTGATAGGAGTTGTTGTAAGCAAACTCCACCAGTGGAAGGTACTGCTCCCATCCACCCCCGAAGTCAATAATGCACATGCGCAGCATGTCCTCCAACATCTGATTGGTGCGCTCTGTCTGCCCGTCGGTTTGCGGATGATAAGCCGTACTCAACCGCAATTCCATGCCCATGGCCTCCTGGAAACTTTCCCAAAACCGCGAAACAAATATCTTGTCTCTGTCAGACACGATATTTAAGGGTACACCGTGAAGTCTCACAATCTCTGAAATGAAGAGCTGGGCATACTGTCCCGTAGTGTAGTCAGTCCTTACGGGTAAAAAGTGAGCGACCTTGGGCAACCTGTCCACAATTACCCAAATGGAGTCGTGACCCCTCTGCGACGTAGGCAACCCCGTAATAAAGTCCATGGATATGCTCTCCCACATCCACACCGGGACCTCCAATGGCTGTAGTAATCCTGCCGGTCTTTGATGATCCACTTTTACAAGATGACAAGTGGCGCATTTTGAGACAAACTCAGCGATATCTCTCTTCATACCGCTCCACCAATACTGCCGTCTCATGTCTTGGTACATTTTGTCCCCTCTGGGATGTACCGCGAACCGTGAGCCGTGCGACTCTGCCATCACATCGTGTCGCAATTCTTCCCCTTCCGGAACTACCAATCTCCCATTGAAGCGTAATCCCCCGTCTGAGCTAACGGTATAGGATTCGTCTCCCTCTGCTAGTAATCGAACTATCTGCTCCTGACAGAACGAGTCATTAGCCTGTGCCCGTACTACCTTCGTGACAATCTGCGGTGTAACGGTCATCACAGACATGAAAGATCGGGCCACTGCATCCTGGTGTCCCAATTCCTTCCACTTTGCTTTCCACACCTCTACCACCTCATTGCTGGCCTGCGGCTCAACGCGTCTGCTACCACGTTAGCCTTACCTGGGTGATACTGGATGTCGAACTGGTAGTCCTTCACAAACTCAAGCCACCTACGTTGCCGCATATTCAACTCTTTCTGCGTGAACAGGTACTGTAGGGACTTGTGGTCCGTGAACAGTTGGAACTTCTCCCCCAAAAGATAGTGCCTCCAAATTCGTAGGGCAAATACCACGGCTGCCAACTCCAAATCATGCGTGGGGTAATTCTTCTCATGAGGCTTAAGCTTACGGGAAGCATAAGCTATGGCCTGTCTCTCCTGCTACAATACACCTCCAAGTCCTTGCAAAGACGCGTCGGTGTAAACCAAATACTCAACTCCCGGTCTCGGCAATGCTAACACAGGTGCTGAGGTCAATTTGTCCTTCAATTCATCGAATGCCAACTGACAGGCATCACTCCAGATGTATGGCACACCCTTACGAGTAAGATGTGTCAAAGGACCTGATATCTCCGAGAAACCCCGAATAAACATCCTGTAGTATCCTGCTAGACCCAAGAAACTACGAATCTCCATTGGTGTCGTGGGCTGTCCCCACTCCCTCACCGCTGATACTTTCCCCGGATCAACAGATATCCCTTGGTCGGAAATAATGTGACCCAAGAACTAGACTTCCTTCAGCCAAAACCCGCACTTATCATATTTTGCATACAACTCGTTCTGACGGAGTTTCTGCAAAACCTGCCTCAAATGCCCGGCGTGCTCCTCTTCTGTCTGAGAGTAAACCAGAATGTCATCAATGAAGACAATGACAAACTCATCCAGGAAATCCCTGAACACTCTGTTCATCAAGTCCATAAACACTGCTGGAGCGTTGGTCAAGCCGAAAGGCATAACCCGAAACTCATAAGAACCATATCTCGACAAGAACGCAGTCTTCGAGACATCCTCCTCCCTGATACGCAACTGATGGTATCCCGATCTCAAGTCAATCTTCGAGAAGAAAGAAGCTCCTCTCAACTGGTCGAATAAGTCATCGATTCGAGGTAACGGATACTTATTCCGTATCGTGACCTTATTCAACTCTCGGTAGTCCACACACAATCTCAGTGAACCGTCCCTCTTCTTCACAAACAAAACCGGAGCGCCCCAAGGTGAGGTACTCATGCGAATAAAGCCCTGTCCTAACAGCTGCTCTATCTGATCCCGTAGCTCTCTCATCTCAGCTGGAGCCATACGGTACGGTGCGCGTGCTATAGATCTCGTTCCCGGTAGCAAATCTATAACGAAGTCTATCTCTCGACTGGGTGGTAAGCCTGGTATCTCCTGAAACACATCCGAATACTCCCTGACAACTGGGATAGAATCTAAAGGAATCACTACCTCCTTAGAGGTATCCTCCTCAATGTAATACAGATGAGCGGTCGATCCTCCCTCTGGGCGAGGCATCGCCACTACAAACATCTCTTGCCCCGGAATGGCAAAAACAATGCTTCCGCTGAAGCAATCAATCATGGCCCTATAAGCTACGAGCCAATCCATACCGATGATCACATCGTGAACAAGCATATCTAATACTAACATGTCTGCAGGTAATACCAAACCACCAATCTCTACCCCCACTCCCCGGCATATAAAGAAAATAAGTGACCCACTCCCCAATGGTGAGTCGACACACGTCACTGTGCTCTCTGCCGTAGCTAACAATCCTAAAGCTTTCGCGAAGTGTGTGGCTATAAAACAGTGTGTAGCACCCGTATCAAATAACACCCGACCCATAGTGCCATGGATAGGAAACGTACCCTCAATCGCGGGCGGTGCCTGTGGAACTGCAGCCTGGTGGACGTTGTAGACACGTCCATACTGTAGCTGCCCCTGCTGAACTGGGACTGCTGGAATGGGTGGCAGTGCTGCCATTTGTGGCGGTGCGGGAAGAGCGGCGGGAAACATAGGCCTATGTGGCTCCTGGCGAGCACCCTTCTGCTGCTGCTGTGGGGCCCTGCCTTTATCCGGACAATCCTGCTTCTTATGGCCAGTCTTGCCACAAACAAAGCACTTCCCTGGGAAGTTCCCTCCCCTCTGTCCCTGCTGTCCTCGGCCCTGGTGGCCGTTACCGTTCCTCCCTTGGCCCTGCTGGCCCTGATGAAACTGCTGCCCATTCTGCCCCTGTTGGCCCTGATGGCCGTTTGGACCCTGATGGCCCTGACGGAAACCTCCCTGTCCCTGCCTGTAGTTCCCTGACCGGAACCTCTTATTATCCCCCTGCTGGGAGCCCTGCTCATTCTGTCTCTGCCCCTGACCAGATTGTGTCCCGCTGGCACCATGTCCTCCAGTCCTGCCCTGATGGCTAGACTCCCCCGACCGCTTGCCCTCTGCCATATGAAAACGGTGGTCCTGGCAGTGCAACAATGCAGCGTTAACCACATAAGAATAAGTGGCCAACGATAGGTTCCCTAGCAGATGCTGACGAATCCTCCAATTCAACCCGTCGGTGAACTTCTCAATCTTCTTCTTCTTTGTTGGTATCTCGTCTGGAACGATGTTCAACAGATTAGTGAATTCGGCCTCATACTCGGCCACTGTCTTGCCTTCCTGCCTCAGACTCATCAGCTTGCTCCTCATTTCCGTGTGAACAGCCGACGGAAAGTACTTGCGGTCGAACCGCACCCAGAACTCCTGAATCATGAGAGTATCCCTCTCCTCTGCGGTGGTAATAGACTCCCACCACTGTAGTGCAGATCCCACTAGCTTAAAAGTAGCTAGCACCTGTTTCTGAACATCAGTGCACTCATGCATCCTCAAATGCCTCTGCATGTCCTTCCTCCATTGGCTCGAGACTACCACATCTGAGCTACCTGCAAACTCTGGCGGATGCGCTTTCTGAAAAGCGTCACGTACACGCTGCCAAGCAGACGGGAATGCATTTGCCTGTGCCGGCGCGACAACCGGCGCCTGAGGTGGTGCCTGCTGAATCACGGCAATCGCGGCATTTACCGCTTGGGCTACTATAGCTGCAACCTCAGCGGCGTTCATCATGCCCTGAAGTGGAGCGGGCTGGGGTTCGGGCGTTGCATCCCTGGGAACTCGTCGTGCACGTCGTGGATGCATCTGAAATAAGATCAAAGTCTATAAGTTCACGGTTATAAACTTAATATAGCTGAAGAACGAAGCATACACAAAAAGAGTACAACAGTCCTAAAATATAGGGCTCTATATCAAAGAAACGTAACGGAAACATAATAGCCGTACAGATCCTAAAGGACACTAGAACCTGATGCTCTGATACCACCTGTGACACCCCGACTAATTAAATACCGGGTAGCTACTCCTTTATTAAATTAATTCAAAATGCCAAGTTGGCTCAGTTAATAGCATCACTGTCGAAAACCTTTTAAAGATTACTAACCACCTAGTATTTAAAAAGTAGCGCCAAATTTTATTTAAAGTCTGATTAACATGCAACAAGTGTAATGAAGAAATAAGTACACCATTCACCATACTGAAGTAAAATGAATAACCATCACAATAGAGTAAATAAAGTCTGGAGGAAACTCCTCACTACAATCCCATAACTGAAATAAATAACCTAATACTGAAGCAATCCATGCTAAAGTCTGAAAACTGAAATGTAAAATATGCTCTAAATAGAAATGGGCAACATGCCCTACAACTGATAGATAGTGACTCTGGAATCCAAAAGATAGAAGCGTCTACATGCAAATCCCTGTAGCTTCCACAAACAGCTACAGCTCGTCACCTGAATGAGTATCCTATGCTTGGTGTCCTTGTGGCTGGGCACCTAAAATGGTTTTACAAGAAAAAGATTTGAAAAGCAAACGGGTCAGAGCCCGAATGTGGAGTTATATTTTAAAAACCTGCAAGTGCTTTAAAAACATTTAAAACATTAAATGCAAAGTACATGTTAGGACGTGCACTCACATGATATTCTCACCTCTCGTCTAACTGTGCACTCCTAACGTAAGTACCCATGTAGAGTAATACAAACTACTAGCTAAGTGACAACATAACTAGCTAGACTATCATAGGTCTTACCCTTATTACTCGGTTCTATTAACATGATAACGCTCGTAATTAAGTAGGGGTTTAACGCAAACTCAGATGCTCAATATGCAATATATTTCTCTATCAACTAACTCATTGTGTTTCTCGAAACAATACCGTAATTATTTATACAACATTAACATGAATGTTCTTATTAATTAAGTGTATATTATTCACATCATAAATATACAATACAAGCACCCCAAGAACTAAGCTGCGGTGCACACATACTCTGCTATCCATCCCGGTACATCACGTACATAAGGATCACTTATTCCGAATCTCTCAAGAATAGTTCAGATAACACAAATCACAAATAGTGGAGGCGAACACAGTCACATCACATGGGTCACGTACATACCTACGCTCCCACGATTAGCGGACTTATTAACATCCCAATAAGTCTTTCTCTGACCTATGATCATCGAGGTACCAGTCTATATCCCCCCTGTAGGCACACAAGGATTAGAGGGTCCTAAGAGAACGCAAACCTCCCGTGATAGCAAGTATGGTAGGTATGTCATACACACAATCCATATACTAATACTAAGTAAACACACATCTTAGTAATACCGTATTTTAATCGTAGTACGTATCGCATTCTCGTACTAACTATAATTATTATAATATGTACTATTCCGGTTTGTAATCATACTCGCCATAATTTCTCACGTCGTAGTAGACACTCACATCTCAACCCAAACCGTCCCTGTATTACAACTCTCGTATGTAAATCCCTTCTTATAAATACCCAAATGTCCCAATTCTATCATTACTACATCTACGGAATGATATCTATATCCTCGAATAAGCTTACGGGACTCCAAAAATCAAAACAGTCCAAAAAGGACCAAACTGTCAACTCGTTAGAAGTCTCGTTCGAATGAGACTGTTCGAACGAGATTCCTCTGCCAACTCGTTAGAAGTCTCGTTCGAACGAGGCTGTTCGAACGAGGTCCCAGTTCGTTCGAACGAACTGTACCTTCTAACGATATCTCGTTCAAATGAGATATCGAACGAAATCCATTCTCGTTAGCAGCGACTGGTCAACTCGTTAGAAGCTCGTTCGAACGAGTTCGTTCGAACGACCTGGGTAGGGGTTTCTAACGAGATGCCAGATTCGTCCCAGATTTTTCCCTTTCTCGTTTTTAACCATTTTAACACCTCTAATCTCCTCCAAAGTTCATCCCAACAACGTTTTATGGTCTCTAATTGATCCTAAATATATTCAAGTCAACTCCTAACATGTTTTCAAGGATTAAATCTCTTTAACATCAATCAACATATGAATTTCTACACTTTTCCCCAATTATTTCAAGAACATGAACCCTAACAGTTTGAATCATGAATTAACCTAACAAAATCCGTTTTAATTTCTTTCCAATCATGTATATCATCAGTAAAAACATCTACCTATCATTCTACATGCAATCCTTCTCAAATTTCTCAAGTTCTATGATCTAAACTACATGGGTTTTCATTATTTTTCAAGAACAATTAATAATCTCCAATTTCTAACATGGAAAAGACATTCTCTGAAATTAAATGGAATAAAGTCACTTGCCTTGATTCGATTTCTGACTTTGGTGTAGGTTTGATGATGTTTTTCTGTAGAATTTCCTCTCTCCAAGCTCCCTCTCAAATGGTGGCTTAAGGTGGCTAGGGTTTGTTTTGGGGAAAGTTGTAAACCTAAAGATAACCTCCGTAGCCTTCTAGGTTAATAAGGGTTGGTTATGGGCTTAGTGGGTCAAATCCACATCAGATTTAATTAACCAATTTTCGTCACTTTTAATTCCTCAAAATGTAAAATTACCAAAATACCCTTTAAGTTGCCGGTATGGCCTAAAAATACCCCGGGACCCAAACTATACCCCCGGCTAGTGTTTTCTGACTATCTCGACCTTTCCGGACGCGTTGGCGCACTCAAAACGACCATACGGTTTATAGATTTTAAATTCACTTTTATTATCAAAATATTTCACCGTGACGCGGCGGTCCCACGCGTCTCAACAAAATTCCAAATTGCCGTATATAAATCTCACGACAAATTCCATAATTCCAAATTCATATATAAAAACATGTATGCACATAATCAAATACCAACTCGCATCTCGTTAGTATTTATAACCCGGATTAATTTCCAATTAATACGCATTTAATTAATTAATCCCAAAAATAAATATAGCCAAAAGTACGGGGTATTACAATCGAAAAGTGCTTTGTCCAAAAAGTTTATTCGGAGTTTACTCAACTTATAACATTTTGTTATTAATCTTGTAAACAGTTTTTTCAATGTATTCAAGATATATATAGAAAATTGACTACATTTTATTTTATTTCATAACACCGACCAAGTGCTCAAGTTTAAATTTGTTGTCACATTAGGTTTTATGGAGTCTTAAATAAACTAAGAAAGGTGAAATTGATAAATTTACATAAGACCAAAAATTTATTGCCCTTTAAACCGATAGGCAACGACTTCTTCTTAGATTCTAAGTTCATATGATTTCACATTCTATAGTTGAATTCAACCTATTGCAAACTTCTCCACTCAAAAGTACATTAAAAATTCGTTCATTTTTTCTCTTAAATACTATCTTAAGAACTATTTTTTTTAATTTTGTACGATGCACTGACGTGTCGCGTCTGTATTGGTACATTTTTGGGCCCTGGCGGGACCCACACTATAGGACACTTAAAATGAACCAATACACACGTGACACGTCAGTGAGTCGCACGAAATTATTCGGATTCGTGAGTCGGCTTAGAATTATCGTAACTTTTTTGAGGTTTAAGTGCATGCAATTTTTTAAAGCAAGAAATGTAATTATAAAAAAAAAATTAAAAAATACAGGGTGGAATTAAAAATGTCTAACCCCAAGTTTGATCCATTTCTTAGTTCAGTCCCTATAGTTTTAGAAGTGTCATATATAATTCAAAAGTTCAAAAAACATCTCAATCAAGTCTAGTAGATGACGAACAATTAAATCATGAACATATTCAGGGGAATAAGTGTCAAATAGCGTAAGGCACCAAAGTGAGACATATGCAACACCATGGACCATAGAGAGAAAACATATATATAATGAATTTATTCATTTTTATTTTCACAAATATGTTGCACATGTTTGTTTGTTAATAGGCTCTCTCATCTTTCTCAATGTGATATGTACCCACCGTTGCTCTAATAAGCAAACCATTCACTAATCTCCACCTTAACGATATAGTTGAATATATAATGTATTCGCGTCTAATATTATTTTAAAATGTATTGGTTTAAATCCACTAAAGAATATATATATATATATATATAGAGAGAGAGAGAGAGAGAGAGAGAGAGGATGAGAGATGAGTCTCGAGTTAGGACCATATATATAGATACTCCTCTACAAACTAATTTTTTAAAATAGTAAAAAAAAATGATGTTCTTTCATAGATGGTCTACTCACTATGGATATTCTAAACAACAAAAAATTATCAAAGAATTCAGTTGTTCATTAGTACAAAAAAATAAGATTAAAAAATGATAAATATGTATATTTTTGGCAATTGAATCTCACCCACTTTTGGATTAAGTTTTTTTTTTTAAATTTTTATAGACGATTTCCTTACTATATATACTCTCTCCCAAAAACCTTGTCCAAAAATTCATTTTTTTTATTATTTATAGATAACGATCTGCATCGGAGTTCACCTTATCTCAACCATATTTTTACATCTTCGATTAAATCTGTCGTGCGTATCAAACAATTGTCTCATTAAAAATATAGAATGTAATATACAACACATAAGTGTGTGTGACCCTTAAACGAGCACTATAGTCTTTTCGATTAAAATAGTATACCGGGCTACCCAAGTGGTTAAGCTAGGAACAATATTCGTGACTAGTTGTGGATCTATGAGTTAACAGTGGTATCAGAGTTGATGTTTCTATTGGGATCAATAATGGGTGCCCCCATACTCTAGTCATGGAATTCCAGATGATGTTTGATGGTTGAAGACAATTGAGTTTGTCCAAGGTGGAGTGGTAAACATTTGTGTTTATTAGACAATTTTTCCACATTAAGCTATAAGGTTCAACGTACAATACTTAAGTGTTCTTGATCCTTTAATTGACACGATTCCTTTAGGGTTAACAACTACCTTGGGTGCACCAAAGTGGTTCTCCATAATATCAGTGGCTACTTGTAGTTCTAGAGTCCAACATACGATAATTAGTGGTGTGACTTGACCTAACACCGAGGCCTTTTGGATTAAATTCTCACACTTGGCTCAACCCAAGTGTTTAAGTTCAGGACGATATCGATTTCTAATTGTGGGTATGGGACCTAACATGTTCAATGGTGTAGTCTACTAGTTGTCTCTTCTTTCGTTATCACCACATTTAAACTAAATTATAGCTACCCCGTCCCACATTAATATTTGTTGTTTGCAAGTCAAAAATATTAAGAAAATACTTCTTATCGGGTACATTAAATGCTTGAATGTTTAACTCGAAAGTACAATCATGGTAAAGCAAGCAATATGAAAATGTAGTAAGAAATTTTGATAACTGCAACATCATTCATAAAACTTTCTAAATCAAACCTACTAAAATTGAAGAAGACCTTATAATTACGAGTGTAAAAATCAAACCCATCAAACCCCCAACCACCCACCCCTAAAAAAATAAATTAATAAATCAAAGCTAACCTAACGCTACTTGTTAAATAAATGGGTCTTATCGATTCGGTTGGGTTGGGTTCTAAATGGGATACTATTAACCCAAATTAAGTCATATGTATTAACTCCTAATAATTATAATATGAGTTTCTCTCTAAATTTTCTATCTGTTTAAGGTTCTAACCCTTCCTCTATCTAAAAAAATGTTTTTTCTTTTAAAATATAATCTTATTCTCTTTCTAAATTGCTAACTATTTTTTTCTCAAAAAAGGAATCCTCTCTCAAATTGCAATCTTTTTCTCTGTATAAAATGCTAACCCGTTTTTTTTTTAAATATCTTTTTCAAATTATAATATATTTCTCTCTCTAAATATTCATTTGTTTCTTTCTCCATAATTTTCTCTCTCTAAAATCGTGACCTCTTTCGCTCCAAACTAATTTCTTTTTCTAAAATTATAATATCTTTATCCCTCTATACTAATATCTCTCTCCACATGCATATCAAATTAAATTTCTCTCTATAAATTTGTAATTTTTTTTCTATTCCTACATTAGATTTTAGAGTGACAAAGTAATTAAATTTTTAGAGCGATAATATTATAAAGTAAAAGTATGTTATAACTTTAAAGATAGGTGATTTTTTAAAGAGATAAAGTAAAATGAAATTTTGAAATCAAATATTCAAAGAGAGAGATCTTTTCACTTTAGGGATAAAGTAACTAGAATTTTTGTATTTTGAAAAATAGGTAAAATGAGAATGTGGATTGAAATACAAGAGTTACCGGTGGAATATTACAATAAAGATGTTTTGTACCGTGTAGCTGCGACGCTGGGGACGCCATTAAAAATTGATATGCATATGGAGTCAATGGGATGTGCTCTCTATGTTAGGTTATGTGTAGACTTCGACATTACAAAACCCCTCCAAAAATATTAAAAATTGGTCATACTTTTTATGATCCGGTGTACGAGCTTAAAACGAATATTTGCTTCCCTTATGGGATTGTTGGATACACTCGTATCGATTGACCACGACATGTAGTCCAGCACATGGATGTTGGGCAATACTCCCTAGAAAAAGAAAATAAGGGGAAGGTGATAACACGCTGGCCACTTAATCGTAAACAGGCTTTGAAAAAATATTTTAGACCCGAGGATCGTGCAACCAACAAAAATACAGTGCCACTGACTACATTCCAACCAACTGTGCTATCGGAGGAGATAATAAATGGGGTAACACTATTAGCACTCCAAATATTCTTCTTGCACTCCATTTGGAAAGATACAAATAATAAATGACAATTTAACCCTTTTAACGTTAGATCAGTTCCTTTGTTTTTTTATAAACCATCTCTTCCTTCATTATGGGAACTAACCATCAAGGGAGGGAAGGGAAGAAAATATTGATAGAAATTAAGGATAGTTTATTTTTTAATTTAATAATTAAATAAAGTTTAAGCATAAAAAAGAAATTCACACTCCGGATAACAGCAATTCACAACTTACTCATTAATTAATTTATACTTTAGTACTCAATTATTTTTTTACCCAACACAAACACGATCTAATTACAAGGTTACACGATACGACATGATATGTAATTTTATTTTTTACCTAATACAAACACGATCCAAATAAAAGCGACACGATACAACACATTTTTTTTATAATCAAACATGAACACGATCCAATTAAAACGCGACACGACACATCACAATGGGAAATCTTTTTTTTTTAACAAGACACGACCCAAATAAAAGCGACACGATATGCCCCGACACAAAATATTATTTTTGAACTAACACAACACGACTGAAATCCTTTTTTTATAATTAGATTGTGTTCGTGGCATGGAGTCATATTTTTTTCAATACCGACTCGGATATTTTTTTATTATTTTAAAAATAATCTTTTTACAATTTAGAAAAAATGGTCCGCGCCAGCGATATGTATAGGCAGACCGACCACCTATACATACCGCTATCGCAGAGCATTTCATTCTCATATGTTGATTCGCGCCAGCAGTTAGTATGAATTAATCGTGTTTTATTCTTGGATTTATTTGGGTCGCATTTTATTTGGCCCACGCCACGTTTTATTTGGGGCGTGATCATGGTACTTGAAAAATAAAAAGAGTCATAATCGCATTGTGTAATTTTTTAAAACAATCGCGTCTCTAAAATATCAAATTTTCAAAAAACACATATGTAAAGAAAAGAGCACATACTAAACATATTTTTTAACGACAAAAATAAAAACGAGAGCTTACATTAAATATAATAAAAATCATAACTTTTAAAATAGTCGAAAACTCTCTTAAAAGATAAAAAAAAATTAAAATAGATTGTCGGATCGCTAACGCGGACCATTTTTTTTAAATAGCAAAAAAAATATTTTTTAATTTAGTTTTTTGTGTGAAATTTAAACATTTTAGGGGATACATAAAAACTTAATTTTTAATTGATTTTTTTTAAAAGCAGTATAATTTTTTTATAGAAAAAAATTTTCTGTTTATTTTTTTAGAAAATGACTTTTGTTTGGGATTTTTTTTTTGGTAGAAATTTTATTTGTGTCATATTTTAGCTATTCGCATCCGACACAAATTCGGCAAAAATTATTGTTCTTGTATAATTAATATTAGAGTCATTAAATAAATAAAAGTTTTCATTTAGTTTTTTGAAGGGGTCCAATTTTATTAGGCTCGTTATAAAAAAACAAAAAATAAATATTTTAAATATACATTTATAAGAATAAAAATGTTTTAGAGTTATCTTCCATTAAAAAAAATAATAGTGAAATATCATTTGTACTTCCAAATTTAAAATATTTATAAAAAAAATGTGGTTTAAAAATAATTTTAATTTGCATTTGGATTATAATGGAGTAAGAGGGTTCGCACATAATGATATATATAAATATATTGGATGGCTTGGCTTTAGTGGATTTGATAAGAGGAAACTTAATGTTTTAGAAGGATAATTATGTCTTGTGAAAAAAAATTGGAATGCAAACAGATTTTGTTGGAGCGTGTATAGCCCCACCCTAATAAATGCAGACACACATAAATGGGTGAACAAAAATCTCGCGAAATATGCCTTACTTACAGAACAGGCACTGGGCCCACATGCTGCGTCTATTACATGGACTCCTTATCCAAATCTTAATGACGTTTCCCATAACGGACAAGAGCAATTATTTTTTACTTTACTCCAAGAGAACCGACCCTTAATTGAGGACCCTGGTTCCACGGCTATAGGCAATGAAACCCCTGTGGACTTTGATCTTGGCTCACGCTCAATTTACCACCCTACACTATCACTTTTAACTTCTGATGTCGATCGACGTGTGCATCCTACTGTTGCTTCGTCAGCTCATGACGCGGTGTTACCTGGTGGGACTGAGAGTTTAAAAACCTCTATAGAGAACCATTTCCTCCCCACTAACTCGGACAAAAACCTTCAACCTTCCACCATCTCTGTTGTTCGCCATGGACACAAACCGGAGGAGTCCGTACTCTCCAACCCTCATCCACAGCTCACCAAGTACGGTGAGTGCTGAACCATTCCAACACCCCCACCCTTCGACCCCTGACACAATCGACCACAAAGATGAACCCATTGTTCCTCCCGGGTTCAAGTTCACCTCTCCTTCCATTCCCATGACTTCCACACCCCCCCTCCACTGTAACTAAACAACAACATAAATCATCCACCTGACCACCGCACAACCTAACCCCCAATTCAACGCGGGCTAAATGACCTTATGCTCCCACCCCACTACACCATTCCACAAATATTACATTACCTACTACTAAACCACAATGTACACTTAGAGGTCGCATAACATCGCAACCGGTTCCATAGGGAGGGAGAGTCATGCTACACATTCCACGATTATTAAATACCAGAGGGATAGCTTATGACGACTCCCGCTACAAAAAATTAAGTATGTTTACCTTATGTCGGACCGGAGGTTGAGGAAATCCACTATACCGATTCATCTCATGCGAATCTAAATGTGTAATGCTAGAGGTGTGGGTGACATCCTTTTAACCTAAAAGGTCATACATCTTATTTGGCTTCATCGCCCTCACATGTTGGTGGTCCTTGATGCTCGCTTGGATGCGCATCGGTCTATTTTAGAAATTTAGAGGTTGCCTTTTCAGAATAACATAATCTCTCCAGTTTTGGGCCGATAGGGAGGCATTTGGATTTTGTGGTTGGATAGAGTCATCACGGTGCATGAGTTGGAAGTTTCACCTATATTCATTCATCTTCTTATGGAGTACGACCCGACAGCTGGACCTTCTGAGTTCACAACGGTTTATATGCACCCACAACAACGTAATCGGACTCACGTATGGAACTCTCTTCAATAACTCTCTACTACAACCCACCACCCCTGGCCACTTCTTGGTGATTTTAATACTATTATAGGTCCCCATGAGAAGCTCGGTGGTTTCCCTTTTACAATGGGACGTGGATACGCTCTTACTACTTTTCATGCATGCATGAAATATATATGACCTGAGATTTACTGGACCTTCATTCACCTGGAAAGACAACACCTTTTTTGTTCATCATGTCCAGGAATGGCTGAATCAATGCCATGGTAATGGCACCTGGATGTCAGTCTACCCCTCACACTCTTGTCACTCACCTCCCGAACGGAAGTTTGGATCACTGACCTCTTCTTCTCGATACGTTGCCACCACGGTCCAAACCAACCCAACGGTTTATATACTGCAAGGAATGGGCACAGTATTCTTCGTTCCATGCAACACCAGAGTACCAGTAGAAACGATAAATTCCAGGTTTGCCGAAATATGTTTTCTTGCATAAAACGAGCTACTTTCGAGCAAAAACAACAACATGGAATCGTTCCCATTTTGGTAACATGTCCATACTATTACTATCCTATAACAACAACTCCAAGTTACTCGGTGTTGGCTTGAACAACAGCCTGATCCGACTTCCTGTGCGTATAAGGGACTTCTCTAGGAATAATTATCACATTTCCTCATGCTTGAGCGTCATTAGTGGAAAAATAGAAGCAAAGTGTAATAGTCCTTCAACGATGATCATAATACTAAATACTTTCATGCCTGTGTATTAGAGAATCATATTCACTCAATTTTTTATCCGAACACGGGATGGCATAACACAATGCGTACTATCCAAACTCAGTTCTTGCAATTCTATATGCAACTGCTTACCACTACCAACCCACCAACAACCACTAAGGATGCACCTTTTGTGACGATAAATCCATCAGACTATTCTCTGCTCTTAGAAAAGGTTTCTGATGAGGAGATCCACCTAGCTCTGCGATGAATGGGCAATAATAAAAGCCCAGGGTTAGATGGTCTCACTGCAGAATTTTTCCAAATCCACTGGTGTGTTTTAGGTCCTTTGGTCACCATCATCGTCCTCCAGTTCTTTGCCACAAGATACATGCCACCTGCGCTTAATCGGACTTTTCTTATATTCGTTCCAAAAACTAAAAACCCTACGCAAGTGACACATTTTCGACCTATAATCTTGTGTAATGTGATATACAAACTTACATCCTCTATTATAGTAGCGCGGATGAGACCTATTATTCAATACATTGTCTCGCCTTACTAATCATCTTTTATTCCAAATAGGCACATCTAAGATAATATCTTGCTCACTCATGAGATTATGAATTCCATGCGAACGCCCAAATCTAAAAAGGGTAGTTGTACAATCAAGCTCGACTTACATAAAGATTACGATCAATTGGAATGAACCTTTAGTCACTGGTTTCTCACAAAGCATGACTTTCTTGAGAAGTGGATACAATTCATTACACCATGTATCTCCACTCCCTCTTATACTAGAAGAAATAAGTATTTTTACAATGGTTCAAAAATGTCATAAAAGCTATTTACATCACTTTTAATCAAAATCATCTTAAAAATCAGTGTCATGAAAAAAATCAAAAAAATGTCTTAAAAAATAGGGCATTTTAAGACACGTTATTTACAAGGGTTGCAAAAAATAAAAATAAAAACGTCTTAAAAATAGAGCCTTTTAAGATGTGTTATTTACAAGAGTTGCAAAAAATTCTCCAGCCACCTACCACTTGCCCAAAAGCGTCATAAATGTTTTTTATATGATGTTTCACTCGAATGCATATCAATATATTACATTCGAAAGTTTTCTTACGAAATAAAATCAACACAAATGTTCTTAAAATCAATTTGAACTACTCATATCCATATATACATTCAAAAGTTATCCTACCAATATATACATCCAAAAGTTATCCTACCAATATATACATCCAAAAATTATCCTGCCAAAGTAATATATATACATTCTAAAAAGGTACTTTTACCAATTCCATTTCCATCCAAAATCAATTAAAACTAAAAATTTTCATCTCAAAATATGAAAAATGTAACTATTATAAACCAAATATGTCATCAACATTCCACCACAAATGCCCGCTTCATTATTTCTTTAAGAAACCACTTTCCATAAACCTACGAAAGAATAAAGGAAATATTATAATCACTTGTAACAAGAAACCAATTTATGAAAATCCATATAACCAAAATAACCAGATAATAACAATTTGATTTAGCATAAGTAAAAATAACAATAAAATTCTTAAACATTTAATTTTTATGTTGGACTAAATTGTATGAATTTTAGACACTATTAAATTTAGTCAAACTTCATACAATGCGTTGTGTTAATATTAGAACTCTTTTATAATCATGTCACATCTTGTACGTGTCAAAATTAGAGAATCATCTTAACAACCCTCAACCCTAAAAAAAATAGCAGTCTCCCACCCCCAAAAATCCAGCAGCCTCCTCCCAACATCTCCTACCACAATAACAAAAAAAGGCAGCCCCCTCGTCTCTTCTAAAGCTGAAACAAAGTAACGACCTCCCGATGAAACACCGCCCCCAATGTTTAGTCCGACATGTTAAACATTTAATTTTTATGTCAGACTAAATAGAGTGAATTTTAGACACTATCAAATTTAGTCAAACTTATATATAATTAGGGAGCTCCAGTGATAAATAAAAAAAATAACATGTTTGTCCATGTGCGGAAAAAGATCAAGCAGATGATGAATCGACGGTAAATTAAAGGATGTTGTGGTACTATTACTATTAATCTATATTATAATACTAATACAATAGTAATAGCAATTATTACACCAGAGTTAATTAGATAACTGAATAAATAAATGCATTAACATTTTCTAAAAAATGCTTCGTTCTATGCAAAAAAATTTAATCTTCCCAAACCACGACCTCACTAATTCCTTCAAACGATTCATTTTTTCTTCTGACCTTTTATCCTTCCCAAACGCCTTTAACCGATTCATTTTTTCACTTCTAAATATTAAAAAAAAACATCTCTAATTTTTGTTTGATTTTTTTTTAAAAAAATTGCTGTAACATCTGAGATTGAATTTTTTGTTTGATTTTTTAAACATTAGGAACTTCGATTATTTACTGTAATTTTTTTTACCTTTTAAATTTGAAACCAAATCCCCAATACAATAGATTTGTCTTGACTATCAATTGTTTTAGTTAAAAACCAATTTTTTAATATTTACTTTTTATTTATTTAATGAACTGTTAAGTCAATAAGCTAAAATTTGTGAAAATATGGTAATAATGAATAACTATATGCATAAGTAACCTCTATAAGACAACATCATTCATTTCCCTCACTCCAGCATATATGATACAAGGAATGAAGAAATTGCAATTAGAAATTACTGAATTACCTGATCTTAGATTGTTTACATTGTTCAACTCTATGTTCTTTGATTTTTTTCATTATATTATTCTATTTCTTTTTTTTTAATATTAATGTGCAGGACATATTATGGAGCTTAAGGATATTTTTGAGCCTTGGAATACGGTAATTAAGGTCATGTACATCATCCACCTGTCCAGTTCTGAATAAAAGTTATATTTTTTTCACGCCTTTTGAAACACCCCATTCTCTTAACCGACGCTTCATTTCCCCAAATTATTTTCCCCCCTCATTAGTATCAAGATGTGTATTTGTTTCACTGTATGTTTCTCTCTCTATTCTGAAATCTTAGCAACATTTAATTTGCAGTTATAAAATGGATTCTAATCAATAGTCTTATTTTTATTGGTTTGGTTTCGATTTTTTGTGCGTGTTCCGCTAGGGATTTACCCACATTAGTTAAATGATGTCGGTCCGCGCCAGTGGCACTAATCAATCGTGAATCTAAGACATCAAATTAAATATTTTTAATTCAAACTAATACGAGTATTTTTATAAATAAAAACTATGTTGATTATTAAAATTGTTATTTCGATTTTTTTTAAATAAAAACAACTGGGATAAAATAAAAATTAAAAATATATATTTTTATTATTTTTGGATAAAAAAATATTTTTTATCCCCAAATAATAGTAAAATAGTTTATTTTTCAATATTCATAACATCAATTTTATTATTTTTCAATAAAGAGGGGTAAAATAGTCAATTGTATCTAAAAAATTAACGGATGGACTAAATTGAGAAAAAATGAAAGGTTGAGGACTAAATTGAAACAAAAAAGGATAGGAAAGAAATTGAGACAAAATGAAAGGTTGAGGATGAAATTGAAACAAAAAAATGATAGGCACAAAATTGAAACAAGTGAAAAGGTAAGGGACCTATGGAGTGGTTTGCTCTATTATTTATTACTACCACCGCCCTACATCGTTTGGTTCACCATGTTTGGTTCACATGTAATAATTTACGGATCTGATGGTTTTGTAGAATTATCATTATTCCATCATAGGTTAACGAATATATAAAATCTAACATTGTTAGCTTACTTTTTCAAAAATTTAACAACACTAAGAAAGAAATGAATTGAAAGTAAAACAAAGGGTTAACTACATTTAGGCTCCTAAATTTTGTCCCTTTTGTCACTTTATCATTCGAACTTTCGGTTTTTGTACTTAATTCCCTGAACTTTCAACATGAATTCCAGCTATATCCCTTGCAACGAAGGCGAAGGTTCACAACAAGGAAAATTCGCAATTTCTCTTAGGCAATGGAGGTTTGTTTTCATTTGTTCTACTATTACACATTTATCTACACCATTATATAGTTAGAATTTTAATTTATTTTTCCTAATAAATAGTCTTAGTATACAATATTTTTAAAATCTATTTACTTATTTTTACTTATTTATATATTTTTATAAAATATTCTAATACCCCCGCGCATGGCGCGGGTTACATGCTAGTATTAATAGAATAACTATAAAAATAATTATTATTATTTTTGGGGAGTTGAAATCAAATAGGCAAAGAAGAAGAGGAAGAAAACTGCATTCACTTAGACATAGGGGGGGGACATAATCAAACGAAGGAATATCTTAAAACATGATTTTTTTCCTGCACACAATGGCGGACATGTTTTGTCAATTTTCTCTCCTAATTTCTCAGCAATCTATTCACCACCGTATTGTTCATACAGCGAAGATCGATCACTCTTCTTTAATTTATTTAATCGACTTCAGTAATCTACAAACAGGTGACGAATGTTTTTGTTGCTTGAATTTGACATTCCATTTTCCCTAATTTTTTATTCAATTGTTGGTGATGGCCACATATGATTTTATTCAATGTGTCATTTTGTTCTAGTCTCAAGTGAACATTTGAGAGTCTAAATATTGAATAGGCTTATAAGGAAAAGGGTCATTGAGTGTTTTTTTTTTTGAAAAAGT
This sequence comes from Sambucus nigra, assembly GCA_949130495.1. Lineage (NCBI taxonomy): Eukaryota > Viridiplantae > Streptophyta > Magnoliopsida > Dipsacales > Adoxaceae > Sambucus > Sambucus nigra. The sequence goes on from OX422211.1 coordinate 402,898,045, forward strand.
ACTCTTAGGTCCCTCGCAAACAAATTTTAAACACTTAGGTGCACTAATTCTCTTCTTGTAGAAGTCCACGCAAGTTGTATAACAAGGGGACCTAATAGTAAATTGTCCTTAAATGTTTGAAAATTGTCAACAAGTGACCTAATTGTAAATTGCCCTTTTTAAAGAGAGATAGGAAACGATGAAGGATTTAAAAAAAGTGAAGATAGAGAGACAGTGGAAATAAAGATAAAGGAGACGTGGGGAAGAATGGAGAGAGAGAGAGAGAGAGAGAGAGAGAGAGAGAGAGAGAGAGAGAGAGATGGTCTTGGGAGAGGATAATGAATAGGGAAAAATAAAGGTTCATGCCATCGTGAAAAGTGAGGGAGGTGGAGGGGTAGATGAAAAAAGGGAGAGATAATAAGAGTAGGAATAAATGGGTGGTGTGCTATAAGAGAGGAGGAAAAATATACTTGCCACATGGATAGATTGGAATAAAATCAAAATTAATTGTTTTGTTTAGGCTATAGTTATATATATAAATATATATATTTATATGGATGCCATTCCCATGTTTCAGAACTCATAGAAGTGGAAAATACCTTATGGCACAACCCACGAAGAATTGTGAATTTCCTCAAGTCTTTGTAATTTGAGATGGTAAGTTCCCATTCATATCATTTCTTTATAAACACCTCAATCCATTTACATACAAGGGAATCAACACCTTGAGACTAATTTTATTGGTCATTTATAGGAACCCCAAGCATCAGATTCAATGCAGTAGCAATTGCACCGGCCTTTTCCTTGGTATTAACTATGGAAGCAATCACTACGTGCAGAATGTACTTAAAAGCTCGTATTATCATCTCATGAATAGATAGGGATTGCACATGCAATAACTTTTCTGAAATCTTAACCTTCATTATTCAATGTTAATTATATTCAAATAACGTAACAATTTTTTCGTTCTTCTCAATTATATTTAAGTTTCATGAGAGTCTACCAGAACCATGGTAGAATATAATGCCTTACCGTCTCTTGTTGGTAACTCCATCGAAGATCATCTTCCATCTGAGATCCTCCTGAGAGGTGCACATAATATCTTCATCTTGGAATTCAGAGACACAATCATCGATTCTTTCCATGGAATAATAATCAAGGTAGTCGAAGATGTCCATCCCTTTCATGTCTTTGTCCATGACTTACATAATATCTAACTCGAATAGCAAAATTAACATTCTGGCCATTCGGCTTGAGAGAGTGGGTTTCTGTAGCAGGTATTTAATAGGATCCATTTAGGATACTAGTCTGATGGTAAAAGAAATCATGTAGTGTCATAGCTTTTGTGTGACCCGGACTATTGCGACACACGCTTTCTCCAAAGCCGTGTAATTAACTTCGTACTCGGCCAGTTTTGACTGACATAGTAGATGGATCTGTTCTTGCTGAATTCTTCAGTGTATTGGGATAGTAAAGCCCCCATCGTGGTATCAATGATGGTCAAGTACAGGAGGAGGGGACTTAGTTTCGGAGGCATGAGCACCAGAGGTCGGGTGAGGTATCTCTTGATTTGGTCAAAGTCTTCTAGTAAATCCTAATTCCACACTTTCGTTGAATTCTTCCAAAGATGTTTGAAAATGGATTCACATATATAGATCAATTGGTTGATGAACCTACGGATGCATTGTAGTTTACCTAGGAATCCTCGAACTTCCTTCTCAGTTCGAGGTGGTGGCATCTCGAGTATGGATTTTAGTCTGGCATGGTCTGGTTCAATTCCATTCTCACTAACCATGAACCCCAAAGTTTTCCTTTAGTAATTTTGAAAAACACTCTTCTATGGATTTAGGCGAATTTGGTATTATCGTAGTCGCTCGAAGAACTTTAGGAGGGAATGATTATGAATTTCCCGAGGCTTAGACTTAATGATCATGTCATCAATATAAACTTCGAGTTCCTTATTGAGGAGGTCATGCATGATGATTGTGGAATCTCTTTAGTAGGTAGCATTAACATTTTTTGCCCAAACTTCATGACGGTGTAACAGAAGGTTCCCAGTGGGGTGATGAAGAAATTTTTCTCTTGGTGGCCCGGGTGCATCTTGATCTAGTCGTAATCGAAAAATTCATCAACAAATGATTTAACGGCATAACTGGTCGCATTGTCCATGATCATGTCGATGTTGGGTAAAGGGTAATCATCCTTTGGGGATGCTTTGTTCAAATCTCGATAGTCGACGCACATGTGAACTTTTCCTCCCAACTTTAGCACGAGCATTATGTTGGCGATCCAAGTAGGTTATTCAACCATGCTAATGAAGCCCATGTTGAGATATTTGACCATTTCTTTTTTTACTTTGAGTGACTATTACCTTTGGAGTTTTCTCAACTTCTACTTGATCGGTTTGAATGTTGGGAATGTTGAGATCTCATGCTAAGCTATTTTCGGGTCAATACCAAGCATGTCATCCTAGGACCATACGAATACATCTATGAACTCTTTCAGTGGCTCTTCAAATTATGCCCTCTCATTATCGTTAAGGATGGGCCCTGTCCTAATTTCACACTGATGGATACTAGAACCAAGATTAATAACAACAGTCTCATCATTAGTTTGAATGTGGTTATATTGTTTATTATTTTCCTTATTGATGTCAATTAAGATTTGTTCATTTATAAAATCATCATCATCAAAAGTTTGATTAGAATCAATGTAATTAACATAAGGCACAACAAGACCCTCAAAGTCTTCATTTATTTCATTTATAGGGAAAACACTGTTGAGAACCTCATTAAAAGAGGTCTCAGTCACATTTACATCAGGAAAATGAGAAACATAAATAGGTGAAGAGTCTTCTTAGATAGGATAAACAACATGGTTGGGAGTATGCTAAACTGGGATGGCATGAGAGTTTATGAGATGGATATCAACAGTTGAGATCTGGGCAGATGGGTTCGACGACACAACATCTAGGTGGATCATATAGACACGGATCCCCAGTATCTTCAGGTCAAAGGATTCTTTAGAGTTACTTCCATCGGAGTCCTAGATAATTGACATAGTTTTCTCGGTGGGAGGTTTTACCTCATGCTTCTAGTCTTTATCTCAAGTGTTACTATATTGAAAAAATATTTTTAGCCCAGTTTCATCTCCTTGTCAGCAAGATCATACCACGGTTTTGAGAATCCACAAAAGGGGAAGTATTCACCCCCCATGATACATCTTTTGTTCAGAGAGTTACCCTAAATAGTCTTTTCATTATCTAGGCTTCTTTTTGGTCGCGATCGATAAATTTCTTTGAGTTAAGCTGGTGAAGGTTGGTAGCCCAGGACACATAGGGAAAGGCTTATTTTAGGACAAGGATTCCTTGATGGTGTTGTCCTAGCCCCACTCCAGGCATCAAGTAGAAGTTCTTAAACATCTGGATCACATTAAGATTACTGTGAGGGCTATGCTTTGGATAAATTTGATCTTTGAAATTGTCCCTTATCGACACAGGGAGTTGGTCAATCTTGAAATCGGAGAGGAACATATCATTGTTCCCAAGATTAATTTTTAGGACCAGATTACTGATGCTTGCACTATCTGAACTGTCATCGTCCCCCCCCCCCCCCACACACACACACATCAAATGGTGATGACTTGACCTTTGGCAAAGAAATTTTATTTCTAATAAAGAGAAGATAATACTGCTCGAATGATGTGGATCCAAGGGTGGTCAAGGAGAAAATTAAAGTAGTCAGGAATGTCGATGACTTGGAACTCAACCAAAGAGTTTATAGGGACAACCCTTAGTCTATATTTATGGAACTCATCACCTCCCGATGGGTGTTTCTATAAGAACGCACGATAGTAGATGTAGGAGTGAGATTACTGATTTTTAATCCCAAGAATTTTAAGGTTCTGAGTGGACAAATATTGAGAGAAAATCCATTGTCGACAAATGATAGGGGGACTGTCTTTCCCAAAACTTTGACGGATATGTTAAGGGCATAGTTGTGATCCGGGCCCAACTTTGGGATTTCTTCTTTGAAAAAGAGAGGAGTTTGGTAGAAGTTAAGTATCCAACCATATTCACGTCTTCTTCATGAGTTATAGAAGGAGAAACCGTGGGTCCAATAGGAGCTTATAAGGGCATTTTAGTGTATCTGGGATGACATGAAGAGTCCCTATAAGGTGATGTTTGCTTCGGTTTTCCTAAGTTGGTCGAGGACTTTACTTTCTTCAATGGTCATTTATGACATTGCGAGTTCTTCAGTAATTACCTTTCCTTTGTATACCCCTGATTAGTGGGGACTTGGTTCTTTGTAGTACACCTTGATCGGGTTGTAAGGTTCACAGAGGCGGGGGAAAAAAGAACCCCTTTGGCTTCGGGCTGGATGTACATTTTGGTAATTTACCCTAATAAGTCTTCGAAGGATATCAGTCCACCCAAGTTGGAACTTGAACTGGCTTCTTGATGACTTGGTTCACCATCTAAGCTATCAAAGTCATCACTCCATCCGGTGGCAATGATCTCTTCCTACCAGGGGCGGATGCAGGGGGTGCCAGGAGGGGCGGAGGCCCTCCCTGAGATTAAAAAAAAAAAATTTAGGTATGCAAAATGTGTAATTTTTTTTTTAGGGGTGAAATTTTTAAGGGAGGCCCCTCCTGAGATCTTGCCTACACTGTTTTTTAATCAAAAATTTGTATAAAACTTGTATTAACCCAAAAAAAATTTGCCTCGGGGGCTCCCGTCCCCGAACCCCCGACACCACACGAGACTTTCGCCCCTCCTAACCAAAAATCCTGGATCCGCCACTGCTTCCTACTCAACGTAATCAATCCACTTGATAACCTTTATATCTTCATCATATAAGTCTTCCCACTCAGCCAGTGCAGGAGCAAAATGACTAGTCATCCCTACAGTTTCAAAATAATGAGATTTTTTTTTTTTTTGGGAAAAATTATGTATATATATCAACAACTACAACAACAACAAGTACACATAGGGATGAAACCCAGCACCTCCCCTAGGGGTATACCCCCAAGGAGAGAAAAACAAAACAACTGAAAAAAAGTGCGAGAAGCCCCACACCCCCGCAGTCCCCTAATCAAGAGCACTCTCCGGGATACCCCAGTTCATGCAAGCCATCCAGTTCTCAAATCTCCTCGTCCCCCTGCTCCACATTGCGACTCTCGCTCTAATCATAACCTCAATATCTCTAACAATGACATCCTTGCTTTTGGCCAGACGCTTAAAATGTCTAGCGTTACGCTCCATCCAAAGGCAGTACACAGTAGAAGAGAAGAAAATATTCCTAATACGATTATAAAAACTAGTCCCACTGTAACAAGAAATAGCATGAGCCATCTCGCCATCCCAATCCAAAGCCTCTCTGTATTCCTGATTCCTAGTTCTCACCTCCTCTAAAACCTCCTTAGCAACTGGACACGCATTGAACACGTGAGGTATGGACTCGACCCCATTGGAGCAGCTGCAGCACACGTTATCCTCCGAGATGCCCCAGTTATGGAGCTTGTCCTTAGTGTGTATAGCATCCTTACAAATCATCCAAAGGACAAAAGCGCATTTAGGAATATTAGTCTTATTCCACACAATATTATGCCAGGGAGCAGGTGGGAGGGTGGGGGTTAACTCCTCATAGGCTGATCTGATAGAAAAATCCTTCTAGTTGGGTATCCAGACCACCTCATCAGCAGTATCATGCCTAATGTCGGGCAAATCCGCATTCCTAATATCCAGGAGCTCCCAGGTAACCACCGTTGGCCATCTCCACCTGTCCTCGACAATGTAATCAGCAACCATAGCTTTATGGTTACTAGCAGCGTCATAGATAACACGGTCCCCAAACAAAGGATGAAGGGGCCCCAGAGGATGCCAGTTATCGTGCCAGAAAAAGGTATCCCTGCCGTTACCGATACTCCATCTGATGAGAGGTCTGATCCGATGTCTCAACTGCATCATCTTCCTCCAGCTCCAAGATAATGAGATATTTTGGAGATGCTACAGATTTCTTCGGTCTGGAGAAACAGGTTGGCCATAATTCGTACAACATCATCCAGACTGACTTCCTCAATGGGTACCACACACTCATATAATTTTAGGGCCCACTTTCGAGCTTCCATGAATAGGCCATTGAATTTCTGGTAGTCAAAGGACATCTGAGTCACTAGAAGAAAAAATTATTTTTACAATGGTTAAAAAGTGACATAAAAATCTATTTACATCACTTTTAATTATAATCAAAAGCGTCTTAAAAACCACAGTCATAAAAAAATCCAAAAAAATGTGTTAAAAAAGGGCCTTTTAAGACGCATTATTTACAAGAGTTGCAAAAAATTCTCCACCTACCTACCACTTACCCAAAAGTGTCATAAATGTTTTTTAATATTATGACTACTATAGTCATCATATAATTGAGTTGAGTTGAGTTTGTTATTTACATTCAAATAGCGTAACACTTTCAATCAAATACCGCGTGGCGAGTTGAGTTGAGTTTTGCGAGTTGAGTTGAGTTTTAGGCATTTTGGGGACGGATTGGTCTATAGCAATGAGATTTCAATAGATCCGTCTATATCGGTTGATATGACCGAGCCGAACAAAACATCGACAGAGACGGAATAACATAAAGAAGAAGCCAAAATGAGAAGACAAAAGAAGATATCATTTAGTAGTCTTACCCTCTTGCAGCCTTCTGTCATAATATGTTTTTCTTTATGAATATATATATTATTTACTACATTTTATATCGATTCTTACGATTCAATTCATGATTTACGATTCATAGGGTTATCGATTTATGATTCGATTCACGATTTGACTACTATACCTAAAAATACTAAACATATCAAGATTATATAATGACAGTCAAGATGAATCCATTTAGGTTTTGATACAACATTTAGTTTGGAATAAGGTTCTTGGACACTTCCCCTCCATGCACACACACATATATATATAAAATAATAAAGATAAAAAAAATTAATTTTTTTCATTGTAAAAAGTTAAACCAACATAGATTTGGTATAATAATTTCATTATCATTTATTTCACATTGCCCACATTATCAAATATAGCAAGACTTTTGATGCATCGCATGTTGCTACTCTCTACTTTCGAGGGATGGTGTGGTACAAGGTGTCCCTTGAAGTATTAACTATGGTAGGGATGTTTGTTTGTGTTGTTTCCTTCAGTTTTCCACCGCATACTGACGGTGGTCAAACTTTGGTTGCTAACGATGTGTTTGGGAATCTTTAAGGTGCCTTGATCAAGACAACCCCAAGGGTTGGAACTTGGTCGTGTCATATGTTGAGTAGGCATTCAACGATGTTCAACCACTCTATAGACTTGTCCCTTTCTTAGATTGTGTTGGGAACATCTACCATCATTCTTGTTAATTTGGTAGCCCTCTCCCCACTACCCCTGTGTACCACTTGGTTACTAAATGGGCCTCCCGCATGGCTTCCATCCATGAGGACATTCGTGCCCATATCCAACCTATGTGTGCTACCTATAAGGGTGAGGTTATCCCTCATTGGAAACAGTCGGTATTGTAATTAAGCGATCTAGTCATATTTCACTTGAGAAAAGAACACCAACATAGCAAGACTTACAAACGTCCCGTTATCAAGTGTTGAGCATATACGATCACCTTCCACCGAGATTTTAATGTAGTCGATCTTTCCCAAATTAACGACAATAACCTACCCCCGGTCTACTACTATCCGACTCCTCGCAACTAGTTCCATCCCATAAGGATCGCATTGGGGAATCATGGTTTTAAATAATATCTCCACTCTGACGGGCCCATACAAAAGATATCTTGTCAAATTTGTTTGTTGTCCTTCATCTGAGACCATTTAGGTTGCAAGGAAAAAAATTTATACATATATATCATGTGTATATATATAACTGTTATATATCTTATTATATATAAACATGTAGCCACAATGATGAGAATGATAGAAAGTTCAAATTCAATTTTCTCAAATTTTAGTTTTTCATAATTACAAAATTAACACGTGGCTCCCCCTTCTGAGAAAATGAATACAAATCATAATGTCATATTGTAGAAGATTAAGAATAAGAAGGAAAAAAAATGATAAACTCACTTAAGAACCCATAGTTCACACCAATGACTATACCAACAACAACTTTAGATATAATTGTATTCATAATTTACTCATTACCAGTTCAAATGAGCACATCAAGCTTCCTTATATGAAATTTGAATCAGCAATTTTAGTAAAAGTTTATACAAGCAATCTAGCATCATGGCTAAAGGTAAAATGAAGAACTCTAGTTATGCATTTGGATCTCCGAAAATAAGTGAAAAAGGAAAAAATGAACAAAAGCGTACAGCTAAATACAATATTTTTTTACCCTTGGCGTTTTTCTTCTAGTTTTTTTAGATCCAAATTAGTATAGATGGTTACAATGTGCAAGCTTGAAAATCTTTATTGTTTTGTTATTTCACTTGTAATTGATAATATTTCTCCGTGCAAGGACAACAGCCTCTACAGCCAAACAAAAGGTGACATTAGAGATGAATTTCCCAGCCACTAGAAAGGCAACAATGGAATTTACAGCATGGACTTTGAAAGGAAAGGCTTGTTTGGATCTTCTAAAAACACACGAATAGTAGCAAAGGATATTGCAAGGTAATGGAAATCTGAGACCAAACATCTTTGTCTAGAATGTTAGGCAATTCATATTATTAGTCACGAGGAATATTTAGCAACAGACTTTTCTAGGTGTCAACAGTGTAACATAAATAACAGAAAATTACTCTCGTGTTTGTTTGTTTGATTGTTTCGAGAAGTGGCAGGTTAGTGTAACTTATTTCAAATACATATTATTCAGTCGTTACTATATCTGAAGCCTACATTAGAATGAAAGCATGCGGTACTTGTAATACAATGATCTTTATGAACTTGTGGTACATTGATTTGATATGTTGCTCTCGTGTTTGGTACTTGTAATATATCATATATTTGATTTTATGACTTCAAATTTTGTCTTGTAGTTAAAATCGTCCTAATCCAAAACTTACAGTTCCTCAATTGTACTCGTGTTTGAAGAATTGGAAAGCAACTAAGTTGTTAAATGGAATAAAACTGAAGTGGATGACTACTATATTCAACAAGCATGCTTGCAAATGAAATGATTGTGAAGCTCATGTGATAATTCACCAAGAAGATGGGAGAATCTTCAACCGGTGGTCTGTGGTTTTATCCTAGTAACAATTGATATTCCACATAGCAACTAGGGTGGTGGTACATTCCACCATCCGTATATATGTTATGTGATCTATCAAGACAAGTAAAAATATAAATCTGTACATGCTAAAAAAGCCTCCATGGTCCAATCAAGACTTCTCCGGGCTTTAGTGAAATGGCTTTACACTTTTTCAGTACTAGTCACATTTCATATCTTCTGCATCATTGTCTTCTACCATATCAATCATTTATAATCAAACTTCCCTATAATGACTTGTCTTTATCACTTCTGATGAATAAGCCTTTGATTCATAAGGCACCGCTAAAATTCTGTACACAACAATAGTAATAAAGAAAGATTGTAAGTAGTGCACAAGCTCTTATACACAATACTGGAAAATCTAAGATAAATAGACAAGCTTTTTTGGTATCCAAAGTAGAAAACCAGCCTTACCTCATTCTTTAAATATATATCTGTGATCTTTCTCGTCGTCAAGTAATCAAAAAGTACCAGGTATATGCTAATTCAGTCCTGGGAACATGCGGTTCTAATAGACTAGATATTCGAGATTTGGGCAAGCCTTTACTTGGTCTTTTGTATTCAGATCCATGGAAAGGTTAATGGAAACACAAAGCTAATGTTGCTTTCCTTCATTGCACTACACTAGAATAATTTCTTAAGGAGGCATTAGTGGCCATCCCAAAAAGATATTTATATCCGCCTGTTGCTGAAGTACCATTTATTTGGACAAATACTTTTGCTAATTCAAAGAATTTGGTATTTCCTCCATACACAAAAAGGAGAAGAGCTAATGTATACTTAGTTGGTATATGCATTTGAACATATAGATATCTGTAATTATATTTATATATTCATTTCACAATTTGTGCAAGAGTCATTATATTTTCTAATGTTTTTCTATCATCATCAAACGCCACGAAGTCAGACTTCATGGGGTACAGTAGATTCTTCAGGTACGGACATAGGACTCAAAGAAAAATCAAGAGTAGGAGCACAAGAAGATGAATTAGAAACATCAGGATCTATTTTGGGTCCTTCATTTGTTTAAAAGAATCAAACTGGGGGGTTTGAAAAAGGTGAGGCCTCTAAGATGTACAAGAAATAATATAATCTTAAAGAGAAAGAGAGTTTAGGGATTGAATATAGGGGACTGGATCAGGTAGATCAATTGGGACTGATATTGATCAGTAGCAGAGCAAGGTTCCTGGTCAATTAGCTAATAAATGCGTTAATGAAGCACCGCCATCGAGATATTGAGAACAAGATTCATCTTGTGAGAATCTATGGTCCAAAAATAAAATTTGATAGAGGACCCGCGTTGGTGTTCAACATATATGATTGAAAAGGAGAAAAGGTTGAACTATAACCATATATGATATAACCAATTAGTTATTCCTTCTAAGTATGAAATTTTGAGAGGATGGATTACGACAATTTAAACAGGGGAATTAAATGATATTGTATCGTAACTAGATGTTATTTGTGAAACTATTATGGATTTTCTTTGCTTGCTTCGATTGAAACTCATTTATATTCATTTGAAACTACACTTCACTTTTGTTGGGCTTTGAGGTATTTTTTATCGTAAGTATGCGACATCTTTTAGTTTTGTTTTGGTTTTAATGTTATATTTTAATCTAAAGTGTACTAGAGATAAATATGTTGCATTTTAATGTTGAACTGGAGCACTAGAGCTGAAATATGTTGAACTAGGACATTAGAGATAACTATGTGGAAGATTGATATTTTCAGTTACACAACTGTTTATTAATGCAACATGTTGCATCTGATATAATGAATTATAACTACATCTAAACTCATTTGACAATGACAATGTGTTCTTTTGAATTTAACAATGTAAGGGTACACTCTTCTCAAAGCATGGCTACTATAAAGACTAGAGTTGGAGATGTAAATCGACTTTGATTGAGTTAAGGTAAACTCAAGTTGTTTACCATTTTTATAGTGTGAGTTATATAAAGTTGATTAACTACATGAAAATCTCAACCAAAAATTAGGACATGAAATGTGAGAATGTTATAATATTAAATGAAGTACGAAAAGGCTACAGAATTAATGGTTAAACACGATTGTTTGTTGTGAAACATGTTATAGCATTGGGAATTCAAGAGTGCAAGTTGATTATTTTAAAGGTCCATTGGCATACCGGGATCCATACACATCCTTGTAACTATTGTTTTACCGAAGAACTTGCTTTTCACCATTTATATTTTTTTGAATATTCTTGCACGTAATGTGGTGTATTTTTTGGTAGAGGTATTCTAGTTCCTAGATGGACTTAAACAGATAGTTCTAGTTAAATTATATTTTTCTTTCAATGTAAAAATATAGAGACTTGGTTCTAATACTCACTTTTTGTGTCAATGCTACCTTAAGGTCTACAAGTAATGGTGGCACTATATGTGTGTGATTGTAATGCCTGTATTAACGTTATATACATCTTGTGACGGGATTTGGTCTTAAACTTAACTTTACTCCTGTCATAATATATATGACAAATGTGGAGTCACTTGAAGTGAACCAAAACCAAAAATTAAAATGGGAAAAAAATAAATAATTATGATTACGTTTAATAATTAAAATAACTATCCCTCACTCCACAAATTTCTCAAAACACTTCATAGCGGGGTTTGAGCGGTTTCACCAAACAATTTATATACATAAATCAAAATGAAATACCATCGAACAAGGTGGTTAAAGAAATAACCTTCATAGCAAAAACTTGAGAGTAATAATATTATAAGGAAATGAGCTAGCATGAGAATAAAAAATAGGGGCACGGCCAAAATAAATATCAAATGGTTAGTAGGCATACTAAGAAGAGTAGATTACATAAGTTATACCATACCCAAATGGGGAATAACAACGTCTTCTTGCTTCTTGAAGAAATTTTAAGTGTGTTGGTTGAAAACATTCAATAACTTGTATTTTTTATCATTCATTATTAGTCTAAACTTATGTGTACAATAATTTACCAATTTCCCCGTGAAATAAAAAAAAATGAAATCAAAGACAAATGTATCTATTGGTTCATCAGGTTTTCCAAACAATACATACATTTAAATAAAATAAAAAAACAAATGTATTATGTACCAATTTTCAATCCGTCAGGTTTATAATGAATTAGTAACATTAATACCTGAATACTCAATAACATATATGATATGAGAAGAACAATAAATAACATAAATACCTGAATATTGAGTCACTGAGTATATCCAAGAGAGTTCTTCCATGTTGAGCTGAGAGTAAGGTGCTTTTAATTAGATAGGGTTTAAATGACAAATGAATGAACAAAGAAAGGGTTAATAATACACACATCTTATGCAATTAACCTTGGAGATGCGGTGCTCCAAGAACTTATCGAAGGGGACTTGTGGTCCTTCTGCAAGAACTTGCGGCGATGAGGCAGCAGGAAATCAAGGTATAAGAGAGATGGAGATGGAGATAAGGAAGATGAGAGTAAGGTCATTTCGATATATGGGAGATGAGGGAGATGGATGGGTAAGTTGGATACGGAGGAGTGGGAATAAAATCGGTGTTGATGTAAAAAATTAGATTATCTCTAATTATTCAATCAAAGATTAAATAAACAAGACAAAAGAATTTTAAAGTGGTTCAGCCTTGAATGAATGGCCTACGTCCACTTAATCTGTTGATGTAAAAAAATAGGTCATCTCTAATTATTCAATCACAGATAAAATAAACAAAACACAAGAATTTTAAAGTGGTTCAGCCTTGAATGAATGGCCTACGTCCATTGTTTTTGTTATTGCTGATTGTTTGGAATTCTCGATAACAGGGTTTACCAAGAAATTCCGAGTCCCCTGCTAATGAGGAGGTTACCATGTATTTATAACCTTGAGTCCGTACAAATGAAAGGACAATGCGCTGTTCTCTAGTAGACATGTACATCTGTATGATAATAATAAGCATTTAATGTGCAGTCATCCTCTTAATTATCCGGATATAAATGCTCTGTACGAGATGCAGCTCGGACCGCCTAAGCTGATTGGACCGCCTAAGTATCTCGTCATACATGAGTTGCTCGGTAGTATAAATTTCCTCGGAGAACACTTGCTGCTTGGAGCGCCTGAGTTGGTCGGGGAGGTTGAGTTCCTCGGAGTCAAGTTGTTGTTAAAAAATGTTTGCAGGCGCCATGTAGATTGACATGTGTCTCCACATAATTGGTCCACGTCAGCAGACTAAATTTGGTATCAACAGAAGCTCCCAATGTTTCATAGTTTGATGTTGAAGAGAAGTATGGAACATTCTGCTGCTTAGATTTTCGGTTTGTATGGTTTTTAGGAAAGCATTCATTGTATGTAGCTTCTTTTTAAATGCTCAGTATCAGACCTATTAAATATTTTGAATTTCCATAACCGTTTCATTTTTTGTGCCCTTTTCTTCTTTTTAGCCGCCAGATACGCAATCGTCCATCCTGGGAATCATTATTTTTCTCCCTTCCCGAGGTAAAGTATTTAAACGCTACAGAAAATTCGATCGTCTTTTACTTTTTCAAATCAGCATCTTAGAACTTCTTTACTTCTTCTCTATCTTGTGCGTTCATTTCTTCCATTGTTCGTTGTCAACAGATTCACCCTTTTCCTGTAAGATCTTCTTCCTTCTCTTTTATTTTCTTTGTTCATCATGGTTTACCTTGTTGAGTCGCTTGATAAATTTCGCTCTGATTTTTCTATTCCTTCATGGGTCATGTTGGAGGAACTTTCTGAACCTTCTGACTATTTTCGTTTGGCTGAGGGACATTGGTTCCCCAGTCTCTTTGTGACCGAATGTGGCTTTTCTTTTCCTCCAAATCCTTTATGTTTGGAGTTCTATCATTTTTTTGATGTTGTACCTGCAAAAATAACTCCCAATACCTGGAGAATAGTTAACGGAGTCCATAGGTTAAATTAGATTCATGGAACCCGTTTAAGAATTCCAGAAAATATGTTTTGCTATCGATGGGTTGTTAGCGATAGTACTTTTTACTTAAAAACTAGGTTTTTAAATAGGGTTTTAGTTGTCAATCTCCCAGATGCTAACAGGGATTACTTCGAGCATGGGGTTGTTATGAAAAATTGGCAACATGCTCCATTAAATGGAAATGATGTATATCAGGGTCCTAGATGCCCTCCCTATGGCAATGGGATAGGTTGTTTTTATTTTATTTTTGAAATGATGTTTTCTTTATGTTTGATAAAATGCGTCATTGACATTTTAGTTTTTGTTTATTTGCAGTTGACAGTAAAAGAAAATCGCCCAAAGAAATTGATGTCAATTTGAGACACTTGAAACTTATCTGGAGTTTGCACCAAACTGTTGCTGACGAACACATCATATCATCTTCTTATTTGTTGTAGTACAAAAGCTATACTTCATCCTTTACTACTCGTCCAGTGGTAAGTGACATCAAACCAGTACCAGCTTCTGAAGGTTCCTCCCCTGAATCGAATATTCCCCTCAGTATTAGAATGAAGAGACGTCAAGCTCCTGCCTGCTTTGATAAGTTGGACTCCACCAATGTGGAGGCCAAGAGAAATAAGCAGGATGTCCCAGAGGAAGGGACAAGAAAAATTGATGCACCCCCTCCAGCTGTTGCTAAGAAAGTTGCCGAGAAGCCCCCTGTGGCTCCGAGCAAGGTTGTAGTTATTTCTCCTCCAAGCGAGGTTATTGTTATATCACCGACCAAGACAACATCCTTGGTTGAGAATGTTCCTGCTCCTACGAGGAGGTTAAATAAAAGTTCTATGGAGATACCAGTAGAAACAGTCTCTCAGTCTTTAAATATTGAAGGTGGTATTCCCACTTTTGTCCCTCCGAGCTCTGCTATGAGCTCGGTGAAGTCTTGGATTATCCCCGAGATCCAAGGTTTTGAAGACAGTCTTTCTCGGGATAGGGTTACCACCTTGGCAGCTAAACATATTGCCTCGGTAAGTATTACTAATCTAAATTTTCATTTTTCAATGTTATGTCCCTGCACTGACTTACAATTATTCTCTTTTTCCAGCTGATAACCTGTTTCAACACTATTCTGAAAAAGGATGAGGCCATCAAGGCCTCGAGCTCCTCGGGAGGTGTAAAGGAAGCTTTTGTGGGTCTGACACAATCCTTAAAGGATTCCCATCAGAAATATGATGAAAATAAAGTTGCTTGGGAGAAACAACTAAAATCCATCGAGCAAGAGAGAGAGAAAGCTGTGGAGGCCTCTCAGGAGTTGGAGAGGAAAATGAAAGAATTAGAGAAGAAGAATAATGAGCTTGAGGAAAAGCTCAAAAATGCTGGAGAGCTTGAGACCAAGCTCAAAAATACTGAAGAGGAACTTGGCAGACTCCGTGAAGCTGATCGTCAGAAGGAAGAGGCAGAAGGGAAATTGAAAGCTGCCGAGGAACTTCTTACTGAGAGGATTTCCTCAGAGAAGGTAAAGAGGAAACTTGCTGTTAAAAAGTCCTTTAGCGTTAGCTGGGACAATGATGGAACAAAGGCCTAGCTGCTATGTCTTCTCAGATGGAATTTTCTAGCCTCAAATACTTCAGAGATGGATGGGTTGCTGCTCTGCAGGAGTTAGGTCTCTGAGAGTTCTGAACTTTTTCAGCGCTACTCCCTCTCCTAGAGAAGAAGAAGAGGATGAAGCTGTCTATGAAGAGTCTTCAATGATGATTGGGGATCAGGTCCCTACTGTTGAACTTCGCTACGAGCATCCCTAGCCAGCCAACATGTCTACCGATCATCTTTCTCTGCCCTCCGAGCAACCTACTTCTTCGTCCAAGCCTCCCGAGGAAGTCTTAGGAAGCAAGGAGAAGGTGTAGAGTTGTTCGGACCTTTTTCTTTGCTTTTTAATGAATGTAATTTTGGTCCATGTACTTCTTTTTATGATGTAATAAAATTTAAAGTTTTGGTCGTTCACGCTGACTCTCTTTTTCTTGCTCTGTCCTTATTATTGATCCATTTTCTTCTTGCTTTGCCTTTGTCTTTATTGATTATGTTTATGGTTTCCCTTTGCTAGTTTATGGTTAAAATGGAGCTCTTATCATCCCACGATACTGAACTGATGAAAAAATGCAATGACTACTTCAAGGCTGGCCATGCTGACCTGAATAAAGCTCAAATCATTGACATCCTTGGTCCAAACACTTTTGAATGAGCAGTCGAAGCCTATAAATATTTGAAGTTCTTGCTCGACCGTGCAGTTGCCAATAATGTGGCATACTATGAGATGATTGAAGATCTCCAGGGTACCATCGAGGAACTTCAACAACAGTATAAGGAATCTTGCACCCTTTTGCATCAGGGGTGTGAGAAAAAGTATCAGCAACTAAACACTGACAAAGGATATGATAAATTTATCGCTGCTTATGAGAAGAAAGAGAGCACTCTGAAACTTAAGGTCGAAGAGCACAGGAAGATTGCTCAACTACTGGAGCAGGAGAATAATGTTTTGCGAGAAGATATATCCCAACTAAAGTCAGCAGCATCTTCCTCGGGAGCTTTGGTCCCTGTCAACGATGAAGGTTTCTCATTCTTGGAGGTTGAAAATGCCAATTTGAGAGATGAATTGGAAACCTTGAAGAGGATTGGACCATCTACCTCTGCTCGGGGATGAGCAAGAGCTTCTCAGGGACGAGCAAGAGCTGCTCGAGTTACTATTGAAGAAGCTAGAACGCAGGAAGCTTTGGAGAATCAGGCATTTCAACTGATGGCAAAGAATCAGGCCTTAGCAGAGATGTCCAAGAAGATTCTGACCCTCGAAGAGCAACAATCTACACAAAGCTCTGCCTTGGAAAATAAAACAAATCTGGTGAAGAATCTTCATGACCAGCTGGAGAGGATGACTTATCAGTTCCATAAGCAGCCTAGAGAGTTTTGGATGGTTGGTTATAACGAAGCCCTCTACCACCTCGATGACCGGATCCAGCAATCAAACAACAAGGGGTACAAGCAAGGATGGCTGAATGCATTGGGGGTGCTGCAATTGGAGCAGGGTCACTACTTATGGGATTATTATAATCCTGGGTTGCTTGATTTGTCAGTTCCTCCTTTCAAGCTTGACATGAGTTGGATTCCTGCTCGGCCCATTCCTCAGTGCTTAATCTCCAAGTATCTCAGCGACTACAGTCTTTATTCTAACTTTGAGATATCTCGCCCCGAGCACTTGCTTGATCGTCCATCTGTGATGAATGTCAGGATGCTTAAAGATCTGAACTTCATAAATTCCCCCTATGCCTTAGACGATCCCCCTGCTAGAGTAGAACCTATTTCAAAGGCAGAAGGGAAAAAGCCAATAGAATAGGATCTTTGATGTAATGATTCCTCATGTAATATGTAATTTATTCTCTATGTAACTGTTCTGATTTTAATGAAGGAACTTTTGATTTTCTCTGCAATCTTGATTGTCATTGCTTTATAAAATATCTATTTTATTCTCTGATGAATGTGTATATATATTTTGTAAGAAAACAAAAATGTCCCGTGTTATTTTAAATTGCCGACCAACTGGAGTTGGTGAAAATTTATTGTTGACTATTCTGAGTTTGTGATAATTATTTGATGACCAACTGGAGTTGGTGATATTTTGTTTCTCGACCAACTTAGAGTTGGCGATAATTTGATATGCCATAAGTAAAGAAATTTTGTTTTATTTTTTGATTATAGTGACTTATCACTCTTTAATTCTAAGTCATGCAACGACTTTTATCCCATGATCCTGCTTTGTTTAATCAACTATTCCCGACCAACCGTAGTTGGTGGATTTTTATTCCCGACCAACCGTAGTTGGTGGATTTTTATTCTCGACCAACCGTAGTTGGTGGATTTTTATTCCCGACCAACCGTAGTTGGTGGATTTTTATTCCCGACCAACCGTAGTTGGTGGATTTTTATTCCCGACCAACCGTAGCTGGTGGATTTTTGTTCCCGACCTACAGTAGTTGGTGGATTGGACTTGATGCGTAGTTTGTAGCACTAGTATTCCGACAAATTTTCAACAAAAGGAGAGAATTGGGTAAAACATCCAAAACTTTATTCATACTGAAGAAAACTGCATTACATAGGGATTGAACTACTGATAATATTTGCGTAAATACTTTGCGTTCCATGCATTCTTAAACTCCTCTCCTTCTAAGGTTTCAATTCTATATGTCCCTGGTCGAACAACTTCTGTTTCTCTGTAGGGTCCATGCCAGTTAGCTTCCAGTTAGCTTACCGTTTGTTGTGTTTTTGAATTACTTTCTTTAGCACATAGTCTCCTTCTTTCAAATCACATTTCTTTACCCTCTTGTTGTAGAACAAAGTTGTTCGTTGTTGGTATGCAGCATTCCTGATTGCTGCTTCTTCTCTAACTTCCTCGAGCATATCCAAGTCTAATCTTCTCATCAAGTAACGGATAGGGGAATTGAAATTCAGAACTCTGTGTGTGGGGAGGCCTAGCTCGGCAGGTATAACAGCTTCACTTCTAAATGCCAGCATGTATGGAGATTCTCCTGTTGCTGCTCGTGGTGTAGTACGATAAGCCCACAGCACAGAATGTAGCTCGTTGATCCAATTTGCCTTCGCATCATCCAGTCTTTCTTCAAACCATTCAGCAGCGTTCTGTTTGTCACCTCAGTTTGTCCATTGCTCTGGGGATGGCCTGGTGCAGAGTGGGTTTTCAATATGTTTGACTGATGACAATATGCAGCGAACTCCTCATTATCAAATTGAGTTCCATGGTCTGTGATGAATTCATGAGGAAGACCATATCTACAAATGATGTTCTTCCATATAAATTGATACACCTTGTCATATGTCATGTCAATAAGAGGCTTAGCTTCCACCCACTTAATAAAGTAATCCACCGCGACCACGAGATATTTAAATCTTCCCCTGGTCGTTGGAAGTGGCCCAACCAAGTCGATTCCCCACATGGCAAATGGCTAAGGGGAAGTAATGGGTGTTAACAATGCTTGGGGAGTTTTTCGAATAGAGGAGAAGCGTTGACATTTGTCACATTTTTTGGCATAGGCTATACAATCAACCCTCATCGTTGGCCAATAGTATCCTTGCGTCATTATTCTTTGCAAAAGCATCCGCCCTGCTACATGGGCTCCACAGGACCCTTCATGGACCTCTTCAATCAAGTCTTTCACCTCGGAGGGATGTACACATCTCTGCAAACTAGCTATAATTCCTCGTTTATATAGAATACCATTAGTCAATACATAACGAGCAGCTTTAAATTTCAGTTTCTTGGCTATGAGTTTATCAGTTGGCAAAGCCCCTTCTTCAATATATGCCCTGATGGGATCCATCCAAGATGGTCCTAAATCAAGGGAAATGAAGTTCATTATTATATCTTCGTCAATGCTCCTGCTAGCCAAAACTTCTATTGGGATGGTTCTTCGTAGCTCGGTTTTTTTTTGGTAACTAAATATATTAAAAAGAAAGAAATATACAAGGTGAAGAACACCAAGCCCAGAGGCTAGTAACCAGAAGGTGGGGCATACCCCCCCCCCCCCCCCAACAAACATAAACAAAGGAAATCAAAAGAAAACAAAATAACCCCAAAACATCAAGAAGGTAAATCAAAAGAAAATAACATTAGAGGTACAACATGGATTCAGGGATCCCCCATTGGTTGCAGACCATCCAATTGGTGTAGCTTCTGTTAGTGTTCTTCCAGGTACTGATCTTTATCTTCATCATATTATTAATCTCATTTATGAGCTGACCAGGAGTTCTAGCCCCTCTGCTGTGCAGCCTGCCATTCCTTTCCATCCAAATACAATTGATGGTGGTAGTGAAAGATAGAGTTCTGACTTTGTTGATGAGATTGTTGTTGTTAGCATACTCCACAGCCCTCTCTAGCTCTATCTCCCAAGTCCCTAAATTCCTGTAGCATTGGTTTCTGCAAAGAACTTCCATCCACACCTCCTTAGTGTATGGGTAGTCAGCAAGTATGTGCGATAAAGTTTCAGTCCCATTAGTGAATAACATGCAATTATTGTTGTCCACTATCCCCCACACCATCAATTTATCTTTGGTACTAAGACTTCTTCTGCAGGCCAGCCAAGAGATGAAAGAGCATTTAGGTATGTTGGCACGGTTCCATACCAATCTATTCCATTCCACCTCATTGTTGTGATTGCAAATAGCCTTATAGGCAGATTGAATGGAGAATATCCCATTGGTAGAAGGAACCCAAGTTACCACATCCTCATGATGAGAAATAGCTGGAAGAGCGGCATTCTGGATGTCATTAAGCTCCCACGAAACTGTGGAAGGCCACCTCCAATCCGTTCCTCTAATGAATTCAGCCACCTTGGCATAGGAGTTGTTGGCTGCATCATAAATGGTCCTATCCCCAAATAAAGGTTGTAGAGGCCCAAGAGGGTGCCAGTTATCATGCCAAATAAAAGTGTTATTACCATTACCAATGATAGACTTAATGAGAGGTCTGCTCTCCCTCCTCATTTTTAGAATTTTCTTCCATGTCCATGAGCAATCGCTAGGAATAGCAATCGCCCAGAAACTCCTTCTCTTGATTTTATACATGTGACACCATTTCACCCAAAGACTCTCTTTATTATTGCATATATTCCATATATGTTTCATCATAGCAGCCTTGTTCCATTCTTCAATACATTTCATCCCCAACCCTCCCTCGGATTTAGGCTTACATACCCTACTCCAAGCCACTTTGGCCCCACTATGCTTCAGGTCAGAACCATGCCAGATGAAGTCTCTAATCAGTTGGTCAATGTCTTTAATGACTCCTTTGGGCATGATGAAAAGACTGGCCCAATACACCTGTATACTGAAAAGGATAGAGAGAGCAAGCTGAAGCCTGCCAGCATAGCTGAGCATCTTGTTGGTCCAACTTTTAATCCTCTTTGTAAGTCTATTGATGAGATCCAAGCAGTCCTCCTTCTTAAGTCTCGTGGAGATCAAAGGCACCCTAAGGTAATTGAAAGGAGGCTTCTTTACTTGGAACCCAATTTTGTCAGCCAAAGCCTGAGCCTGAAGAACATCCATTCCCCCACAGTAAATGTTGCTTTTCTCCATGTTGGGACAGAGCCCAGAAAGAAGAGCAAACTCCTCAATAGTATGATTGATGCAGTCAATCGTCTGCTCATCCCCCCACAAAATATCATCAGGTCATCAGCAAAGCATAGGTGGTTAAGACTAATTTCCTTACATTTAGGGTGGTATTTGAAGTTCATGCTGTTGCAGTGACCGAGCTAAGGCATCTGCTCTGGCATTCTCCAATCTAGGTATTCTAATTAACTGCACTGCGTTAAAGGTTGATACAATCTCCATTGCTTTCACATGATACTTGATCATTAGCTCTCCTTTCGTTGTGTATACCCCCTACATTTGATTTACGATCAATTATGA
Source organism: Sambucus nigra (assembly GCA_949130495.1). Taxonomy (NCBI): domain Eukaryota; kingdom Viridiplantae; phylum Streptophyta; class Magnoliopsida; order Dipsacales; family Adoxaceae; genus Sambucus; species Sambucus nigra. The sequence goes on from OX422211.1 coordinate 402,919,661, forward strand.
GTCGCTGAATACAGTGACCTGCTCTTCCCCCATGGTTCTTGCTAAACTAAGACCTGTAATCACAGCCTCATATTCAACCTCATTATTGGAAGCCTTGAATTGAAAGCGTAGAGCATACTCCACATCGATCTCATCTGGGCTGCTTAAAACAATCCCTGCTCCACAGCCTGTAGTGAAGGACGAGCCATCTACATATAGATTCTATATAGGTACCTCATTATCAAACTCTTGGTCAGTCGGAGTTCCTCGGTAAAATATTTGATGCTTCCTTATATTATCCTCTAGCATTTCTTGCTGCTCGTCAACCATCTTCTCTTGCTCGTCAATCGACTTATATTGGTCGGGGTTTAACTTTGATGATCCTGTAGCATCCACAGGCTGATCGGTATTCAACTTTTTCTCCTTGGAGGTATCAGGATAAGTGAACTCTGCGATAAAATATGTTACTACTTGCCCTTTAAGTGACGACCTAGGCTTATAAATTATATCATATTCACCCAATTCTACAGCCCACTACATCAATCTTCCTAATTTCTCTGGTTTGTGCAGAGCTTGCCTTAATGGCATGTCTGTATACACAACTATAGTATGAGCTTGGAAATACGGCCTCATTCTTCTACTTGCTTCGATCAATGCCAATGCTAACATTTCCAGCCTTGGATATCTGATATCTGATTTCTGCTCCTCGGAAGGCCTTACTGGTGTAATAAATTAGTTTTTGCACTCCATCCTCCATTCTTATCAATGCCGAGCTAACTGCATTTTCTGAAACTGCCAGATACAAATACAATCTCTCTCCCATCACTGGTCTTGATAGCAATGGAGGTGCTCCCAAGTACTTCTTCAATTCCTGAAAAGCCATCTCGCATTCATTATTCCATTCAAACGTTTTTCTGAGTGTTTTGAAGAATAGGAGACATCTATCAATTGCTCGTGATACAAATCTATTAAGTACTGCGACTCGCCCTGTGAGACTTTGCACTTCCTTCTTCGTCATTGGAGATCACAGTCCCAATAGAGCCTTGATCTCTTCAGGGTTTGCTTCAATACCTCGTTGGTTGACAATATACCCGAGGAACATGCCTTCTCATACTTCGAATATGAATTTAGTAGGGTTCAACTTCATTTGATATTTATCTAGTTGATCAAAGGTCCGGCCTAAGTCAATTAGATGATCAGCAGCTTTCTTGCTCTTCATCAGCATATCGTCAACATAGACTTCCATATTGTAACTGATTTGCTCTGCAAACACCTTGTTCATCAGTCGTTGATATGTTGCTCCTGCATTTTTCAATCCAAAAGGCATAACATTATAACAATAAGTTCCCCTAGGGGTAATAAAAGAGGTACTCTTCCTGTCTTCAGGTTTCATTTTAATCTGGTTGTAGCCAGAATAAGCATCCATGAAGCTCAACAGCTCGTGTCCCGAGGTAACATCCACTAATTGATCAATTCGGGGCAAAGGAAAATGATCCTTTGGGCATGCTTTGTTAAGGTCGGTGAAGTCTACACACATCCTCCACTTGTTGTTCTTCTTCTTCACCATTACCACATTTGCTAACCAGTCTGGATATTTGACATCTTCAATAAAGCAAGCTTTTTGGAGCTTCTCAACTTCCTCTTGTATAGCTTGGTTCTTTTCGGGGTTGAACACTCTTCTTCTCTGCTTTACTTGCTTGATTTCCTTGTTCACATTGAGCTCATGACATAAGAAGTTTGGGTCTATCCCTGGCATGTCCTCATGGCTCCATGCAAAAGTTTATTTTCTACTTTTTAGGAAAATTATCAATTCCTGTTTTAGTAAGGCATCTAACGACGAACCTATTTGAGTTGTTCGTTCCGGGTGGTCATCGTCCAGAATGACATTTTCAATTTCTTCCACCACCTGGCCTTTTACGAGCTGCGACTCGTCTCTGGGATCTAATGTTTCAATTTCTGCACCTTCATCCACTTGATAGGTAGTAGTCTTTTTCCTAGATTCCTCTAGTTCTTTCTGCTCGGCAGATGAATAGTAGCATTCCCGAGCTACTTTTTGGTCACCCTTCACAATTTCTACTCCATAGTTGGTTGGAAATTTTAGGCATTGATGTACAGTAGATGGTACTGCTTCGAACTTCTTCAATCCTACCCTTCCCATGATGATATTATAAGTTGATTGGACATTCTTATCCATCACGAAGAAGCTCACTCTTTTTGTTCGACAAGAGGGCCATGTACCGATGAACATATCCAATTTGATCGTCCCTAGTGGAAAAACTTTCTCTCCAGCAAAACCGAGGAGGGACCTGTGATAAGGCTCCAACTGAGACAACTTTAGATATAAGCTGTCAAAGCATGAGTAGAACATGATATTCGCCGAGCTACCATTATCCACCAGTACTCTTGAGATCATTACTTCCTTCATCCTCATTTTGATCACCAATGGATCATCATGAGGATATAGCACACTTGCGAGGTCGTTCTTGAAGAAACCGATGACCAGTTTTTCTTTATTTACCTTCCTCGGGCGATCATCCTCAGCTAGATTTATTCGTTGAATGTATGAACAAGCTTGAGCCTCATTGAGGTAAGCTTTCCTTTCTGCAGTAAGGTCTCCTCCTCCTGCATCTCCACCTGTAATAACATTACAATCAAATGATCCAAAACGAATTGAAAATACCTCACGTTCTGGCTGTCTTGGTTTTTTAGGGAGATCAGGGTCGTCTTCTGGATCATCTTCATGATCTCTTTTCTTGTCTTCTTTTGCTCGACGAGGATATCTAGATCTCTGTCTTACTCGGTTGTTTTTCTTTCCTTCATTTCTACGATCAACATACTTGGCTAGCTTTCCTCGTCTGATGAGTGCTTCAATTTCATTCTGAAAAGCTATGCAATTTTTGGTCGTGTGACCATGGTCTTTATGGAACTCGCAATATTTGGCCTTATTCCTCTTGTCAGGATCTGTCTTCATTTTTTCTGGCCAGTTTAGCTCCTCGCTGTTCTTGATTTCTTCCAAAACGTGGTTTATGTCTACTTTCAAAGGAGTATAATTTCCAAATTTCTTCAACATTTCCCATGATGGCTTTGCTTTTGATTGCTTGTTACCACCATTGTTCTTTTGATCCTTCTTCTCAACCTTCTCGGCCTCAACTTTGGTTTCCTTAGTATCCATGTTCTTCTTCGCAGCCATAGCTTCCTCGGCATTCATGATTTTGGCTGCTTTTGCCATTAGTTGTGACATGGTCCTAGGCGGATCTTTGGCCAAAGTGTAGTACAATTTATTTGGCAATAGTCCACTCATCAAAGCAGTAATTGCTGTCTTTTTCTCGTAATCAATAACTTTGAGCTTCTCGTTATTGAAACGAGTTATGTAATCCATGGTGCTCTCACCTGTTTTTTGTCTAACACTTAACAAGTGTGCTACTCGTTTAACTGGCTTTGCTCCAAAATAGAAATTTCTAATAAAGAGCTCGGCCAACTGAAAGAAAGCTGAAATCTTCCCTCGAGGAAGATTATTGTACCATATTTGAGCAGATCCGGTACGAGTTCCCGAAAATGCCCCGCATCTCATCTCATTTGGCACTGCATAGATATCGGCAGCAGCTTGGTATTGTTCAATATAAAGGACAGGGTCAGTTTTTCCATCATACTTAGGAGTCACAACAAGTGCTTTGAACTTTGATGGTGTGGGAAAATCCACAATTGCCTGGATAAAGGGCGTCCCTTGGACAAAAGTTCTTTGTAGAGGATTCTTGGCCTTAGCCATTTCCCCTAGTCTATCCTCCAACCTTTGAATAGAGACTTTCCATGCATCATTTCCCTCCTCAGGCTTGTTGGTTCGAGCAACTGATCGTGTTGAATTTTCCTCCTGGGATCTTTCATTACGAGCAGTTGGTCGTGACTGGGCCGAACCCTCCCTTAGATCGAAAGGTCGTTGAAAGTTCCTCGACACAGCCTTAGGAGGACTTCTATTCCTCCTAGGGCCCAAACGATCAAAAGGAGAGACCCTACTTAATCTCTCTAATGCACTAGTCCTTTCTGGAGATAGAGTGATGTTTTGTTCAGTATCTGTAGCTCGTACTGATGAAGTGCGACTAGGTTGATAAGAAAAATTACCAGATCTCTCAGTGCGATATGAATCGGTACGTCTAGATCGAGATTCCTCTGGGAATAACGTTTGCCTAGTACGTGAAGAAGGTAAACGGATGTTTCATTGAACGCTTAGTTGTCCTGACTGGGTAGATACTCCACCCTGGACAATTTGTATGAGTTGTCGCATAGTTTCCTGCATGGTCGTCTGTCCCTGGGCCAAATTAGCCATTATTCCAGCCAGATCTTGGACACTTGGGGAAGCAGACGGATTTGGGGGGTTTCCAGCATTTGGATTACTGGATTCTGGATTATCAGCCACTGGTGATGAATTGTTTTGGTGAAAAACGATAGCTTCAGTCGTTTCCCACAGACGGCGCCAATCTGTTGATGTAAAAAATTAGATTATCTCTAATGATTCAATCACAGATAAAATAAACAAGACAAAAGAATTTTAAAGTGGTTCAGCCTTGAATGAATGGCCTACGTCCCCTTAATTTGTTGATGTAAAAAATTAGATTATCTCTAATTATTCAATCACAGATAAAATAAACAAAACAAAAGAATTTTAAAGTGGTTCAGCCTTGAATGAATGGCCTACGTCCACTGTTTTTGTTATTGCTGACTGTTTGGAATTCTCGATAACAGGGTTTACCAAGAAATTTCGAGTCCCCTGCTAATGAGGAGATTACCATGTATTTATAGCCTTGAGGCTTTACAAATGAAAGGACAATGCGCTGTTCTCTAGTAGACATGTACATCTGTATGATAATAATAAACATTTAATGCGCTGTCATCCTATTAATTATCCGGATATAAATGCTATGTACGAGATGCATCTCGGACCGCCTAAGCTGCTCGGACCGCCTAAGTAGCTCATCATACATGAGTTGCTCGGTAGAATAAAGTTCCTCAGAGAACACTTGCTGCTCGGAGCGCCTGAGTTGGTCGGGGAGGTTGAGTTCCTCGGAGTCAAGGTGTTATTAAAAAATGTTTGCAGGCACCATGTAGATTGACACGTGTCTCCACATAATTGGTCCACGTCAGTAGACTAAATTTGGTATCAACAATTGGGATGGGTATTAGAAGGGAGACTTATGTTTGAGCGGGATTCTATATTTAAGTTGCTTCTAATAAAAAAATGTTCTATAAATAACCAATTAAAATTTATTTAGATTGGCTAATTAAAAAAGTGATGTAAAAATAAATGAAATAAGAGGTTTACAGCGATTCACTTTAGAGTGATATAAACTCATTTATAAAAGTGTCTTAAATAAGTATTTTTCTTGTAGTGTTACAAAACCTTAATTAATGGCCCCTGGAGAAATATTTTACCCACCCGTAGCCTTTGACAAGGAGACCCCCTTTCACCTTACTTGTTTATTCTCTCTTTGGATGTCTTACTCCGTACTGTTGATCGAGAGTGCACTCACCACCGTCTGACAACTCTTCACACATCTGGGAAGGGGCCCCCATACCAGCCCTGGCCTTCGCATATGACTGCATGCTCTTCCTGCAGCCTATTATAGATACAATTAACAGATTTACATATATCCTTATCGAGTTTCAGGCACTTTCTATCCAAGCCATTAACTATGCTAAGTATTCTCTAACTTTTGGGCCTTATGCTCCACATGTTATTCACTATAGGGCTATCCAGAAGATGCGGATTTCTCGATATCGAGAACATGATAAATACTTGGGCCTCTCCTTGCTTACTGGGCGGGTCACGTGTCAGCTTTTCCACGAGACTATTGACGCCCTTGAAAGTCGAATCCATGTGTGGTAAAATAATTTCTCGTCATCTACGGGATATGTCATGCTCATTAATGTTGTCTACACATCCAGACCCTCATACTTTATGTCCTCTTACTCGCTTCCTAAGTCGATTATATGTGCTCTCACCCGAAAAATTAATTATTTCTTTTGGAATGCAACACAATTGTCCCGCCTGCAAAATGCCAATTGTCCTATGGTCGACTATAACTTTGCGTCGGGCTTTGGGGGGCTGGGCATTATAAACTTTCACACCTTAAACGATGCATTAATGCTCAAGTTATTATGGAAGGTGTTGCAACAGCCAGAGAATCTCTGGTCTCGTACCATTACCCAAAAATATTTCCCTCAGGCTACTCTCCTTACAGAGACCAGGAAGTCACATTGCTCATGATTCTGGAGCAATATCTCTAAAATGTTGCCTATTTTCAAAAAATGGGTCAAATGGCGAATGAGATAAGGCCATATTTCCTTTGGTCATCATATTTGGGTCTTAAATGAAACTGTGGGAACATTTTTTTTCGCACATTCCCAATACAGTACTGGATGTGTCGCTTGCATCTTTTATTTTCGACTCACAGTGGGATTTTCCACGTCTGGCTCAGTTGCTACTCGGTGACTTCTTACCGCACATCTAGGCCATATTCATCCAGTCAAGTCAGAACGAGCCTTACTTGTGGCCTGATCTAGAGTTTTTTTTGCCATTCGCTCCACTTACCATTGGTTGTGTACACCAACCTACATCCAGCACCGCCCAACTCTCCCGTGGCTTTGGCTGTCGAAGAGTCCCCTTCCATTGAAGGTTGACATATTTCTTTTGTTCTTACCGCATGATGGTCTCTTTTCATCAGATCTGCCATTCTACTACCATCAACTCCCATCGCCGTAATGTTCACTCTTTGACCTTGATGATAATAATACTCACATTTTTACTACTTGCCCCACTTTTTTCCACCTCCATACTCCGGATCAGGATTTAGATATATCTCTCATCCCTCTCCTGTGACAATTGGTTGCACTGCCTGACCCTCCCTCGATTATTATCCAATCAGTTCATCCATTTTTCTTCCTAAGAACTCTATGGCTGTTCAGGAGCGAGGCCATTTTTTGCCACCAACCTGTCCTTCGAGCAACCATTATTCAGTCTGTGTCCCAACAAACGTCATATTATATTTGGGTTCATAGACCTTCCCCCCAAATAGTGTTCCCTATGCTTGGACCAAAACTTCCACCCCATTTTATTAAATGCAACACTGACGGTGCCAAAATCATGACACTAGCCTTTCTTGTACATGTTTTATATTGTATCACAACCATGAACACTTTATCGCTACTTTCTCACACAATATTGGTTATGCGTCCTCGGTCTTTGCAGAAATTTGGGCAATTAAACTTAGTTAGACCTAGCTTTTCATATGGAGATTAAAAGTATCGAACTTGAAACCGACTGTCAACTTGTTTACTACATGCTTCACAGGAATACAATGTAATTTCCAGCTCATCGGGGCCTTATTCAGGTGGTGCGGGGTGGACTCCATAGGTTGATGCATATTACCTTATCACTTTGCTTTCGAGAAGCTAATCATTGTGCTGATGCCTTGGTTGCTGCTGCGGTGGGACATCCGTTTTACTCCTGTTTATATACTTCCCTCTCGTCATTTTGGGTATTCTTATAGATAGCGATGGGCGGGGTTGATCTTCAGTTCGTTCTGCAGTTAAGGATATCACGTGTTAAATAACTCTATTTTGAATAAAGTTTTTCTTTTGGCTTGGCAAAAAAATTCGATAAAGAAGCTTTTCATTGAATTATTGCTTCGGACGTCGTACTTTTACCGATCACTACAAAACTTTTTTTCCCAGTAAAGGTTAGGTATTGTTTATTTTCTTATAATCTGAGTATGAATCTGTGTAGAGATAAAACATATTAAGCGTGTGTTTGATTGCAAACATGGAAAATGCGTGAAGAATAATTCATTTGGATAAAAAGTTAGAAAATGAGCGGAAAACGATATGATTTTTTGGTATTTTTTTTTCTATTTTCCATGTAAACCAATTCTTTAGTGGGTAAATAAGAAATATTTTTCGACAAAAATGAGGTTTGAGATGAAACACTTGTTACGTGAATAAATATTCTTACATAAAGTGTTTGCAATCAAGGTACTACAAGCATAAAACATGAGTCCAAGTATCTATTTTTCATAAAAAACTTTTCCATGTCAATCAAACACGCCTTAATTGTTTTTCTCTTTTAAATTTATAATATGGTACCCATTTTGAATTATCTAGAGTTTATTTTACCGCTGGAGCACATTGAATCACATTAAGAGGTAGTATTAACTTAAAAAACATTTACATAGAGACTTTATTCGTATAGAAAACAAATCAAAATTTGTAGATTAAGATATAAATTTCAGATTTTCAATTCAACTAAAACAACAAACATGTATTTTGAACCTGATCAAAAAATGTTAGGCCTAAGGTTTACTGTCCGGATAATGTTTGGCTGAGAAATTCTATTTGTACATAGATTTACATACCGAGACATGTGCCGAGTGAGCTAAATGAAAAAACATAACAGGAGAGTAAATGATAATTAACAAGTTAAACAATAAGGAATGTGTTTCTCTTTTCTTCTGTCACTTTATAAAAAAAAAATCAAAATTTAATTTTAAAGTTAAAAAAAACGTCCGATTAAAAACTATATATATACATATATGTTAAAATTATGTGTGTTAGAATACAACAAGATAAGACACGAAATCGTATTTTTTACTTATCACAAATCAATTAAAAAATTACACAATGCAATTATGAATCTTTTATTTTTTTTAATTAACAAGATCAGGATCCAAAAAAACGCGACGTGACATGGAATCGTATTTTTTTTCATACTCCTGGCGCGGATAATTTTTTACTATTTTAAAAATAATCTTTTTACGATTTAAAAAAATGATTTGCGCCAGCGGGTTTGTATAGGCGGTCCGACCACCTATATATACCGCTAACGCAGACCAACATATTAAAAAAATGGTCCGCACCAGCGGTATGTATAGGTGGTCGAATCGCCTATACACATTGCTGACGAGGACCATTTTTTTTTTAAATGGTAAAAAAAATTGTTTTTAACATTTAAAAAAAAGGGTCCTCGTCAGCGGCATGAAAAAAATATGACTCCATGCCACATCACATTTTATTTGGGTCGCGATCGTGCTAGTTAATAAAATGTTTTTGTTATTTTAGAAAAAAATGTGCATATTATTAATAAAATGTTTTGTTAAAAATCAAATATTATTTTAAGAAAATAGTTTTATTTCTAAAAATAAATTCTTAAGAAGATTATAATAGTGTTAAAAAAACACCGAATTCTTAAAAAATAGTATTAAAAAAACACTCAATTCTTTTTGGGCATACAAACATATCTCGGTAAAAATATTTCTGTACAAATCTTGGTAAAAATATCTCTGTTTATAAAACTGTGGGTATTATTAAAAAAATATTTTATTAAATGTCAACTATTTATTTAAAGGTTCTAAAAAATGCGGGGCGTGACCGAGGCGTGGAGGCCAAGTCTTAAACCTTAGAAGCATATGCGGGTTTCAGGTGTAAAAAGGCGTGATACGGCGTTTACACATTTTTTAATATATTTTAATATTTTTTAACTAAGACAAGGGTATTAAAAATATTAAAATGGTACATACTTTAAAATATTTTTGAATATTTGCAAATTAAAATACTATTTTTTTTAAATATTAAAAAAAACTCTCGTTTTTTCACGCCTTCTAAAAAACTTGCATTTTTTCACAGTTTACCCCAAAAAAATGCGCGTTTTTTCAAGCCTTACCCCCAAAAACGTTGACCATCATTGACCACGCCTTAATCCACACTTAGGATCAAACCTTGGTGTATCTAAAAAGCCTCGTGCCTAGGCGCATTTTTTAGAACACTGATTTATTTTAAGAAAAAAATTTATTTCCAAAAAGAATCCTTAATAAGATTATAAAAAAATATTTTATAAGAAAGTGAGAACAAAATCATTGATGAAAATACAGTTTTTTTTAATAAAAAATATTGTCCATTTTTTTTTTATAAAATTCCAAAGTGTGTTAAACCAAATGAAAAAAAAAACACGTTTCCTTTTTATATTTTGTCTTTTACCTACGCCACTTCACTCTGTAAATACTCGGTACAAATATTATTTTTGCGAATAGAAACGCTCATGTTTGGCTTCACTGTTCAACTGTTGGGGTAAAACAAAAGACGCAATCTATAAAGGTCATAGGTGCTAATCAGTCCGCGAAGAAAATCCGATGAATCCAACCAAAAAGTGAAAAAAAACCAAAATCAGTTTTTTCGATTCACCATTAAAACTTCTAATCTTGTACAAATTTCATTCATGATTACATTTCTGCACTTTCTTTTATGAAGATTTATAGATTTTTTAAGAATAAATGTAGTTTATTGTAATCCACCTCAGCAACTAAAGAAGATCTTACTTTTTGACGGCTTTTAATCTTATATCTTGTTTTGTAAAAATAAAAATAAAATTGTAGTTTGTTGTAAATATATATAATAATGGATGTGAACTTGTATTTTATATTAAAATAATATTTCATGAATTTTTTTATTTTTTACTATAAATAAGGGCAATACCCTTCACTAATGAGATACTATAAAATGAAACTTTTCAACATCTTTAAGCGAGTCCAACACAGATTTAATAGTCACAAAAATTATACTCTTTTTATTTCAATTTGAATTTTTCCATCGAGTTTTACCATAGAAAAGTTTTAATGCACCAATGGTCATTGAATGGTGCAAAATGATGAGTTCAATTTTGGGGACCCGCTTAAAAAGTGGATCATGGTTACTCTCTCATCTGACTGGTTGAAATATTAAAAACAATGCACCCACATCAACTACTTGTTTATTATTTTAATATTTCAACCAATCAGGTGATAGGGTCCCCACCCACTTTGAAAGTGGGTCTCCAAATTTAAACTCCAAAATGATGTACATCCAAGGGGACTATTATAAAATATGTAAAATTGTGCATGTCCACTTATATTCCACATTAAATAATGGTATTTTTAGATGCCTTACTTTGTATTACTAGATGGTGCGTACGTGTCTTGCACCACGTGTGGCATCAGTTTATGAAAAACAAAGAGTATTTTTTTATGATATGCATTATAAAAATTTAGGTAGTAGTTGTGACACCCAGCCTAATTAAATACCGGGTCATCAGTCCTTTATCAAATTATAATCAAGGTGAACGGTTAGTTCATTCTTAGCATCACTGTCGCAAAATAAATTTTCTAATTTAAACACCCTAAATAATTTAGCTAAGTGTCAAAACCATTTAAAACATTGTTTCCATTTTTTATTAAATCCAATTATGTAAACCTTTAGTAAGTAACCGTTAAGAATCACACAATTATTAAGACTAGAAATAAACACACATGAATTTAACCATACAGATAAACCAATACCAATTTTTTTCAAACCACAAAGGAAAACCATCCTGACAGTAATCAAAATCCCAAAGAGTAAAAATACTAAAGATAAATGAACATAATCTCTGATAAATCCAACGGAATAAGTAAACGGGAGACACATGACCAACTAATTAGAACTTAAATAAGAGTGGAATCAACAATGAGGTCGTCTAAGCAAATGGCCTGCAACTTCCACATATGCTGCGACACGTTCAATCAAAATAACCTAAGCATGACGCCCTTATGGCTGGGCACTTGTAATATATACATACATATCTACAAGAGAGAAAAAATGATAAGAGACGGATCAGAGCCCGATTGTAAAACAGTTTAAATTTAATTTAGCAAGTATTTAAAATGCTTACCGGCTAATGCAATAATCAAGTTAGTATGAGACACTCTCTTGAGAAATTCTCACCTCTCACCTACTTTGCACGCCTACCGCACTATTAACCCCGAAAGTTCATTTTATTGTAAATGTCCCATAAGGTTTCATGTTGACAATTTCTATGGATAAGATAATTATTTTCTGAGAATAAGGTTCGAACAACTATCTCATTTCATTAAAAATATACCTAGTGTTGTCACAAGATTTCCAAACACTTATATTAAAGTTGGAGTATTGATTCGTTACTGAACTACTTTTTATACACAGATGAAAGTTCCCAGTTTCATGTCTCTCTCTCTCTCTCTATATATATATATATATATATATATATATATATATATATTAAATCACTCATATAATATATATACTATCGGCACCCCTCATAAACTTTATGGTGCTGGCATACTTTGCTATCAAGTCCCCGTATCACTCGTACTAAGGGAAATACTAGTTCGGAATCAGTCTCTAACTGTATTAACACCAAACACATACAAATGGAGGTGAAGCATAGTTCCAAGTCACTAAGAGGTCAACACATACCATCACGTCTCTTAGGACCCTTTGACTATCAATCAGATAGCCTGTACCAAGGATTTTTATGTTCTAGGGTACGAGCCAATATCCCCCATAAAGGTCCCATCGAGATAAGACCATCCCGGCGCGGTAACCTCCTTGATAACAAGTAGCGCGGGCATGATTTTTTACATATAAAATATATGCACAAACACACGATCACACACACACACACACACACACATATATATATATATATATATATATATATATATATATATATATATATATATATTACTATCCCCATTTCTAAATTAGGTACACCCACGATCCATAATTATGATTATTCGTTCTTAGTACACTATACTCGATTATCCCATATAACGGGCACATATCTTTTATTCTTAATTAAAGATTATTCCATGCTTACATCATATCACTCGTAGAATTCTATCTCCCTATGTATAATTTTAGTAGGTACTCGGTTATCTTCTAACGTAACTTCCTTACGAGTCTCACTCCTTTAGTTACACGTTCCCATAATTTCCTATGTGGATATTATTCCCTGTTAAACCTAACTTCGTTTTACATTAAATACTCACTTTCTACTAAGTCCTACTGGTCCTCTTTATGTCCCAAAATGTTCTAACAATAATGCTCAAAGGTTACTACTCATTTTAATCGGAATGAACTATTATAAGAGGAACATGAGTTTTCCAGGAGGGGTCGATCGATCGATGGAAGGGGGTCGATCGATCGATCATCGATCGATCGATGCTCTTTGATCGATCGATCGATCAAGCAGTTATGGCGAAACTACAGAAAACCCAGTTACGAAAATCATTCTCCAAACTCAACCAAATCATCATATTTATCTCCCAAACTCCCAACAATTGATATTACAAGTGTTATGTACCCAAACACAAAATTTTCTACGTAAAACATATGGGTTTTCAACATTTATGACAATTAAAAGGGCAAAAACTATATAAACCTCAAGATCCCCAATGTTTCTCTAACTTTCAATTCTTCCACTTCTTTTTCTAGATTTTCTACTCTAACTCAATGAAAAATTGTGGTTTATTCTCTACATGTGAAATAAAATTCCAGAATATGATTATTACCTCTATAGCATGCGAATTCTAGTCTCCAATATATGCTTTCTTTCAGGAAACTATTTCTAATCACCCTAGACTAATGTAATTTAAGCATTAACTAAAATTAAAGCAAGATAGATACTTGTTTGGAAATTTTGTTTCTGATTTTGTGGAAGAAGGTGGTATGGTTGTGTTCCTCGTCGCGCGATCTACAATTTGGCGGTGACGGCGGTGCAAACGACGAAGTTTTTAGCCTAGAACTCCGTGGAAAGCTTCTCCACTTCTTCTCCAATGGTCGTTATTTGGTCTTACTTATGTTAATCCTAGATGACAACCCCTAACATCTGATATATCCTTGTTAAATTCGTGGGTTTAATTACCCACAAATATGAAATGTCCAAAACGCCCTCCCAGGATGCTAATTAGGCCTAAAAATGTTATGAGACCCAAACTAAACCCTCGGGTACATTATTTTGACTATCTCGACCCTTTCGGACACATTGGCGCACTCAAAATGACCATACGAGTGACTTATAATTTATTCACTTTTAATAATACTAATTTAATCCCGACACGACACCGACGCGTCCCGATTTAATTTCCTAAAATTATCAAATTATATACTCGTGATAATTTTAATAATTTCGATTATACATATTACTTTATCCGTAAAGTAATATTCAACAGAATCCCAATAATTACTAACTCTCATCGTGCTAGTAAATATTTAAAATAATTTCCGGATTAATATTAAATTAATATCTCAAATTAAATTTAATAAATCCCCAAATTTAAAAGTCATAAAAATTTGGGGTATTACATACTTCCCCCCTAATAACGGAATTTTGTCCCAAAATTCGGACAATAAGGCATACGTGGTAAGAATAACTTTGGGTATTTCTCTCGCATGTCTGCCTCACGCTCCCAAGTGGATTCCTCCACGTTATTATGCTCCCATTGTACCTGTACAAGTGGAACAATCTTTGACCTTGATCTCCTTTCGCCATGGTCTAGGATATCCACTAGCCTTTCCTCATAAGAGCTGTTGGGATGTAAGTCAAATTCCTATATCGCGATGTGGATGTGGGCCATATCATCTCGAAGGTATCGTCTCAACGATGAAATGTGGAATACATCGTGAATGCGGTGCAAGTGCTCTGGTAGCCCCAATCTGTATGCCACCGGCCCAATCCTCTTGATAATGGGAAATGGTCCCACGTACCTTGGGGATAACTTCCCCTTCTTCCCAAACCTCATCACTCCTCTCATAGGATACACGCGCAGTAATACTTGGTCGCCCACATTAAATTCTCAAAAAGACCTGTTTGCATCGGCGTAGCTTTTCTGCCCGTCCTGGGCTACCCGAATGCGACTCCTGATAAGCTCAATCCCAGTTGAGGTTTCCTGAATTACCTTTGGTCCGATTAACTTGTTGTCCCCCACCTCTAACCAACAAGTTGGAGAACGACAAGGCCTTCCATACAATGCCTCAAATGGAGCCATGTCGATCGTGAACTGATAGGAGTTATTATAAGAAAATTCCACCAGTGGAAGATGGGGATCCCATCATCCGCTAAAATCAAGGACACGCATGCGTAGCATATCTTCTAACATCTGATTGGTATGCTCTGTTTGTCCATCCATTCGTGGGTAATAAGCTGAACTCAACCTCAACTCTGTACCCATGGCCTCCTGAAAGCTCTCCCATAAACACGACATAAAAATCTTATCTCAATCCGACATAATATCCAAGGGCACCCCATGTAGCCTAACAATCTCGACAATGAATAACTGAGCGTACTGGACCGAGGTATAGTCTGTCCATACTGGCAGAAAATGAGCCACCTTAGTCAAACGATCCATGATCACCCAGATGGAGTTATGACCCCGCTGTGATGTAGGCAGTCCAGTAATGAAATCCATGGATATACTCTCCCACTTCCATGTAGGTATCTCCAATGACTGAAGAAACCCTGACGGTTTTTGGTGGTCTACCTTTACAATATGGCAAGTAGAACACTTGGACACAAACTCAGTAATGTTCTTCTTTATCCCACTCCACCAGTACTGCCGTTGCATATCCTGGTACATCTTATCTCCTTCGGGATGTAATGCAAATCTAGACACGTGAGACTGTGTCATCACGGTATGACGTAAGTCTTCTCCTTCTGGAATCACCAATCTCCCATTAAACCTCAAACCTCCATAGGAACTTACTGAATAGGACTCAACACCCTCAGCTAAAAGCTGTACAATCTGCTCCTGACAAAATGAGTCCGTTGACTGTGCCTATATCACCCTCATAACAATCTCGGGTGTGACTGTCATGACAGATATAAAGGAACGGGCTATCGCATCGTGGTGACCCAACTCTTTCCACTTTGCTTTCCAGACGTCTGCTACGTCGTCTACCGGTCTACGGCTCAACGCATCAGCAACCATGTTAGCCTTTCCCGAATGGTACTGAATTTTGAACTAGTAGTCTTTTACAAACTCTAACCATCTGCATTGACACATATTCAACTCTCACTGGGTGAACATGTACTGCAGTGATTTGTGGTCTGTGAATAAGCGAAACTTCTCCCCTAATAAATAATGTCTCCATATCCTCAATGCAAAAATGACCGCTATTAGCTCTAGGTCATGGGTGGGGTAATTTTTTTCATGCTGCTTAAGCTTGCGGGAGGCAAAAGCTATAGCCTTCTCTTCCTACTGAAGTACTCCCCCGAGTCCCCGTAAGGAGGCATCGGTGTAAACCAAATAATCCACTCCCAGCTTAGGTAAAGCAAGAACTGGCACAGAAGTCAGCTTATCTTTCAGCTCATCAAAATCCAATTGACAAGCATCGTCCCAAACATATGGTGCCTTGTGGGTCAGATTCGTCAATGGACCCGCTATCTTTGAAAAACCTCGAATGAATCTCCTGTAGTACCCGGCTAACCCCAAGAAATTATGCACTTCTGTCGGTGTCAGGGGCTGTCCCCACTCCCTCACTTCCGACACTTTTCTCGGGTCAACCGATATTCCGAATTCGAACATAATATGCCCCAAAAATAGCACCTCCCATAACCAGAATCCGTACTTCTTGTACTTAGCATATAGATAATGCTCTCTTAGATTCTGAAGAACCTGCCTCAAGTGCTCAGCATGCTCATCCTCAGTGTGTGAATATATCAGGATGTCATCTATGAAGGCAATGACAAACTGATCCAAGAACTCTCTGAACATCCGGTTCATCAAGTCCATGAATATGGCTGGAGCATTTGTTAGCCCAAACGACATGACTCGGAACTCGTAGGACCCATATCTTGTTAAGAAAGCAGTCTTCGACACATCCTTCTCCCTAATCCATAGCTGATGGTATCCTGATCTCATATCTATCTTCGAAAAGAAGGTTGCTCCTCTCAGTTGGTTGAATAGGTCATCGATTCGAGGCAACGGATAATTGTTCCGTATCGTGACCTTGTTCATCTCCTATTAATCCATGCATAACCTCAGTGAACCATCTTTCTTCTTCACAAACGAAACCGGAGTGCCCCAAGGCGAGGTGCTCCTATGAATGAAGCCCTGACCTAACAGTTGCTCTATCTGATCTCGTAACTCCCTCATTTTTGCTGGAGCCATACGGTATGGAGAAGGTGCTATCGATAGAGTATTCGACATCAAGTCTATGACAAAATCTATCTCTCGACTGGGGGTAGGCCCGATATTTCTTGAAATACGTCGGAATACTCATGAACGACTGGGATAGAATTTAAGGGAACACGACCTCCTTAAAAGTATCCTCCTCTATGTAATACAAATGAGCGGTAGACTCTCCCTCTGGGCGAGGCATCACCACCACAAACATCTTCTGCCTCGGAATGGCAAAGATAATACTCCCACCGAAATAATCTATCATGGCTCTGTAGGCAGCGAGCCAATCCATGCCAATAATAGCCTCGTGCTTATGCATCTATAAGACTAACATATCTGCTGGTAAGATCAAGCTACCAATCTCTACTCCCACGCCCCGGCATATAAAGAAAATCAACGACCTATTCCCCAGTGGTGAGTCTACGTATGTCACAGTGCTCTCTGATGTGGCTAATAATCCTAAGGCCTTTGTAAAATGAGTAGCTATAAAATAGTGTGTCGCCCTAGTATCAAATAGAACTCGACCCATAGTGCCATGGATAGGAAACGTACCCTCAATCGCGGGTGGTGCTTGAGGAGCTGCTTCCTGGTGGATGTTATAGACACGTCCATACTGCAACTGTCCCTGCTGTACTAGAGCTGCTGGGATGGCTAGTAGGGCTGGTACCTGAGCTGGTGCTGGGAGGGAGGCTGGAAAGAGTGGTCTCTGTGGATCATTACGGGCACCCTGCTGCTGTGGGGCCCTATCCCCCTCTGGACAATCCTGGCGCCTATGGCTATTCTTGCCACATCCAAAACATCGACCCCTAAAATTTCCTCCCCTCTGTCCTTGCTAACCACGATCCTGTTGGCCGTTACCACCCCGCCATTAGCCTTGCTGGCCCCGTGGAAAATGTTATTGGACCTGAAGGCCCTGCTGCTGTCCCTACTACTGACTATGCTGTCCCTGTTGATTATACTGGCCCTGCCTAAATTCCCCAAATCCCTGTCTGGAGTCACCAGATTAGAACCACTTGATAGGGTCCCCCTGATGGGAACTCTGCTCATTATGACTAGTCTACCCCTTGGCTGCCGGTGCCCCACTAGTACTACTGCCCCCTGTCCTGCCCTGCTGGTTGGACTCTCCTGCTCGTTTTCTTCCTTACAGATGTAAGCGGTGATCCTGATAGTGTAACAACGCAGCGTTGAGTACCTTCGTGTATGTACTCAGTGATAGATTGCCTATGAGATGCTGTCGGATCCTCCAGGCCAATCCATCCACAAACAGTAGTATCTTCTTCCCCTCTATGGGTACCTCATCTGGCACTATAGTGAGAAGTCTAGTGAACTCCTCCTCATACTCAACAACAGTCATATTCTCCTCTTTTAGATTCAGCAACTTTTGTCTCATCTCGGTCTGCACGACGGATGGGAAGTATTTACGATCAAACCGCACCCAGAATGACTGAATCGTGATGGCGTCCCTCTCCTCCAAGGTGGTGGTGGATTCCCACCACTGCAAAGCGACCCCCACTAGCTTGAAGGAAGCCAACAACTATTTCTTCACGTTTATGCACTCGTACATGCACAGATGCCTCTGGATATCTTTCTTCCATTGGCTGGGAACTATGATATTCGAACTACTTGAGAACTCCAGGGGATGCGCCTTCTGAAAGGCATCCCTAACCCGATCCCATGCAGATGGAAGTTGTGCTGGTACTGGCGTCACAGCCTGAATCTGGGGTTGAGCCTGCTGCGCTACCGCTAATGCGGCATTCACCGCCTGAGCAACGATAGCGGCTACCTCAGTTGCGTTCATCATTACCTGAGCTGAAGCTGCTGGCTGCTCGGCCTGGGCACGTCTGTCCTTGGGTGCGCGTCTTGGAGGCATCTGAAATGAGAAGGAAGTTTATTAATCTACAGTTATTAACAAATCTCGAATAGATGAAGACGTAAGCGTAAATGCAGGAATACAACAATCCTAAAAATAGGGTTCTACATCAATAACGCTAAGCTGGAAGCAAAATAAGCCGTACAGATCCTAAAGGACACTAGAACCTGATGCTCTGATACCACCTGTGACACCCCGCCTAATTAAATACCGGGTGATCAGTCCTTCATCAAATTATAATCAAGGTGAACGGTTGGTTCATTCTTAGCATCACTGTCACAAAATAAGCTTTCCAATTTAAACACCCTAAATAATTAAGCTAAGTGTCAAAACCATTTAAAACATTATTTCCATTTTTTATTAAATCCAATTATGAAAACCTTTAATAAGTAACAATTAAGAATCACACAATTATTAAGACTAGAAATAAACACACATGAATTAACCATACAGATAAACCAATACCAATTTTTTTCAAACCACAAAGGAAAACCATCCTGACAGTAATCAAAATCCCAAAGAGTAAAAATACTAAAGATAAATGAACATAATCTCTGAGAAATCCAACGTAATAAGTAAACGGGCGAAACATTCCCAACTAATTAGAACTGAAATAAGAGTGGAATCAACAACGAGTTCGTCTAAGCAAATGGCCTGCAACTCCCACATAAGCTGCAACACGTTTAGTCCAAAGAACCTAAGCATGACGTCCCTGTGGCTAGGCACCTGTAATATATACATACATATATATATACAAGAGAGAAAAGATGACAAGATATGGTCAGATCCCGATTGTAAAATAGTTTAAATTTAGTTTAGGAAGTATTTAAAATGCTTACCGGCTAATGCAACAATCAAGCTAATATGCGACACTCTCTTGAGAAATTCTCACCTCTCACCTAGTGTGCACGCCTACTGCACTATTAACCCCGAAAGTTCATTTTATTGTAAATCTCCCATTAGGTTTCATGTTGACAATTTCTATCACTAAGATAATTATTCTCTGAGAATAAGGTACGCACACCTATCTCATTTCATTAAAAATATACCTAGTGTTGTCACAAGATTTCCAAACACTTATATTAAAGTAGGAGTATTGATTCGTTACTAAACTACTTTTTATACACAGATGAAAGTTCCCAGTTTCATGTATATATATATATATTAAATCACTCATATAATATATATACTATCGGGACCCAACATAAACTTTATGGTGCTGGAATACTCTGCTATCAAGTCCCCGTATCACCCGTACTAAGGGAAATACTAGTTAGGAATCACTCTCGAACTGTATTAACACAAAACACGTACACATGGAGGTGAAGCATAGTTCTAAGTCACTAAGAGGTCAGCACATACCCTCACGTCTCTTAGGACCGTCTAACTATCAATCAGATAGCATGTACCAAGGATTTCTATGTTCTAGGGTATGAGTCAATATCCCCCATAAAGGTCCCATCGAGATAAGATCGTCCCGGCGCGGTAACCTCCGTGATAGCAAGTAGTGCGGGCATGATTTTTCACATATAGAATATATGCACAAACACACAGTCATATATATATTACTGTCTCCATTTCTAAATTAGGTACACCCACGACCCATAATTATGATTACTCATTCTTAGTACACTATACTCTATTATCCCATATAACGAGCTCGTCTCTTTTATTCTTAATTATAGATTATTCCATGCTTACTTCATATCACTCGTAATATTCTATCTCCCTATGTATAATTTCATTAGGTACTCTCTTATCTTCTAACGTAACTTCCTTATGAGTCTCACTCCTTTAGTTACACGTTCCCATAATTTCCTATGTGGATATTATTCCCTGTTAACCCTAATTTCGTCTTACATTAAATACTCACTTTCTACTAAGTCCTACTAGTCCTCTTTATGTCCCGAAATGTTCTAACAATAATTCTCAAAGGTTACTACTCATTTTAATCGGAATAAACTATTATAAGAGGAACATGAGTCTTCCAAGAGGGGTCGATCGATCGATGGAAGGGGGTCGATCGATCGATGGTCTTTGATCGATCGATCGATCAAGCAGTTATGGCAAAACTGCAGAAAACCCAGTTACGAAAATCGTTCTCCAAACTCAACCAAATCATCATATTTATCTCCCAAACTCCCAAATCATCATGTGGGTTTTCATCATTTATGACAATTAAAAGTGCAAAAACTATATAAACCTCAAGAACCCTAATCTTTTCTTTAACTTTCAATTCTTCCACTTCTTTTTCCAGATTTTCTACTCCTAACTCAATGAAAATTCGTGGTTTATTCTCTAAACGTGAATTAAAATTGCAGAATATGATTATTACCTCTACAACATGCGAATTCTAGTCTCCAATATATGCTTTCTTTCATGAAACTATTTCTAATCACCCTAGACTAACGTAATTTAAGCATTAACTAAAAATAAAGCAAGATAGATACTTGCTTGAAAATTTTGTTTCTGATTTGTGGAAGAAGGTGGTGTGGTTTGTGTTCCTCGTCGCGCGATCTACAATTTGGTGGTGACGACGGTGCAAACGGCGGAGTTTTTGTCCTAGAACTCCTTGGAAAGCTTCTCCACTTCTTCTCCAATGGTCGTTCTTTGATTTTGCTTATGTTAACCCTAGATGACAACCCGTAACATCTGATATATCCTTGGTAAATTCGTGGGTTTAATCACCCAAAAATATGAAATGGCCAAAACGCCCTCCCGGGATGCTAATTATGCCTAAAAACATCCTGAGACCCAAACTAAATCCCCGGGTATATTATTTTGACTATCTCGACCCTTCAGGGCACATTGGCGCACTCAAAACGACCATACGAGTGACTTATACTTTATTCACTTTTAATAATACTAATTTAATCCCGACACGACACCGGCGCGTCCTGATTTAATTTCCCAAAATTATCAAATTATATACTCGTGATAATTTTAATAATTTCGATTATATATATTACTTTATCCGTTAAGTAATATTCAACAGAATCCCAATAATTACTAACTCTCATCGTGCTGGTAAATATTTAAAATAATTTTCAGATTAATATTAAATTAATATCTCAAATTAAATTTAATAAATCCCCAAATTTAAAAGTCATAAAAATACAGGGTTTTATAGTAGTGCAAGTTCGAGGTCATAATTACATTTTTCCTGTAAACATTAATTTCAAATGTATAAAGAGCCTACGAATTGTTGTAAGAAATATATAATGTTTTCGTATTTTTTGGATATGCAAACAACATTTGCGTTGTAGTTATCAACCTAACCGGTTTAATACAACTGGGTCTTGGGTGTTCATTTAAAACTATTCTTAAGAACACTATAATATTAATCAACAATTCATTAATTTGATTAAACTTTAGCATACAATTATTTTTAATAAAAAAATCTTGGATATTCATTTTTCACAAAATATGCCTATATGACAGAAAAGATAACTTACCTTGATCCAATGCTTTAACAAAATTTGTTGTAGAAACCCCTTTAAATTATTTTAATAATTACTGCAGCATAACCTTCATTACTTTGATAAAAAATAATAATCTTGGAATTTCGAAATTTTCTCTATCTTAGCCAATGTCTTGTGTTATTATCCAGATAGTTGATTAGTTTTTAATCTATTATATATAAGGTGATAGAGGACCCGAATTTTCTTATTTTACTATATTATTACCATCCATAACAGTTAAACTTCAATTAGGTAACAAACCCACTATTATTATCCTTAATATTTAGATTACTTATCTAAAGGAATCCTTATGAAATTGTTATTCTTATGTGGATTAGACTATTATTTTTTATGAACTCTAGTTTAGGAATGACCTAAGTAGAGGGGATATTATTACGAATAAAAATATGAAAAGGATAAGGAGGCAAACCATCTACAAGAAGCTAATAAAAGTAACTAAAACACTATTCCCTCTTACTTTGTAAATGTAAAAGATAATTACAAATTGAAGAAAACTACACAAAAAATTAATGTCTGAATCTTTAATTTGGACATTGAGAAGCACATCTTCTAATAAGACTTTTGATTTCCCAATGAGATGACCACCACCATTGGAATGAAGAATGATTAAGGCCTATTTTGAAAAGTTCATCTGCCACCATGCTGCCTATTCAATAGATATGCGATATTCTATAGGATCTATTAGTAACCCAATATAAGCATTTCCACCATGTAGTAGCTAAATCTGAAGAATGTTTGAAATTACGTAAATTGAGGCAATACACCACAGAGAATGAATCACATTCGATCCAAATATTATCCCAATCATACTTAGCTTCCACCTCGATGCCAGAATTGAGGGCTAGAATCTATGCATATAAAGTTGTTTGAATACTAATGGAAGAACAATAAGCACCCTTAATAACCCCCCCTGTATGTTCTAAAAACACCTTTAATGGAAAACATGCTTAGATTACTAAAAGATAAACCATTAGTATTCAGTTTTAACCAACTAGGAAGAAGAAACTTACATTGAACAACAACAATTGAAGGAGATTTTCTAGAAATACCCAAGTCATGAAGAATAAATAAGTCAAGAGTAGAATTGTTCTTGTGACCAAATATAAGAAAGGTAACGGATTTGAACCATCCTATAAGATAAGTCATGCACTGTGGAATGGAGGGAGAGAAACCTTTGGAAATAAATTGATTTCTACTTCTCCAAACGATATATAAACAAAAAAGCAATCCATAAATTTAAGAGCTAAATTTGATTTTGAGAGCTTCCTTCCATGAATCAAGAGGATTATCTTTCAACCAATAATTAGATTTGAAGGTATTGGAAAGCCAATAGAAAATTTTAGCAGCAAAAGAGAATTTAATGAACAAATGGCTAACATCCTCCCTATAATTATTGGATATAGAACATCTAGAAGGAAATATAAAACCTTTATCTTGGAGATGGTTTTGAGTAGGCACTTTATTATGAAATAGTCTCCAACAAAAGGTAGAGATTCTAAGGGGAATGAAATGTTTCTAAAGCCATTATAAATTATTATCATTGCTATTATTATTTTGAAGGAGAGAGTAAGCATTCTTAACTATCAAATACTCTTTCTTGGAGAGAGGCCAAATGAGCTTTTCATTTGAAGGAACTAAAAGTAGATTAATTGTTGATATCTGTACAAAAATATTAGGAAAGAGATAGGATAATTCAATTGGAATATCCCATTTACCATAGGAAATAAACTAACTAATTGTAATATTAAGTCTCTCAGGTTTAAAATTAGACCATTGGTTGATATGAGCAATTAATTGCCCAAGAAAATTACCAGTCCACAAATTAATAGACCTTACATCTCCAACAATCCACGTAGCATAAAATTTGATAATAACAAAAGCTTCCTTTAGCCCTGGGCATATAGAACTAATTTTGTAAGAGCAATGATCTTTATGTTGGATTTTTTCTATGGAAATAACGAAAATTAATTAATTAATTTATGTAGGGCACATTTTGGGAATGCTGTCTTTTAGGTAAAATTTCTCCCAATCCGATTTAGAAAGAACCGCGAGTACACTATGGGTTGGGTTTTATTGAATCTACCTTCATGATAAAATGCAGTGTATGAATTATTGTTTGATTCAAATTATGTATTTTTTGATCAAATCGATAACACTTTGAATTTGTAATATGATAATGCCGAAGTATAGAGGACATAGAGAGGAGAAATTAGCAATTTTTGGTGAAAAATAGAGGCCTGAAACTCTTTTTATAGCCAGTTATGTGATTGTTCTTCAACAATCATAGCTCTTTATGTAGCGACTCAGCAGCCATTAGATCGTGTCTATTTGGAACAGATTCAATCTAATGGTTCAGATTAGGCGTCCCATCATAAGCAAATGGGCACCCCCTTAAACGAAACGCTACAACTTCATCTAACGGCTCAGATAAAGTCATTTTGGATTTTAAACCTTTTGATCAGATCATTCAATTGCAACCATTAATCTATTTTGCCAAGTTCGTGTCAAAGCGTGCAATGCACCCTAAGTTGCCCAATCGGCCTTTCGCGCGCCGCGATTGGTGGTGCTTAAGAACCACTACAATGCGTGGGATCATAGTCTCTTATTTGTCTATTCAACTAAGAATTTTAGTTGTCCTTTAGTTGATATACCACCACTTTTTTGATAATCTTTCGACGTGGGACTTGAGCACTCTCATATCTTTCACACCCATTTGCTCATGTTTTTTCCTTCTAAAATAAAACCCAAACCATGTTTAAAAATAAAACACCAATTAAAATAATAAAATTAACAACTACATATTACATTATATTTGAAATTTATCCAATACTTTAAGGGGCTTAAATCTGACATGCACGAAAGCATACCACAAAGAAGATTTAAAAATGATATCCTAGGATTACTTAATGGTAGAAGACCTAATTAAAATAGAATTATTTTTAATACTCAAACCTCTATCCATATTATCCTTGCAAAAAGTTCCCCAAGATACAATGATTGGATTATATTAAGAAAAGTTTCTAAATCGAAAAAAGTTTATAGTTCATTGAGCATTACCATCCGTTGAAAGAATATTGACTTACCAATCTTCCAATTTAGACGCGATCTTGTCAGCAATAGGTTGAAGATGGGAGGATCTAGGCTTGCCTCTAAATATGGGGACCCCAAGATGAGTCAAAGAAGAAGATCCTTCTTTGATTCCCAAAAATTGAAAATCATGTTTTTTAGTAACTCATTTGCTAATAAAAATAGTACACTTGGATTTATTGATGGTGTGACATGAACTAACTAAATACTCTTAAAAAACATCATGGATAGAATTAAGGATGCTTATATTTAATTATATAATTAATTTTGAATTATATTAATTTCAAAATTGAATAATATTGAAATATTTCTAAAAGTTCATTAATGGATACCAAACACCCTTTGTTTTTCTGAATTAAAACCATAAAAAATATTTAAATTTGATCACTGCATATCATCTTCCTCAAACCTAGAGCAAGGCCAGTACTAAAGGACCAAAATGTCACTCTATGCCAAGATAACACTAAACAACAAATGAGAGAATCATTAGATCAACAATATAATAAAAGAAAAAAATAGTAAAGAACAAACGAAATTATCTTATATGAAAATTTATCGTACTATCCATGAAAAAAATGAACACATAATAGACCAACAACTATTTTGTGTAACACTACTATTAATAATAGATAATTTCTCAATTTAAAATTTTGTTTTACCTAGATTATTATGTAATAATGTTTTAGTGAGATGTATATAATGAAGGTAGGACATTATTTAGTCTTATATGTAGAGATTCATTTTGATCCCATTCTAAGTATTTTTGCTTTTAGTTGTTAGACCTATTGTAATTGATATGTTATGAGTGTACTCTTCAAGGAAATGAAGAAGGGAGATTATGTTGAGATCAATTTTATTCTCAGCCCACGAGAGTAGCCAACCTGGCCCAACAATTTGAGAAAGCTTCCCGGCCCAAATCGTGGGAATAATCTACGAGTATGTGCATTCCACACCGCCCCAAAACCAAGTCAATCCCCTATAATCTTGTGGATATATTCAAGGGATTCACGGATCATCATGGACATCATGGAGTTACTTGAATAACTAAAATTCTACACCTATAAATTATAACCCCTGGCCTGGGGCATAGTGGCATGTAACCGAGCATATTGAGAGATACTTAATAAAATAGTAGACCCCTCTGTAAACGTAGGTAAGTTTTCAAACCACGTACATAGTTGTGTTGTGTGTGCGATTATATGCTTTCTTATTTGATTGTGATTGTTCTTTATAAATCCTTTATTGTGATATTTTTATACCACAATTGGCACCGTCTGTGGGAATCGACTGTTATTCCTACGATAACACTCACTAACTAAAAGCCCTTAATGTCTCACCACAACAGCAACATCCCTCAAGCTGGCGATGTTCAGGAAGAACCTGCCCCTCCCAGGGCGAGGTCTGAAATTCGTCAACCAAATCCAAGGCTTCCCAAGTAAAGACAGCCTTCTGAAAAAAGTCATGGACCACCAATGTCCACGCAAATTTCCAGGTTGGTCGACGCCTATGAGGCCAAACTTCGAGAGAAAGAAGAAGCCATGTGTCGCCAAGAAGAAGAGAATGCTCGCCTAAAATGGCGATTAGAAATAATAGTGAGAGATCTCCACGAAAATACGAGATGACATCATGATCAGACTCTTAGCCCTCAGGTGAGAGAATCTTACAACCGAGGAAGGATCCTCAGGTGCGACCAAGAAAGAATAGAAAGGAACGGGTCAGAGGATGGTTGATCAGAATGACTACAGCCAGCTCGATGTCATGGGATCCCTAGTTGATAGAATGATAAAATCAGGAGCTTGGTCCGTAGGGAGACGGATCCGCACTGGCCCACCGAGGAGGTAGACCCACACGAGAGTTATCCAAAAGAGCTCTTGAAACTCAGATTAAGTCCATTTTTTCAAGGGTAATAGAATAAAAGGAGCCCCGCCAAGAAATTCGCAATCCTTATATTCAAGATCTATGATGGGAAAATTGACCCTATCGATCATGTCCAGTAGTACAGGCAGGCCATGACCTTGTGGAGCCACAACGACATGTTGATGTGTCGTATCTTCCCTTTCGGTCTACATGACGTGGCACAAAAGTGGTTCGAGAGGCTGCCGTATAGGTCTATTAGGATCTTTAAGGCTCTAGTTGAATTATTCACAACTCTCTTTATAACCAACAACTCCCACCCCCAGCGAATGGATGCTGTACTCACAATGGAGAAAAAAACACAAGAGAACCTGAGGGAGTATGCCAAAAGGTACTGGGAGATTTTCAATGAAATTGAGGACTGCTCGGAGCAGATTTCCATAGCATCCTTCAAGATCGGATTGCTAATCACTTCTTTATTGCACCAATCCCTAACTAAGGAGGCTAATTCCATCGATGACCTGATGGCCTGTATTGAAAAATACGCTAAAGTCGAAGATTTAATCCATCTTGATGAACAAAGGGACAGAGAAGAATGATTCCCAGAAGAAAGGAAACAATAATGGGGGCAGGAATGGCTTAAAAAATGGCAACAAGAATGACCCCTCAAAAGCGTTCTAGACTATTAACAGAGTCTTCAAGGAATCGATATACAAAATCCTCACCAAAATCAAGGAAGATCCATTTGTAAAATGGTCAAAGAAGATGGGAGGAGATCCAACAAAGCGAAATAACGCACTTAAGTCTCAACTCGAGGAGTTATCCTAGGCTGGTCATCTCAACGAGTTCATAGACAAGAAGGCCGAAAAGGTCGCAACCAATGGTGAATAGAAGCCGGACAACGTCCTTGAGGAAGAGATGGGCCACGAGTTCGTAGTAATTCATGGGGCATCAGACCTCAATCAAGTACAAGGAAATGCTGTTCAAATTGAAGTTAAGAAGATTACTGCCGTTATGCAAGCTTTTCAAATAAACCCTGCCAAGACTCAGGTCGGGAAATGTCGATGACCAAAAGATGTCTACTATAGCAAACGCATTATGTTTACCAACGATGACTTAGTTTGGGTAAGAACCCCACATCACAATGCATTGGTCATCACACTCAGGATAGCTAATTGGAACATCGATAAATTGCTCGTCGATAAAGGTATATTTTTCGAAGTGATGTACCTAGACTTCTTCCACAAATTGAAATTAAATATCGCCGATCTTAAAGAGGCCACCATTCCATTGGTCGGCTATGACACCCCGCCTAATAAAATACCGGGTGATCAATCATGTACCAAATTACAACAGGAGTCCCCTATGGTTCATTCTCAACATAACTGTCGAAAACCAATTTAATTACTAATAACCTATTATGATGGAGTCAAAATTTTATATTAACTAATCTTTTTAACCAAACCATACATATAAAACATCCACACAGTTTATATACATGAAACTGAAATGAAATTAAATAACTGAACACTCGGTACAACATAATACAACCAAATTGAATGCTGCACAAAAAGGCGGTAAAAGAATAAATGAGTACAGTTGGGCTATCGGCCCGAATGTTACTACATTGCTTCCTATCTAGATCACAAGAATAGAAGCATCTAAAATAAACCTGCATGCATCCACAACTGCTGCAGTAAACGTCTAACTCGAAAGGATCATCATCCAGGCGTCCCTGTGTCTGGACACCTAATATATATTTATATAGAAAGAAAGGGGAAAATAGAGAAACGGGTCAGAGCCCGAGTGAAAATATTTTGCAAGTGTATAAATTCCATATTTTAAAATATGAAATATCTCATATTTAAACTAGTATCGCACTCATGAGATACACCTCACCCCTCTTCTAACAGTACACACCTATCACATACCTTTAAAACAACCTAGTTAAGCTACCCTGCCTAACTAATCTATTTCACCCATCTTCTAAAAATCCTCATAATCCCGGGTATTAAGGGCTAAACTTCTCCCCATTCCCAACATTGCTCTACGTACGTGCGTGGGGTGTCTCGTGAGACGAAAACCAAACAAGGAACCTCCCCGATACACTACTACCTGGCAATGTTGATCGTCGAGATTCATTAGGCCCTCAACACATAACGCATATATATAACTCGTATATATATATATATATATATATACACACACACACTAGGGTATGCTCGTGCCTGAAGGCACGTTGATAATTTTGTAAAGCATAAATTTGTGCCTTGGTGCTTCACTCAAAATGAAGACGGTCATAATAGAATTCATGAGTAGGAAGAAAACTTATCAAAAAGTTTATAATTCAGCATGAAGAACTAACCTCTATTAACCATCGGTGCTCCACTTTCATATGTGGAATCGACTAGTACAAATATGTCTAAGAAGATGGCAGGAGCTAAAGGAGGATCATCGTCAAGATTTATGGAGCTGAACGGTGAAAAACAGGACATAAAGTCCACATTGAAAGATATTAAGTTTTTGGGATCCTCTCATATGACATGGAAGGAGAAAAAATAATTGGAAACTAGGAAGGTTGTTTCTCTGGGTGGAAAGCTTCCAAAGAAGCAGAGATTACAGCTAAGCGTAGCACGAGTAATAATGAAGAAACAAAAAGAAAGAGATGAGAAAATTCTACATGAGAGTTCAATACTTGGACGATTTTCTCGGAAGCTTGGTGATGGTACTAAAAGAGTAGAAAATAAGCGCAAGCCTAAGGACAAAGTACTGAAGTCAACTATAGGTAATTTCAGAAATGGTGTACTCTATGTGAAAAGTTTATTACTAACTGGTGGTGCGCCTAAAGACAGTGCTGTTGGTGGCGGCGATAGCTTCAACAACCATGGATTCAATATGGGGAATAAGGGAAAGGGTGGCAAAAAGAACAAAAGGCAAGACGGGTGGTGGTCATAAGCGTCATTAGAACAAAGACTTTTTTTAGGAAGTAGAGGAGGAGATCTTGAAGACAAACAAAAAATTAACAGAATTAGTGCATGGACATAGCAGATATAATCTGCTCTGTTTAATGACCTGTAGATGTGAACGGACGATATAATCCGATCTATTTTCACTTCATTTTACATCTGAAGGAGTCATTTTGCTCTAGAAAATTAACACCAAGACTAAATTTAATTGTCCCACACTGCATGGACATAACAGGTCTATAATAATATAGCAGGTCATTATAGATATTGACAATGATATAGCAGGTCTACAACTGTGAGTATATAACTGTGTTAATATATATATTTAACTGCATGCCATATCCCATGACTCTCAACACTTAGAAGCAATATAAAATAGAATGTCAAAGAAAAAAACTAATATTTCCATCTACAAAAAAATCATAACAATCTAAAAATGAAACATGACAAAGTGAGCAGTAAATCTGAAATTAAAGGACAATAAGTTGAAATGCATACAGATTTTGATCCGAGTAACTATCACAGTGCAATTTTGAGACGCAAAAAAGAAATAGAATCAATGAAACTAAATGTATCATTTCAAAAAAAATCTATTGCAAATTTAAAAACCTCTCTGTGCAATCGCCAAATATCAAAACATCAATATCGATCACAAAAAAAATTTCAACGTAAAATAAATGTCCTAGAACAATTGGGATGGCCTGATATGCGTTTGCCCATCCTCTACACATTATCAGCTAGAAGCTTTTTGTAGGGTTTGATAGTCTATCTTTACCTTGCCCTCCTTGAAGGGAAGAGGGGAGTTGATGTTGATGATGTTGACAGATACTTAGGCGACTTTCCTGCTAGCACAACATCCCTCTAGATCGAGTAAGAGATTCCTGCTAGCACAGCATCCCTCCAGAATGTGACCTACAGACATTACTTGATTTCGGGATTAGGTCAGGGGAGGACAACCTTTGAGTCAATTTAGAAATTACAATACTTGAGACTTATTATTGTGGAGACTTTATGTTTGTATCCTCAACCTCCATTGCTTATTAGACATTCCCTTGGATCGGATGTACTGACATCTTTAATCATATACATGCGTATAGTATTTTAGACACTACACTGCAGAATTGACAGATGAACAAACACGCCATGTCAAATTCTTATAAACATAGCCAATATAGAAAAAATATTGTGAGTGCTAAAATAACTGTAAAAATTATACCAGATACAGAATAATGGAATTAGAAATTGTTAGCTTTTGGCAATAGCAGTAATGTTAGCTTTTGGCAATAGCAGTGTTAGGTTGTACTAAAGATGGATTCATATTAATCCTTTAACACTTTCCTTGGATTCATACGCAATAATGGATAACCCAAGCACTGAGTTAAATTCTCCAATGGCCAACCATGGAATAAAGTGATGTTATTGAATCTTCCTGTATACGGAAGAGAGTGATGTTATTCAAATATAGAGGATGAATTAAGCTCTATTTAAATATTCAAATTAGAAGATCAATGGATGCTATGCCCATCAACCAAATAAAGCTTAATATATGATCCATAATTAGAACATATAAAGACAAAACAATAGAACATAACTGTTGTTAAACAAATATGTATCATGGATTTGAACAATAGAACATAACTATTATTGAACCAAATATAGATCCTAAATTTGAAAGTGCTAAACCAAACATAGAGAGAAATGGATTGTATACCTTGGGCAGTTAAATTGGTATTCATCCTGAGATTGAGCAGAGCATAGAAAAACAAAATGGTTTACATCAGTCTTTTAACTAACGAGGAGTTGAAATGCGATATAAGAGAGTGGGTATGATCCATAGAATTTTTATCTATAGGAATTTTACGAAAAATAGAGAGTTTACATCACCTTCTTTTAGACATGGTCTTTTAGTTGTTGAGTGAGAAGAAAAGCATACATGGAGATAACACCACGGTATTTTAGCCGTTGAACACGACTTTTTTGTTCGGAAATTCAGAGTCCTTTCTGGTATTTCAAACCAACATGTAAAAATGACATTATAATAATTTGGACCTTTTCAAACAAATCAGTCTCCCAAATAAACAAATCATGAAAAACTCCAATCATAGATCTGAAATTAAAAACACCAAATGTGAAAACACATGCCTATGCCCAAAAATATGAAATTAAAAATATATTCAGACACTAACCAAACATAAGAAGTCTTAGAAACTAAAAAAAGCAAACCAAACTTTGACGATAATAACAAAAATAACCATGTATATCAGAATGTGTTTTATACCTTCATTTCAAGAACGAAGCTCGAATACCGATCATCTGCAAAACAATATACACTGGTAATGAGTCACAGAGTTCCCAAAACTGAAAACTCAATAAACCCCAAGTTCACAATGAATCATCCACCTAAATTTACATAACGACCATGAATATGATGACACATAACGACATCAACAATCTTGCATTTATCCACCTAAATTAACAACGAAAAAATTATACACAAAATATTCATCGAAAAATCAACAAAAACACGTGGGACTTTCCCCCAAAACACTTACTTAGCTCGTACCCAATATGAATTTTAAACCTAACAAATAAAAAAAATAGCAACCTGCATAGATGAAGATAATATTAATGACAAAATTTCTAAAATCAATCTCAATAAAACATATGCAGTTCCACAATCATACAAAATATTGAGTAGAGTGATTTATTTATGCAGTGTTAGTGGACACACATACATCATTCGGTCTAGAATAGGTGTTAACTATAAAGGGAAAATAGAGAACATAAATTTTCTATTTTGGGGGGAAATTCATCACCATATAATCCAGTCACACTCTCCCAGCAAGCTTTCCTACCCATGAAAGATAAAGAATTAATGGGTCATCAAATCTGCAATTTTAATGGACCCAGAAAAGGCAATCCAATATCATGTTTTTCTTGAATGAAATATTTTCCATTGAAAATATTAAAATTACATCTCAAAAACAATTGGCGAAGACATCAGTCTTCACTAATAAACTAATACTGAAATGAAGGAAAAAATCTCAAAATAGAAAATATTATGACCATGGTCGTTGTTGATGTAAAAAATTAGATTATATCTAATTATTTAATCACAGATAAATAAAATGAGACAAAGAACTTTTAAAGTGGTTCAGCCTTATAAGAATGGCCTACGTCCACTGTTTTTGTTATTGTTGACTGTTTGGGAATTCTCGATTACAAGTTTTCTCAAGAAATTCCGGTCCCCCACAATGAGGATAATACAATGTATTTATAGCCCTAAGGCTGTAATGTGAAAGGGTAATACATTCAATGCCCCTTAAGCGTATACATCTGTATGATAATAAGCATTTAATGCGCAGTCAATCTGTTGGTTATCCGGCTATTAATGCTTTGTCCAAGGTGCAACCCGGACCGCCTAAGCTGCTCGGACCGCCTAAGGTCCTCGGTACTCAAAAGTTCCTCGATACTCAAAAGTTCCCCGGAGAGTTCTTGTAGGTCAGAGCATCTGAGTTGATCGGGGAAGCAGAGTTCCTCATTGCAGGAGTCAAGGTGTTGTTCGGAAGTGTTTGTTGTTGCCACGCAGATTGCCACGTGTCTTCACTTAATTGAGCCATGTCAGCAGACTAAATTTGGTATCAACAGAAGCCCCCAATGTTTCATAGTTCGAAATTTGAGGAGTGTGGAACATTCTTTCTCGAAATATGGCGGTTTTAAATGGTTATCCTGAAATTTAGGAGTATTTTCTTTTGTATTTATTTCTCTTTCCAAATTCGTAGAATCGGTATTTTTTGAATTTTTCTAACTACTTCGATTCCCGCGCCCCTTTTTGTCCTTTTAGCCGCCGATAATGTAACCGTCTCTTTTTGTAAACATTACTTTTACCCTTTCCCAAGGCAAAGTATTTAAACGTTGCAGAAAATCCCATCGTGTTCTACTTTTTCAAATTTGTCTCTTTGAGTTTTCCATCGTCTCTCTCTCCTGTGCATTCATCTCTTTCATCGTTTGTTATCAACAGACTCATCCGTTTCTTGTAAGATTTTCTTCTTTCTCTTTGATTTCCTTCTTTCATCATGGTTTATCCTGTAGAATCGATTGATAAGTTTCACTCTGATTTCTCTATTCCCTCATGGGTTATTTTGGAAGAGCTTTCTGAGCCTTCAAACTATTTTCGTTTGGCTGAGGGACATTGGTTCCCCAGTCTCTTTGTTGCTGAGTGTGGCTTTTCTTTTCCCCCAAACCCTCTATGTCTGGAATTCTGTCAGTACTTTGACGTAGTTCCTGCAAGAATAGCCCCCAACACGTGGAGAATAGTTAACGGTGTTTATAGATTAAATCAAATTCATGGAACTCGTATAGGAATTCCTGAAATTATGTTTTGTTATAGATGGGTTGTGGGCGATAATAGTTTTTATTTAAAAACTAGGTTTTTAAATAGAGCTTTAGTGGTCAATCTCCCAGATGCCAATAGGGACTACTTTGAGCACGGGGTTGTTATGAAAAATTAGCAACACCCTCCATTAACTGGAGATAATGTTTACCAGGGTCCCAGATGTCCTCCCTATGGCAATGGGATAGGTTGTTTTCATTTTATTTTCAAAGTTATGCTTCCTTTGTGTTTGATAAAATGTGCCAATGATATTTCAATTTTGATTTATTTGCAGTTGATAGCAAAAGAAAATCTCCAAAAGAGGCAGACGTTAATATAAGGCATTTAAAACTTATCTGGAGTTTGCATCAGACTGTTGCCGACGAGCATATTAGGTCAGCTTCATATTTGCTGCAGTACAAGAGTTACACCTCCTCTTTTACTACTCGTCTGGTGATAAGCGACGCAGAACTAATACCAGCCTCTACAAGTTCTTCACCTGAGTCACATATTCCTTTAGGTGAAAGGATGAAGAAAAGAAGACCTCCTACCCTTTTTGAGAAACCTGCCTCTGGTGCTGGAGAGGCAAAGAGAAAAAAGCTTGATGTCCCAGGAGAAGGGACAAAGAAAACTTATGCACCTCCCTCGGCTGCTCATGTGAAGGTTGTCGAGAAGCCCCCAGTGGCCCCGAGCAAGGTTGCTGCTCCAAGCGAGGTGATTGTCATTTCTCCGACTAAGACTACATCGTTAGTCGAGAAAGTTGATGCTCCTCTGAGGAGGCTGAAGAAAAGCTCCTCTATCAATTTGGCTGAATCCATCTCTCAGCCCCCGACTAGTGGTGTTCCCAATTTTGTTCCCCCAAGCTCTGCTATGAACTCAGTGAAGACTTGGATCATTCCCGAGATCCAATGTATTGAAGAAAACCTTTCTCGGGACACGGTTACCACATTAGCAACTCGTCATATTGCTTCTGTAAGTCCTATAGTCTTAAATTTTCATTCTTTCCTTTTTGTATCTGTGCACTGACTTGCTTTCGTTTTCTTTTCACAGTTGGTGAGCTTTTTTAATACAATTTTGAAGAAAGATGAAGCTATTAAAGATTCACGCTCCTCGTCTGGTGTAAAGGAAGCTTTAGTAGGCCTGGCGCAGTCTCTGAAAGATTCTCGTCAGAAATATGATGATGATAAGGCAATTTGGGAGAAAAAGCTTACTTCGACTGAGCAGGAGAAGGCTCAGGTTATTGAGGTCTCCAAGGGGTTGGAGAAAAAAATGAATGATTTGGAGAAGAAGAATAAAGAGCTCGAAGGGAAGCTAAAAAATGTTGGGGAGCTTGAAAATAAGCTCAAGACTGTTGAGGAGGAATTGGGTCAACTTCAGGAAGTAAGTCGCCAGAAAGAGGAAGTTGAGAATAAACTGAAGGCTGCTGACAATCTTCTCTCCGAGAAGCTTTCCTCGGAGAAAACAAAAAGGAAATTGGCTGTCAAAAAATCCTTCAACGCCGACTGGGATAAAGGGTGGAATAAAGGTTTGGCTGCCATGATGTCGCAAGTGGAATATGGCAGCCTTAAATACTTTAGAGATGGATGGGTCACTGCTCTGCAAGAAATGAAAGTTGATGAAAATTCTGAACTATTTCGGCGACACATCCCGGGCCCCCTCCAACTCCTGAAGACGAAGAAGAGGACGAAGCTGCCTCTGAGGAATCTTCCATGGTGATGGGAGATCAAATTTATCATTCCCCAGCTATCCAGCCCACTGGCGAGAAACTTTAACTACCTTCTACTTCATCCGAGCAACCTCCAGCACTTCCCGAGCAACTCTCTGTTCCATCCAAGCAACCTACCTCCTCGTCCCAGCCTCCCGAGAAAGTTTTGGGAGACAAGGAAAAGGTGTAGAGTTGTTCGGATTTCTCTCTATTTTATTTTTCTTTGTCAAATGTAATTCTGAACTTTGTACTTTTCCTTTATGATGTAATAAAATTTGAACTTTTGCTTATGCATACTGTTAATTCTCTTCTTCATGCTCTGTTTGTGCTCTTATTGATTATTGCTTTTTCTTCCTTTACTAGTTTCTGCCCAGGATGGAATTATTGTCTGCTCATGATACAAAGCTGTTAAGGCAATGCAATGAATATTTCAAAGCCGGTCATACAGACATGAGTGCAGTTCAAATCATTAACATCCTCGGTCAAGGTGCTTCAGAGCAAGCAATTGAAGCCTATCAGTATTTGAAGTGCCTACTTGACCGTGCAGTGGCTAACAACGTAGCATACTATAATATGATTGAGGATCTCCAAGGCACTCTTGAAGAACTTCAGCAACAATATAAGGAATCTACTGCTCTTTTGCACGAGGGGTACGAGAAGAAGTATCAGCAAATCTGTGCCGATAAGGGATACGATAAACGGTTTGCTGCTTACGATGTGAGGGAAAGAACTTTGAAGGCTGAGGTCGAAGAGCACAGACAGTTAGCTGAGTTATTAGAGCAAGAAAATAATAACCTGCAAAGAGAGGTGTCTCAGTTGAAGTCTGCAGCTTCCACCTCAAATGCTTTGATCCCAGTGACCGACGAGGGATTCTCTTTCTTGGAGGTTGAAAACGCCAACCTGAGGGATGAGTTAGAAACCTTGAGGAGAGCTGGCCCTTCTACATCTACTCAGGGATGAGCAAGAGCTCCTCGGGGATGAGCAAGAGCTGCTCGAATTACTATCGAGGAACAAAGAACTCAATCTGCTCTGGAGAACTAGGCCTTCCAACTGATGGCAAAGAACCAAGCATTGGTTGAGATGTCTAAGAAGATCAGGGGTCTGGACGAGCAGCTTTCTGCGCAGAAATCTATCTTGGAGAATAAAGAACTCTTTATAAAAAATCTCCATGAGTAACTGGAAAGATTGACATATCAATTCCACAAGCAGCCCAGAAAATTCTGGATGGCTGGCTACAACGAGGCTCTCTACCATTTGGATGATCGTATCCAAAATGCAAACAATGAGGGTTACAAACAGGGATGATTGAATGCCTTAGGTGTGCTGCAACTGGAACATGTTCATTACCTATGGGATTACCATAATCCTGGGCTGCTCGACCTACCAGTGCCACCATTCAAGCTTGATATGAGTTGGATCCCTGCTCGGGCCATCCCTCGGTGTCTGATTTCCAAATACCTCGGCGATTACAATCTCCATTCCAATGTTGAGATATCTCGTCCCGAGCACCTACTAGATCGACCATCTGTGATGAATATCAGGATGCTTAAAGATCTTAACTTCATAAATTCCCCTCATGCTTTAAATGATCCACCTGCCGGCGAGGAACTTGTTTCAAAAGCAGAGGGGAAAAAACCAATAGAATAGGAATCTTGATGTAATAAATTTGTATTTCATTCTTGATGTATTTTGTTCTACATTTAATGAAATAATTTTATTTACAAATCTTGACTGCCATTGTCTTGTAATTATAAAACAGTTTACATCTGTGCATGTATATCTGTTAAAAAGATAACAACATTGTGTTATTTATTGATCAACTGGAGTTTGTTAAAACTTATTGTCGACTATCTTGAATTTGTGGTAATCATTTGATGACTAACCAAAATTTATGATACTTTGTTTCTCGACCAACTTGGTAGTAATTTAAAAAGTCACGAGTATAAAAAATTTTGTTCGATCACTTTCTCGTACTCATAAAATGTTTCCGACCAACCAAGGTCGGTAAATTTTTCTTCTCGACCAACTACAGTTAGTGGGTTTTTATACCCGATCAACCATAGTTAGTGAATTTTTCTTACTGACCAATCTTTGGCACTTTTTGGAATAGTTTTTCTTCCTAACCAACCTTAGTTGGCATTTTTAGGAATAGATTTACTTCCCGACCAACCTTAGTTGGCGTTTTCGGGAATAGATTTACTTCCTAACCAACCAAGTTGGCATTTTTAGGAATAGATTTACTTCCTAACCAACCAAGTTGGCATTTTTAGGAATAGATTTACTTCCCGACCAACCTTAGTTGGCATTTTCGGGAATAGATTTACTTCCTAACCAACCAAGTTGGCATTTTTAGGAATAGAATTACTACCTAACCAACCAAGTTGGCATTTTTAGGAATAGATTTACTTCCTAACAAACCAAGTTGGCATTTTTAGGAATAGATTTACTTCCCGACCAACCTTAGTTGGCATTTTCGGGAATAGATTTACTTCCTGACCAACCTTAGTTGGCGTTTTCGAGAATAGATTTACTTCCCGACCAACCTTAGTTGGCATTTTCGGGAATAGATTTGAGTAGTCCGAGTTTTGCTGAGTCGTGTGTAGCACTAGTATTCCACAAAAAATTTCCAATAAAAGGAAAGAACTGGGCAGAACATTGTCACTTTATTCATACCGATGAAACTGCATTACATGAGAGTTTA
This sequence comes from Sambucus nigra, assembly GCA_949130495.1. Lineage (NCBI taxonomy): Eukaryota > Viridiplantae > Streptophyta > Magnoliopsida > Dipsacales > Adoxaceae > Sambucus > Sambucus nigra. The sequence goes on from OX422211.1 coordinate 402,958,671, forward strand.
CATTACTGATAATATTTGCGCAGGTGTTCCGCATTCCATGCATTCTTAAACTCCTCCCCCTCTAAAGTTTCTATTTTGTATGTCCCTGGTCGAACAACTTCCTTAACTCGGTAGGGTCCATGCCAGTTTGCTTCTAGTTTGTTGTGCTTTTGAATTACCTTCTTTATCACATAGTCTCCTTCTTTCAAGTCGCACTTCTTCACTCTCTTGTTGTAGAACAAAGCTGTTCGTTGCTGGTAAGCAGCATTTCTAATGGCTGCTTCTTCCCTAACCTCCTCGAGCATGTCCAAGTCTAACCTTCTCATTAAATCGCTGACAGGGGAATAGAAATTCAGTATTCTGTGTGTTGGGAGACCCAATTCGGTGGGTATAACAGCTTCACTTCCAAATGCTAGCATATATGGAGATTCTCCTATTGCTGCTCGGGGAGTAATTCGATAAGCCCATAGCACTGATTGTAGCTCGTTGATCCAGTTTGCATTCGCGTCATTCAATCTTTTTTTCAAACCATTCAGCAGCGTTCTGTTTGTCACTTCAGTTTGTCCATTGCTTTGAGGATGGCCTGGTGCCGAGTGGATCTTCAATATATTTAACTGATGACAATAGGCAGCGAACTCCTCGTTGTCAAATTATGTTCCATGGTCTGTGATGAAGGCATGAGGAAGACCATATCGACAAATGATGTTCTTCCAAATAAATTGGTACACCTTGTTGTACGTCATATCAATGAGAGGCTCAGCCTCAACCCATTTAGTAAAATAATCCACAGCGACCACGAGATACTTAAATCTTCCTCTTGTCGTCGGCAGTGGCCCGACCAAATGTATTCCCCATATGGAAAATGGCCAAGGGGAAGTAATGGGTGTCAATAATGCTTGGGGAGTTCTTCGGATGGAGGAGAAGCCTGACACTTGTCACATTTTTTGGCATAGGCTATACAATCAGCTCTCATCGTTGGCCAGTAGTATCCTTGAGTCATCATTCTTTACAAAAGTGTCCGACCTGCTACATGGGCTCCACAGGATCCTTCATGGACCTCTTCAATCAAATCTTTCATCTCGGTGGGATGCACACATCTTTGCAAACCTACTATAATTCCTCGTCTGTATAGAATACCATTAGTCAGTACATAACGACCAACCTTAAACTTCAGTTTCTTGGCTGCAAGTTTGTCAGTTGGTAATTCTCCTTTCTCAATATATGCCCTGATGGGATCCATCCATGATGACCCTAAATCGAGAGTATTAAAGTTTATCGTCAGATCTTCATCTATACTCCGACCAGCTAAAACTTCAATTGGGATTGTTCTTCATAGCTCAGTACGAGTAGCTGATGCTAATCGAGCTAAGGCATCTGCTCTTGCATTCTCCATTCTTGGTATTCTGACCAGCTGTATAACAGTAAATTCCGACACCAATTCCTTTGCCTTTGCATGATATTTGATCATTAATTCTCCTTTGGCTGTACATACTCCCATTATTTGATTTATGACCAATTGCGAGTCACTGAAAACAATAACTTGTTCTGCCCCCATGGTTTTTGCCAAACTAAGACCTGCAATCATGGTTTCATATTCAGCCTCATTATTCGAAGCTTTGAATTGGAAACGTAGGGCGTATTCCATGTCGACCTCGTCCGGACTGTTCAAAACTATCCCTGCGCCACATCCTGTAGTGCAGGATGAACCATCCACATACAGACTCCATATAGGTAACTCGTCTTCAAATTTCTGATCTGACAGAGTTCCTCGGTGGAAAATTTGTTGCTTCCTTTCACCATCTCCTGATATTTCTTGCTGTTCGTCGATCATTTTTTATTGCCCTTTTACCAACCTAAGTTGGTTTGGGCTCGAATTTGATGATTCTGTAACATCTACTTGCCCTTTTACCAAGCTAAGTTGGTCTGGGCTTGTATTTGATGATAACATCCACAGGTTGATCAGTGAGCAACTTTTGCTCCTTGGGGGTATCAGGATAGGTGAACTCTGCTATAAAATCTGCTACCGCTTGCCCTTTTAGCGATGATCTGGGTTCATAAACTATATCATATTCACCAAGTTCTATTACCCAGCACATCAATCTTCCTGATTTTTCTGGTTTATGAAGGGCTTGCCTCAATGGCATATCAGTATATACTACTATAGTATGAGCCTGGAAGTATGGCTTCATTCTTCTACTTGCCTCAATTAATGCTAGTGCTAATTTTTCCAGCCTTGGATATCTGATCTATGCTCCTCGGAAGGCCTTACTTGTGTAGTAGATTAGTTTTTGTACTCCATTCTCCATTCTTATCAATGCCGAACTAACTGCATTCTCGGACACTTCCAGATACAAGTATAATTTTTCTCCCATCACTGGCCTGGATAACAGTGGAGGTGCTCCCAAATATTTCTTCAAGTCTTGGAAAGCCTTCTCACATTCATCATTCCACTCAAAAGTTTTTTGGAGCGTCTTGAAGAATGGAAGACATCGATCGGTTGCTCGCGATACAAATCTGTTGAGTGCTGCTACTCGTCCTATAAAACTTTGCACCTCTTTCTTCGTCGTTGGGGATCGCAGCCCTAACAGAGCTTTGATCTTTTCAGGGTTAGCTTCAATGCCTCGCTGATTGACAATGTATCCGAGAAACATGCATTCTCGTACTCCAAATATGCACTTCGTCAGGTTAAACTTCATTTGATATTTATCTAGTTGATCAAAGGTCTGTCTTAAGTCAACCAGATGATCAGCAGCTCTCTTGCTCTTTGTCAGCATATCGTCAACATAGACTTCCATGTTGCAACTGATTTGTTCTGCAAACACTTTGTTCATCAACCGCTGATATATTGCACCTGCATTTTTCAAACCAAAAGGCATAACATTATAATAATAAGTTCCCCTAGGGGTAATGAAATAAGTACTCTCCCTGTCTTCAGGTTTCATTTTAATCTAATTGTAACCAGAATAAGCATCCATGAAGCTCAGCAGCTCGTGTCCCGAGGTAGCATCCACTAGTTGATCAATTCGGGGCAGCGGAAAGTGATCCTTTGGGCATTCTTTGTTGAGGTCGGTGAAGTCTACACACATCCTCCATTTGTTGTTCGTCTTTTTCACCATCACCACATTTGCTAACCAGTCTGGATATTTAACATATTCAATAAAACAAGTTTTCTGGAGCTTCTCGACTTCCTCCTGTATAGCTTAATTCTTCTCGGGACTGAATACTCTTCTTCTCTGCTTCACAGGCTTGATCTCCTTATTCACGTTGAGTTCGTGACATAAGAAATTTGGGTCTATCCCGGGATATCCTCATGACTACACGCAAAAGTTTGCTTTCTGCTTCTTAAGAAAGTTATCAATTTCTGCTTTAGTGAAGCTTCCAACGACGAACCTACTTGAGTAGTTCATTCAGGGGGCTCGTCGTCCCGAATGATGTTTTCAGTAGCTTCCACCACTTGACCCTTCACGAGTTGCGACTCATCTCTAGGATCTAATGTTTCAATTTCTGCACCTTCATCCACTTGATAGGTAGTTGTCTTTTTCCTTGATTCCTCCATTTCCTCTTACTCGGCGAATGAATAATAGCATTCCCGAGCTACTTTCTGATCACCTTTCACAACTCCTACTCCAAAATTTATTGGAAATTTTAGGCATTGATGTACCATAGATGGTACAACTTCGAACTTCTTCAATCCTACTCTTCCCATGATGATATTGTATGCTGATTGAACATTCTTATCCATCACGAAGAAGCGTAGTCTTTCAGTTCGACAAGCAGGCCATGTACCAATGAATATATCCAACTTGATCGTCCCAAGTGGAAAAACTTTCTCACCACAAAAACTCAGGAGGGGTCTGTGATAAGGCTCCAGTTGAGATAGTTTTAGATTTAAACTGTCGAAGCATGAGTAGAACATGATGTCTGCCGAGCTACCATTATCTACCAGTACTCTTGAAATCATCACTTCCTTCATCCTCATTTTGATCACCAATGGGTCATCATGAGGATATAGAACACCTGCGAGGTCGTTCTTTGGGAAACCAATGACCAATTTCTCTTTGTTTACTTTTTTAGGGCGATCCTCCTCGGCTAGATTTATTCGTTGAATGTATGAACAAGCTTGAGCCTCACAGAGGTAAGCTTTTCTCTCTGCAGTAAGGTCTCCTCCTCCTGCATCTCCACCTGTAATAACATTACAATCAAATGTCCCAAAGCGTATCGAAAATACCTCACGTTCTGGCTGCCTTGGTCTCTTGGGAAGATCGGGGTCGTCTTCTGGATCAACTTCATGGTCTCTTTTCTTGTTCTCCTCTGCTCGACGAGGAGATCTAGACCTCTCTCTTGTTTGGTCGTTGTTTCTTCTTTCATTCCTTCGATCAACATACTTTGCCAGTTTTCCTCGTCTGATGAGTGTTTCAATCTCATTCTGAAGAGCTATGCAATTTTTGGTCATATGGCCATGATCTTTGTGAAACTGGCAATATTTCGCCTTATTTCTCCTGTCAGGGTCTGCCTTCATTTTCTCGGGGTTTCTCCTGATGAGTTTAATTCCTCGTTGTTCTTGATTTCTTCTAGAACATGGTTGATGTCTTTCTTCAAAGGAGTATAATTATCAAATTTCTTCAATACTTCCCATGACGACCTTGTTTTTGAGTGTTTGTCACTACCATTGTTAGTTATTATGCTCTTTCTTCTTAGCTTTATCACCTTCTACCTTGGTTTCTTTGGCATCCATATTCTTCTTCGCAGCCATAGCCTCCTCGGCATTCATGATCTTGGCCGCTTTTCCCATCAGATCTGACATGGTTCTAGGTGGATCTTTGGCCAAAGTGTAGTACAATTTGTTGGGAAGTAGTCCACTCATCAAGGCGGTAATCTCTGTCTTTTCCTCATAATCAATGACTTTGAGTTTCTCGTTATTAAAACGAGTTATATAATCTCTGGTACTTTCACCAGCTTTTTGTCTAACACTTAACAAATGCGCTACTCATTTAACTGGCTTTGCCCCAAAACAGAAATTCCCAATGAATAACTCGGCCTGTTGAAAGAAATTTGAGATCTTACCCCAAGGAAGATTATTATACCATATTTGAGCAGATTCGGTAAGAGTTCCCGAGAATGCTCTGCATCTCATCTCATCTGGAACAGCGTAGATGTCAGCTGCAGCTTGGTATTGTTCTATATGAAGGACATGGTCGGTCTTTCCATCATATTTGGGGGTCACAACAGGTGCTTTGAACTTTGATGGTGTTGGAAAATCTACAATGGCCTGGACAAAAGGTGTTCCTTGAACAAAAGTTCGTTGTAGAGGGTTCTTGGCCTTAGCCCTTTCCCCTAATCGATCCTCCAGCCTCTGAATAGAGCCTTTCCACGCATCGTTTCCTTCATCGGACCTGTTGGTTCGAGCAACTGATCGTGTTGATGTGGCTTCCTAGGATCTATCTTGACGAGCAGCTGGTCGCGACTGGGCAGATCCTTCCCTTAAGTCTGATGGTCGTCGAAAACTCCTCGATGCGGCTCTAGGAGGACTTTTGATCCTCCTAGGACCTAATCGATCGAAAGGAGATACTCTGCTTAATTTTTCTAGCGCACTAGTCCTTTCTGGAGAGAGAGTGATACGTTGTTCAGTATCTATGGCTCGTACCGACGAAGTTCATCCAGGTTGATAAGAAAAATCTTCAGACTCCTCCGTACGATATGAATCGGTACGCCTAGTTCGCGAAGAAGGTAAACAGGTATTTCTTTGAATACTTCGCTGTCCTGAATGGGTTGGTGCACCGCCATGGAGGGTTTGTATGAGTTGTTGCATAGTTTCTTGCATGATTGTCTGGCCCTGGGCCAGATTTGTCATTATTCCAGCCAGATCTGGAATATTGGGCGGAGCAGATGGATTTAGAGGGCTTCCAGCGTTTCGATTGCTGGGTTCTGGAATATCAGTCATTTGTGATGAATTGTTTTTGATGAAAAATGATATTACCAGTCGTTTCCCACAGACGGCGCCAATCTGTTGATGTAAAAAATTAGATTATATCTAATTATTTAATCACAGATAAATAAAATGAGACAAAGAACTTTTAATGTGGTTCAGCCTTATAAGAATGGCCTACGTCCACTGTTTCTGTTATTGCTGACTGTTTGGGAATTCTCGATTACAAGTTTTCTTAAGAAATTCCGGTCCCCCACAATGAGGATAATACAATGTATTTATAGCCCTAAGGCTGTAATGTGAAAGGGTAATACATTCAATGCCCCTTAAGCGTATACATCTGTATGATAATAAGCATTTAATGCACAGTCAATCTGTTGGTTATCCGGCTATTAATGCTTTGCCCGAGGTGCAGCTCGGATTGCCTAAGCTGCTCGAACCGCCTAAGGTCCTGGGTACTCAAAAGTTCCTCGGTACTCAAAAGTTCATTGGAGAGTTCTTGTAGGTCGGAGCGTCTGAGTTGATCGGGGAAGTAGAGTTCCTTGTTGCAGGAGTCAAGGTGTTGTTCGGAAGTGTTTGTTGTTGCCACGTAGATTGCCACGTGTCTTCTCTCAATTGAGCCATGTCAGCAGACTAAATTTGGTATCAACAGAAGCCCCCAATGTTTCATAGTTCGAAATTTGAGGAGTGTGGAACATTCTTTCTCGAAATATGGCGGTTTTAAATGGTTATCCTGAAATTTAGGAGTATTTTCTTTTGTATTTATTTCTCCTTCCAAATTCGTAGAATCGGTCTTTTTTGAATTTTTCTAATCGCTTCGATTCCCGCATCCCTTTTTGTCCTTTTAGCCGCCGGTAACGTAACCGTCTCTTTTTGTAATCATTACTTTTACCCTTTCCCAAGTCAAAGTATTTAAACGTTGCAGAAAATCCCATCGTCTTCTACTTTTTCAAATTTGTCTCTTTGAGTTTTCCATCGTCTCTCTCTCCTGTGCGTTCATCTCTTTCATCATTTGTTATCAACAGACTCATCCCTTTCCTGTAAGATTTTCTTCTTTCTCTTTGATTTCCTTCTTTCATCATGGTTTATCCTATAGAATCGATTGATAAGTTTCGCTCTGATTTCTCTATTCCCTCATGGGTTATTTTGGAAGAGCTTTCTGAACCTTCAGACTATTTTCGTTTGGCTGAGGGACATTGGTTCCCCAGTCTCTTTGTTGCTGAGTGCGGCTTTTCTTTTCCCCCAAACCGTCTATGTCTGGAATTCTAACAACTAATGATCTGGAAATTGATTTGAACAAAATAAAATTATGTCATAAACCCGATTTTAGAACCCCACGCATAAATGTAGACAAATATATCACATAGACATAAATCAGAGAGATTAAATAATCACCCAGTTATTCAGGGATTTGGTTTCTTCAAAAATAAATTTATTTCTCCTCTTTCACATATTTCATGTTGTAAAAGCAATATTGGTTAAAACCTGAACTATTGAGGAAGTTGATGGTAAATCTTTCACAACATTATAAAGCCACTAAGCTATAGAAAAGTCATTAGATTTTAAAAGAAACTTGATGAAGCCTCTTTTATCCCATATCTCTTTGACTGTTTCACACCTTAAGATAATAAGTTCTTCACTTTCAATTTCTTTCTTACAAATGGTGCACACATGGTACTACATTCAACTAAGTATATGCCATTTTTGCTTTAGTGACCAACTAACCAACTGAGGGGAATAGCTTATATAGCATACTGATTTCATGGTCTTTCCTGTGAATGCACTAATTTATATAGTTCCTCTAAATTTTTGCCCTGCAATAAATTAATAGAAATTAAAATTAGCTAATAAAGCTCTTTGTTTACATGAGAATGCTAAAATTACGTAACAAAAAACCAAACCTAAACAAACAATACAAAGTATAGTTCATTACCTTGTTTAAAAATCAACTCTTCACCTCCAAACCTAGGAGAGGGATGGAACCTAAGACGACTTAACCTAAAACAAATTAGAGACAACAAATGAGTGCCTTAAAACCAATATAAACAAATAAACCCTAAAAGTTAAAAACAAATTCTTAAAATTGATTGTAACCCCAAAATGTTAAACACCAATACTCTAAATATTTACTGAATTTAAAGAGAGATAAAAGAGTTTACCTAATATTTTGAACACTAAACACAAATAAGAGAGTAAGATACATGATATATCTTCAATACCCAACATAAAACTGAAAACAAATCAAAATAATATTTTAAAGATGAAATCAAAATGAGCCCCTAAACAGAGAGTTCAAGAAGTTTAAAACAAACAGAGAACAAAATGCAAAGAAACTAATAACTCCAAGTGAATAATAGTTAAATCATATACATGGCAAACTATTAGTTGTTAGAGTGAAGTCATGGTAAATGCAAGATCATTCATATATCATATTTCTTCCCACAAAAAGTGGCAGTCATGGTAAACCCAAGATCGTGTGCGCTAGGGTTTAATAAATTCTCAAAATCAACCCCTAAATTTAATAAAAACATAACAAAAGAACCATTAATATACACACCTAGAATATGAAAAAGGAGTAGCCGAGATAATGAGAGTGAAGCTTGTGCGCGCTAGGGTTTGTAAGGAGAGAGATAGGGGAAGATAGTCGGTTGAATGGTCTGAGTGTGTGTGTGGAAAAGATAAATGTGAGAAGTTTTGGAGAGTGTAATTTATTTTCTTACCCATGTTTTTGAATTTTGAAGAAAAAGGAAAACAAATGAGAGTGTGTCAAAAGAGAGGGAATTCCAAAAATTTAAGGGAAAAAAGGTAGTGTAGAAAAAATCATATGGATGACCTCATCTTTTAAGCTTATGACATACATAAGTTTCCTACTTTATTATATAGACTAGGGTATGCCCATGCCTGAAGGAACGATGACAATTTTCAAAATATTAATCATGATAAAGTCATAAGTTTTTTAACCCCAAAATAATAAAATTTGAAATACAACCTATAACAAATTAGAAGGGCACCAAGTTAATACCTGAAAAAATAAAAGAAACACCCATAGTACACACATCCCTAGCAACAGACACCACTCACTCACTCACTCACATATTAAAGCTTAATAATCATCTAAGTTTATTAATTAACATCCTTGGTGCTTATCATCATAAAGTATCAAATTTCAACAAAACCAAACAGAATATATCACATTCATCATATATAGACATGTTCATATGGTAATGGGAGAACTTACATCACTTTCATCACATATAGGCACTTATATAGCATAACAATGGGACACGCAATCATTTAGACAGTGTGTTTAATAATTATCTACAGTTGGCACCTATTTTTATCATAGGTTAATCTTTGCCCAAACCATAACCCAAAGTTGCCTTCACTGTAACTTCACTTCTACATTTCAAGCCAGATAATTTCAAATGAGAATTGTGAACATTAAAAACTCACGATCGATGGTGATGATGGCCCTGTATTCAAGGGATACCTCTTAATTCTGCTATAGTGAAAACATAAAATAATTTTGAACTTGACATTTTTTCACAGCTAATTTTTAGTTAGATAGTAAGAAGACAGAGTACACATTTTGACTTGACATTTCACCAATGTTCTATACTTCTGGGAAAAAACTATAAAAGTTAGAACTTAGAATATGTATAAATCATACATGTAAAGTGGCATGAGAAATATGTAATAAATCATTGGTTGTAAACAATATCACCTTAGCAAGCATAATGAGAAACCAGATTTATAAACACAACTTTTACACCCAAGTAAATTCTTAAATATGATACAAATAAAAGATTATAGCTACAATATCTCCAAACCCAAAAATTTGTACTTTCTTAAACAAACACAAAGCTTTTCCAAAATCACTCACAAATCTTTGCCTTTTGGCGTCCATACAGCTTCAGCTCTTGACTAAAGGCACAAAACTCTGCATTACTAAAGGCATGGCTTGATATCGGTGTCTTTGACACACAACTTTGAATTTGAAATAATACCATGGGTAATCGAACTATCCACACAAAATTAGTTAACATTCTGTCCCACAACAAACTCAGCATATCCCACTAACTCTATAAATCATATAAAACTTGAAGGAATAATAAAATTCAACTCAATAAGACAGCCACAAAAATGATATTATGACATTTTTAGCTATCTAATCATATCTCCTATCATATTTTGAAGTATAATGAGTCTCACCTACGTTAGCTACCATACAAAATATTTGATTATATTCCATTGGAAAAGGGTGTTGGTGTTGGGTAGATTGGTTCAAATAGGGATTGCTCATACATATTTGATCGCTTGTAAAAGATTCAGCCGTTCTTATTGTGATTGATCAATATAATAATTTCTTTTCGTGCTCTTTCTATAGCTTGCAATGAAAAAAAACGTAAGAATTAGTTAGTAGGCAAAACATGCAATCCAATAATTTAGAACAGAAAATAAACTAACAAAGAATTAGTTGGTTCACTCGTTGCATTTTTAAATCACAAAGAAAACTTCGAATGCGTGTCACTTTGGGTATTCAAGAAAATAATAACTGGACCTGCTTTTAACCAGAAAATAATAATGAATACAGAGTATTATGAAACATTTTATCATGAAAACATTTTATCAGTTCCTAGATTTGATAATGGAAATTTTTGGTCCAAAATTAGAGAAAAATAAATATACACAACTAATTTATATACATGTACAAAAAATCTATAAATCTTACAAAGCATATATATGTTTCATACCATATATATTTCTGTCAAACCCATGTAACTACCCAACAAACTCAGTTCCAAAAAAACATCACATCTTACCCATGGTCAAGTCCAAAAAAACACATTTTCGTGTCCAAAATTTACACAGTTTCATCTAAAAAAACACATTTTCTTACCCTTGGTTAAGCCTCCATATGACAGATGCAACCCTTGGGTGAGAGAGTGAGAGTATCTGAACTGGTATTGCAATGGAAGTTCCTCAAAATATCCGATCTGAGTTATACCTGAAAAGAAAGTAGGATTTGGGTTGATTCATTTTCGTGTTGGCAAAAACGTTGGTGGAGAGGCAAATCGCAGAAGAGTATTGTGCGATTCAAACGTTCGATGCCACACTTCAAAGAAAATTTTACTTCCAGTAAATGCAAAAGGCAAATATATGAATAAATAAAGTGATTGAAGTCAGAAAATGAAAATAAAAATAAAAAATTACCACAAATCATCTACTTAAGCTTCTTTATTAAAGGGAAAGAACGAAGAATTCCAATTTGAGCCTCCCCATATCGAACAGGATCTATTCAGTGAAAGACAATATAATAGAACATAAAAGGTTAGTTAAAGGAAGAACATATCAAAAGGTTAGAAAATTAATTAAAGATTGTCAAGCATACCCCCATTTTCTGGAAGTATCTTGATAACCTCTCCAAATATGTCAGACTATGAAAATGAAAGGTAAAAAAATAAGTACCATCTTCAAAAATATGATTCACTAATGGGTGCGAAATACTCATTAGCATCACTCATTGTTGTTTCAGGCTCTTTTTTATGCATTCGATAGCACTCTATTGTCACTATTGCAGCAGTTTTAGTCACAACAACATTGAATTACATTCATATTACTATTTCATATAAAATTACATTTCCTGAATTGAAAAACAAATCAAGTTGAAAGATCCATGACATACCTATTAATTCTCGGTCCTTTGTGTAAACTGTTGTCATAAGTTAGAATGTGTAACATCAGTTAGTGGCGTAGACATGTAATGTTTGAGACTTAAACATTAGTTTTGCTTCTTGTAATGACTCGGTGCTAATGTTGGTGGCATCAACTCATTTCTGACGGGCTTCCTGTAATGACTTGGGGTAATACAACTATACCACATGAGGTCTACTATACTGGGGGGCTTCGCCTCACTATGAAAACAACCAAATAACACATTTTAAATCACACTCAAAAGCTTTTACTACGGGCATAAATATTATAAATATTGTAAATCAAATATAGTGAGATAGAGATAATTAAAACAAAAATATACATAATAAGAATAGAGATCTAAAAATAATGTGTACCTATCCAATACACAATAATGGATAACCCAAGCTCTGAGTTAGATTCTCCAATGGCCAACCATGAAAGAGAATGATTTTATTGAATCTGCCTGTATATAACAAAGATGCCACTGCATCTAGGCCTCAATTATCTTCTAACACGAAGAAATGAAGATCTTGAATTGGACCATTAGAGGCATTTGCAATAATGCCTCCCAAAATTCTGCGAATAACATCTTGTATTGGAACATTAGAGGCTTTTGCAATAATGCCTCAATCATCTTCCAACACTAAGCAATGAACATATTTGAGATTTTAGAGTATTTCAGAACAATATAAGCCGCATAAAACCAATGACTTTTTTAGAATCTTGTGCTTTATAGAAGGTATGGACGAAATAATAGTCACATGGCTGATTGAAAATCTTGTGTATTCGCAATAGTAATTGAAAGACTCATCAATTACCCCTCTATGTGATAATTCCAGCCATTGTTCATCAAGTGTTAATATCAATTTATGTCAAAGTCTAGGATCTGCAAATAAAAATCGAAGATAAGCAGAACAAAAGATAACTTGGTACCACTGAAATAACTTGACCAACCACCTAAGTTGTTCATGGACTGCAAAGTTTTAGGGACTATAGAGATTGCTAATTTGGTGGATGATTATAAAAATGTATGTAATGTATAAGCAACATACATATTGAGGAATTAAGCCTCTGTGAACCTCTATTTAGACTAAAGGCTCTTATTGACTGACCGAAAGTATATGAGATATATTTGTGAGCCTCTGTTTAGACTGAAGGCTTTGGTCGACTGACTAAACCATTTGTAAACCTCTGTTAAAAAAACTGAAAACATGAAAGAATATGAGATATATCTATGTAAAAATAGCATCCCAAATTTGAGTAACCAAAATAAACACCAATATTTGATCCGAGAACTTATGTGGTTTTCCAGGAAGATAGTGTCCCATCTCGTTATAGGTATCACACTCCCCTCCCCTCTTATTTTAAATATTACACTTCTGCACCCTCTTATTTTAAAATTTGTAAACTAACTAACCCTTACTACTCATTAAGCAGGGGTAGTGGGTGTTACAAAATTTAACTAAGTAGAGGTGAGTGTTATAATATAAACGAAGGGAGGTAAATGAGGAGTTAAAGAAATAATAAAAACACTTACTGAGTTTGAGATATCTTAAAATGAGGAGTTAAAGAAATTGAAAGCATCAAAGATAAAAAAAAATCTGGGTTTTGGATCTAAAGATGGCCTTTTTAGAATCATGCAATTAAAGAAATCATAGCATGAAAGATCTAAAAATTAGGGTTTTGGATCTAAAATTTTGGGTAACACTTGCTGAGTTTAGATATCTCACGCAACTTTGATCTGGGAACCACAAACACATACAAATATATCACATAGAAACAAATTGAATAGACCAAATAACAAAAAAAAAACTTACCCAAGATATCTCCGGATTTAAAAATTTGGGTAACACTTATTGAGTTTAGATATCTCACGCAACTTTGATCTGGGGACCACAAACACATACAAATATATCACATAGAAACAGATCGAATAGACCAAGTAACGAAAAAAAAACTTACCCAAAAAAAAACTTAACAAGATATCTCTGGTTTGTGAGAGAGGATGAGGAGAGAGAGAGAGTTACCAGGTCAGACATTTCTTTTGATAGAGTACAAAGTGCATTAATGGGTATTCCCCCTCTTTTGCTGTGTGTTTGAGAGTCGGTGTTCTAGAAATAGATAAGGGAGGATATCTATTAGGTTTATGTGAGAGGAGAGAGTATAAGAAGTGGACAAAAATGGGTAAAATATCATTCTACCCTTTTTTTTGAATTTTGAAAAAGAGTGAAAGATAAATTTTAGTCTAAAAAAAGAGGGGGAACTTAAATGATAGTGGGACAAATTAGGTATTGTAGGAAAAATTCATATTGATGACATCATCAAGCAAACTTATGACAAACATAAGTTTGCTACTTTATTATATATATATATATATATAGTTCTCACTAGAACCTATGATTCATATTCACATAAATCCGGATACAATACTACCGAAAGAAGAACAACATCTCAATCATTTTACCTTACACAAGTCTACTATATATGATAACTCAGCTTCACATACAAGTAATAAACTATACTCAACCAGTATAATTATACCTATTACAATCATACACATAATAACCATCCCACTGAGCTATAACTCGAGGATGCAGTCTCATAGTGCCTATTCGAATCCGGGTTTACTCACTCAACTACGGTACTAAGCTAGACTCACTCATGGTTATGGTAAAAATATACAACAGTGGAGGTGGTCATGTTCCCTCATGAAAGTGGGATACAAGCATCGCACTTGTATACGGGACGATATGACCTGGGGATATACTCTCCCTACTCCTAAAGCCAGGGGATTCACCCACATCGCGCAACTTCCCTGGATCGCACTGGAGAAAATATATGATCTGGTTGTCCAACCCTATGCTCGGGGAAGCCTGTAGAACCAGCCTCTAAAGTAAAAAATATACCAATCACACACAGATATATTTATTCAAATCATATTATATATACTATAACAACATCGTATATATAATCTATATCACTTCTCAATATATATTAAGGCTATAATCGCCAGACTCTTATAGCGATAGCCAAAGACCCCGAATGTTCTCATTCGTAATAATATTTAAGCATTCATATACTTAAAATACTAAACCAAAAAGTATTCTCTTACTTAAAGTATAACTCGCACTTTAACACCATTTAAGGATTTATATATAATCCCGAACATACCCATTCGTAATAATAAAATAAGTATACTATCGACTTATTTTAGTCCCATAGTATCACATTACCTATAACAATAATCGTCAACCGGCACCGGATAGCCGCTCAAGAATATCTATCCCCTATCCTAAATTCCATCCTACTCACATCCTAGGATTTACTCAAACATATAGGCGGTATATAAATATATATATTCAACACGCATAATAGATATATACATAATTGTCCGCCGAATTACTACCCCGAGTGTTACTCGTCCCAAACATCCCTTAATTAATAAGTCGTGGATTTTACTCTCCACGAACCCAAGGTATACACCTCACTCAAATAACAATTTACAGGTCCTCACACTGCATTTAGGAACCCCAAATATTTAACTCCACAAATTATTGTCCTCAAAATCACACATTTAGTGCCACACATTTTTGCCCCCTACTAGTACCAAATAAATTCCCTTAAATGGCTAGGTATAATTTCCCTAATCAGATATTTATTTCCTTGAATATTTGGCTAGAATTTATTAATTTAGGAATTTATTCGATATACACAACACAAGCCGAAACTGCAAAAAAATCTGTATGGTCGATCGATCGACCCTTGGCAGTCGATCGATTGATTGAACAGGGCATCGTCTTCTCTGAGACTCTATTTTGGCCATTAAAATACCCTCAAGATTTTATCTCCTCTCCTATGATCATCCAACCTAAATCAAAAATATATACACATATACAAAGGGTTCTAATCATCCTAGAACCAAGAATCAACAACTAGTTTCAATTAATTTCTAAGTTTGTCAAATCGAATATTATCCAGGTTTTTCTAGTTCAAACTTTCGAAACCCCCGTTTTGATTCACAAAAACCCAACCCAAAAATCTTTATAGTTTATCACTACCAACTGTAATATGAGATTTATTCTCAAAATAACAAAGAAAGTAAACACTTGCCTCGTGGATAAAATCCGACGAGCTCGAGTCGAATCTCGTGGAGTTTGGCCCGAAAATCCCTTTCCTCTCTTCCTTTCTCCTCTTCCTTTATTCCCTTCTTATTTCCTCTATTCTCTTTCTTTCTCTCACTCTTTCTTGCCTTATAAAGAGATAAATAAGGGTTTATCCCTTATAAACCCAAAAATGACTCGTTTACTCAACTACGAGTCCCTATTAGCCCAAATATCCCTGGAACCTAAACACTACCACCGGATACTCAATTCTGGCTATCTCGGACATTTCGAAAACAACTGCGCACTCGAAATCTCCATCCGAGTCACTTAGCTACAATTCACTAATTAAACCCAACACATCTCAATACGGGTTTTCCAATTAAAATATTATCTTTTGTCACTTTACCCAACTGCGACGTGTAATTAAAATAATTCAGCTCATTTACTTAGTCCCAAAAAATCATCTAACCCTCATAAACTCCAGAAATTATTATTCAGAGAAATTTCTCAAATCTCTAAATTACAACCACTTATGAAATTTAAATATCCATAAAAGTGCGGAGTATTACATCGGCTTTGCAGGAAATATAACCATGCCATTGGAAAAGATAGTCCTGCCAGTCAGGACGGGAAGTATTTCAAAGATGATCAAGTTTCTGGTAGTAGACATCGAATCCCCCTATCATGCCATCCTGGGCAGAGGCTGACTCCATGCTATGAAGGTCGCACCATCCTCATATCATCAAAAACTCAAGTGAATTAACGATCGAGGGGTGGTCAAGATTCGTAACGACCAAGCTATGGATAGAAAAATCTTCATTGCAACAATTTGTCCCAAGCATGAGAAGCAAAAAGATGAGAGGAAAGTCTAGAAGAAAGCCCAAGAAGGGGTATTAACTTCAAAATAGAAATTACGTTACGGCCGACCAGGGTTGGAGGAAACTAGGGTCCACTCCGCAAGTAGGGTCATTAAAGACCTGGAAGAAATTACAGCTAGAGGCAACTCACTTAAAAGGAGATTTCTGATCGGTACCTCTCTTACTGACCAAGAAAAGAAGGAGCTAACCACGCCCCTTCGGAAAAATCTAGATATTTTTGCTTGGGAACCGTAGGAGTTGCCTAGGATATATCCCACTATTGGATGTCGTCGATTACACGCCGATCTAGCTTTCAAACCAGTCACTCAGAAGGTTCGCTGAACAGGCCCGTAGAAGGCGAAGGTAGTAGAGAAACAGGTAGGAAAATGACCGGATGCAGGTTCGATTTGGGAAGTTCAGTTCCCCAAATGGCTATCCAACCCAGTCATCATACCCAAAAGCAATGAAAGTTGGAGGGTATGTATTGACTTAATGACCTCAACAGGGCTTGTACTAAAGACAATTTTCCTTTCCTCAAGATAGATCAGCTGGTCGACGCCACTACAGCACATGAAAGAATGAGATTTTTAGATGCTTACTCCAGATACCACCAGATCCCACTTTATGAGCTAGACCAAGATAAGACCTCCTTCATAAATCCTATTGGGTTATATTATTACACAGTCATGCCGTTCAGCCTCAAGAATGCAGGAGAGACTGGTCACCAGGATGTTCAACAAGCAAATAGGAGAAATAATGGAGGTATACATCGACGACATGCTCATCAAAATTAAAATCAAGGGTGACCATCTCTCATACCTAGCAGTAACCTTTGAGATCCTCAGGAAATACCAGATGAAACTTAATGCCAACAAGTGTTCATTTGGTGTTTAGTCAAGAAAGTTCCTAGGATATCTGGTCAGCAAAAGAGGGAATGAAGCAAACCCTGATCAGATCGACACCATCAGAAAAGCCTAGCCAACTCAGACGATAAGAGATGTCCAGAAGCTTATGGGCATCCTCGCTTCACTTAATCGCTTTATCTCCAAGTCTTCAGAGCACTATCGACCGTTCTTCCAACTGTTGAAGAAACATAAGGGCTTAGTATGGAACAACGACTCCTCCGAAGCCCTAGAAGAACTTAAATCTTACCTCAACAAGCCACCCTTTCTGGTGATTCCACCCTTGTATCTTTACTTTGCTGTGTCAAACCGCTGTGAGCGCCACCTTGGTATGTGAGAAGGATGGAGGCTAATACCCGATCTACTACGCAAGCAAGATGATTTTAAATGACGAGAAAGGTTATTTACCCCTAGAGAAGCTCGTATAGGGCTTAGTGGTAGCCTCTAGTAATATGAAGCATTTCTTTGAGGCTTATTCCATCATCATGATCACCTCACATCCCCTAAAAGTTGTTCTAAGAAAAGATGATCTCTCCGGTCGACTGTTAAAGTGGTCGGTAGTGCTTTGAAGATTCGATATCCATTTTCAACCAAGAATAACAATTAAGGGGAAAGTTATAGTAGATTTTATCACTGAGTTCATGGGGAACCAACCTCTGCCCAGTTATAAATTGAGCACCCAACAGAAGAGGAAGAGAAACCCTTTGAATGGACCCTTTACGTTGAAGGAGCCTCCAACTCCAAGGGAAGGAATAGGCATTGTATTACTTACCCCAGAAGAGTGTTCTTGAATAAGGGATCAAGGTTTGAAGCCTCTAACAACGAAGTGAAATATGAAGTGCTGATCACCGACCTACATAAAGCACAATTGCTAGGGGACTTATGGTAAAGTTTGTTAGACTTTATGTTCAGCAGTTCCCTAAGGGGCAGAACAATCATGCCGATGCCTTAGCAACTCTAAGCTCCGCTATTGACAATAATTGAAGGAGAACCATTCAGACAGAATTCCTCACGTAGTCAAGCATCAACCAGTCAATCGTAGCTAAGAAAGTCCTCCACATAGAAAAGGCACCTAGTTGGATGGATCCCATCATGACTTATCTATGGAGTGACACACTGTAGGTGACAAGAGATCGACGCACCAGATAAGAGTCAAGGTTTCTCACTTTCACTTATCTAGTGAGGGAAAACTCTGCAGAAAGTCTTTCACTATCCCCTACCTCCACTGCATTCACCCAGAAGATGTCGAGCAGGTTCTTAGTGAACTTCATGAAGGAATTTATAGGAGTCATACAGGAGGAAGATCATTGTCTCTTCGAGTGATTAAGGAAGGATATTGGTGGACGTACATGCAGAAGGATGCTCGAATTTACGTTCGCAAGTGTGAAAAGTTCCATAAGCACTCCCCTATGGTCCACCAGTTAGCTAGTGACCTCAATTCATTGACCAACCCATGGCCTTTCGCCCAGTGGGGCTTGGATATTGTAGGGCCTTTGCCTACCTCATCTGGAAATCATAAGTATCTATTGGTCGGCACTAACTACTTCACTAAATGGGTGGAGGCAGAACCACTCGCAAACATCCGAGACAAAGATATGACAAGGTTCATATGGAAGAACATTATCACCCTCTTTGGGACACCAAGAACGATCATTATTGATAATGGCATGCAGTTCAAAAGTGGATTCTTTCAAGGATTTTACGATGAGCATGGCATCAAGCACCACTTTAGTTCTGTAGCATATCCACAGAGCAACAGGCAAGCTGGAGCTTCCAACAAGACAATAATCAAAAGACTAAAAAAATGGTTGGAAAGAGATAAAGGTGCCTGGGTAGACGAACTACCTGACATTGTATGGGCTTATCATACAACTCCCAGGAGAGCAATGGGAGAAACCCCCTTCGTGCTAGCCTATGGAATGGAGGCATTCATCCTATTGGAAGTAGTACTCCCTACTATGAGGACCACCTTGGTGGACTAAGGCCTGAACGCTGAAGCATTACTCACTGAACTTGACTTAGCTGATGAGCGATGAGAACTGGCAGTAGTTAAGTTGGTATCTTACCAACAAAAATTGGTCAAACCATAAAACCAAAAAGTTAATCTAAGGAAGTTTCTAATAGGGGATTACGTCCTGAGGAAAGTCCTCGACAGTGCTGTAAGACCATCAGACGATAAACTGAGACCGAATTGGGAGGGACCTTTCAAGATAATAAGGGACGACCTATAGGGAGCATATCACTTGGAAACGCTGGAGGGCAGGGAGATACCAAGGGCCTGGAATGCATCCAACCTTAAGAAGTTCTACTTTTAGACTTATATATCTTTTATTTTTCAACATCATTAGTCTAAGTGAATTTCATTTACCAACTAATATTGCATTTTACTTATCATTTTAATCAATAAAGGTCGATTAGACCGTGCATTCTAAATATCTTAGCTGTTTAATATCCCTTCATCGAACCTCAATACGCATTTTTTCTAAGCAGTATTCTCCCCCTCAAAACATAACCAAGTTTTGGGATTGCAGCAAGGTGATCAACTTGCTCCAATCAAGGAATAAAGCTCATATAATTACAATAATGTGCTAGACTTATGGCATTCAAAGTTAAAATATATGAAGAAAGGTTTACAATTAACCTTCCTCAGGTCTTTGTTGATAACACAATTGTCCTCTTGAGTTTCTCCAAAAATAATAAAAGACCTACAGGGGATCCTTAGGCAATAAAGCCAACTCAAGGTTGGTCGCTAACTTAGGTTGGTTAAAAAATCCTGTTCAGACGGATGTTTTATTAACCAGGTATATTCTCGCCATCGCCCTACTTAGGCCTAAGGAAGTGTGACGACACGACCTAAAAGGTAAAGTGGACCGAATGATATGGCTAAGGCATATTGGCCTGGGAGAGTGTTAAAACACGAGATAACAAAAACTCAACATCATTTAGTCAACTAAAAGTCCAAAATGATTAAAATCTTTTGTACTAATCATTCATAATATGATCAGATCCATCAAGTAATTTTTTGGTCAAACACTGATGTTAAGCAATTAATAAATAAGGTTAACACATGTTTAGTCAGCAAATGCTCAAGACAAATAATCGGTTGTATCTATCATTAGGAATTATATAATTACATTTACATAAAAAGACCAAGAAATACTTAAAGACCTATGATGGACCAACACGATGAACAAGGTAGTCCGTTACTCGAGCTCTCTGATCATTATCAGGATGAGGAACTAAGTCTTCTTCAATGCCTTCTCGATGTGGCTCTAGAGGATCCAACAGTCATCCTTCGAGAAGGGATTTTGCACAACAAATGAGTGAACGGTCTGATACTTATACCATAGGGCAGTTTCCTTAGGAAATTTCAATTCCTTAAGAACGTTCAGTCATCCCCTAGAAAAATCAAGGTCTTTGCCCTCTTTTAGTCTTATTGGGGCATCTCTCCAACCTTGGTCATAATCATCAGCCCAGACCTATCGAGGACCCTTTCGAAATAAATGTCTTAATCAAGTAACATCTCTCTGGAGACCCACGGCTATCACATAAGCTCGCCTAACATATCCTTTTACCTTGACAATCTCCCTTCTGGAAGCTTGATTGTCAGTTTGACCAACTATAGCAGATAAGGAAGAGGATCCTTACAGTACCAAAGGAAGACCAGATGGATTGTTTTCTTTAATATGAGAAATTTCTATTCTCAAAGCATCATTCTCTCTCTGCAATAACTCCTCCACCTGGTTGATTTCAGACGCATCCAAAAGTTGTACTTTCAAGGCGCCCATCTCCTTCTGCACAGAGTCACCAATTCCCTCCATCTCCTCGAGCCTATCCTTGAGCTTAGCGACTACCTCAGATTGTTCTTTATAATCCTAGTTTCTTACCCTGATGTTCAGACCAAGAATCTGGCCTAGACGGGAGTTAGCAAGAATATAATCATCTAAATCAATGAGCTACAGCCAACCAACCAAGCAACAAAGGTAGAAAGAATCAGTAATGAAATGAAAAGTTTGCTTTTCATTTAATCAAAAGGCACAGGCCAATACAAGTGAAAGGAAGAAGCAAAAATACAACAGATGAACAAAGACTAAATTCTTAGGAGGCCTCAACCTGGTCAAATATGGAGGGCCCCTTCCCCTTATCAGCTACTTGGTCGATGATAATCTCACCTTCACCAGCACCTGAGGTAGCTCCTCGAGTCAAAATAATGCCCCCCTCAGGATTGACCGATACAGCTCCCACGGAAGGAGTAATGGGCTCCATGCCATCCTGAGCATCAGGTTGAGAAGATGAAGATACCTCAATATGATTACGGTCGGGATGACGCTAGGAGAAAAGGGGGGAGTCAACAGTTATCAAGCCTTGATCCCAGTATTTTTTGAAGCATGCTCGCTGAAGATAATTAATCTGGCGCTCGGTATCATCATATGCCACCTCCCAACCTTTATTATTCCATCTCTCTCAAACAGTTGTTGCTTCCTCCTCTAGCTTCTCCACCTTCGTGACAAACCCCTTATTCGCCTCTGCCACTACCAGCTTGTTTGTGATCAAGACACTATTGACTTTTTGAGGTCGGACAACTCCTTAGTAGACTTTTCCCTCTCCTTGTCAAAGGTAGACTTTATATCAGTCAGAGCCTTCTTAAAAGATAGAGCTTCATCCATCTCTGAGTTTCTCCTCGATAGCTCAGCTCAACTATGGAGCAACACAGTATAGTCAGAGACAAATTGCAAAACAAAAGAAACACAGGTTAAGCATAAGATGTTAGAGTATAATGGAGAACAAAGAAGTGTAGAGAAAGGAGTACTCACAAAAGTAATCCCCTGGGCAGATTTAAGGGCTAACTGGTCTCCCCCCATGCTCGATGAGCGCTCGCGGTCGGCTGTGAGCACCGCTTTTTCTAGCAGCAAAGGGGCAATTTGAGGATCAACATCCACCGAGGCCCCCTCAAAAGCAACAACAAAAGGAAGCATCGAGGCCTTTGAGGCCTGTGCTATTTTTTTTCTCCCTCTCTATTTCGCTCTTCTTCTATCATTCTCTCGCTCCTACTCCTTTTCTTTCTTCTTTCTCTCCACCTCCTTCTCATGAACCACCACCTTAGAACTACCAATAGAGTCTCAATCCTTCTGCTTAAGGAACTTCATCCTGTTGGACATAAGATCATAATCGTCGTCATCCTGGATCAGGTTTTTTCTTCTCAGAGGGGCTATATCTTCCTCACCGGACTCCTCTTCGCTGGACTGTTCCTCGTCGCTCTCATTTTCACCACTTCCCTCCTCATCGCCTTCTACCAGATCCTCTCCCAAGCTACTTGCTTCCTCATCCTCTACCTCAATGGGTTCATAAGTACAACCAACGCCTTCTTCTGGAACGTCTAGATGAGGGATTGCATCTACTAGGCGAGCAATAAAGTTAGAAGTAGTATTCTTGTATTCCAATAAGAATATAGTAGATCGAGGATGTTCCACCTCAGCTACAGTGTTTCTTATCCTCCAAACTTTCTAAAGTTCAGCAGCTCAGATCTCGCAAGGAGCAGGCTCTTGATTCTTGGCTTTTCCTATAAAAGAAAAAGGAAATATCAGAAAGGAAGTACATCGAGGAAGGAAAAAAAATAATAAAAAATAGATGGTGATAATAACCAATGTAATTCTCTCCAAAGGTAGGGATTCGAGGACCCCAGTACCTTATGCCCCCAGATTGGGGAGGATATAGCCAATTTCTGGCAAGAAAACCTTAAGACCAATAGTCTTTATGGGAATTGGGTAGATTTACTACCAACACACTATCATGACTTCTTGCTTTCAAGTATAAAAGACCCCCACTGGTGCGAGAGAAAGTATAACAATAGTAAATCTCAGTTAATCCTAAGTTGGTACCATATAACTGGTTTATCCTATGAACTCCATTAACAATCTTCCATTAATAATCAGGAATATTGTAACATTTTCTAAACTTAGGCAAACACTTATTATCAAGCATCGCCATGAGAAAAACTCAAAAACCCTAGCTACAGTAGAAGAACGATTCACAGAAGATGAAAACTAGAGGAAGAAGAAAGCTGGAACTTACGAGACAGAGAGGAGGCTTGGAAAGCTGAGAAAGTCTTGATTTTGAAGAGCGAGAGTAAGGAATGAAGCCTGAGAACACAATATGCGTAAAAATGAAGACTCACAAAAGCAAGCCCTTGGGCAGATTTAAGGGCTAACTGGTCTCCCCCCATGCTCGATGAGCGCTCGCGGTCGGCTGTGAGCACCGCTTTTTCTAGCAGCAAAGGGGCAATTTGAGGAGCAGCAGCCACCGAGGCCCCCTCAAAAGCAACAACAAAAGGAAGCATCGAGGCCTTTGAGGCCTGTGCTATTTTTTTTCTCCCTCTCTATTTCGCTCCTCTTCTATCTTTCTCTCGCTCCTACTCCTCTTCTTTCTTCTTTCTCTCCACCTCCTTCTCATGAACCACCACCTTAGAACTACCAATAGGGTCTCCATCCTTCTGCTTAAGGAACTTCATCCTATTGGACATAAGATCATCATCGTCGTCATCCTGGATCAGGTTTCTTCTTCTCAGAGGGGCTATATCTTCTTCACCGGAGTCCTCTTCGCTGGACTATTCCCCGTCTCTCTCATTTTCACCACTTCCCTCCTCATTGCCTTCTACAAGATCCTCTACCAAGCTACTTGCTTCCTCATCCTATACCTCAATGGGTTCATAAGTACAACCAACGCCTTCTTTTGGAACGTCTAGATGAGGGATTGCATCTACTAGGCGAGCAATAAAGTTGGAAGTAGTATTCTTGTATTCCAATAAGAATCCAGGAGATCGAGAATGTTCCACCTCAGCTACAGTGTTTTTTATCCTCCAAACTTTCAAAAGTTCAGCAGCTCGGATCTCACAAGGAGCAGGCTCTTGATTCTTGGCTTTTGTTATAAAAGAAGAAGGAAATATCAGAAGGAAAGTACATCGAGGGAGTAAAAAAAATAATAAAAAATAGATGGTGATAATAACCTATGTAATTCTCTCCAAAGGTAGGTATTCGAGGACCCCAGTACCTTATGCCCCCAGATCGGGGAGGATATAGCCAATTTCTGGCAAGAAAACCTTAAGACCAATAGTCTTTATGGGAATTGGGTAGATTTACTACCAACACACTATCATGACTTCTTGCTTTCAAGTACAAAAGACCCCCACTGGTGCGAGAGAAAGTATAACAATAGTAAATCCCAGCTAATCCTAAGTTGGTACCATATAACTGGTTTATCCTATGAACTCCATTAACAATCTTCCATTAACAATCAGGATTATTGTAACATTTTCTAAACTTTGGAAAAGACTTATTATCAAGCATCGCCATGAGAAAAACTCAAAAACCCTAGCTACAGTAGAAGAACGATTCACAGAAGATGAAAACTAGAGGAAGAAGAAAGCTAGAACTTACGAGACAAAGAGGAGGCTTGAAAAGCTGAGAAAGTCTTGATTTTGATGAGCGAGAGTAAGGAATGAAACCTGAGAACACAATATGCGTAAAAATGTCCAAAGCAACAGTCCTAAAAATATGGCACTATATCAAAAGAACACTACGCCGAAATCGTAGTAAGCTGTACAGATCCTATGGACACTAGAACTTGATGCTCTGATACGATCTGTGACACCCCGTCCAATTAAATACAGGGTGATCAGTTATTTATTAAATTAAATAGGATTCCTAATTGGTTCATTCTTAGCATCACTATCGATAACCATTAATTACTAATCACCTATTTGTTAATTAAGACAATGTCAAATTTTATATTTTCATAGGGGTGAGCACAGTTCGATCCGGTCCAGGTTTTCCTTATTTTGTATCGGACTGAATATTCGGTCCTCAAGTTTTTTGGATCGAGATTGGACCGATCAATTCGATTAACCTACTAATTCGGTCCAGGCTTTTTTCGATTTCGTTCGGGGTAAAATTCGGTCCTGGCCCTATTATATATATATATATATATATACTTTTTATAAATGTTTTTATCTATTGTTCTCACAAATATATATACAAAAATTAAAAAAATAATAATACTCGAGACTCCAGAGTTGTTCCAAAAAAAATTCATAAGTTATATACATTTAGTTAAAAGCTATATATAAGAAACCTAATAACATTATTTTTACTATATGTATATGGGAATTGGTCCAGTCCGGTCCAAATCGGTCTTTTAATACAGTGGACCGTAGACCGAACCGGTTTAATCAGTTTTTAGTTTTTGTGAATCGGTTTTCGGATCGATTTCAAAATAGCCTTAATTTTCGGTTCAATTCAATCGGTTCATTTGGGTCGGTATTTTTTTTCCCACCCCTATATTTTCATTTAATAGATAATAATAACTAGAAATTTAGAATTAAATATTCACATATTATTAGAGAATCTAAGCCATGACATGATAAAAATAAATAAATGTCTTGTTGCATAAACTATCGGCTACGAAATTTGAATCCAGATAATAAATCCAACAGATAAATGAATAAATCTTAACATCAGTTTGAACTAAACAAATTGAGTAAAGTACTGTAAGGGAAACATGCCCAAAGATGAAATACTGAGACAATGAAATCCTAATCTTGAATGAACAACTAAGGCGTCTAGTCCAAATCCTATATGCATCCACATATGCTGCAGCTACGCATCCCTAGAATAGATAATCATGTCTGGTGTCCTCGTGGCTGGACGTTTATAAGGTTTTAAAAATATTTATAGCAAGGGTTAGAACCCAAAACATTTGAAAAACATTTATCAAGTATTTATCACAGCTTAAAAATCAGTTATTAGATACACATGTTAGGTTCACGTACACTCTCTTGAGTTTTCTCACGTCTCAACTACAGTGCCCACCTAATGCTTTCTACTTAGCCCACCTAGCTATACTACACAAGCTAACTAGACATAAATATCTAACTGAATCCCGCTTTATCATTTATTCAATAGGAATACACACAACCCAACTTTATCATACTTCGTACGTAATATATATCTCCAAAATACTCACCGTACTATCAATTTACGACTATTCTCACTATCATATTTATTCGAGTATTATTCTCTACCCTAAGGGTCCTAGTTAATCCCTTAAGTTATTTCAGTAGTTAGATCAATCATAGCCTACTGGTCAATATTATAAATCCATTTGAAATCCCCGTAACTCATTATCATGCTCTTGAACAAATTACATTACGAATTAATCTCCCAATTAATCCTCACCATAATTCTCTCAATAAGACTAAGTCACAAACCTATCATAGTCATATTTTAATCCAATAAATCTCTTATTATGGTTAAAGGATGCTCCAAAAGTTTCTCAAATAATAATTCACAAGTTAGGGGATAAAAAGGGAAATTTTCCAAATCTGGGAAAACAAAATTGATTCGCCCAAGGGCCGAACCGATTCGCCCTTGGGCCTAATTGATTCGAAGTATAGCAGGTCATCTACTTCGTTGGGTTTTGGCATTTTTCACGATTTTTCTTTTACCCAGCTCTCATGATCGTTCAACAAAATTACACCCAATTGTCCAGACGTTATATACATGTATTAAGATGATTTCCAACATGATTATAACACAAAGACACTATGGTTTCCATTCAAGCACATATCAAATTATTTGTTCATCAAAAACCAAGATTTTTCATGTTCTTCATGCATACTCACATGAAACCCATATTTTCTTCATGTTCATCACCATACACAATTTGATTTCGTCTACTCTACATGTGTGGATCAACTCTACTAGAAAATTCTACCCATATTATGTGTTCTAATCATCTATATTTCAAGAAAATCATTTAAATCATATTTTAACACCCATTCTACATGGTTATCATAACTTCAAAAGAAATTGCAAATAAACATTTGCCTCTTATGGGTATGATCTAATTTCATGATTAATATGGTGGATTGCTTGTCTTCTCTTTCAATCCTCAATCCAAGGTTAATGGAGGTGCAAGAACAATAATGAACATTTCAAAAATCCTCTTCAATTCTCCAAGAATGATATTTATTTATTCTCTAATGGCCTCTTTTTTTAAGTCTAATTCCCCTTGGTTCTCGAATCTCGAAGCATAAGGTATATATCTATTTGGGTTCAGAAACCTATTTTGGAGACGCGAAATGCTAGGTTGGTTGATTCTCACATGCTTGAACATGATGCTTTACATGTTATATATTATGAATGATTGCTTGCATGATTTTATTTGTCATACTCTAATTGTGCTTCATGATATATATTTGCTAGTGTTATGACATGTGTACTCTTTTTCATTATATTTTTCTTTTATTTAGTCATAGTGGAAAAATACAAAAAAATTCAGTTTGATAAAAAAAACTGAAAAATACAAAAAAAAAATAGTTATTGTGTATTTTAGTTTTACACATTTGGTATGGCATATTGGTGTGTTTGAATCAAATTCACTCCATAATTTCCGTGTGGATAGGACATTTGGTTATGATTGTAGTTAGTTCAGTTGTTCTTAAACATGCTTTCGTGAAGTTGTTTCGGACTTGATTGGGTTTATGGATTCAACTTTATATATGCTTGCGCACACTCATGCATGAGATTTCTGAACGTTATCTTCACGTGTATATTTGAGCTTTGTGATATATTATCCCATCAACTTTGTCATCTACATGTTTATGTGACTATGGGAGATTTATTTTTTGTCATCTACAAGTTTAGACACATCGATACTATGCTAGTGTGTAAAGCTTATTGTGACACCCCGACTAATTAAATACCGGGTAGCTACTCCTTTATTAAATTAAATCAAAATGCCAAGTTGGCTCAGTTAATAGCATCACTGTCGAAAACATTTTATTATTACTAACCACCTAGTATTTAACAAGTAAGTTGTCAAATTTTAATTAAAGTCTGATTAACATGCAGTAAAAGATTTAAAGCAAGAATAATATCACCATTCACCATAACGAAATAATAGAATAAACATCACATGATATAAATAAATCCGGAGGAAAAACTCCTCACAACAAATCCCACAACTGAAATAAGTAACGAAATACTGAATACTGAATTAATACATGCCAAAGTCTGAAAAACTGAAATGGAAATGTCTCTAATAGAATTTGGGCAACATGCCCTACAACTGAGGAATACTGAACATGGAATCCGAATGATAGAAGCGTCTAAAAGCAAATCCCTGTAACTTCCACAAACAGCTACACCTCGTCATCGGAATGAGAATCCTATGCGTGGTGTCCTTGTGGCTGGGCACCTAAAATGGTTTTACAAGAAAATAGATTTGAAAGCAAACGGGTCAGAGCCCGAATGTGGAGATATTTTAAAAATAGCAAGTGTTTTAATAACATTAAAACATTAAATGCAAAATACATGTTAGGATGTGCACTCACATGAAATTCTCACCTCTCGACTAAATGTGCACTCCTAACGTAAGTACCCATCTAAAATGACACTAATCCCTAGCTAAGTGACATCATATCTAGCTAGACTGTCATATGTTCTACTCTTATTACTCGGTTTCCATTTACATTATAACGATCTCATTTAAATAGGGGCTTAACGTAAATTCAGTTTCTCCCATAAAAGCAACACAACTCATTATAGATTATCCCTTTTATATTTTCCAAATTTATACACACAATACCATATGAAAGTTCCCATAATAAAGTGTATATTTTCCACAACATAAATATACAATATAAGCACCCCGAGACTAAGCTGCGGTGCACACATACTCTGCTATCCATCCCGGTACATCACGTACATAAGGATCACGCATTCCGAATCTCTTAGGAATCGTTCAGATAACACAAATCACAAACAGTGGAGGCGAACACAGTCACATCACATGGGTCACGCACATACCTACGCTCCCACGATCAGCAGACTTATCAACATCCCAATAAGTCCTTCTCTGACCTATGTTCTCGAGGTACCAGTCTAAATCCCCCCCGTAGGCACACAAGGATTAGAGGGTCCTAAGCGAACGCAAACCTCCCGTGATAGCAAGTATGGTAGGTATGTCATACACACGAATCATATATCAATACTAAGTAAACACGCATCTTAGTAATCACCGTAGTTTAATTGTAGTACTTATCGCATTCTCGTACCATTTTATACTTTATACAATTTATATACTCCCTGTTCATAATCATACACGCCATAATTTATTCTCACGTCGTAGTAGGCACTCACGTCTCGACTCAAGTGTCTATTTGATTCGTTCTACAATTATAATTTACTCCTCATTATATCCCAAATGTCCCAAGTATACCAATACATCATCAAAGGAATGTTATCTCTATCCTCGAACAAGTTTACGGGACTCCCAAAATCAAAACAGGCCAAAAAGGCCTAAACTGCCAGCTCGTTAGAAGTCTCGTTCGAACGAGGCTGTTCGAACGAGATTCAGTTCGTTCGAACGAACTGTACCTTCTAACGACATCTCGTTCGAACGAAGGTATCGAACGAAATATCCCCTCGTTAGAAGCAACTGGTCAATTCGTTAGAAGCTCGTTCGAACGAGCTCGTTCGAACGACCTGGGAAGGCCTTCTAACGAACGACCAGTTTCGTGCCCAGAATTTCTACTTTCGTTTTTCACCAATTTCTACTCCTCAATTCTCCTCTAAAATTCGTCCCAACAACGTTTTAAGGTCTCTAATCAATCCTAAACATATCAAGGTCACATCTAACGTGTTTTAAGGGAATAACTCATCCTAAACATCACCAAATCACAAGTCTCATCACTTTTCCCCAATTTTTCAAGAACATAAACCCTAAGATTATAAATCATCAATTTCCAGAAATAAATCCATTTTTATAACACATAAACTTATAATTCTCTTAATTCGATCTTCCCATAACATTTCTACATGCAAACCTATCTCAAAAATTTATTAACAACTCCAGTTTCATGGGTTTTCAATTATCTCCCAATTAATTATGATTATTGAATAGTCTAAGCATGGAAGAAGCATTTACTGCATAAAAACGTAAATTAAACCACTTGCCTTGATTCAATCTCAGATTTTGATGACGATTTGATGAAGTTCTCTCTCTCTCCAAGCTTTTCTCCTCTATCTCTCTCTTTCCAAGCTTTCTTCTCCAATAGCTATGGTGGCTAGGGTTTGTTTTGGGAAAAATTAGAAACCTAAATTCTAATAACCTACGTAGCCTATTGGGTTAACATGGGTTGGTTAGTGGTTTAGTGGGTCAAATCCACATCAGATATAATTTACTAATTTTGGTCACTTTTAATTCCCAAAAATACAAAATTACCAAAATACCCTTTATGTTGCCGGTATGGCCTAAAAATACCCCGGGACCCAAACTAAACCCCCGGCTAGTGTTTTCTGACTATCTCGACCCTTCCGGACGCGTTGGCGCACTCAAAACGACCATACGGTTAATAGAATTTAAATTCACTTTTATGATTAAAATAATAATATCCTGACGCGACTGTCTCACGCGTCCCAATAAAATGTCCAAATTGCCGTATATAAATCTCACGACAAATTTCATAATTCAATATTCATATATCATCATATATACTCAATATAGTCAAATACCAACTCACATCTCGCTAGTATTTTATTCGGATTAATTCCCAATTAATTCTCATTTAATTAATTAATCCCTAAAATAAATATCGCCAAAAAAATACGGGGTATTACATACTTCCCCCCTAATAACAGAAAAACTTACCAATTAAATAATTGAGATGTTTCATCAATAAAGGCAGAATGAAAGCCATTCAGTTTTCTGAGGTTTTAACAAAAATAAGAGACAAACTTAAATAATTGAGATGTTCGTTCTAACGAATTGACCAGTTGCTTCTAACGAGGGGAAATTTCGTTCGATACCTTCGTTCGAACGAGATGTCGTTAGAAGGTACAGTTCGTTCGAACGAACTGAATCTCGTTCGAACAGCCTCGTTCGAACGAGACTTCTAACGAGCTGGCAGTTTAGGCCTTTTTGGCCTATTTTGATTTTGGGAGTCCCGTAAACTTGTTCGAGTATAGAGATAACATTCCTTTGATGATGTATTGGTATACTTGGGACATTTGGGATATAATGAGGAGTAAATTATAATTGTGGAACGAATCAAATAGACACTTGAGTCGAGACGTGAGTGCCTACTACGACGTGAGAATAAATTATGGCGTGTATGATTATGAACCGGGAGTATATAAATTGTATAAATTATAAAATGGTACGAGAATGCGATAAGTACTACAATTAAACTACGGTGATTACTAAGATGCGTGTTTACTTAGTATTGATATATGATTCGTGTGTATGACATACCTACCATACTTGCTATCACGGGAGGTTTGCGTTCGCTTAGGACCCTCTAATCCTTGTGTGCCTACGGGGGGGATTTAGACTGGTACCTCGAGAACATAGGTCAGAGAAGGACTTATTGGGATGTTGATAAGTCTGCTGATCGTGGGAGCGTAGGTATGTGCGTGACCCATGTGATGTGACTGTGTTCGCCTCCACTGTTTGTGATTTGTGTTATCTGAACGATTCCTAAGAGATTCGGAATGCGTGATCCTTATGTACGTGATGTACCGGGATGGATAGCAGAGTATGTGTGCACCGCAGCTTAGTCTCGGGGTGCTTATATTGTATATTTATGTTGTGGAAAATATACACTTTATTATGGGAACTTTCATATGGTATTGTGTGTATAAATTTGGAAAATATAAAAGGGATAATCTATAATGAGTTGTGTTGCTTTTATGGGAGAAACTGAATTTACGTTAAGCCCCTATTTAAATGAGATCGTTATAATGTAAATGGAAAGCGAGTAATAAGAGTAGAACATATGACAGTCTAGCTAGATATGATGTCACTTAGCTAGGGATTAGTGTCATTTTAGATGGGTACTTACGTTAGGAGTGCACATTTAGTCGAGAGGTGAGAATTTCATGTGAGTGCACGTCCTAACATGTATTTTGCATTTAATGTTTTGATGTTATTAAAACACTTGTTGTTTTTAAAATATCTCCACATTCGGGCTCTGACCCGTTTGCTTTCAAATCTATTTTCTTGTAAAACCATTTTAGGTGCCCAGCCACAAGGACACCACGCATAGGATTCTCATTCCGATGACGAGTTGTAGCTGTTTGTGGAAGTTACAGGGATTTGCTTTTAGACGCTTCTATCATTCGGATTCCATGTTCAGTATTCCTCAGTTGTAGGGCATGTTGCCCAAATTCTATTAGAGACATTTCCATTTCAGTTTTTCAGACTTTGGCATGTATTAATTCAGTATTCAGTATTTCGTTACTTATTTCAGTTGTGGGATTTGTTGTGAGGAGTTTTTCCTCCGGATTTATTTATATCATGTGATGGTTATTCTATTATTTCGTTATGGTGAATGGTGATATTATTCTTGCTTTAAATCTTTTACTACATGTTAATCAGACTTTAATTAAAATTTGACAACTTACTTTTTAAATACTAGGTGGTTAGTAATAATAAAATGTTTTCGACAGTGATGCTATTAACTGAGCCAACTTGGCATTTTGATTTAATTTAATAAAGGAGTAGCTACCCGGTATTTAATTAGTCGGGGTGTCACAAGTTGCAACTGAATTCCTTTCATACTTTTGGAGTTTTGATGCTTTTGGAGATAGATTGTATTGATCTACTATCAAAGTTTCTTATGATATGTAGTATCTATGATGTATTTTTTCTTTAGAATGTTGGGTATAATCCTTATCTTATCAGTTGTAAGTTAAGTTATGTGGGACCATTTCCCATTATCGAGAGGATTAGGCCACTAGCATACAAATTGGGACTTCCAGAGCATTTACATCGCATCCACGATGTATTCCACATCTTGTCATTGAGACGATACCTTCGGGATGATATGGCCCACACCCACATCGCGATAGAAGAGATAGAGTTACAGCCTGACAGCTCTTACGAGGAGAGACCAGTGGCTATCCTAGACCATAGCGAAAGGAGATTGAGGTCGAAGGTAGTTCCACTCGTACGGGTCCAGTGGGAGCATCATAATGTGGAGGAATCCACCTGAGAGCATGAGGCAGATATGCGCGAGAGATACCCAGATTTATTCTTACTAGGTATGCCTTATTTTTCAAATTTCGGGACGAAATTCCGTTATTAGGGGGGAAGTATGTAATACCCCGTATTTTTATGCTTTCTAAATTTGGGGATTTATTAAATTTAATGTGAGTTATTAATTTAATATAAATCCGAAAATTAATTATTTTTATAATTACTAACGTGACGAGAGTTAGTAATCATAATCATTGGAAACTTGTTGAATATTACTAATGAGCAAAGTAATATATAATATTGGACCTATTAAATGTCACGAGTGAATAAAATGACAATTTTGGAAATTTAAGTCGGGACGCGCCCGTGTCGTGTCGGGACTAAATGTTGATTAATAAAAGTGAATAAATTATAAGTCACCCGTATGGTCATTTAGAGAGAGCCAAAGTGTCTGGAAGGGTAGATATAGCCAAAATAATATACCCGAGGATTTAGTTTGGGTCTCGGAGCATTTTTAGGCCTAATTAACACCCCGGAAGGGCGTTTTGGACATTTTACATTTTTAGGCCTGAAAACCCACGAAAATTGTAAGGTTATATCAGATGCTTAGGGCTGTCTTCTAGGGTTAACACAACCAAAAACAAGTGACGACCATTGGAGAAGGAAAGAGAGAGCTTGCCAAAGAGTTCTAGGCCAAGAACTCTTCCTTTTGCGCCGCCGTCGCCGCCAAACGATAGATCGCGTAACGAGGATCACCACCACACCGATTTCAGCCACAAATCAGAAAAAAAATCCCCAGGCAAATATTTATCTTGCTTAATTTCGTTAATGCTTCATTCATGTTAGTTTAGGGTTAATTAGGATGAGTTTCTATGAAAGAAAACCCACGTTGGAGATTAGAAATATATGTTGTAGTGATATAAATAATAATCTGGAAATCCCTTTCATATGTAGAGGTTTAACCACCGATTTATAATGGATTAGAATTAGAAATTCTGGAAAAAGAAGGATTTGAATCTTGTTAAAGGAATTTTTAGGGTTCATGAGAATTGTATAAATTTTAGCACTTTTAATCCATTATTCTTGATGAAAACTCACATGCCTTACGTAGAATGTTGTCCATTTGGGTTTAGAAGGTTTGTGGTATAAATTTCTGGGAGTTTGGGAGTTAAAAATTTGGATTTGGATGATGTTAGATGATAGAACCCGTAACTGGTGTTCTGCAGATTTCGCCATACCTGCTTGATCGATCGATTGACCCAAGAGCATCGATCGATCGACGGTTCGATCGATCGACCCCTTCTGGGAAAAACAAGATTTTTCTTGGGTTGACTTAATCCGATTAAAATGCGTAATAAATATTGATTAATGTTATTAGGTCATAAGGAAACATAAAAAGGACTAGTAGGGTCAAGGTAACCCCGTTAAGTGAAACTTTAATGAAATGGGACAAACGAAGGGTAAACGGGGAAATATTCATACCTAAGAAATCTAATGTGTGTAGACTTAAAAATCGAAATGTCTAGGAGTTGGATTAGAAGGTGAGTGAGGGCTTACTGAAATTTTACTTAGGTAAAGGGAAATACTTCGAGAGATGAGAAGTGAGTTGGAATAAATTAAATCTCGAAAATAAAATGAATAAGAGACGGACCGTTATACGTGATATCTAAATAATGAGAAATAAGGATAAATATCATAATTATGGGTTATGAGAGTATATTTAAATTTGATATAGTAATAGTGGTATATTTATATGACTGTGTTTATGCATATACTATATACGTGTAAAAATCATACCCGCGCTACTTGCAATCGCTGAGGTTACCGCGTTGGGATAGTCTTATCTCGATGGGACCTTTATGGAGATATTGACTCGTACCCTAGAAGATAGAAATCCTTTGGTGCAGGCTATCGGAACGATAGTCAGACGGTCCTAAGAGACATGGGGGCATGTGCTGACCTCTTAGAGACTTGGAATCTATGCTTCGCCTCAATATTGTTTGTGTTTGTGTTATTACAGTTCGAGAGTGATTCCAAACTTGTATTTCCCTTAGTACGAGTGATACGGGGACTGGATATCAGAGTATGAGCGCACCATAATTATTATGTGGGGTGTTGTTAGAATATATATATTATATGAGTATTTAATATATATATATATATATTTAAATCTGGAATTTGGGAACTACCTACTGTGTTTATGGTAAGTAAGAATTTAGTAATTATTTCAATTGGGGAATATGTGTTATAATATGTTACTGAGAAACTTTATTAGCAAATAAGGTTTAAATGAGAACTTTGTTGTCAAATGGAATTAACCTCTTAAACAATTGAATTTGTCAGTTTAATCTTACGAACAACCTAAGATAAGATAAGTTAAACCATTGGGAAGGTTAGTGCGATAGGCGTGCACATTAGAAGAGAGGTGAGAATTTCTCAAGAGAGTGCCGTACTAATATGTTGTTGCATTGGCCAGTAAACATTTTAAATACTTTCTCAACTAATTTTAAATCGTTTTTACAATCGGGCTCTGACCCGTTTCCATTTTCTTTCCTCTCTTGATATATATATGTATATATTATAGGTGCCCAGCCACAGGGGCGTCTTGCATAGGATTCTTTGGAAGGAACGCGTTGCAGTTTAGGTGGGAGTTGCAGGCCTCTTGCTTAGACGACCTCATTTCTAGATTCCACTCCTAGCATTTATTATATCCAGTTGGGCATGTGTCTCCCTTTTTCCATCATTCAGTTGTTTTATTGGATATTGTGATTCATTTATTTACACTTTGGGATTTATTACTGTCAGGATGTTTTCCTTTAAGTTTTAATGTTGGAATCAATTTGTTGAATGTTTAAATTAGTTGGATTATATGTTCCAGGATAGTTGTTGTGTGATTCGTTATCTATGAATTATGTAAAGTTTTAAATGTTGGTTTATAAGATAAAATTTGGAAAGTAATGTCTAAAATGGTTTTGACACTTAGCTTAATTATTTAGGGTGTTTAAATTGGAAAAGTTATTTTTCGACAGTGATGCTAAGAATGAACCAACCGTTCACCTTGATTTTAATTTAATAAAGGACTGATCACCCGGTATTTAATTAGGCATGGTGTCACACTTTTTAGGATGATTGAAGGAGTTTGTATGTTTGATCATACAGTTTTTATCTTTATGCCCCTTTTTCTTGTAGATTTGTCAGTAGGAAGGAATGTTTTCATATGAAATTTGTTTCCCAAAACTTTTTGATCCACATCCTATCCAAATTTTATGAGTTCTTTCTCCGAGGAGATTAATTTCAACACATATGCGAGCTATACTTGGTCTAGAGATGGAGAATCCTTTATTGATGGTTTTCCTATTAATTGGGCTATTGAATAGAGGGAAGGTTTTGCATAAAAGTGAATAGGAAGATTAGGTAGGTTTATCCAAATAGGTACAATTGGACTTTCATTATCAAGTTTAAAATCTAGTGTGCACTTAAATGTTCGCATTGGGTATTTCCCAATATACCACTGGTCTCTAGCCCACAATCGAACATATTCCTCTTCAAAATTGAGTCTAACGAGTATATGTTTTGAATCCTTCAAACCAATTGTATATGCTGCTTTAAGAGAAAATGTTTCGAATGTTTTACGAATGATTTCAATGGATGGTGTTCCATGAGAAAATTTTCCAACAATCAAATGTTTAAATGGTTCAGCTGGGGCAGAGATATCTTCATCTAAAAATAGTATGGTGGGTTCTCCCTTAAAAGTTGTTGGTTTCTTGAGTTCTGGATTTTTTATGGTATTGTTCAGTAAAACACTTGAAAAAGATTTTGACCAAATATTTATTGCGTCTGGAGGTTTTGGTGGTATCATCATAGCAATTGGGGGATCAACCATGTTTTCTAAGGAAAGAATTGATCAGGTTCGACAAAGGGGGAAGGAGAGCTCACCCTTGATTCTTAGAATGTTCTTCCAAAACAAACAAACATAATCGAACACCAAATTAAAATAAAAAACTCCTATAACAAAAGTCCTAACACCCTTCCTACCCCTAGAACGGAATGGTATAAGTCTCATTGTCTTCAAACATATTTTTCTTCCCTTTGAAAAACTTTGTCTTCAACCGATGTGTCTTGATTTTCTCTTTAAGTACCTACACACATGAGACAAAGAAATATACCTCTTGACGCATCGAGTTTGAAATAAAGTAAAAACCTTCAATTAAATTCTCCCCATAAATCAAACTCATTTTAATTTGCTCCCCCTTTTATTTTTATTCGAAATAAACAAAAAAGTAGAAAAATAGGCATGAAATACGAAGCTGTTGAAGATAAGATATCATCGTAAAAAGATATAAATCAAGCTTGACATATTTTTGAAATTTTCTCATATCTTCAAAAAAATGTAAATGATACAAATACAACACAATACAATATATAATATATGCAAAACATGTCAAAGAAAATCTGGCACACATATACAAGTATAAATGATCACAAAACATTACACAAAACACCTAAGCTTTACACACTAGCGTAGTACTGATGTGTTTAAACATGTGCGATGGAATGAATGGGTGTGAGCTAAAAACAAATGAATTATAACCAAAACACTCAAATATATTCAAGAAGTACTAATTGACTGCAAAACTTTATCCAACTAAGCTTTAGCCTCAAGTGATAAATAAAGTGAACTTAATGAACAAAACAAGCATAATGCACATAAGCCTAGATTATTGATGATTCTATAAATCAATAGCGTCATGACAGAATAAGCATACCAGGATTCATTGTGCAAACCCATTGCTAAAGTCATCACCAAATGTCCTAGCTGTATGGAAATTGCAGAGTGGATTTTATTCAAACACACCAATATGCTACACTAAATATGTAAAACCAAAACACTGGGAAAAAAATCTTTTTATATTTTTCAAAATTTTATCAAAATCAAATCTTTTTGTATTTTTCAATATGACTTAATAAAAGAAAAATGTAATACAAAAAGTATACTTGTCATAACACTAGCAAAACATATATCATGAAGCACAACTAGAGTATGACAAACAAAAACATGCAAGCAATCATCCATAAGATATAACAAGAGACGAATCATGTGCAAGCATACGAGAATCAACAAGTATAAGATTTAGCTCATCTAAAAAAGATTTCCTAACCCAAATAGGGGTGTACTTAAAGCGTCGGGTTTTTGGAACCATGGGAATAATAGACTTCAACTTCATAGGACCTCTTCCAAGATCATAACAAAATGCTCTAAGGTGACCTTTCCTACCACGATATGAACATGTGTAAACGCGAGGACTGTTACCAATGGGTTGACCTTTTCTAAGGTTCTTGGATTTGGTTGACCCTCTAAAATAGATAATGGTCTTGGCTTTAACACTCAAAACATGTCATCCAGTACCATCACTAACAAAATTACTCGAGTTTTTAAAATCATCTTTTAGATTCAAAGTTTTAGAATCAAGTAAAGAATTAGGCTCTTCCAATTTCTAGTACTCCTTCTTCATATGTTCAATCATTCCTAGAAGGTTATCTCACTCCCCCTCAATAAAAGCA
Organism: Sambucus nigra; assembly: GCA_949130495.1. NCBI lineage: Eukaryota > Viridiplantae > Streptophyta > Magnoliopsida > Dipsacales > Adoxaceae > Sambucus > Sambucus nigra. The sequence goes on from OX422211.1 coordinate 402,997,732, forward strand.
AACTTGTCCTATTGAGTCTCTCACGTGCCTTAAAATCATGAATCAAAACACTATCCTCAACGACACAAACATTAACCCCATAATTTTTAAAGTCCTCTAATTGTTTTTCTAAAAATTGGACTCCATCATCACTCTCTTTCTTGGATTATAAATTTTTAAAATCACGATCCAAGTCCACAAGTTTATCATGAAACAAATCTCTTTGATTTTGAATTGTTTACAAAAGATCCATAGCGGATTTACAACAAGAATTTTATTTTTCCAGAATTTTCATTCTTTTAGCGATCTTCAAATTCAAACGATTTAAGCCGTCAAAACTATGGGAAACCATTGAGAAAAAAAATAAAAAAATGAATAAACAACCACCCTAAACAGCACTAAACAAGGATCTAACATGAAAACTTAGTGCAACGTGATCTGATACCACTTGTGAATGATGATAAGTACTGATACCACTATGAGAATGCAAAAATAAATATGCTGAATAAAGATTCCAATATGAGAGTGGGCAATTACCTGATAGTGTTAACTTATTAAATTCAAATGAAAATTCACACAAAATTTTAATCCTTTAACCCTAGAACATGTAACTATGTGATTCAAAACATAAATCAAAACAAGTATTCAACAAAGACAAAGTTTCAGGAGAATACTCTTAGGGCAAAACCATTTATTCACTTTATAAAATTTACAAATCGCAACCTACAAACTTTTTAAAAGAATCTATAGTAGACGAATCTCTCACACATGGGCTTCTACCACAACTATGATCCTCGCAAGAATCACAAGATCGATGTGTCCTCCTTTAGCCTCATCCTTTGTCTTCAGTAGTGAGTTCCCTCAGGTTTCATAAGTCAACCATGGAGTACCTCTCCACAAGGTGTATATAAGGATACATAACTTTCGAGGGTTTAAATCGATTCAAAAAAACTATTTCAGGATGTATGTTATGAATCAAAAAGTGTTTTAGAACACTAAACAATGAAGAACATTTGAAAAAGTTATGTATAAACGAATCGGGTAAAAGTCTTAACGAAACTGAACACGAAATAGGTATTTATATATAATTCTAACGATATTATCATCTTATTTGAACAAGAAAAGCCTCGTTTCTAACGACGTTAAAAAAACTTAGGTAGTAAGCCCTCGATCAAAGATCATTTGAAAAACATTTTGAATGAGCCTTCTAACGAAATAGCAATCTCATTTGAACGAGATTTAAAAAAAATATTTTCGAAATAAAAAAAAACTCATATTCATTTATGATAAAAGTAAAACATCCCCCCCCCCCCCCCCCCCCCCCAAAAAAAAAAATTACAAATTAATTTAAACTCTAAATAGCTTTATACCTTTATCAAATGACGGGAAGTCTTCAAACTTGGAGATTCTTGAGTTCTATTCGTCTGGATGGTGGGTGACGATTTGTAACGGGATACGCCAAACTAGCCTAAAGTATAAAATGGCCTATACTATGAACGATATTAGAAAATTTTTCTTAAAGGTTTTCCTAGATTAAATAAATAATCTCGTAGAATTCCATATCTCTAATTGAATAGATTCTCTTATTATCTAGGTAGAAGATATTCCCTTGAATCTCCTCTAAATTGAATAAATACTTCAAGATGTCCTAGATTTAATAGATTATGTACGAAAATTACACATTTTGAATTGAATAGATTCTTGACCATGTTGTCTTAATAGATTCCTTAGACCCTTCTTTGGACATAATATATCCTCCATTGTTTCCTAAATTGAGTAAATTTTCTCATAAAATTGTATATCTTTGATGGAATTGTTGGGGATTGCTATATGCGAAATGCTTTTCTCCAACCATGGAACATTGATTAATCAAACATAGGAAATGGGTAAAACCAAAATTAGTCTTGAAGAACAAACCTAGGGTTTAGAATATAATACCATTGTGGATACAATTCGATGGGAAGGAAAATATTTATTGTAGATGTAGGTTTGCCTTGTTTTAGATCTCCAAAATCTTTCTTAGACCTTTTATACATTGGATCTTCTAGTGTATGATCCTCCCCAAAGTTAGGTAGGTGTGTGTACACGTTTTAAGATAAAAACCTTTGCTAAATTTGAATATATGGTGGTCTCTCTATATCATCCTTCGCCATAAATGTAAATAGTGTTTTATCTCACCCTATCAAATCCTAATGATGGATTATTATGATTAAAATCCATTTTCACACCTTTATATATAAGTTCGAAAGGTGGGCTTGGGCTAAAATGGGTTTCTTTAGAATATGGGCATTGCTACTTGGGTATTTGAACCACATTAGGGATCCAAGAGATATAATTAAATTAAATCCAAATAAATGCTTAGAAATTCTAAATTACTTTTATCGTAATTATTGACATATAAATTTGGATATATGATTACAAAAATAATAATCACAGATAAATGAAATATAGCGAAAGACAAGCGGAATTTTATGTGGTTCAGCTCTAAGGGTGAGCATATGTCCAAGGGTAAAAAGGGTTAGGATTATATTCCAGGCTTAGAAATACAATTACAAATTATAAAGATCATCAAAAGTGTCTCCACCTTAAGGTGTGGGAGATGGAGTATTTATAGTTAGTAGGAAATTAAGAGGTGGAGTTCCTTTATAGATTCAAGTATTTACACATGTATATAATGATAGCCAACTGGGTGAATTTTTATGCTCATGTATTGGATGATTGTTGAATATCTCACATGCATCTTTTCATATGGCTGACGATCCAACTTTTTGGAGATGGTCGACAGGGAGCCAACCAACTAGTAACCATGCCGAATAATGATAATCCAACATGGGAAGTCCCATGATAAGGTATAACATGTGTCACTGTATTAGTCGTCCACTTGGTGGAGTAATTTTTACATACAACAAAAGGCTCCAATGCTCCATACTTGAATATTTTGTCAAGAAAATGGAGCATTCTCTTTAGTAAGTTGCTCGGTGCTCAAAATGGTTGAAGGTCGGGAGCCGACCTATTGGACATGTAAATATTTCACCATTGTACAGAACAGTGGCACTTAGATAAATAAATTGAAAACTGACAAACTGCCGGAGGGTACGCTGGTCATTTTACATACTTAAGATTTGAAAAGTCGTTAAAAGTTCAATCATTTGGTTCAGTTAATCATTTTAAATCACAAAGATCGAGAGAACTTCCTGTATCTATAAAGTTTGATTTTCCCTCCATTTTATTTACCTCAACATTCTTGAACTCCCTTTCTTTCTACCGTTGGATTTTCCCATTGCTGCGTAAGAGTTTTCCACCCCCCGTAGTAGCAACTGTAAGACTTTTCTCTACTTTAACTTTTTCTTTCTGAATTTGTTAAGATGGTTTATATAGCTGATGAAGGGTTTTAGGAGGTTTTTAAGGAAAGAAGGAAAATTCCAAACTAATACCAGTTGAAATGGTATCTGGGCCTTGTGATTTTTGTGGATTAACTGAGGGTCACTAATTGCCCATAATATTTATAACTGAATGTGGAATCACATTTCCTCCCAATAACTTGCTATTATAATTTTGCCAATACTCTGATGTGGTTCTTGCTAAGGTATCCCCTAATAGTTGGATACTAGTTAAGTCGATAGCCTCAATGAGTTGTATGGAACCTACATAGTAATTAATGAGCTTAATGTATTGCTACAAGTAGGGAACCACTAGAGACAACACTTATTACCTAAAAACACGTCAAGCCAATAGAGATAGTTAATTTGCTTGACTCTAATAAGGATTACTAGGATTACATAGTAATTATAAAGAAGTGGCAGCATGACCCTCTTCTTGAGGGAGTTAAGTATACTAGTCCCAAATGCCCCAAGGAAGGGTCGGCAGTTTGCATTATTTATATTCTCTTTTTTGCATACTTTCTGATTGTTGATATGCCGACTAATATATTGTGTCTTTTTAGTAGAGAAATGGAATTATGAGTGACTCACTAACTTGGAGGTGAATTTTGAGGAACTTAAACTTATTTGGTCCATCGAGTAAAAAATATGAGAAGATCATACCAGGTCGAATTTTATTCCATTGGATTCTAAGAGCTCCATCACGTCCTTAGTAGCTCAGTCTACGAAAGACATTCCTTTAGTCCCTATAGATTTTGAGGACTTTGCCTCCTCCATTGGAACATCTGAATCACCATTTGAAGAAGGATATATTATTCCAGGATGAACCTTTTTCTATTTTGAATCTTTTAATGTAGCCGAAATCCCAACTACTTCTTTATCTCCTAGCAAGATAGTGAAAAGAAAGATCCCAAACTTGATGTCTGGAGCCACGTCTCTCCCTTTTGATGAGAAGAAGAAGTCCACGGGTGATGATGGGTCTAAGAGGTCAGTTGTTATTACCACCAAGGAAGTTAAGAATACTGAATCCCAATTTAAAAGATTGAAGAGAGGTCCTACAATCCAATATGAATTGGCTCAAACGTCACAGGACGAATATGTCTCTACTGCATCCACCTCCATGGCAGTGACCCTAGTTTGCCAAGGGTTTGATTCATTCTAGAGTGTTTCCCATGGATATGTCAAATGTTGCTCCTATGTCTAGGGTCATACTACTGGAGAGGCCAACCAGAATTTTGCTCTGATAATTGTGTACACACATCTGACTTCATTACTTTCTTTTTCTCCTTTATAATTTCTGATACTTTCCTTATGTTTACAGTTTTACGTTAACTATGACCAGCTGCTAATCAGGGATGACCAGATGAGGGAATCATCAGTATATATTGAAGAGGGCGTCAAAAGATTGAAGGATTCTTTGGAGGCAGCAAGGGAGGCCTACCAAAAGGATCAGGAGAAATGGCAGGGTCTTTTGAATATTTTTTAGCAGTAAAAGAAGAATGCCGAGAAGGCTGCTGCTGATTTTTCTTTGGAAGTTACTAAGGAAAGGAGGAAGTTGTAAGACCTAAAAGCTGCCATGAAGAAAGGAAAATAAAATGCCTTCACTAGGGGATGAGATAAAGCCTTCGCTGTTGCTGCCCTCTAGATTTAATACATGAAGAAGGTGGCTTTCAAGACAGGTTGGACACTAGCTTTGAAGCAGGTCAACATTGTTGTTGAATTTAAAATCTATTAGAAACACAATCTTGGAACTCCTCCTAACATTGATAAAGAGATAAAAGATGAGGATAACACTGGAAAATCTTCAATAGTGCCTAAGACTACCATAGTGATGGACCGGTCAGTAGGATATGTGGCCTAAGACAAGGAGAAGATGCAATTATCTTGGAGTTTTTCTTTGACTTTTCATACTATTTGTTTGATTTAGATTATAACCAAAGACAGTGGTCCTTTCTCTATCTATTTAATAAAAATGTCCATTATTCCCCCTTGCTAAATGTTTATGTTTGTTGAATTAGTTTCTTGATTTCTCGTATTTCATTCTTCAATTTAACTCTAGGAGATCTATCATGGTTGTTGTTGATAGTGAACTTTAATGAGAAGTGTTTAGCTCTTTGGAGCAGGATAAGAGAAATTGAATGAGGATGATCTGGAAGAATTGCTCGGCCTGGATGTTTCTAATCAGGTTAAAGAGGCGTACCTTCATCTGCACCAATTATTTGACCAAGTTATAGAGAACAACGCTATATACTATGAAATGATTCATAAAATCTAAGAAGACCATAAATCATCCCTTACCAGTTTGCACTCAGATTATGAAGCAAAGTACACTCGGCTAAGCAAAGAGAGAGGTTTTGAGTAGAGGCTCTAAGATATCTTTGCAACACAAAGAAAAAGGGAAATTGTGCTGAACAGTGATCTGGACAGTGAACGTGAGGTGGAAAGTTTGTTAGAAAAGGATAATAATAACCTTAGGAGTGAATTAGATAGCTTAAAAATGTCTTTGGAGATCATCCAAGATGAATCTACCTCCTTCCTAGTGCTGGAGAATGCTAGGCTGATGGAAGAATTAGAGATATTGAGAAAAACCAAGTCTGGCCAGTCATCTAGATAAATGGTGGTTGCTCGGCCAACAATGGATGAATAAAAGACCAAGAAGACCTTAGCTGACCAGGCAGCCTTACTTAAAAGTAAGGACGCAACCATTAAGAAACTCATTGACAGGGTTGATCATCTAACTTTTCATTTCAACAAGCAACCAAGGGCAGTCTGTATAATGGCTATGATGTAGCCTTGATTCATCTAAAGGAAGAGTTGGAGTAAGCCCAGGGTGAAAGTCATAAATAGAGTTGGCTGAAAATGTTGACAGTTATGGAAATTCCAAAAATAGACCAATTATGGCATTGCCATGATCCATGTGTGCTGGATTACCCTAATCCTCCTTTCAGAATTGATTCCAGTTGGATCCTCAGTGATGCCATTCCTCAGAGTTTGGTTAAGAAGTATTTGGGTGATTTTTGGTTACATAATTAAGACACCTATGTTCGCCCCTAACACTTGTTAAACAGACCGAGTTCAAGTGGTCCTAACAGACCGATAAACTTGAATTCCACCGTTCTTCTTTCTACTCCTGATATTCCTCCTACGGGGATGGACAAAGCTCAAGGGAAATGCCCTGCCAAATGAAATTATTTTATTTTGAAGTGTATCATATAATGAACTATTAAGATCCTTTGAATAAAAGAGTTTTTTGTTTGGTAAACACTTTACTTGTGTATTTGGAATTTGTTCATTAGTTAAGAATTTTGATTATTTGGTCGGAGTTTTGAGCCAACTAATCTGCTTAACTAGGTTAATGCGTTGGATTTGACATCAGTTGTCTGGCCTTAGGTTCTATTAACGCACTTTGGAGTTTCAAAATGGATCTTTGTTGTTCTTAAACTAAGTGTTTTGCATTAGGTACCATTGGCGACCAAATGTTTTAGGATCTTTCCTTAATTTAATTCAGTCAGGTAAAACTCCTTTTTATTAACTTTAAGTATCACATAGGAAGTTTTTAATGGAATATGAAATTCTCATTCATGGATTCCTATGAGTTGTCAAAAACGTGACTTGTCAACAACAAAGACTTCATGACTTTCGTTTTAATTTGTTATTGAGATGATGTTCATCTCCTTTCCCCGAAAAAAACATAAAAAGGAAGTTTAAACGATTACAAACCAGACACTTTCTTATTGAAATGAGCATAACTATTGCATAAAGTTTGTATTGCAAAACTATTGATAATACTTTTTGAGATGTTCAACATTCCAGGGGTTCTTGAATTCCTTTCCTTCAAGTGTTTTTATGAATAAGTATCGATCGGACAACTACAGAAATGCGATATGGACCATGCCAATTAGCTTCCAACTTATTGCTTTTCTAGATTACATTTTTTTGGACATATTCTCCTTCTTTCAGTTTTCTCGGCTTCACTCTTCTGTTATAGAATCTGGCAGTACGCTATTGATAGGTAGATACCCGAAGCGCAACATTCTCCCTGACTTCTTCCACCAAGTCCAGGTCAAGTCTCCTCATCAAATCACTTTTGAAAGAGTCAAAGTTTAACACTTTATGACTTGGTAGACCAATCTCAGTTGGGACTATTTCTTCTATTTCAAATACCAATATGTATGGAGTTTCTCTAATAGTCATCCTCGACGTGGTCCTATAAGCCCATAAGACACTGTGCAACTCATTAATCTGGTTGCCTTTATCAAGTCTCTTTTTTAGCTCGTCGAGCAGAATTTTTTTATCACTTTTGTCTGACCATTATGAGAGTGCGCTTTTGTTCGAACAAAGAAATTATTTAATTAAACTCAATTTTTCAATTAAATCCTAAAGCATGCATCTAGGTGTGATTGAAGACAATATAATCATGCAAGAAAATTCAATCACAAACAAACACACAAATGAGGAAAAATCCCCCAAAGGGGTAAAACCTTTTATTTTCACTATAATTTGTAAAGAACGATTTACACGGATTATACTGAAAACAAGAGTGACATACGTAATAACCTCAGGTGTCGATTCCGATGTCATCGGCTGGAATTTCCAGCAAGAACTCCAGATGGGCAGCAATGGAAAAGAGTCGACTTCTCCACATGTTACTCCAAATGAGTAAAAACGATCCTTTGAAGGTTTAAAGATTCACACACATATATTTGAATGGTTTTGTGAATCAAAAAGGCATGAAACCTTAAAAACTTGAAGTCTGTTTTCTAGGCTGTAAATCGCAGAAACGTATACGAAAAAGACTTGAAATAACCTCCAGAATGGGCACAAATGTTTACACAAACATCGAGGCGGCGCCTTCGCTTGAACGACATAGGCATGTCGCTCGAACGATACACACGTGCCGCTCGTACAAAAATGTGCGACATGCTCATGCCGCTGGAACGACATAGCGATGTCGTTCGAACGAGCTCGATGACCAAGAAAAGTCCGCTTCTACACTTAGAAAAAATTCTTCTTTTGTGTTAAAAACAAATCAGACTTCGAAAAATATTTTCTAAAAATTTCTCAAATATTTATGCAAATATTAAAAACTCCAATAAACCATTTTTCCAATAACGCGAGGTGGAGTAGTGGAGTATAGGGAACAGTTGAACAGCACGTCGCATGAAGCATGATACACGTGTGAAGCTGGTGGATGCATGGATTTGGATCAAGGCAGTCGAGGATGATCATGTTGACGTGCCAAATGTAGTGGAATTAGATATACATACTGTAATCTAGGACAAATAAAAAATTCCTAGATTCTACCCCGAACATTTATAAAATCATGTCCTTACAAATCTCCCCCTATGTCTATGCTGGTACATACATAAAAAATACAATTTATGCTATCTCCATAAAGCAAGCAAATGACATATAAGATAATATCCCTATTAAACCCTCAAACTGAGAATACTAACTGTCATGTCATCAATTAAACTTCAACATCTTCAAAGCTTTAGCTTTTCAGAAACTCTCAAAGCTTTTCTCGTCAGGGTGTGCAATCCAATAATCATCAATTTTGTACCTACACACATGAGATAAAGCAGATACCCGTGACACGCAACAAAGTTTGAAATATAATGACATGCAAAAATCAAAGAATTAAGCTTAAGCAAATCATTGATAAATCAACTAAACAATTCTCCCCCATAATTCATTCTCCCCCTTTTTATCATGTCCCTAAATAGACAGATATGAGAAGCACAAATAAATGCAAATGGAGAATGTCATAAGGTAAGAAACTTTCTATTTTTGAATTTTTAAAATTTTTTCACACAAAATATACAACAAAGAATCACACCATGAAGGAACACAAAAACAACCAAGTCGATGATGGCGGGAATGAAGGGGTGTGAGCAAATTCGATAGGAAAATCAATGCATAAAAACATAACATATGTGCATGATGAGTATCGGATACTCCTAACGAATGAACTCAACGTCTTCCTTTGGTGTAAAAAGATGGAATTATAAGAAATTGACTCAATCAAATCAGCAAATCAAAGCTCAAAGAGATTTCCACACCAATAACGTCCAAAACTATTTAATGCTTTTTTAGGACTGTCAAGGAAGTGCAAACCCGTTTAAATTCTCCAGCTAAACTCCCTCAGATTTATATTTTGTTTAGAGGTGATCTAAATTCTCAAACATTGGAGAATTGATGGTGAAACCTAATGACCCATATTTGGCATGTATTTCTTTTTATTGCCTTTAAATTTTTTTGGGCTCTTTTAAACTCTTTGGACCTCGGATAATTAAAATACCTCAATTTTTTAGGTCTGATTGAATGGTGGCTTAGATTTTGCAAATACCAAAACGAGAACCTTTCGCAGCCCTTTCACGTTTTAAAATAGCACACAATCTCACCAAACGATTTTTACAAGAATTCCAATCTTGTCAAGTTTTATCGCATATGGTTCGTTGTATAGACAGAATTGAGATGGAAACACGCAAGGCAATATGTGATATACAAGTATAACAATCAAATAAATCCATGCATGTGTGCAATAAAGGAGATACGGAGCCAAACATGTAGAAATATATCACTAATCACATCTCAAAGACTCCAAACAATGTAAAGCACATGGATGCAGTGATGTAGCATCTCAAATCACAATCAAACAGTCACGTGAAAAATGGAAATGGAAGTTGTGGCTCAGCTATCTTAAATGCTCATCCATAAGAGATGTAAAAAAATACAAAAATCTTTTTGTGCTTTTCTAAATTTTTTATAAAAAGGAAGTATTTTTGGATTTTTTTTGTCGAAGAAAAAAAATATACAAAGCAAAAAAATTAATAATACAAATGATACAAACTAGCAATAGGAATCATATGATATGAACATGACAATGCATCCTATCCTAGACACGAGCCATCCCCTCAGTCAACTGTGAAAATCCCTAAAGACTTCCTAAGACTCTCGAATCTAAGGTCATCTAAAGGTTTTATGAAAATAATGGCTAACTCAAGGTCAGTCGGTACGAAACTCAGGGATACGACTTTTTCCTCAACTAACTGACATATAAATTGCTCGCGTATCCTGATGTGCTTCATGCGCGAATGTTGGACCGGATTACGAGATATGGGCATCGCACTCATATTATCATAGGAGATGGTTGTAATACCCCGTATTTTTTGTGATATTTATTTATGGGATTAATTGAATTAAATGTGAATTAATTGAGAATTAATTCGGATAAAATATTAACGAGATGTGAGTTAGTATTTGATTATAATGTGTATATATGGAAATATATGAATATTGGAACTATTGAAATTGCCGCGAGATTGAAATACGGCAATTTGGGAAATTTTGTTGGACGCGCATGACAGTCGCGTCAGGAATATATTTATTTGAATTAAAAAGTGAAATTTTATTTTTATCACCCATATGGTCATTTGGAGTGCGCCAACGAGTCCGGAAGGGTCGAAATAGTCAGAAAACACTAGCCGGGGGTTAAGTTTAGGTCCCGGGGCATTATTGGGCCATACCGGTAACTTATAAGGGCATTTTGGTAATTTTGGAAATTGGGTAATTAAAACCCACGAAAATTAGAGTTAAAAATCTGACTTAGTCTTAACCCACTAAGCCATTTCCAACCCCAATTTAGGTAGTGGGCTACGGGAGAAGTTAGAAACTTTAAAACTTGGCAAAAACCAACCCCACCTCCATTATCACCTTGAGAAGAACTTGTAGAGAGAGAGAGAAAGAGGAGAATTATGCAGAGAGAGAGAGAGGACAGATTCAACCTTCAAGATTCAACCTCAAATTCAGAGAAAGATTAAGGCAAGTGGTTTAATTCTAATCGATTCAATGCTATGCTTTCCATGTTTAGGAAATTATCAAATTTATCTTGGAAGATTGATTAGACCCATGAATTTGAAGATGTAAAACTATGAACTATGTTAGGGACTGCATGTAGAAACATTCTGGACGAATTATGAATTCAGAATTATGACCCTTGATGATTTAAAAAACGGATTTAAGAAGAGATTTATTAATGTTCTTGAAAGAAATAGGAAACTAGGGTTCTTAATGAAGTTTTGATCCAAACAAAGCCCTTGGTTGATGAATTATTGGTTTTAGAACGTTAACAATGTTGTAGGATGGTTGTATGATGATGTTATAACGTTATATTAGAGTTTCATACATTAAAAGGATGTTTTGTGATGATTTGAAAACTGCAAAACGAAGCAGTCCGTAGCCATACCTGGTGCGTTCGATCGATCGACATTCATCAGTCGATCGATCTACCACCATCGATCGATCGAAGGTAAAGGTCGATCGATCGACCTTCCCAGAATGAGTAAAGTTTTCCCTATTTAAATTTTAATGATGTTAACCCTTGGAAAATATTATTGGAGACCTTATGAATACCCTTAAACTTAAGGAAGACCAGTAGGCATGGCTATGAAATTTGGACCTTAATTAGAATTCAATTTGAGGAATTATTCTAAATCGAATGGAATGCGATAAGTGAGATAATATTTGGGTTAAAAGTGTAAATTAGAATAATTGATGAAATGAGGTTCGGGGCAGAAGTAAGGACCTTAGGAATGATGATGTTATATGTGGGAATAATAGGAACTTATTAATCTATTTAAGATAGGTTTTAAGTATAAGAAACTATGACGTGTGACGTGTCGACAATTTAAACTCTATATTATCGAGAGACTTAAAATATATATAAATGGGAATAATGGTATGAGGATGTAGAGTATACCTTTATTAATATTGAGATATCTAAGATGTGTGAATGCTTAGCATATGATTTTTATGTGTATGACATACCTACCATACTTGCTATCACGGGAGGTTTACGTTCGCTTAGGGCCCTCTAATCCTTGTGTTGCCCGGATTTAGACTGGTACCTTGATGAACATAGGTCAGAGAAGGACTTATTGGGATGTTAATAAGTCTGCTGATCGTGGGAGAACAGGTATGTGCGTGACCCATGTGATGTGACTGTGTTCGCCTCCATTGTTTGTGATTGTTGTTATCTGAGAACGATTCCTGAGAGATTCGGAATGCGTGATCCTTATGTACGTGATGTACCGGGATGGATAGCAGAGTATGTGTGCACCGCAGCTTAGTCTTGGGGTGCTTGTATTGTATATTTATGATGTGAATAATATACACTTAATGAATGGGAACTTTCATGTTGATATTATAAATATAATTATGGTAATGTTTTGAGAAAACATAACGGGTTAACCGATAGTGAATTGTATTACTAATTGAGAATCCGAATTAAAGTAGAACTCTCTATTTAATTGTTAAGGTTGGAATTAAAACGTGAACCGAGTAGAAGTGTTAGAAACTCTTTTGAACTTAATAGTTATGAGAAAACACATGAATGGGTACAGGAACGTTAGGAGTGCACAGTTAGACGAGAGGTGTGTATTTCACGTGAGAGCACGTCCTAACATGTATTTTGCATTCTTTGTTTTAAATGTTATTAAAACACTTTCTGTTTTTAAAATGATTTCCACTTTCGGGCTCTGACCCATTTGCTTTCAAATCTATCTTTTTGTAAAAACCATTTTAGGTGCCCAGCCACAAGGACACCATGCTTAGGATCCTCATTCAGGTGACGAGCTGTAGCTGTTTGTGGAAGTTACAGGACTTTGCTTGTAGATGCTACATCTATCTTGACTCTATATTCAGCATTTATCAGTTGTAGGGCATGTCGCCCATTTCTTTTAGAGTCACTTCATTTATTTCAGTATTCAGACTTCTGGCATGTAATTAATTCAGGATTCAGACTTGTCATATTATTTTTCAGTTGTGGGATTGTTGTGAGGAGTTTTCCTCCGGACTTATTACTATTTGTTGGTTATTGCACTACTTCGTTATGGTGAATGGATTATGTTGTTTTTCCATTATTCTTTTATTGCATGTTAATCAGACTTAACTTAAAATTGGCAACTTACTTTTTAAATACTAGGTGGTTAGTAATCATTAAAATGTTTTCGACAGTGATGCTATTAACTGAACCAACTTGGCATTTTGTATTGATTTAATAAAGGAGTAGCTACCCGGTATTTAATTAGTCGGGGTGTCACAATGGTCATGGTATCTTATGAAATCCCATAATCCTCCAACATTTGATTCATCCATAAGAGTTGCGTGCAATAACTCCCGACAGCGATGTACTCAGCCTCCGCAGTGGACAAAGAGGTGGAGTTTTGCTTCTTGCTCAGCCAGGAGACAAGAACAGAACCAAAGTAGAAACACCCACCAGAAGTGATCCTACAACCATCTACATCCTCGACCTAATCGGCATCCGAATAGGTGGACAGACGGTCATCGGTATCAACGGAATACCAAATACCGTAGGAAAGAGTCCCACTCACGTATTTCATAATATGTTTTAGAGCGAGTAAGTGTGACTCTTTTGGGGATGCCTGATATTACGCACAGACTTCAAAACTAAAGGCTATATCAAGATGACTGGCAGTCAAGTAGAGAAGACTACCTATCATACTCCGATACAAGGTTTTCTCTTCGTCCTTGCCTGAAGTGTCCTTACTAAGCTTGGTAGAAGTACTCATAGTTGTACGTGCATGCTTAGTGGAGTCTAAACCAAATTTCTTAACTAAGTCTCTAGAATACTTGGATTGGGAGAGAAACATCCCATCCTCTAGCTGACGAACCTGGAGACCAAGGAAGAAGGTAAGCTCACCTACCATGCTCATCTCAAACTAACTTTTCATCTCCTCCTATAAGTAGTGAACATGCAGGGAGCACGTGGATCCGAAGACTATGTCATCGACATAGACTTGGGCAACCAAAATAGCACCGTCATCTGTCTTGACGAACAACATCATATCAACTCCCCCTCTCTTGAAGCCACGGGCTAAGAGATAAGAAGTAAGCCTCTGGTACTAAGAACAGGGTGCTTGCTTCAAACCATACAAGTCTTTCCTTAGATAACAGACGTGCTTCGGGTGCTTAGGGTCTTAAAACCCTTTTGGTTGTTCCACGTAAACCTCCTTCTGGAGAATGCCATTTAGAAAGGCACTCTTGACATCCATCTTATATAGCTTGAAACGCAGATGACATGCGATGGCGAGTAGTAAGTGGACGGACTCAAGCCTCGCAACAGAATCGAATGTCTCCCCAAAGTCTACACCCTCTATCTATGTGTAGCCTTGAGCGACCAACCTAACCTTGTTTCTGATTATGGTACCATTTTCATCCATTTTATTCTCGAAAATCCACCTGGTACCTATCACATTCGTCTCACTAGGTCGGCGGACAAGTTCCCAGACATTGTTCTTTTTAAACTGAAGCAACTCATCCTGCATAGAAGATATCCAGTGTTCATCCTTGAGTTCTTCTTTGTGATTCTTGGGCTCGACTGTGGATGTGTAGCAAAAATGACTAACAACATTCTCTAGCTGAGCACGAGTCTTGACCCCTAAGGTGGGATCGCCTACAATGGTGGCACGGTCATGACTCTTGCGAACCAAAGCAGGCGTGTCCCCTAACACAGGAGTAGGGTCCACAGGGGGTGTGTGAGGGACAAGTAAAATGCTGCCAAAAACGTTCTCAACCTCACACTGAAGGCTAGGATCAACAAATGCTAGAGGTTCGTCATCTTGCACGGTGACGTTTTTTGACTCCATAACCTTAGAGCTATTCAGGTCGAAAACCCTGTACTGTTTGTTGAATATCTAAGAAAAATTCCTTCGTCGCTTTGGCAGTCAAACTTTCCTAATCGCTCCCTATCCAGTAGGATATAGCATTTACTCCCAAAGACACGAAAATAAGCAAGGTTGGGTTTCTTTCCAGTCCATAATTCATAAGGCGTCTTAAGTGTGTGTGGATGCAGGTAAACCCTATTCACCATGTGGCACCCGGTAGAAACAACCTCTGCCCAAAAGTTCCTAGCAACCTTACGACCGAAAGCATAGATCTAGCAATTTTCTGAGTCGTCTGATTCTTCCTCTCAACATTCCCATTTTGCTGAGGAGTCATTACGGCCGAAAACTCATGTTTAATACCAAGGCTATCATAGTAAATATCTACCTTTGCTTCCGTAAATTACGTCCCGTTGTCACTACGTATCCTATTAATAGTGACTATATGTTGGTTTTGCAGGACATGACACTTAGTCATTAAAAACTCTACAGCATCGGATTTCTCTCTCAAAAAACCTACAATCGAATATCTGGAGAAATCATCCACCATCACGAGGATATACCTCTTACCACCCAGACTCTCAGTACGAGTAGGACCCATAAGATCTATGTGAATCAACTCAAGCACATGGGAGGTGGTAATGTAATACAACGTCTTATGGGGACTACGAATTTTCTTTCCCAATTGACAGGGTCCACAAACCGTGGAAGTTGGATTTCTAAGTGTTGGTAAGCCCTTTCGTACATCGCTCTGTCGTTCAAGTGACAACACACCTCCTTCCAGTACATAGCTAGTTGGGTTGTATCTCAATTTCCTAGCATATTTTGGATCTTCATGTAGTAATCCCTTTTTAATATACTCTTTTATTGGATCCATTCATGAGGGACTCAGATAATCTGCTATTATGTTAACTTCATCCTCATCCATGCTCCTGTTTGCTAGGATTTCCACCGGAATTGTCCTCTTCAACTCTGTTCTGGTTCCTGAACAAGTCGAACAAGTGCATCTGCTTGGGTATTCTCAATTCTTGGAATTCTAACTATTTTGATTGCCAGGAACATGAAAATAGTGTTGTGGGACTTGGCCAGATGTTTTATCATCATTCCTCATTTGACTCCATATACTCCAAGAAATTGGTTAATGATCAATTCAGAATCACTGTAAGCTATGAATTGTTTGGCATCTAGTGATAATGCGATTTATAGATTAGTGATCATAGCTTTGTATTATGCCTTACTATTGAAAGATTGAAATTAAAAATGAAGAGCGTACTTTACATCTATATCATCAGGGGTATTTAGGATTAATCTTGCTCCACTACTGTATGCTCAAGAGGACCCATCAACATATAACTTCCAAATAAGAATTTCTTTGTCGAAGCTCCCATTAGTTAGAGATCCTTGTTTGAATATTTTTTTTTCTTTTTTCCTCATACTTTGCGACCACATTTTGAACAACGGATGATTCTGATTTTTCCATTGTGCAGTTATCGCTTGGATAAGCCCATTCGGCTTGGTTCGACTTTGATCTCTCTTCTAAGGAAGCTCTCTTCCAAGGAAGTCTTCTAGGCAAATCGATCATTTTTGTCTAAGATAAAGAAATTCATCCTTTCAGTTGCGCTAGCTGGCCGTATGCCAATTAAAACATTCAACTTAACAGTCCCTAATGGATATATTTTTTCACCTGAAAAGCCTATTAATGGACTATGATAATGTTCCAATTTGATGTCGCATAATCCCAAATTGTGGAAACAGTTGTAGAACATGACGTCGGTCGAACTACCATTGTCAATCATAATTCTATCCACCCTTGCCTCATGTACTCTCATGGTAACGATCGAAGGATTATAATGTGGATAAAGTACTCCCGATAGGTCATTTTTAGAGAAATCGATCACTAACTGTCCTTATTTACTTTTCCTGTTCGACTATCAACATCATTAGATAGATTAATCTGTCGAATATAGGAGCAAGCTTTGTATTCGTTTATATAGGCTTTTCTCTTTGCTATTTCATCTCCACCACCATAATCTCCTCCTAAAATAAAATGATAGCCAAAACATATCATTTTTACCTCAATTTCAGGCTCCCAAGGTTTCATTGGCAGATCTGGATCTTCTTATGAATCATTATCTTGACCTCTTTTCTTATCATCTCTTACTCTACAAGGAGATTCTGATCACTTCCTGTATTCTTATTTTTAGACCTGTCAATGAACTTGGTGAGTTTGCCACACTGGATTAAGTTTTTTAGTCTCATTTTCAAAGCAATATAGTTGAAAGTCGTGTGCCCATGGTCCTTGTGAAACTCACAGTACTTCAACTTGTCTCTCTTGTTGGGAGGGGACTTCAGCTTTCTTGTCCATTTGAGGTATCTGCTCCCTCTGATTTCCTCCAGGATGTGATGCATGCCAACATTGATAGGAGTGTATTCATCACACATTTTAGGTTTCTTTTCTTTCTTTTCCTTTTGCTCCTTCTTATCAAAATTCTTAGGATGGTCGGCCTTGGCATTGGGAGTTTATTTGGCTGCCATAACTTACTCAAAATTCATTATTTTTCCATCTTTAGCCATCATCTCAGTCATGGTTTTAGGGGTATCTTCGGTCAACGCATAGTATAACTTCTCGGGGAGCAATCCACCCATGATAGGAATAATGGTGGTATTTTCTTCATAGTCTACCACTTCCAATTTTTCACTATTAAAACTAGGGATATACTCACGAGTGGTTTTCCCAAGTCGTTGATGGACACTTAATAAGTGAGCTACAATCTTCATAGTTTGGATCCAAAGAAAAAGTTATTAATGAATAGACCGAAAAGCTATTGGACGCTAGAGATTTATCCTCGGGGAAGATTATTACACCAAATTTGGGCAGATCCAGTGATATTACTTGAGAATGCTCGATAATGCATCTCATCTAGAACTGAATAAATATCGGTTGTTTCCTGGTATTGTTAAATATGGAGGATGGTATTAATTTTTCCATCATGCTTGCTAGTGACTACTAGTGGTTCAAATTTATACGGTGTGGGGAAATTCACAATAACTGAAATAAAAGGAGATCCTTTCACAAAGCTCCTTTGCAAGGGATTTTTCACCTTGGCTACTCCTTTAAGAGATCTTCCGATCACTGTAATGATGCTTTCCAGGAATGATTTTTGGACTTGAATTTAGCCAGCTTGGGCAGCTCTACCATGTGTTTGGGTTGAGCTCTCTTCCTGATAAATCTGCTCGGCGCGCATAGATCCTCGAATGTTAACTTTGGATCTGACTCATCTCTCACGATGATCAACATGATGATCACAAGATCTAGTTGGCTCCGTTTTATGTCCCCTAGCTTCTCGGGAACCAAGACGATCAAAGAAAAAATTTGTACTCAATCTTTCCGGAATGCTTGGACATTAAAAGACCGATCGTCATAATAGTTTATGGATCTGATTGAAGAAGTTTGCCCAGAGTGGTAAGACCTATCACGCGAAGATATAGAGTATCCAATTTTTTTCATTTCTAGGTGGGGGAGGTGACATTTCTATCCTATAGGATGGAGCATCAGTAAATCTAGATTTGAGTGATTAGGATCCCTTGTAGATCTCCTGTACTAGGAGGAGCAAAAGGGGTGCTAGTATTTCCCCCTGTAAGACTCTTTTCAGGAATATCAGTCATTCGTTATAAAGGAGACAAGAAATATTCATTGGTAGAGAATGATGATGAACTATGGTTCCCACAGAAGGTGCCAATATGTTGATGTGTACATTTGGATATATAATTACCAAAATTATAATAAAAAATAAATGAAATATAACAAAAGACAAGAGGAATTTTACGTGGTTCAGCTCTAAGGGTGAGCTTACATCCACGAGAGAAATGGGTTACGATTATATTCCACGCTTAGAAACACAATTACAAATTATAAGGATCGTCAAAAGTGTCTCCCCCCTTAAGCTGAGGGATATGGAGTATTTATAGTTAGTAGGAAATTAAGAGGTGGAATGCCTTTATAGACTCAAGTATTTACACTTGTATACAATGATAGCCAGTTGGGTGCCTTTTCATGTCCGTGCGCTGGATGACTGTTGACTATCTCACATTTGGATTTTCAAATGGCTAACGATCCAACTTCTTGGAAGTGCTCAATAGGGAGCCGACCAACTAGTAACTGTGTTGACTAACGATAATCCAACGTCATAAGTCCCATGATAATGTATGACAGGTGTCACTGTATTATTAGTCCACTTGGTTGTGTAATTTTTACTTAAAAGAGTAATTTTATTTTCTTTTTTAATTTAATAATAATTCATTCCACTAATAATTATGACTTCAATCCAATTTAATTATCTTAGAAATCACCTAGATATAATGAGGTTTGATTTGTAAAGTCCATAATGGCATAAAATGTGATTCTAGTATTAAGCTTACAATACCCGATTGATGTTAATAATTGTGAGATACTCTGCATTTTGACGTGTTTACTTTGAACCTTTAGATGAGGTCTTCCTTTAATGTTTTGACTTCTTCTTTAGGAGAAACTAATTTTAAAATTGTGTAAGAATGGGGCGTAGGAGATTTTTCCCTAACTTTTGCATAGGTCGTCCAAATCTGGGTTTTCGTCGCACTAAGATTTTTTAATTTCATATATATATATATATATATATATATATATATATATGTGTGTGTGTGTGTGTGTGTGTGTGTGTGAGAGAGAGAGAGAGAGAGAGAGAGAGAGTGTGTTTTGCACCCTCCCATTTGCCTAGGCTACCCATTTCTAGGTATTCTCTTTAACAAGCTTTTCTTTTCCTTTTTTTTAGGGAAATAAATGGACAACTTTTGTAATATGGTTGTAGAATTTTGAGATCTTAGTGTAGGACAATTAGATGAATTGTAAGCAGTTTTGATATACCGGTGAAATGAGGAACTGATGATCTCATTGTCTTTCTACCTCTTTCCATTAAGGATTCCTTCACTCGTGGATTTTCCAAACCTCAAGGATGTATATTATTCATCATATGAGGATAAGTTTGAAAATATCTTGTTTACTAAGTTAATAACAAATTGTTATAGATTAAGTAAACTCCAATAATAAACTCCTTGAAAAAAACTCTTTTTGAAATATAACACAAGATGTGTTTTGGACAGGTTTTGAATATGTATTTTGGTTTTGTTAGTTTTTTATTACCTTAGGTTTTTAAAATTAAAACCTACTACTAAGTCTTAAATGAGAAACCATTCACAGAAGCAATTAAGAATATTCAAGCAAATGAACACAAGATTTTTAACGTGGTAAAATCCTAAAGTAAGGGAAACATCCATGGCCCCCTCAACGGAGCAAAAACAAATTCCACTAGAAACAATCACAACACAAGTTGCAGCACTAAGCATGCAAATTAAGATCCTAAATCTAAGTCAATAAAATATACCTACACGAGTTACTCCACTCTCAAAGGCTTCTAACTTGATTTTGATCTTCTTCAAGCGGCTTCCTTGATTTGTCCTTGTCCACTGATTGTAGCAGCTCTAATAACACCAAATTTCTCAAATATAACCACTATATCTAAGTGTTCATGTGAGAGTGCAGGTGTTAGTGATGTGCACTAAATGCAGATTATGCAACTCACCCTCTCAGAATAGTTATACATACAAAATCCTATAAATCACCAACTCATATATGCCATGCATATTTTGATTCAACTTATTTTGAAAAAAAAACTTCTTATCAAGGTCAGATCTGAAAACAATCTTGCGATAAAAAAAGAGCCAAGATCCTATATGTCACAACCTTATTTCTTTACAAATTTATTTCACAAAATGTGAATTATAAACTGGGAGACATAAACGCTTTTAGATCTGAGAAACTTGAAAGAATCAGAAATCTCTTCTTTTTTAAAAAAAATTGAAATCAGAGAAGGATCTTTTTGAAAACAAATGAGAATAAATATCGAAGAGATACAAAACTAGAAAAAGGTTGTGTGATTTTCTCTTTGGAAAACCTCAAAAGTTCTGCTGAGAAATTTGAGTTTTTCCTAGAGATGGGTTCTAAAAGAGAAAACTTGTTTGAAGAGGTTTTCAAAAAGCAAATAACCCCCAACACCTTAATTCTCGCAGAAACCCCAAATCTAACTCTCAATATTGGTTTTTCTGTTATTTGGAAATGGAAGGTTTGGTTGTGTGGTATTTGGGAGAAAACGGTTAGGGTTTGATCTTTGGACGAACTAGGGTTTTCTCTCTTCTCTCTTTTTATCTATTCTCTATCTTCTCTCTAGTTTTCTTTCTCTAAAAAATCAGACGAAATAAAAAACTTCTCAACTGCTAACCCATGGACTCCTTTTATACTAGTCGCAGAAGGATCGAGAAGGCTGAACCAAATTAAGGGCTGAGATTCACTCGACTGTTAGGCTTCTCATCTAACGGCTATAAACGGGCGGTGATTAAACTAACGCTAATTGGTTCTAACTGGGATCATATGGATTCAGTTGAGTAACATGTTGATCGTTGATGAATGTCATCTAAGGGATGCGATTAACTCTTCTCTCCAAGGACCAAAAGAAACATAAATCACTTCGATAGAAAGGAAACACGTGTATGGTCGTGATCAGATAAGAAACGCGTGTTTTGTGTTTTCTAAAAATATGAATTGGAACCCCAAAATACTCTAGCACTTTTGGTTTCTACCCTAAACAATCTTTTAGGAAAAATAATATTTACATTTTAACCCCAAACATTTAAATCACAGAATAATTAATTTAGAAAAAACATTTTTAATGTTTTAAGTGATTTAAAAATGTTAGAAAAATTCCTAAAAAATAATATGACCCTCGTGCACACATAATATCAATAATATGCAGTGTAAGTGTCCTAATGTGGTCATGAGGTAGATATAACTTCCCTTTGATGTGGATCATGAGGTACTTGGATGGGATATCTTCTTTGATGCTTGGATACTTTGAGAGATAGAGAAACACTTGAAAATCTAACCTACTTTGTACCAATGTCCAAACTAGTTAGATCTCCTATATTATATATACTCAAATAAGTCAATCATATAGTGTGTTCTCAATCTCCCCTTTGGATATTAGAGACAAAATTCCCTTGACTATCCTATACTCATGGGTAAAAAGAAAAATCCTTGATTTCCTATACAAAGTATCTAACTACCTTTTCCCATCCTAGAATCGAAAATAAGAGAAAGAAAATAAACCACTAACCTACAATACAGACCAATAGCAAATAGGACAACTTATACAATCGAGTATGATAAATGCCTGAAACAAATAAACACTCAATGGCATATTAGTTGAGTTAGTACAAAATAAGATATGAAATATAAACTAGGTCCATGAATTATAAGCCAGGTAATCAAGTTCCTCTCCCCCAATTTTTCTCAAATATTTAACGGGGTAAAAAGATATAAAGCATGAGAATATGCAATATGAAAAGAACGCAATCAATAGCATAATCAAAGGCAGATGCAAAGGTCTCCTACATTAAGTAGATGTTAGGAGGCGCCTTCCGTCATTTTGAGAGATGTCCATGCACTAAATCCTCATAAACCAATTATCAACGAGCAACTACCGAGCCTATGATTGATGTGTGAAATATGTAAGAACTATCATACCTATGGCATTCCAAAGATACTAAAATATAATATTATCAAGAAGTTTAGTAAACAGATCAGCCAACTACTTTTCTGTATTGAGATACTCAATGTCTAATTCTTTAGACTCTACAAGATCACGAATGAAATGATGTCTAATTTTTATATGCTTAATTAGGGAGTGCTAGACTGGATTTTTAGATATGTTTATGGAACTTTCGTTATCGCAATACATAGTCAATTTTTCTTCAACAATACCATAATCACTAAGCATTTTCTTGATCCATAACAGTTGGGAACAACCACTACCGACCGCTAAGGCTGTGCAAAAAAACCGCCAACCCGAAGAACCAAACCAAACCGACCTCTATGGTTTGGGTTGGTTCAATTTTTTTAACTTATGGGTTGGTTCTGGTTCTTGAAAAACAAAAACCGATGTAGTCGGTTCGGTTCTAGGGATGATATGTAAACCAAACCGAACCGAACCGAAAACAGAACCATAAAACCGAACCGAAAATCCAAACCTAGAACCGGTAATTAGAACCGAAGTTAGAACCGGACTTTTTAATCCTTTAATTTTTTCATTTCTAGCAAATAGCGAAGTAGGGTTTCTTTTTTTCATTTCCAACCGTCATCTTCTCTCTCTCACCATAGGAGCTCTCGTGTAGCAGATCGTCTTCTCTCTCTCACCTTATCAGCTCTCATGTTCTCTCTCTCGTGTAGCAGGCTGCTACTAGCAGCTCACCTTCTCTCTCTCGCCTTAGCGGAGGTATGAAATCAACCCATTATCTCTCTCTCACAGATTATTTCAATGCCGTCTTCTTCTTCGTCTGCCACTATTATGTGTAGTGTAGTATTTCAAATCTGAGTTTGATGCCTAAAATTGTTGAATAGTGTAGTCTTCTTCTTCATCTACCATTATTATGCGTGTCACTTCATGAAATAGTTACCATTATTAGTTGTAAATGTATATAAAACAGAGATAGTTATAATCTGTTTTGATACATAAATCATTTCATGTATTTTAGTCTATTTAATTTCATGCTTAAATCACAAATTACAGGAACCGAAAACCGACAAAACCAAACCGAGAACCATTGGTTCGGTTCGGTTCGGTTCTATATACATTTCGGTTCAGTTCTGGTTCCAAAACCAGAGAACCGAACCATTTCGATTCTGGTTCTGGTTCTGGTTCTATAGTGGAACCGAACCAACCCGAACCATGCTCAGCCCTACCGACCGCAATGTATTCAGATTCAGTCGATGAGAGAGAGATAGAATTTTGTTTGTTACTACTTCAACCTACTAAATTATTTCCTACATAAAAGCATGCTCTAAAAGTACTTTTACTATAGTCCGAACACCCTTCCCAATCGGCATCAGTGTATCCTACAATAACACTAGTGGTGTCTTTAGTGTACCAAATACCATAATTTTGTGTACCCCTATATTTAATAATATGTTTGACACTTAACACGTGTGATTCTTTGGGTGCACATCGGTATCTTGCACAGACGCATACGACAAACGCAATATCAGCTCAGGAAGTAGTAAGGTATAAGAGGTTCCCTATCATACTTCTATAAAGAGTTGGGTTAACATTTTTCCCATTTTCTTCTTTGGATAGTTTTTTAGTCGTGCTCATGGGTCTACGTACAGGCTTGGAGTGTTCTAACCCAAAATTCTCAATGATATCCGAGGCATATTTTGATTGATTAATAAAAAGACCATCATTAAATTATTTGACTTGTAGACCTAAGAAACATTGTAATTCATCATCGTAAAAAAATATTTTACTTGGTTAGGACAGGTTGAGCCAAAAATTATATCGTCTACGTAAACTTGGGCAATCAAGACATATTTGTCTGATTTCCTAATGAATAAGGTTGGATCGTTTCCATCTCGAACGAATCAGTGAG
The DNA here is from genome assembly GCA_949130495.1 of Sambucus nigra. Taxonomy (NCBI): domain Eukaryota; kingdom Viridiplantae; phylum Streptophyta; class Magnoliopsida; order Dipsacales; family Adoxaceae; genus Sambucus; species Sambucus nigra. The sequence goes on from OX422211.1 coordinate 403,022,285, forward strand.
AGAATAGAAATGTAGAAAGATGCTCATACCAAGCTCTAGGATCTTGTTTCAATCCATATAAGGATTTCTTAAGTCTAAATACGTGAGCAGGATAAGTGAGATCGATAAAACCTTTAAGTTGTTTTACGGATACTTCCTCAGTTAAAATTCCATTTAAAAATGTGGGATTAACATCCATTTGAAAAAGTTTGAATTGTAAATGGCATGACATGGCTAAAAGAAGACGAACTGACTCAATACAAGTGACAGGGGCAAAAGTCTCGTCAAAGTCAATTCCTTCTATCTGAGAGTAATCTTGTTCTACTAACCTAGCCTTATTTCTAATGACCTCCCCATTTTCATTAGTTTTGTTTTTGAAAATCCCTCGAGTGCCGATAACCTTCGTATCTTTCGGCCTAGGAATGAGATAATAAACACCATGACTATAAAACTGGACAAGATCTTTTTCCATAGCATTAATCCAGACAGAGTCACAAAGGGCATCATTTACATTTTTCGATTCTACAAGAGAAACGAAATAAGCAAAATATGCTACCTTTTGTAGTTAGGATCTAGTTCTATCCGGCTCAGAAGGATTGGCAACAATTTTGTCAATGGGATAGTCTTTAGAAATCCAACTTAGTATAAAAGGATTCTCAAGCGCCAATGAATCAGTTATGTCTAGAGAGTCAGGGATGAAATGGGTTTCTTCCTCATCCAGGACGACTAGTTGATTGACACTACTCTCAGCACTGGTATCATTTCCAATTACATTAAAAGATTCCATAATGACTTTGGTTCGATAATTAAAGACACGAAAAGCCCTATTGGTTTGTGAATAACTTTCTCCTCGGGTGTCAAATTTTGAAAGATATTCCCTATCCATACAGATATAACAGACACTTCCAAAGGTTTTAAAATATTTTAGGTTAGGATTTTTGTGGAACCAAAGTTCATAGGAAGTTTGTTTGGAATTTTTCCTAAGGTATACATGACTAATGATATGACAAGCGGTTTGAACAACTTCAGCCCAAAAATACTTAGGTAGATTTTTCGCATGTCACATCACTCGAACCATCTCTTGTACGGTTCTATATTTGCGTTCAATAATTATATGGAGTCTTAGGCACACTAAATTCGTGTTTGTAACCATTGCCTATATAGTATTCTGAAACACCAGAATCTTTGAATTCTCGACCTATGTCACTTCTGATGCGACATACTTGGGTGTCCTTATCATTCTCAATTTTAGAAGAATTTTTAAGAACTCACTGAAGGTATCGAATATATTTTTCTTAAAAGCCACCTATGTATATCGTGTGTAATCATCCACAATAAAAAGTATATAACTGTTACCATAGAAGCTGAAAGCTTTAGAAGGACCCATAAGGTCCATGTGGATTAATTCCAAAGGTTTTATAGTTAAGACATCTTTAACTTTCTTATGAGGAGATTTGCTTATTTTCCCTTCTTGACAAGGACCATAGACAGTATTAAAAGAAATTTTAATATTTGGTAATCCTCTAACTATTTCTTAGGAACTTAACCTACGAAGATTATCAAAATTTGTATGTCCCAATAAATTGTGCCATAGATAAGCATCTTCTAATATGGAAATTTTATAGGATTTATACTTAGGAATGACTGTGTAGCAGTTATCCTCATTTATGTTTCCTATTAAAATACAGTTTCCCTTTTCATCAAGAATTTTGCAATCAGTTTTTAAAAAGGTAACAATACGATTGGAATCACAAAATTGAGATAAACTAAATAAGTTAGCCTTGAGACCTTTAACTAAAAGAACGTCATTTAGTTTGGGGAGACCTTCCTCACATAATGTTCCCTTACCTATGATCTTGGATGAAACCCCATCATCAAATACAACACTACCTCCAGAGAAGTCTGTTTTGTTTGTCAAATTGATTTCATCTCCAGTCATATGTTTAGAACATCCGAAATCCAGGTACCAACTAGATGAAGTGCGTTGTGACTTGAAAGATATTATGACAACATTACACTTGAGCTGGGGTTGCAAGTCATCTTTTCTAATCCAAATGGGCCTCGTTTTAAAAATTTTGTTGCACTTTGATTTAGAAAAGCTTTGTTTGGTCTTTCTAAATGGTTTCTTTTTAGTTTTAGATCCTCCCTTATTTTTATAGTTAGAGTTATGCGTGGTCTTCCTTGGGAGAACATAAGTATTCCCACTCTTCCTAGAATAGTCAAAATCTGGATAGGTAGGTGTGTATAGTCTCTTTTGAAAACATTCGACAATAGTGTGGCCATAGACATCCCGGTATGAACAGTTTTGATGTGTGTAGGACTTGAATTTAATATTAAAATCTTTAAAGATAGGTTTAGACCTAATAGGAATGGTTGTCCAAGTGTCATTGGTTTTAGATTTCTGACATTAGTCTCTATCAGGAGGACATACATACTTAGCTGGACCATAAGATTTGAGTTATTGAATACAGTCACATTGTTTACCCTTAGGGACATTTTTGAAACTATGTTCTTTATGAGTATCTTTAACTTCATGTCATTCCTTAACAAAAATGACATTTTCAGGAGAAACATTTTTACTAGTAATGACCTTTTCTCCAAAATCTAAGCCAGATTTATTTTCAGAATCAAGCTTACTTCCTTCAATATTTTCTTCACTAGATTTCAGTTATGTTTCAAAATGTAAACATTTTTTAAAAACATTTGAAGTTTTCTATTTTGATTCTTCAAGCTCAAGAAGAGCAGATTTATATCTTTGCTCTAAAACATAATTTTTCTCAGACAAGTCTTTGATTTTTGAAGAAAACTCTTTTGTTTCAGTCTCATGGGCAACACATTGTGCTGTAAATTCCTCAGCGTTCTTCCTAATAGTCTGGTTAAGTAAATCAATACATTCATTTAACAACTTCACCATCATATCAAGATAGGCACTTTTCTTAAGTGTTTTCGTGTATAGCTCTTGAAGATCGGGAAGATCATCGTCGGACTCACTATGTGTCTCATGTGTAGTGTCTCCTATAGCGCTCGTTTCTTCTGTGGAACTCACCCACACTTTAGATTTGTCTACAATGTTCTCATTTAGACACACTCGTATACTATCATTTTCAGTGCTATTTTTATCACCAACAAACACTATGTTATCATTTGCAGATACAGTAAGAACATTATCAGGAACAATAGAGTCATGAGTAGCCAAACATTCATTATCATCATGGTATATGATTTTAGCAAAGAATGACATGCAAGAATCATCATTACGGGTTGACTTAGTTTTATCTGAATCAAAATCACTAGAGTCATCCCAGTTTTACATATGTTTTCCCTATTGTTCTTGTTCAAATTAGTTTTGCATTTATTGGCATAGTTTCCTATTCTACCACATCTATGACATTCACATCTTTTAAGTCAATCATGGGTTTATTTTTATCATAGGACTGATTGTCATTGTGTCTTTCATGAGGTCTACGATTTTGATTACCTTGATAATTTTGTCTGTCTTGTTTAGAGGCCACTGCATTTCTAAATTGGATAATATTTTTTAAATGCATGCTCATGAGAGATATTTGATTGTCAAGGTGATCCAAATCACAGTCGTGTCACTTAAGTCATGGTCATAGTCTAAGGGACTTATTTTAGGTGAAGACAATTGTGATGAAACCACAACATTAGAACCAGTGGGTCTCTTGTTTTGGGCAGTCAACTATTTTTAAAACTCTAACTTCATCTCAACAGTTCTTAATATGCTACTTAGCAACTCAGGAGTCAGGTTTGGGTCGTCTATTTCTTCTATGGCATATATCTTATTGTCAAACTTAGCAGGTAATGACCTAAGAATCTTTTGAACGATTTATTTTCTACTATGTGTTATACCTTTTGCATGTAATTTTGTGAAAATATCAGTTAACCTTTTGTATAAATCATCAGAAGATCCATTGTCATCCATAATCAGTGTATTGTACTACTAGATTAACATTTGGGTTTTTCCAGCTTTAACACATTCATCACCCTTATGGGTAGTGACTAAGGTATCCTAAGCCTCGTTGGAAGTTGAACAAATAGATATTCTTTTAAATTCGTGTTTGTTAATGGACACAAAGATATCATTCTTGTCCTTATTATTATCTAGAGACATATTTTTCTCTCCCGTAGCAAATTCGCTAAGAAGTTTCTTAACCTTTTGGGATCAGTTTCAGATAAAGACTTAGTTGGATGTTTATACCCTTTTTCGATCATATCCCAGACATCATAACTAAGAGCTCCTTGAATGAAAGCAGCCATTCATGCTTTCCAATAAGAAAAGTTTTTTTTTTGGTAACTAAATATATTGAAAAGAAAGAAATATACAAGGTGAAGAACACCAAGCCCAGAGGCTAGTAACCAGAAGGTGGGGCATACCCCCCTCCCAACAAACATCAACAAAGGAAATCAAAAGAAAACAAAATAACCCCAAAACATCAAGAAGGTAAATCAAAAGAAAATAACATTAGAGGTACAACATGGATTCAGGGATCCCCCATTGGTTGCAGACCATCCAATTGGTGTAGTTTTGTTAGTGTTCTTCCAGGTGCTGATCTTGATCTTCATCATATTATTAATCTCATTTATGAGCTGACTAGGAGTTCTAGCCCCTCAGCTGTGCAGCCTTCCATTCCTTTCCATCCAAATACAATAGATGGTGGTAGTGAAAGATAGAGTTCTGACTTTGTTGATGAGATTGTTGTTGTTAGCATACTCCACAGCCCTCTCTAGCTCTATCTCCCAAGTTCCTAAATTCCTGTAGCATTGGTTTCTGCAAAGAACTTCCATCCACACCTCCTTAGTGTATGGGCAGTCAGCAAGTATGTGCGATAAAGTTTCAGTCCCATTAGTGCATAACATGCAATTATTGTTGTCCACTATCCCCCACTCCATCAATTTATCTTTGGTACTAAGACTTCTTCTGCAGACCAGCCAAGAGATGAAAGAGCATTTAGGTATGTTGGCACGGTTTCATACCAATCTATTCCATTCCACCTCATTGTTGTGACTGCAAATAGCCTTATAGGCAGATTGAATGGAGAATATCCCATTGGTAGAAGGAACCCAAGTTACCACATCCTCATGATGAGAAATAGCTGGAAGAGCAGCATTCTGGATGTCATTAAGCTCCCATGTAACTGTGGAAGGCCACCTCCAATCCGTTCCTCTAATGAATTCAGCCACCTTGGCATAGGAGTTGCTGGCTGCATCATAAATGGTCCTATCTCCAAATAAAGGCTGTAGAGGCCCAAGAGGGTGCCAGTTATCATGCCAAATAAAAGTGTTATTACCATTACCAATGATAGACTTAATGAGAGGTCTGCTCTCCCTCCTCATTTTCAGAATTTTCTTCCATGTCCATGAGCAATCGCTAGGAATAGCAATCGCCCAGAAACTCCTTCTCTTGATTTTATACATGTGACACCATTTCACCCAAAGACTCTCTTTATTATTGCATATATTTCATATATGTTTCATCATAGCAGCCTTGTTCCATTCTTCAATACATTTAATCCCCAACCCTCCCTCGGATTTAGGCTTACATACCTTACTCCAAGACACTTTGGCCCCACTATGCTTCAAGTCAGAACCATGCCAGATGAAGTCTCTAATCAGTTGGTCAATGTATTTAATGACTCCTTTGGGCATGATGAAAAGACTGGCCCAATACACCTGTATACTGAAAAGGATAGAGAGAGCAAGCTGAAGTCTACCAGCATAGCTGAGCATCTTGTTGGTTCAACTTTTAATCCTCTTTGTAAGTCTATTGATGAGATCCAAGCAGTCCTCCTTCCTAAGTCTCATGGAGATCAAAGGCACCCCAAGGTAATTGAAAGGAGGCTTCTTTACTTGGAACCCAATTTTGTCAGCCAAAGCCTGAGCCTGAAGAACATCCATTCCCCCACAGTAAATGTTGCTTTTCTCCATGTTGGGACAGAGCCCAGAAAGAAGAGCAAACTCCTCAATAGTATGATTGATGCAGTCAATTATCTGCTCATCCCCCCCCCCCCCCCCCCACAAAATATCATCAGGTCATCAGCAAAGCATAGGTGGTTAGGACCAATTTCCTTACATTCAGGGTGCTATTTGAAGTTCATGCTGTTGCAGTGTTGGTCCAGAAGACAGGAAAAACTCTCCATAGCCAGAAGAAAAAGATAAGGGGATAGAGAGTCACCTTGTCTAAGGCCTCTAGAGCTTTTAAAGAACCCATGGGATTCCCCATTGAGGCTAATGGAGTACCAAGGAGTGGTCACACACTCCTTAATCCACCTAATCATGATATGAGGAAATCTGACCTTTTTTAAGACATCAAAAAGGAACTCCCAGCTCACAGTGTCATAAGCCTTCATAATGTCCACCTTAATAGCACATCTAGCCACACCATTGCCTCTATGATAGTTCCTCATGATCTCTTGAAGTAAGAGGATATTATCCGCGCTGGATCTCTCTCTAACAAAGGCTGCTTGACTCTCACTTATGAGGTGGTTCATGAGGGGCATAATCCTGGAAGCAATGATTTTAGAGATGCATTTATATATAGTATTGCAGCAGGCAATAGGTCTAAAGTCTCTCATGGAAGAGGGGTTAGAGGTCTTAGGTATGAGGGCAAGGATGGCACAATTCCACTGCCTAGGCATTTTACAGTTGATAAAGAAGTGCTTAACAGCCATTGTCACATCATTCTCAACAACATCCCAATTCAGCTTGAAGAAGGCAGCATTGAACCCATCAGGTCCGGGAGCTTTATCAGAACCAATAGAGAACATAGCCTTTTTAATTTCTTCATTTGATGGGATGGAGGTGATGCCATCACACTGATTTTGATTAAGCTTCCTAACCATCAGGTTCTTAATATTGAAGGGTCTGAATAAGTTCATATCATCAACAGAGAATAAGTTTTGGAAAAAGTTAATAGCTTCATTAGCTACACCCTCAGTACCTTCAATGGTTAGCCCATTCGAGTTCTGAATCATTAGGATTTTCTTCCTAGCACAGTTGCTATTAACCCTTTTATGAAAGAATGAGGTGTTCAAATCCCCCAATTGGAGCAAATTAATTCTTGCTTTTTGCTTGAAGAAAGACTCCTCATTGTTCCTCAGATGGTTATAGTAGTTAGAAAGCTCAGTCTCCTCCCTCCTTAGCTCCTGATTACTACCATCATTGTCCAGATTAGCCTGCACCTGATTAAGGAGATTCTTAGCCTCATTAACTCTAACAGAAATATTAGAGTAAAACTTCTTGTTCAGGCTTCTGAGAGGGGTCTTCAATCTTCTAAGCTTGGTAGAGAGTTTAAACATGGGGTTCCCACTACAAGCCTCATGCCAAGAATCCATGAAGGTGTCCATGAAGGTTTCATGCTTCATCCAGAAATTGTAGAACTTGAAAGGTTTAGGTTTAGTGATCAAAGATTGCAAGAAGGTAATAAGGATGGGGCTGTGGTCAGAGATACCATGACAGAGAAAGTTAGCCTGGCTATTAGGGAAAGAAGTACTCCAACAAGAGTTCTGGAGGACTCTATCAATCCTCGATTGAACACACGCAGACCCTCCACTTTTATTAGACCAAGATAACCACACACCAGTGGAATTCATATCCTCAACTTCAATATCCTCAATGCAATTGTTGAAATCACCCACAGCTCTAAAATCAATTCCATTGTGGCTCTTCTTCTCCTCCTGGCACCTCACAACATTAAAGTCCCCCAGAATGATCCAAGGCTGATTGGTAGTGGTAATGGAATTGCACTTGAGGAAGTCCCATAAATTATTCCTATTCGCGGGTAGATTATGACCATAGACAAACGTGGCAAAGAACATCTTATAGGATCCCACAACTTTGACTTTGCATAAAATAGCTTGATGGTGGATGTCACATGGTTCCACATCAAAAACATTAGGGTTCCAAGCGATAATGACCCTAGCCACACCACCATTATCCGGGCAGTTATGACATATATTTCAATTAAAAAAACAATTATTCTTAGTAACATTCATATGGTTAAGTCTTACTTTAGTCTCCATTAAACCAATGAGAGCAATACCATTGTCTCTAATGGTTTTCTTGATTTCATCCTGCTTATGAGGGGAATTTAAACCCCTAATGTTCCATGAAGCTATCTTGCTCATCTTGGTTTAGGCTTATCTCCACCCCTCTTCAGCTCTATTTGTGGGATCAACCAAATGTCGTTTCCCTTCTTCTTCTGCTTCTTTTTGGAAGATGCTTTGTTAGTAAGGCCAGTGTACTCCAGATTTCTAGCCATTTCATCAATGGCTTTAACTTTTAGTACAATGCCTTGTGGAGCTGGGGTACTCTCTTCTTTTGGTATCTCTTCAGTCTCTGGTGTGTCCATCTCCTCACCCAGAGTAAGGATGGCAAACCTATTCTGATTAGTGCTAGAGTGGCCTTCCTTATCGTGATTGCGTTCACCCTTGTGACTAGCCTTATATTTCGCAGCAGCTCTAGCCGTGGTAACCTGTTTCCATTCATCCGTTAGTGGTTCCTTCATTGGGATAGCGCCAGCTTTGGGAGAGGTTTTCTCTTCCATTTTGTGATGTGGACAAGCATTTAGGTTATGACCGAAGATAAGGCAGTTAGAGCATGAAGGCGGTTTTGCTTGAAATTCAACCCTAACTGGTGTGGTAGTACCATCCTCCATCGTAATAGATGCTGTTAGGGTAAGTTGTTGTGGCCTCAACGTCAATGCAAATGCGAGCATAGGTTATTCTATTCATTTCTTCAGTCATCGCATCAGCGTAAAGGGGAAGCCCCACTGAACTGGCGATGTAACTAAGCCCTTCTTCCGTCCAAAGTTGAACAAGAATGTCGTAGAACTTGACCCAAACAGGAATTTTCTTCAACGTATCTTTAGAGAATTTGAAATGTGCTTGCCATTTGTTGAGGATGATTGTCATACCTGCAAAATGCCACGGCCCATTGTCCAGCACCTCATCACGCTGGCTTTGTTTATCAAACATGAAAATAAAAAATCCATTATCATGCGCTATGACCTTCATCATGCCATATTTCCCCCATAGTCTAGTAGCAGCGTTGTTAACAAAGGAAAAAGGAAGCTTTTTCCCTAAGAAATAACCAACCATGCTGTTCTCACAACGTCCATATCCTTTCCTGGCTACAACGAGCGGTGGGTTGACAGTGATGGTGGACTCCACAACTGAGGGTTGGTGAAAAGTTAGTTTGAGTTTCGGTTTCTTCTTTTCTACGATAATAGAACTCCACGTCTTGTCAGTGCGTACCATGTTGTTGGTCGGGGATATAGGGACTCCCAGGCTACCATTCTCATTTCCCTACTTCCTCTCACTAGCAGGTATAGTGCCAGATAGGGTAGTAGACGTACTAGCTACCCCAGTCGAGACCTTTTCAATATCTGTCAACTTTATGTCAAGTTCCGTACTATCAATCGTACCCTTGAGCCCACCGTTTCTACCTGCACTATTCTCAGGGATGAAATCTACCTCTACCTCTATTGCCTTCTCAGTCGGAGATAAGTTCTCATTCCGTTCATTGGAGGTTCTGAACATCTTCACATCATCAAGGGAGTAGCCTTTGCTCAAGAGGAAGTCCATAACGATGTTATTTTCAGTGTTTGGCTCTTGTATCTTTGCGAGTTGCTCATTTGCTCTATCAAAGTTGTTATCTAACGTTAAGATTTGCCCTTCTTCTATCTCGTCAATCTTGTTCAAACTCATGCCATCGACTGGGATAGGGCCAGTATTCCTTATAGAAGACCATACATCCGATTCAGCCATCAAAGAAGATGGAGTTTGAGAAATAGCTTTCCCACGTATTGCTGAAGTAGGGTTAGGAGAGGAAGGCCGGCCATCAGGTTTGGTCATCGGAGCTATGGCCTGGTGGAGTTGTGAAGTTTGTGTTTGCTTAGGGCTATGGATTTTTAGAGAGAAGGAGGAGCATTTTTTCCAATAAGAAAAGTTGTTTCCATCAAAGGTAGGTGGTCGGGAAAGGTTACCTAACTTCTCAAATCTTTCATCCATATTCAGAACTTTTAAGATTTTGAAAATAGTTTCCAGAGTTTCACGATAAAACATATTTGAAAGACCTTCTCTGATACAACTTGAAAATAACATGTTTACTAACTCAATAACAAAATGTTATATATTAAGTAAACTCAGATAATAAACTCCTTGTACAAAACTCTTTTTGAAATATAACACGAGATGTGTTTTGGATAGGTTCCTAATATGTATTCTGGATTTGTTAGTTTGATTACCTTAGGTTTTTAAAATTAAAACCTACTCCTAAGTCTTAAATAAGAAACCATTCACAGAAGAAATTAAGAACATTCAAGAAAATGAACACGGGATTCTTAACGTGGAAAAACCCTAAAGTAATGGAAACATCCACGGCCCCCTCTACGGAGCAAAATAAAAAGTACACTAGAAACAATCACAATACAAGTTACATCACTGAGCATGCAAATCAAGATCATAAATCTAAGTCAAGAAAATATACGTACACGAGTTACTCCACTCTCAAAGGCTTCTAACTTGGTTTTGACATCCTTCCAGTAGATTCTTTGCTTTGTCCTTTTCCACTAATTGTAGCAGCTCTAATAACACAAAATTTCTCAAATAGAACCACTATATCTCAGGGTTCATGTGAGAGTGTAAGTGTTATTCTTGTGCACTAAATGCAGATTATGCAACTCACTCTCTCATAATAGTTATACAGGCAAAATCCTATAAATCATCAACTTCTATATGACATGCATATTTTGATTCAACTTATTTTGAAAAATAAACTTCTTATCAAGGTCAGATCTGAAAACAGTATTGCTATCAAAAGGGCCAAGATCCTGTATGTCTCAACCTTATTTCTTTACAAATTTATTTCACAAAATGTGAAATATAAAATGGGAGACATAAACGCTTTTAGATATGAGAAACTTGAAAGAATCAGAAATCGCTTTTTAAAAAAAAATGAAATGAGAGAAGGATATTTTTTAAAACAATCAAGAAATATAAATATCTAAGAGATAAAAAAACTAGAAAAAGGTCGTGTGATTTTCTCTTAGGAAAACCTCAAAATTTCTACTGAGAAATTTGAATTTTTCCAAGAGATAGGTTCTAAAAGAGAAAACTGGTTTAAAGAGGTCTTCAAACAACAAATAACCCCCAACACCTTAACGCTCGCAGAAACCCAAATCTAACTCTCAATATCTGGTTGTCTGGTATTTGGAAATAGAAGGTTTGGTTGTGTGGTATTTTGGAGTAAACAATTAGGGTTTGATCTTTGGACGAACTAAGGTTTTCTTTCTCCTCTCTTTTTCTCTCTTCTTTCTCTTCTCTCTAGTTTTCTTTCACTAAAAACTGAGACAAAATCAAAAACTTCTCAACTTCTAACCCATGGACTCCTTTTATTTAAAAGTAGAAAGATCGATAAGGTTGAACCAAATCTAGAGCTGAGATTCACTCTACTGTTGGGCTTCGTATCTAACGGCTATAAACATGCGGTGATTAAAGTATTTCTGATTGGTTCTAACTGGGATCACATGGATTCAGTTGAGTAACATGCAGACCGTTGATGAATGTGATCTAAGGGCTGTGATTAACTCTTCTCTCCAAGACACAAAAGAAACACAAATCTCTTGGATATAAAGGTAACACGTGTATGGCTGTGATCAGATAAAAAACGCATGTTTTGTGTTTTCTAAAAATATGAATTGGAACCCCAAAATATTCTAGCGTGTTTGGTTTCTACCTTGAATAATTTTTTAGGAAAACAGTATTTACATTTTAACCCAAAACATTTAAATCACATAATAATTGATTTAGAAAAATCATTTTTAATGTTTTTAAAATGTTTTAGGTGGTTTAAAAATGTTATAAAAATTTCTAAAAAAATAATATGACCCTTGTGCACACATAATATCAATAATATGCATTGTAAGTGTCCTAAAGTGGTCATGAGGTAGATATAACTTCCCTTTGATGTGGATCATGAGGTTCTTGGACTGGATATCTTCTCTGATGCTTGGATACTTTGAGAGATATAGCAACTCTTGAAAATCTAACCCTCTTTGTCTCAATGTCCAAACTAGTCGGAACTCCTATATGATATAAACTTAAGTAAGTCAATCATATAGTGTGTTCTCAAAGTTATCCTAGTAATTAGATTGACCATGACTTAGTTAGGGTAGAAATTAATTTAAAATTATTCTTTAGGCTCACACCTAACCCTAAAATAGGTTGCCTACTTATCCCTTAAGGGGAACCGAGTAAGATGTAGTTCAAGGTACTATGATGTGATGGTTTTGGTTTTTTTGTTAGTAACTTATGGCCTATGGTTTTAATTAACCATGTAGTCTTGTGAATTATTGCTCAAGAAGGAATTAGATTAGGTTGAAATTCTCATTCAATTTGACTTAAGGCATTTTCTTGGGTATTGGGGGTTGATTGAGTTCATGAAATGAAGAGAAGATTTCTTTGTTGAAATATGATCACACCCCGTTTATTCATGTTGTGAATATAGATTAATGATGTATCCCTTTGGATTTTCGTCATTTGACTAGTCTAATTGTATAAAACATTCCATGTTGCTTCAATTTTAGAAAGAATTAATTTTGAACTCTCAACAAACCATTTGTTTTCCATTTATTTTTATTTTTTTGTGCCCCAAAAGAGTATCTTGTCGTGATACCATTCTGTTATCCTTGTGATTATAAACTTTTCTTCCACCATGGTCAAAGGTCATACTTTTGAATCCTCTAAAGTTTCTTTATTTTAATTTCACAAACCTATATTTATATTTGAAATAGTTTTATGCATCTTACAGGAACTGTTAAGAGGCAACACCTCCTCTTTCTCTCTTCTATATTTTTTTATAAAGAGAACTCTCCCTCTCCTTCTCCAGATGCTTCTTTCTCCCTCCTTCTCCTTATCTCTTCCAATTTCTAGATAATTCCATCACTCTAGTATAAATAGGAGACTCCTCTACCCATTTGGGACATGGAAGTGAGAGAAGAAAAAACAAGTGAGGAAAATAATCAAGTGTAGTACAGAGTGTCCAAAGAAATTGTGAGTATCTTTAGAGTGAGTGAGGTGCGTTTTTGAGTAATAAAATTGTGTCCTAAATATTGAGTGAATTTTGTAATGTTAGTGGGTCACTTGAGCATGTATTTTGTGAGTCAATAATTGTACTAAAATTTGTACAATTATTTTTCTGTAATAAAATAGTTTTATTTGTGGTTTACGACTTGCAAAATTTTCACTCCACAATTTGGTATCAGAGCCAGGGACCGCTGTGAGGGTGCTGCTAAATTGAATTATTGTCAACGGATCGAAAATATTTCGGGTCTTGATTATGGCAGACTTGGTTAATGCATTTGGATGTGGGCTTGGAAAATTAAACCACACCAATTATAAAATTTGGAGCACCAACATGATAACTTGGAAGAAGAAGATCCTTGGGGCATATAAAGGATGCGAAGACACCGAAAGCCGCATGGGACACTGTTGACTCTCTCTTCTCAAAGACGAATGAAGCACATTTGTAGATGTTTGAGAATGAATTGATGACTACCACTCAGTAAGTTATGACAATCAGCCAATATATTAAGAAAATTAAAGATTTGTGTCCAAATTATTTTTTGCTGTCCTAGCTCTAAAATTAATGAACCACGAATGAGGAGAATAAATATTCGTGGCCTAAAGCCGGAATATAATGGATTTATTATGACAACAGTCATTGGCCAACTCAACACACTCTAGTTGAGTTGGAAAATCTATTGGCTAACCAAGAGACATTGATGAAACAAATGAGTATATAGAACGAAGATGGGGCACTTTAAACTGATAAAAGAGGAAGAACAAGTCGCATTGCTAGAAAAGGAACATGGAATGAGAGAAGTCCACATCAAGAAGTTAGATGGTGGAAAAAAGAAAAGAAAATCTCTTGTTCAGAGAGAGCAAAATAGTATGAGGAAAAATATTATCAATGTGACAAAGCATATAGACGACAAAACAATAAGTGCTACAATTGTGGCAAAAGGGGCCACTATGCTAGAGAATGCTGGTAAAGAAATAAGTCAGTAGAAAAGTTACTTAGAAACATCGAAGAGCCAAGAAATTGATAGTGAAGAAGAATGGGATTTCGAAGAATCCCTTGCAATAATTAAGCCTATACAAGATTACTTCTTAGGGGAAGATATTGATTTTTAAAAAGAATGGGTTGAAGATAAAAAAACAGATTGAAATTGAAGAAGATTAGATTGAAGACAAGGTTGGCTTATTTCTAATGGAAGAAGAATTAGATGAGGAAGAATTTAACATAGCTTTGGTTGAGGAAGGACAAGTAAAAAAATATACCAATTCAAAAACATAGACAAAGTTTCTCCAGAATTAACAAGGACTCACGTCGACAACACTAAAGGAGTGACACAAGAATTTGTGGGTCCACAAGAAACGGAGGTGCCATAAATCAAGAAATCAGAGAATAAGTTTCATCAAGAAAAATTGGGGGAGCAAACTCAAAAAGACACGAAAACTGATCAAGGAACCATTATTGAAGCAAAACAAAATGATGTGGATGGAGAAAACAAAGAAGAGAAAATCAACCATATTGATATAAATCGAGAAGATGATGGATATCCGATAAATACCAAAGATACTATCATAAGCAAGATGGAAGAATCCACACCATATTAAAAAACTACTCGGGATCATTTGGAGGGAGAACGGAAGTCAAACGTATCATTCATAGAACCAGCGAGAGAGGAGAAGAACAAGGTAGGAGAGTTCGCAATCACTTCTAAGGGCTTCAATATTTATAACAGTCAAGAACGGTTGGACTATGCATTAAAGGCATAAGATAAAACGAAATGGAGTGTAAGGACAAAAGGAAGCACGAATGTCTGGACAAATGAAATCACCAGTACAACATTGCCTAAGATAAAACCATTTATAAGAAAGGAACTAAGTCAAAGAAACTCGTCAGTATGATTCAAGAAGAGAGTTGGTGTTGAAGGGGAGTATTAAGAGGCAACACCTCCTCTTTCTCTCTTCTAGATTTTTTTTAGATAAAACTCTCCCTCTCCTTCTCCATAAGCTTCTTTATCCCTCCTTCTCCTTATTTCTTCCAATTCTTAGATAATTCCATCACTCTAGTATAAATTGGAGACTTCTCTCCCCATTTGAGACATGAAAGTGAGAGAAGAAAAATCAAGCTAGGAAAATAATAACGTGTAGTAAAGAGTGTCCAAATAAATAGTGAATGTATTTAGATTGAGTGATGATTGCCTTTGAGTAATAAAATTTTGTCCTAAATATTTAGTGAATTTTGTAATATTAGTAAGTCACTTGAGTTTGTATTTTGCGAGTCAATAATTTTACTAAACGTTGTACAATTGTTTTTGTGTAATAAAATAGTTTTAGGTGTGGTTCACCGCTTGCGCAATTTTTACTCCATGACAACTCCTTGATTGGTTCCACATCTCTTGAGACTGATCGGTCTTTTTGATAGTGAGGCAAAATTTCATGTGTTGTATCATTCCTCTTTGTATTGGATGCAACATAGATTCTTTTTATTGGGAGTGACTCCTACCTTGGTCCGCTCTAATTTTACCTTCTTGGGCAAATTTTGATACGGTCGCTTATTTTTTTAAGTTATGTGTGATTACTCTGTGTAGATCATTTTGTTTCACTAAAAAAATCATAAAAGTTCATGTCATTAATGGATAATTACTAATTAGATTTGTGCTTAATTTAAACATTAATAATTTAGATATTAAACAAGAATTAGTGTGCAAGAAACCACCAGATGTCAAAATAAAATCTCTGTCATCTTTATGCTTAACAGTGAGGATTATCGACCGATTCCACATGATTCTCCATTTTTACTACTCTTAGACAAGATAACTTCCTCAAAGGGGAAATCTAACTCCTCCTCAAGCGAAGTCGTGATATATTTATTTACATTCTTGGGATTTATTTTTTAACCAAGCCCATTGTTTAGAGTTTTCTAGTGGCCACCTCTTAGTGTCTATTGTGTTGAGGGATCATGGTTAGGAGGACCATTTGCATTATTAATAAGTTTCTTGACAATTTTCAATCATGGAATTTCTTGTTAATTCAAACCCATCCCCTTTCATAGGACATGCTTCTTCCTTTGGACGCTAGACTATCATTCAATGGTGTCAATTGCAATCAACACAACATGGCAATACAAGCACAAATAATTCAAAAATTGATAAATAAATACCAATATTGATGTAATAAATGATATCAACTTGAATACAAAATGAATCTTGAGAGACTAAGGTAAACAAGCAACAAGAGATACAAATATGACCATATAGCATGCAATTTAGATTCAAAGATAAGGAACATGTCAAACATGGATTAAATGCAAAGGAAAATACTCAAAACCAATGATACCATAAATATAAATATGCAAAAGATACCAACGATACGCAAGCACATGTATATAGGTACATACACCACAAAATGACATAAAACATATAAATGTTATACACTGTCATAATATCGACATTTGTAAACAAACATGTGGTAAATGGAGTGAATGGGTGTGAACTAGAAACAAAATATTATAACCAAATCACACAAAAATGTCCAAAGAGTTCTATTTGACTATAAGAAGTTTATCAAAAAAAGACTTACCCTCATAGTGATAGATAAATCGAACTCATAAATGGAAAAATAATCACAATTCACAGTAGCGTAGAAAATATTGATGATTCTAAAATCAATAGCATCAGACATTAATTAACTAGGACTCATTGTGAAAACTCATTGATCTTAAACTTATACCACCCTCAAAATTATAGATATATAATTTTTTACTCTTATTTTGAAGACACCAATTTAATTGAAGAATCAAAGAAACAAAATCTGGCCTTGGAAATATTATCTTTTCTTTTTCATCTTAATTTTTAGGATCTTGCCACCGTGGCCTTACACGCAAGGAAGATTTCTTCATACACATGCACATTCATATTTTTTATAAGAATCCAATAAACTCATGGACAACGGTTCTTACATGCGTAAATCCACCAATCAAATATATATGTATATGACAAGATTGTTAGGAAAACACCTCACTTAGCTCATGTAACATATAAAGTTTAAATCCAAACGAGCTCGTGCATATGTGTGAGGAGGCATATGTAAAATGAATCGTTAAGAAAGTCATTTTCAAACTACTCCATGCAAACATGATTAACAACAACCTAAGCATTGAAATTATAATCAAATGTCCTAGACACATGGGAACATGGAAGGAAATGGATTCAAACACACCGATATGCCAGGTAAAATGTGTCAAATTAAAAGACACAAAAATATTAATCTTTTTGACTTTTTTAAATGTTGTTGTGACACCCCGACTAATTAAATACCGGGTAGCTACTCCTTTATTAAATTAATTCAAAATGCCAAGTTGGCTCAGTTAATAGCATCACTGTCGAAAACCTTTTTAAAGATTACTAACCACCTAGTATTTAAAAAGTAAGTTGCCAAATTTTAATTTAAGTCTGATTAACATGCAACAAGTGTAATGAAGAAATAAATAACACCATTCACCATACTGAAGTAAAACGAATAACCATCACAATAGAGTAAATAAAGTCTGGAGGAAAACTCCTCACTACAATCCCATAACTGAAGTAAATAACCGAATACTGAAATAATACATGCTAAAGTCTGAAAACTGAAATGTAAAAGATGACTCTAAATAGAAATGGGCAACATGCCCTACAACTGATAGATAGTGACTCTGGAATCCAAAAGATAGAAGCGTCTACAAGCAAATCCCTGTAGCTTCCACAACCAGCTACAGCTCGTCACCTAAATGAGAATCCTATGCTTGGTGTCCCTGTGGCTGGGCACCTAAAATGGTTTTACAAGAAAAAGATTTGAAAAGCAAACGGGTCAGAGCCCGAATGTGGAGTTATATGTTAAAAACCTGCAAGTGCTTTAAAAACATTTAAAACATTAAATGCAAAGTACATGTTAGGACGTACACTCACATGATATTCTCACCTCTCGTCTAACTGTGCACTCCTAACGTAAGTACCCATCTACAACGATATAAACCACTAGCTAAGTGACATCATAACTAGCTAGACTGTAATAGTTCCTACCCTTATTACCCGGTTCTATTAACATGTAACTCTCGTAATTAGATAGGGATTTAATGTGAACTCAGATGCTCAATTATGCAATATATTTCTCTATCAGCTAACTCATTATGTTTCTCGAAACAATACCGTAATTATTTATACAACATTAACATGAATGTTTTTATTAATTAAGTGTATATTATTCACATCATAAATATACAATACAAGCACCCCGAGAACTAAGTTGCGGTGCACACATACTCTGCTATCCATCCCGGTACATCACGTACATAAGGATCACATATTCCGAATCTCTCAGGAATAGTTCAGATAACACAAATCACAAATAGTGGAGGCGAACACAGTCACATCACATGGGTCACGTACATACCTACGCTCCCACGATCAGCGGACTTATTAACATCCCAATAAGTCTTTCTCTGACCTATGTTCATCGAGGTACCAGTCTATATCCCCCCCCTAAGGCACACAAGGATTAGAGGGTCCTAAGAGAACGCAACCTCCCGTGATAGCAAGTATGGTAGGTATCTCATACACACAATCCATATACCAATACTAAGTAAACACACATCTTAGTAATACCGTATTTTAATCGTAGCACATATCGCATTCTCGTACTAACTTATACTTATCACAATTTATACTATTCCGGTTTGTAATCATACGCGCCATAATTTCTCACGTCGTAGTAGACACTCACGTCTCAACCCAAACCGTCCATGTAATACAACTCTCGTATGTAAATTCCTTATCATAAATACCCAAATGTCCCAATTCTATCATTACTACATCTACGGAATGATCTCTATAACCTCGAATAAGTTTACGGAACTCCAAAAATCAAAACAGTCCAAAAAGGACCAAACTGTCAACTCGTTAGAAGTCTCGTTCGAACGAGACTGTTCGAACGAGATTCCTCTGCCAACTCGTTAGAAGTCTCGTTCGAACGAGGCTGTTCGAACGAGGTCCCAGTTCGTTCGAACGAACTGTACCTTCTAACGATATCTCGTTCGAACGAGATATCGAATGAAATCCATTCTCGTTAGCAGCGACTGGTCAACTCGTTAGAAGATCGTTCGAACGAGTTCGTTCGAACGACCTGGGGACTGCTTCTAACGACTGACCAGTTTCGGCCCAGATTTTTCCCCAATTCGTTTTTAACCATTTTAACACCTCTAATTTCCTCCAAAGTTCATCCCAACAACGTTTTATGGTCTCTAATTGATCCTAAACGTATTCAAGTCAACTCCTAACATGTTATCAAGGATTAAATCTCTTTAACATCAATCAACATATGAATTTCTACACTTTTCCCCAATTATCTCAAGAACATGAACCCTAACATTTTGAATCATGAATTAACCCAACAAAATCCGTTTTAATTTCTTTCCAATAATATATATCATCAGTAAAAACATCTACCTATCATTCTACATGCAATCCTTCTCAAATTTCTCAAGTTCTATGATCTAAACTACATGGGTTTTCATTATCTTTCAAGAACAATTAATATTCTCCAAATTCTAACATGGAAAAGACATTCTCTAAAATTAAATGGAATAAAGTCACTTGCCTTAATTCGATTTCTGACTTTGGTGTAGGTTTGATGATGTTTTTCTGCAGAATTTCCTCTCTCCAAGCTCCTTCTCCAATGGTGGC
The DNA here is from genome assembly GCA_949130495.1 of Sambucus nigra. NCBI lineage: Eukaryota > Viridiplantae > Streptophyta > Magnoliopsida > Dipsacales > Adoxaceae > Sambucus > Sambucus nigra. The sequence continues at coordinate 403,042,074 of OX422211.1, forward strand.
TTAAGGTGGCTAGGGTTTGTTTTGGGGAGAGTTGTAAACCTAAAGATAACCTCCGTAGCTTAATGGTTTAATATGGGATGGTTAGTGGGCTTTGTGGGTCAAATCCACATCAGATTTAATTAACCAATTTTCGTCACTTTTAATTCCTCAAAATGTAAAATTACCAAAATACCCTTTAAGTTGCCGGTATGGCCTAAAAATACCCCGGGACCCAAACTATACCCCCGGCTAGTGTTTTCTGACTATCTCGACCCTTCCGGACGCTTTGGCGCACTCAAAACGACCATATGGTTTATAGATTTTAAATTCACTTTTATTATCAAAATATTACACCGTGACGCGGCGGTCCCACGCGTCTCAACAAAATTTCTAACATGCCGTATATAAATCTCACGACAAATTTCATAATACCAAATACATATATCAAAACATGTATGCACATAATCAAATACCAACTCGCTTCTCGTTAGTATTTTAACCCGGATTAATTTCCAATTAATACGCATATAATTAATTAATCCCAAAAATAAATATAGCCAAAAGTATGGGGTATTACATACTTCCCCCCTAATAACTGAATTTCGTCCCGAAATTCGAAACTAGAAAGTACCTGCTAAAAACAACTCTGGATAACGCTCGCGCATCTCATCCTCGCGCTCCCATGTGGACTCCTCGACATTGTGATGTCGCCACTGGACACGCACTAATGGGACTATCTTTGACCGCAGTTTCCTCTCGCTTCGGTCCAAAATAGTAATCGGCCCCTCCTCGTAGGAGCTATCCGGCTGGAGATCGATGTCCTCCACAACAATGTGAGAATGAGCCAAATTATCCCTAAGGTATTTCCTCAGCGAGGAAATATGGAACACATCGTGAATCCGATGTAAATGCTCCGGTAACCCAAGTCTATACGCAACCGGTCCGATCCTCTCAATAATAGGAAACGGCCCTACATACCTCGGTGCCAACTTCCCCTTCTTCCCGAATCGCATAATCCCCTTCATAGGGGATACCCTGAGCAAAACCTGGTCCCCCACTTGGAACTCTCTGAAAAATCTCTTCGCATCAGCATAGCTCTTCTGCCTGTCTTGAGCTACCCGAATGCGACTCCGAATCAACTCAATCCTGGCCGAAGTATCCTGAATCACTTCTGGCCCAAGTAGTTTGTTGTCCCCCACTTCTAACCAACATGCTGGGGAACGACAAGGCCTACCGTACAATGCCTCAAACAGAGCCATGCCAATAGTGAACTGATAGGAGTTATTGTAAGCAAACTCCACCAGTGGAAGGTACTGCTCCCATCCACCCCCGAAGTCAATAATGCACATGCGTAGCATGTCCTCCAACATCTGATTGGTGCGCTCTGTCTGCCCATCGGTCTGCGGATGATAAACCGTACTCAACCGCAATTCCGTGCCCATGGCCTCCTGGAAACTCTCCCAAAACCTCGAAACAAATATCTTGTCTCTGTCAGACATGATATTTAGGGGCACACCGTGAAGTCTCACAATCTCTGAAATGAAGAGCTGGGCATACTGTCCCGTAGTGTAATCAGTCCTAACGGGTAAGAAGTGAGCTACCTTGGACAATCTGTCCACAATTACCCAAACGGAGTCGTGACCCCTCTGCGACGTAGGCAACCCCGTGATAAAGTCCATGGATATGCTCTCCCACATCCACACCGGAACCTCCAATGGCTGTAGCAATCATGCCGGTCTCTGATGATCCACTTTTACAAGTTGACAAGTGGCGCATTTCGAAACAAACTCAGCGATATCTCCCTCCATACCGCTCCACCAATACTGGCGTCTCATGTCTTGGTACATTTTGTCCCCTCCGGGATGTACCGCGAACCGTGAGCCGTGCGACTCTGCCATCACCTCATGTCGCAATTCCTCCCCTTCCGGAACTACTAATCTCCCATTGAAGCGTAATCCCCCGTCTGAGCTAACGGTATAGGATTTGGCTCCCTCTGCTAGTAATCGAACTATCTGCTCCTGACAGAACGAGTCATTAGCCTGTGCCCGTACTACCTTCGTGACAATCTGCGGTGTAACGGTCATCACAGACATGAAAGATCGGGCCACTGCATCCTGGTGTCCCAATTCCTTCCACTTAGCCTTCCACACCTCTGCCACCTCATCTGCTGGCTACGGCTCAACGCGTCTGTTACCACGTTAGCCTTACCCGGGTGGTACTGGATGTCGAACTGGTAGTCTTTCATAAACTCAAGCCACCTACGTTGCCGCATATTCAACTCTTTCTGCGTGAACAGGTACTGTAGGGACTTGTGGTCCGTGAACAGTTGGAACTTCTCCCCCAAAAGATAGTGTCTCCAAATCCGTAGGGCAAATACCACCGCTGCTAACTCCAAATCATGCGTGGGGTAATTCTTCTCATGAGGCTTAAGCTTACGGGAAGCATAAGCTATGGCCTGTCTCTCCTGCTGCAATACACCTCCAAGTCCTTGCAAAGACGCGTCAGTGTAAATCAAATACTCAACTCCCGGTCTCGGCAATGCTAACACAGGTGCTGAGGTCAATTTGTCCTTCAATTCATCGAATGCCAACTGACAGGCATCACTCCAGATGTATGGCACACCCTTACGCGTGAGATGTGTCAAAGGACCTGCTATCTCCGAGAAACCTCGAATAAACCTCCTGTAGTATCCTGCTAGACCCAAGAAACTACGAATCTCCGTTGGTGTCGTGGGCTGTCCCCACTCCCTCACCGCTGACACTTTCCCCGGATCAACAGATATTCCCCGGTCGGAAATAATATGCCCCAAAAACTGGACTTCCTTCAGCCAAAACCCGCACTTCTCATATTTTGCATACAACTCGTTCTGACGGAGGGTCTGCAAAACCTGCCTCAAATGCTCGGCGTGCTCCTCCTCTGTCTGGGAGTAAACCAGAATATCATCGATGAAGACAATGACAAACTGATCTAGGAAATCCATGAACACTCTGTTCATCAAGTCCATAAACACAGCTGGAGCGTTGGTCAAGCCGAAAGGCATAACCCGAAACTCGTAAGAACCATATCTTGATAAGAACGCAGTCTTCGAGACATCCTCCTCCCTGATACGTAACTGATGGTATCCCGATCTCAAGTCAATCTTCGAGAAGAAAGAAGCTCCTCTCAACTGGTCGAATAAGTCATCGATTCGAGGCAACGGATACTTATTCCGTATCGTGACCTTATTCAACTCTCGGTAGTCCACACACAATCTCAGTGAACCGTCCCTCTTCTTCACAAACAAAACCGGAGCGCCCCAAGGTGAGGTACTCCTGCGAATAAAGCCCTGGCCTAACAGCTGTTCTATCTGATCCCGTAACTCCCTCATCTCAGCTGGAGCCGTACGGTACGGTGCGCGTGCTATAGGTCTCGTTCCCGGTAGCAAATCTATAACGAAGTCTATCTCTCGACTGGGTGGTAAACCTGGTATCTCCTGAAACACATCCGAATACTCCCTGACAACTGGGATAGAATCTAAAGGAATCACTACCTCCTTAGAGGTATCCTCCTCAATGTAATACAGATGAGCGGTCGATCCTCCCTCTGGGCGAGGCATCGCCACAACAAACATCTCTTGCCCCGAAATGGCAAAAACAATGCTTCCGCTGAAGCAATCAATCATGGCCCTATAAGCTACGAGCCAATCCATACCGATGATCACATCGTGAACATGCATATCTAATACTAACATGTCCGCAGGTAATACCAAACCACCAATCTCTACCCCCACTCCCCGGCATATAAAGAAAATAAGTGACCCACTCCCCAATGGTGAGTCGACACACGTCACTGTGCTCTCTGCCGTAGCTAACAATCCTAAAGCTTTCGCGAAGTGTGTAGCTATAAAACAGTGTGTAGCACCCGTATCAGATAACACTCGACCCATAGTTCCATGGATAGGAAACGTACCCTCAATCGCGGGCGGTGCCTGTGGAACTGCAGCCTGGTGGACGTTGTAGACACGTCCATACTGTAGCTGCCCCTGCTGAGCTGGGACTGCTGGAATGGGTGGCAGTGCTGCCATCTGTGGCAGTGCGGGAAGAGCGACGGGAAACATAGGCCTCTGTGGCTCCTGGCGAGCACCCTGCTGCTGCTGCTGTGGGGCCCTGCCCCTATCAGGACAATCCTGTCGCTTATGGCCAGTCTTGCCACAAACGAAACACTTCCCTGGGAAGTTCCCTCCTCTCTGCCCCTGCTGTCCCCGGCCCTGGTGGCCGTTACCATTCCTCCCTTGACCCTGCTGGCCCTGGTGAAACTACTGCCCATTCTGTCCCTGTTGGCCCTGATGGCCGTTTGGACCCTGATGGCCCTGACGGAAACCTCCCTGTCCCTGACGGTAGTTCCTTGACCGGAACCTCTTATTATCCCCCTGCTGGGAGCCCTGCTCATTCTGTCTCTGCCCCTGACCCGATTGTGCCCCGCTGGCACCATGTCCTCCAGTCCTGCCCTGATGGCTAGACTTTCTCGACCTTTTGCCCTCGGCCATATGAAAACGGTGGTCCTGGCAGTGTAACAATGCAGCGTTAACCACATCAGAATAAGTGGCCAACGATAGGTTCCCTAGCAAATGCTGACGGATCCTCCAATTCAACCCGTCGGTGAACTTCTCAATCTTCTTTTTCTCTGTTGGTATCTCGTCTGGAACGATGTTCAACAGATTAGTGAACTCGGCCTCATACTCGGCCACTGTCTTGCCTTCCTGCCTCAGACTCATCAGCTTCCTCCTCATTTCCGTGTGAACAGCCGACGGAAAGTACTTGCGGTCGAACCGCACCCAAAACTCTTGAATCGTGAGAGTATCCCTCTCCTCTGCGGTGGTAATAGACTCCCACCACTGTAGTGCAGATCCCACTAGCTTAAAAGTAGCTAGCACCTGTTTCTGAACATCAGTGCACTCATGCATCCTCAAATGCCTCTGCATGTCCTTCCTCCATTGGCAGACTACCACATCTGAGCTACCTGCAAACTCTGGTGGATGCGCTTTCTGAAAAGCGTCACGTACACGTTCCCAAGCAGACGGGAATGCATTAACCTGTACTGGCGCGACAACCGGCGCCTGAGGTGGTGCCTGCTGAACAACGGCAATCGCGGCATTTACCGCTTGAGCTACTATAGCTGCAACCTCAGCGGCGTTCAACATGCCCTGAACTGGAACGGGTTGGGGTTCGGGTGTTGCATCCCTGGGAACTCGTCGTGCACGTCGTGGAGGCATCTGAAATAAGATCAAAGTCTATAAGTTCACGGTTATAAACTGAATATAGCTGAAGAACGAAGCATACACAAAAAGAGTACAACAGTCCTAAAATATAGGGCTCTATATCAAAGAAACGTAGCGGAAACATAATAGCCGTACAGATCCTAAAGGACACTAGAACCTGATGCTCTGATACCACCTGTGACACCCCGACTAATTAAATACCGGGTAGCTACTCCTTTATTAAATTAATTCAAAATGCCAAGTTGGCTCAGTTAATAGCATCACTGTCGAAAACCTTTTTAAAGATTACTAACCACCTAGTATTTAAAAAGTAAGTTGCCAAATTTTAATTTAAGTCTGATTAACATGCAACAAGTGTAATGAAGAAATAAATAACACCATTCACCATACTGAAGTAAAACGAATAACCATCACAATAGCGTAAATAAAGTCTGGAGGAAAACTCCTCACTACAATCCCATAACTGAAGTAAATAACCGAATACTGAAATAATACATGCTAAAGTCTGAAAACTGAAATGTAAAAGATGACTCTAAATAGAAATGGGCAACATGCCCTACAACTGATAGATAGTGACTCTGGAATCCAAAAGATAGAAGCGTCTACAAGCAAATCCCTATAGCTTCCACAACCAGCTACAGCTCGTCACCTGAATGAGAATCCTATGCTTGGTGTCCCTGTGGCTGGGCACCTAAAATGGTTTTACAAGAAAAAGATTTGAAAAGAAAATGGGTCAGAGCCCGAATGTGGAGTTATATTTTAAAAACCTGCAAGTGCTTTAAAAACATTTAAAACATTAAATGCAAAGTACATGTTAGGACGTACACTCACATGATATTCTCACCTCTCGTCTAACTGTGCACTCCTAACGTAAGTACCCATCTACAACGATATAAACCACTAGCTAAGTGACATCATAACTAGCTAGACTGTAATAGTTCCTACCCTTATTACCCGGTTCTATTAACATGTAACTCTCGTAATTAGATAGGGATTTAATGTGAACTCAGATGCTCAATTATGCAATATATTTCTCTATCAGCTAACTCATTATGTTTCTCGAAACAATACCGTAATTATTTATACAACATTAACATGAATGTTTTTATTAATTAAGTGTATATTATTCACATCATAAATATACAATACAAGCACCCCGAGAACTAAGCTGCGGTGCACACATACTCTGCTATCCATCCCGGTACATCACGTACATAAGGATCACATATTCCGAATCTCTCAGGAATAGTTCAGATAACACAAATCACAAATAGTGGAGGCGAACACAGTCACATCACATGGGTCATGTACATACCTATGCTCCCACGATCAGCGGACTTATTAACATCCCAATAAGTCTTTCTCTGACCTATGTTCATCGAGGTACCAGTCTATATCCCCACCGTAGGCACACAAGGATTAGAGGGTCCTAAGCGAACGCAACCTCCCGTGATAGCAAGTATGGTAGGTATGTCATACACACAATCCATATACCAATACTAAGTAAACACACATCTTAGTAATACCGTATTTTAATCGTAGCACATATCGCATTCTCGTACTAACTTATAGTTATCACAATTTATACTATTCCAGTTTGTAATCATACGCGCCATAATTTCTCACGTCGTAGTAGACACTCACGTCTCAACCCAAACCGTCCATGTAATACAACTCTCGTATGTAAATTCCTTATCATAAATACACAAATGTCCCAATTCTATCATTACTACATCTACGGAATGATCTCTATAACCTCGAATAAGTTTACGGAACTCCAAAAATCAAAACAGTCCAAAAAGGACCAAACTGTCAACTCGTTAGAAGTCTCGTTCGAACGAGACTGTTCGAACGAGATTCCTCTGCCAACTCGTTAGAAGTCTCGTTCGAACGAGGCTGTTCGAACGAGGTCCCAGTTCATTCGAACGAACTGTACCTTCTAACGATATCTCGTTCGAACGAGATATCGAACGAAATCCATTCTCGTTAGCAGCGACTGGTCAACTCGTTAGAAGCTCGTTCGAACGAGTTCGTTCGAACGACCTGGGGACTGCTTCTAACGACTGACCAGTTTCGGCCCAGATTTTTCCCCAATTCGTTTTTAACCATTTTAACACCTCTAATCTCCTCCAAAGTTCATCCCAACAACGTTTTATGGTCTCTAATTGATCCTAAACGTATTCAAGTCAACTCCTAACATGTTTTCAAGGATTAAATCTCTTTAACATCAATCAACATATGAATTTCTACACTTTTCCCCAATTATCTCAAGAACATGAACCCTAACATTTTGAATCATGAATTAACCCAACAAAATCCGTTTTAATTTCTTTCCAATAATATATATCATCAGTAAAAACATCTACCTATCATTCTACATGCAATCCTTCTCAAATTTCTCAAGTTCTATGATCTAAACTACATGGGTTTTCATTATCTTTCAAGAACAATTAATATTCTCCAATTTCTAACATGGAAAAGACATTCTCTGAAATTAAATGGAATAAAGTCACTTGCCTTAATTCGATTTCTGACTTTGGTGTAGGTTTGATGATGTTTTTCTGCAGAATTTCCTCTCTCCAAGCTCCTTCTCCAATGGTGGCTTAAGGTGGCTAGGGTTTGTTTTGGGGAGAGTTGTAAACCTAAAGATAACCTCCGTAGCTTAATGGTTTAATATGGGATGGTTAGTGGGCTTTGTGGGTCAAATCCACATCAGATTTAATTAACCAATTTTCGTCACTTTTAATTCCTCAAAATGTAAAATTACCAAAATACCCTTTAAGTTGCCGGTATGGCCTAAAAATACCCCGGGACCCAAACTATACCCCCGGCTAGTGTTTTCTGACTATCTCGGCCCTTCCGGACGCTTTGGCGCACTCAAAAAGACCATACGGTTTATAGATTTTAAATTCACTTTTATTATCAAAATATTACACCGTGACGCGGCGGTCCCACGCGTCTCAACAAAATTTCTAACATGCCGTATATAAATCTCACGACAAATTTCATAATACCAAATACATATATCAAAACATGTATGCACATAATCAAATACCAACCCGCTTCTCGTTAGTATTTTAACCCGGATTAATTTCCAATTAATACGCATATAATTAATTAATCCCAAAAATAAATATAGCCAAAAGTACGGGGTATTACAGTTGTATGATGCGAAAAGAAAAATGAACTCACAGGATAAATAAAATCTTCCTATATTTTTCAATAAGACCCAATAAAGGAAAAAATAAAAATACAAAAGACTCCATGACATGCAACTAGCAAACACATATATGATGAAGTACAAAAGCTAGTTTATGTAAACATGTAGACACAATCAACCATTAGATTTAGCATGAGATGTTTCATGTGAAAGTATTCAATAATCAACAAGTCTGACATGTAAAGCCTCCAAATACGATTTTCTAACCCACATAGGTGTGACATTATGCTCTAGAATTTTAGGAATTTTGTTAACTCTAGACTTAGACTTCCTAGGGACATTTCTAAGATCAAAGTAAAAAGGCCTAAAGTGACCTTTCCTACCACAATCTGTGAACATGTAGACACGATGAATGTTACCCTTGGGTTGACCTTTTTTTATATTCCTAGCAATGGTTGACTGTCTCAAAGCCATGGTTTTCGCTTTAGTAGTAAAAGGATTGGAAACACTACACCAAAAAAACAATCTGGCACGATTTAGAACTGTGCCAGATCAAATCTAGCATGGTTTTGAACTGTGCCAGAATCAGGTGTTCCAAAATGGCCATTTTTTTCTGGCACAGTTTAAAAGTGTGCCAGATTTAACTAATCAGGAACACTTCTGCCACACTTTAAAATCGTGCAAGAATTTGATATTTCTGGCACACTTTTGGCACACTTTATAACTGTGCCAGATTGAGTATATTTTGGTGCACTTTTGGCATAGTTCAAAACCATGCCAAAATTTGATATACTTTTGGCACGGTTTTGAACTGTACCAAAATTTTTGGATCTATAACACCCCGTATTTTTTAATGACTTTTAAAATGGGATTAATTAGAATTAATTGTGAGATAATCGAAAATTAATCCAGATTTAAATATTACTCGTGAGTAAAGTAATATGTGATTTATGTTGAATATTACTTGGTGATTAAAAGTAATATATATGATTATGAATTTACATATGATTATGATTTTATAAAATTGTCATGAGTGATGAATACGACAACTTATGGAAATTATGTCGGGACGCGCATGTGAGTTGTGTCGGGACTATATTTAAGTGAAATAAAAAGTAAAATACTTTCATGTCATCCAAATGGTCATTTCGAGTGCTCCAATGTGTCCGGAAGGGTTGAGATAGTAAAAAAAGTGTACTTGGGGGTTTAGCTTAGGTCTCGGGACAATTTTAGGCCTAACCGGCAACCCGAGAGGGCATTTTGGTAATTTTTATTTTAGGACCTTAACTAATTACGAAATTATTAAGGCAATATCAGATGGTGTGTCGAGGAAGTTAGGGTTATCAGAATCAAAAAGTGAGGGAAGCCATAGGAAGAAGAAAGACAGAGCATGGATCGGAAGAAGATGATCATTCCTATACCACCCAAATTCATCTGATCAGACCTACAACTTTAAGGCAAGTATTTATCTTGTTGTTATTGAGTTGATAATACATCCATGTTAGAGTAGGAAGCATAATCACATGTTTTTATGAAGATTTTTATATTTTGGGAGAATAAATTCGCATGTTTAAGGAATACCTATGTAGGTTGAATTCCTTGTCATGTGTAGAGTATAAACCATGAATTTGTAACGGTATTAGAGGAAGAAATCTGGGAAAATGATGAAGTTCTTGAAAAATCATGAAAAATTAGGGTTTGAGTTAAAAATCTTGAATTTCCCCTTTGAATGATGACTCCTTAAGGATATATTGTAGTTTTTACATTAGAAATAGTTCATGCCTATTACTATAATGTTTATGATGTTTGGTTGGAAGATTGGGTTGATTTAATAAAGTTTTTGAGGATAAATTTGAATGAAACCCGTAGTCCTAAATTTACAGAATCTGGGCAATATCTGATCGATTGATCAATCGACCTTGAATGTCGATCGATCGACCCTTCCCTTAGATCGATTGACCCCTCCAAGAATTTGAAACTTGTTCCCTATTTAATAATTAACCCAATTTCGCTTTATGGGAACCCTTATATATAATTTATTTACCCTAATGGAACTTGGGAAGGACCATTCGGGTTATGGTTAGGGTTCGGGTAGTGCGACTTTGTGTGAGAATCAACGGTAGGGTCATGAGGGTATAAAATAGGTTATGACCGTGTGTGTGATAAATTGGGCATTCTGCAAGTTAATGACGATCTACGATAATGGGATATACAAAGTACATCTACTGGTATTATACATATCAAAATGATAAACTTCGCGAGTCGAGAAGTACTTGGGAACTTGCGGTAAATGAGAAAAAGATAGACTAATTATACGTAGGATTCGGGTGTTACGTGCCATGTATGGTTGGAATATGTTATGGGTCGTGGGTGTACCTATCTGTATAATGTAAATATATATATGTGAGTGTATGTATATTTATTATATGAATATCTGTATTGAATCATACCCACGCTTCTTGCTATCACAGAGGTTTTCGCGTCGGGACAGTCTTATTTTGTGTGCCCATTGGCGGAATATTGACTTGTACCCTAGAACATAGAATCCTTGGTACAGGCTATCTGAGAATGATAGTATAGACGGTCCTAAGATAAGTGAGGGTATGTGATGACCTCTTAGTGACTTGGAACTATTCTTTGCCTCCAAGATGTGTATTTTGTGTTAGTATAGTTCGAGAGTGGATCTGAACTAGTATTTCCCTTGTTTGTACGAGAGGTATAGGGACTTGATAGCAGAGTATACCAACACTATAATTTAGTTTGGGGTGCCTTACTAGTACATATATCCTTAGTGATAAATATATATACTCGGGATTCATCTACTGTGTTTGTAAGAAGAAAGAAATTGAATAATGATATTTAATGACTTAAGTGTTTGAGAACTTAAGGCCGTATATATATATATATATATATACCTGACTTCTTAAATTCAGAAATTTGATCATATATAAATTAGAATTATGCACAAACATGAATAAGGGTTGATGAGAGGAGACTGGGTGTAGAATAGTTAATTGGGTTGGCATTGACTAGAATAGTTAGTAGTGCGTTATGCATGCACACTAGTTGAGAGGTGAGAATTCCCAAGTGAGGGTAACACAACTAACATATATGGAGTATCTTCTAGTAAGCATTTAAATACTTGCTAAACTTCTTTTAAAATTATAACTATCGGGCTCTGACCCGTTTATTGTCATCTCTTCTCTCCCTCTTGTGTGTATATATATATATATATATATATATATATTATATCAGGTGTCCAGCCACAGGGACACCAAGCTTATACCATTGGACTGATTGATGTACTGTAGCTGGTGTGGGAGTTTCAGGTCCTCACATTTAGATGCTTCATCTTGATCATCTCAGTGTCATTCTCAGTCACTTTATATAGGGCACGTGTCTCCCATTTCCATCTGTTATTTTATTTAGAGAGATATTGTACTCTTTTGGTTTCAGCATTTAGTTTGAATTGGGTTAGTGATTATCATTTATTCTTGAATTGAGATATTTTTACTGGAATGTTTACTCCAATTTATTTTAATTCAGTTGGATGGTTAGCACCTATTACTATTATGTTCTTTAGAATGGTGAATGTTTTATCTTGTATGATCGCTGGAATTTAATTAATAAAATTAAATATTTTTACACTTATCTTAATTATTTATTAGGTGACAAATAAAGAAATTGTGTTTTGATAGTGATGCTAAGAATGAACCAATCGGATACTTTGCTTTAATTTAATAAAGGACTGATCACCCGGTATATAATTAGGCGGGGTGTCACAGGTGGTATCAGAGCATCAGTTCTAGTGTCCTTAGGATCTGTACGACTTTTTACATTTCAACGTAGCGTTCTTTGATGTAGATCCCTATTATTAGAATGTTGTATTCCTCTGCGTATTTTGACTTACGTGCTCCTACCAGGAAATATAAGTGATGTAATTCTTATTCAAGCCCGATCGGGCATTGATGACTAGCGAGGGTTGTTAGAAGAACAACAGGAGGTGGACTCAGCCAAAGATATAAAGTGGTTTGGGAAAAGGGTGATTGAGATAGAACTCACCAAAATTATTGTTCAGGCTAAGGATAATAAAGGCATCACTCGGGAGTTATAGTTTCCCAAACACCATCGTAGATGACGTTTGTGCTGTTCCAAACTCACCCGGAACTTTCAGTGAGGGGTAAGGGAGTCGGAAGGATTTTTTATTGTGAAGGAAGAAATCCAAAGGCCATTATGTGGTGTGATGTGTAGTAACACCCATGACTTAATACTTTTGGATGAATTTTTTGCGTATAGGAGCAATCTAAAGTGATGAGAGTAGGACATCTCATATAAAGAAGTATGTGTGAAGCTAAATGAGAAATTGGGTATGGTTCGATCGTGACATCGTCCATTTGATCGGGTTGTGAAGGGAATTTCGAAACATATTCCTTATGGGGAAGAAACAAAGCCCAACGCAAGAGAATAGTCAACTTGCTTAACAGACTCCTTACCTAGCGACTAAGGGGTATATAGAAGATAATAAGTGTTCCTTGTTGTGAAAGGACTCATGAGTTAAATACTCAAATACTAGTGAGATATATGACAAAGACAACTTGGGTCGATGCCATCAAGGAATTTGTAACCTCTTCCAAAAGAAGGGAAGCTCGGAGGGTTAGGAAAACCTAGCTGAAGGAGAAGATTGAATACAATGGTGATAGTGAAACATTACAGGAAGGTATACCCAGTAGGGGAACCTATTTAAGTCCTCACTAAGCAACTATGAATTCAGCCAAGACCAGCGGGGTCGACAACGTGTCTATGAGACTAGTGGAGCTAATAGGATGACGGAAATAACAATTGGGAGCTAAGACTGCCAAGTCCGAGGGAAGGACGTTTCAAAATGGTCAGTAAGACCAGTGACTGGGAAATGGCTCGAAAAATTTCCCTACGTGTAGAGAGGGGACTACCAGTGTTGAATGTGTCAACATTGATAAGTGAGACTAATAAGCTTGAGAATGGTAACCCACGATAGCAAGGCATAATAACTAGAGGAGTGAGATTTCAAGTTGAGGAATTGGGTCAACAGAGTTCGGCCCAAGAATTTACAACCCGGGAGTAGTGGGTTTAGTCAGGACCACTGGAGTCCTGAGTAATAGTACCATACCGTATTTTAGGCTTGATGGGGTCCAAGAAGAAAAAGGGAGGTTACTGAGGCCGTAATTAAGGCCTAGAGATTTTGAGCCAACATTTTAGTGATGGGCGTTTAAAACGAAGAGCAAAATAATTTCCCACTACGAGGAGGGGGCAACTATTGGATAAAATCCTATATGCATAACGATTGAAGATGCTCATGGGTCGGGTTGAAAGCTAGGTGCTAGGACCCTATGATTAGGTGAAAACTGGTGAAGTTTTGTTTCATCCTTGTGAGTAACGGATTAACCCTATTGACATGGTGATGTCACAATTTGTATAAGAACTATTAACACTAAAATTTGTGTGCGAGTCGAGTCAATGTTAACAGTCTGGTTACAAACGCATTTCTCATTGATAACGGGACTTCCTATGTCACCCGTGAATGAACCGGGTAGGCCCTATGGGTATATTTTGTTTCTACAATTTACTGTATGGAGTTACCAAAGTAGGATTTATTATGGTAATGTGTAGTGATTAATTACCGAATGTTTGAACGATAGTAGATTACATGGTAAGACTATCGTGCTGAATACTCCGAGTAAGTAATTTTACTTTAGTAAGGTACCAACTGAAATAGGGTTGAGCCTATACATTTTCATTTATATGAAAACTTTATGATGTCATAGACTTCAGTGAGTATGTTGTCTAGTTATATGTGATCCCTGTATGTAGGGATTTACTTACGAATGTGACTCAGGATACATTGTATTATATATAGCGCCAAGAACTTGGGATAGTGAGAGGGTCGTGTTTCATACTTATTTTTAAAGACATAAGAGTGGATGATTTGATTTTTGTCAACATACGGAGATGGTAGGAAGGTATATATTATGGATTGAGGGCCTTATGGATATTGACAACCGACTAAGTTAGGTAGTAGTGTATCAGGGGGTTCCTTGTTTGGATTTTGCTTTTCGAGATGCCCCACGTATGAGACTAGCAAATGTCAGGAGTTGGAGAGGAGTTTGGATAATAGTACTTGGGTTTCGTACCTTGGTTAATGTACATATGTGAGAATATAATCTGAGTTGATAATTCTATTATGACTTAAGGCTAGTAGAGTCGCCTAATCCTGACATGAAGATTGGTTTAATATAATTATATTTGATTTGTGCATTAATGCGCAAGACATAGGGTGTATGAGCGCCCTAGGTGACTAAATCATGATTTTGTCCACATTTGGAAATTACGGGATAAGGTAAATATAGAGGTTGGGAAATTAATATTGATATAATGCTTGAGTTATGAATTTGCTTTGTATATGCGATTCGTATTGTTGTAATTTATTAATCATGCTAATTACCTTCGAGAATCTATTCTTGTCATATTGTGTACTTCCCCGTATTTTCTTTTAGTTGGCAAGTTAGCGTGGATCGAGACGCTATGGATTATTTTGGAGGTTTATTTGAGAGCATGGATTGGAAGATTTATTTTTTGATGTATAAATTGGTGGTGTAATTACTTGGAGAATTGGGTATTTTGAGAGAAACAATATTGCAAATATTGTGGAAATGTAACAATTTATGAATTTGTTACTTTTAAATTATGGAATATAGATGCTCTATACTTATTGTGGATGGTTTTAGTTTAGTTTTTATCTTAGTAGCATTCCGCGTGTCTCTTTTCGGGCATGCAGGGTGTTACAGAGCTAAGGAAGTTTAAGCTTATTCCCTAAAGATTTGTCAGAGGCTTACGTTTCACGAGAAACTGTTTCTTAGAGCAAGGGGAAGGATTTGTGACACACGGTGAGGCAAAGTCACATGGATCAAGGTTTGAGGTACATTTGAGAGAATATAAATTTAATGAAGAGAAATATTGTTGAATTTGTTTTACAAGGGGTCACCTATCTATTGGTAAAGGATGGAACATCCGAAACCAGCTGGGGATTCTTCAAACATTATGGATTCCTAAGTAGTAATGGGAAATAATTCCCAAGGATTTTATCGCGGAGGGGGTTACGATACTATATGGTAAGAGTGGATCGGTTGCCCAAAGTAACTCATGTTATGGAAGTTAGGACAGACTATACTATGGGACAGTATGCGAGATCTTTATAACCGAGATAATAAGGTTATATAGGGTACCTATTAATATTATATCCGATTGGGACAAGATGTTTGTCTTTTGATTTTGGAAGAGTGTTCACGAGGCCATAGGATCGAGTTGTGATTAAGTACGACCTGATATCCGTAGATGAATTGGCAATAACAAGCGGACTAATCAGATATTAGGAAAATAAATTATATGTGTACCCTTGAATCTTAGGGTAGGACGAGAGCAATCCCTTCCACGAGTTGAGTTTGTGTACAATAACTTATATGAGTTCACTTTTGGGCATAGTGTCAGTTGAGGTATGGAATTGTAAGCCTCGTTGTTTTCCTGCTTGTTAGCTAAATGTGGGGGACCAAGTCCTATTACAAAAATCAGAGATGAGTTGATACTTAGAGTATATAATGTGTGCAAAATATATACTGCACAAATAACCTACTTGTGTGCGATTGTCGCGAGACGAGATTGTATGTATATGAGAACGATTAATCTACTAAGGTGAAAATAGTAGAAGGCTAGATAGTGAATATCTAAATAAGTTTAAGTAGTGAAACTTAAACGATAAGGCTTGGGCAAGAACCTACGTGGCAGGGTAACCTTGAATTTAAAACAAACATACGTGAGGTGTTCATTATTAAGGCTATTTGATAGCGTGATGTATGGGTGGTACGAAGTAGTTTGCTCGTGAGCACGAGGATGCGATGCTCAACATATAACCAGATATGTTCTTATCTGGTATACTTTTTTCGAATTTCAGGACGAAATTTCGTTCAAAGGGGGAAGTATGTAACACCCGTATTTTTTAATGACTTTTGAAATGGGATTAATTAGAATTAATTATGAGATAAATGAAAATTAATCCGGATTTAAATATTACTCATGACTAAAGTAATATGCGATTTATGTTGAATATTACTTGGTGATTAAAATTAATATATATGATTATGACTTTACATATGATAATGATTTTATAAAATTGTCGCGAGACACGCATGTGAGTCATATCAGGACTATATTTAAGTGAAATGAAATGTAAAATACTTTCATGTCATCCAAATGGTCGTTTCGAGTACGCCAATGTGTCCGGAAGGCTCAAGATAGTCCAAAAAGTGTACCTGGGGTTTAGTTTGGGTCTCGGGACGATTTTAGGCCTAACCAAAAACTCGAGAGGGCATTTTGGTAATTTTCATTTTAGGACTTTAATTAATTACGAAATTATTAAGGCTATATAAGATGGAGTGTTGAGGAAGTAAGGGTTATAAGAAATAAAAAGTGAGGGAAGCCATAGGAAGAAGAAGGAGAGAGCTTTCCAAGGTTTTCAAGGCCAAGAACCACCCATTTTGCACCTCTACCACCACCAAAGCATAGATCGAAAGAAGAGGATCGCTCCTATATACCACTAAAATTCATCGGATCAGGCCTGCAACTTTAAGGCAAGTATTTATCTTGATGTTCTTGAGTTGATAATACATCCATGTTAGAGTAGGAAGAATAATCGCATATTTTCATGAAGATTTTTATGTTTTGGGAGAATAAATTCGCATGTTTAAGGAGAATCTATGTAGGCTGAATTTGAAAAAATACCACTTAAGTCGTTTAATTCAAGATTAAACTATTTAAATGGTTTCAAACAATTTGTTGAAGAAACTCTTTTCTTAAAATAAATCTTAAACACAAGATGTGTAAAACAGTATGAACGAGTTATTACAGTTATAGGTTTACCAGTTTTGAAAAAAAAAATTAAGAAAATTAAATCAACACAGCCATAAGAAAGGGATGAGAGGAAGAGAGAGTATACATGAGAAATTTGAATGTGGTAAAACCCCCACCCAATTGGGGAAACATCCACAGTGACCTCTAGGTCACAAAATAAAAAAAATCCACTAAATAAGAGCAACAAGTTACAAGCTAAATAACAACTAAGACACACAATCAAGCCTAAACTAAGTTCAGAAATTATACCAACTCCTCTGGCATTTTCTGACCTCTCCCAAGGTTCTGATGTTGCTGATGTTCTCCCAACTTCATAACTCTACTCCTTTTAGCTTTACATCGACTCTAAGATCAAATATCTCAATACTAACACTTTTAAGTGTAGTGGTGTGAAGCTGTGTGTGGTGATGTGCTCTAAATCACATGCATGCAACTCACACACACTTAATTACAGACAATATGAGTAACAAATTACAAAAAGATCACTTAATATCCAAGATTTCCAAAATTAATTTAGTTAAAATAATCAGACTTTGGATCTTTAAAATATCCGCAGATCATAAGGGAATCTTGCTTTAAAAACTAGCCAAGATCCTATGCACTTTCCTTATTTGAAAATATGTACTTATTTCACAAAACGTGAAATATTTGAAAGTGAAATCCCCAATCAAGATCTCAACCAGATCTAGAATTGATAGGGTTCTTCATAACGACACGTGGAGTACCCACTTTCCGGAGTCCCAGGCGACTGTTCTTCCTCAGGGTGTTTCGGATCACTGCCCGATCATTATCTTGCTTGCTCCCAGGGAGCCTAATAGGCCCAAGCCGTTCAAGTTCTACAACTTTTGGATGGGCCATGTTGACTTCCAGGATGTTCTGACTGAGTCTTGGCACGGGGACGATGTGGGTAACCCCATGGTGAGATTGAGTAAGAAAATGCATTGACTGAAGTTTAACCTCAAAGACTTTAATAAGAAGTTCTACAATCAGATTTCTAGGAGGGTGGAGGAGGCTAAGAGGTTGCTTGATGACGTGCAGATTAGACTTGACAATGACGGGAGCAACTTGAGCTTTCAATTGGAGGAGAGAGAAAAGTTGACGGTTTACTTGGATCTCAGAAGCGCCGAGGAGTCCTACTATAAGCAGCGGTCTAGAGTAAAGTGGCTACAGTTGGGGGATGGGAATAACTCCTTTTTCCATAAAAGGGCTAATCTTGCTACTGCTAGGAGGAAGATTATTAGCATTGAGGATGAGAATGGGGTGCGGGTCGAGGGCTCACAGGGGGTGGCTAATACGGCTGTGGGGTTCTTTAGCAACCTTCTGGGCTATCGTAGCACTTGTGCGGGCCCTGCTCCCATTCTGGATGCGAATGTTGAGAAAAGAGTCAGTGATGTGGATGCAGCGAAGATGAGTGCGCCCGTTGATGATGATGAGATAAAGGGGGCTATGTTCGCCATTGGTTCGGATAAAGCCCCAGGACCTGACGGCTTCAATGCGTTCTTTTTTAAGCAGAACTGGGAGGTGGTGGGGAACGACGTCACTGAGGCTGTTAAGTTCTTCTTCAGGTGTAGCTATCTGCCCAGACAATGGAATTGTACTGCCCTGGCTCTTATCCCGAAGGTTGCCACCCCTAGCGGTATGCATGATTTTAGACCCATATCTTGTTGTAATACCATTTACAAGTGCATCTCGAAGATTCTTGCCAAAAGGATTAAGCCTATCCTCCCACAAATGATCAATCCGTGTCAGGCTGCTTTTGTTAAAGGGAGATCTATTTCTGATAACATCCTTCTTCTCCAGGAAGTTATGAGGAATTACCATCGTGATCTTAGCCCGCCTAGATGTACTTTGAAGATTGATTTGATGAAAGCGTATGACACGGTGGACTGGGGTTTTCTTTTCACCTTGCTGACTCATCTGGGGTTCCCGGCCATTTTCGTTGGGTGGATTACTGTAAGCATGACTAACACTCGGTTTTCTATCAGTCTGAATGGGCACCTGCATGGCTTCTTTGAGGGAAGGAGAGGGTTGAAGCAAGGTGACCCCCTTTCTCCCTATCTTTTCCTCCTAGTGATGGACTCTCTCTCGTGCATCTTGGACAAAGCCTGCACTAACCCTATGTTTACCTTTCACCCTAAGTGTAAGGAAGTGGGGCTTAACCACTTATGTTTCGCCGACGATGTGATAATTCTATGTGGGGGGGGGGACATTCCTTCCTGCACCATTGTGAAGAAGGCGGTTGATGATTTCTGCAGCATTGCGGGCCTCACGCCCAATCTGGGTAAGAGTAGTTTTTATAGCACGGGTTTGGAGGAGGATCGGATTGCGCAGATCGGGGACATTCTTGGTTTTGGCCATAGAAACCCCCCCTTCCTGTACCTCGGGGTTCCTCTCATCACCACAAGACTCAAGAAGGAGGATTGTTGTAGGCTTATCGACAGGATCGCGGGAAGGATTAAGTGTTGGACTAACAAGCTCCTTAGCTACGTCGGTAGATTTCAGCTTATTAAGTCCGTCTTGTTCGGGATCCAGGTATATTGGTCTAGTCTGTTCATTTTACCTAAGGGGGTCATTCTGAAGATTGAGCAGCTGATGAGGGATTTCCTATGGACGGGTTCCGATCTAAAACATTCGGGGGCCAAGGTGGCTTGGAATGATCTTTGTAATAGCTTTGAGAGCGGTGGCCTGGGTATCAAAAGCATCGAAAGGTGGAATGAGGCGGCCATCATGAAGATGATATGGAATCTCTGTAGCAAGAAGGACTGCCTTTGGGTCAAGTGGTGCAATGTGTATAAGTTGAAGAGAAGAAGTTTGTGGGCTATTAACTTAGCCAGCGATTCGTCTTGGAGCTGGAGGAAGATGATGCAGTTGAGACATCGAATCAGACCTCTCATCAAATGGAGTATCGGTAACGGTAGGGATACCTTTTTCTGGCACGATAACTGGCATCCTCAGGGGCCCCTTCATCCTTTGTTTGGGGACCGTGTTATCTATGACGCTGCTAGTAACCATAAGGCTATGGTTGCTGATTACATTGTCGAGGACAGGTGGAGATGGCCAACGGTGGTTACCTGGGAGCTCCTGGATATTAGGAATGCGGCGTTGCCCGGCATTAGGCATGATACTGCTGATGAGGTAGTCTGGATCCCCAACCAGAAGGATTTTTCTATCAGATCAGCCTATGATGAGATGACCCCCACCCTCCCACCTGCTCCCTAGCATAGTATTGTGTGGAATAAGACTAATATTCCTAAATGCGCTTTTGTCCTTTGGATGATTTGTAGGGACGCTATACACACTAAGGACAAGCTCCATAACTGGGGCATCTCGGAGGATAACGTGTGCTGCAGCTGCTCCAATGGGGTCGAGTCCATACCTCAC
Organism: Sambucus nigra; assembly: GCA_949130495.1. Taxonomy (NCBI): domain Eukaryota; kingdom Viridiplantae; phylum Streptophyta; class Magnoliopsida; order Dipsacales; family Adoxaceae; genus Sambucus; species Sambucus nigra. Next base: position 403,062,788 of record OX422211.1, read on the forward strand.
GTGTTCAATGAGTGTCCAATTGCTAAGGAGGTTTGGGAGGAGGTGAGAACCAGGAATCAGGAATACAGAGAGGCTTTGGATTGGGATGGTGAGATGACTCATGCTATTTCTTGTTACAGTGGGACTAGTTTTTATAATCGTATTAGGAATATTTCCTTCTCTTCTACTGTGTACTGCCTATGGATGGAGCGTAACGCTAGACATTTTAAGCGTGTGGCCAAAAGCACGGATGTCATTGTCAAAGATATCGAGGTTATGATTAGAGCAAGAGTCGCAAAGTGGAGCAGGGGGATGAGGAGATATGAGAACTGGATGGCTTGCATGAACTGGGGTATCCCGGAGAGTGCTCTTGATTAGGGGACTGCGGGGTGTGGGGCTTCTCGTACTTTTTTTTCCAGTTGTTTTGTTTTTCTCTCCTTTGGGGTATACCCCTAAGGGAGGCGCTGGGTTTCTTCCCTATGTGTACTTGTTGTAGTTGCAGTTGTTGATATATATACATAATTTTTCCCAAAAAAAAGTCTTAATATTTGAGTAAACCGAAATTAGAAAGGATTTTGTTGGTTTAGGGTTTAAAATCAACATATCAGTTTGAAAATAACCAACAAAAATAAGATTTCTCAAAATAAGAAATCGTGACTAAGAACTATCTAAGTGAACTATATCACAGAGGCATAATCTCAAGATTCTATATAAAGAAACAGAGATTTAACCAACATGATTAAGTTGGGAAAGAGATAAAGAACTATAGAGGATAAACTTCTCAAATCTCAAGCTAATTTACTCTGAGAAAAGGGTTTTCTAGTGAGATTTGGGTTGAGTTCGGTTTAGGGTTTCATTTCTCTCTCTAACTCTTATTTTCTCTCTAGTTTGGACGAAGGGAAAAAGTCTCAAGTGGCTGAGGCTTAGGTTGTTTATATAGAGAGTGAGGAAGGATCGAGAAACTCAGAGGCAATCCAATGGTTGAGATTGATCTTGACCAGTTGACTAAAGATGTAATGATTAAAATAATGCGGTGGAAATAGCGATCAATGATTGGTCAAGAAAGGTTCACATGGATTAAGTCTAAACACATGTAGGTCATCGATAATATTGATCCAATGGTTCTTAAAGAAACACAGTTCTGTGAGAGTAAAGAAACACAGAATCAACCAATGAGACAGCACCGTGTGTTGACAAAATACGGGTTATAAAATGCATACCAAAAGTAATTATTTTTACACCCTGAAGTCTCAGCGCTTTTGTTTCCTACCCAAACCAACATTAAGAAAGTAAAAGAATTTACACAACAGACCCAAAGGTTTCTAAATGACCAATTTTAATTTCTAAAAATCAATTTAAAAATCTTAGAAATTATATAACACATCCCAAAATTAGTAAAAAAATAATTTAAGGGATTTAACTCCCACACAACAAAATAGAGCATGACACAATGTATGTATGCAGTCCTACTGTGTGGTGTTGGTATACTACCTTTAGGAGCTTGTATAGTAATCAAGTGTAGAGTCTGAGGTTCTTTGATAAACAATGATGGGACTCAAATTTTGTCACTATTTCCAAACAAGATGACCACCTATATAATATAGACTCATGTAAGTCAAATACATAGGGTGCTTCAATCTCCCCTTTGGAAATATAAGACAAAATCTCCTTTGAGCCAATGAGGACTCTTAGGGATACAAAAAAATAAGAAAATCCTATTCCTATACAAAAATTCTATTTACCCAATATCCTAGAGAGAAAAAATTACATAACTCAACTAGATACAAATAAATACCCTAACAAAATTCTATTGCAACTGAAGGTACTGATTCCTGAAAACAAGATAACTAAGATTAAGATTTTTAGTTGACAATACACCAAAATGTCCATGAGGAATCAAATTTCTACCCTATTTTGTCTCAAATGGACAAAGGGCGAAGAAAACTAGTAGAAATAATAAATCATTGTTCTGTCATGATCATACCAATAGAATTATGCCAAGATTCAAATCGAAGAAAGTCAAAAGGTTGGGTAAATACGTCAGCTAATTGCAATTCAGTAGGAAGGTAATTTATTTGCAACTCTTTATATTCAACTAACTCGCGTATGAAATGATATATGATTTTAATATGTTTGGTACGAGAGTGTTGAACAGGATTTTTAGAAATATTAATCGCGCTTTGATTGTCACAATAGAGATGTATCTTATCTTCAGTTATACCATAATCTTTCAGCATTTATTTTAGCCAAAGTAATTGAGCACAATAGCTTCCTACTGTAATATATTCGGATTCGACAACAGACAAGGAAGTGAAGTTTTATTTTTTACTACTCCATCCTACCAAATTGTTACCAATGTAGTAACACGTTCCTGAAGTACTCTTACTATCATCATTACAACCGGCTGAATCAACATCGGTGTAACATACTATAGTACTAGAAGTGTCTTTAGTGTACCAAAGTCCTAAATTTGGAGTGCCTTTGATGTATTTGATCATTTTTTAACGCACAATACGTGACTCTCTTTAGGATTATTTTGATATTGTGCACACACCCAGACAGAGTACATGATGTCAGGACGGGTGGCAGTAAGATAAAGTAAGCTTCCTATCATACTATGGTACAAAGTAGTATCAATAGATTTCTCATTCTCATCTTTAGAAAGTTTGATAGAGGTACTCATAAGAGTCGTAGCTTAATTAGTTGTTTCTAGGCCAAACTTCTTGACAATCTCTAAAGTGTATTTAGATTGCGATAGAAATAATCCTTCGGAATTCTATTTAACTTGGAGTCCTATGAAGAATTGTAACTCCCCCATAAGTGACATTTGAAATTCTTTGTGTATAATGTCCGAGAAGGTATTAACTTCTAAAGGGGAGATGGATCCAAAAATGATATCGTCAACATAAACTTGAGCAATAGTAATGTTTTTTTAAATTGTTTGACAAACAAGGTTTGGTCATTCCCTCCTCGCCTAAATCCATTGTCTAAAAGAAAGGTGGATAGATGCTCATACCAAGCTCTAGGAGCTTATTAACCCATAAAGAGATTTTTTAAGACGATAGACATAATTTGGGTGATGAGGGTCAACAAACCCTTTGGGTTGTTCCACATAGGTCTCCTCAGTTAAAATTCCATTTTGGAAGGGTGACTTAACATTCATTTGATTTAGTGTGAAATGCAAATGACATGCTATGGCAAAAAGTAAGCGAGCAGATTCGAGGTGAGTGACAGGAGCAAAAGTTTCCTCAAAATCTATTTCTTCAATCTGAGAGTAGCCCTGGGCAACTAACCTAGCTTTATTCTGAATAATCATCCCAGTTTCATCAGTCTTATTTTTAAAAATTCAACGTGTGCCAATAACCCTTTTATATTCATGTCTGGGTACAATATACCAAACATCATGAATGACAAATTGAAGAAGTTCATCCTATATAGCACTTATCCACACGGTGTCATTCAAGGCTTGATTTAGACTTTTTGGCTCACTAAGAGACACAAAACATGAAAAATGAGCAATGTTGCGAAGTTGAGATCTTGTGTGAACAGGCTCAGTAGGATTACCAATTACACTATCTAAAGGATGATCTTTGGAAACCCAGTTAGGCACTTTAGGGGTCTCAGTTGGTAAATATTCAATTATAACTGGAGAGTCATAATTTAAAATGTTTTTGGACGCATTCACAATAATTGTCTCTTTGGTGTTACTTTCTACATTAGTGTCACTTACAACCACATTAATGGATTCCATCATGGTTTTGATATGAATATTGTAGACACGATAGGCTCTACTATTTAGAGAATATCCTAAAAAATGACTTTATCTCCTCTGGTTTCGAATTTATATAGATGTTGTCTATCCTTACAAATATAATTGGTTCTACCAATGGTTCTAAAGTATTTTAGGTTTCCTCCTGTACCAAAGCTCATAGGATGTTTATTTGTTATTCTTCCTTAAGTAGACTCGATTGATTATATGACAGGCGGTATGAATGGATTCAACCAAAAAATATTTTGGTAGGTTTTTTGCATGAATCATCACACGAGCCATTTCTTGAAGACTTGGATTTTTATGCTTAGCAATCCCATTTTGTTGAGGTGTCTTAGGAGCACTAAATTAATGTTTATAACCATTATAGTCATAATATTCTATAACGCCTGAATCTACGAATTCTCCTCCTCTATCACTACAAATTCTATCTACATGCGAGTCATTTTTGTTCTCTATACTAACTAATATTTTCAAAACCTTACGAAAGGTTTCTGGTTTATGTTTTAAGAAGGCAACCTGGGTAAATTGAGTGAAATCGTCAACCATAACAATGATGTAACTGTTGCTACAAAGACTAACAATACGAGAAGGACCCATTAGGTCCATATGGATGAGTTCAAGAGGTTTAGTGGATATAACATCTTTAACTTTATTATGGGGAGCCTTAACAATATTCCCTTCTATACATGGACCACAAACAATATTTGAAATTGGTTTGATCTTGGGAAGACCTCTAACTATCTATCGGGAGCACAATTTGCCAAGACTATCATAATTAATGTGACCACCTAACCTATAATGCCATATCTCATTGTCATCCATTCTGGCAATGTTACAAACCTTTGTATGTGGATTGACTGTGTAATAGTTATCTAGAGTACGGAGTCCTGTAATAATGCAATCACCTTTTTTATTTAAAATTTTGCAATTGTTCTTTGAAAAAGTGACAGTGTGGTTTGAGTCATAAAACTGTGATATACTTAGTAAATTGGCTTTAAGTCCTTCTACCAAGAGAACATTTTCAAGAATGGGTAATCCTTCTTTATGGAGTGTTCCTTTACCAATAATCTGGGCTGATACACCATCTCCAAACAAGACTTTTCCTTCGAAGAAGTTAGTTTTGTTTAAAAGTTTGTAATCATTCCCGGTCATATGTTTGGAACAACCTGAGTCTAAATACCATCTAGTTATAGTATGTTTAGCTCTAAAAGCACAAATCACTATGTTGCATTTTAACTGGGGTAATAGATCATCTTTTCTAACCCAAATTGCTCTAATTTTCAATTTGCACTTATTAGCTCGTATTTGATAAAACTTACGAGCTATTGTCTTTTCTTTAAAAGATTTTTGCATATTTTTATTATTGTTATAAACAGTTAGAGAAATTGGTCTAGAATATAATCTAGGATTCCTTCTTGTTGATTGTCTTTTAGTATTAGTCCTTTTCCTTCTATTACGATAGTTAGAATTTTTGTCTGGCTATCTAGGAAGGACATAGTTGTTTTGGCTTCTCCTAGAATAGTTGAAGTTATGGTAAACGGGAGAGTTATAGAGTGGATGACATAGACGTTTGGAATAGTAACCATCAAGGGAATGTCCATAGACATCACAATAGGAGAAGTAACGATGGCACGTAGAACTCACAACCTTAGGAAAGTTGTCATTCAAATTTTTGTCTAGGTTTTGTGCTCTAGTCTTGTTCCTAGGTGGCACATGATGAAATGTTGAATCTGCTTTTCAAATAGGGGGGCAGACATATTTAGTCTTTTGTTCAACATTATTCTTAGATTTGCTTAATTCACCAATGTCTAACTTCAGTTGTTTTTATCAAACTCATTTTTTAAACCTTTAAATTTTGGACAAGTTTCAATAGGTCTTTTGCCACCTGACACAAACTTTACAGTTTCAACATTTTTAGTTTGCGTCTTAGAGTTGGGACAAAATCCGATTCCAGTTCTGTCATCAGAATTGGTTTTTCTTTCAGCGACACAATCTTCAAAACATTTAGAATTATTTTCAAAATTTGCAAACTTTTTGAAGAATGTGGATGTATTTTCTTTTGTTTGTACCAATTCTAACAACGTTCCTTTGTATTTCTTTTCCAGAATTTCATTAAAGTTAGACAACTCTTTCAGTTTTTGTTCAAAGTTTTTGATTTCATTCTCATGAATTAGACATTGAATAGTGTACTCTTCAGCATTTTGTTTGATCAACAGACTTAAGATTTCTATCTTCTGGGTAAGATCCTTGACAATCTTTTTAAGACTAGTGCTTATCTTGAGAGTTTTTGTGTATAGTGTGTGAATGTCATGAAGGTCATTATTTTCGGAGTTGCTAAGTGTGCAGTGTGCATTGTCCTCTAGCGGTTCATTTTTGGTACTCACACACCCATTGACATCAACAATAGAGCATTCACTTTGACTCACACACACGACATTTGAAGCATTATCAACATTCTCAAGTAATAAGGCAGCTAAACCAGTAGGTATAATATCAATCATAGTATGATCAGATTCCTCATCATCGTTGCAGATTATCTTTGTAAAAAATGACATACAATGGTCAAATGTGATAGATGACTGAGGTTCATCATTTTTAGAGTCACTTGAGTCATCCCAGGTTTTGCTTAAATGAGCCCTATTATATTTTTGAATTTTGTCTAGGTTAACTCTACAGTCACTAGCCATGTGTCCTAACTTTCCACATCTATAGCATTCAATATTTTTAAGTTCTTTCTTAGGTCTCTTGTGATTGTCAAACTGGTATTTGTCTTGTCTTCTCTCATGAGGCATGTTGTTAGATTGATTTGGATAAGTAGGTTTGCCTTGTCTTTTTGCTATTTTATTTCGAAAGCTCACAATTTTCTTAAATTATTTAGACATCAAGGCAATCTGATTATCCGAAGTATCTAAATTACGGTCCTCATCAGAGTCTAAGTCAATGTTAGGTATATTAAATTCAGGTGTGGTCAACTTAGATGAAAAAACAAGATTAGAGGAAGACTATCCCTTTTAGGGATAGGTTAATTATTTCTTAAATTCTAATTCCATTTTCAAAATTCTCAATTTTCTACTGAGGAGTTCAGGTGTAAGATTTTGATCATCCATCTCCTCAATTGCATATCTCTTATTATCAATTTTTTGTGGAAGTGATCTTAGTATTTTAGAGAAAATTTACTTTTTATCATAAACAATCCCAGTAGCATGAAATTTGGTGACAATGTTTGTCAGTCTAATATAGAAGTCATCAAATGACTCAGTCTCAGTCATGATCAAGGAGTTATACTGTTGAATTAACATTTGTGTTTTATCAGCTTTAACTCTGGTATCACCCTCATTCTCAGTCACTATGGTGTCCCATGCTTCTTTAGAGGTAGAACATAATGATATCCTCTTAAATTTGTGCTCATTAATAGACATGAATATGGCATTTTGCCTTAATTGTTGTTAAGTGAAATTTGTTTATCCTCTTTAGTGAATTCACTTAGTAACTTTCTAATCCTCACAGTACTTCCTTCAGTGTCTGGTTTAGTAGAAAAAGTGCAACCATTTTCCATAACTTCTCAGACATCATCTCCCAATGTCCCTTCGATGAATGCAACCATCCTTATCTTTCATTAATGAAAGTTGGTCCCATCAAAGAGAGGGGGCCTGGATAGGTTACCTAGTCTATCAAATTTCTTGCCCATAATTTATTTTTGAGAAAATAATTTCAAAAACTTAAGATCTAAAGAATTTTTTGAAAAACCAAAGATATGGTATCAATTGAAAAAATACCACTTAAGTCGTTTAAATCAAGATTAAACTATCTAAATGGTTTCGAAAAGTATATTGAAGAAACACTTTTCTTAAAAAAAAATGGGATTGCTAAACCGTAGGAGGCAAAACTAAACCTGGTCTGAAGGACTCAAGCCTGTGCATAGCTGCTATTGAAACAACTTCCAACTCTAACCCCCCTATATTGGAAGCTGCTACTGAACCAAACCCCATACCCAAACTTAACTCCCCCAAATCTACTTCCACCAACTCGTTTGAAGCCTTAATGGATATAGATTCTGAGGACTACACGACGGAGACTACTCCCTTGCCTTCTGGTATTGTGCTAAAGATTAAAGCTGTGGATGAGCTGTCTACCAAAATCAAGACTGATGAATCTCCCCTATCTTCTAAGGGGAAGAAGAAGAAGAAGGGGGGTACCAAACAACAATTCAAATGACCAAGATTGTGTCCTGGAACATTAGGGGTCTCAACTCCCCTCACAAACAGCAGGAAGTGAAGAAGTTGATTTATGATAATAAGTTGAGCCTTGTTTGTCTCCTTGAATCTAAAGTCAGAAGGAACCACATTGCCAAGGTGGCTGCCAGTTGCTTCTGGAATTGGAAGTATAGTCACAACTGCCCAGATAATGGTGGTGTAGCTAGAGTGATCTTAGCATGGGACCCAATTACATTTGATGTGGAGATTCTCTTATCCCATCCCCAAGCTCTTTTTTGTAAGATCAAGTGTGTGGGGGTCAACAAGTTTTTCTATGCTACTTTTGTTTATGGCCTTAATCTTCCTATTGAAAGGATTCCTCTTTGGAGTTTCCTTAGACAGAACCACAACCTCACAGACAATAGCCAATGGATCATTATGGGAGATTTCAACACTGTTAGAAACAGAGAGGATAAAAGTGGTAGGCTGGGAATTGATATTAGGGCTGCTGCTGACTTTAATAACTGCCTATTTGAGATAATGATGGATGATATGCTAGCCACGGGGCTATGGTTCTCTTGGAGTAACAAAAGTGAGGGGATTGAGAATACTCAAACCAGAATTGATAGAGTTCTCCATAACTCGCAATGGAGTGTTTCTTTCCCTGATTCCCATGCCACCTACCTATGCCCAGGGGTTTCTGATCATAGCCCCATTGTGATTTCTCTTCTCAACCAACCTAGCAAGCCAAAACCCTTCAAATTCTTTGATTATTGGATGAAGAATGCTGAATTTATGCCCACGCTTGTGACCTCTTGGCAGGAGGAATGTCAGCTATTCCCTATGGCTAAACTTTCCCACAAGCTTAGAAGACTTAAACCTCTTTTAAGACTTTTTAACCATAAGTTCTACTCCAATATCTCTGAGCGTGTGAGGATCGCTAAAGATAAGTTGGATCATATCCAGCGCTACCTGGACAGTGATGGTTCAAATAGCAGGCTTAGGAAGGATGAACATGAGTGTGCTACTCTCTATAGCTCCTTACGCGCTGCTGAAGAAGCCTACTACAAGCAAAAGGCTAGAATCAATTGGCTACAGTCAGGGGATATGAACACAAGCTTCTTCCATAATAAAGTAAAAGCAAACACCTCCAGAAGAAAAGTCTTGTGCATACAGAATGAGAGAGGAGTCACTATTGAAGGCATTGAGGCAGTGAGTGAAGAGGCCATAAATTTTTTCACTAATTTGTTGGGGAGTCAGAGAAGGAGATCTACCACTATCCCTACGATCATGAAAAGGAAGCTGAATCCTTCGCAGTGGCCTAACCTTACTGCCCCCATAACTGACATTGAGATTAAAAATGCTATGTTCTCCATTGCCTCCAACAAAGCTCCTGGCCCTGATGGTTTCAGTGCTGCCTTCTTTAAGAAGAATTGGGATGTTGTGGGGGATGATGTGATGGAAGCTATTCATCATTTTTTTAACCACAGCTACTTGCCTAGACAATGGAATACCACCTCTCTTGCTCTGATCCCCAAAGTTCCTAACCCAAACACTATGGCTGATTTCAGACCCATTGCGTGCTGCAACACGATTTATAAGTGTATTTCCAAGATTCTTACCCTTAGACTCAAGCCTCTTATGCCTCAATTGATTAATGAAAGCCAAGCTGCCTTTGTCCAGGGGAGATCTATCACTGATAATATTCTCTTGCTGCAAGAATTGATGAGGAATTACCACAGGGAATCTAACACTCCTAAATGCACTGTGAAGATTGATATTATGAAGGCTTATGATTCGGTGGATTGGGAGTTCCTTTTTGGCATTCTTATCCAAATCAACTTCCCTCCCAGGTTTGTTTCTTGGATTAAGGCATGTGTTTCCTCTGTCTGGTACTCTATTAGTCTGAATGGGTCTCTAAATGGGTTCTTTGAAGGCAAAAAGGGGCTGAGGCAAGGAGATCCCCTATCCCCCTTTCTTTTCCTTATTGTGATGGAGGCCCTCTCTTGTATTCTTGATAAGCATGCTAGCAGAGATACCTTCATTTACCATCCCAAGTGCAAAGAAAATAATATTAACCACCTGTGCTTCGCGGATGACCTGGTGGTTTTCTGCAATGGTGATACCCAATCTGTGGATTGTGTTAAGGATGCGCTTGAGGAATTTGCTGATTATAGTGGGTTAATCCCCAATCTGGCTAAAAGTAATTTTTACTGTTCTGGAGTGAATGCTGAAATTATCAGCTCTATGTCTTCTTCCTTGGGCATCTCCCACCAGCAGCCTCCTTTCAAGTATTTGGGAGTCCCCCTCATCTCTACTAGACTCAAGCATGTGGATTGTATGGTTCTTATCGACAAAATTACTAATAAAGTCAAAAGCTGGACCACTAGATTCCTGAGTTATGCAGGCAGATTGCAGCTTGCAATTTCTGTCCTGTTTAGTTCCCAAATTTATTGGTCATCGATCTTTATTCTGCCTAAAAGTGTGGTGAAGGCTATTGAGAAATGTATTAGAGAGTTCATATGGACAGGCCCTGAGCTCAAGCACAGTGGAGCTAAAGTGGCGTGGGATGAGGTCTGCAAGACTAAAAAGGAAGGGGGTCTGGGAATAAAGTGCCTGACTCATTGGAACAAGGCTGCAGTGATGAAAAACCTTTGGAACCTCTTCAACAAAAAGGATAGTCTTTGGGTCAAGTGGTGTCATACTTATAAGATAAAAGGGAGAAGCATATGGGCAATTCCCATTCCTCAAGACTCTTCATGGAGCTGGAGGAAAATTCTTAAAGCTAGAGAGGAATGTAGACTCATGGTTAAGGCTGTTATTGGAAATGGCAGGAATACGTTCATGTGGCATGATAATTGGCACCACCTTGGCCCTCTTCAACCTCTTTTTGGGGATAGAACCATATATGATGCTGCTAGCAACTCCAAGGCTAAGGTCTCCGAATTCATTGATGGGTTCAATTGGAAATGGCCAGCTTCTACCACTTGGGAGCTGAATGATATCAAAAACTCTCCCCTGCCTTCTATAAATCCTATGACCTCTGATAGTGTAAAGTGGACTCCTAACAAGTCGGGTAACTTCTCTATTGCGTCTGCATATGAGTCCACCTATTCTAGGGGAAATGAAGTTCAATGGCATGGGCTGGTTTGGAACAAGATGAGTATCCCAAAGTGTTCTTTCATTCTTTGGTTGGCTTGTAGAAAGGCTTTAGTGACTAAAGATAAACTCTTTGATTGGGGAGTTGTCGATAATAAAGCCTGTTTGCTTTGTAACTCTGGGATTGAGACTATTAAGCACATCTTAATGGAATGCCCATTCTCCAAAATTGTTTGGGATGAGATTCTATTTAGGAACCAATCTTATAGAGCTATGGGAAGGTGGGATATTGAGATCAGGAAGGCTGTTGCTGATAGTAAAGGGATTGACCTAAAATCCAGGATTAAGACCACTTCCTTCTCTGCCACCATCTATTGTCTGTGGCAGGAAAGAAATAGTAGGCTCCATAACAAGGGATTGGCCACAACGTCCAAGGTGATTAGGAGCATCGAGGAAATGGTGCGAGGAAAATCTAGCTATTGGAAGAAATATCGAAGATCTTACTCCAACTGGATGACTTGTAATTTATGGGGATTACCCAACTCTCTCTTGTATGACTAAATGTTTAGATCGTTGGTCTCTAGATGCATGTATCTAGCTGACTCTTTGGCCTTTTGGCCTTTGTATATTTGGATCTTTTGTTTCTAATACACTTTAATTACCGAAAAAAAAAAAACTTCTCAAATCTCAAACTAATTTACTCTCACAAAAGGGTTTTCTGGTGATATTTGGGCTGAGTTAGGTTTAGGGTTTCATTTCTCTTTCTAACTCTAACTCTCTCTCTCTCTAACTCTTATTTGCTCTCTGGTTTGGACGAAGGGAAAAATTCTCAAATGGCTGAGGCTTAGGTCGTTTATATAAAGAGTGAGGAAGGATTGAGAAACTCAGAGGCTATCCAATGATTGAGATTGATCTTGACCAGTTGACTAAAGATCTAATGGTTTAAATAATGCGGTGGAAATATCTAGCAATGATTGGTCAAGAGAGGTTCACATAGATTAAGTCTAAACGCCTGCAGATCATCAATAATATTGATCCAAGTGTTCTCAAAGAAACACAGTTCTATGAGAGTAAAGAAACACATAATCAACTAATGAGAGCATCACGTGTTGACAAAATACGGGTTATAAAATGCGTACCAAAAGTAATTATTTTTATTCCCTGAAGCCTCCAGCGCTTTTATTTTTTTTTTCGGTAATTAAATGTATTAGAAACAGAGAACCAATATACAAAGCCAAAAGGCCAGAGGGTCAACTAGAAACAAGCTTCTAGAGACCACAAACACAACGCTTAGTCATACATGTGACACCCCGCCTAATTAAATACCGGGCGATCACTCCTTTATTAAATTAAATCATGGTAAACAGTTGGTTCATTCTCAGCATCACTGTCGATAAAAAATAATTTTCCAATTTAACACCCTAAATAATTAAGCTAAGTGTCAAAAACCATTTTTCATACAAACTTCCAAATTTTAATTAAAGAAAAGATTTATTAATTCAAAACAACATTTCTACAATATAGAATCACACCACAATGAACTAAATAAAACCATACATTCACCAATCGAATGTCAACAATATAAAACTAAAAATCATAAACCATCCCGAATAAATCCCGTAAAACAATACTGGAATAACTGAAGTATAAAATCCCAACAATAAATGAAATGCTGAAAGGGGCGACACGTGCCCAATAAATGAGAGTAATGATAGTGGAGTCAAATAACAGAAGCCGTCTACTCAAGTGACCTGCAACTTCCACCTAAGCTGCAGCTCGTTCTTCTCAAAGGATCCTAAGCAAGACGCCCCTGTGGCTGGGCACCTGAAAATATACATATATATACACAAGGGAGAGAGAGAGAAAGAAACGGGTCAGGGCCCGAAAGTGTGTTTGATTTATAAAATACGTTAAGCAAGTATTTAAATTGATACAGGCCAATGCAATTCATATTAGTTCGACACTCTCTTGAGAAATTCTCACCTCTCTTCTAATGTGCACGCCTATCGTACTAACCTTCCCAAATAGTCAAGTTTATCTTAACTTACTCATAAGTTTTCAAAACCGAACGATGACAATGTTTTAAAAAGGTTACTTCCAATTAGTAGCAATACTCTCGTTTTAGCTTCATTAAATTATTAAGTTTACCAGCGCATTCTCATACTTTCACAAAACAAGTATTTATTATAGTGCCAACAACTATGTCCTACTTATCAAATCCCAGTAGGCAGTTAAAGTATATAATCTCCTATATATATATTAACTACTCGGATAATATATATATATATATAACAGCACCCCAACTAAACTATGGTGCGGGCATACTCTGCTATCCAATCCCCGTATCGCTCACACAAAGGGAAATACAAGTTCGGAATCACTCTCGAACTGTATTAACATATATAAAACAACGTTGAGGCGAAGCATAGATTCCAAGTCCAAGAGGTCAGTACATACCCACACGTCTCTTAGGACCGTCCGACTATCAATCTGATAGCCCGTACCTAGGATCTCTATCTTCTAGGGTACGAATCAATATCCCCCATAAAGCAACACAGGATAAGATCGTCCCAGCGCGGTAACCTCAGGGATAGCAAGTAGCGTGGGTACGTTTTTCACATGTATATAATATATGTACACACAATCATATAAATATATCAATTTCATTATGTTAATATAGGTCACTCTCCTTACCCATAATTACAACATTTATCTTTAATTTCTCATTATTATGATTACGTATAAGGTTTCGTCTCTAACCTTAACTCGAAGAGTTTTCTCACTCATTACCTAATGCTCATGGGTCATATCCTTACCAATCTAAAATTCAGTAAGTGACTTTATTTGATTCCAACGTAACTCTCTTACGCACCTCACCCTTAAGTTTCGTAAATTCAACTTAAAGTAAATATCCCATAATTACCCTTCTCGTTGAAGATTTAAAGGTTCTAACATTTATCCCTATACCCTACTGGTCCTCAATATCTCCCAAATCCTTTTATTTATAATGCCCAAGAAATATTCCACGGTAAATTAATTCAACTAATTAAACAAGGGAAAAAAAGAGTTTGCCAGGAGGGGTCGATCGATCGACGTCTGGGGCTCGATCGATCCAATCTTCGATCGATCGACGCTCTAGGTTCGATCGATCGATCAAACAGGTATTTCGATTTCTGCAGAAGTGCAGTTACGGGTTTGATTAATATTCTTCATTCAAATCCATAATTTCCAACACTAATCGTCCCAAAACTTATACTACAATCATGGTAATCTATTTCCAGATGTTTATAACGTTAAGCATGCATATAACCATCATTAAACATGATTAAACAACCTAAAATCTCATCTAATCATCAAGAACCCTAGGTTTTCTTAACTTCTATTCTAATCAGTTTTTCTCCAGAATTTCCTTCTACATAATCATCAAAATTAGTGGATTAATCATCTACATCATATAAGACTTCCAAAATATGGTTTTAATCTTCTCTACATGCAAATTCCTATCAAAAAGTGGGGTTTTCTTCCATAGATTATACTACTAATCATTCCTAACTAATATGAATATTGCACCAATGAAAATATGCAAGTTAAACACTTGCCTGGGATTTCAGAGGTCTGGTTTCCTGCTGGTATTGGTGTGGTTGTGTTCTCCTCCTCGCGATCCACGCGTTGGTGGTGACGGTGGTGCAAAAGGTGGTGTTTTTGGCCTTGAATCACCTTGCAAGGTCTCTCCTCTCTTCTCCAATGGCCGTCTTAGGGTTCTGAATGTTCTAACCCTAGAAGGCTGACTTAAATGGCTGCTAAGGATGGCTGAAATTCGTGGGTTTAATTACCCTATTTTGTAAAATGGCCAAAATGCCCTCCCGGGTCACTAATTAGGCCTAAAAACATCCCGAGACCCAAACTAAACCCCCGGGTACACTTTTCTGACTATCTCGACCTTTCCGGACGCGTTGGCGCACTCAAAACGACCATATGGACAACTTATAAAATATTCACTTTTTTTAATTAACATAATTAGTCCCGACGTGGCACTGGCACGTCCCGACTTAAATTTCCGAAATAGTCATTTAATTCACTTATGACATTCAATATAACCAATATAATATATTACTATGCTCATTAGTAATATTCAACAAGTTTCCCATAATTACTAACTCTAGTCACGTTAATAATTATAACATAATTAATTTCCGGATTTTTATTAAATAAATCATCACATTAAATTTAATAAATCCCCAAATTAAATATAGCATAAAAATACGGGGTATTACATACTTCCCCCCTAATAACGGAATTTCGTCCCGAAATTCGGAAAATAAGTCATACCTGGTAAAAACAACTCTGGATATCTCTCGCGCATATCTGCCTCACTCTCCCAAGTGGATTCCTCCACATTATGATGCTCCCACTGGACTCGTACAAGTGGAACTACTTTCGACCTCAATCTCCTCTCACTATAGTCTAGAATAGCCACTGGTCTCTCCTCGTAAGAGCTATCAGACTGTAAGTCTATCTCGTCTATGGCAATGTGAGTATGGGCCATACATCCCGAAGATATCGTCTCAACGACGAGATGTGGAATACATCGTGGATGCGATGTAAATGTTCTGGCAATCCCAACCTGTATGCTACTGGCCCAATTCTCTCGATGATGGGAAATGGTCCTACGTACCTCGGAGCCAACTTCCCCTTCTTCCCGAACCTCATCACTCCTTTCATAGGAGATACACGCAACAACACTTGATCTCCCACATTAAACTCCTAGAAGAACCGTTTCGCATCGGCGTAGCTCTTCTGCCTGTCTTGGGCTACCCGAATACGACTCCTGATTATCTCAATCCTCGCGGAGGTCTCCTGGATTACTTCTGGTCCTAATAACTTGTTGTCCCCCACCTCGAGCCAACAAGTTGGAGAATGACAAGGCCTGCCGTACAAAGCCTCAAATGGAGCCATGCCAATCGTAAACTGATAGGAGTTATTATAAGAAAACTCTACCAGTGGAAGGTGTGGTTCCCAACCCCCTCCGAAATCGAGAACACACATGCGTAGCATATCTTCCAACATCTGATTAGTACGCTCTGTCTGTCCATCTGTCTGTGGGTGGTAGGCTGAACTCAGTCTCAACTCTGTACCCATAGCCTCCTGAAAGCTTTCCCAGAAACGTGACACAAAAATCTTGTCTCTATCTGACACAATATTCAGGGGCACCCCGTGTAATCTGACAATCTCAGCGATGAACAACTGGGCATACTGACCCGTGGTATAATCTGTCCTCACTGGCAGAAAATGAGCCACCTTGGTCAAACGGTCTACAATCACCCAGATAGAATCGTGGCCCCGCTGTGATGTAGGCAACCCGGTAATGAAATCCATGGAAATACTTTCCCACTTCCACGCGGGTATTTCCAACGGCTGAAGTAATCCCGACGGTTTCTGATGGTCCACCTTCACCAGCTGGCAAGTAGAACACTTGGACACAAATTCAGCGATGTCCCTCTTCATCCCACTCCACCAGTACTGTCGTCTCATGTCCTGGTACATCTTATCGCCTCCCGGATGTACTGCAAATCGGGACCCATGAGAATGAGTCATCACTTCATGACGTAGCTCCGCTCCTTCTAGGACTACTAATCTCCCATTAAACCGCAACCCTCCATCCGAACTAACAGAATAGGACTCAACACCCTCGGCTAGAAGTCGTACAATCTGCTCCTGACAAAACGGGTCTGTGGTCTGTGCCTGTATCACCCTCGTAACAATCTCGGGTGTGACTGACATCACGGATATGAAAGAACGTGCTACTGCGTCCTGGTGACCCAACTCCTTCCACTTTGCTTTCCAGATGTCTGCTACATCGTCAACCGGTCTACGGCTCAACGCATCAGCAACTACGTTGGCTTTCCCCGGATGATACTGTATATCGAACTGGTAATCTTTCACAAACTCTAACCATCTGCGCTGATGCATATTCAGCTCTCGCTGAGTGAACAGGTACTGCAGTGACTTATGGTCGGTGAACAAACGGAATTTCTCGCCCAATAAATAGTGCCTCCAAATTCTCACTGCAAAGACGACCGCAGCTAACTCCAGGTCGTGGGTGGGGTAATTCTTCTCATGCGGCTTAAGCTTGCGGGAAGAAAAAGCTATAGCCTTCTCCTCCTGCTGAAGTACTCCCCCAAGTCCTCGTAAGGATGCATCTGTGTAAACCAGGTACTCTACACCCGGCTTCGGTAAAGCAAGGACTGGTGCCGAAGTAAGCTTGTCTTTTAGCTCGTCGAAAGCTAATTGACAAGCATCATCCCAAACATACGGTACCCCTTTGCGAGTCAAATTCGTCAACGGACCCGCTATTTTGGAGAATCCCCGAATGAACCTCCTGTAGTATCCGGCTAATCCCAAGAAACTACGCACTTCCGTCGGTGTCGTGGGCTGCCCCCACTCCCTCACCGCTGACACTTTGCTCAGGTCAACTGCTATCCCTTGCTCAGAAACAACATGGCCCAAGAATTGTACCTCTCGCAACCAGAATCCACACTTCTCGTACTTAGCATACAACTGATGCTCTCGTAGAGTCTGAAGAACCTACCTCAAGTGTTCGGCATGCTCCTCCTCGGAGTGTGAATATATCAAAATATCATCTATGAAGACGATGACGAACTGATCCAAGAACTCTCTGAATACTCGGTTCATCAGGTCCATGAAAACGGCTGGGGCATTTGTGAGTCCGAACGGCATCACCCTGAACTCATAGGACCCATATCTCGACAAGAAGGCAGTCTTTGAAACATCCTGCTCTCTAATCCGTAACTGATGGTACCCCGACCTCAGATCTATCTTCGAAAAGAAAGTTGTTCCCCTCAACTGGTCGAATAGATCATCGATTCGAGGTAACGGATACTTATTCCGTATCGTGACCTTATTCAACTCCCGGTAGTCCACGCACAATCTCAGTGAACCATCTCTCTTCTTTACAAATAAGACTGGAGCGCCCCAGGGTGAGGTACTCCTACGAATGAAGCCCTGACCTAATAGCTGCTCAATCTGATCTCGTAGCTCTCGCATCTCTGCCGGAGCCATACGGTACGGTGCGCGTGCTATAGGTCTCGTATCCGGCACTAAATCTATAACGAAGTCTATCTCACGACTGGGCGGTAGGCCTGGTATCTCCTGAAACACATCGGAATACTCCCTAACAACTGGGATCGAATCCAAAGGAATCACAACCTCCTTAGAGGTATCCTCCTCAATGTAATATAAATGAGCGGTCGAACCTCCCTCTGGGCGAGGCATCGCCACTACAAACATCTCTTGCCCCGAAATGGCAAAAACAATGCTCCCACCGAAGCAATCAATCATGGCTCTATAAGATGCGAGCCAATCCATACCAATGATCACATCATGCTCGTGCATGTCTAAGACTAGCGTGTATGCAGGCAATACCAAGCTACCAATCTCTACCCCTACTCCCCGGCATATAAAGAATATAAGTGACCCACTCCCCAGTGGTGAGTCGACACACATCACGGTGCTCTCTGCTGTGGCTAATAACCCTAATGACTTCGCAAAATGCGTAGCTATAAAACAATGCGTTGCCCCCGTATCAAACAAAACTTTACCCATAGTACCATGGATAGGAAACATACCCTCAATCGCGGGTGGTGCCTGTGGAGCTGCTGCCTGGTGGACGTTATAGACACGTCCATACTGCAATTGCCCCTGCTGTACTGGAGCTCCGGGAATGGCTGGTAGGGCTGGCACCTGGGCTGGAGCTGGAAGGGCAGGTGGAAAGAGTGGCCTCTGCGGCTCATTACGGGCTCCCTGCTGCTGTGGGGCCCTATCTCCCTCTGGGCAATCCTGGCGCTTATGGCCGTGCTTGCTGCACACAAAACACCGGCCTCTGAAATTACCTCCCCTCCGTCCCTGCTGACCACGGCCCTGCTGGCCGTTACCTCCACGCCATTGGCCCTGTTGGCCCTGATGTGCACGCTGTTGGCCTTGCTGGCCCTGCTGCTGTCCCTGCGGTCGGTGTTGACCCTGCTGATTAGGCTGGCCCTGCTGGTCCTGCCTATAACCCCCATTTCTCGGCCTGGGATCACCCGAACGGAATCGCTTAGCAAGGTCCCCCTGATGGGAACTCTGCTTGTGCTGACGAGTCTGCCCATGAGTTGGTGCCCCACTGGCACTATTACCCCCGGTCCTGCCCTGCTGGCTGGACTCTCCTGCTCTCTTGCTTCCCTGAAGATGGAAGCGGTGATCCTGGCAATGTAGTAACGCTGCATTGAGTACGTCAGTGAAAGTACTCAGGGATAGATTCCCAATAAGGTGCTGACGGATCCTCCAAGCTAACCCGTCGACGAACAGCAAAATTTTCTTGCCCTCAGTGGGTGCCTCATCTGGCACAATAGTGAGAAGTCTCGTGAACTCCTCCTCATACTCGGCTACAGTAAGGTTCTCCTGCTTCAGATTTAGTAATCTCCGCCTCATCTCAGTCTGCACTGCGGGTGGAAAGTACTTGCGGTCAAACCGCTCCCAGAACATCTGAATAGGGATCGTGTCCCTCTCCTCCAAAGTAGTAGTGGACTCCCACCACTGTAATGCGGCTCCCACCAGCTTAAAAGAAGCCAATAACTGCTTTTGTACCTCGGTACACTCATACATGCGAAGATGCCGCTGGATGTCTTTCTTCCATTGGCTGACAGTAACAATATCGGAGCTACCAGAAAACTCAGGGGGATGTGCTTTCTGAAAAGCATCCCGAACCCTCTCCCATGCAGATGGGAGCTGTGCTGGTACTGGCGCCACTGCCTGAACCTGGGGTGGAGCCTGTTGAGTCATTGCTATCGCGGCATTCACCGCCTGAGCGACTATGGCGGCAACTTCATTAGCATTCATTGTGCCTGGTGCCGGAGCTGCTGCTTGCTCGGCCTGGGCACGCCTATCTTTCGGAGCACGTCTCGGAGGCATCTGAAACGTGAACAAAATTTATCAGTCTACAGTTATCATCGAATCTCAATTAACTGAAGACTTAAACGTAACAGCAGGAATACAACCAATCCTAAAAATAGGGCACTATAGCAAAAACGTTAAGCTGAAAGCGAAATAAGCCGTACAGATCCTATGGACACTAGAACCTGATGCTCTGATACCACCTGTGACACCCCGCCTAATTAAATACCGGGCGATCACTCCTTTATTAAATTAAATCAAGGTAAACAATTGGTTCATTCTCAGCATCACTGTCGATAAAAAATAATTTTCCAATTTAACACCCTAAATAATTAAGCTAAGTGTCAAAAACCATTTTTCATACAAACTTCCAAATTTTAATTAAAGAAAAGATTTATTAATTCAAAACAACATTTCTACAATATAGAATCACACCACAATGAACTAAATAAAACCATACATTCACCAATCGAATGTCAACAATATAAAACTAAAAATCATAAACCATCCCGAATAAATCCCGTAAAACAATACTGGAATAACTGAAGTATAAAATCCCAACAATAAATGAAATGCTGAAAGGGGCGACACGTGCCCAATAAATGAGAGTAATGAGAGTGGAGTCAAATAACAGAAGCCGTCTACTCAAGTGACCTGCAACTTCCACCTAAGCTGCAGCTCGTTCTTCTCAAAGGATCCTAAGCAAGACGCCCCTGTGGCTGGGCACCTGAAAATATACATATATATACACAAGGGAGAGAGAGAGAAAGAAACGGGTCAGGGCCCGAAAGTGTGTTTGATTTATAAAATACGTTAAGCAAGTATTTAAATTGATACAGGCCAATGCAATTCATATTAGTTCGACACTCTCTTGAGAAATTCTCACCTCTCTTCTAATGTGCACGCCTATCGTACTAACCTTCCCAAATAGTCAAGTTTATCTTAACTTACTCATAAGTTTTCAAAACCGAACGATGACAATGTTTTAAAAAGGTTACTTCCAATTAGTAGCAATACTCTCGTTTTAGCTTCATTAAATTATTAAGTTTACCAGCGCATTCTCATACTTTCACAAAACAAGTATTTATTATAGTGCCAACAACTATGTCCTACTTATCAAATCCCAGTAGGCAGTTAAAGTATATAATCTCCTATATATATATTAACTACTCGGATAATATATATATATATATAACAGCACCCCAACTAAACTATGGTGCGGGCATACTCTGCTATCCAATCCTCGTATCGCTCACACAAAGGGAAATACAAGTTCGGAATCACTCTCGAACTGTATTAACATATATAAAACAACGTTGAGGCGAAGCATAGATTCCAAGTCCAAGAGGTCAGTACATACCCACACGTCTCTTAGGACCGTCCGACTATCAATCTGATAGCCCGTACCTAGGATCTCTATCTTCTAGGGTACGAATCAATATCCCCCATAAAGCAACACAGGATAAGATCGTCCCAGCGCGGTAACCTCAGGGATAGCAAGTAGCGCGGGTAAGTTTTTCACATGTATATAATATATGTACACACAATCATATAAATATATCAATTTCATTATGTTAATATAGGTCACTCTCCTTACCCATAATTACAACATTTATCTTTAATTTCTCATTATTATGATTACGTATAAGGTTTCGTCTCTAACCTTAACTCGAAGAGTTTTCTCACTCATTACCTAATGCTCATGGGTCATATCCTTACCATTCTAAAATTCAGTAAGTGACTTTATTTGATTCCAACGTAACTCTCTTACGCACCTCACCCTTAAGTTTCATAAATTCAACCTAAAGTAAATATCCCATAATTACCCTTCTCGTTGAAGATTTAAAGGTTCTAACATTTATCCCTATACCCTACTGGTCCTCAATATCTCCCAAATCCTTTTATTTATAATGCCCAAGAAATATTCCACGGTAAATTAATTCAACTAATTAAACAAGGGAAAAAAAAGAGTTTGCCAGGAGGGGTCGATCGATCGACGTCTGGGGCTCGATCGATCGAACCTTCGATCGATCGACGCTCTAGGTTCGATCGATCGATCAAACAGGTATTTCGATTTCTGCAGAAGTGCAGTTACGGGTTTGATTAATATTCTTCATTCAAATCCATAATTTCCAACACTAATCGTCCCAAAACTTATACTACAATCATGGTAATCTATTTCCAGATGTTTATAACGTTAAGCATGCATATAACCATCATTAAACATGATTAAACAACCTAAAATCTCATCTAATCATCAAGAACCCTAGGTTTTCTTAACTTCTATTCTAATCAATTTTTCTCCAGAATTTCCTTCTACATAATCATCAAAATTCGTGGATTAATCATCTACATCATATAAGACTTCCAAAATATGGTTTTAATCTTCTCTACATGCAAATTCCTATCAAAAAGTGGGGTTTTCTTCCATAGATTATACTACTAATCATTCCTAACTAATATGAATATTGCACCAACGAAAATACGCAAGTTAAACACTTGCCTGGGATTTCAGAGGTCTGGTTTCCTGCTGGTATTGGTGTGGTTGTGTTCTCCTCCTCGCGATCCACGCGTTGGTGGTGACGGTGGTGCAAAAGGTGGTGTTTTTGGCCTTGAATCACCTTGCAAGGTCTCTCCTCTCTTCTCCAATGGCCGTCTTAGGGTTCTGAATGTTCTAACCCTAGAAGGCTGACTTAAATGGCTGCTAAGGATGGCTGAAATTCGTGGGTTTAATTACCCTATTTTGTAAAATGGCCAAAATGCCCTCCCGGGTCACTAATTAGGCCTAAAAACATCCCGAGACCCAAACTAAACCCCCGGGTACACTTTTCTGACTATCTCGACCTTTCCGGACGCGTTGGCGTACTCAAAACGACCATATGGACAACTTATAAAATATTCACTTTTTTTAATTAACATAATTAGTCCCGACGTGGCACTGGCACGTCCCGACTTAAATTTCCGAAATAGTCATTTAATTCACTTATGACATTCAATATAACCAATATAATATATTACTATGCTCATTAGTAACATTCAACAAGTTTCCCATAATTACTAACTCTAGTCACGTTAATAATTATAACATAATTAATTTCCGGATTTTTATTAAATAAATCATCACATTAAATTTAATAAATCCCCAAATTAAA
The DNA here is from genome assembly GCA_949130495.1 of Sambucus nigra. Lineage (NCBI taxonomy): Eukaryota > Viridiplantae > Streptophyta > Magnoliopsida > Dipsacales > Adoxaceae > Sambucus > Sambucus nigra. The sequence goes on from OX422211.1 coordinate 403,085,932, forward strand.
TATAGCATAAAAATACGGGGTATTACAATACATAAGAGAATTGGGTAATCCCCATAAGTTACACGTCATCCAATTGGAATAGGATCTTCTAACCTTCACGATAGGGGCCATTCTACTGCAAACAAGGTGATAAGGAACATTGAGGAGATGGTTATTTCCTACCCAAACAAACATTAAGTAATTAAAAGAATTTACACAACTGCCCCAAACATTTCTAAATGACCATTTTTAATTTCTAAAAATCGTTCTAAAAATCTTTAAAATTATATTACAAATCCCAAAATTAGTAAACGAATTAATTTAAGGGATTTAACTCCCACACAACAAAATATAGCATGAAACAATGTATGTATGCAGTTTTGGTGTGTGGTGTTGGTATACTACCTTTAGGAACTTGAAGAGGAATCAAGTGTAGAGTCTGAGGTCCTTTGGTAAACAATGATGGGACTCAAATTTTATCACTATTTGCAAACTAGATGAGCACCTATATAATATAAACTCAAGAAAGTTAAATATATAGGGTGGTTCAGAATTCCTTGTCATGTGTAGAGTATCATCCATGAATTTGTAATGATTTTAGAGGAAGAAATCTAGAAAAAAATTGAAGTTCTTGCAAAATCATGCAAAACTAGGGTTTGAGTTAAAAATCTTGAATTTTCCCATTGAATGATGATTCCTTAAGGATTTATTGTAGCTTTTACGTTAGAAATAGTTTATGCCTATTACTATAATGTTTGTGATGTTTGGTTGGGAGATTGGGTTTATTTAATAGAGGTTTTGAGGATAAATTTGTTAAAACCCGTAGTCTTAAATCTGCAGAATCTGGGCAATATCTGATCGATCGATCGATCGACCTTGAATGTCGATCGATTGACTAAGGAAATTGATTGACCCTTCCCTTCGATCGATCGACCCCTTCTGGAATTTGAAACTTGTTCCCTTTTTAATGATTAACCCAACGCCGCTTTGTGGGAACCCTTATACATAATTTATTTACCATAATTAGACTTAGGAAGGACCAGTAGGGTTGTAGCTAGGGTTCGGGTATTGCGAATTTATGTGAGAATCAATGGTAGGGTCACAAGGGTATAAAATGGGTTGTGATCGTGTGTGTGATAAATTGGGTGTTGTGCAAGTTAATAACGACTTAGGATAATAGGATATATAAACTACATCTACTTGTATTATACCTATCAAAATGATACACTTCGAGGGTTGAGAAGTACTTAGGAACTTGTGGTAAATGAGAAAAAGGATCAACAAATTATACATAGTATTCGGGTGTTACGTGCCATGTATGGTTGGAATATGCTATGGGTCATGGGTGTAGCTTTCTGAATAATGTAAATATAAATGTGAGTGTTTGTATGTTTATTATATGAATATTAGTATTAAATCATACCCGCGCTACTTGCTATCACGGAGGTTTTCGCGTCGGGACAGTCTTATTCTATGTGCCCATTAGGGGAATATTGACTTATACCCTAGAACGTCGAATCCTTTGTATATGTCATGTGAGTATGATAGTAGATAGGGTTCTAAGAGACGCGAGGGTCTTTTTTTTTTTTTAAGAAAAGGAAACATATATAAAATAAGTGAAGAAAAGCCCTTCACCGATGGCTTACAAAGCAAGATATAGAGAAATCAGACAGATATCCTATTAAATATCTAGTTTTTGCACCTTTATAGGGTCTAGCTTTAAAAGAGATCCTCACATCATCATGAACCAAATCAATAATCTTTGATGCTTTCATAACTTCCCCATCAAATTCCATTTTATTCCTCGAGCACCATATCCTCCAGCACACAAAACATGGAATGATAATAGAAAGAAGATCTTTGATGTTTTTTCCTCTTGAGCTTAACCACCATGACATAAGATACCTTTTAAGAGATGAAAAATGAAAAGAGAATCCCATCAGCCCGGCGAAGTGGTTCCAAACTGTTTGAGCGATAAGGCTAGAACCAAACAAGTGATCATAATCTTCCTCTGATGAAATAGAGCAGCATCTACATTTTGAAGCTAGAAAAATGTGAAGTTTTTTCAAACTGGGATCCAAAGGAATAGTATATTGTAATAGCCTCCACATGAAAAGTGAAACGTTTGGAGGAATTCTGGGGTTTTATATCCGAGAATAGGAAAATGTATGACATTTTCTGTTACGAGCAAGATCCCATGCCGAATGAAGAGATAAAATCCCATCTGAACTTGCCTTCCATTCCTTCGGGTTGTCAGAACTCACATTTTCATGATAAAAATCCCACACCATTTGCATTTTGCGCTAAGTTTTGCTGGAGAAAGAAGGACATCCTTGAAAACCAGAGTCACCAAGTGATCTATATCTGTTATGCATGAAGACTGCCCATAGGTTTTCCCTTTTATGAAAAGAGGCCCAAAGTTTACTTGAATAGGCTTTAACTATATCAGCTAGCCTTTTAATCCCCACTCCACCTTCATCGTATGGATAGCAATTTTTTTCCCAGCTCACCCATTTATGCTTTATCTTGTCTTCCTTAGTTCCCCAGATAAACGTTGCAAAATTTCCTTTCCATTCTTTTAATCACATTGTTAGGCGGATCGAGAACACATAATAAATGAAAAGTCATGGACTGAATCGCTGACCGTAGCGGTGTTATCCTCCCTGCATGCGACAACAGTTTTTTGGCCCATTTGTTCACCTTAGCTGATAAAGCTGTTTCCAACGATGCAAATAGATGTGGAGATTTCCTTCCTGTGTAAATGGAAACACCTAGATATTTAAGAGGAAGGGATTTTTCAATGAATTCAGTTGAGTACTGAATAATATGCCGACGAGCTGGAGTCGCGCTGGACGGGCAAGAGAAAGAAGATTTGGAACTGTTTATTTGTTGACCTGCAAAGAGCTCGTAGTGCTTCAAGAATTTCATTAGACATCTGAGACTTTTTTTGTTTCCATTTGTAAATATGAGGCAGTCATCCGCAAATGATCGTGAGGGTCTGTGCTGAACTCTTAGTGACTTGGAACTATGCTTCGCCTCCAAGATGTGAATTTTCTGTTAGTACAGTTCGAGAATGGTTCGAAGTAGTATTTCCCTTATTTGTACGAGAGGTACATGGACTTGATAGCAGAGTATGCATGAACCATAATTTAGTTTGGGGTGCCTTATCTAAATACTAATATAAAATGCTATACAAGGTGATAAATGCTACCCCTCTTTTCAGTTAGCCACGTGTTAACAATGTTTTAAACTAATTTACCTTCTCTCTTTCTCATTTTGCCATTTCATTTTTCCGCTTTAATTCCATTTTTCTTCTCTTTTTCAGGATGTTCCCTTACAATTTCCAATCCATCTGTCTTCCACTTCTAACCTTTCCCATTCTCTCTCTAATATACCAAACGAAAGGTAGCACTGCCATAATCCTCCACACTCAATCCCTACACCATAACCCTAGCTCCCATAACCCCAACGCACCTCCCAATCCAATGTACCTATTTCAAACATTACCCAACCCAACCTATTCATGCTACAAACGGATACCACACATCCCACAGACCCCACAACCGAGAAAAATCATGGAATACCTTTCTATCCCGAAACGATTGCTCCCATCTTTGATACAATTGATGTTCGGTGACTTTAATAGGCTACCCCATCAAGTAAGTCACTCCCACACTATCTCTATCTCTTTTCCTATTTTAACTTTACCTTTTTTAATTGTTGTTGTTGTTTAGGATAAATCTTCCAAATGGAACGGTCAAGCCGACTTATACTTCTCCGCCTATGAGGACTTCATATTTGGGTGATAAGAGGGAAAATTTAGATGTGGGTGTTCAACTTTCGGTGGAAGTTCGACTGAGTACGTATAGGAAATTTTTTGACATATATGTCAAGCCTGTGCAAAATGGACGTGCCACCACACCTACAACAAACACTAACAGATCTCTCTAGGTTGTGCAAGATGAAAGGAAGTACTCTTTATCTGTGAATTTGAGATATCTAAGAAGGAAAAGTTGTGTTTCCATCTACCCATTTTCAATGAGGTCATCTCTCTGTCATTTGGGTATTCTCTCAAGAAATGGGGATATGGGTAATTTTGATGGGTCTTCAATATATCTTCACATTCACCACTAATTACAAAATGTCAAAGTGAAAGGAATCATCATCACCTGAGAAACCTCCTTCAAAGAATAAACCATAGAAGTCTAGGCATAGGGCTTTCATAGACTTTCTCTTTTGCAGGTTGTCTTTCTTTGGGGACGTGAGAGATGTAGAAAATAGGGGAATGAGAGATGAAGAGGAGGAGGGGGAGGAGGTGAGGATTGGGGAGAGAGAAGATGACTCCATTTGGTTGAGGAGCTTTTTTCTTCCTTCTGTTTTTTCATTTACTTCTTTCTTTCTTTTTGCAAATAATTAAAACTGAAAAGGAGATGAATTTGACTTATTTATTTCTTTTCTTTTTTTTTATTTATACGTTTTTATCTTATTTCTTTCTTTCAGTTTAATTTTTGTCCTCAACTTTTTGTTTTTGGTTTAGGATTTTTAAAGTATGTTAACCTACTTAATAGGAATAATTCTTTTTATCATGATGTTAAAAAATTATTAGTAACATTTACTTTCAAAAATAAATTTTGTAATTATTTGTGCTAAGGTTAAAGAAAAAACACGTCTTTTTTATGGCTTTCAAAACTGCAAGTTCTTTTTATCACATGTGTTAGTAATCTAAAAGCCAATGCTATAACATTTCCAATGGAAACACAATTTATTTTGGCACAGTTGGATAAATCAATATGTTCAATAAAAAAGGAGACACAAATAACATAAAATCAGGATTAATGAATAGAGTGGCGTTTAATTCGGCGAACCATCCACTGACTAAAAATATTAAGGTTCCCCATTTATTTAATTGAAAAATATGTTATTATTTGTGCCTCGAGTAATATCTAAAATAAATCAAGAATTTCATTATATTTTAAGTAATGTCTTTTAATCTATTTTTTTACATCTCTTGCACCTAAAGATATTTTAAAAAATGACCGATAGTATAATAATAGTATACCAATATTAAACCAATGATATCTATTGAACCTATGTGTTCGGAATATTACTCCCTTCACACTGTTTGATCTGGAGAGGGTATTTGGGGCACAATAATATAATAATATTAAACCTCACAATTTGTACTTCTACTTTATCCTCCTTTTTTCTTGAATTTTATTTTAAAAACTCGGCCTACAGGTCTTCTAAAAAATATTTTGACACAATAAAACACCTCAAATTATTAAAAATATTTTATAAAAAATATAATATAATAATAATATTATATTATTAAACCTCACAATTTGTACTTCCATTTTATCCTTTGTTTTCCTGAATTTATATATGATATGTAGTATCCAAGGTGATGAAATTATAGGACATAACTTTTTTATTTAGACTTTCAGTATTCCCAATAAATTTATATTATTAATATATATACATTCAACACTCCATATATAAACACACATAATTAAATATTTGTTTTGAAAGTGCAAATTCCAATAGGTATTTTCTCAACTGATGAGATATTATAATGCACTCAATGTAAAATTAGAGTCTTATATATGTGTATGAGTATGACTTTAGGGTTATTGTAATCTCGGTTAGACACAAAAGGGTTATCGAAATCACCTGACCCGCGAATCGCGCGGGTTTACACCTAGTTAGTATATATATCCTTAGTGATAAATATATATACTCAGGATTCATCTACTATGTTTGTAAGAAGAAAGAAATTGAATAATGATATTTAATGACTTAAGTGCTTGAGAACTTAAGGCCGTATATATACATATATATATATATATATACCTGACATGTTAAATTCAGAAATTTGATCATGTATAAATTATAATTATGCGAAAACATGAATAAGGGTTGATGAGAGGGGACTTGGTTTAGAATAGTTAATTGGTTTAGCATTAAGTGGAATAGTTAGTAATGCATTAGGCGTGCACACTAGTTGAGACGTGAGAATTCCCAAGTGAGTCCCTCTTGTATATATATTATATCATGTGTCCAGCCACAGGGACGCCAAGCTTAGACCGTTGGACTGATTGACGTGCTGCAACATGTGTGAGAGTTACAAGTCTTGGCATTTAGAAGCTTCATCTTGATAATCTCAGCCTCATTCTCGGTCACTTCATATAGGGCATGTGTCGCTCATTTCCATCTTTTATTTTATTCAGAGAGATATTGTACTCTTTTGGTTTCAGCATTTAGTTTGAATTGGGTTAGTGATTATCATTTATTCTTGGTTTGAGATATTTTTACTAGAATGTTTACTCCAGATTATTTTAATTCAGTTGGATGGTTAACACCTATTACTATTGTGTTCTTTAGAATGGTGAATGTTTTATCTTGTATAATCGCTGGGATTTAATTAATAAAATTAAATATTTTGACACTTAGCTTAATTATTTATTAGGTGACAAATAAAGAAATTGTTTTTCGACAGTGACGCTAAGAATGAACCAACCGAATACTTTTCTTTAATTTAATAAATGACTGATCACCCGGTATTTAATTAGGCGGGGTGTCAAACCCATCATCAGAAATACGTGTTTCCTCCTTTCAGACTTTCAAAGCAATGCCCTTATCTTTGTTTATCTTTTTGGAAGAAAATATGTCGAGCTCATAAGTTTGAAGATCAGCTACAAGCTCTCTGAGTTTCATAAAGTCTAAAGTACCCAAGGAATTCAAAATTGTCACTTTGGAATTAAATCTTTAATGTAAGGACCTTTCGATTTTCTTGACTACTCGAGTTTTGAGTATTCTCTCTCCTAAGTTGAACGACGAGTTCACACTATTTGACAGTTTAGCATAGAACTCATCAAAGGATTCATTCCCCTCCATCATAATGGCTTCAAACTGAGTGGTGATATTTTCGATTTTGGAAGACTTAACAACACTAGTACCCTCATGAGTGAGTTAGAGTATGTCACAAGCCTCTTTAGAGGTTTTACATGTCATAATGCGACGAAACTCCTCTGATGTGATTGCACAAAATAAAGAATTCAAGCTACGTGAATCGTAGTTGGAGAGTTTATGCTCATCCTCACCCTAGGTTTTAATGGGCTTGACAATTCTATAATCACCAACTAAGGATGTGGGTGGGGACCAACCCTTAAATACTTCCTACCTTAGTTGCTTATCTATCGGCTTAAGTATTGATTTCATATGCATTTTCTAGTATGTGTTGTTATACCAATCAAATAGAGCTGGTCTAGAAAATGATTGACCATCCATATAAAAAATGCTATAATTCATGCTTAAACACGAATTTAACACAAGAAATTATTGTTCCTGCTCTGATACCAATTTGAAGCTGCAGGATATATGGAATGGTATAAATAAAATCTATTTTTAAATTTTTTTCAAATTAAATATTCAACTTAAACATAATTAATGTCAAAAACCAATTATAAACAGAAGTTGTGTAAACCAGTTTTAGCCTAATTTATTTTATCCGAAAACATGCATCTAAGTGATATAGGGATAAAACAAAATAAACAATCACACACCACCCAATGTATGAGAAAAAACAACAAGGGGAAAACCTCAAACGCCTTAGCCACACACAATCCATTAAGTATAGAATCACAAAGGACACGATAAAAGACTTACAACACATATTCGACGCCCTCGTAAGCCTTCATGCTCTTCGTTCCTCAACCTCTTCCTTGTGTCACGCAAGAGTCCACTCACACACTCCCATAACGTGTTAGTCCATAAACACCTTAGTGGCCACCAATAAGGCTCATCAACCGCCTACAGATCCGGAACATGGATGACCTCTTCTTCACCGCAAAACCACATATACGGAGTACACCGTATGCAAACAACAAATACAAAGTCCACCTTATGAAATTTACTCGACAATGATGATGATGTGTAAAACCTTGATTCCAAATGAGATCTTAAAGAATATAAAGATTGAATCTTGGATCTCAAAGTATTTGTCAAAAACAAGGGTTTGGAGGCTTTTGATTTATGATAGGAAAGTGATTTTTGCCAAAATTCTCAACTTTAAATGTTCCCAACATGTCGATTTATAGAAAATATAATTTTTGAGGTGGTGTAAACTCGTTCGAACGGAAACAAAGGTTTTCTCGAATGAAGTGCATAATCTCATTTGAACCGAACTGAACCTCGTTCAAATGAACATGCTTATCTCGTTCGAACGTACATCGAACGAGTTTGAATGAAGATTTCACTATTTATAGAACTTCCTCATTTGAACCTCATTTGAATGTCATTCTAATGACATAGTTATCTCGTTCTAACCGACCAAAAATCTCGTTCGAACAAAATACATGTAATCATTTAAAAAACATTAAAACTTATTCGAAAGACTTTGCTCAAAAACATTTTTTCTTAGAATAATCCTTTATAAAAAAAATAGCCTCTAACACATAAAACAAATAGCAAATGAGATCCTGAAATCAAACTAAAATGCATCTGTTGATGTAAAAAACTAGACTAGGTCTAACTTTTTAATCACAGATGAATATATGTAAATCAAATAGAGAGACAAAAGGTTTTTAAAGTGGTTCGGCTATAAGGGAAAGCCTACGTCCACTGTGCTTCTTATTACCTTGTATTCTGTCTTACCACTCGTGTTTGGAATGACTTGAACCTGCCCTTGATGAATGGATTACAATGTATTTATAGCTAAATAAGGAGATAAAGAGATGGAGTATTAATGGATGGAATGACTTTATAAATTAGGCATTTAGATCAGTACATAACATCCATAATGGTCTTGGTTGTTGGCGTTTTGCTGATCAAGCTAGTCAGCCTTACCACTATTGGTCGGCCATCCTAGAGTTGGTCGGCATTCTACATGTTGGTCATCATTCAGCATGTTGGTCGGCCTCACATGTCTTGGTCGATGATGCTTTGACTTGTTGACTAGGATTTCTTGCCATATAGGATGACACGTGGTCGTATCTAGTTGGTCCACGTAAGTGGGTAATTTTTGGTATCAATAGAATCCCCCAATGTTCCATGCATGATGCTTGCTAAAAAGTATGGAACATTTAGTCCTAGTCGTAGCTCGGGCTACATTAATGATACTTGGTCGATTGTCGATTTCCCACACTTGTAAAATTTTACTGGTATTGTTGGTGGCACATGTTGCCAATAGTATTTTTATAAATATCCTGAATTACAACGAGCCGCGTTCAGGTAAATACGTCTTTTTCGTATCGCCACCATAATTTAAATCATCATTTTACTTTAATCATTACGTTCGTCGATTTTTGAGGCAATCTATAAATGGCGGTAAATTTATCGGTCATCTTTTCACTCCAAACCTTTTAAGTGCTGCTGCCTTGAGATTTCACGCGATCGTTCTTCCTTTCTTTTAGTTCTTGTTGAATCCTTAATCTTCTGTTAGAATCATTTCTTTTTCTTCTTTTCTTCATATTGAATCATGGTTTACGTTATTGTCTCTTTAGATGCGTTTAGAAAGGAATGGAATATACCAGACTGGGTAGACTTAGAGTTCCCTAGTCCCCCTATAGATGTTTTCTCTTTGTCTGAAGGTCATTGGATTCTTTCCTTATTCATAGCTAAATGTGGCTTCACTTTCCCCCAAATCATTTTTTCTTAGACTTTTGTCAATACTCTGGTGTTGTACCTGCTAAAGTAGCCCCCAACACCTGCAGAATAGTTAATGGTGTCCATAGGATTAATCAAATCCATGGGACCCATATCGATATCCCTGAGATGATGTTCTGTTACAAATGGGTCACTAGTGATAATACATATTATTTGAAGACTAGGCTTGCCAATAGAGCTTTAGTCGTCAATTTGCCTGACTTCAATAGGGACTACTTTGATCATGGGGTTAATGCCAGAAATTAGCAATATATCCCTCTTAAAGGGGATGAAGTATACGATGGACCAAGATGCCCTCAAGAGGGTCGTGGCATAGGTTGTAATAAATATATTTTGTATATTCATGTTGATGAATTACCTGTTGATATGCTAATTAACCTTTGTTGTTTACTTGCTTGCAGTTGATAAGAAGAAGCAGAGTTCTAAAGAAAGTGACATCAAGCTTGACGAACTCATGTTTTTGTGGGGCATCCATCAAAAAGATAGGCGATGAGCATATTAGGCCAGCTTCATACTTACTGAAGTATAAGATCTCTGTTACTTCTTTTGTAGCCCGACCTCCAACTACTTTTCCTTCCATTGTAATTTACTTGGAGAAAGACCTAGTATCTACTTCATCTACCACTACATCTGGTGGTGGTGAACTTGCTATTGGAACCTCCTCCTCTTTTGATTCTAACCTTCCCCTTTTAATAAGTATGGGGAAAAGGAAATTTCCCAATCTCTTAAGAGATGTTTCTGGTGCTGGAACCACTAAGTCTATTGATAGTGGTGTGTTAAAGAAGAAAAATGATGTTAGTAAGAAGCCCCCAGCCAACATGGATGATGAATCTCTTCTGAAATGACTAAGGAGAGGTCTTGCTGACAAGTAGGTTGACAAAGTTATTGAGGCCGACCAATAGGGCTTTATAGGTATTGCTCCTTCTGCTACTGGCTCCTCTATGGCCATGGGTCCTAGCTTGGCTAGGAAATTAATTAAGTCTTGTAATCTTCTAGACCATAGGGGTGCTGCTGCTTCCTTGCCCCGACTAAAGATATCTGAGAGGGATGCTCAAAGCCTTGCTCTGGTGATACCACTTTCTTTATGCTTTCTTCGTGCATTATCTTCTACTTCCTGGTGCTACTTTGTTTTTCTTCTTTGCAGTTCTTGGCTGATTTCAACCAGATGCTGGAGAAGAACGATGCTCTTCGTCATTCTTTGAAATATATGGAAGAGGCCTTTGATGGTATCAAAAGATATTTGCTGGAGTCACAACAGGCCTTGGCAATGGAAAATAAGTCTTAGGAGAAGAAAATCAATGATGCCAAGGAAGCTCAGCAGAAGGTTGAATCCACTGTTGTTCAAGCTAAATGCAGGGTAAAGGCCACATAAAAGCAAGTGGTTGAGATGATCAAGGCCATGAATGCTGAAAAGGCTAAGAGAAAGAAATCGAAGGAAGATTCCTTCAACAAAGGCTGGGATAAGGCCATTGCTGCCGCCTCTACTCAAATTGAGTATGCAAAGAGAAAATATTTCGAGGAAGGTTGGTCGGTTGCACTGAAGGAGGTCAACATAGTAGAAGACTCTGAACTCTTCCAAAGACATGAGCCTATCTCTCCCCCCAATATGGATGATGAAGATGAAGGTGCTTGAGTCTTCAGCCGACCAACTTAAGAACATTGTTGAGTCAACCATCCCCTCTGTTGAGTAAGATAATTCAGACCAAGGTGGAAGTGTTAAAACTAATAGAGAGAAAGTGTAGACTTGCTTGACATTTGGCCTTTTTGTCTCTCTTTTATTTCTTCTCTACTGTACTTGTAACTTCCCTTTATATATCAATAAAATAACTTTTTCTTTATACTATTTTTCGTAGAACTTTTTCTTTATACTGTTTGTGGTTTCTCAATTTTGTTACATTTTCTTCTTTTGTTGATCGATTGTTACTTCATTTTCCTAGTTTATGGCTAAGATGGAATAACTTTCTTCTAATGATTCTGATCTACTCAAGCACTGCAACAGTTTATTCATGATTGGTCATATAACTTTAACCGAGGAAGAATTGCCAGACTTTCTCGGACCATATGCTACTGATCAAGCTAAGGATGCATATATTTATCTCAAGTTTCTTTTTGATTGGGCTGTGGCCAATAACATGACTTACATTGAAATGATTGAATAACTTCAAGAGGAGCATAATAAGGTAAGGTCTTTGCTTAATGCTGACTATGAATCTAAGTACAAGTCTTAAAGTAAAGCTTGGGGTTTTGAAGCAAAATTGGAGAAAATTTCTTCTACTTTTAATAAGAAGGAATTTATGTTGAAATGTGAAGTTGAAGAGGATAGGTCTATTACCAAGCTTTTAGAAAAAGAAAACAATAAATTGAGGAGTGAACTTAGCTCCTTGAAGAATCCACCTACTGTTGCTACCGACGAAGGTGTATCTTTCCTGGAGAGTGAGAATATGCCAAATTGAAAGAATAGTTGGAAAATTTGAAGAAGTCTAAGCCTACCTCCTCTTGCTGATTGACTAAGCATAAATTCTTCTAAATTTAGCCCCTTAAATTAGTGATTTTGATATCTCGAACAACGTAATTGAATCGGTTTCATCCTATATCATTGCCATTGATTCTTTCTAACAAATACCTCGAGTTTCGTGTATTTCTTATGGATTTTACAGGTATTTAGTGCAAGAAAGGAATGAAAGAAATCGGTAGAAAGGAAGAAAATAAAGGAAGGCAAGTCAAAGTGCAAAAGCGTAAATTTACACCAGGAGTTCGGATTCAAAGCCTAATGAAAGTTGAAGATCCTTGTTTCACAAGAGCATCAGAAGAAACGACAGTAAAATCGGAGCTCAAGATAAAAAGTTATGACCAGTCAAAGATGGAAGAAAAAGTCAAACTTAAAAAAAGGACCGATCCGGTTTATCTCGGACCGATTCGAAATGTCACTATGCCAGTAGAGCCCGGATTGATGCCGAACCGATGATATTAAAATCGATCTGATGGGATCCGGACCGATTTGGTGGAAATAAAAACGAACCGATCCGATGGGATCCGGACCGGTCCGACTGTTTGTATTTCTGGCATTATTTATGGAGCTCAAGAGGTGCAAATCTTGGAATATCTTGCGCAGCCCATCGATTTTAGCTGTCAAATTCGTGTTGGTTGGTGCTATAAAAGGCCAAGCCTACATCCTTCCAAAGGGAGTCAAATTTTGGAGAGAGAGAGTCAGATTTTAGAGAATTTTTAGTAGACAAATTTCATATTCTTTGAAAAGCCCTAATTTGTAAGTTTGAGGAACAAGAAGTATTTCTGGATTCAATCATCTCTTTTTCCTAGTGAAGATTTCAAGTATCAAATTCCATTATCATAGTGTAATACCCCGCATTTTTTATCGATATTTATTTATGGGATTAATTGAATAAAATGTGAATTAATTGAGAATTAATCCGGATAAAATATTAACGAGATGTGAGTTAGTATTTGATTATAATGTGTATATATGGCAATATACGAATATTGTAACTATTGAAATTGTCGCGAGATTGAAATACGACAATTTGGGAAATTTTGTTGAGACGCGTGTGACAGTCACGTCAGGAATGTATTTATTTAATTAAAAAGTGAATTTTATTTCTATTAACCGTATGGTCATTTTGAGTGCGCCAACGTGTCCGGAAGGGTCGAAATAGTCAGAAAACACTAGCCGGGGGTTAAGTTTGGGTCCCGGGGCATTATTGGGCCATACCGGTAACTTAAAAGGGCATTTTGGTAATTTCGGAAATTTGGGAATTAAAACCCACGAAAATTAGAAACAAAAATCTGACTTATTCTTTATCCACTAAACCCACTAACTACACTAAGGGACTTAATGGGCTACGGGAGAAGTTAATATATAGTTCCAACTTGCCAAAAACCAACCACACCTCCATTACATCCTTAGAGAAAAACTTGTAGAGAGAGAGAGAGAGAAGAGAATTCTACAGAAACAGAGAGGGAGAACAACTCAGCCTGCAAGATTCAACATCAAATTCAGAGAAAGATTAAGGCAAGTGGTTTAATTTCAAATTGATTTAATGCTATGCTTTTCCATGTTTAGGAAATTATCAAATTTATCTTGGAAGATTGATTAGACCCATGAATTTGAAGATGTAAAACTATGAACTATGTTAGGGACTGCATGTAGAAACATTCTGGAAGAATTTTGAATTCAGAATTATGACCCTTGATGATTTAAAAACGGATTTTAGAAGAAGTTTATTAATGTTCTTGAAAGAAATAGAAAACTGGAATTCTTGATGAAGATTTGATCCATACAAAGCCCTTGAATGATGAATTATTGGTTTTAGAACGTTAACACTGTTGTAGGATGGTTGTATGATGATATTATAACGTTATCTTAGAGTTTCATGCTTGTTAATGGTGTTTTGGGTTGATTTGGAAACTGCAAAACGAAGCAGTCCGCAGCCTACCTGGTGCGTTCGATCGATCGACATTCATCAGTCGATCGATCGACCACCATCGATCGATCGAAGGTCAAGGTCGATCGATCGACCTTCCCAGAAAGAGTAAAATTTCCCTAGTTAAATTTTAATGATGTTAACCCTTGGAAAATATTATTGGAGACCTTATGAATATCCTTAGACTTAAGGAAGACCAGTAGGTATGGTTATAAAGTTCGGACCTTAATTAGAATTTAATTTGAGGAATTATTCTAAAAGCTATTGAAGCTCGATAAGTGAGATAATATTAGGATTAATAGAGTAATTTTGAATAAGTTGATGAATTGAGGTTTGGGGCAGAAGTAAGGACTTAAGAATAATGATGTAATGTGTGGGAATATTAGGAAACTTAATAACCCCTTTGAGATAGGTTTTAAGTATAAGAATCTATGACGTGAGATGTGTCGACAGTCTACATTATATATTATCGGAAGACTAAAAATGTATACAATTGGAATAATGGTATAAGGATGTAGAAAATACCTTTATTAATATTGAGATATCTAAGATGTGTGCATGCTTAGTATATAATCTTATGTGTATGACATACCTACCATACTTGCTATCACGGGAGGTTTACGTTCGCTTAGGGCCTTCTAATCCTTGTGTGCCCGGATTTAGTTTGGTACCTAGAGGACATAGTTCAAGGGAATGACTTAATTGTGAGTTATTAAGCCAGCTGACTATGGAGCATAGGTATGTACATGACCATGGATATGTTGAATTATGTTCGCCTCCATTTTTGTGTGTGGTGTTTATTCTAACAATTCCTGAGAGATTCGGAATTTGTAATCCTTATGCACGTGATGTACCGGGATGGATAGCAGAGTATGTGTGCACCACAGCTTAGCCTCGGGGTGCTTGTATAGTATATTTATGATGTGATTAATCTACGGTTCAATGAAAAAGAATTTGTTATGTTTAAATTACGAGAATAATTTATAGTAACTACTTGTAGAGTTAAAAAGGGATAACATGCCGTGAATTGTAATGCTAACAATTGAGAATCCGAGTTCAAGTAAAGCTATCTATTTAAGTAATAACAGTGGGAATTCATATTGTGAATCGAGTAGTTGGGTTAGAATTTATGATGGTTTAGTTAGATAAATAACACATGTATGGGTACAGGAACGTTAGGAGTGCACTGTTAGACGAGAGGTGAGTATTTCATGTGAGAGCACGTCCTAACATGTATCTTGCATTCATTGTTTTAATTGTTATTAAAGCACTTGCTGTTTTTAAAATACTCTCCACATTCGGGCTCTGACCTGTTTGCTTTCAAATCTATTTTTTTGTAAAAACCATTTTAGGTGCCCAGCCACAAGGACACCATGCATAGTATTTCCAGTCAGGTGACGAGCTGTAGCTGTTGTGGAAGTTACAGGGCCTTGCTATTAGACGCTTCATTTGC
The DNA here is from genome assembly GCA_949130495.1 of Sambucus nigra. Taxonomy (NCBI): domain Eukaryota; kingdom Viridiplantae; phylum Streptophyta; class Magnoliopsida; order Dipsacales; family Adoxaceae; genus Sambucus; species Sambucus nigra. The sequence goes on from OX422211.1 coordinate 403,101,466, forward strand.
CTTGACTCTATATTCAGATTTCATCAGTTGTAGGGCATGTCGCCCATTTCTTTTAGAGACATTTCATTTCATATTTCAGTTATTCAGACTTTGGTTTGTAATTAATTCAGGATGCAGACTTGTTTTATTTCATTTCATATTGGGATTGTTGTGAGGAGTATTTCCTCGAGACTCATCTTTACTTGTTGATTCATTATAGTTGGACTTTATCGTGAATGGTTGTGTTACATTTCTATATTTCATTTATTGCATGTTAATCAGATTTAATTTAAAATTTGACAACTCACTTTTTAAATACTAGGTGGTTAGTAATCATAAAAAAATGTTTTCGACAGTGATGCTATTAACTGGACCAACTTGGCATTTTGTATTGATTTAATAAAGGAGTAGCTACCCGGTATTTAATTAGTCGGGGTGTCACACATAGTTAGTCTCAATTATGTTTTCAATTCAATTATCAATTGTTTGTAATTTTTGTTTTTACAATGTTTCTTAGATCCACAATTACATGCATGGTTATGAATTTGTTTTCTCATAAAACGATGTCTAGCTAAAATTTCAAGGGTTGGAGTACATGAACTCATTCCGAGGTAAATTACCCAAGTAGAAAATAGAGGGTAAATTAAATATTGACCAAATCGTGTATGGAAATTATACGAACATAGCCGATCTTTTAATATCTCTTGCCCTAGGTACTTGGGATGTTTAAGAAAACTATGCAAGTATAATTTTCTATTCACCGCTTTGTATTTGCCTTTGATTTCATATGATGCGGGATCTTTCCTTCATATATGTAATGCTTAGGATCTATAAAGACTGGATTTAGTCAAAATTTTCAATTTACAATTCTAGTATTCTATACGGTAATTTACTAAGGTTTGATGGATTGTACTCCACCCTATTTCCTCTCATACTCATATCTATTTTTTTACAATTCTTAAGGTTTTTGTGAACGTAGTTTATTTTCATCAATTGGAGATTTCAACCATCAATCATCTTTTCTTTTATTTTGAGAAACCATTTGAAGGATAAATAACGTTTCCTACATAATTCCCAATTATCAATTTCTGATCTCTGTGGAGACGATCCCGACTTGTCGGATTACTACTAACGCGACAGGCTTGCACTTAAGCCTAGAAGTAACGCACTTTTGAGACAAATTCTTAGTCGCGTCAAGTTTTTGGCGCAGTTGTCGGGGATCGTCAATTGGTAATTTTTAGGAAAGTGATTTTAATGCTAAAGTGATTTAAAAATATATATATATATATTTCCTTTCATCTCATCTCTTGTAAAATTACATGCAAAATTCACTTCTCACTTAAGTCCACGAAAATCCTATTGTCGAAGCTAGTTCTGAAAATTCTCACACCACCAATTCTCCACACTTTGGGGTTCCACCTCCTTCACCGAATAATTCAATCACAAGTCGCTCTTTGAGTCAAACACCGAGTGGAAGTTCTGAATCTTTTGGTAGCAATATGTAAGTGCACGGTAGTGTTGGTGTTGATGCTGGAGAGGAAGAGATGCCATATCTTCCGATTAAAGATCTTTTATTTCCGGAGCGAACTGTTACCCCTGGTTGCATTTTACTCCCGTATAATGCCGATCAGTTCCACTTTCAAAATGGTATGATTCAAATTCTTCCCACATTTCATGGGATGGATTCTGAAAAACCATATCTCCATATAAGAGAGTTTGAAGAAGCATGTGAGATGTTTGGTGACCAAACTTGCCCATAAAATTTTATCCGGTTAAAGCTTTTCCCTTTTTCCTTAAAGGATAAAGCTAATACTTGGTTATGGTCACTACCTCCGAATTTCGTTTTATCCTGGAGAGATATGCAAACCAAGTTTCTCTCCAAGTTCTTTCCACAACACAAAACCAATTCTGTCAAAGCTCAAATACAAGCTTTTCGGCAAAATGAGAATGAGGCTTTCGATAAGTGTTGGGAAAGATTTCAGGAGTTAGTTAGTGCTTCCCCCCATCATGGATTCGAAAAACATCATCTCATTTCATTTTTTCATCAAGGGCTTACTTTAGTATCTAAATAACTTGTCTAGACAATGTGCAAAAGACCATTTTGGGAATTAGACTCGAACGATGCTGAGGCTCATCTGAAATACGTAGCGAAGACTACGCAAGCATGGGATGTTTCTGACCCCAATAGTCAAAATAGAAATCGACAAGTGTCCAACTCGTCTGCTGCGTCCGGTATTTATCACTTGGATAAGGACACTTTATTAGATCGTAAATTTGACCAATTAGAAAAGAATTTCAGAGACAAGCTTGAAGTTTGATTGAGAGAAGTAGCTAGACCCGTTCAAGCAGGAAAAGAGAAAGTGTGTGTCATTTGTGCTGCTGGTCATTCTACCAAAGGATGTCCTACCATCCTTGCATACAAGGCAATGTACACTGAGTAGGTAGAAGCAATATGAGGGTTTTGCAGAAATTTTAATGTGCCGTAAGGGAATGCATACAATCAATCTTGAAGGAATCATCCTGGTTTCAACTATGGACAACCACAAGGTGGTATGGCTCCTAATCCACATGTGTCTTTGCCACCACCCCCTCCTCAATTTTAGCAAGTGCCTCCTCCGATGCAACCTCCTATGCAGGTACCACCTCCTGGTCCGTATGTCACTCCACCTAGGCGATCTCTTGAGGATAATCTGAATCAATTCATCCAATCTCAAAAGGAGAGAAATGCTAAGTATGATCGAATGTTCATAGAAATTCATACTAGCATCTGTAGGTTGCAATCTGCATTGAATACTCAGAAGAAGGGTAAATTCCCAGCTCAATGCCAAAGACCCCCTTTTCAAGGGCAAATTATGATTAGCTCTACTGCATCGGATTTGCCAGAACAATGTCAAGCTATAACTACTCTACGTAGTGGTCGTGTAATTGATCTAGCACCACCATCTCCCAAGGAATCTAAAGCTAAAGAAGCTTCAGAATATGAGGAGACCTCATTACACATGGAGGATAAGGATGAAGGAGTTGAACCTGAAGTTGAAGTAAAACCTCCCACTGCAGCTCCATTTCCTCAACGCTTGGCACCACCAAAAAAGCGGGCTTTGCGTAGGGAAGTGTTAGATGTTCTGAAGCAAGTGAAGTTGAACTTGCCATTTCTGGATGCTATCCAAAACATTCCAGCATATGCCAATGTCATCAAAGATCTTTTGACTATCAAACGAAGGCTTAAGGTGAAGAAAAATGTCTTTTTGGAATGAAATGTGAGCTCGGTCCTTCTTAATGATCTTCCACCAAAATTCAAGGATCCTGGTGAACATAAAATTTCATGTGTTATAGGAGAGAGTAGAGTCGAAAAATCTTTGCTTGACTTAGGTGCAAGTGTGAACATCCTTCCATACTCTATCTATAAGCAGCTTGATTTAGGTGATCTTAAACCTACTCGAATCACTCTACAATTAGCAGATCGAACAGTGAAAGTGTCTCGTGGGGTTGTGGAGGACGTGATAGTTCAAGTTGACACATTTTACTTCCCTGTTTATTTTTTCATTTGGGACACTGAGCCTTCCCCCCATTCAAGTAATCATGTTCCGATAATTTTGGGTCGTCCATTTTTAGCTACTGCTAATGCTTTGATCAATACCCATAATGGCCAAATGCAACTCACTTTTGGAAACATGACTCTTGAGACCAATATTTTCAATGTTGTTAACCAAATGGGTGATAAGGATGAAATTCATGAGGTTGATCTTATTGAAGAGGTGGTGGATGAGTACATCGAGAGGATCATAGGTGGAGATGCACTGGAAGTTTGTTTAGTGCAAGGAGTTGAGAATAAGAGTTCTTATACTGAGTTTGAGCATGAAGTAGAAGAGTTGGGAGCTTGGTTGTAAGAAGAAGTGAGTTTTGAGATTTTGCGAGATGTTGACTGGATTTTTAGATTTGAGGAATTACCCCCGAGGGATTCACTCATGATTCCCTCTGAAGAGAGATTTCTTAGTCTTGAGTTAAAGAAACTACCCTCTCATGTAAAATATTCTTTTCTGGGAGAAGATGATACATTTCCTATTGTTGTTTCTTCCAGTTTAAAAAAAGAGCAAGAGGGCATATTATTAAATGTGTTGAGTAAGCATAGGAGTGCGTTTGGTTGGACTATAGCAGATTTGAAAGGTATAAGTACCTTGATTTGTACCCATAAAATCCATCTCGAGGAGGAGGTGAAGCCCTCGCGAGAGATTCAAAGGCGACTGAATCCAACCATGAAAGATGTAATTCGAGCGGAAATCATCAAATTGCTAGATGCTGGGATTATCTATCCCATTTTTGATAGTAAATGGGTGAGCCCATTCAGGTCATTCTAAAGAAGTCGGGTATGACCGTGATTGAAAATGCTAAGGGAGAATTAATACCTCAACGCACCACCACCGGGTGGCGTGTTTGCATTGATTATCGAAAGTTCAATGTCGGAACATAAAAAGACCATTTTCCCTTGCCATTTATCGACCAGGTGATTGAACGAGTAGCGGGCCATCCTTACTATTGTTTCCTAGATGGGTATTCTGGCTATAACCAGATTGAAGTGGATGTACTTGATCAAGAAAAGACAACTTTTACAAGTCTGTTTGGTACGTTTGCCTACAAACGTATGCCTTTTGGGTTATGTAATGCGCCAACAACTTTTCAAAGGTGCTTATTGAGTCTCTTTAGCGAAATGATAGAAAAAGGTCTTGAGGTGTTCATGGACGATTTCAGCGTCTTCGGTCCATCTTTCGACCAATGTTTAGCTAATCTTGAAAGAGTTTTATTCCGGTGTGTGGAAAAGATTTAGTCCTCAATAGGGAAAAATGCCATTTTATGGTCACTGAGGGCGTATTTCTGGGCCACATAGTCTCATCTAGGGGAATTGAGGTTGATCGAGAAAAAATAGAAGTAATAGCTGAGTTACCCCCGCCAAAATCACTTAAAGATGTGAGGTCCTTTTTAGGCCATGCTCGATTTTATAGGAGATTTATCAAAGACTTTAGCGCCATCGCTAGACCCCTGAGTAATCTTCTCATGAAGGACACTCCGTTTGAGTGGAATAACGCATGCTAAGAAGCTTTTGATAAACTCAAAAGCATGCTAATTTCTTCTCCTATCATGCAAGCTCCCGATTGGTCACTCCCATTTGAGCTTATATGTGATGCAAGTGATTACGCAATTCGGTCTGTTCTCGGGCAAATAAAAGACAAGAAAGCTCAAGTTATTTACTATGCTAGTAGGACATTATCTGGCCCTCAGCTTAACTACTCCACCACGGAGAAAGAATTACTAGCGGTTATTTTTGCTCTCGATAAATTTTGCTCTTACGTTGTTGGGTCGCCGCCCATCATTTGCTTTACTGATCACTCGGCCCTCAAATATCTTTTGACCAAGAAAGATGCCAAACCGCGCCTAATAAGGTGGATCCTACTCCTACAAGAGTTTAATCTCTCGATTCAAGATAAGAAAGGACTAGAAAACATCGTTGCTGACTATTTGTCATGCCTCTCGTCCGACGTACTTATTGATCCCATCCCCATAGACGAGTATTTTCTGGATGAAAATCTATTTGCTACTTCTTCTCTCCCTTGGTTTGCAGATATAGTAAATTATCTTGTAACTGGAGTCGTTCCCTCCAATTGGACTCCACAAGAGAGAAAGAAGTTCATTACCTGGTTACGCATGTTCTTTTATGATGATCCATATTTTTTTAAGTATTGTGATTATCAAATCATCCGAAGATGTGTACCTGGTGAAGAAATTCAAGGGGTAATTCGATTTTATCATACGAAAGCATGTGGAGGTCATTTTTCTAAAAATAAAACTGCTGCAAAAATCTTGCAAAGCGGTCTCTATTGGTCCACAATCTTCCGGGATGTGAATACTTTTTGCAAATCATGTGATAGATGCCAAAGAATGGGAGATATTACTCGCCATGACATGATGCCATTGACCCCCATTCTTGTCTTAGAGTTATTTGATTACTGGGGTATTGACTTCATGGGGCCTTTTCCACCCTCTTTTGGTTTTCTATACATCCTTGTCGTAGTAGACTACGTCTCAAAATGGATAGAGGCCATAGCTACAAGGACGGATGACAATAAGGTGGTGAGAAAGTTCATTCAAGAACACATACTTTCTCGATTCGGAGTTCCTAAGGCTATCATTAGTGATAATGGCACTAATTTTTGCAATAGGCTGATGGAAAAGCTCATGTGAAAGTATGGAGTCGTCCATAAAGTTGGAACGACTTATCACCCTCAATCAAATGGCCATGCCATGCTCGCCAATCGGGAAATCAAGAATATCTTGGAAAAGACAGTCGAACCTAACAGGAAAGATTGGTCTCTCATATTGAATGATGCGCTCTGGGCTTATCGAACTGCATATGTCCCCATTTCGCTTTGTATATGGAAAACCTTGTCATATTCCTGTTGAAATTGAACACAAAGCGTATTGGGCTATCAAAAGGGTGAACTTTAACTTGGAAAAAGCAGGTGAAACACGTAAACTTCAGTTGAATGAGTTGGAAGAAATACGCAATGATGCGTATGAAAGTGCTAAAATCTCAAAGGAACGAATGAAATGAGCTCACGACAGAATCATCTGACGTAAGGAATTTCATTCGAACCAAAAAGTACTTCTCTAAAACTTGAGGTTACACTTGTTTCCCAAAAAATTGCAGTCACGATGGTCAGGTCCATTCATTGTGAAGGAAGTATTTCCCCATGGAGCTGTTGAATTAGAGGATCAAAAAGGGGGAAACACATTCAAGGTTAACGGACACCGTCTCAAGCCATATTTGGAAGCGGTTGTAATGGAAGCCGACACAATCTGGTTGTCGGACCCCATTTATGGGGATTGATTGAGCATGAAAGGTGAGGTCGTCGCACCCCCGACGTGTATGGGGTGACTGTTGTGTATAGTAGTCATAGGATGTTAGGATAGTCATAGTTATGTGTCACTACCAGAGGTGGGAATCCAATACAGGTCTCGGGAGCGTTTCGGGTTTCGATGAGAGTTTTGAGAGTTTTGAGGTCCAATTGCATCGGAGGGGATGTGGGGTAGAGAAATCAAGATGCACATGATTACTAAAGTAAAGTAGGAAGAGATGGAATTTCAACAGACCGGATAGGTCCGACCCTATAAAAAAGGAACCGATCCGGTCTCAAAAGGAAATAAATAAAAAAAGAAACCGTACCGGTCCGATCTGAATCCGGATCGATCCGATCATCTGCAGGCTGTGCAATTTCCCGAGGTTAAAACCTCATCAATCCTCACCCCATTCAATCCCCCAAACCCTTCCTATCCCCAAAAATTCGTCTCCCAAATTCTTTCCCCCCTACCCACCATCCAACCTATAAATATCACCCCTACCCCCTCCTAATTCCTTCACACCTCCATCTCCACTCTCCTCTCTCACTTTCTGTCTAGTTCTTCCATTACCACGGCTTCTCCCCAGAAGTATAATTCAACTGATGTCCTGCCCGATGGAAATGGAGAATATCGTTCCCACCGTGAGGCCAATTGGTGCCGCCGTTTTTTCGGTCCTCGATGAAAAATTCACATTGAGCGTCAGGTACTTTGGGATTAGCTTCCTAATTATGTCACTGGCATGTTCATGTCTAGAGGCTGGTGCAGATTTTTTAACGAACCATATGAGGCTGTCTGGGAGAATGAAGTTCGTCAGTTTTACGGTTCGCTCGTCCGTGCCGCAGATTTTGAATCTCAAGCCTTTGTCGACTCGACACCGATACCGTTCTCTCTTGAACTTCTAGCCCAAAAACAAGAGTCTAAAGGTGTGATTACTCCTGCTCAATTTACCTATCCCATCCATGATCCAGCTATTTCCAAAGATGTTTGCATGTCTCGAATCGCGTCGGGTTCAGTTTGGAATACCGAGACTTATCTTGTTGGTCGGTTACCTGACAAGGCCCGTATCAATTTTCACATCATTTGTGCCAATATTTTGCAAACTTCAAATGACTCGGCTATGCTCCCGCGTCAAGCTACTATGGTGTATCATCTGTTTAACCATGCCACTGTTATCAATTTGGCCCGCACGTTTTATAATGATATCATTTGCGCGGTGCTGGAAAAAAAGGGTAGGGCTTCCTTACGGTCGTCTCATTACCTCCTTTCTTAAGGATGTAGGCATTATTCTCCCGCAAAATCTAATCAACTTACCCAAGTCACTTGGGCAAGAATCCCACACCCGAAGTGACAAACAAATCCAGCTGATCCATGTGCGTCGAGGTGACAGTGATACCTCGGGTGATGAGTCTGCTGCTGAGGAGGAGGCTGTTCCTGATGAAGATGTTGATATGGAAGAAGGAGAAGAGGAGTATGTTGAAACTGCTGATCTCCGTATGTTCCAGTTGATACGGGTCTCACCGAGCTCTTTGTTTCTCTTGAGACACATTTTGACGGGTTTATTTCATCTTACCAATGGGACACGAGTCTGATATTGCGTATGCAGGCTGATCTTTATCGTCTCCAGTTGGGTCCCGACGCCCCCCTTCGTGCATATTTCTATGATCCTTGTGACCCTACTCCCCCGGACCCTCCCACCACCCACCCACCCCGTAGTCTACCCCGTTGGAACCCTTGTCTGCCCCCCTTCTGGTTATGTTATGTTATGTTGGTTATCCTATGTTATGTTATCCTGTCGGTTATTTTTTGTTTCCACAGTTATGTTGTACTCCACAGTTTTATTATAGTACTTTGCTTGCTTCATTTATTGCACTCCTTATTTCGTCTTATTTAGCTTTATCGTCCTTTTGATTATGGACAATGCAAAAGACTTAGTTAGGGGGGATGATAAGTGTGTATTCATAAAACTTCGCATTAAAAAAAATGAAAAATTTTGAAAAAAGCCAAAAATATTTTTGATCAAAATAAATAAAAATTGGAATTTGAAATTTTCAAAAATATCACCTTTATTCTATTTAAAGTCTCAAATTGTTAACAATCAAAATGCACTAAGCCAAAATTGACCGAAGATGGAAATTGAAAGAAAATTGACGACTTAACGAATAAGTGTGGAGATTGATCAAACCCGGTGAGATGTCGAGCCTTTCAATTTTTTATGAGTTTTCAAATCAATCCGAGTTTATGATTAACTCAAAGTTCTTTTCAGCGTTTTAATAAGTCGTTGATGATTTCAATCCTTTGTGTTGATCGGTTATGAGAAATGTGTGAAATGTTGTCTCAAAATTGGTGCTAAACATATCTCTAAACTTAATTTATCTCAAGATGCATATGGTGATGTGATTAGCAATTTGGACAATGAAGTAGGCCCTCTTTTGTTTAACCCAAATATATTAGCCATAATAAAGTTGTGAAAAAATTATCCCTTTGCAACCCACTTTGAGCCTAATAAAATATTTCCCTTTCGTTTGATAACCCAAAAAACCCAAATAGCTCAAAATTATGAAAATTGAACATTCATCAAATAAAGTCCTAAAAGTGCATAAGAAGGGGCAAGAAAAGAAAAGCGTAAAAAAAAGAGAGAGAAAAATGAGCAAATGCCCGAAAAAGCACTAATGGACGTCATAAGGACATTTTCCCATTCCGAACATTCCGTCCATTTTCATTTTTACCCTTTACATTTTTTAACCCAAAAAGTCCCCGAGTCCGAACGGAGAAATTAATTACTACATGGAGAGCTAAGACATGAAAAGATAATAAAAGAGATTAAAATGGTGTGAGTAAGAGATGATGTTTCCCATTTTCTAATAACTGTATTTCAATGATGAGATCTTTTCACCATATATTTTCTTCTTTTCCATTTTGTATGTGTGAATTTGTGTCCATTATATTTACTCTTTATATCATGCATACCAAGAGAAAACAACCACAATCTGAGTGATTCGTTTGTGAGTGCATCCGTAAGAATTTGAATCAAAATGAATTTTCGGAAAGTAACATAATGCTCAATCGGTGGAAATTTGAGGTTTAATTTCTGGCTTTGCACACACACACTATGATTTGAGACATTTGAATTTGAATTTATGGTGATTATTTTTCGAAAAGTTTAAATTGCACAATTTTTAAGTATTTTGATATTTATTTGAGTCAATAAAGAATTTTGTGGGTGTATTCAATTCAAACCCTCACGAGACAAAACTCGTCCTACTAGGGTAACCTAGGAGTTTAAAGTCTTATTGCATATGCTCAATGCAATCGCCTGCCTTCAAAAGTGGAATTTTATTTTAGTAAAAGGAATTTCAAAAGTCAACTCATTTCTCTTACATTGCTCGGGACGCGCAAAGTTCTAAGTTAGGGGGATTTGATTAGGGATAAATTCTTCAAATTTATCCCCTTAATTTCGGTATTTTTATGATCCCGTGAATTGTAAATAGCTTAGATTTGTCTTATATTTATGATAATAACCCTTTTGGCAAGTATTTCGTATTTTGTATATCTCTTATGTATTTTACAGGTATTTCATGCAAATTAGTGCAAAAGAGAATGCAAAACAGTGAAAGAAACCAAGAAACTGGGAGTTGAAGGTCATTTTCATAATTTTACAGCCATATTCCGGTGGTGGAAAAGACTAAAAAGTTGAAGAGATCTAAATTACAAGAACATTGGAAAAAATGGTACCCCAATCCGAGCTACGGTGAAGAACTTAGGCCCAGTTAAAGTTGGAGATAGAAAGTCAAAAGTTGAAATTAATTCTGGAAGCTAAAGAGTTTCAACTATTGAAATTTCTTGTATAATTCCTTTTTATTAGTTGTAAAACGTGGAGAGGCATGGGAAGATTCATTTTTGAGATGTATGAAAGGGCAAAACCTATTAGGAATAAGAGCATGTTTTTTACTTCAAGTTGTAGGAGGCCAGTAGTTAGGGTTTCTTTGTAGTTAGTTTTTAAAGGATTCTTGTATCCAAGAACCCTAGTTTTGAAGTTTGGCTACTATTCAAGATTCAAATATCTATTCAAGATTCATCATTCATCCATTGCAAGTAATTTTAATTTATTGTTTTTACTGCTTTCATAGTTAGTTTAATTAATTGTTGCTTTCTAGTTTTCCAATCCCAATTCAAGTCATATTCTCAATTTTCTAGATTTAGTTATGAATTCCTGCACTTTCAATTTTAAGTTTTCTTTTATTTTAATCATGTTGAGCTAAATTTTTAAGGGTGGGGATGCATGAACCCAACCCGATGTGGTATGCATAGATATAAAATTTGTCCTCTAAATTAAATAAGTGATTAGATCGTGTGGTATAGTTTTACAACCATTGTAGACCTTTTGACCTTGTTTGCCCTAGGTAACCGGGGTCCTTAAGGATGCAACGCACGTGAACTATTGCAACACTGCTTTACTCATTCTTTGATTGTGTATGATGCAGGTCTGAACCTCATATATGTAATGCTTTGGAGTACTAAAGACTGGATCTAATCAATTATATAATTTATGACTAATTTTGTACTGGCATACACACTAGGGTTTGGGGGAGTGTATTCTTAACCCATTTCTTCATTTATATTAATTCCTTCTTAGTTACTTAATTTTTCATGCGTAGTTAAATTTAATTGAATTTAGTTAATTTATAGATAAAATCCAAAAATCAATCATCTTTTTCTTTTTTTTAACATCAACTTTAGGATTAAACTACCTCACCTTTGTCGTCACGTTCACCTGTCCTAACTCCCTTTGGATTCGATACCCAGACTCGCCACTATACTCCTTAAAAGTGTAGTTACAAGTTTAGGTTTTTTGTATTGAGGTTTGAAGCCGATAACAACGACTAGCGTATTACACGGACGCTCGGTTTTCCGACTCGATCACTGACAAAAGGTCAGCCAACCAATGACTGATGAGGCTAGAACATATAGAAAACCCTAGTCAACCACCCTGCCCAGCTAAAAGCTAAGAACTGATCAATTATTGAGTTGTCCCAGAAGCTTAAGACTAAAGATAACACACTTTCCAACCAATCCTCTTAATTGTAGGCTAAAGATGAAGCGTTGAAGAAACTTCAGCATCAGTTCGAGAAATTAACTTTTCACTTTCACAAGCAGTCTAGAGAGGTATGGATGGAAGGATATAATGAGGATCTTGGGCATTTTGATGACCATTTCAGTCAAGCCCAATGTAAAGTCTATAAATGGGGATGAATTAACTACTTGACAGTTATGAAAGTTGATCGAAATAGCAGTCTTTGGTACTGGGCTGATCCAGGGTTATTAGATTGTGAAAAATTCCCTTAAAGCTTTAATATCAGTTGGATCCCTGTAGAATCCATTCCCCAGTGCCTGATATCTAAATATTTAGGGGACTATGCACTGTATGATGAGTTAGAGGTAGTTCAGACTCCTTATATATTGGACATGTTGAGCAGTAGTAACGGGATAATGCTTTAGGACTTTAATTTAATCAACTCTCCCTATACCTTGGATGATCCTCTTACGGGCGTGGAACTAGTGTCGAGCTCATCTAAAGCTGAAGGAAAATGCCTAGCTGAATAATTGTCCTGTATTTCATTTGTAAAACAACATTTACATGTAATCATCATTTATATAAATGAAATGCATTGTTTCTTGATTAACTTATCTTGTTAATTTCAGAATGTCTAAATGAACTAGTTATTCCATTAGTTCTACTGATACAGTTAGATATTTGCCTAAATTTAGTACCAGTTACGATTGATGTTAACAGAGGTTCTACTGATGCACTTAGATTTTTAAGTTTAGCACAAGTTACCAATGATACTGCCATAGGTTATACTAATGTACCTAGATTTAGATCCAAGTATGGCACTAGTTACCAGTTGTATAGCCATAGGTTCTACTAATGCACCTAAATTTTTAGGTTTAACATTAGTTTCTAGTGGTGACCAAATGTATGTGGAATATGTGTCGATATTCCTATTTAGGAATTTCCACAACGTTCTTCGTCCATTTTACTTAGTTTGGATAAAACTTGTTGATTTTTGTTCAGAGTTTTATCCCTAATTTTTCTTGACCAAGTAGTGAGGACTAAAATCTTGTTTTGACTTGGGTTTGATTATTTTTCCGATCTACCTTTGCCGACCAAGTTCTGAATTTCCGATGAACTACTAAAGATTAAAATCTTGTATTATGGGGATCTATATCACTATACTCCAATAAAAAATAAAAAACTGGAAGAAACCAACTCTTTATTAATATTAAAATAAAGGATTACAAAATCTTTTGCTCGTTAGATCACGGGTAGTACTTTCTGAGATGCTCGGCAATCCAAGGATTTTTAAATTCTTCCCCCTCTAGAGTTTCAATCCTATATGTTCCTAGTCGGATGACTGTCGAGATACAATAAGGTCCATGCCAATTTACTTCAAGCTTATTGTTAATCCAAATAATCTTTTTAAGGACATAATCCCCCTCTTTCAAGTTGTTCGGCTTCACCATTTTATTATGAAAATGTGCAGTCTTTTATTGATTAGCAACATTCCTCAGAGAACTATCTTCACATACGTATTCCAATATATCAAGGTCTAGACTTCTCATTAAAACACTAATAGGGGAGTTAAAAATCAACACTCTATGAGTTGGTAGGCCGAGATCGACTGGTACCATTGCTTATATCCCAAATGCCAACATATATGGTGTTTGTCTTGTAGCAACTCTTGGAGTTGTTCGGTATGCCCATAGAAATAGTGTAATTTATTGATCCAATTTCCCTTGGCATTATCAAGTCTTTTCTTCAACCCATTGAGCAAAGTTCTATCTGTCACCTATCCGCCCATTTCTTTGAGGATCTTCTAGAGCAGAATGCAGCTTCTGTATCTTATAATGGGCGCAACACACTTCAAGCTCTTCATTATCAAACTGCATGCCATGGTTGATGACGAAAGCATACAATAAACCATATCTGCAAATGATATTCTTTTAGATAAACTGGTACACCTTCTCATAAGGCATGTCCACCAATGGTTCTTCCTCGACCCATTTGGTAAAAGAATCCACAGCGAAGACCAAGTATTTGAACCTTCCTTTGGTGGTCAGCAATGGCTCGAGAAAGTCTATCCCCCATATAGAAAATGGCCAAGGTGAAGTGATTGGACTAAGAGCAGCATGTGGGGTTTTGCGAATGTTATATAACCTCAAGGGCATTTATCACACTTCTTCATAAAAGTTGTATAATATTCCCTCATGGTCAGCCAGTAGTATCCTCGGTTGTTGATTCATTGTAGTAATGACCTTCCTGACACATGAGCTCCATAGGACCCCTCATGAACTTCTTTTATCAGGTCTTGAACCTCTGTTGGGTGAACACAGTGCTATAAAGTTGTTGCTAACACTCTTCTGTATAGAGCGCCCTTATCAAATACGTACCTCACTGCTTTATACTTGAGCTTCTTGTCCATGCTTGGATCTTTTGGCAAAGTTCCTTCCTCAATATATGCTCTAATGGGATCCATCCAAGATAGTCCCATATCTACTGTAACGAAATTGACCATCAAATTTTCATCAATGCTCTAATTATCTAGAATTTCTAATGGGATGGTGCTTCTGAGTTCAATCCCGATGGATGATGCTGGACGAGCAAGTGCATTAGGTCAAGCATTCTCTATTCTTAGAATTCTTCTCATTCGAATAACTAGAAATTTAGCTATGACCCCCACTGCTTTAATAAGGTACCTGGTCATCAATTCTCCTTTGGCTCCACACAAATTCAATATATGGTTGACCACCAGTTATAAATCACTGTGCGCCATCACTTGCTCATCGCTTAAGGAATGAGCCAAACTTAATCCCACTATAAGGGCTTCGTACTCTACTTCATTGTTAGAGGCCTGGAACTAGAATCTGAGAGCGTACTCAATATGAATCCCATCATGGGTATTAAGTATGATATTAGCTCCACTGCATGTAGTACATGAAGATGCATCCACATATAAGTTCCATACTAGGATGTTGATGTCAAAGCCTTGGTCTGTCAATTTCCCATAACGAAATACGTTCTTGCTTACCTCCTCGTGTCTTTGGGCCATCTCCTGTATCCTTGACGATTCTAATTGGTCGACAATGATTTTGGATAAGCTCTCCCCTATTGGAGTGTTGTCGACTGGTTGCTCAATAGTGACTGTAGTTGAGCTCTCCCGTGTTGGGGCTTGTTGTGCCTGAAAGACTTATTGCTCAGTAACCTATGGATAAGTAAACTCTACTAAATAATTAGCTACAGCTTGGCCCTTTAATGAGGACCTCAGCTCATATTCGATATTGTATTATCCTATCTCTAATGCCCTGTACATTAGTCTTTTATACTTCTAAGGTTTTTGGAGGGCTTGCCGAAGTGGCATGTCAGTATACACCACTATGGTATGTGCTTGGAAATAAGGTTTTATACGTCTGGATGCCTCAATAAGTGCTAAGGCTAATTTCTCCAAGCGTGGATATCTAACTTTAGGTCCTCGAAAGACCTTACTGGTGTAGTATATTGTCTTTTTGACTTCATTGTCTTATTGTATTGAAATCGAGCTCACAACCGACTCAGAAACAGCTAAGTACAAATATAATTTATCCCCCAAAACTAGTCGGTAGAGTAATGAGGGTGATCCCAAATACTTCTTCAATTCCTAAAAAGCTTTCTCGCATTCTTTTTTCCATTCGAAGGTCTTAATCATCACCTTAAAGAATAGAATACATTTGTCTGTTGCTCGGGACACAAGTTAGTTCAAAGTAACTACTCACCCAGTGAGCCTTTGAACATCCTTCTTGCTAATCGGGGGATGCATTTCAATTAAATCCTTTATTTTATCTGGATTAGCCTCAATTCCCCTCTGATTTATTATATTACCGAGGAACATCCTTTCTTGCATGACTAACACACACTTGGTCAGATTTAGCTTCATCTGATATTTCTCCAACTGGTCAAAAGTCTAACTGATGTCGGCAATATTATAAGAGGCTTTCTTGCTCTTTGTTAGCATATCTTCAAAGACTTTGTTCACAGCCTCTGATATGTGTCACCTGCATTTTTAAGATCAAAAGGCATCACATTATAACAATAAGTTCCTTGCGGAGTAATGAAAGTCGTACTTTCCCTGTCTTCGGGTTTTATTTTTATCTGGTTATAACCAGATTAGGCATCTATAAACCTTAAAAATTCATGCTCCGATGTAGCATCCACCAGTTGATCAATCCTAGGCAAAGGAAAGTGATCCTTTGGGCAGGTTTTATTTAGATCTGTGAAATCAATGCACATTCTCCACTTGTCATTTTTTTACCATAACAACATTAGCCAACCATTCTGAGTACTTCACATCTTCAATGAAAGAAGCTTTTTGGAGCTTCTCAACCAGCTCTTGGATGGCTTGAATCCTTTCGAGACTGAACACTCTATGTCTCTTCTTGATCAACTTGGCATCCTTACTGATATTGAGCTCGTGATAGAGGAAATTGGGATCAATCCTAGGTATATCATCATGACTCCATGCAAACATGTTCTTCATCTACCTTAGGAATGTCACCAGTTCTTATTTCTGAACAGGATCCAATGTTAAGACAATTTGAGTAGTCCTTTCTGGCTTTTCATCATCTAGTATGATGATATCAGTAGCTTCCACAATCTTGCCTTTAACTATCTTTGTTTCCTCTCTTGTGTAATACCCCGTACTTTTGGCTATATTTATTTTTGGGATTAATTAATTAAATGCGTACTAATTGGAAATTAATCTGGGTTATAAATACTAATGAGATGCGAGTTGGTATTTGATTATGTGCATACATGTTTTGATATATGTATTTGGTATTATGAAATTTGTCATGAGATTTATATACGGCATTTTAGAAATTTTGTTGAGACGCGTGGAACCGCCGCGTCACGGTGTAATATTTTGATAATAAAAGTGAATTTAAAATCTATAATCCGTATGGTCGTTTTGAGTGCGCCAACGCGTCCGGAAGGGTCGAGATAGTCAGAAAACACTAGCCGGGGGTATAGTTTGGGTCCCGGGGTATTTTTAGGTCATACCGACAACTTAAAGGGTATTTTGGTAATTTTACATTTTGAGGAATTAAAAGTGACGAAAATTGGTTAATTAAATCTGATGTGGATTTGACCCACTAAGCCCATAACCAACCCATATTAACCTATAAGGCTACGTAGGTTATCATTTAGGTTTTCTAAGTTCCCCAAATCAAACCCTAGCCACCTTAAGCCACCATTGGAGAAGGAGCTTGGAGAGAAGAAATTCTGCAGAAAAGTTTTACCAAACCTACACCAAACTCAGAGACAATCAAGGCAAGTGACTTTATTCCATTTAAATTCAGAGAATGTCTTTTCCATGTTAGAAATTGAAGAATTTTGATTGTTCTCGAAAGATTGAATGAAAACCCATGTAGTTGGAGTTTAGAACTTGAAAATTTTGAAGAGAATTGCATGTAGAATGATAGGTAGATGATTTCTCTCATAATAACTGTGATTAGGAGAAATTAAAACGAATTTAATTCTGGGATTTGATGATGATATAAAGTTAGGGTTCATGTTCTTGAGATATTGGGAAAAAGGGTAGAAATTTGTAAATTTAATTGATGTTAGGATGGATTGATCCCTTAAAAACATGTTAGGATGTGACTATATATGTTTAGTATTGATTATAGACCCTTAAACGATTGTTGGGACTTAGTTTAGAAGATTTGAGGTGTTAAAATGGCTGAATAACGAATTGGGGAAAAATCTGGGCCGAATCTGGTAGCTCGTTAGAAGCCCCTACCCAGGTCGTTCGAACGAACTCGTTCGAACGAGCTTCTAATGAGTTGACCAGTCGCTGCTAACGAGAATGGATTTCGTTCGATATCTCGTTCGAACGAGATATCGTTAGAAGGTACAGTTCGTTCGAACGAACTGGGACCTCGTTCGAACAACCTCGTTCGAACGAGACTTCTAACGAGTTGGCAGAGGAATCTCGTTCGAACAGTCTCGTTCGAACGAGACTTCTAACGAGTTGACAGTTTGGTCCTTTTTGGACTGTTTTGATTTTTGGAGTCCCGTAAGCTTGTTCGAGGACATAGATAACATTCCGATGATGATGTAAGGATAGAATTGGGTCTTTTGGGTTATTACGAGGAATAAATTTATATTCGAGAGATTTAATTCAATGGACGGTTTGGGTTGAGACGTGAGTGTCTACTACGAGAGTAAATTATGGCGCGTAGGATTACAAACCGGAATAGTATAAATTGTGATAAGTATAAGTTAGTACGAGAATGCGATATGTACGACGTTTAAAATACGGTATTACTAAGACGTGTGTTTACATAGTATTGGTATATGAATTGTGTGTATGACATACCTACCATACTTGCTATCACGGGAGGTTACGTTCGCTTAGGACCCTCTAATCCTTGTGTGCCTACGGGGGGGATATAGACTGGTACCTCGATGAACATAGGTCATAGAAAGACTTATTGAGATATTAATAAGTCCGCTGATCGTGGGAGCGTAGGTATATGCGTGACCCATGTGATGTGACTGTGTTCGCCTCCATTATTTGTGATGTGGTTATCTGTGAACTATTCCTGAGAGATTCGGAATATGTAATCCTTATGTACGTGATGTACCGGGATGGATAGCAGAGTATGTGTGCACCACAGCTTAGTTCTCGGGGTGTTTGTATTGTATATTTATGATGTGAATAATATACACTTAATTAATGAGAACCTTCATGTTAATGATGTGAATATAATTACGGTATTGTTTCGAGAAATATAACGAGTTAACTGATAGTTATATATATTGCATATTGAACATCTGAGTTACGTTAAACCCCTACTTAATTACGAGCGTTATTATGTTAAGAGAACCGAGTAATAAGGGTAGGACCTATGATAGTCTAGCTAGATATGTTGTCACGTAGCTAGTAGTCTGTATCACTCTAGATGGGTACTTACGTTAGGAGTGCACAGTTAGACGAGAGGTGAGAATATCATGTGAGTGCACGTCCTAACATGTACTTTGCATTTAATGTTTTAAATGTTTTTAAAGCACTTGCAGGTTTTTAAAATATAACTCCACATTCGGGCTCTGACCCGTTTGCTTTTCAAATCTTTTTCTTGTAAAACCATTTTTGGTGCCTAGCCACAGGGACACCAAGCATAGGACTCTCATTCAGGTGACGAGCTGTAGCTGGTTGTGGAAGCTACAGGGATTTGCTTGTAGACGCTTCTATCTTTTGGATTCCAGAGTCACTATCTATCAGTTGTAGGGCATGTTGCCCATTTCTATTTAGAGTCACCTTTTACATTTCAGTTTTTAGACTTTGGCATGTATTATTTCAGTATTCGGTTATTTATTTCAGTTATGGGATTGTAGTGAGGAGTTTTCCTCCAGACTTTATTTACTCTATTGTGATGGTTATTCGTTTTACTTCAGTATGGTGAATGGTGTTATTTATTTCTTCATTACACTTGTTGCATGTTAATCAGACTTAAATTAAAATTTGGCAACTTACTTTTTAAATACTAGGTGGTTAGTAATAATAAAATGTTTTCGACAGTGATGCTATTAACTGAGCCAACTTGGCATTTTGAATTAATTTAATAAAGGAGTAGCTACCCGGTATTTAATTAGTCGGGGTGTCACAGGTGGCATCAGAGCATCAGGTTCTAGTGTCCTTTAGGATCTGTACGGCTATTATGTTTCCGCTACGTTTCTTTGATATAGAGCCCTATGTTTTAGGACTGTTGTACTCTTTTTGTGTATGCTTCGTTCTTCAGCTATATTAAGTTTATAACCGTGAACTTATAGACTTTGTTCTTATTTCAGATGCCTCCACGACGTGCACGACGAGTTCCCAGGGATGCAACGCCCGAACCCCAGCCCGCTCCAGTTCAGGGCATGATGAACGCCGCTGAGGTTGCAGCTATAGTAGCTCAAGCGGTAAATGCCGTAATTGCCGTTGTTCAGCAGGCACCACCTCAGGCCCCGGTTGTCGCGCCAGTACAGGCTAATGCATTCCCGTCTGCTTGGAAGCGTGTACGTGACGCTTTTCAGAAAGCGCATCCGCCAGAGTTTGCAGGAAGCTCAGAGGTGGTAGTCTCGAGCCAATGGAGGAAGGATATACAGAGGCATTTGAGGATGCATGAGTGCACTGATGTTCAGAAACAGGTGCTAGCTACTTTCAAGCTAGTGGGATCTGCACTACAGTGGTGGGAGTCTATTACCACCGCAGAGGAGAGGGATACTCTCACGATTCAGGAGTTCTGGGTGCGGTTTGACCGCAAGTACTTTCCGTCGGCTGTTCACACGGAAATGAGGAGGAAGCTGATGAGTCTGAGGCAGGAAGGCAAGACAGTTGCCGAGTATGAGGCCGAGTTCACTAACCTATTGAATATCGTTCCAGACGAGATACCAACAGAGAAGAAGAAGATTGAGAAGTTCACCGACGGGTTGAACTGGAGGATCCGTCAGCATCTGCTAGGGAACCTATCATTGGCCACTTATTCTGATGTGGTTAACGCTGCATTGTTACACTGCCAGGACCACCGTTTTCATATGGCCGAGGGCAAAAGGTTGGGAGAGTCTAGCCATCAGGGCAGGACTGGAGGACATGGTGCCAGCGGGGCACAATCTGGTCAGGGGCAGAGACAGAATGAGCAGGGCTCCCAGCAGGGGGATAATAAGAGGTTCCGGTCAGGGAACTACAGACAGGGACAGGGAGGTTTCCGTCAGGGCCATCAGGGTCCAAACGGCCATCAGGGCCAACAGGGACAGAATGGGCAGCAGTTTCACCAGGGCCAACAGGGCCAAGGGAGGAATGGTAACGGCCACCAGGGCCGGGGACAGCAGGGGCAGAGAGGAGGGAACTTCCCAGGGAAGTGTTTCGTTTGTGGCAAGACTGGCCATAAGCGACAGGATTGTCCTGATAGGGGCAGGGCCCCACAGCAGCAGCAGCAGGGTGCTCGCCAGGAGCCACAGAGGCCTATGTTTCCCGCCGCTCTTCCCGCACCGCCACAGATGGCAGCACTGCCACCCATTCCAGCAGTCCCAGCTCAGCAGGGGCAGCTACAGTATGGACGTGTCTACAACGTCCACCAGGCTGCAGTTCCACAGGCACCGCCCGTGATTGAGGGTACGTTTCCTATCCATGGCACTATGGGTCGGGTGTTATTTGATACGGGTGCTACACACTGTTTTATAGCTACACACTTCGCGAAAGCTTTAGGATTGTTAGCTACGGCAGAGAGCACAGTGACGTGTGTCGACTCACCATTGGGGAGTGGGTCACTTATTTTCTTTATATGTCGGGGAGTGGGAGTAGAGATTGGTGGTTTGGTATTGCCTGCAGACATGTTAGTGTTAGACATGCATGTTCACGATGTGATCATCGGTATGGATTGGCTCGTAGCATATAGGGCCATGATTGATTGCTTCAGCGGGAGCATTGTTTTTGCCATTCCGGGGCAAGAGATGTTTGTAGTGGCGATGCCTCGCCCAGAGGGAGGATCGACCGCTCATCTGTATTACATTGAGGAGGATACCTCTCAGGAGGTTGTGATTCCTTTAGATTCCATCCCGGTTGTCAGGGAGTATTCAGATGTGTTTCAGGAGATACCAGGCTTACCACCAAGTCGAGAGGTAGACTTCGTTATAGATTTGCTACCGGGAACGAGACCTATAGCACGCGCACCGTACCGTATGGCTCCAGCTGACATGAGAGAGCTACGGGATTAGATAGAGCAGCTGTTAGGTCAGGGCTTTATTCGCAGGAGTACCTCACCTTGGGGCGCTCCAGTTCTGTTTGTGAAGAAGAGGGACGGTTCACTGAGATTGTGTGTGGACTACCGAGAGTTGAATAAGGTCACGATACGGAATAAGTATCCGTTGCCTCGAATCGATGACTTATTCGACCAGTTGAGAGGAGCTTCTTTCTTCTCGAAGATTGACTTGAGATCGGGATACCATCAGTTGCGTATCAGGGAGGAGGATGTCTCGAAGACTGCGTTCTTATCGAGATATGGTTCTTACGAGTTTCGGGTTATGCCTTTCGGCTTGACCAACGCTCCAGCAGTGTTTATGGACTTGATGAACAGAGTGTTCAGGGATTTCCTAGATCAGTTTGTCATTGTCTTCATTGATGACATTCTGGTTTACTCTCAGACAGAGGAGGAGCACGCCGGGCATTTGAGGCAGGTTTTGTAGACACTCCGTCAGAACGAGCTGTATGCAAAATATGAGAAGTGCGGGTTTTGGCTGAAGGAAGTCCAGTTCTTGGGTCACATTATTTCTGACCAAGGGATATCTGTTGATCTGGGGAAGGTATCAGCGGTGAGGGAGTGGGGACAGCCCACGACACCAAC
This sequence comes from Sambucus nigra, assembly GCA_949130495.1. Lineage (NCBI taxonomy): Eukaryota > Viridiplantae > Streptophyta > Magnoliopsida > Dipsacales > Adoxaceae > Sambucus > Sambucus nigra. The sequence goes on from OX422211.1 coordinate 403,123,753, forward strand.
GGAGATTCATAGTTTCTTGGGTCTAGCAGGATACTACAGGAGGTTTATTCGGGGTTTCTCGGAGATAGCAGGTCCTTTGACACATCTTACTCGTAAGGGTGTGCCATACATCTGGAGTGATGCCTGTCAGTTGGCATTCGATGAATTGAAGGACAAATTGACCACAACACCTGTGTTAGCATTGCCGAGACCGGGAGTTGAGTATTTGGTTTACACCGACGTGTCTTTGCAAGGACTTGGAGGTGTATTGTAGCAGGAGAGATAGGCCATAGCTTATGCTTCCCGTAAGCTTAAACCTCATGAGAAGAATTACCCCACGCATGATTTGGAGTTGGCAGCAGTGGTATTTGCCCTACGGATTTGGAGGCACTATCTTTTGGGGGAGAAGTTCCAACTGTTCACGGACCACAAGTCCCTACAGTACCTGTTCACGCAGAAAGAGTTGAATATGCGGCAACGTAGGTGGCTTGAGTTTGTGAAAGACAACCAGTTCGACATCCAGTACCACCCGGGTAAGGCTAACGTGGTAGCAGACGCGTTGAGCCGTAGGCCAGCAGATGAGGTGGCAGAGGTGTGGAAAGCAAAGTGGAAGGAATTGGGACACCAGGATGCAGTGGCCCGATCTTTCATGTCTGTGATGACCATTACACCGCAGATTGTCACGAAGGTAGTACGGGCACAGGCTAATGACTCGTTCTGTCAGGAGCAGATAGTTCGATTACTAGCAGAGGGAGCCGAATCCTATACCGTTAGCTCAGACGGGGGATTACGCTTCAATGGGAGATTGGTAGTTCCGGAAGGGGAGGAATTGCGACATGAGGTGAGGGCAGAGTCGCACGGCTCACGGTTCGCGGTACATCCCGGAGGGGACAAAATGTACCAAGACATGAGACGGCAGTATTGGTGGAGCGGTATGAAGAGAGATATCGCTGAGTTTGTTTCGAAATGCGCCACTTGTCAGCTTGTAAAAGTGGATCATCAGAGACCAGCAGGATTGCTACAGCCATTGGAGGTCCCGGTGTGGATGTGGGAGAGCATATCCATGGACTTTATAACGGGGTTGCCTACGTCGCAGAGGGGTCACGACTCCGTTTGGGTAATTGTGGACAGATTGTCCAAGGTCGCTCACTTCTTACCCGTTAGGACTGATTACACTACGGGACAGTATGCCCAGCTCTTTATTTCAGAGATTGTGAGACTTCACGGTGTACCCTTAAATATCGTGTCTGACAGAGACAAGATATTTGTTTCGCGGTTTTGGGAAAGTTTGCAGGAGGCCATGGGCACAGAATTGCGGTTGAGTACGGTTTATCATCCGCAAACCGATGGGCAGACAGAGCGCACCAATCAAATGTTGGAGGACATGCTACGCATGTGCATTATTGACTTTGGGGGTGGATGGGAGCAATACCTTCCACTGGTGGAGTTTGCTTACAACAACTCCTATCAGTTCACTATTGGCATGGCTCCGTTTGAGGCATTGTAAGGTAGGCCTTGTCGTTCCCCAGCATGTTGGTTAGAGGTGGGGGACAACAAACTGCTTGGATCGGAAGTGATTCAGGATACTTCGGCAAGGATTGAGTTGATTCGGAGTCGCATTCGGGTAGCTCAAGACAGGCAGAAGAGTTATGCTGATGCGAAGAGATATTTCAGGGAATTCCAAGTGGGGGACCAGGTTTTGCTCAGAGTGTCTCCTATGAAGGGGATTATGCATTTCGGGAAGAAGGGAAAGTTGGCACCAAGGTATGTGGGGCCGTTTCCTATTATTGAGCGGATCGGACCGGTTGCGTATAGACTTGGGTTACCGGAGCATTTGCATCGGATTCACGATGTGTTCCATATTTCCTCGCTGAGGAAATACCTTAGGGATAATTTGGCTCATTCTCACATTGCTGTGGAGGACATCGATCTCCAGCCGGACAGCTCCTACAAGGAGGGGCCGATTGCTATTTTGGATCGAAGCGAGGAAACTGCGGTCAAAGATAGTCCCATTAGTTCGTGTCCAGTGGCGACATCACAATGTCGAGGAGTCCACATGGGAGCGAGAGGATGAGATGCGCGAACGTTATCCAGAGCTGTTTTTAGCAGGTACTTTCTAGTTTCGAATTTCGGGACGAAATTCAGTTATTAGGGGGGAAGTATGTAATACCCCGTACTTTTGGCTATATTTATTTTTGGGATTAATTAATTAAATGCGTACTAATTGGAAATTAATCCGGGTTAAAAATACTAATGAGATGCGAGTTGGTATTTGATTATGTGCATACATGTTTTGATATATGTATTTGGTATTATGAAATTTGTCATGAGATTTATATACGGCATTTTAGAAATTTTGTTGAGACGCGTGGGACCGCCGCGTCACGGTGTAATATTTTGATAATAAAAGTGAATTTAAAATCTATAATCCGTATGGTCGTTTTGAGTGCGCCAACGCGTCCGGAAGGGTCGAGATAGTCAGAAAACACTAGCCGGGGGTATAGTTTGGGTCCCGGGGTATTTTTAGGCCATACCGACAACTTAAAGGGTATTTTGGTAATTTTACATTTTGAGGAATTAAAAGTGACGAAAATTGGTTAATTAAATCTGATGTGGATTTGACCCACTAAGCCCATAACCAACCCATATTAACCTAGAAGGCTACGTAGGTTATCATTTAGGTTTTCTAAGTTCCCCAAATCAAACCCTAGCCACCTTAAGCCACCATTGGAGAAGGAGCTTGGAGAGAAGAAATTCTGCAGAAAAGTTCTACCAAACCTACACCAAACTCAGAGACAATCAAGGCAAGTGACTTTATTCCATTTAAATTCAGAGAATGTCTTTTCCATGTTAGAAATTGAAGAATTTTGATTGTTCTTGAAAGATTGAATGAAAACCCATGTAGTTGGAGTTTAGAACTTGAAAATTTTGAAGAGAATTGCATGTAGAATGATAGGTAGATGATTTCTCTCATAATAACTGTGATTAGGAGAAATTAAAACGAATTTAATTCTGGGATTTGATGATGATATAAAGTTAGGGTTCATGTTCTTGAGATATTGGGAAAAAGGGTAGAAATTTGTAAATTTAATTGATGTTAGGATGGATTGATCCCTTAAAAACATGTTAGGATGTGACTATATATGTTTAGTATTGATTATAGACCCTTAAACGATTGTTGGGACTTAGTTTAGAAGATTTGAGGTGTTAAAATGGATGAATAACGAATTGGGGAAAAATCTGGGCCGAATCTGGTAGCTCGTTAGAAGCCCCTACCCAGGTCGTTCGAACGAACTCGTTCGAACGAGCTTCTAACGAGTTGACCAGTCGCTGCTAACGAGAATGGATTTCGTTCGATATCTCGTTCGAACGAGATATCGTTAGAAGGTACAGTTCGTTCGAACGAACTGGGACCTCGTTCGAACAACCTCGTTCGAACGAGACTTCTAACGAGTTGGCAGAGGAATCTCGTTCGAACAGTCTCGTTCGAACGAGACTTCTAACGAGTTGACAGTTTGGTCCTTTTTGGACTGTTTTGATTTTTGGAGTCCCGTAAGCTTGTTCGAGGACATAGATAACATTCCGATGATGATGTAAGGATAGAATTGGGACTTTTGGGTTATTACGAGGAATAAATTTATATTCGAGAGATTTAATTCAATGGACGGTTTGGGTTGAGACGTGAGTGTCTACTACGAGAGTAAATTATGGCGCGTAGGATTACAAATCGGAATAGTATAAATTGTGATAAGTATAAGTTAGTACGAGAATACGATATGTACGACGATTAAAATACGGTATTACTAAGACGTGTGTTTACTTAGTATTGGAATATGAATTGTGTGTATGACATACCTACCATACTTGCTATCACGGGAGGTTACGTTCGCTTAGGACCCTCTAATCCTTGTGTGCCTACGGGGGGGATATAGACTGGTACCTCGATGAACATAGGTCATAGAAAGACTTATTGAGATATTAATAAGTCCGCTGATCGTGGGAGCGTAGGTATGTGCGTGACCCATGTGATGTGACTGTGTTCGCCTCCATTATTTGTGATGTGGTTATCTGTGAACTATTCCTGAGAGATTTGGAATATGTAATCCTTATGTACGTGATGTACCGGGATGGATAGCAGAGTATGTGTGCACCACAGCTTAGTTCTCGGGGTGTTTGTATTGTATATTTATGATGTGAATAATATACACTTAATTAATGAGAACCTTCATGTTAATGATGTGAATATAATTACGGTATTGTTTCGAGAAATATAACGAGTTAACTGATAGTTATATATATTGCATATTGAACATCTGAGTTACGTTAAACCCCTACTTAATTACGAGCGTTATTATGTTAAGAGAACCGAGTAATAAGGGTAGGACCTATGATAGTCTAGCTAGATATGTTGTCACGTAGCTAGTAGTCTGTATCACTCTAGATGGGTACTTACGTTAGGAGTGCACAGTTAGACGAGAGGTGAGAATATCATGTGAGTGCACGTCCTAACATGTACTTTGCATTTAATGTTTTAAATGTTTTTATAGCACTTGCAGGTTTTTAAAATATAACTCCACATTCGGGCTCTGACCCGTTTACTTTTCAAATCTTTTTCTTGTAAAACCATTTTTGGTGCCCAGCCACAGGGACACCAAGCATAGGACTCTCATTCAGGTGACGAGTTGTAGCTGGTTGTGGAAGCTACAGGGATTTGCTTGTAGATGCTTCTATCTTTTGGATTCCAGAGTCACTATCTATCAGTTGTAGGGCATGTTGCCCATTTCTATTTAGAGTCACCTTTTACATTTCAGTTTTTAGACTTTGGCATGTATTATTTCAGTATTCGGTTATTTATTTCAGTTATGGGATTGTAGTGAGGAGTTTTCCTCCAGACTTTATTTACTCTATTGTGATGGTTATTCGTTTTACTTCAGTATGGTGAATGGTGTTATTTATTTCTTCATTACACTTGTTGCATGTTAATCAGACTTAAATTAAAATTTGGCAACTTACTTTTTAAATACTAGGTGGTTAGTAATAATAAAATGTTTTCGACAGTGATGCTATTAACTGAGCCAACTTGGCATTTTGAATTAATTTAATAAAGGAGTAGCTACCCGGTATTTAATTAGTCGGGGTGTCACATCTTGGATCTAAGGTTTCAACGTCATATTCACTATTGGTCACTATGGTATCCACTTGGTAAGTAGTGGTCTTCTTCTTCAGTTCTTCCAAATCTTCTTGCTCAGCAAAGGAGTAATAACATTCCCTGAATACTTTCTAATCACCCTTTATAACACCTACTCCAAAGTTGGTCGCCAACTTCAAGCATTGATTGACTGTGGGAGTAACAGTTTCAAAATTCTTCAATCCTACCCTGCCCATTATCACATTGTAGGTGGATTGAACATTCTTGTCCATCATAAGCACTTTCTCGATCCGACTTATCGGCCAGGTGCCGAGCAACACTTCCAACTTGATTGTGCCCAAGGGGTATAGTTTTTCACCAGAGAATCCGATCAGGGGTTTGTGATAAGGATCCAATTGGATAAGCTTTAAGTCCAATTTTTTAAAACAGGAGTAGAACATTATGTCTGTCGAGCTCCCGTTGTCAATCTATACCCTGGAGACCATTGCATTTTGGATTCTGAACTTGACTACTAGAGGATTGTCATGGGGATAGAAGATTACAGAGAGGTCGTTCTAGGAAAAACGAATCACCAACTTGTCTTTGTTGACCTTCCTCGACTGATTTTCCTCGGCTAGATTGATCCTCTGAATAGAAGAACAAGCTTGAGCCTCTTTGAGGTAAGCTTTTCTTTCAGAAGTATGATCTCCTCCACCCACGTCTCCACTTGTAATCATCTGACAGTCAAAGGAACCAAAACTAAGTGTAAATACCTCACGTTCTGGTTGCCTAGGTTTCTTGGGTAGATCGGGATCATCTTACTGATTATCTTTATGAGTTCTCTTTTTCTCATCTCTAGGCTTGCATTGATATTTTGACCTTCGCTGTGCTCCTCTGTCATCTTGTCGATCAACAAACTTATCCAGTGTTCCTCGGCAGATGAGGGTTTATATCTCATTTTGTAGAGCAATACAATGATCCATCGTATGTCCATGGTCATTATGAAACTAGCAGTACTGGGACTAGTCCCCCTTCCCAGCAGGCGCTCTTAACTTCTCAAGCCATCGTATCTCCTTGTTTTTCTTGATTTCCTACAAAACATGGTGGATGCCCATATTTAATGGAGTGTAATTATTATACTTCCTAAGCCTGTCATCTTTCATTTGCTTTGATTCCTTCTGCTCCTTTTGATCCTTCTTCTTAGCTTTAACCTCAGGCTTTTTGACCGAGCTCTGCTTCGCTGCCATTGCTTCCTCGACATTCCTTATCTTGGCTGCTTTGGCCATAATTTAGTCATAGTATTGGTAGGATCTTTGGCAAGAGTGTAATAGAGCTTCACGGGAAGTAATCCACTCATAAGACCTATGATGGGTGTCTTCTCCTAAAATCAATCACCTCCAACTTCTCATTGTTGAAGCAAGTGATGTAGTCCCTAGTGATGTAATCCCTAGTGTTTTCTCCTACGGGTTACTATGCCGAAAGTTAAATCATTTATCTTCTTGGTCGAAAATGACCCCAAAGGTTACGGGTTACTATTCATTGTCTATTCCAACATCCCAAACTCCATTTTTCTCCATTTTTGTTGTTTCTAACCTCACCCAACAACTCAATAAACATCTAATCTATGTTTTACAACTAACACATCAATTATTTTGGGGTATTAGATCATTTCTCTTAGTTTTAAACCCTAAAACCATAAAAACCCCAACTTAACCTTTAAACCCATTTTATACTCCATTAACATGGTTTTGATACTAAAAATCATTAAGAGTTTACACTACATCAATGTGTTCTCATAATCAACTTTTACCCAATTTATTTTAAGGGTTCTAACCCCAAAATCATATTTTTACCAATTATGATATGAGATTAATGCACAAAAGTAAATAAAGCAAGTAAACACTTGCCTCGTGGATAAAATCCGACGACCTCGAGTCGAATCCGGCGGAGTTTGGCCCAAATTTCCCTTTTTTCCCCTCTTTTCTCCTTCCTCTCTCTCTTCTCTCTCTTTTCTTTCTTTCTTTCTCTTTTCTTTCCCTCTCCCCCTCTTTATATAGGAAGAAAAGGGTTTTAACCCTTAAAACCCAAAAACGACTCGTTTACCCAATTACGAGTTACTTTTACCTCTAAAATTACTCGAAACTCAATTTCGACAATCGGACACTCTTTTCCGACTATCTCGAACATTCCGAGACTCGTGGCGCAGTCGAAATTTCCATCCGAGGTACTTGACCGCAAATCACTATTCCAACCCAAAATAAATAAATGCAGGTTTTCCAATTAAAAATCTTACCTCGTGTCGCTTTTCTCAATCAGCGACATATAATTAAAATATTTCGACCTATATAGTCCCGAAAATAATCACAACATCCTTCGAAAATCATTTAATCCTCGAAAATCCCAAAAATTACTATTTAGGAAAATTCCCCAAATTCCAATTTATATCCAATTATGGAATTTAATGGTCTCCAAAAGGACGGATTGTTACATATATTTCTTAGTTCATTCTTGTGTTATTTTCAAGATTTTTAATTCATTTTGAATCCTTGAAAGTAAGACTTTATACTCAAGCAGGTTTTGACAAATCATTTTCAAAATATTATTTATTATTTATATGGCCTTCTTTCAAGCTTTTAAAAACACATTTTTGAGTTTCGAAGAAAAATTAAATGTTTTTGCTACATATTTTCAACCACAGGATATCCTCACATGTACTAGTTGTATTACATGGTTATTCGGTGAGCTCAATCACTTTAAATAAATATTTTGGTGGTGTAAGACTCGAAGACATTGGACGAGTCCAAAACCAATTGTGGTTGTGTAGCGTACTCCAGCTGTTGGCGCTCTCCTGGAGAATATGGTGGGAAAGAGTTGTTAATTGGTCAGTGCATTATTGGATTGTAAGTCATTTTTTTATATTTTAATATTCTACCACATTAAAATACTCGTTCATTTTGACCCAAGGTGTTATCCCGTTAGTGGTGTTTTCCTCGTATATCTGGTATCGTGTGAATTGCTTTATCTCTCCGCACATTAAAATCACTTGTCTTAAATTGAAGATAAAATTTGATTATATTATAATATTGATAAAATATATTTGTCACGTAGACTTTTAGGATGTTTTTAAGCCATTAATTAATTTTTATCCCTCAACCGATAATTTAATTTTAATTGGATAGCTACCTTCAAGAGCTTTCACTCTTACAAGGAATTACAATACTTTGAAAATCATTACCTTTACTAAATTGCCTTTATGCAACGAAGTTTTCTGATTTGATTCGGTAATCTCAGTCACAATGCCTTTCTTTCTTGTCTCCATATCGTGTAGCATTACAACTCGATACCAAGAAACAATGACTCAAATGTTTATTCCGAAACTATGACAAACAAAAACCGAAAGGGAGTGTAAAACATGTCTTTACAGTTTCAAGCTTTGATACAATCATATCTAATGTTGGGGTACATTTGGGATTATGTTTATTATTTTAATTGTATGGATATTATGTGCGTGAACATATCTCGCGTGTGTGTAGGGATGGCTTAGGGATTTTTCCTTGAGACTATAGGAGGTGGAACATCATTTAGTTAGGACTTGTAGATGCACAAAAGATCCCCAGAGATAGCCCGACTTTCCTGAGACTTGTTAGTTATAATAAGAGGTGTAGGTGCCATGTTATAATTTATGATGGGAAAATTTATAACATATTTGATTTAACTGATTATTTATGGTACTTATGGATTTTTGTGTATCCATGGTTTATAGGGGTCACATCGAGCAATGTGTGAATCCTACTAACACGAGGTATATGTGTATTGTACTTAATAAATTCTCTTACACGAGTGATGTGTGAGACCATCAGTCATTTTATAATAGAGATTTGGGTTTTGACTTTGTAGGGATCAAGAGAGGGATTTGTAACAAGTCATAAATTTAATTATTATTATACGAATTGATCATACCTAGATAGTTCGCAACAATACAAATCTTAATCTAAATACCTGACATATGTAACATGTAATTGGAGTACTAAATAAATTAGGAAACAAAGATTTTTCTACGATGACCAAAATAATTCTAGGTAATTAATGTAAAATATTTAAATGTTGTTGGGTCGAATTATGAATTAATTTATGAGTTTAAGGGTACCAAATTAAAATAATGGAAACCTAAGGGACTAATATGAAAGAATAGAATTAAATAACAAGAAAAAAATTCTGAATTTAATCCCACCTAAACCTTATCACCTTGTTTTGAGGCCGCAAATTTCTCTCCACAAAAAACCTCACCTCATCCCACATTCCTACATTTTTATGAACCACCAAAAACCAAACTCCCAACCATATTTCTTAACCTTAACTACAAATGGAGACATGTTAGATAAACTATAAAAATGACCATTTTTTCAGTATGTGAACTGTAATACCCGCACCTTTAAATTGTACTTGCATGATTATCCTTTATTTAGCGACGCTCCGTTAATGAAATTTTTACGTTGCATGTTCCCGCATGAGTTATGATTTATGTTCGTATAATTATTTTAAGTACTTTGGTTAAGTTTCACGCGATTCGGACAGGCAACGAACGCTACGCGAACTTATGTACTAATTGTCTTACGACGCGCGACACAGCGAAAATCTAGTTTTGCGCGTATTATTTAGGATGCCTCGGAATGTCAAAAAAATATTCCGACCATATATTTAGGCTCATAAAAATATAAGGAATATTACCACGCGAAGAAAAATCGAAAAAAAATATGTTTTGCGCGGAGGTCCCGTTTCTTGCGCGTATTGTTTAGAATGCCTCGGAAGGTCAAAAAAATATTCTGACCATATATTTAGGCTCATAAAAATATAAGGAACATTACCACGTGAAGAAAAATCGAAAAAAAATATGTTTTGCGCGGAGGTCCCGTTTCTTGCGTGTATTGTTTAGGATGCCTCGGAACGTCAAAAAAATATTCCGACCATATATTTAGGCTCATAAAAATATAAGGAATATTACCACGCGAAGAAAAATGGAAAAAAAATATGTTTTGCTCGGAGGTACCGTTTCTTGCGCGTATTGTTTAGGATGCCTCGGAAGGTCAAAAATGGGTTGTACATCACTAATAAAGGTTTAAATATTGGTGGAAACATGTAGTACATTAAAGAACGATTTTTGTACTTAAAACCCACTTAAAAAGGTAATTTTTGGTTAAAAAAAAGCCTTAGTGGCAGATTTGGTAAATATGAAGAAAAGTCACTTAAATGGTGTTTTTACATGAAAAATACTTGAAAAATGCTAAGGAAATGCTTTTTAGATAATAAAAGTATAAGATGGCATTTTGGTAAATCAAAGTGTTGTAAAGGTGACTTAGTATATTTTAGTGTTCGGCGTTGACACTAGAATGCCTCCTCGGCTCGTAGGATGCAAAGACTAATAACGGGCTTTAATAACAAAACCGGATAAGTTGAATTGTGAACATTGAGAATAATGTTAAACACATGAAAGATATGATATTCGGATGACGCCGCGAGAAAATAATTAAGGAGGGCATGGCGTCCCTAGTGGTGAAAGACCCCAAACAAACTGCAGTAGTATATGGCGGCGGAGACCGGTGGTGTGAGGCCACGAAGTCCGTGAGTGTTTGTTGGCAAAATCCCCAAAACAATGTTAAGTAAGGAATGAGAAAAATTCACAGAACTTAAACTAATGAATGAATAAGAATTCATTAATTATTATGTGGATGACATAAGTCGAATATGATTAAGTTCCTGGCTTGGAATATTAAAATGCTAAGAGTGAGTGGGCACGTAGCCCAGGGCATTGCATATAGGTGCATTTATGACTAAGTTAAAGAATCTTGTTAGTATAGATACATGATAACTTAGTTGAATATAATGAAGGCTTCTTGAATATTGTTAGCATAGTTAAATGTTAACGAAAATAATCATTAATGATAATTAATGAATATGAGACAAATGATGGTTTTTGAAATTACTAAAATGCATTGTATATGTAAAGTATTTTGCTATGAAAATTATTGCTTAGTATTCCCACCCTACTGGGCATTTCGCTCATACCCTATTTTCCAAACCCCCAGGTACAACTGGTGGTACGTCGGGTAAGGACGTTGAAAAGGCCGCAGAAAGCGCTAGTCGTCGTTAGAGGCTCTGTAACCGATTTTAATCCATAGACTTATTTTGAATTGTAATCCCTTATGTTTTGTTAAGACAATTTGGTTTGAACTGGAACTATTTGGAAATTGTAATAATACAGGGATTTGTGCTCTATTTATGGATTAAATCTTACCAAAGGTTTACTTGTTAAATTGTTACTTGAATATTAGCTTGCAAAATATGGGCCTCACCTTTTCACAATAAAAGAAATCAAAGGTTTTCTTGAAGTATAATGTGGCAACTGTTTTCCAATTTAATAAAATGTCTTATCCCCCTCCCCCTTAATACCTTGGTTCGAATACGGGTTATTCCAACGGTAACTCTAATCCGGATCGGGGCGTTACAACTTGGTATTAGAGCATTAGGATCCTCATGATCGTCGGAGTGATTATCGTTTTAGTTCCCTTTTGTTCCGCATATATTATAATCGTACTAAACTTTCCTATCATATAGGATGTCCCCTACTCACAACACTGCGAGCGACAACAACGAGTTACAGAGTATTTAGGAGGTAGTGCGCCACTTAGCTGAGACTATCTGCCATCAGTAGAGGGGTGACACCGTACTCTTATGTGCGGTACATCATGTGTCAATTTGATAAATTTATAAGACTAAGTCGTAATAGCAACGTCTAGTAATTTTCGTTGCATATTAGCTAAAGAGCTTGTAAGTCCATCTATGGGACTAGGTTATTAGGTAGTACACTTATAAGTATTGATTCTGTGGAGATTAGAATGCCTAAGTAACTTGATTTTGATTTGGGTTTAGATAGTCACACTAATTCAAGATAACTTACGAATGAATCTATACAGTCCTCAAGACTTAGCATTAGAAATGATGGTATTAATTTATGGTTTTAGAAATTTATGGGATAGCTTAAGGCTTAGCATGTAATGAGATGGTTACATAGTAAGATAAGTTGGTTGTCGTGGTGGGATAGTCATTAAAGATTAAATTATGTGTTATGATGAAGTTTGTTTTGGGTAGCATTTTAGATAGGCATAAAAATTCATATGAAACTATCCTTTGAAGTCATGTGCTAAGAATTATCTAATGATGTATTAGTACATGTAGTAGTTATTGCCTAGTAATGATGAACCTTAAATTGTACCCCATGTACTATAGTGGCAAAGACGTCCTTCTTCGAACCTTCGGGGTTCCTTATGATGTCAATAATATAAAGTTATAGTTGGTGTAACACGTAATAAATAAGATTAGTGTTTGGACCATTGAGGAATTAAATTAGTGGCCATGAACGGTTGTTTCACATTAAAGGATTATGTCATGACGATTCTTGCAATTGCATGAGTGTGTTTAATTGGAGATGATTGAATTGGTATCCTTAGAAAATTACTATATTGAGATTTACATAATCGACTATTGATGGTTATAATACGATTGAGTCATATTGATATTGTGGCAATACCTTGGAGTTAGTGCCATGGCTTTATTTATAAACATGTATTACGGTATGAGTTTTATGAAAAATGTCAGGTCGATAAGTGTGAGTTACGCACTTGGGAAACTTAGAACCCGATGATGCTCATAATGGATTTAGAGATAGCACTCAAGATGAAGTGTTAAGCTTGATTATAACACATGTGCATGTTACCTTCACGGTTTAGTATGATCCAAGTGAGGAGACTCATTAGGTCTTAGAAATGGATAATGCTTGGAAAAAAAAATTAAGGTGTCATAGTAACTCGTCCGATAGTTATGAATTGAGACCACATATGATGTTGATAAGGATTGTAGTGATGGTCCACATGGTAAATTTATGTGAGTTTTGTGTTTTATTAGAATGAGGAGGATCTTGAGGTTTAAAAGTTAGAAATCGCATATAGATATTGTGGAGACTTAAGTATGTAGGTCAGTGACTAGACTAATACTTTGGCACATATGTAGGTAAGTTAGAATTTTAGAGTTTACGTTTTCATTGTGGTTCGCACTTCCTGTGGCATGGTTCGTTGCCCGAATTCAATTATTTCATTATGGAATTACAATCGCCTAATTCGCTGCATCTTCTTACGTCTTCATTGATCCCGATAATGAGAAGTTGTTGTTTCAATTGTGGGTCTATATTCAGGTGTGCGTAAAGCTCAGTAGTAATGAGGGATATGTCGGGTTAAGTCTAATACATCGAGGTACATGAGTACGCTCTTCTTAGGATGCACCTTTATTTTACACCGGTGGGTGTGTAAGCGTGGTCTCGCGATTTATTGCATGTAGTCTGTATGTGTACTTGATAACGTTAGGTTGACAAACTCATTAGTTAACATATATAGCTAATTACGATATATATTGTGAATTGGTCACGACTCTAAGACATTATGAATAATAGAACATGACGGGACATTAAATACTGGTGTTGCACTCCGTATGAAATTTGCAGATTGAGAATGTAGTGTCTCATGTGTATTTGGGTTGTGATACCTAAGATGATTCTATGATAATACGTAGTCTCATAGGAAGTATCGGTCGGATGGGCCATTGGGATTAAATGACTTTCTTGAAATCATTGATGATAATAGTTATTGATGTGGAGGATGTGTGTGCCTAAGATAGGTAAGATTCAAATCGTTTGACAAAATATAGGCTTGTAAATCACGACGTTCGGAATAAATTCATGATGATGAGTTCTTTGGGTGTTAGAAAAATATTTAGTGAAAAAAAAATCGAGTTATTATTGAACGAACAAGTTAGGCATGCTTGGTAGTTCGAAATAAGACTTTATAGTCCACTACTATCGGGTTAACATGAGGGTGGGTTGATTGTGTCAGTCGTCAAGGAACTGCAGTCGGAGATTCTTGCAAAGTTCCATCAGTCTTGTTCAGCATACATCCCGATGCGACGAAGATGTATAAGGACCTATGTAAAGATTTCTAGTGGTCTGGGGTGAAGCGGGATGTAGCGATGTGTGTGGATAAATGCTATACGTGCCAGAAGGTGAAGGCCGCGCAAAAGAAGTCAGTCGAGTTATTGTAGCCAGTCTCTATGGTCGAGTGGAAGTGGGAGCACATCACTATGGACTTCATAATAATGCCTCGATCTGAACGGGGTCATGATGCAATTTGAGTTGTGGTGGATCGCCCCACGAAGTTTGCACACTTCTTATCGATCAGGATCACAGACAGCATAACAAAGTTGACCCAATTTGTACATACGGGAGATTGTCCGACTCCACGGTGTACCGTTGACCATGGTTTTTGATAGAGATCTTCGGATTGTTTCACGGTTCTGGAGGAAGGTTTAGCAGGAGCTGGGTATTGATCTGAATTTATGTATGGCTTACCATATGGAGACAAACGGATAGTTAGAGCGTACGGTTCTGATTCTGGAGGACTTGTTGTGGGCATGTGCACTTGATTTTTAGGGTAGTTAGGACGAAAACTTGCCTCTAGCAGAATTTTCATACAATAATAGTTACCAAGCTAGTATCAAGATGCCCCCTTTGAGGCTTTGTATGGGTGACCGTGTCATTTTCAAGTGTGTTGGGCAGAGATGGGCGAGAACCACCTTACAACTCGGATATGATCAAGGAGATAACTGAAAAGGTTCAGTTGATACGGGAGAGGCTGGCAATGGCTCATGTGAGATAGGAGAATTATGCCGACAATCGTCGTACACCGTTAGAGTTCGGAGTGGATGATAAAGTGTTATTGAAGGTTAGGGCTAGGACTGGTAGAAAGAGGTTTGGACAGAAGGGCAAGATTTCCCCTCGGTACATTGGACCCTTCGAGCTTTTGGAAAGGATCGGGGATGTCTCATACCAATCAGCGCTACCTCCACAGTTAGTTCATGCCCACAATGTCTTTCACGTCTCTATACTGAAGAAGTATCTGCATGATGCTCGCCATGTGATCAACTGGAAGAACATCGAGTTAGAAGAGGATACAACATTCTTGACTCGACCCATATCCATCTTGGACCGAGAGAACCGGGTTCTGCGCAACAAAGTCATTCCGTTGGTGAAGATCCTATGGGAATCGTAGGGAGTAGAAGGTGCCACTTGGGAGCGAGAATCCGAGATGCGAGAGGAACATCCACAGCTTTTCGAGTGACTTATGATGAATTTCGGGGACGAAATCTCCTAAGGATGGGAGAATGTAATACTCGCACCTTTAAATTGTACTTGCATGATTATACTTTATTTAGCGACGCTCCGTTAATGAAATTTTTACGTTACATGTTCCCGCATGAGTTATGATTTATGTTCGTATAATTATTTTAAGTACTTTGGTTAAGTTTCACGCGATTCGGACAGGCAACGAACGCTAGGCGAACTTATGTACTAATTGTCTTACGAAGCGCGACACAACGAAAGTCTAGTTTTGCGCGTATTGTTTAGGATGCCTCGGAAGGTCAAAAAAATATTCCGACCATATATTTAGGCTCATAAAAATATAAGGAATATTACCACGCGAAGAAAAATCGAAAAAAAATATGTTTTGCGCGGAGGTCCCGTTTCTTGCGCGTATTGTTTAGGATGCCTCGGAAGGTCAAACAAATATTCTGACCATATATTTAGGCTCATAAAAATATAAGGAATATTACCACGTGAAGAAAAATTGAAAAAAAAAATGTTTTGCGCAGAGGTCCCGTTTCTTGCGCGTATTGTTTAGGATGCCTCGGAAGGTCAAAAAAATATTCCGACCATATATTTAGGCTCATAAAAATATAAGGAATATTACCACGCGAAGAAAAATTGAAAAAAATATGTTTTGCGCGGAGGTACCGTTTCTTGCGCGTATTGTTTAGGACGCCTCGGAAGGTCAAAAAATATTCTGACCATATATTTAGACTCATAAAAATATAAAGAATATTACTATGCGAAGAAAAATCGAAAAAAAATATGTTTTACGCGGAGGTCCCGTTTCTTGCGCGTATTATTTAGGACACCTCGGAAGGTCAAAAAATTATTGTGAATATATTTTTTGACTCACAAAAATATAAGGAATATTACTATGAAGAGGAAAATTGAAAAAAAAATACTTTTGCGCGGAGGTCCCGATCTTGCGCGTCTTGTAGAGGACAATCCGAGAGGTCAAACGACTATTGTAAATAAGATTTTTTAGCCAAAAAAATGCAAGGAATATGAATCTCAAATTAAAAGTTAAAAAAAAAAAGAATGGCAGGAGAGAGAAAGTGACGAAAATAGTCAACTTGTGTGTGAGAAATGAGAGACTTGATGTGGTGGTGTAGTCTCTTTCACCCATCAGATTTTCGGACCTTAATAAACTCTTTCACTCTTTTGGAAAGTGCCTAGCTCTTAGTCTTTGGCTATAGGATGGAAGATAACTATTTTTGGCTTATAAGAGTCTTGTGAGGGGTGAGGGTTTGGAGCCAAAAACTTCATCTCTTTCCATCAGATTTCTCTCTTTTTCCATAGCCAAAGGAATGTGGTTCTCTTTTAAATTCGTGAGTCTATTTTACCGCCCATTTCCCACCATTGTTGCACTATTTTGGAGGTCTCAAACTCCATTAAAGTTTGCCAAAGAAGTAGGACAACTTGTTGAAGCAAAACAGAGGTGGTTTTGGAGCCTTTGAGTGGTGGCTTTGTGAAGTTTTATGGTGTTCCTCTTCCATCTTCTTCAACCTTCTCCTCTTCCTATTTCCAAGTAGGGTTTTCCTTACTCTTAAACTCTTTTATTTCAAATGCTAATATGAACAAGATGATGAGAAAAATGTGACATTTTATCTCTTCTCCCTATTTTCATATGCTATGAAAAACCCATTTTGTGAAAAATGATAAATGGAGAAGATGATGTTTAGAATAAATTTTCAGATTATTATATATGTTGAAATAATGCTATAAATGTAATAATCTCATGAAATAAACATAGAAAATGGAATGCTACAAGAAAATGACTAATTAATGCATTTGTTGGGTTTTCTAAGGAAGAAGACCCATTTTCATGAAATAGTGTATGTAGTATGTGTTAGTCTTGACATTAACATGATTAATGTTGAAATATAGTGGTCTAAATATGTGTTTAGTAATCTCATAAAAATAGCCCCAAAATCTAATATGTTTAAATATTAGTTTAAGCCTCTTGAATATGTTAAATAAGACTTATAATTATGTAAATAGCTTTATATGTAAAAGTGTGCTAAAATGGGTTGTACATCACTAATAAAGGTTTAAATGTTGGTGGAAACATGTAGTACATTAAAGAATGATTTTTGTACTTAAAACCCACTTAAAAAGGTAATTTTTGGTAAAAAAATGTCTTAGTGGCAAATTTTGTTAAATATGAAGAAAAGTCACTTAAATGGTGTTTTTACATGAAAAATACTTGAAAAATGCTAAGGAAATGCTTTTTAGATAATAAAAGTATAAGATGGCATTTTGGTAAATCAAAGTGTTGTAAAGGTGACTTAGTATATTTTAGTGTTCGGCGTTGACCCTAGAATGCCTCCTCGGCTCGTAGGATGCAAAGACTAATAACGGGCTTTAATAACAAAACCGGATAAGTTGAATTGTGAACATTGAGAATAATGTTAAACACATGAAAGATATGATATTCGGATGGCGCCGAGAGAAAATAATTAAGGAGGGCATGGCGTCCCTAGTGGTGAAAGACCCCAAACAAACTGCAGTAGTATATGGCGGCGGAGACCGGTGGTGTGAGGCCACGAAGTCCGTGAGTGTTTGTTGGCAAAATCCCAAAAACAATGTTAAGTAAGGAATGAGAAAAATTCACAGAACTTAAACTAATGAATGAATAAGAATTCATTAATTATTATGTGGATGACATAAGTGGAATATGATTAAGTTCCTGGCTTGGAATATTAAAATGCTAAGAGTGAGTGGGCACGTAGCCCAGGGCATTGCATATAGATGCATTTATGACTAAGTTAAAGAATCTTGTTAGTATAGATACATGATAACTTAGTTGAATATAATGAAGGCTTCTTGAATATTGTTAGCATAGTTAAATATTAACGAAAATAATCATTAATGATAATTAATGAATATGAGACAATGATGGTTTTCGAAATTACTAAAATGCATTGTATATGTATAGTATTTTGATATGAAAATTATTGCTTAGTATTCCCACCCTACTGGGAATTTCGCTCATACTCTATTTTTCAAACCCCCAGGTACAACTGGTGGTACGTCGGGTAAGGACGTTGAAAAGGCCGCAAAAAGCGCTAGTCGTCGTTAGAGGCTCTGTAACCGATTTTAATCCATAGACTTATTTTGAATTGTAATCCCTTATGTTTTGTTAAGACAATTTGGTTTGAACTGGAACTATTTGGAAATTGTAATAATACAGGGATTTGTGCTCTATTTATGGATCAAATCTTACCAAAGGTTTACTTGTTAAATTGTTAATTGAATATTAGCTTGCAAAATATGGGCCTCACCTTTTCACAATAAAAGAAATCAAAGGTTTTCTTGAAGTATAATGTGGCAACTGTTTTCCAATTTAATAAAATGTCTTATCCCCCTCACCCTTAATACCTTGGTTCGGATACGGGTTATTCCAACGATAACTCTAATCCGGATCGGGGCGTTACAATAACAAGATGAGTTTAAGGGTACCAAATTAAAATAATGGAAACCTATGGGGCTAATATGAAAGAATAGAATTAAATAACAAGAAAAAAATTCTGAATTTAATCCCACCTAAACCTTATCACCTTGTTTTCAGGCCGCAAATTTCTCTCCACAAAAAACCTCACCTCATCCCACATTCCTACATTTTTATGAACCACCAAAAACCAAACTCCCAACCATATTTCTTAACCTTAACTACAAATGGAGACATATTAGATAAACTATAAAAATGACCATTTTTTCAGTATGTGAACAAAACAAAAGAGGAACTCGAATTTTTGGTATGCACTAGATGTGTGGGTATTCTAAGGGCGAGAAAGAGAAGCAATATGCATAAGAAGTGGAAGGGAATAAGATGAGAATTGAAGCTTGTTTATATACATGTGTATATGTGAACGTAAGTATATTTATATAAAAATGGAATTGTGTAGGTATATATGTTATGGGTATGTTGCGTATATACTATATGTATACATATCCATGGTGGTATGTGCATGGTATTTATATTTATGAGTACATGTATATATATAACTACTAGTGGTGATCCGTGCGATGCACAGTCAGGTGTAACACGTTTTGAAATATATTATTTAGTATTTTTTAAAAATAAGGGTAGCCGTAATGCTATTTGAACACGTGAGCCATTAATTTATGAAGAATTTAAAAATGAATAGTCCCGATTTGAAAAAATGAGAATTTTAACACATGTATTTTCTTGATTTTAAAAAATAAAATGTCTGAGAATTTTGTACTAAGGTTTTGGAGGCGTATGAACAGAACACCTAAATGGTTAAATATATAATAAGAAGATATTGCTTAAAATCATATTTATTTGCTGAAAATAATTTATTATTACTGAAAATCATTTTTAATTTACTGGAAATCATTTTTATATACTGGTCATACTTTGATATTGCTGAAAGTCATTTTTATATACTGGAAAAAGTTGTGGACCCTAATAAAGATCTTAGTTCAATTTTTAAAAATATTCAAAGGAGTAATTGAGAAACCCTTTAATGAAAGGAATGCTCTATAGCTTTAACATCTAGTTAAATAATCTATTATGTATGATGCATGTGTATGAAATAGAAATGCATAATTTGATAGTGATGTTTATTCAAAAAAATTATAATATTTCTAAAAAAACAACTTTAATCATTGAGTCCAAAATTTTATACACATTCAATATTAGAAGAAAAAAAATAATAAATCTCATCAAATATAACTTTGAACATACAGTTGAGTCAATTGGTATTATTTATAAAAAAAACTTATCCGCACAACACATAACATAAACAAAGTACTGAATACATGGGTGTAAAAGAAAAAAAAACAGAATGTGTAAAATGAAGAAAAATGAGTGACACAAAGAGAAAGTTGTTGCTATAAATATATACTAGCATACAACCCGCGAGATGCGCTGGTGAATTATAGCACTCGAATGAGATATGTAGAACATGTTGTATGTGCAGTCTAAAGTGGCTTATAATCCTAACAAAATTAATAAATTTTCATTTCGTAAAACAATATGTAATTGCATTTGAAAAGCAAGAAAACTCCATCCATGTTTAAGTAATACAAGAACCCAAAATCCAATCCATACATTGCGAATACACAAAATTTTAATTAATTTCATAACCAAAATATTTCTAACCATTGACATGTAAATAAATTAATCGATCATGTGAGAACATAGTTTGAATGTGTAGGGGGACTTAGTGTTTCATGCCTCATTAAAAACCAAATGTGTTAACTGAACAATAACTAAGAAATATAGTAAACTTATAATTCAAAAGTTGGAGGCCAAAAAAAACTACAACAAACACAATCGCACCAGGTAATTCAAACCTTAGAAAAATTTATTTCCTTCTTATACTTATATACTGTAAACCAAAGAAAATGTCCCTCGATCGAAAACACATATTTTAAGAAATTACAATAATCATTCTACATAAACCATATACATGAAACTTTTAGAGTATTAGTCAAACATATAAAATTGAGTAAGTGAAAACTCATCATACGTAAAACAAACTTGATACACTTCATCTATACGCAATGTATTATTCATCCA
Organism: Sambucus nigra; assembly: GCA_949130495.1. NCBI lineage: Eukaryota > Viridiplantae > Streptophyta > Magnoliopsida > Dipsacales > Adoxaceae > Sambucus > Sambucus nigra. Next base: position 403,144,660 of record OX422211.1, read on the forward strand.
GTGTCATATATTTATATCCAAATAAAAGTAACTAAAACCTCCAAATGAACTCAAACCCTCTCTACTTCACTTCAACTGTCACATTTTTTAGCCATTTTCTCACTTCTTTCACAAACTCGAAAAGCATGAAACAATATGAGATACAATCTTCGATCATGTCAATACCATCCTCCTGTGCTTTATCTGACCTGCTCTATGGTGAGGATTCTGGCATATATTCTGGCGAATAGCCAAAATGTTCATCGAACATCGAATCTTTACCCAAAATTTATGAATTAATTGTACTATTCATTACACCTCTTATACCCACAATATAAAAAAATAATCCCAAACATTCAACACTCCACATATCTTTTTCGCAACTTACTATACTTAAATCATGAAATTAAAAGAAACAAAAGTTTTAAAAAAAATCATGAGAAACAAAAGACATGATTTAGAAATAATCTAATTCCATAAATTTGACATTATTTTAGTCTACATGTAACTCTAGGAAGTTGGATACCACTTAGAACATAGAAAAAACCACAACAAAGAAACTAACTAAATGTTGATACCAAATTTAGTCTGCTGACGTGAACCAATCACTTGAAGACACGTGTCAACCTACATGGCAAATATCAATACTCTAGACGAGCAACTCATACGCCCCGAGCAACTCAGACGCCCCGAGCAACTTAAGCGTACCGAGCAACTCAGCGTGCAGAGCATCCAAATCAAGAGAATCAAAATACAGCTACGCATTAAATGCACATTATTATCATACAGATATATATGTCTACTAGATAACATCGCATTATCCTTTCATATGTACAACCTCAAGGCTATAAATACATTGTAACTTCCTCATAAGAAGGGGATTTTTGGATCCCTTGGTAAACCCATTATCGAGATTCCAAATAAGCAGTCAGCAATACAAACACAGTGGACGAGGCCATTTTCATCAGGCTGAACCACTTTAAAAATCCTTTGTCTTATTAATTTATTTATCTGTGATTGATTAATTAGATATAATCTAATTTTTTACATCAACAGGTTGGCGTCGTCTGTGGGAAACGACTGTATCTATCATTTTTCATCAAAACAATTCATCATCTATGGCTGATAATCCGGAATCAAGTAATCGAAACACAGGAGTCCCTCCAAACCCTTCTACTCCCCCAAATATTCAAGATCTGGCTGGTATAATGGCTAATTTAGCCCAAGGCCAAACGACCATGCAAGAAACCATGCGTCAACTTATACAAACTGTTCAAGGTGGAGTGTCGGCCCAATCAGGACAACGAAGTGTTCAAAGAAATACCCATTTGCCTTCTTCAAGAACTAGAAGAACGTTATTCTCGGAGGCTTCTCAATCTAAATGTACTGACTCATATCATACTAAAAGATCTAATGATCCTTCGTATCAAGCAGGCCGGACTTCATCAGTACGAGCTACTGATTCCCATCGAAATGTCACTCTCACCCCAGAAAGGAGTAGTGCTATAGAGAGGTTGAGCAGAGTATCTCCTTTCGATCGATTGGGCCCTAGGAGGAATATAAGTCCTCCTAGGATTGCGTTGAGGAACTCTCAACGACCATCCGACCTAAGGGAAGGCTCTGCCCAGTCACGCCCTGCAGCTCATAATGAAAATTCCCAAGAGAAAAACTCAACGCGATCAGTTGCTCGAATAAATAGGCCCGAGATGGGAAACGATGCATGGAAAGGCTCTATTAAAAGGTTGGAGGATAGATTAGGGGAAACGTCTAAGGCTAAGAATCCTCTACAAAGAACTTTTGTTCAAGGGACACCATTCGTACAGGCAATTGTGAATTTTCCCACACCATTAAAATTCAAAGCTCCTATGGTGACGCCTAAATACGATGGAAAAACTGATCCTGTCCTTCATATAGAATAATACCAAGCTGCTGCTGACATTTATGCGGTTCCAGATGAGATGAGATGTAGGGCATTTTCAGGAACTCTCACCGGGTCAGCCCAGATATGGTACAACAACCTTCCTCAGGGGAAGATTGCGACTTTCCTTCAACGAGCAGAGCTGTTCGAAGGAAATTTCTATTTTGGAGCAAAACCAGTTAAACGAGTAGCATACTTACTGAGTGTTAGACAGAAGCCGGAAGAAAGTACTAGGGATTACATTACTCGTTTAAATAACGAGAAGCTTGAGGTAATTGATTACGAGGAGAAAACAACAATTACTGATCTAATGAGTGGATTGTTACCAGATAAATTGTACTATACTTTGGCTAAAGATCCACCTAGGACCATGGCAGAACTGATGGCAAAAGCAGCCAAGATCATGAACGCTGAGGAAGCCATGTCTGCGAAGAAGAATACTGATTCCAAGGAGACTAAGGTTAAAGCTGGTAAAATTAAGAAGAAGGATCAGAAGAACAATGGTGGCAACAGGCCATCAAAAGGAAAGCAAGCACTGGAGCAGATGAGGAGATCAAGAACAACGAAGAGTTAGCCTGGACAGGAAAAATGAAGGAAGATCCTGAAAAAGGGACAAGTCCAAATATTGCAAATTCCACAAAGACCATGGTCACACGACCAAATGTTACATAGCTCTCCAGAATGAAATTGAAGCACTCATCAGGCGAGAAAAAATTGCTAAGTATGTTGATCGCCAAAATGGTGGAAAGACCAGCGATCGAGGAAGGCAAAGATCTAAATCTCCTCGTCGAGTAAAAGAAGACTAGAAGAGAGATCACGAAGATGATCCAGAAGATGATCCCGACCTTCCTAAAAGACCAAGACAACCAGAGCGTGAGGTATTTTCAATCCATTTTGGATCATTTGAATGTAATGTTATTAGAGGTGGAGATGCAGGAGGTGGAGATCTTACTGCAGAGAGGAAACTTACCTCAATGAGGCTCAAGCTTGCTCGTACATATAGCGAATAAACTTGGCTAAAGATGATCGCCCGAGGAAGGTGAATAAGGACAAACTGGTCATCGATTTCTCTAAAAATGATCTGGCAGGTGTGCTATATCCTCATGATGACCCATTGGTGATCAAGATGAGAATAAAGGAAGTGGTGATTTCGCAGGTGCTGGTGGATAATGGTAGCTCTGCAGACATCATGTTCTACCCATGCTTCGACAGTTTGAATTTGAAGTTAGCCCAGTTAGAGCCCTATCATAGGCCCCTCCTCGATTTTACTGGCGAAAAGGTTTTTCCACTTGGGACGATCAAGTTGGATATGCTTATCGGTACATGGCCTGCTTGTCGAACAGAAAGAGTATGTTTTTTTGTAATGGATAAAAATGTCCAATCAACTTACAATATTATTATGGGAAGGGTAGGTCTGAAGAAGTTCGAAGCAGTACCATCTACTGTGCATCAATGTTTAAAATTCCTAACAACTTTGGAGTGGGAGTGGTGAAAGGAGATCAGAAAGTAGCTCGGGAATGCTACTATTCATCTACCGAACAGGAGGAACGCGAAGAATCCAGGAAGAAGACTACTACCTATCAAGTGGATGAAATAAAAGATGCAGAGAATGAAATATTAGACCCCAGAGACGAGTCTCAACTCGTGAAGGGCCAGGTCATGGAGGCTATCGGAAATATTATTCTGGACGACGAACATCCGGAACGAATGACTCAAATTGGTGCATCACTGGATGTATCGATAAAATAGGAATTGATAGCATTTCTAAAGCGCAGAAAGAAGACTTTTACATGGAGTCATGAAGACATGCCAGGGATAGACCCGAGTTTCTTGTGCCACGAGCTCAACGTAAACAAGGAAGTCAAGCCAGTGAAGCAGCGAAGAAGGGTGTTTAGCCCTGAAAAATCAAGCTATACAGGAAGAAGTAGAGAAAGTACAAAAGGCCTCTTTTATTGAGGATGTCAAATATCCTGATTGGCTAGCAAATGTGGTGATGGTAAAGAAGAAAAATAACAAGTGGAGATGTGTGTAGACTTCACTGATCTTAATAAGGCATGCCCAAAGGATTATTTTCCTTTACCTCGAATCGATCAACTGGTGGATGCTACCTCGGGGCACGAATTGTTGAGTTTCATGGATGCTTATTCTGGTTACAAACAGATTAAAATGAAGCCTGAGGACAGGGAGAGTACCTCTTTTATCACCCCAAGGGGAACTTATTGCTATAATGTTATGCCTTTTGGACTTAAAAATGCAGGTGCGACATATCAGCGACTGATGAATAAGGTGTTTGCAGAGCAAATCAGTCATAATATGGAGGTTTATGTTGACGATATGCTGACGAAGAGAAAGAAAGCTGCTGATCATCTAGTTGACCTAGGTCAGACTTTTGATCAACTAGATAAATATCAAATGAAGTTGAATCCCACCAAATGCATATTCGGAGTACGAGAAGGCATGTTTCTCGGATATATTATTAACCAACGAGGCATCGAGGCGAACCCTAAAAAGATCAAAGCCCTATTGGAGCTACGATCTCTAACTACGAAGAAGGAAGTACAAAGTCTCACGGGGCGAGTCGCAGCACTCAACAGATTTGTGTCACGAGCAACAGACAGATGTCTCCCATTCTTCAAAACACTCCGAAAAACTTTTTAGTGGAATGATGAATGCGAGAAGGCCTTTCAAGAATTGAAGAAATATCTGGGGACACCTCCATTATTATCTAGACCAGTGATGGGAGAAAGACTATACTTGTATTTGGAAGTTTCAGAGAATGCAGTCAGCTCGGTATTAATAATAATGGAGGACGGAGTCCAAAAACCGGTCTATTACACCAGCAAGGCTTTTTGAGGAGCAGAGATCAGATATCCAAGGTTGGAAAAGTTGGCACTGGCACTAATCGAAGTAAGCAGAAGGATGAGGCCATACTTCCAAGCCCATACTATAGTGGTGTATATTGATATGCCATTGAGACAGGCTCTGCACAAACTAGAGAAATCAGGAAGATTGATGTACTGGACAGTAGAACTTGGTGAATATGATATAGTTTATGAGCCTTGATCATCACTTAAGGGGAAGGCAGTAGCGGATTTTATCGTAGAGTTTACTCAATCTGATACCTCCAAAGAAGAGGAGTTTAATATAGACCAACCCGTGGAGATTAAGGGATCATCAAATTTAACCCCCGACCAATTTCCATCCATGGACGATCAAGAAAAGATAATCAACGAGCAGCGAGAAGTGTTGGGGGAAGACAAAAGGAAGCATCAAATATTCCACCGAGGAGCTCTATCGGACCTAGAGTACCTGTGTGGAATCTGTATGTGGATGGCTCTTCGTGCACTACAGGCAGTGGAGCAGGAATTATTTTAAACAGTCCGGATGAGATTGATATGGAGTATGCTCTACGCTTTCAATTAAAGGCTTCTAATAATGAGGCTGAATATGAAGCTATGATCGTGTTTCTAAGTCTGGCTAAAACCATGAAGGTTGAGCAAGTCGTTATATTATATGATTCACAGTTAATCGTAAATCAAATTCTGGGGGTGTATGCAGCAAAAGGAGAATTAATGGTCAACTATCATGCAAAAGCAATGGAGGTTGTATCGAGTTTTACTGCAGTTCAGTTGATTAGAATATCAAGATTGGAGAACGCAAGAGCAGACGCCCTAGCTCGACTAGCATCAGCCACATGCACCGAGCTATGAAGAATAATCCCAATAGAAGTCCTGGCTGGTCGGAGCATAGATGAAGATTTAATGATGAATTTCATTGCCCTTGACTTGGGACCTTCCTGGATGGATCCCATTAGGGCCTATATCGAAGAAGGGATTCTGCCACCTGATAAACTCGCAGCTAAGAAACTAAAGTTTAAAGCTGCTCGTTATGTATTGACCAGTGGTATTTTGTACAGAAGAGGAGTTATAGCATGATTACAAAGATGTGTCCATCCCTCCGAATTTAAAGACTTAATCGAAGAGGTTCACGAAAGGTCCTGTGGAGCCCATGTAGTAGGTCAGACACTTTTGCAGAGGATCACAACATAGGGGTATTATTGGCCAACGATGAGAGCTGATTGCGCAGCTTACGCTAAGAAGTGTGATAAGTGCCAACGTTTCTCTTCCATCCAAAGAACTCCCCAAGCATTGTTAACACCCATAACGTCCCCTTGGCCATTCGCCATATGGGGGATAGACTTGGTCGGCCCACTTCCAACGACCAGGGAAAGATTCAAATACCTCGTGGTTGCTGTGGATTATTATACTAAATGGGTGGAAGCTGAGCCTCTCATTGATATGACATACGACAAAGTCTATCAATTTATTTGGAAGAATATTATTTGCAGATATGGTCTTCCACATGCATTCATTACTAACCATGGAACCCAGTTTGACAATGAGGAGTTTGCTGCATATTGTCATCAATCCAATGTACAGAAGATCCACTCTGCACCAGGCCATCCCCAGAGAAATGGGCAAACTGAGGTAACAAACAGAACGCTACTGAATGGTTTGAAAAAACGACTGGATTATGAAAAGGGAAATTAGATTAAAGAGCTACACTCTGTATTGTGGGCTTATCGCACTACACCACGAACAACAGCGGGAGAGTCTCTACACATGTTGACATTTACAAGTGAGGCTATCATACCTGCTGAATTGGGTCTACCCACACATACGGTGCTTAACTTCAACTCCCCTATAAGTGACTTAATGAGAAGATTAGACCTAGATATGCTCGAAGAAGTCAGGGAAGAAGCAGCAATCAGGAATGCAGCATATCAACACCGAACAACTTTGTTCTACAATAAAAGGGTGAAGAAGTGTGATTTGAAAGAAGGGGATTATGTACTGAAGAAAGTGATCCAAAAGCATAACAAATTGGAAGCCAATTGGCATGGACCTTACAGAGTAACTGTAGTTGTTCGTCCAGGGACATACAGAATTGAAACTTTGGAGGGAGAAGAATTCAAGAATGCATGGAATGCAGAACACCTGCACAAGTACTATCAGTAATTGAAATTCCTATGTAATGCAGTTTCCTCAAAATAAATAAAGTGATATTTTGCCCATATTCCTTTCTTTATTGAATTTTTTTTCGAAATATTAGTGCTACACACTACACAACCCAAATTCAAAGCAACACATCACCAACTCCGGTTGGTCGGCAATTCAATTACCACCAACTCCGGTTGGTCGGGAACTCAATACCACTAACTTCGGTTGGTCGGTAACTCAATACCACCAACTCTGGTTTATCGGCAATTCAAATACCACCAACTCCGATTGGTCGGTAACTCAATACCACCAACTCCGGTTGGTCGGCAGTTCAAATACCACCAACTCCGATTGGTTGGGATCTCATTACCACCAACTTCAGTTGGTCGGTAACTCAATACCACCAACTCCGGTTAGTCAGCATCTCATTACCACCAACTCCGGTTGGTCGGTACATCAATAACCACCAACTCCGGTTGGTTGGTACCAAACTAGGCAAGAAGCTGGACGACCTCCCGGGGCATCCACTGTCTAGGCAACCAGGTAATCCATACGAGATTACTACAACTAAGCAGGAACTTGGGATAAAAATCATTCCATTGCTTAGGCCCAAAGAGTGACAAGTCACTATAATCAAACAACAAATGGGATAAGTATGGCATATATATATATATATATATATATATATACATATTCACCAACCAACAAACCAGCAAGCAAGGACATTCTACAAATTATTTCGAAGAGAAATGAAATTGTCAAAGACTAAGAATTTCTTCATTAAAATCAAGTAGATTACATATAATATGAAGTTTGATTCATTACATAAACATATCTATGGGTTTCTTTACCTCTACTTTTGACACAGGTTCTACCCTAGCTAGAGGATCATCTAAGGTATAAGGGGAATTTATAAAGTTTAGATCTCGCAGCATTCTGACATTCATTATGGATGGATGGTCGAGCAAGTGTTCTGGACGAGCTATTTCAAAGTTTGAATGAAGACTGTAATCACCGAGATACTTCGATATCAAAATTCGAGGAATAGCACGGGCTGGAATCCAATTAAGGTCAAGATTGAAGGGAGGCACAGGTAAATCAAGGACACCAGGTTCATAGTAATCCCACAGGAAATGGCCTTGCTCCATCTTCAGACACATAAGGCATTTAACCACCCTTGCTTGTATCCTTCATTGTTCGACTGCTGCAAATGAGCATCAAGGTGATATAGAGCTTCATTATACCCAGCCATCCAGAATTCCCTGGGCTGCTTGTGAAATTGATAAGTCAATCTCTCAAGTTGCTCGTGGAGCTTCTTCACCAAAATTTATTTACTTTCCAGAGTAGAACTTTGATTAGAGAGTTGCTCGGTGAAGTTCAGAATCTTCTTAGACATTTCTGCCAAGGCTTGGTTCTTCGCCATTAACTGAACGGGTTGATTCTCCAAAACCGACTGAGTTCTCGCTTCTTCAATGGTGACCCGACCAGCCCTTGCTCGTCCACGAGAAGAAGATCTTGCTCTGCTACGAGTAGGTGTGGAAGATCCTGCTCGCTTCAAGGTTTCTAACTCATCCCTTAAGATAGCATTTTCTACTTCCAAAAATGAAAAACCATCATCATTTACTGGGACCAAGGCTCCCGAAGAAGAAGAAGCAGATTTGAGTTATTTTATTTCCTTTTGCAAAGTAATGTTCTCCTGCTCCAACAACTTGGCGATATGTCTATACTCTTAAATTTCAAGCTTCAGAACACTCTCCTTTTTCTCATGAGAAGAAATGAACTTGTCATACCCCTTTTTTTTTGGGAATTTAATTGTATATATAAAAAGACCAAAAGATATACAGAGGAAGAAACCCCTCCACAGACCAAGAAAGCCCTGGGGCATACCCCACAGGCAAACAGCCAACCAGGCCGGAACCAAACAAAAACCTAAACTAGAAGTTTATCTTCAGGGATGTTCCAGTACATACAAGCCATCCAGTTAGTAAAACTCCTTCTGTCCTTCTTCCACGTGAGAGCTCAATTGTTGGTACTCAATTGTTGCCATCTTGTCAGTACTCAATTGTTGGTACTTCTTCTCATAGCCTTGATGTAGAAGTGTGGTGGATTCTTTATACTGTTGTTGGAGTTCCTCGATCGTTCCTTAAAGATCTTCAATCATTTCATAGTAGGCTACATTGTTGGCTACAACACGATCAAGTAAGCCCTTCAAGTATTGATAAGCTTCAACTGCTCGGTCAGAAGCACCTGATTCGAGGATATTAATTATCTGGGCCTTATTAAGATCTGCATGGCCAACTTTGAAATAGTAATGGCATTTCTTCATCAACTCTGTATCATGAGCTGATAAGAGCTCCATCCTGGCCATAAACTAGCAAAGAGGAGATATAAAAAGAATCAATAATGATGCTGACAAAGCGAGTAAAAGGGAAATTCAAGACGAACAACCAAAGTTCAAATTTTATTCATCATGATTCAAGGTTACATTCAAGAAAGTAATCAAACAAAAGACCCGAACAACTTTACACCTTCTCCTTATTTCCTACTATTTTGTTGGACGGTTTGGATGAAGGGGTTGGTTACTCGGAGGATAATGGTAGCTGCTCGGTAGAAGTGCTGGCTAGTTGGAGTTGCTCGGAAAGTTGAACAACAGGAATAGTAGGGACTTGATCTCCAGTCATCATAGAAGATTAATCTGAAGCAGCTTCATCCTCTTCTTCTTCTCCAGGAGAGGGATGAGGGCCATGGGTATGCTCCTGGAACAACTCAAAAGTTTCAGCAACCTTTAACTTCTTCAAGGCTTCTACCCATCCATCCCTAAAATATTTGACACTGGCATACTCTATTTGAGAAGACATGATAGCTAAGCCCTTGTTCCAGCCTTTGTCCCAACCAGCACTGAATGATTTTTTAACTACAGTTTTCCTTTTTGCCTTCTCCAAGGAGGTCCTTTCCCTTAGGAGCTCTTCGGTAGACTTTATCTTTTCTTCTACCTCTGTCTTATGTTGCTCAACACCTTGAAGCTTAATAACCTTCTCCTCAGCAAATTTGAGCTTGACCTCGAGCTCCTTGTTACTCTGATCAGACTCCTTTAATTTCTGCTCCAACTCTCTAGAGGCAGTCAGAGCTTGATCTCTGTCCAGTTCAACGGACTTGAATTACTTCTCCCAAGCATCTTTGTCCTCCTCATACTTCTGATGAAATTCATTCAAAGACTAGGTTAGTCCAGCAAAATCTTCCTCTACTCCACCCGAGGAGCTTGAAGCCCTGATAGCTTCATCCTTCTTCAAAATGCTATTGAAACACGTCACAAGTTGAAAAAAAAGAACTTTAAGTTAATACATGAACATAGAATTAAAAAAATATAGGGGTTAAGCTAAAGATACCGACTGAAGTAATGTGTTGAGCAACCAGTGTAGTAATTTTCTCGCGAGAAAAGGTGTCTTCAAAACCTTGGGATTCTGGAACAGTCCAGGATCTTACCAAGCTCACAGCAGAGCTCGAAGCAACAAGAGTTGGAACACTACCTTCAACATTTGAAAGTTGAGAGATAGGTTCAGCAGGTCTCTCAGAAGAACTTCTTTTTGTAACACCCCGCCCGCCCGGGGAGAGCGAACGGAGCGCTACTGTCGATAAACTAAATTCAAATCCACAAATCACAAGGTATAGAGCATCTAAATCCCACAATAGAAAAGAAACCACTTATCTCATATTCAAATTAATACAACAAATCTCTCGAAAAAAATTACAGCATCTAGCTCGAAAATAAAATACAAATCTCCAATGCTCTATACATCAAAATAAATACAAGTCTTCTCATCTTGTATTAAAATCTTTCCAAAATAATCCACGCTAAAATCAAATCCAAAGCTCCCAAAATCCACGCTAACCTGCCACTAAAAGAAAATATGGGGAAGTACACAATACGATAGGAAAGATGCTCAACAAATATTAGCGGCGAATAAAACGTAACAATACGAATACGAATATTCAAATCAAAGCGAATCTCATAAGCAATTATATCAATATAATTTCTCAACAACACATTAACCGGGTCACCAGGCCTCACCACCGTACCGCGCCTATGCATTCTTTTAGCATATCCGGAAAAAGGAATATTGGCGGGTGCCCAACCTCAGTGCCATATTAAAATCTCATGACAACATGCTCGACACCAAATATAATACCACATGAATCGAAATTAGATTCCAACAAATATTTCCAGATTTCCAAATGAATTTATCAATTCAAATATGAGTCAATAATCACAAGAAAACAACGAGAATAAACACTCGCGAGATTTAGGAGCATATTGTGTAAAACCCCATACCTCAAAATCATCACATGAATCATCACATAATTCAGCCTCAAAATCTAATCACACCATCACGTTCCTCTCGCGAAAATAATCAAATCAAGTTCTAGCCCAAACTCGAGAAAACACCAAATAAGCCTTCTAATCTAAGGTTGAAATCTTGAATAAGCTTGGGGCTATGGTTTGTATATGAAAGGGAGCAATTTTGGAGAGGTCTTTTGGTTAAAAATCTTGAGAAAAAGTGATTCCAATGGTCCGATCATCCGGAATAAATTTTTTAGTGTTTGTATCTAATTAGAACTCTTTTCTTAATCAAACACTTAATCATTTATATATCAACAACACTGATGTTGGGCACCCGCCAAGACTCCTTTTTCGGCTACTTGATAAAGTATGGCGCGGTATGGTGAGGCCTGGTGACTCCGGTTAATGTGTTGTTGAGAAATTTATTGATAAAATGCTATTGAGATTTGCATTATTTGATTTGTTGTATTAATTTGAAGATGAGAATAGTGGTTTCTTGTTTTATTGTGGGATTTAGATGCTCTATACCTTGTTATTTGTGGATTAGTTTAGTTTTATCGATAGTAGCGCTCCGTTCGCTCTCCCCGGGCGGGCGGGGTGTTACACTTTTTAATCTCCTCAAAGGAGCAAGATCATTTTCAACTAAAGATATTATCTCTATTGGGGAGATGACAACAGTCTTACTCGGAGGCACAGGGGGCTTCTCGCCAGCTTTCTGTAACAACCCTCGCTTTTGGGAGCCCATTTTATATTTATTTACTATGTTGAGTAGTTGCATATATAAAATGCTCTATGTGGGTAAGTATTAATTTGATGAAATAATTTAATATTTACTAATAAGTTGCATGATACCATGTGTGTAAGTAGTTGTTACCATGTGGTGTTCTATTTTGTCATGAAAATTAATATGGCAATTTGAATTATAATGGAACCGGAACTTAATTTGGCTTATAAAATCTCCAAATGATAATTTGGAGGGTTTAGTTAGTTCCAGGAGGTGCGAGACAGTCGAAATGTGTGCCATATTGTATTTTGAGATTTTGGGCACTTTTGGCTGGTTTTGGCATATTGCGTATTAGAACTTAACTATTGCTGTATTTTTACTTAAAGGTTGGAGACTTTTAATCTTAAGCCACGTTTTAGTCTTTCCCCCAAGTCTTTCATTTCCTCTTATTTGCCCTAAGTGCTCTAGCCCTACTGTGAGAGAGAGAGTGAGAGTGGAAGATTGGAGAAAAAAAGAGAGATCTTGAAGATTTATGGTTTGATCTTGCTTTCTTCTTCAACCAAGCCTGATATTGAAGCCCCAAGGCAAGTTTTCTACTTGCTATTATATGGTCTAAGATGAATGATTAGTATGGGTAGATTATGTATAGTTTTGATGTAATATAATTGTGGTTTTTGGTTGGATTTATGGGTATCAACATCTTTGGTAGAGATAGATTGTTGATTGAGGTAGAAAAATGTTGTTGGGAGCATTTATGATCTTTTGGTATCATTAAATGTAGTTGGATGATTTTTGGTTGGTTATTGATTTTGGGTTTAGAAGATAATAGGAGAGATGGGTTTAGGTCTGCAATGTCCGGTCGACCGCGTATCTCAGACCGGTCGACCGGCCTTCGGAGGAGGGCACACCGCTTTCTTTCAAAGGCATGAAAATAAGGGCGCGGTCGACCGCGGTTCTACCACAGGTCGACCGGTCCATCCGAAATGAACTTTCTACTTTCTTTCAAAAGCTAAACTTTGAGACGCGGTCGCCCGCGGTCTTGGGATCGGTCGACCGGTCCCCTGTTTTCTCAACCAATTTCCTACTTTTATTTTTAATCCTTTTCTTCCTCTAGGAACTTAGGACTCTTCTTGAATGAAGTAAACCTTGGAATTTAGAGTCCTAGTTGAGTTGGTTGTCACCCTAGTGTTGAATGGGTTCACTTGGGGTTAAGTTAGGGGGAAGGGTTGTCCTAAGTGATGTTAAGGCATCACTTTTCTTGGTGCATCCTATAGATATGGATGGGAATTGTAGGCCCATACTTGGAGACTTTAGGGGCTTAAATTGAGATATATAAAACCTTATGTTTGGGAAGTGAGTATGATCCCTTGGAGATTTATTCGAGGCATAACCTAGGATGAGAAATGAACTATCCTATGATAACGGTTTCAAACAAATGAAACATGTAATTGTCAATGAAAATGAAAAGTATGGTTTTTATAGTAAATGCTAATTTACTTAAACACACCTCTCTAAATGCTATCATAAGGGAAGCTCGTGCATGAGGTGATGTTCCTTGACTAGTGAATGCAGGGAGACTATAGTCCTCGGCCATATGCGGGTTTATTATATGTATTTTCTGCGCTAGTGAAGTAATTCCGGGTGTGGTTATGACTCACTCGCAGGCATATGGCCACTTCCCGACGTGCGTTAGGTACCCAGGCTGCCTTGTTTGATGGGCCCCTGGAAGATGATAGTCATTTAGGGGCGCGCCCAGTGGGGAAACTCGGAGGGGCGGTCTTAGAATCGTTATATGCATAAGAATATAGCTTTTCTAAAACTCAAGTGGGACTTGAGGGTTGTATAATTCCACTAAATGATATTATGACAATTACATTCCTGCTAAGGAATGGGAATTGGAATGAAATGAAAAGATAATGTTAGTATATTCCTGTTAAGGAATTGAAACTGGATTAAAGTGGTAATTGGTGAATACAAGCTTTTAATTTAGTTTTAATTTAATTTTGCATAATTTCATCTTCATGCATAGTCTCTTTTAATCATGTCATTTTCACTTGTTTTCTTATGATCCATGCTTAGGTTGTTAGAGTGTTGATTTCTATACCCATGTTTTGCTATTCATATCTAGCATGCTTTTTGCTCATCTGGGAACTATATATAAACCGGGTCCTGACCCGTTCTTTTTCCATGTTGTGCTTGTTATTGTATCCGCCCAGGTTCTCCTCCGCAAGGACGCCCGTGTTGATATTCCCACTCTTTTGCTTTTAAGGAGCTGTATGAAATTGCAGATATTACAGGATGTTTTGCTAGACGCCCTCATTCTTTTGATATCTAGTTATGATCGGGTCTGTCACTCGGGCGAGTGGCCTAAATCTTGTAATTGCTTAATGAATGTAAAACATAACATCTAACTGTTGTGATTACTTTTGTGTAGCTGTGAACCGACAGCATATTCAGTTCCTCTCTTTGTATATAGTGGTTTTAGACGTATGTTAATTATGTTTCTTTGAATTCCACTATTGTTCTAGAATGGGTTGTTTAAATTGTTTTCTTAACTTAAATTTTTTTTATCACATAAATTGTTTTGACAACCCGTTTTCTGAATTTATTGGGTGGTTTTCTCGGTTACTCTTACTATATTAGTGGTGCTGAGAATGATTTCCGTCCATGATTACTGTATATGTCGGAGTATCGGGCTGGCCACCCCTTATTTCGGAGTGCGGGTTATCACAGATGGTATCAGAGCACTGGGTTCTAGAGTACTAGGATCTATGTGGACTTGTCACGATCTACCATAGCGTTCTTTGATATAGAGCCTAATGATAAGACTGCTTTGCTGCTTATAATTGCGATCTTCTGTGAAATAGATTGTTGTGAATTGTATTCTAACACTATTGTCCCTTCATGGCAGATGCCGCCTAAGAGAGGTCGCCCTGCGAGACGCAATAGAGTTGTAGAAGAGAATGTTGGTCCTCCACCGCCCCAAGGAACTTTTAATGATGCGTCGTAGCCAATATCGTGGCTCATGCAGTTAATGCCGCCATGACCGCAGTAACTCAACAGATGCCAACAGCTCAACAACGGGCACAGGATGCTCAAGCACCTACGGGACCTTCTCCGTGGGAAAGAGTAAGGGAGTCCTTTTTAAAGGGCCATCTCCCAGAGTTTGACGGAGGCTCTGATGTTGTTCAAGCAAATCAATGGAAGAAGGATATGCAACGCCATTTGCGAATGTTGGATTGTAGTGAGGAAAAGAAGCAAGTCCTTGCTACTTTCAAGTTGGTTGGGGCAGCGTTACAATGGTGGGAGTCGATGAGTACGCCAGAACAGAGGGATACTATGTCCATTATTGATTTCTGAATCTTGTACGACCGAAAATATTTTCCTCCCGCGATTCAGAGGGAGATGAGGAGGAAACTTCCAGATCTAGTTCAGGGAGAACGATCGGTTGCCGAATATGAGGAGGAGTTTACCCGGATAGCTAGTTTTGTGACGGAAGAGGTAACCCCGGAGGAAAGGAAAGTCTCAAAATTCATGGGAGGTCTAAACTGGAGAATTCGGCAGCACTTGCTAGGTAATCCGGCTTTACAAACTTTTGGTGAAGTGATGAATGCTGCACTACTTCATTGTCAGGAGCATCGGTTGTTTACTCAGAATAGCAAGAAAGCTTCAGGAATGGGGCAAGTAGGGAAGCCCGGGGTGAGTGGTAATGGAGGAGGAGCCTTTCCTTCATCCCAACCTGCGGGTAATAAGCAACGAGAAAGGGATCCCCAGCAAGGGGATGGGTCGAAAAGACAACGCTCTGGCGGGTTTAATGTTAGTGGCAATGCTAACAGGCAAGGTCAGGGTACCGTACCACAGCAAGCGGGTCGAGGTGGCCAGGGAGGTAGGGGCCAACCGGGCCAAGGTATTGGGCAGTTCAGATATAATAGAGGTCGAGGTCAGGAGAATATGGTGGGGAAATGTTTCCAATGTGGAGAAGCTGGTCATTTTAAGAGAGATTGTCCTCAGGTGATTGGGGGACAACCTCCACGAGTTCCTCAGCAGCCTTATGTGCAGTTCCCTCCACAAGCACCGAATCCAGTTGTCCCTATGCAGCAGGTTCAACTACAATATGGGAGAGTCAACCACATTCAGGATGCTATGCTTCCTCCTATTCAGCCAGCGCCGCCAGCTATAGAGGGTAAGTTCCTTATTCAGGGACACATAGGTCGCGTTCTGTTTGATACGGGTGCGACGTATTCTTTTATTTCCAGAAGTTTTGCTCAGTCCACAGAGTTGATAAAATCTACGGAAAGTAACTTTTCTAGTGTGGAGTCCTCTTTGGGTGACGGTTCCCTTATTTTCTTTGTTTGTAAACGCGTAGGGATCACTCTTGGTAATTTGTGTTTTGAGGCCGACTTACTCGTCCTAGACATGGTCGGGTATGATGTTATTTTGGGCATGGATTGGCTTGTTTTTTTTTTCGGTAATTAAATGTATTAGAAACAGAGAACCAATATACAAAGCCAAAAGGCCAAAGGGTCAACTAGAAACAAGCTTCTAGAGACCAAAAACACAACACTTAGTCATACATAAGAGAATAGGGTAATCCCCATAGGTTACACGTCATCCAATTGGAGTAGGATCTTCGAGACTTCTTCCATCTGATAGTCTTACCTTGCACCAACTCCTCAATGTTCCTTATCACCTTGTTTGCAGTGGAGTGGCCCCTATCGTGAAGTCTGCAATTCCTTTCCTGCCAGAGGCAGTAGATAGTGGCAGAGAACGTGGTGGTTTTAATCCTGGAATTTAGGTTCCCCCCTTTACTATCAGCAGCAGCTCTTCTAACCTCATTCTCCCAACTCTCCACATCTCTATAAGACTGGTTGCGAAAAAGAATCTCATCCCAAACAGTTTTGGAAAAAGGGCAATCCATTAATATGTGCTTGATAGTCTCAATGCCCGAGTTGCACAGCATACAATCCTTATTTTCAACAAGACCCCACTCCATGAGCTTATCTTTAGTCACTAAAGCCTTACGGCAAGCAAGCCAAAGAATGAAGGAACACTTGGGAATGCACACCTTGTTCCAAACCAACCCATGCCAGTGAGCCTCATTGCCCCTTGGACAGATGGAGACATACGCGGAGGAAATGGAGAAGCTACCAGTCTTATTAGGAGTCCATGTCACTTTATCAGTGAGCAGCGGATAAATAGGAGGCAGGGGAGAGTTTTTGATGTCATTCAATTCCCACGTAGTGGAAGCAGGCCATCTCCAATTATCCCCATTAATGAAATCAGAGACCATAGCCTTGGAGTTGCTAGCAGCATCATAAATAGTTCTGTCCCCAAACAGAGGTTGAAGAGTATCATGCTATAGTTAATTGTTACGGGAAGAGTATAGTCTTCGCCGTTCTGGGACAAGATATGTTCTTGGTGGTTATGCCTCGTTTAGAGGGAGATTCTGGTACTTATTTATATTGTATTGCGAATGACAATTCTCGGGGTGTAGTTGTTCCCTTAGATTCTATTCCTGTTGTTCGAGATTTTGAGAACATTTTTCGGGAGATACCGGGTTTGCCTCCTAGTCGTGAGATTGAATTTGTGATAGACTTAGCGCCGGGAACTCGACCGATTGCGCGAACTCCTTATCGTATGGCTCCTGTGGAAATGAGGGAGCTAAGAGATCAGATTCGGCAGTTGTTGGAACAGGGGTTTATCAGGCGTAGCACATCGCCATGGGGTGCTCCTGTGTTATTCGTAAAGAAAAGAGAGGGTTCTCTCCGATTGTGCATTGACTATAGAGAGTTGAATAAGGTCACCATCCGGAACAAATACCCTTTGCCTCGCATAGATGACTTGTTTGATCAACTCAGGGGAGCGACCTACTTCTCTAAGATAGATTTGAGAACGGGGTATCACCAGTTGAGGATACGGGAGCAAGATGTATCCAAAACTGCTTTTCTGACGAGGTACGGGTCTTATGAGTTTTTGGTTATGCCTTTTGGGCTAACCAATGCCCCTGCAGTATTCATGGACCTTATGAATAGAGTATTTCGGGACTTCCTGGACCAATTTATCATTGTGTTTATTGATGACATCCTTGTGTATTCTCAAACGGAAGATGACCATGCTACTCATTTGGGGTTGGTCCTGCAAAGGTTGAGGGATCACCAATTGTACGCTAAGTTTGAGAAGTGTGGTTTTTGGTTGCGGGAAGTGCAATTTTTGGGTCATGTTATTACTTCGCAAGGTATATCGGTGGACCCAAGTAAAGTTGTTGCGGTGAGGGAGTGGGGTCAGCCCACGACGCCTACCGAGATACGCAGTTTTCTGGGTTTGGCGGGCTATTACTGTCGATTTATCAAGGGATTTTCTAAAATTGCTAGTCCTTTGATAAATTTAACCCGGAAAGGGGTTAGATTTGTGTGGGATGATGCTTGTCAAGCTGCGTTCGATGAGCTTAAAGATAGATTGACTTCGGCTCCAGTCCTCGCTTTACCCAAGCCAGGGTTGGAATATTTAGTCTTCACCGATGCATCTCTACAAGGTTTGGGAGGTGTGCTTCAGCAGGAGCGACAAGCTATTGCATATGCTTCTAGAAAACTCAAGCCTCATGAAAGAAATTACCCGGTGCATGACTTGGAATTTGCCGCCGTTGTCTTTGCTTTAAAGATTTGGAGGCACTATCTTCTCGGGGAGAAGTTTAGTCTTTTCACGGACCATAAGTCGTTGCAATATTTATTTTCTCAGAAAGATTTGAATATGCGGCAGCGAAGATGGTTGGAGTTCGTGAAACATTACCAATTTAATATTCATTATCATCCGGGCAAGGCGAACATGGTGGCGGATGCCCTGAGTAGGAAGCCCGAGGGAGAGTTAGCTGATGTGTGGAAAGCTAAATGGAAGGAATTCAGTCATGAGGATGCGGTTGCTAGGGCGTTTATGTCCGTGATGACCGTTACTCTGACGATTGTGGCAAGGGTTGTGGAAGCCCAAGGCAGAGATAAAGAATGTCAAGACCACATTCGCCAGTTATTGACTGGGGGAGCGGTGTCCTACTCGGTAAGTTCTGAGGGTGGATTGCGCTTTCATGGAAGGCTTATTATTCCGGAGGATGGAGATTTGCGACGGGCTGTGATGGCGGAATCTCACGGCTCTAAATTTTCAGTACATCCGGGAAACGATAAAATGTATCAAGATATGCGCCGTCAATATTGGTGGCCGGGTATGAAACGAGATATTTTGAAGTTTGTATCTCGATGCACTACTTGTCAGTTAGTTAAGGTTGACCATCAGCTACCGGCAGGTTTGTTGCAACCGTTAGAAATTCCTGTATGGAAATGGGAGAGAATTTCAATGGATTTTATCACCGGTTTGCCAACGTCACAAAAGGGTCACGATTCTATTTGGGTTATCGTGGATCGCTTGACAAAGTCGGCGCATTTCCTTCCCGTCCGTACTGATTATAATACCGCTCGTTACGCTCGATTGTTCATTGAAGAGATTGTTAGATTGCATGGGGTTCCCTTGAATATTGTTTCCGACAGAGACAAGATCTTTGTTTCCCACTTTTGGCAAAGTTTCCAAGAGGCCATGGGAACCGAATTGAAGTTAAGTACTTCCTATCATCCTCAAACAGATGGCCAGACCGAAAGGGTTAACCAAATGTTGGAGGATATGCTTCGTATGTGCATGCTTGATTTCAAGGGTAGTTGGGAACAATATCTCCCTTTGGTTGAATTTGCTTATAATAACTCATACCAGTTCACTATTGGGATGGCGCCCTATGAAGCCTTGTATGGTAGGCCTTGTAGATCCCCCACGTGTTGGTTAGAAGTGGGAGATTACAAGTTTCTCGGACCTGAAATGATTCGGGATACTTCTTCAAAGACCGAGCTTATTCGAGATCGTATTCGGATAGCCCAAGACAGACAAAGGAGCTATGCCGATGCGGGGAGAAGGCATGTGGAGTTAGAAGTTGGAGACCAAGTGTTGGTACGGGTGTCGCCAATGAAAGGCGTTAAGCATTTCGGAAAGAAGGGGAAGCTTGCACCACGTTTCGTTGGGCCTTTTCCTATACTTGCTAAAGTAGGCCCCGTGGCGTATCAAATTGCCCGACCGGAACCGTTGCAACAGATTCACAATGTTTTCCACATCTCCTCTTTGAAGAAGTATAAGAGGTGTGATGGTGCCCTTTGGCACATCCCTTTCGAGGATATAGAGTAACAACCCGATATTTCTTATGAAGAGCAACCCGTGGCCATTTTGGAGCATGGGGAACGTAGATTGAGATCTCGTGTGGTGCCCTTGGTTAGAGTACAATGGAGTCATCACAGTGTCAATGAATCTACTTGGGAGCGTGAGGATGATATGCGGGAAAAGTATCCGCATCTTTTTATCCAAGGTACGCTTGAATTTTGGGGGCAAAATTCCCTCATAAGGGGGGGAGTATGTAACAACCCTCGCTTTTGGGAGCCCATCTTATATTTATTTACTATGTTGATTAGTTGCATATATAAAATGCTCTATGTGGGTAAGTATTAATTTGATGAAATAAGTTAATATTTACTAATAAGTTGCATGATACCATCTGTGTAAGTAGTTGTTACCATGTGGTGTTCTATTTTGTCATGAAAATTAATATGGCAATTTGAATTATAATGGAACCGGAACTTAATTTGGCTTATAAAATCTCCAAATGATAATTTGGAGGGTGTAGTTAGTTCCGGGAGGTGCGAGACAGTCGAAATGTGTGCCATATTGTATTTTGAGATTTTGGGCACTTTTGACTTGTTTTGGCATATTGCGTATTAGAACTTAACTATTGCGGTATTTTTACTTAAAGGTTGGAGACTTTTTATCTTAAGCCACGTTTTAGTCTTTCCCCCAAGTCTTTCATTTCCTCTTATTTGCCCTAAGTGCTCTAGCCCTAGAGTGTGAGAGAGAGTGAGAGTGGAAGATTGGAGAAAAAAAGAGAGATCTTGAAGATTTGTGGTTTGATCTTGCTTTCTTCTTCAACCAAGCCTGATATTGAAGCCCCAAGGCAAGTTTTCTACTTGCTATTATATGGTTTAAGATGAATAATTAGTATGGGTAGATTATGTATAGTTTTGATGTAATATAATTGTGGTTTTTGGTTGGATTTATGGGTATCAACATCTTTGGAAGAGATAGATTGTTGATTGAGGTAGAAAAATGTTGTTGGGAGCATTTATGATCTTTTGGTATCATTAAATGTACTTGGATGATTTTGGGTTGGTTATTGATTTTGGGTTTAGAAGATAATAGGAGAGATGGGTTTAGGTCTGCAATGTCCGGTCGACCGCGTATCTCAGACCGGTCGACCGGGCCTTCGGAGGAGGGCACACTGCTTTCTTTCAAAGGCATGAAAATAAGGGTGCGATCGACCGCGGTTCTACCACAGGTCGACCGGTCCATCCGAAATGAACTTTCTGCTTTCTTTCAAAAGCTAAACTTTGAGGCGCGGTCGACCGCGGTCTTGGGATCGGTCGACCGGTCCCCTGTTTTCTCAACCAATTTCCTACTTTTATTTTTAATCCTTTTCTTCCTCTAGGAACTTAGGACTCTTCTTGAATGAAGTAAACCTTGGCATTTAGAGTCCTAGTTGAGTTGGTTGTCACCCTAGTGTTGAATGGGTTCACTTGGGGTTAAGTTAGGGGGAAGGGTTGTCCTAAGTGATGTTAAGGCATCACTTTTCTTGGTGCATCCTATAGATATGCATGGGAATTGTAGGCCCATACTTGGAGACTTTAGGGGCTTAAATTGAGATATATAAAACCTTATGTTTGGGAAGTGAATATGATCCCTTGGAGATTTATTCGAGGCATAACCTAGGATGAGAAATGAACTATCCTATGATAACGGTTTCAAACAAATGAAACATGTAATTGTAAATGAAAATGAAAAGTATGGTTTTTATAGTAAATGCTAATTTACTTAAACACACCTCTCTAAATGCTATCATAAGGGAAGCTCGCGCATGAGGTGATGTTCCTTGACTAGTGAATGCAGGGAGACTATAGTCCTCGGCCATATGCGGGTTTATTATATGTATTTTCTGCGCTAGTGAAGTAATTCCGGGTGTGGTTATGACTCACTCGCAGGCATATGGCCACTTCCCGACGTGCGTTAGGTACCCAGGCTGCCTTGTTTGATGGACCCCTGGAAGATGATAGTCATTTAGGGGCGCGCCCAATGAGGAAACTCGGAGGGGCGGTCTTAGAATTATTATATGCATAAGAATATAGCTTTTCTAAAACTCAAGTGGGACTTGAGGGTTGTATAATTCCACTAAATGATATTATGACAATTACATTCCTCCTAAGGAATGGGAATTGGAATGAAATGAAAAGATAATGTTAGTATATTCCTGTTAAGGAATTGAAACTGGATTAAAGTGGAAATTGGTGAATACAAGCTTTTAATTTAGTTTTAATTTAATTTTCCTTAATTTCATCTTCATGCATAGTCTCTTTTAATCATGTCATTTTCACTTGTTTTCTTATGATCCATGCTTAGGTTGTTAGAGTGTTGATTTCTATACCCATGTTTTGCTATTCATATCTAGCATGCTTTTTGTTCATCTGGGAACTATATATAAACCGGGTCCTGATCCGTTCTTTTTCCTCTATGTTGTGCTTGTTATTGTATCCGCCCAGGTGCTCCTCCGCAAGGACGCCCGTGTTGATATTCCTACTCTTTTACTTTTAAGGAGCTGTATGAAATTGCGGATATTACAGGATGTTTTGCTAGATGCCCTCATTCTTTTGATATCTAGTTATGATCGGGTCTGTCACTCGGGCGAGTGGCCCAAATCTTGTAATTACTTAATGAATGTAAAACATAACATCTAACTGTTGTGATTACTTTTGTGTAGCTGTGAACCGACAGCATATTCAGTTCCTCTCTTTGTATATAGTGGTTTCAGACGTATGTTAATTATGTTTCTTTGAATTCCACTATTGTTCTAGAATGGGTTGTTTAAATTGTTTTCTTAACTTAAATTTTTTTTATCACATAAATTGTTTTGACAACCCGTTTTCTGAATTTATTGGGTGGTTTTCTCGGTTACTCTTACTATATTAGTGGTGCTGAGAATGATTTCCGTCCATGATTACCGTATATGTCGGAGTATCGGGCTGGCCACCCCTTATTTCGGAGTGCGAGTTGTCACACTTTCTTGGCAGCAGTGGGAGGGGGTACATCTATAGTCTTTATACCTTCTTCTGGGACATCTTGTTTACTCTTCTTTGCCTCCACAGGGGCAGAGGCAGACTTATCAAAAAAGGCAGGAGCTCTTCTCTTCTTCATCAGGTTAGTAATAGGAATACTCAAGTCAGAGAAAGAACCTTCCACACTGGTTTCAGAGGCTGTCACCTGATCAAGATCAACCACAACAGGATGAGGACGAGCAATGAAAGATGAAGTGTAGCTTCGGTATTGCAACAAATAAGAAGCATATCTAATGTGCTCCCCAACAACAGATTGATGCAAGCTCCAGATAAGTTTTAAATGCTTTATATTAACCTCGGTTTCTTTTGGAGATTTTCTTTTACTGTCAACTGTAATAAACAAAATGAAATGTCAGTGGTGCATTTCATCAAATACGAAGAAAATAAGATTTCAAAAAATAAAAACAACCTATCCCATTGCCATAAAGCGGATACCTGGATCCTTAGTACATGTCATCTCCACTTAATGGAGGGTGTTGCCAATTTTTCATCACAACCCCATGATCAAAATACTTCCTATTGGCATCAGGAAGATTGACAACTAACGCTCTATTCGAAAATCTAGTTTTTAAGTAGAAAGTATTGTCACTGATAACCCATCTGTAACAATACATAATTTCTGTAATTCCCAAACGAGTTCCATGAAGTTGATTCAACCTATGTACGCCATTAACTACCCTCCATGTATTTGGAGCTACTCTTACAGGTACAATTGTGACACCCCGACTAATTAAACACCGGGTAGCTACTCCTTTATAAAATTAATTCAAAATGCCAAGTTGGCTCAGTTAATAGAATCACTGTCGAAAATGTTTTATTATTACTAACCACCTAGCATTTAAAAAGTAAGTGCCAAATTTTATTAAATCTGATTAACATGCAACAAGAGTAATGAATAACTAAATAACACCATTCACCATGCTGAAGTAAAACGGATAACCATCACAATATGTAAATAAAACCTGGAGAAAAACTCCTCAATACGAATCCCACAACTGATAAGTAAACTGAAATAAATAACTAAAACTGAATACTGAGCAATACATGCTAGAGTCTGAAAACTGAAATGTAAAAATGATGTCTTTAAATAGAAATGGGCAACATGCCCTACAACGGATAGATGGTGACTTTGGAATCCAAAAGATAGAAGCGTCTACATGCAAATTCCTGTAGCTTCCACAAGCAGCTACAGCTCGTCACCTGAATGAGTATCCTATGCTTGGTGTCCCTGTGGCTGGGCACCTAAAATGGTTTTACAAGAAAATATATTTGAAAGCAAATGGGTCAGAGCCCGAAAGTGGAAATCATTTTAAAAACCTGCAAGTGCTTTAAAAACATTTAAAACATTAAATGCAAAGTACATGTTAGGACGTGCACTCACATTAAATTCTCACCTCTCGACTAACTGTGCACTCCTAACGTAAGTACCCATCTATAACTACCCTTTCCACTAGCTAAGTGACAACGTAACTAGCTAGACTACCAAAGGTTCTACCCATTTTACTCGGTTCCAATTAACATAACAACGCTCGTAATTAAATAGAGGTTTAACGTAAACTCAGTTACTAAATATGCCATCGATATAACTATCAGTTAACTCGTTATATTTCTCGAAACAATACCGTAATATTTTACAATATTAACATGAGGATTTCCATATTTTTAATGTATAATATTCACATCATAAATATACGATACAAGCACCCCGCAATCTAAGCTATGGTGCACACATACTCTGCTATCCATCCCGGTACATCACGTACATAAGGATTACATATTCCGAATCTCTCAGGAATAGTTTACCGATAACAACATCACAAATAATGGAGGCGAACACAGTCACCATCACATGGGTCACGCACATACCTACGCTCCCATGGTCATGCAGACTTATTAATATCACAATAAGTCCTTCTATGATCTATGTTCATCAAGGTACCAGTCTAAATCCCCCCCGTAGGCACACAAGGATTAGAGGGTCCTAAGCGAACGCAAACCTCCCGTGATAGCAAGTATGGTAGGTATGTCATACACACAAATACTATATCAATACTAAGTATACACGCATCTTAGTAATCACCGTAGTATAATTGTAATACTCTACATCATTATACCATTTCCAAATTTATATATTTTAAGTCTCCCGTTAATATAAAGTTAAATTACCAACACGTCTCACGTCGTAGTCCCTTAACCTTAAAACCTATCTATAATAGATTATTAGGTTCCGATTATTCCCAAATATGACATCTTTATTCCTAAGGTCTTTACTTCTGCTCTAAACCTTATTTCATCGAATTACACAATTTTGCACTATTAACCCAAACGTTACCTCTCTAACGAATTCCAATAACCTAGAATAATTCCCCGGATTGCATTCTAATTAAAGTCCACTATAATAATCACACCTACTGGTCTTCCTTAAGGGTGAGGGTATTCATAAGTTCTCCAAACATATTCTCCGAGGGTTTCCGCCATTAAAATCAAATTAAGGAAAATTTTACTCATTCTGGGGAGGTCGATCGATCGACCTATGAATATCGATCGATCGATCTAGTCGATCGATCGACTGATGAATGTCGATCGATCGATCGAACAGGTATGGCTACGAACTACTTCGTTCTGCAGATTTGAAAACGTCCAAAAACTTATTTCTAACGTATGATTCTCAAATATAACGTTATAGTAATGTCATATAACAATCCTACAATATTACTAACGTCCACAAACCACTAATTCAACATCTAAAGGCTACATATGGGTCAAACTTCATCAAAAACCTAGTTTCCAGATTTTATCTCAAGAACATTCATAAACTTCATCTTAAATCCGTTTTTGGTATAACAAAAGTCGATAATTCTCTTAATATAATCTTCCAGTAACATTCTACATGCAACCTATATCCCAAAATTTAAACTAATAACTCCAATCTTATGGGTTTTTCATTATCTTCCAAGAACATACAAAATTTATGAATAATCTAACATGGAAGAAGCATTCTCTGAAATTTAAATGGAATAAATCACTTGCCTTGATTGTTTCTGAATCTGGTGTTGGATTTGTAATCTCTTTCTGCAGATTTTCTGCAGAATTCCTCCTCTTTCCCTTCCTCTCTAAGCTTTCTTCTTCCAAAGATGGCTATGGTGGCTAGGGTTTTCTTTGGGAGAGTTGGAAGACTAAATGATAACCTACGTAGCTTATGAGGTTAATAAAGGGTTGGTTGGGTCAACTCCTTATCAGATTACAACTCTCAATTTTCGTCACTTTTAATTACCCACAAAATACCAAATTACTAAAATACCCTTTAAGTTCCCGGTATGGCCTAAAAATACCCCGGGACCCAAACTATACCCCCGGCTAGTGTTTTCTGACTATCTCGACCCTTCCGGACGCGTTGACGCACTCAAAACGACCATATGGACTATAGATTTTAAATTCACTTTTAATATCAAAATATTATACCGTGACGCGGCGGTCCCACGCGTCTCAACAAAATTTCTAAAATGCCGTATATAAATCTCACGACAAATTCTATAATACCAAATACATATATAATCATATATGCACATAATCAAATACCAATTCGTATCTCATTAGTATTTTTAACCCGGATTAATTTCCAATTAATACGCATTTAATTAATTAATCCCAAAAATAAATATAGCCAAAAGTACGGGGTATTACATACTTCCCCCCTAATAACTGAATTTCGTCCCGAAATTCGAAACTAGAAAGTACCTGCTAAAAACAGCTCTGGATAACTTTCGCGCATCTCATCCTCGCGCTCCCATGTTGACTCTTCGACATTGTGATGTCGCCACTGAACACGCACTAACGGGACTATCTTTGACCGCAGTTTCCTCTCGCTTCGGTCCAAAATAGCAATTGGCCCCTCCTCGTAGGAGCTATCCGGCTGGAGATCAATGTCCTCCACAGCAATGTGAGAATGAGCCAAATTATCTCTAAGGTATTTCATCAGCGAGGAAATATGGAACACGTCGTGAATCCGATGCAAGTGCTCCGGTAGTCCAAGTCTATATGCAACCGGTCCTATCCGCTCAATAATAGGAAACGGCCCCACATATCTCGGTGCCAACTTCCCCTTCTTCCCGAAATGCATAATCCCCTTCATCGGAGATACCCTGAGCAGAACCTGGTCCCCCACTTGGAACTCCCTGAAAAACCTCTTTGCATCAGCATAACTCTTCTGCCTGTCTTGAGCTACCCGAATGCGACTCCGAATCAACTCAATCCTTGCCGAAGTATCCTGAATCACTTCCGGCCCAAGTAGTTTGTTGTCCCCCACTTCCAACCAACATGCTGGGGAACGACAAGGCCTATCGTACAATGCCTCAAACGGAGCCATGCCAATCGTGAACTGATAGGAGTTGTTGTAAGCAAACTCCACCAGTGGAAGGTACTGCTCCCATCCACCCCCGAAGTCAATAATGCACATGCGTAGCATGTCCTCCAACATCTGATTGGTGCGCTCTGTCTGCCCATCGGTCTGCGGATGATAAGCCGTACTTAACCGCAATTCCATGCCCATGGCCTCCTGGAAACTCTCCCAAAACCTCGAAACAAATATCTTGTCTCTGTCAGACACGATATTCAGGGGCACACCGTGAAGTCTCACAATCTCTGAAATGAAAAGCTGGGCATACTGTCCCGTAGTGTAGTCAGTCCTTACGGGTAAGAAGTGAGCGACCTTGGACAACCTGTCCACAATTACCCAAACGGAGTCGTGACCCCTCTGCGACGTAGGCAACCCCGTGACAAAATCCATGGATATGCTCTCCCACATCCACACCGGAACCTCCAACGGCTGTAGCAATCCTGTTGGTCTCTGATGGTCCACTTTTACAAGCTGACAAGTGGCGCATTTCGAGACGAACTCAGCGATATCTCTCTTCATACCGCTCCACCAATATTGCCGCCTCATGTCTTGGTACATTTTGTCCCCTCCGGGATGTACCGCGAACCGTGAGCCGTGCGACTCTGCCATAACATCGTGCCGCAATTCTTCCCCTTCCGGAACTACCAATCTCCCATTGAAGTGCAATCCCCCGTCTGAGCTAACGGTATAGGATTCGGCTCCCTCTGCAAGTAATCGAACTATCTGCTCCTGACAGAACGAGTCATTAGTCCGTGCCCGTACTACCTTTGTGACAATCTGCGGTGTAACGGTCATCACAGACATGAAAGATCGGGCCACTGCATCTTGGTGTCCCAATTCCTTCCACTTAGCTTTCCACACCTCTGCCACCTCATCTGCTGGCCTACGGCTCAACGCGTCTGCTACTACGTTAGCCTTACCCGGGTGGTACTGGATGTCGAACTGGTAGTCCTTCACAAATTCAAGCCACCTACGCTGCCGCATATTCAATTCCTTTTGCGTGAACAGGTACTGTAGTGACTTGTGGTCCGTGAACAGCTGAAACTTCTCCCCCAAAAGATAGTGCCTCCAAATCCGTAAGGCAAATACTACTGCCGCCAACTCCAAATCATGCGTGGGGTAATTCTTCTCATGAGGCTTAAGCTTACGGGAAGCATAAGCTATGGCCTGTCTCTCCTGCTGCAAAACACCTCCAAGCCCTTGCAAAGACGCATCGGTGTAAACCAAATACTTAACTCCCGGTCTCGGCAATGCTAACACAGGTGCTGAGGTCAACTTGTCCTTCAATTCATCGAATGCCAACTGACAGGCATCACTCCAAATGAATGGCACACCTTTACGAGTAAGATGTGTCAAAGGACCTGCTATCTCCGAGAAACCCCGAATAAACCTCCTGTAGTATCCTGCCAAACCCAAGAAACTACGAATCTCTGTTGGTGTCGTGGGCTGTCCCCACTCCCTCACCGCTGACACCTTCCCCGGATCAACCGATATTCCCTGGTCAGAAATAATATGACCCAAGAACTGGACTTCCTTCAACCAAAACCCGCACTTCTCATATTTTGCATACAGCTCGTTCTGACGAAGTGTCTGCAAAACCAGCCTCAAATGCTCGGCGTGCTCCTCCTCTGTCTGAGAGTAAACCAGAATGTCATCAATGAAGACAATGACAAACTGATCTAAGAAATCCCTGAACACTCTGTTCATCAAGTCCATAAATACTGCTGGAGCGTTGGTCAAGCCGAAAGGCATAACCCGAAACTCATAAGAACCATATCTCGACAAGAACGCAGTCTTCGAGACATCCTCCTCCCTGATACGCAACTGATGGTATCCTGACCTCAAGTCAATCTTTGAGAAGAAAGAAGCTCCTCTCAATTGGTCGAATAAGTCATCGATTCGAGGCAACGGATACTTATTCCGTATCGTGACCTTATTCAACTCTCGGTAGTCCACGCACAATCTCAGTGAAACATCCCTCTTCTTCACAAACAAAACTGGAGCGCCCCAAGGTGAGGTACTCCTGCGAATAAAGCCCTGCCCTAACAGCTGCTCTATCTGATCCCGTAACTCTCGCATCTCAGCTGGAGCAATACGGTACGGTGCACGTGCTATAGGTCTCGTACCCGGTAACAAATCAATAACGAAATCTATCTCTCGACTGGGTGGTAAGCATGGTATCTCCTGAAACACATCTGAATACTCCCTGACAACCGGGATCGAATCTAAAGGAATAACAACCTCTTTAGAGGTATCCTCCTCTATGTAATACAGATGAGCGGTCGATCCTCCCTCTGGGTGAGGCATCGCCACTATAAACATCTCCTGCCCCGGAATGGCAAAAACAACGCTCCCGCTGAAGCAATCAATCATGGCCCTATATGCTACGAGCCAATCTATACTGATGATCACATCGTGAACATGCATGTCTAACACTAACATGTCCGCAGGTAATACCAAACCACCAACCTCTACCCCCACTCCCCGGCATATAAAGAAAATAAGTGACCCACTCCCTAATGGTGAGTCGACACACGTCACTGTGCTTTCTGCCGTAGCTAACAATCCTAAAGCTTTCGCGAAGTGTGTAGCAATGAAACAATGTGTAGCACCCGTATCAATTAACACCCGACCCATAGTGCCATGGATAGGAAAAGTACCCTCGATCGCGGGCGGTGCCTGTGGAACTGCAGCCTGGTGAACGTTGTAGACACGTCCATACTGTAGCTGCCCCTGCTGAGCTGGGACTGCTAGAATGGGTGGCAAAGCTGCCATCTGTGGCGGTGCAGGAAGAGTGGCGGGAAACATAGGTCTCTGTGGCTCCTGGCGAGCACCCTGCTGCTGCTGCTGTGGGACCCTGCCCTTATCAGGACAATCCTGCTTCTTATGGCCAGTCTTGCCACAAGTAAAGCACTTCCCTGGGAAATTCCCTCCCCTCTGCCCCTGCTGTCCCCGGCCCTGGTGGCCGTTACCATTCCTCCCTTGGCCCTGCTGGCCCTGATGGAACTGCTGCCCATTCTGCCCTTGTTGGCCCTGATGGCCGTTTGGACCCTGATGGCCCTGGCGGAAACCTCCCTGTCCCTGCCTATAGTTCCCTGACCGGAACCTCTTGTTATCCCCTTGCTGGGAGCCCTGCTCAGTCTGTCTCTGCCCCTGACCCGATTGTGCCCCGCTGGCACCATGTCCTCCGGTCCTGCCCTGATGGCTAGACTCTCCCGACCGCTTGCCCTCGGCCATGTGAAAACGGTGGTCCTGGCAGTGCAATAACGCAGCGTTAACCACATCAGAATACGTGGCCAACGATAGGTTCCCTAGCAGATGCTGACGGATCCTCCAATTCAACCCGTCGGTGAACTTCTCTATCTTCTTCTTCTCTGTTGGAATCTCGTCTGGAACGATATTCAACAGGTTAGTGAACTCGGCCTCGTACTCGGCCACGGTCTTGCCCTCTTGCTTCAAACTCATCAGTTTCCTCCTCATCTCTGTATGAACTGCGGACG
The DNA here is from genome assembly GCA_949130495.1 of Sambucus nigra. Lineage (NCBI taxonomy): Eukaryota > Viridiplantae > Streptophyta > Magnoliopsida > Dipsacales > Adoxaceae > Sambucus > Sambucus nigra. Next base: position 403,175,753 of record OX422211.1, read on the forward strand.
GAAAATACTTGCGGTCGAACCGCACCCAGAACTCCTGAATCGTGAGGGTATCCCTCTCCTCCGCGGTGGTAATGGACTCCCACCACTGTAGTGCAGATCCCACTAGCTTGAAAGTAGCTAGCACCTGTTTCTGAACGTCAGTGCACTCATGCATCCTCAAATGCCTCTGTATGTCCTTCCTCCATTGGCTCGAGACTACCACGTCTGAGCTACCTGCAAATTCTGGCGGATGCGCTTTCTGAAAAGCGTCTCGTACACGTTCCCAAGCAGACGGGAATGCATTAACCTGTACTGGCGCGGCAACCGGCGCCTGAGGCGGTGCCTGCTGAATCACGGCAATCGCGGCATTTACCGCTTGAGCTACAATAGCGGCAACCTCAGCGGCGTTCAACATACCCTGAACTGGAGCGGGCTGGGGTTCGGGCATTGCATTCCTGGGAACTCGTCGTGCACGTCATGGAGGCATCTGAAATAAGAACAAAGTTTATAAGTTCGCAGTTTATAAACTTAATATAGCTGAAGAACGAAGCATACACAAAAGAGTACAACAGTCCTAAAATATAGGGCTCTATATCAAAGAAAACGTAGCGGAAACATAATAGCCGTACAGATCCTAAAGGACACTAGAACCTGATGCTCTGATACCACCTGTGACACCCCGACTAATTAAACACCGGGTAGCTACTCCTTTATAAAATTAATTCAAAATGCCAAGTTGGCTCAGTTAATAGCATCACTGTCGAAAACGTTTTATTATTACTAACCACCTAGCATTTAAAAAGTAAGTGCCAAATTTTATTAAATCTGATTAACATGCAACAAGAGTAATGAATAACTAAATAACACCATTCACCATGCTGAAGTAAAACGGATAACCATCACAATATGTAAATAAAACCTGGAGAAAAACTCCTCAATACGAATCCCACAACTGATAAGTAAACTGAAATAAATAACTAAAACTGAATACTGAGCAATACATGCTAGAGTCTGAAAACTGAAATGTAAAAATGATGTCTTTAAATAGAAATGGGCAACATGCCCTACAACGGATAGATGGTGACTCTGGAATCCAAAAGATAGAAGCGTCTACATGCAAATTCCTGTAGCTTCCACAAGCAGCTACAGCTCGTCACCTGAATGAGTATCCTATGCTTGGTGTCCCTGTGGCTGGGCACCTAAAATGGTTTTACAAGAAAATATATTTGAAAGCAAATGGGTCAGAGCCCGAAAGTGGAAATCATTTTAAAAACCTGCAAGTGCTTTAAAAACATTTAAAACATTAAATGCAAAGTACATGTTAGGACGTGCACTCATATTAAATTCTCACCTCTCGACTAACTGTGCACTCCTAACGTAAGTACCCATCTATAACTACCCTTTCCACTAGCTAAGTGACAACGTAACTAGCTAGACTACCAAAGGTTCTACCCATTTTACTCGGTTCCAATTAACATAACAACGCTCGTAATTAAATAGAGGTTTAACGTAAACTCAGTTACTAAATATGCCATCGATATAACTATCAGTTAACTCGTTATATTTCTCGAAACAATACCGTAATATTTTACAATATTAACATGAGGATTTCCATATTTTTAATGTATATTATTCACATCATAAATATACGATACAAGCACCCCGCAATCTAAGCTATGGTGCACACATACTCTGCTATCCATCCCGGTACATCACGTACATAAGAATTACATATTCCGAATCTCTCAGGAATAGTTTACCGATAACAACATCACAAATAATGGAGGCGAACACAGTCACCATCACATGGGTCACGCACATACCTACGCTCCCATGGTCATGCAGACTTATTAATATCACAATAAGTCCTTCTATGATCTATGTTCATCAAGGTACCAGTCTAAATCCCCCCCGTAGGCACACAAGGATTAGAGGGTCCTAAGCGAACGCAAACCTCCCGTGATAGCAAGTATGGTAGGTATGTCATACACACAAATACTATATCAATACTAAGTATACACGCATCTTAGTAATCACCGTAGTATAATTGTAATACTCTACATCATTATACCATTTCCAAATTTATATATTTTAAGTCTCCCGTTAATATAAAGTTAAATTACCAACACGTCTCACGTCGTAGTCCCTTAACCTTAAAACCTATCTATAATAGATTATTAGGTTCCGATTATTCCCAAATATGACATCTTTATTCCTAAGGTCTTTACTTCTGCTCTAAACCTTATTTCATCGAATTACACAATTTTGCACTATTAACCCAAACGTTACCTCTCTAACGAATTCCAATAACCTAGAATAATTCCCCGGATTGCATTCTAATTAAAGTCCACTATAATAATCACACCTACTGGTCTTCCTTAAGGGTGAGGGTATTCATAAGTTCTCCAAACATATTCTCCGAGGGTTTCCGCCATTAAAATCAAATTAAGGAAAATTTTACTCATTTTGGGGAGGTCGATCGATCGACCTATGAATATCGATCGATCGATCTAGTCGATCGATCGACTGATGAATGTCGATCGATCGATTGAACAGGTATGGCTACGAACTGCTTCGTTCTGCAGATTTGAAAACGTCCAAAAACTTATTTCTAACGTATGATTCTCAAATATAACGTTATAGTAATGTCATATAACAATCCTACAATATTACTAACGTCCACAAACCACTAATTCAACATCTAAAGGCTACATATGGGTCAAACTTCATCAAAAACCTAGTTTCCAGATTTTATCTCAAGAACATTCATAAACTTCATCTTAAATCCGTTTTTGGTATAACAAAAGTCGATAATTCTCTTAATATAATCTTCCAGTAACATTCTACATGCAACCTATATCCCAAAATTTAAACTAATAACTCCAATCTTATGGGTTTTTCATTATCTTCCAAGAACATACAAAATTTATGAATAATCTAACATGGAAGAAGCATTCTCTGAAATTTAAATGGAATAAATCACTTGCCTTGATTGTTTCTGAATCTGGTGTTGGATTTGTAATCTCTTTCTGCAGATTTTCTGCAGAATTCCTCCTCTTTCCCTTCCTCTCTAAGCTTTCTTCTTCCAAAGATGGCTATGGTGGCTAGGGTTTTCTTTGGGAGAGTTGGAAGACTAAATGATAACCTACGTAGCTTATGAGGTTAATAAAGGGTTGGTTGGGTCAACTCCTTATCAGATTACAACTCTCAATTTTCGTCACTTTTAATTACCCACAAAATACCAAATTACTAAAATACCCTTTAAGTTCCCGGTATGGCCTAAAAATACCCCGGGACCCAAACTATACCCCCGGCTAGTGTTTTCTGACTATCTCGACCCTTCCGGACGCGTTGACGCACTCAAAACGACCATACGGACTATAGATTTTAAATTCACTTTTAATATCAAAATATTATACCGTGACGCGGCGGTCCCACGCGTCTCAACAAAATTTCTAAAATGCCGTATATAAATCTCACGACAAATTCTATAATACCAAATACATATATAATCATATATGCACATAATCAAATACCAATTCGTATCTCATTAGTATTTTTAACCCGGATTAATTTCTAATTAATACGCATTTAATTAATTAATCCCAAAAATAAATATAGCCAAAAGTACGGGGTATTACAACAATATCAAAATATTGGCAAAATTCCATACACAGGGGATTTACCGGGAAAGAAAAGCCACATTCGGCTACAAAAAGACTTGGGAACCAGTGTCCTTCAGCCAAAGAAAGTAAATCACAAGGATAAGAAACTTCTTCCAAAATAACCCACGAAGGGATTGAAAACTCAGACCAAAATTTATCTAACGATTCAACAAGATAAACCATGGTGAATAAAGAAAATAAAGAAGAAGGAAGAAAATCTTATAGAGGAAATAGAGATCAGCTGTCAATAAATGATGTAAAGAACGAAGGCACAAGATAGAGAGAAGATGAAGAGTTCAAAGATACAAATTTGAAAAAGTGAAAGACGATAGGATTTTTGTCACACTTAAATACTTTACCTCGGGAATAGAGAAAAGCAATGATTACAAGGAAAGGCGTTTGCTTTACCGGCGGCTAAAAGAAGAAAAGGGCACAAAAATCGAAGTGATCGTGAAAATTTAAAATACTTATGAAGACTGATATTATGCACTCAAAAAGGAATTATATACAAGGAAAATCTTCCTAAAAATCATGAGGACTATTAATCCAAGCAGATTTCGAGCTGAATGTTCCACACTCTCCTTCAACCTCAAATGTAAAACATTGGGGGCTTCTGTTGATATCAAATTTAGTCTGCTGACGTGAACCAATCACTTGAAGACACATGTCAACCTACATGGAAAATACCAATACTCTAGACGAGCAACTCATGCGCCCCGAGCAACTCATACGCCCCGAGCAACTCAGACGCCCCGAGCAACTTAAGCGTACCGAGCAACTTAAGAGTACCGAGCAACTCAGGCGTACCGAGCAACTTAGCGTGCAAAGCATCCAAATCAAGAGAATGAAAATATAGCTACGCATTAAATGCACATTATTATCATACAGATGTATATGTCTACTAGATAACAGCGCATTATCCTTTCATATGTACAAACTCAAGGCTATAAATACATTATAACCTCCTCATAAGAAGGGGACTTTTGGATCCCTTGGTAAACCCATTATCGAGATTCCAAATAAGCAGTCAGCAATACAAACACAGTGGACGTAGGCCATTTTCATCAGGCTGAACCACTTTAAAAATCCTTTGTCTTATTAATTTATTTATCTGTGATTGATTAATTAGATATAATCTAATTTTTTACATCAACACTAAACAAAAATCAGTAGATGTTTGATTTAACTACAAATGACTTTACTTTCAAAATGCATAATTTTAGACGACACCTAAAATAACCGGAAACCCCCAATTTAAATAAAATAAAATAAAATAGACTGAAATTGAATAAAAAAAATCCTACGATGATCCTTCACGAAACCACCACCAAAACAATCACCACTGACCCTCATAGCCAGAAACAACCCTCGCCACAGTCACACTCCACTGACATCACCAACGACATCTTCAACCCAAAATTTGTGCCTGAACCAAAAGAGAAGTTATAATACAATCCAGCTACTGAGTTATATTTTTATAAAGACAATTACCTTCCCCAAAAAATTAATTAAATATATGTATATATATTTAAATTAATATTATAAAGAAAATGGAAATGATTGCTATAGAAAGGGAAAAAAGTTATTTCGTGAACTTCTCTTCAAGAAAGTTACCACTTTAAACCAAGTTCTTGGGGAAAAGGAAGTTAAAAGAATTCATACAAAATCACATAAAACATCAAAATGAAAAAATAGTTACAAAAGTAAGCACAACAAAACAATCAACCCCCCAAAAATATATAGCACTAACAGAACAACGGATGAAATCAAACTGAAGCCCTACAACTCAAGTGCAATCTAAAGACCACAAATAGTAGAAAATAAAAAAATCGAACATGTGAGAAAATTGAACTTGTATACTAACATATTCGGTTAGGAATTATGTCAAACACCTAGCATGCAACAAAGAAATGTAAATCTAAAAATCCTCCAAATGACAGTCAATTACTAAATGAAGTTTTCAACAAAATAATTACATACACATTATATCCAATAGTATCTAGTGGAACAGAGGAAAAATGGAGAGACATAAACGAAATTCAATTTATGAAAAAAATAAAGAAAACCCTCCTTTGTGTGGTAAAGTAAAATTCTCCTAATGAATACCAAAGAAGCTACAAAGGTAAAACAATAAAACTCACAATTCTTGTAGTCGTCACATGAAACCCTCAGTGTGGTCGAACAGTTAAACTCATCATTCCGAAAACCAAACAAATCTTCACGCTGAACGAACACAAATATCTGATATAACACAAACCTTTACCCCAAACCAATACATTTTTGTGATTTTTGCATATTTTCCTTTGTTTTTGGAACATCTAGGATACTTGAGAGAGTTTTTGGAAGCATAATCGATTATGGAAAATAGAAAAGAGAATATGGATTATGATAGAGAGATGGGTGGGAGACAAAGAGACACCGAAAGAGAAAAAATGAGGCGGTGAGAAAAAACAGATTGAATCTTATATTGCAAGTGAGTTTAAGGGGCACGTTAACATGAATTAATTGTTATTAAAAACACTAATACTATCGTATTAGAGTTATAATATAGATATATTCTTCTTCATTCTTTCACTTTCATGCACTTTCACTATGCTATATAAAACCTGTTGCTATCTCAAAACATTTTTTTTAACTATTTTTGTAAATATATATAAAAACAGTTATTTTTTAAAATGCTTATATATATATATATATATAACTTGTTTAAAAACAGTAAAACATTTACTTTTTAAAATATATATCAAAACATTTTTTACTGTTTTTATAAATATGTATAAAACAGTTATTTTTTAAAATATTTTTTTTATAAATAATTATATAAATGTTTTTTTAACTTTTTTTATAAAAAAATTTATATCAAAACATTTTTTACTGTTTTTATAAATATATATAAAACAGTTATTTTTTAAAATATTTTTTTTATAAATAATTATATAAATGTTTATTTAACTTTTTTTATATAAAAAATAAGTGAAATAACAATTAAAAAGATATATATATATATATATATAACTTTTAAATATGTATAAAAACTATCATTTTTTTCTTTTTTTTAAAAGGAGAGCTATTTAAACTGTATAGAGAATGGAGAAAAAAAATTAAAAGTTACACAAATTTACAGAAAAAATTTACTTGAATGCCAGTATATAACCTACAAATAGGGGTGTTCGCGGTCCGGTAAAAAAAAATGGACCAAGACCTGACCGATCGTAATAGTCTGTCCGATTTTTATAGGGTCGATTTGGTCTAACTTGTAGGTCCTATTTTATACAGAACATATGGTTTAAACTGTAATGATACTAAAACTAAGATCAAGTGGTTGTAATTTGAAACATTTAATACACCAAGAACCAGAGGGTGTGTTTGCAACAAAAGGGGAATTTCTAAATAGAAATACATGAGTTTGGAACCTGAGATATGTTGTGCCCGTGGTCTGGTGATACCGATAAAATAAAAATGGCTCAATAACAAAGGCAACCGTCAAAAAGACCAAACCCTAATACATACCAAATTTGTTGTATTAGTGTTATTTATGTCTATAAATCAATCTGATAAATAAATAAACCAAGATCATGTGGTTGTAATTTGGTGTATTAGTGTTAATTATGTCTATAAATAAATAGTCACCTTTACGGGGGTTACTTCTCTTTTGTGGAACGACAGCGGAGAGGAGAACAACAAAGAGAAACGACAGCAGCGTAATAAACCAGCGGCGATGAGATGAAACGACAACGAAAAGGAGAAAAAGAAAAAGAAACGACGTCATAAGCAGGAGCAGTGGAGACAGCGGCGACACAAGCAGTGGAGAGAAATTGCGTAGAGAGAGAGAGAGGAGAGAAAAACGACAGATGTGAAAAAACAGAACAAAGTGGGATAAGTCTTCTAGGGCAAACGATATTATTTTTTAAAATGACGATAGTGTCATGCCTTCTTTATTTAAGTTATTTTATATATAAAAATATAATTAAAATATATATTAATATGAACAACATGTCCGTGTCGGTCCAAACAGGTTATTTAATATGGCAGACCGAGGACCGGACCGACTAAACCAGTCTGCAAAAAAAAAAACTAGACCGGACCGGTGATAAAAAAAACTCAATCAAAATAGGGCGATTCGATTCAGTCCGATTCGATCCGCCGGTCCAATCGATTTTTTGAACACCTCTAGGCTATAAAAGAGTCAACAGAGCCGATAAAGACACCAACAAATGTTACTCTAATATAAGCCGTTCATCAACTCACAACTTGAAAATAACAATCTCTCACCATTCTAATCCTTCATCACTGTCAATGCAGTCGACGAAGATGACGTGGTTGAATCTCCACCATCCAAAAAATCAATTGACCTCCAGATGAAAATGTAATACCCCGTATTTTTGGCGATATTTATTTTTGGGATTAATTAATTACATGAAAATTAATTGGGAATTAATCCGGATAAAATGCTAGCGAGATGTGAGTTGGTATTTGACTATATTAAGTATATATGATGATATATGAATATTGAAATTTGTCGTGGGATTGATATACGGCAATTTGGACATTTTATTGGGACGCGGGTGACAGTCGCGTCAGGATATAATTATTTTATTTATAAAAGTGAATTTAAATTCTATTAACTGTATGGTCATTTTGAGTGCGCCAACGCGTCCAGAAGGGTCGAGATAGTCAGAAAACACTAGCCGGGGGTTTAGTTTGGGTCCCGGGGTATTTTTAGGCCATACCGGCATCTTATAAGGGTAGTTTGGTAATATTATATTTTTGGGATTTAATAATGACGAAAATTAGGATTTATAATCTAATTTGGGTAACTAACCACTAAACCCACTACCAACCATATTGACCCATAAGACTACGGGGAGTTTTAAAATTTGGTTTTCTAAGTCTCCTAAACAAACCCTAGCCACCCTAGCCACCTTTGGAGAAGAAGGCTTGTAGAGAGAGAGATAGAGAAGGAATTCTGCAGAAAAAGCTTCATCAAACCAACACCAAATTCAGAGACACTCGAGGCAAGTGATTTAATTCTATTTAATTCAGAGAATGTTTCTTCCATGTTAGATAAATTGAAAGATTTACATTTGTTCTTGGAAGTTAAATAAAAATCCATTTTAATTAGACTTAGGACTTGAATTTTGAGGACAAATTGCATGTAGAATAGTATGGAGATGATTATTTTGATGTTAATATATGTTGGATGTAACAAAAACGGATCTAGAATGGACTTATTGAGGATTTAAAATTCTAGGGTTTATGTTCTTGAAAATTTGGGGGAAAGGGTAGAGATTTGATGAATTAATGATGTTTAGGATGTGTTAATTCCTTAAAAGATGTTAGTATATGACCTTAGTATGTTTTAGGATGATTGGAGACCTTAAAACATTGATTGGATGAATTTTGGTTGAGATTTGAGGTGTAGAAATTGGTGAAAAACGAGATATGATTTCTGGGCTTGAATCTGGTCACTCGTTAGAAGACCTACCCAGGTCGTTCGAACGAGCTTCTAACGAGTTGACAGTTTGGGGTTCTAACGAGAGGGATGTTCGTTCGATAATCGTTCGAACGATATCTCGTTAGATAGCCCAGTTCGTTCGAACGAACTCTCGTTCGAACAGCCTCGTTCGAACGAGACTTCTAACGAGCTGGCAGTTTAGGCCTTTTTGGCCTATTTTGATTTTGGGAGTCCCGTAAACTGTTCGAGGATAGAGATAACATTCCTTTGATGATGTATTGGTATACTTGGGACAATTGGGACATAATGAGGAGTAAGTTACAAAATTGTGGAACGAATCAAATAGACATTTGAGTCGAGACGTGAGTACCTACTACGACGTGAGAATAAATTATGGCGCGTACAAATATGGACCGGGATTATATAAGTTGTATATATATTAAGTTGGTACGAGAATGCGATAAGTACTACAATTAAACTACGGTGATTACTAAGAGGCGTGTTTACTTAGTATTGATATATGATTTGTGTGTATGACATACCTACCATACTTGCTATCACGGGAGGTTTGCGTTCGCTTAGGGACCTCTAATCCTTGTGTTGCCCGGATTTAGACTGGTTACCTCGATGAACATAGGTCAGAGAAGGACTTATTGGGATGTTAATAAGTCTGCTGATCGTGGGAGCGCAGGTATGTGCGTGACCCATGTGATGTGACTGTGTTCGCCTCCACTGTTTGTGTTTTGTGTTATCTGAACGATTCCTGAGAGATTCGGAATACGTGATTCCTTATGTACGTGATGTACCGGGATGGATAGCAGAGTATGTGTGCACCGCAGCTTAGTCTCGGGGTGCTTATATTGTATATTTATGTTGTGGAAAATATGCACTTAATAAACTGGGAACTTTCATATGGTATTGTGTGTATAACTATGGAATAACAAAAGGGATGATCTATAATGAGTTGTATTACTTTTATGTGAGAACCTGAATTTACGTTAAGCCCCTATTTAATTGTGAGCGTTATAATGTTAATGGGAACCGAGTAATAGGGGTAGAACCTATGACAGTCTAGCTAGATATGATGTCACTTAGCTAGTGGTTTGTGTCATTTTAGATGGGTACTTACGTTAGGAGTGCACGGTTAGACGAGAGGTGAGAATTTCATGTGAGTGCACGTCCTAACATGTACTTTGCATTTAATGTTTTAAATGTTTTTAAAGCACTTGTAGGTTTTTAAAATATCTCCACATTCGGGCTCTGACCCGTTTGCTTTCAAATCTATTTTTTTGTAAAACCATTTTAGGTGCCCAGCCACAAGGACACCATGCATAGGATACTCATTCAGGTGACGAGCTATAGCTGTTTGTGGAAGCTACAGGGAATTGCTTTTAGACGCTTCTACCATTTGGATTCCATATTCAGTATTCTTCAGTTGTAGGGCATGTTGCACAAATTCTATTAGAGACTTTTCCATTTCAGTTTTTTTTTAGACTTGGCATGTATTGTTTCAGTATTCAGTATTTAGTTACTCATTTCAGTTGTGGAGTTTGTTGTGAGGAGTTTTTTTTCCTCCGGATTTATTTATATCGTGTGATGGTTATTCTATTATTTTCGTTATAGTGAATGGTGATATTATTCTTGCTTTAAATCTTTTGCTGTATGTTAATCAGACTTTAATTAAAATTTGGCAACTTACTTTTTAAATACTAGGTGGTGGTTAGTAATAATAAAATGTTTTCGACAGTGATGCTATTAGCTGAGCCAACTTGGCATTTTGAATTAATTTAATAAAGGAGTAGCTACCCGGTATTTAATTAGTCGGGGTGTCACAGAAAACTCGTCGGAATCATAACCGATATCTTCGATCCTCTCCTGCGAAGTCGCCATCATTGAGAACTCTTTTTCATCAAATCACAAAAATAAATCCGAACCTTTATAAACCGTAGCGGTAATGTTCAAAATGCTGTGAAAAGGTCTCGAAGGTCGCCGAATCTGAATGGCAGTGAGAGAGAGAGAGACAGAGTAAAGCTATACCGCATCAACTCGATAATACTCCAGTGTAAACCCTACCAAATACATTCCACGAAATATATTCTACAAAAACAACAATTAAAATCCCAAATTAGACAACCCCAAAACAAACGCTAAAAACACAGAAAACCCATGAAGAGTTTGATACATTAGGCCCCCTGGACTGTTTCCCTCCAGTCAAAGCATAAACATCTTCCTCAATCGTTTCCTTGGGCAATAATATCCAAAATTTACTATTTTATCTCTCAACATCACCTCTCAATCCCTCAACATAGCTATATATTATATAATGTATATACCGATATATATGAGAACTCTGTTAGGTTGTTGTAGTGCCTCGAATTTTTGTGGATTTATGTAAATTGAGTAGTTAATTATTTATTAGGTTTTTACGGTCTAGTCCTTTGACTAAACATTTTGGATAAAAAAATCGGTGAAACAAATTTTAAACGATTAGGTCCAACATATAAATACTGCTAATCTAAAAAAATCATAAACCTAATCAGCTATTGGAGGTTTCTCTGCAACTAACCACTATTCTCCAAAATCGAAAAGGAAAATGCAATCGAAAATAACATCAATCTTGATGCTTTTTTCGTCTGTCGAATAATCGATTCTACCTGTATCACTTGGCTCTATTATTTGTAAGTTTATTTTTATCAGCATTTGGTTTTTCTATTTTCGATCGATTACAATAGGTCAATGTACTTTGTTTTGATTCAATAGACTCATTGTAATTTCGTAATTCATGTGATTGAATAGCTTTGTATATGTTTTATATGTATGTGTTTTGATTTTGTGTTTTTTATGCATTTATGTTTGGATTCTTCATATATAAGTTATATTTATCAATATTTGTAATTGTTAGTTGAATGTGATGAATGAATATTATTGATGTTTCATTCTAATTTTAAGAGTACTTGATTTTGAGTTGGTATTGAATCACTTGTTGATGTAGGTCCGCGCCAGCGGAACTAACCAATTCGACATCAGTTTTCAAAGTACACGCGGTGTTTAGAAAGTAGACGTTATTATTTTTTTGAAAATATGCGTCTACTTTATTGCTTCATGTATATGTTTTTAAATAGTGCCTGTAATTTTATTTTAATTATATATAAACATTTTGATATTTCATGCATTAAATTATTGCACACATTTTTAGAATTATTGACCTTGAAGTAAATATTTTTTCGTTTCTCTTTTACTGCAGGACATTAAAGTAAGTAGTATAAAGCAAGGTGTTGTTATTTGGATAATATGGTTTGTATTGAAATATTTGAAGATAGCTCATTAGATTTCATATGCAATTGTGTATTAGGTTTACTAATTTGAGAAGTGGCAATTTTTCATTGAGGTATTCATTTGGTGATGAATGTCGGTTCATATTGGTTTGTGACAACGATATTTGTTGTATGTTGCTGTCCCAATTGATCGTGAAAGATAATTTCATTTGGATATATGTCACTGATTCATTAGCATTGCCAAGTAATACATGTCGTGAACGGGTTGAATGCTCTAATCGAATTTTTGAAGGGGTTGACTGCAGTAATACTAGTTCTGAGAGGGTTGACAGTGGTGATATAAATACACAGAGGTTAGAGTCTTTATCATCAGGCACTGCAAATGATTTTAATAGTTGCATTAAAAATGACTTTTATCTTGGAGGTGTGGAGCCAAGTAAGTCAAAAGTCTATCTTTTGAATGATTGGAAGACTTATATAAGTCATGAGCAGCAGTGTTTTGAAGGAGGTGTAGTGGAATTTCATGATAAATTGTAAAAGTATGCGGTTGAGGTTGGGTTCAAGTATGTGTATTTGAAGAATGATGAAACTCGAGTGACGACTGAATGCTCTAAAAAGACTACTGAGAATTGCATGTGGAGAATTCATGCTTCATTATCTATAATAAATGGATACTTTTACATACGTGCAATGAATAATGAGCATACATGTAGAGGTGTCTTTCGTAGTCCGTCAGCCAAAATGATAGCTTCCAAGTTGGTTTCAACATTGGTTGCTGATGATCTTAGAGATAATCCGCTATTGAGACCAATTGATGTAGTTAGAGATATGAAGAAGAATTATGGTCTTGATATAGCTTATCAACATGCATGGCGTGCGAAAGAGATGGTTGCTATTGATATAAATGGTGATGAAAAGGTTTCTTATGCATTAATGAATAATTATCGTGACCTTCTATTGCAGTATAATCCTGGGTCGCATTGCATCCTTGACATGGAACATGAGAGTAAAAGATTCAAGAGAATATTTGTAATGTTTAGAGGATGTATTTATAGATTTCAATACCGCAGACCTGTTTTATTTCTTGATGGTGCCTTTTTGAAGAGCCGTTACCATGGAACAATATTGTCAGTAACTGCAAGGAATGGGAACAATGCTAAATTAATTCTAAATATTTTATTTTGTGTATTGCATTGACATTTTTTTTGTTCTATTCCAGATCATCAAAATACAAGCATAAAAATATAAAGTACCTTTGAATGTCTTTGTTTTAGTTCACATGTACTTTTCATTTTTCTACGTGTATTTTATGATATGTCTTATTATGTGTAATACTAACTAAAGTACACGCATAGTACATGTGAATGTTTTTGTTAATTTCACGTGTACTTTTCATTTTTATGCATGTACTTTGATGATGATGTTGTTATGTTGAATATAAACTAAAGTACACGCATAGTACATGTCAAGTACACGGAATATTTTTGTTAATTTCATGTGTACTTTTCATTTTTATGCGTGTACTTTGATGATGATGTTGTTATGTTGAATACAAATTAAAGTACACGCATAGTACATGTCAAGTACACGTGAATGTTTGTATTAATTTCACGTGTACTTTTAATTTTTATGCATGTACTTTGTTGATATGCGTTGTTATTTAGAAATAATAAAGCCAGGTCCACGTTAAAAATGTAAAGTAGCTTTGAATGTCTTTGTTTAGTTCACCTGTACTATGCTTGTACGTTGATGTTAGTGTTGTTATTTGAAACTAATTCAAAGTACAAGCTAAAGATTGGAAAGTAAACGTGCATGTCTTTTTATCTTTATCACATCTACTGTACATTTTTATGTTTTGTCTTGTTATTTACATATAATTTAAATTAAACACGTAATATATTTCCCATGTGTTTTAAGGTCTGTGCCAGCAGCATCAATTTACGATGTGTTCTACATGGATATGTTATTTATTTTAATTTTGATATATTTTTAAATTTCAGGCCTTTTTCCTGTTGCATATGCTGTTGTAGATTCTGAAACCGAAGATAACTGGATGTGGTTTCTTGTCAATTTGCATAGTGCAGTAGTTGAGCAATATCGAAACATAACATTTATATCAGATCGAAACAATGGATTACTTGAAGCTGTTTCGAGGGTCTTCTCGTTGTCTACACACTCCAACTATATACATCATTTACAAGGGATTATAAAAAAGAAAATTCGTGGGAATTGTACTGGACTTCAAAAGAAAATTGTTAAAGATTTTTAGTCTTGTGCATATGCTGTCTCAGTAGATGTATTTCACAAGAATATTGAAGCATTGAAGAAGGAAGGAGGAGCTGTTATTGCTGATTTCATTGATAGTTTGCCTCCCGCGAATTGGTCATGTGCATATTTCCTGTGACAACCCGCACTCCGAAATAAGGGGTGGCCAGCCCGATACTCCGACATATACGGTAATCATGGACGAAAATCATTCTCAGCACCATAAATATAGTAAGAGTAACCGAGAAAACCACCCAATAATTCAAAAAACGGGTTACCAAAACAATTTATGCAATTAAAAGTTAAGTTAAGAAAAACAATTTAAACAACCCATTCTAGAACAATAGTGGAATTCAAAGAAACATAATTAATATACGACTAAAACCACTATATACAAAGAGAAGAACCGAATATGCTGTCGGTTCACAGCTACACAAAAGTAATCACAACAGTTATATGTTATGCTTTACATCATTATACAATTACAAGATTGGGCCACTCGCCCGAGTGACAGACCCGATCATAACTAGATATCAAAAGAATGACGGCGTCTAACAAAACATCTTGTAATATCCGCAATTTCATACAACTCCTTAAAAGCAAAAGAGTAGGAATATCAACACGGGCGTCCTTGCGGAGGAGCACCTGGGCGGATACAATAACAAGCACAACATAGACGAAAAAGAACGGGTCAGGACCCGGTTTATATATAGTTCCCAGATGAACAAAAAGCATGCTAGATATGAATAGCAAAACATGGGTATAGAAATCAACAATCTAACAACCTAAGCATGGATCATAAGAAAATAAGTGAAAATGACATAATTAAATGAGACTATGCAAGAAGATGAAATTATGCAAGATTAAATTAAAAACTAAATTAAAAGCTTGTATTCCCCAAATTCCACTTTAATCCAGTTTCAATTCCTTAACAGGAATATACTAACATTACCTTCTTATTTCATTCCAATTCCCATTCCTTAGCAGGAATGTAATTGTCATAATATCATTAGTGGAATTATACAACCCTCAAGTCCCACTTGAGTTTTAGAAAAGCTATATTCTTATGCATATAACGATTCTAAGACCGCCCCTCCGAGTTTCCCCACTGGGCGCGCCCCTAAATGACTATCATCTTCCAGGGGCCCATCAAACAAGGCAACATGGGTACCTAACGCACGTCGGGAAGTGGCCATATGCATGCGAGTGAGTCATAACCACACCCGGAATTACTTCACTAGCGCAGAAAAATACATATAATAAACCTGCATATGGCCGAGGACTATAGTCTCCCTGCATTCACTAGTCAAGGAACATCACCTCATGCGCGAGCTTCCCTTATGATAGCATTTAGAGAGGTGTGTTTAAGTAAATTAGCATTTACTATAAAAACCATACTTTTCATTTTCATTTACATTTACATGTTTCATTTGTTAGAAACCGTTATCATAGGATAGTTCATTACTCATCCTAGGTTATGCCTCGAATAAATCTCCAAGGGATCATATTCACTTCCCAAACATAAGGTTTTATATATATCAAATTAAGCCCCTAAAGTCTCCAAGTATGGGCCTACAATTCCCATCCATACTCATTGGATGGACCAAGAAAAGTGATGCCTTAACATAACTTAGGACAACCCTTCTCCCTAACTTAACCCCAAGTGAACCCATTCAACCCTAGGGTGGCAACCAACTCAACTAGGACTCTAAAAGCCATGGTTTACTTCATTCAAGAAGAGTCCTAAGTTCCTAGGGGAAGGAAAGAATTAAAAACAAAAGTAGGAAATGGGTTGAGAAAACAGGGGACCGGTCGACCGATCCCAAGACCGCAGTCGACCGCCTCTCAAAGTTTAGCTTTTGAAAGAAAGCATAAAGTTCATTTCGGATGGACCGGTCAACCAGTGGTAGAACCGCGGTCGACCGCGACTTCAATTCAGGCCTTTAAAAGAAAGCAGTGTGCCCTCCTCCGAAGGCCCGGTCGACCGGTCTGAGATACGCGGTCGACCGGCCATTGCAGACCTAGACCCCTTCTCCTAATATCTTCTAAACCCCAAAATCATTAACCAACCAAAATCATCCAACTACATTTAATGATACCAAAAGATCATAAATGCTCCCAACAACATTTTTTTCTACCTCAATCAACAATCTATCTCTACCAAAGATGTTGATACCCATAAATCCAACCAAAAACCACAATTATACTACATCAAAACTATATATATATACCCATACTAATTATTCATCTTAAACCATATAATAGCAAGTAGAAAACTTGCCTTGGGGCTTCAATTTCATGCTTGGTTGAAGAAGAAAGCAAGATCAAACCACCAATCCTCAAGATCTCTCTATTTTTCTCCAATCTTCCACTCTCACTCTCTCTCACTCTAGGGCTAGAACACTTAGGGAAAACAAGAGGAAATGAAAGACTTGGGGAAAGACTAAACGTGGCTTAAGATTAAAACTCTCCAACCTTTAAGTAAAAATACCGCAATAGTTAAGTTCTAATACGCAATATGCCAAAACCAGTCAAAGTGCCCAAAATCTCAAAATACAATATGGCACACATTTCTACTGTCTCGCACCTCCCGGAACTAACTACACCCTCCAAATTATCATTTGGAGATTCTATAAGTCATTTCAAGTTCCGGTCCCATTCTAATTCAAATTGCCATATTAATTTTCATGACAAAATAGAACACCACATGATAACAACTACTTACACACATGGTAACATGCAACTTAATTGTAAATATTAACTTATTTCATCAAATTAATACTTACCCACATGCAGCATTCTATATATACAACTACTCAACATAGTAAATAAATATAAAATGGGCTCCCAAAAGCGAGGGTTGTTACATACTCCCCCCCTTATGAGGGAATTTTGCCCCCAAAATTCAAGCGTACCTTGGATAAAAAGATGCGGATACTTTTCCCGCATATCATCCTCACGCTCCCAAGTAGATTCATCGACACTGTGATGACTCCATTGTACTCTAACCAAGGACACCACACGAGATCTCAATCTACGTTCCCCATGCTCCAAAATGGCCACGGGTTGCTCTTCATAAGAAATATCGGGTTGTAACTCTATATCCTCGAAAGGAATGTGCCAAAGGGCACCATCACACCTCTTATACTTATTCAAAGAGGAGATGTGGAAAACATTGTGAATCTGTTGAAACGGTTCCAGTAGGGCAATTTGATACGCCACGAGGCCTACTTTAGCAAGTACAGGAAAAGGCTTAACGTAACGTGGTGCAAGCTTCCCCTTCTTTCCGAAACGCTTAACGCTTTTCATAGGCGACACCCGTACCAACACTTGGTCTCCAATTTCTAACTCCACATGCCTTCTCCCCGCATCGGCATAGCTCTTTTGTCTGTCTTGGGCTATCCGAATACGATCTCGAATAAGCTCGATCTTTGAAGAGGTATCCCGAATCATTTCAGGTCCGAGAAACTTGTTATCTCCCACTTCTAACCAACACGTGGGGGATCTACAAGGCCTACCATACAAGGCTTCATAGGGCGCCATCCCAATAGTGAACTGGTATGAATTATTATAAGCAAATTCAACCAAAGGGAGATATTGTTCCCAACTACCCTTGAAATCAAGCATGCACATACGAAGCATATCCTCCAACATTCGGTTAACCCTTTCGGTCTGGCCATCTGTTTGAGGATGATAGGAAGTACTTAACTTCAATTCGGTTCCCATGGCCTCTTGGAAACTTTGCCAAAAATGGGAAACAAAGATCTTGTCTCTGTCGGAAACAATATTCAAGGGCACCCCATGCAATCTAACAATCTCTTCAATGAACAATCGAGCGTAACGAGCGGTATTATAATCAGTACGGACGGGAAGGAAGTGCGCCGACTTTGTCAAGCGATCCATGATAACCCAAATAGAATCATGACCCTTTTGTGACGTTGGCAAACCGGTGATAAAATCCATAGAGATGCTCTCCCATTTCCAAACAGGAATTTCCAACGGTTGCAACAAACCTGCCGGTAGCTGATGATCAACCTTCACTAACTGACAAGTAGTGCATCGAGATACAAACTCCGAAATATCTCGTTTCATACCCGGCCACCAATATTGACGGCGCATATCTTGATACATTTTATCATTTCCCGGATGTACCAAAAATTTAGAGCCGTGAGATTCCGCCATCACAGCCCGTCGCAAATCTCCATCCTCCAGAACAATAAGCCTTCCATGAAAGCACAATCCACCCTCGGAACTTACCAAGTAGGACTCCGCTCCCCCAGTCAATAACTGGCGAATGTGGTCTTGACATTCTTTATCTCTGCCTTGGGCTTCCACAACCCTTGCCACAATCGTCGGAGTAACGGTCATCACGGAGATAAACGCCCTAGCAACCGCATCCTCATGACTGAGTTCCTTCCATTTAGCTTTCCACACATCAGCTAATTCTCCCTCGGGTCTCCTACTTAGGGCATCTGCCACTACGTTCGCCTTGCCCGGATAATAATGAATATCAAATTGGTAATCTTTCACGAACTCCAACCATCTTCGCTGCCGCATATTCAAATCTTTCTGAGAAAATAAATATTGCAACGACTTATGGTCCGTGAAAAGACTAACCCTCTCCCCGAGAAGATAGTGCCTCCAAATCTTTAAGGCAAAGACAACACCAGCTAATTCCAAGTCATGCAACGGATAATTTCTTTCATGAGGCTTGAGTTTTCTAGAAGCATATGCAATAGCTTGTCGCTCCTGCTGAAGCACACCTCCCAAACCTTGTAGATATGCATCGGTGAAGACTAAATATTCCAACCCTGGCTTGGGTAAAGCGAGGACTGGAGCCGAAGTCAATCTATCTTTAAGCTCATCGAACGCAGCTTGACAGGCGTCATCCCACACAAATCTAACCCCTTTTCGGGTCAAATTTATCAAAGGACTAGCAATCTTAGAAAATCCCTTAATAAATCGGCGGTAATAGCCCGCCAAACCCAGAAAACTGCGTATCTCGGTAGGCGTCGTGGGCTGACCCCACTCCCTCACCGCAACAACTTTACTTGGGTCCACCGATATCCCTTGTGATGTCACGACGTGACCCAAAAATTGCACTTCCCGCAACCAAAAACCACACTTCTCAAACTTAGCGTACAATTGGTGATCCCTCAACCTTTGCAGGACCAACCCCAAATGAGTAGCATGGTCATCTTCCATTTGAGAATACACAAGAATGTCATCAATAAACACAATGACAAACTGGTCCAGGAAGTCCCGAAATACTCTATTCATAAGGTCCATGAATACTGCAGGGGCATTGGTTAGCCCAAAAGGCATAACAAAAAACTCATAAGACCCGTACCTCGTCAGAAAAGCAGTTTTGGATACATCTTGCTCCCGTACCCTCAACTGGTGATACCCCGTTCTCAAATCTATCTTAGAGAAGTAGGTCGCTCCCCTGAGCTGATCAAACAAGTCATCTATGCGAGGCAAAGGGTATTTCTTCCGGATGGTGACCTTGTTCAACTCTCTATAGTCAACACACAACCGGAGAGAACCATCTCTTTTCTTCACGAATAACACAGGAGCACCCCACGGCGATGTGCAACGCCTGATAAACCCCTGTTCCAACAACTGCTGAATCTGATCTCTTAGCTCCCTCATTTCCACAGGAGCCATACGATAAGGAGTTCGCGCAATCGGTCGAGTTCCCGGCGCTAAGTCAATAACAAACTCAATCTCTCTACTAGGAGGCAAACCCGGTATCTCCCGGAAAACGTCCTCAAAGTCTCGAACAACAGGAATAGAATCTAAGGGAACAACTACATCCCGAGAATTCTCATCCGCAATACAATATAAATAAGTACCAGAATCTCCCTCTAAACGAGGCATAACCACCAGGAACATATCTTGTCCCGGAACGGCGAAGACTATACTCTTCCCATAGCAATTTACTATAGCATGATACTTAACAAGCCAATCCATGCCCAAAATAACATCATACCCGACCATGTCTAGGACGAGTAAGTCGGCCTCAAAACACAAATTACCAAGAGTGATCCCTACGCATTTACAAACAAAGAAAATAAGGGAACCGTCACCCATAGAGGACTCCACACTAGAAAAGGTACTTTCCGCAGATTTTATCAACTCTGTGGACTGAGCAAAACTTCTGGAAATAAAAGAATGCGTCGCACCCGTATCAAACAGAACGCGACCCATGTGTCCCTGAATAAGGAACTTACCCTCTATAGCTGGCGGCGCTGGATGAATAGGAGGAAGCATAACATCCTGAATGTGGTATACTCTCCCATACTGTAGTTGACCCTGCTGCAGAGGGACAACTGGATTCGGTGCTTGTGGAGGGAACTGCACATAAGGCTGCTGAGGAACTCGTGGAGGTTGTCCCCCAATCACCTGAGGACAATCTCTCTTAAAGTGACCAGCTTCTCCACATTGGAAACATTTCCCCACCATATTCTCCTGACCTCGACCTCTGTTATTTCTGAACTGCCCAAAACCTTGGCCCGGTTGGCCCCTACCTCCCTGGCCACCTCGACCCGCTTGCTGTGGTACGACACCCTGACCTTGCCTGTTAGCATTTCCACTAACATTAAACCCGCCAGAGCGTTGTCTTTTCGATCCATCCCCTTGTTGGGGATCCCTATCTCGTTGCTTATTACCCGCTGGTTGGGACGAAGGAAAGGCTCCTCCTCCATTCCCTCTCACCCTGGGCTTCCCCACTTGCCAAATTCCTAAAGCTTTCTTGCTATTCTGAATAAACAACCGATGCTCCTGACAATGAAGCAATGCAGCATTCATCACTTCACCAAAAGTTTGTAAAGCCGGATTACCCAACAAATGCTGTCGGATTCTCCAGTTTAGAACTCCCATGAATTTTGAGACTTTCCTTTCCTCCGGGGTTACCTCTACCGGTACAAAACTAGCTAGCCGGGTAAACTCCTCCTCATATTCGGCAACCGATCGTTCTCCCTGAACTAGATCTTGAAGTTTCCACCTCATCTCCCTCTGAATCGCAGGAGGAAAATATTTCCGGTCGTACAAGACCCAGAAATCAGTAATGGACATAGTATCCCTCTGTTCTGACGTAGTCATCGACTCCCACCAATGTAACGCTGCCCCAACCAACTTGAAAGTAGCAAGGACTTGCTTCTTCTCCTCACTACAGTCCACCATTCGTAAATGGCGTTGCATATCCTTCTTCCATTGATTTGCTTGAACAACGTCAGAACCTCCGTCAAACTCTGGGGGATGGCCCTTTAAAAAGGACTCCCTTACTCTTTCCCACGGAGAGGGTCCCGTAGGTGCTTGAGCATCCTGTGCCCGTTGTTGAGCTGTTGGCATCTTTGAGCTACTGCGGTCATAGCAGCATTAACTGCATGAGCTACGATATTGGCTACGTCCGCAGCATTAAAAGTTCCTTGGGGCGGTGGAGGACCAACATCCTCTTCTACAACTCTATTGCGTCTCGCAGGGCGACCTCTCTTAGGCGGCATCTACGATGAAGGGACAATAGTGTTAGAATACAATTCACAACAATCTTATTTCACAGAAGATCGCAATTATAGCAGCAAAGTAGTCTTATCATTAGGCTCTATATTAAAGAACGCTACGGTAGATCGTGACAAGTCCACATAGATCCTAGTACTCTAGAACCCAGTGCTCTGATACCATCTGTGACAACCCGCACTCCGAAATAAGGGGTGGCCTGCCCGATACTCCGACATATACGGTAATCATGGACGAAAATCATTCTCAGCAGCACAAATATAGTAAGAGTAACCAAGAAAACCACCCAATAATTCAGAAAACGGGTTGCCAAAACAATTTATGCAATTAAAAGTTAAGTTAAGAAAAACAATTTAAACAACCCATTCTAGAACAATAGTGGAATTCAAAGAAACATAATTAATATACCACTAAAACCACTATATACAAAGAGAAGAACCGAATATGCTGTCGGTTCACAGCTACACAAAAGTAATCACAACAGTTATATGTTATGCTTTACATCATTATACAATTACAAGATTGGGCCACTCGCCCGAGTGACAAACCCGATCATAACTAGATATCAAAAGAATGACGGCGTCTAACTAAACATCTTGTAATATCCGCAATTTCATACAGCTCCTTAAAAGAAAAAGAGTAGGAATATCAACACGGGCGTCCTTGCGGAGGAGCACCTGGGCGGATACAATAACAAGCACAGCATAGACGAAAAAGAACGGGTCAGGACCCGGTTTATATATAGTTCCCAGATGAACAAAAAGCATGCTAGATATGAATAGCAAAACATGGGTATAGAAATCAACAATCTAACAACCGGAGCATGGATCATAAGAAAACAAGTGAAAATGACATAATTAAATGAGACTATGCAAGAAGATGAAATTATGCAAGATTAAATTAAAAACTAAATTAAAAGCTTGTATTCCCCAAATTCCACTTTAATCCAGTTTCAATTCCTTAACAGGAATATACTAACATTACCTTCTTATTTCATTCCAATTCCCATTCCTTAGTAGGAATGTAATTGTCATAATATCATTAGTGGAATTATACAACCCTCAAGTCCCACTTGAGTTTTAGAAAAGCTATATTCTTATGCATATAACGATTCTAAGACCGCCCCTCCGAGTTTCCCCACTGGGCGCGCCCCTAAATGACTATCATCTTCCAGGGGCCCATCAAACAAGGCAGCCCGGGTACCTAACGCACGTCGGGAAGTGGCCGTATGCCTGCGAGTGAGTCATAACCACACCCGGAATTACTTCACTAGCGCAGAAAAAATACATATAATAAACCCACATATGGCCGAGGACTATAGTCTCCCTGCATTCACTAGTCAAGGAACATCACCTCATGCGCGAGCTTCCCTTATGATAGCATTTTGAGATGTGTGTTTAAGTAAATTAGCATTTACTATAAAAACCATACTTTTCATTTTCATTTACATTTACATGTTTCATTTGTTAGAAACCGTTATCATAGGATAGTTCATTACTCATCCTAGGTTATGCCTCGAATAAATCTCCAAGGGATCATATTCACTTCCCAAACATAAGGTTTTATATATCTCAAATTAAGCCCCTAAAGTCTCCAAGTATGGGCCTACAATTCCCATCCATACTCATAGGATGGACCAAGAAAAGTGATGCCTTAACATAACTTAGGACAACCCTTCCCCCTAACTTAACCCCAAGTGAACCCATTCAACCCTAGGGTGGCAACCAACTCGACTAGGACTCTAAAAGCCAAGGTTTACTTCATTCAAGAAGAGTCCTAAGTTCCTAGGGGAAGGAAAGAATTAAAAACAAAAGTAGGAAATGGGTTGAGAAAACAGGGGACCGGTCGACCGATCCCAAGACCGCGTCTCAAAGTTAAGCTTTTGAAAGAAAGCAGAAAGTTCATTTTGGATGGACCGGTCGACCAGTGGTAGAACCGCGGTCGACCGCGACTTCAATTCAGGCCTTTAAAAGAAAGCAGTGTGCCCTCCTCCGAAGGCCCGGTCGACCGGTCTGAGATACGCGGTCGACCGGCCATTGCAGACCTAGACCCCTTCTCCTAATATCTTCTAAACCCCAAAATCATTAACCAACCAAAATCATCCAACTACATTTAATGATACCAAAAGATCATAAATGCTCCCAACAACATTTTTTTCTACCTCAATCAACAATCTATCTCTACCAAAGATGTTGATACCCATAAATCCAACCAAAAACCACAATTATACTACATCAAAACTATATATATCTACCCATACTAATTATTCATCTTAAACCATATAATAGCAAGTAGAAAACTTGCCTTGGGGCTTCAATTTCAGGATTGGTTGAAGAAGAAAGCAAGATCAAACCACCAATCCTCAAGATCTCTCTCTTTTTCTCCAATCTTCCACTCTCACTCTCTCTCACTCTAGGGCTAGAACACTTAGGGAAAACAAGAGGAAATGAAAGACTTGGGGAAAGACTAAACGTGGCTTAAGATTAAAACTCTCCAACCTTTAAGTAAAAATACCGCAATAGTTAAGTTCTAATACGCAATATGCCAAAACCAGTCAAAGTGCCCAAAATCTCAAAATACAATATGGCACACATTTCGACTGTCTCGCACCTCCCGGAACTAACTACACCCTCCAAATTATCATTTGGAGATTCTATAAGTCATTTCAAGTTTCGGTCCCATTCTAATTCAAATTGCCATATTAATTTTCATGACAAAATAGAACACCACATGATAACAACTACTTACACACATGGTAACATGCAACTTAATTGTAAATATTAACTTATTTCATCAAATTAATACTTACCCACATGCAGCATTCTATATATGCAACTACTCAACATAGTAAATAAATACAAAATGGGCTCCCAAAAGCGAGGGTTGTTACATATCCCTGGTAAACGGTATGGTGACATGGCATCTAGTGTTGCAGAGTCATTCAATTCATGGATATTGGAGGAAAGGCATTTACCAGTAATGGATATGCTTGATAAATTGAGAATGAAGATTATGAATTTCAATGCAAGCAAACTTGTTGAGTCTAACACTTGGACAAATGAGCTATGTCCTTTTTTTCAAAAGTTACTGAATGAAAATTGGAATAAAAGCCGACATTGGACTATTAGTCGCTCAAGTCAAAATGTATATTGAAGTTCATTCAGAAGTGCGAGCAACAGTTGACTTAGGAGAAAGGACTTGTTCTTGTAAGAGATGGAAGATTAGATGTTTTCCATGTCCTCATGCTGTTTGTGTTGTACGAAGGAAAGGGACTAGTATTTATGATTATATTAAGGAGTACTATAAGGTATCTTTCTACAGAAAATCATACTCGATACCTATAGTTCCTCTTCCTGATTTGATTTCCTTAAATATTCCTATACTTGAAAATCCATATGTTCTTCCACCAATGACTAAGAGACCGACCGACAGGCAAAGAAATAAGAGAATAAAGTATTTTGGTGAGATCACAGTAAGGGAAGTTACTTGCTCAAGGTGTAGTAAAATGGGTCATTACAGGTCTACTTGTAAGGAACCCATTTGAGTACGTTTAAAATTATTGAATTCATTCATTTTAACCATTTGATTGAATAAATTAATTAATAAACCATTTGTTTCACATAAATGAATGTAATTTTAGTTTTTAGTCTCATTTTTTAGTTTGTTTTTTGTGTAGCTGTACATGTATTTTTCATAAAATACACGTGATCATTTTTCCTGATGTTCACGTGTACTTTACATTTGTATACGCATGTTATGTACAGTACACGCGCATTTTGATGACCAAAGCCATTTTATCAATGCGTGTACTTGACGAAATATGCGTGTACTTTACAAAGTACACGCAAAATATATAAAGTACATGCATTTAAAAATGGATTTAGTCAGTTCAATCTTCGTGTACTATATAAAAGCGTGTGTGTACTTTATTAATTACATTTAATTTAGATTTACTTGATGAAATAAATGTGTACTTTTTGATG
Source organism: Sambucus nigra (assembly GCA_949130495.1). Taxonomy (NCBI): domain Eukaryota; kingdom Viridiplantae; phylum Streptophyta; class Magnoliopsida; order Dipsacales; family Adoxaceae; genus Sambucus; species Sambucus nigra. The sequence continues at coordinate 403,201,893 of OX422211.1, forward strand.
TACATGCATAATATAAATATAATATGCGTGTACTTGATGAAATATGCGTGTACTTTATGAAGTACACGCGTAATATATAAAGTACACGCTTTTAAATATACGTGTACACGCGTGTTTTTATAAAGTACACGCGTATTGATATGACTAAAATCTAATTCAATATACTGTACTTTATGTATTCTGCATGTAATTTTATCAAGTAGACGTATATAAATGCATGTACTATCTGAAAAATGGTTTTAGACATTTCAATGTGCTTATACTTTATAAAAGACACTTATTGCACTCATATTCTTAAATTCCTATGTGTATTATGGTCCGCGCTAGCGGCATTATTATACAAGTATTTCAATAAGCGTGTACTTTATAGACTATGCGTGTACTTTATAAAGTACACGTGTAATATATAAAGTACACGCATTTATATAATTATTTGGGACAATATCTTGTGCGTGTGTTTTATAAAAACTTGCGTGTATTATAATTTAGAATAGATAGAATCATATTTTGACATACTAATTTTTTTTACAATAAATGATATTAATGTTTACATTTTTTACAATACACGTGATCATTTTTATAAAGGTTCATGTGTAATTTACTATATTTGGTGTATGACATAAGTGAGAATACATGCATGAAAGAAATAAATTTTTTATTAAAAATAAAAAAATAAAGCACAATTTTCCCACATAACAAAAGCTGAAAAAACTAAAGAAGACTTATATTAGGGAAGTTTGTCAAAGGAATCTAGGGTGTCAGGAAGAGAGTCAATTAAATTCGACCAGTGTCAAATTTTTTCTTCTATGACAGCTACAAGGCCTTCATGGAGAGCCTTCTGTAACAACCCTCACTTTTGAGACATTTATTTTATATTAATTCACTGCATGAAGTAATTATATAAAATATGGATGATGGAGTAAATATGAACTAAATGAGATAATTAAGCATATTTACAAGAATGTTGCATATTTACTGTTATTGGAACTTAAATAGCATTGTGTTATATTTTATAATGTCATATGCTTAAAGTGACAATAGTGGTTTATAATGAAATGGGATATAAAAATGACTTAAAATATTTTCGAACGCCAATTTAGAGGGCGTAGTTAGTCCCGAAATGTGCGAGATAGTCAAAATAAGTGCCATATTGTATTTTTGAGTTTCGGGCACTTTTGATTGGTTTTAACATAAATGTGTAGTTGTGAGTCATTGTAATGTGGTATTAACCATTAAAGTTAGGAATTTAGATTAAATCCACGATTTAGTCTTGCACCTCATTTTATTCTCTTAAGTGTGTATTTACTAACCTAAAGAGAGAGAGAGAGAGGAAGAAAATTGAGGAGAAAAGAGGAGAAAAGAGAGAGATTGGAGATTTGAGAATTGATCTTGCTTCCATCTTCCAAGAATCTGAGATTTCAACCTCAAGGCAAGTTTTCTACTTGCTAATATGTGATTTAAGATGAGTAAATTGTATTGATAGTTGTGTATTGAAATTAATGGAACAAATATGAATTTTATGGTGTATGAGCCCTAATCATAGTTTAAGTTGATGATATTGTAGTTGATAATCATGTAGGATGGTTTTGGGTTGATTAATGTTGGTTGATGTGTGTAAAAATGGAGGAGATTTGGGTTTTGGGGAAAAACTAGGGTTCATAACCCGTAGCCCATTCTTGGCAAATTCGCAGGGGTGAATCGATTCGGCCCTAGGGCGAATCGATTCCCTAAGGGGTTAGGTTACAGGTCTGCAAGCCCGATTCGATTTGGGTTAAGGCCGAATCGATTCGGCGAAGGCAGAAACTTGGATTCTTCATCCGAATTGATTCGCTTTTGGGCGAATCGATTCGCTGCTTGGGGCGAATCGATTCGTCCCTAGGGTGAATCGATTCAAAATCAGGCTATTTTGAGTTATTTTTCTAACTCAATTTTTATTCTTTTCGTTTAGGCTTTGGACTTAATTACCTTCTTGTATGAAGTAAACTTAGTGTCCTAGAGTCTTACATTGGGTAGGCAACTTTCTTAGGTTAGAAGGGGAAGGTTGTAATACCCCGTATTTTCGTGATATTTATTTTTGGGATTAATTAAATTAAATGTGAATTAATTTGGGAATTAATCCGAATTAAAATACTAGCGAGATGCGAGTTGGTATTTGATTTTTATGAGTATATATGACTATATATGAATGTTGAATTATGAAATTTGTCGTGACATTGATATACGACAATTTGGGAAACTTTGTTGAGACGCGTGTGACAGTCGCGTCAGGAATATTATTATTTAATTAAAAAGTGAATTTTATTTCTATTAACCGTATGGTCATTTTGAGTGCGCCAACGCGTCCGGAAGGGTCAAGATAGTCAGAAAACACTAGCCGGGAGTTTAGTTTAGGTCCCGGGGCATTTTTAGGCCATACCGGCAACGTAAAAGGGTAGTTTGGTAATTTTGAATTTTTGGGAATTAAAACCAACGAAAATTAGGAATTAATTATCTAATTTGGACTTTACCCACTAAACCAACTAACTATCCTAAATGACTTAATGGGCTACGGAGTTATTAGAATTAGTTCCAAAAGTTTCCTAAGGAAAACCCTAGCCACCATTGTCACCTTGGAGAAGAAGACTTGTAGAGAGAGAGAGAGGAGAATTTTGCAGAGAGAGAGAGAACCATTCATCAATTCGACATCAAAATCATAGATACACATAAGGCAAGTGGTTTAATTTCATTAGTTGCGGAGAATGCTTCTTCCATGCGTAGGAATTGATAAAATTGTATTGTTTTTGGGAGATTGATGAAAGCCCATTAAATTGGAATTTGAAACTTGTATTTTGATGAGGAATTGCATGTAGAATTGTATGTAGGTGATTAATCTGATGATAATATATTTTGGATGAAACAAAAACGGATTTAATTAGACTCATTGGGGATTTAAGAATTTCTAGGGTTCATGTTCTTAAAATTGGGGGAAAATGTATAGATTTGATATTTGGATGATGTTTAGAATGAATTAACCCCACAAAATACGTTAGTATGTGACCTAAGTATGTTTAGAGACGATTAGAAACCTTGAACAATTGTTGGAGTGATGTTTAGATGAGATTAGAGTGAAAGAAAAGATGGAAAAACGAAAAAGGAATTTCTGGGCTCGAAACTGGCCTCTCGTTAGAAGACCTGCCCAGGTCGTTCGAACGAGCTCGTTCGAACGAGCTTCTAACGAGTTGACAGTTTGACTTCTAACGAAAGGGATGTTCATTCGATGACTTTCGTTCGAACGAGATCTCGTTAGACGGCCCACTTCGTTCGAACGAACTCTCGTTTGAACAGCCTCGTTCGAACGAGACTTCTAACGAGCTGACATTTTAGGCTTTTTGTCCTGTTTTGACTTCGCGTGTCCCGTAACCTTATTTAATTGTAGAGATAACATTCCCTTGATGATAAATTGTTATGGTAGGGACATTTGGGATATATAGAGAAGTAAAACCTAGAGGTGTGATTTGAACCAAATGGAAATTATGGATTAAGACGTGAGTGTCTATTACGACGTGAGAACAATTGACGGCTTGAATAATTATATTAATCGGGAATATGTAAATTGTGTAACATTATATGTCGGTACGAGAATGAGAAGTGTACCACAAATAAATTATAGTGATTACTAAGATGTGTGCATACTTAGTATATGTATATGATTTTATGTGTATGACATACCTATCATACTTGCTATCACGGGAGGTTTACGTTCGCTTAGGGCCCTCTAATCCTTGTGTTGCCCGGATTTAGATTGGTACCTCGAGAACATAGGTCAGAGAAGGACTTATTGGGATGTTAATAAGTCTGCTGATCGCGGGAGCGTAGGTATGTGCGTGACCCATGTGATGTAACTGTGTTCGCCTCCATTGTTTGTGATTTGCTATTATCTGAGAACGATTCCTGAGAGATTCGAAATCCGTGATCCTTATGTACGTGATGTACCGGGATGGATAGCAGAGTATGTGTGCACCGCAGCTTAGTCTCGGGTGCTTGTATTGTATATTTATGACGTGAATAATATACACATAAATAATGGGAACTTTCATGTTGGTATTGTGAATATAAGTATGTAATGTTTTGAGAAAACATAACGGGTTAACCGATAGTGAATTGTATTGCTAATACTTGAGAATTTGAGTTAAGTATAGCCCGCTATTATATTGATAACACTAGAATGTATAAAGGGAATTGAGTAGTAAGGGGTAGAACTTATTACGGTTTGGATAGTTATGTATGTCACTTAGATGGGTACGGTACGTTAGGGGTGCACAATTAGACGAGAGGTGAGTACTTCATGTGAGTGCACGTCCTAACATGTATTTTGCATTCATTGTTTTAAAGTTATTAAAACACTTGCTGTTTTTAAAATGATTTCCACTTTCGGGCTCTGACCCATTTGCTTTCAAATCTATTTTTGTAAAAACCATTTTAGGTGCCCAGCCACAAGGACACCATGCTTAGGATCCTCATTCAGGTGACGAGCTGTAGCTGTTTGTGGAAGTTATAGGGCCTTGCTAGTAGACGCTTCATCTACTTTGACTCTATATTCAGATTTCATCAGTTGTAGGGCATGTCGCCCATTCCTCTTAGAGACATTTCATTTATTTCAGTTATTCAGACTTTTGGCATGTAATTAATTCAGGATTCAGACTTATTTTATTATTTCAGTTGTGGGATTGTTGTGAGGAGTTTTTCTCCGGACCTATTATTATTTTTGTTGGTTATTCAATTACTTCGTTATGGTGAATGGTTGTTATTATTTCATTATCCTTTTATTGCATGTTAATCAGAGTTAACTTAAAATTTGGCAACTCACTTTTTAAATACTAGGTGGTTAGTAATCATTAAAATGTTTTCGACAGTGATGCTATTTACTGGACCAACTTGGCATTTTGTATTAATTTAATAAAGGAGTATCTACCCGGTATTTAATTAGTCGGGGTGTCACAGGTGGTATCAGAGCATCAGGTTCTAGTGTCCTTTAGGATCTGTACGGCTTATTATGTTTCAGCTGAGCTTTCTTTGACGTAGAGCCCTATATTTTAGGACTGGTGTTTTCTTTTGTATATGCTACGTTCTTCAGCTATTTCAAGTTTATAACTGCGAACTTATAAACTTTATTCTTATTTCAGATGCCTCCACGACGTGCACAACGGGTTCCCAGGGATGCTACGCCAGAACCATAGCCCGCACCAGTTCAGGGCACGATGAATGCCGCCGAGGTTGCAGCCATTGTGGCCCAGGCTGTAAATGCCGCACTAGCTGTAGTTCAGCAGGCACCACCTCAGGCGCCAGTAGCCGCGCCAGTTCAGGCACATGCATTTCCGTCTGCTTGGGAACGTGTACGTGATGCTTTTCAGAAAGCACACCCACCGGAGTTCGCAGGTAGCTCCGATGTTGTGGTTTCGAGTCAGTGGAGGAAGGACATTCAGCGGCACCTGAGGATGTATGAGTGCACCGATGTCCAGAAGCAGATACTAGCTACTTTCAAGCTAGTTGGATTTGCACTGCAGTGGTGGGAGTCTATTACCACCGTGGAGGAGAGAGATACTCTCACTATACAGGAGTTTTGGGTGCGGTTTGACCGCAAGTACTTTCCGTCAGCTGTTCACACGGAAATGAGAAGGAAGTTGATGAATCTCAGGCAGGAAGGTAAGACTGTGGCCGAGTATGAGGCCGAATTCACAAATCTGTTGAATATTGTTCCGGATGAGATACCGACGGAAGAGAAGAAGATACAGAAATTTATAGACGGGTTGACTTGGAGGATCCGTCAGCATTTGTTGGGGAATCTATCGTTGGCCACTTACTCTGATGTGGTTAAACGCTGCACTGTTACACTGCCAGGATCACCGCTTTCACATGGCTGAGGGCAAGAGATCGGGAGAGTCCAGCCATCAGGGCAGGACTGGAGGACATGGTGCCAGTGGGGCACAATCTATTCAGGGGCAGAGACAGGGTGACCAGGGTGACCAGCAGGGGGATCACAAGAGATTCAGGTCGGGAAATTTCAGGCACGAACAGGGAGGTTTCCGGCCAGGCCATCAGGGTCCGAACGGCCATCAGGACCAGCAGGGTCAGAATGGTCAACAACAGCTTTAGCAGGGCCAGGGGAGGAACGGTAACGGCCACCAGGGCCGGGGGCAGCTGGGACAGAGAGGGGGGAACTTCCCGGGGAAGTGTTACGTTTGTGGCAAGACTGGCCATAAACGCCAGGACTGTCCTGATAGGGACAGGGCCCCGCAGCAGCAGCAGGGTGCTCGACAGGAGCCGCAGAGACCCTTGTTTCCCGCCGCCCTCCCGGCGCCACCACAGATGGCAGCATTACCAGCCATTCCAGCGGTCCCAGTTCAGCAGGGGCAGCTGTCGTATGGGAGAGTATACCAGCTTCAGCACGCAGCAGTTCCACAGGCCCCACCCGCGATTGAGGGTATGTTTCCTATCCATGGCACTATGGGTCGGGTTTTATTTGATACGGGGGCAATGCATTGTTTTATAGCTACACATTTTGCGAAAGCCTTAGGGTTATTAGCCACAGCAGAGAGCACAGTGACGTGTGTAGACTCACCATTGGGGAGTGGGTCACTTATTTTTTTTATATGTCGGGGAGTGGGGGTAGAGATTGGTAGTTTGGTATTACCTGCAGACATGTTGGTATTAGATATGCATGAGCACGATGTGATTATTGGTATGGATTGGCTCGTAGCTTATAGAGCCATGATTGATTGCTTCGGTGGGAGCATTGTTTTTGCCATTCCGGGGCAAGAGATGTTTGTAGTGGCGATGCCTCGCCCAGAGGGAGGCTCGACCGCTCATCTGTATTACATAGAGGAGGATACCTCTAAGGAGGTTGTGATTCCTTTAGATTCGATCCCAGTTGTCAGGGAGTATTCCGATGTGTTTCAGGAGATACCAGGCCTACCCCCCAGTCGAGAGATAGACTTTGTCATAGACTTATTACTAGATACGAGACCTATAGCACGTGCACCATACCGTATGGCTCCGGCAGAGATGCGAGAGCTACGGGATCAGATTGAGCAGTTGTTGGGTCAGGGGTTTATACGGAGGAGTACTTCGCCGTGGGGTGCCCCTGTGTTGTTCATAAAGAAGAGGGATGGATCGTTGAGGTTGTTTGTGGATTACCGAGAGTTGAATAAGGTCACGATACGGAATAAATATCCATTGCCCTGAATCGATGACTTATTCGACCAGTTGAGAGGAGCTTCTTTCTTCTCGAAGATTGATTTGCGATCGGGATACCATCAGTTGCGTATCAGGGAAGAAGATGTCTCGAAGACTGCGTTCTTAACGAGATATGGTTCTTACGAGTTTCGGGTTATGCCTTTTGGTTTGACCAATGCTCCAGCCGTGTTTATGGACTTGATGAATAGGGTGTTCAGAGATTTCCTAGATCAGTTTGTCATTGTCTTAATTGATGATATTCTGGTTTACTCCCAGACAGAGGAGGAGCACGCCGAGCATTTGAGGCAAGTTTTGCAGACGCTACGTCAGAACGAGTTGTATGCAAAATATGAAAAGTACGGGTTTTGGCTGAAGGAGGTTCAGTTTTTGGGGCACATTATTTCTGACCGGGGGATATCTGTTGATTCGGGGAAGGTATCCGCGGTGAGGGAGTGGGGACAGCCCATGACACCGACTGAGATCCGTAGTTTCTTGGGCCTAGCAGGATACTACAGGAGGTTCATTCGGGGATTTTCGAAGATAGCAGGTCCTTTGACACATCTGACTCGTAAAGGTGTGCCGTTCATCTGGAGTGATGCCTGTCAGTTGGCATTCGATGAGTTGAAGGATAAGTTGACCTCAGCACCTGTGTTAGCATTGCCGAGACCGGGAGTTGAGTATCTAGTCTACACCGATGCATCCTTGCAAGGACTTGGAGGTGTATTACAGCAGGAGAGTCAGGCCATAGCTTATGCTTCCCCAAAAGGTAATGTCTCCAAATCCGAAGGGCAAATACCACTGCCGTTAACTCCAAGTCTTGAGTGGGGTAATTCTTCTCATGAGGCTTAAGCTTACGGGAAGGAGTTGAATATGCGGCAACGGAGGTGGCTTGAGTTCGTGAAGGATTATCAGTTTGATATCCAATACCACCCGGGGAAGGCTAACGTGGTAGCAGACGCGTTGAGCCGTAGGTCAGTAGATGAAGTGGCAGGGGTGTGGAAGGCAAAATGGGAGGAGTTGGGACACCAGGATGCAGTGGCCCGATCATTCATGTCGGTGATGACTGTTACACCACAGATTGTCACGAGAGTGGTAAAGGCCAAGGTAAATGACTCGTTCTGTCAGGAGCAGATAGTCCGATTACTAGCAGAGGGAGCCGAGTCCTATACCGTCAGCTCAGATGGGGGATTACGCTTCAATGGGAGATTGGTAGTTTCGAAAGGGGAGGAATTGCATCACGAGGTGATGGCAGAGTCGCACGGCTCACGGTTCACGGTACATCCCGGTGGGGACAAAATGTACCATGATATGAGACGACAGTATTGGTGGAGCGGGATGAAGAGAGATATTGCCGTGTTTGTTTCCAAATGCGCCACTTGTCAGCTAGTAAAAGTGGATCATCAGAGACCGGCAGGACTTCTATAGCCATTGGAGGTCCCAATGTGGATGTGGGAGAGCATATCCATGGATTTTATCACGGGGTTGCCTACGTCACAGAGAGGTCACGACTCCGTTTGGGTGATTGAGGACAGGTTGACCAAAGTCGCTCATTTTCTACCCGTAAGGACAGACTACAGTACGGGACAGTATGCCCAGCTCTTTATTGCAGAGATAGTGAGACTTCACGGCGTGCCCCTAAATATCGTGTCTGACAGAGACAAGATATTTGTTTCGCAATTTTTGGAGAGTTTTCAGGAGGCCATGGGCACGGAATTGCGGTTGAGTACGGCTTATCACCCGCAGACCGATGGGCAAACCGAGCGTACAAATCAGATGTTAGAGGACATGCTACGTATGTGCATCATTGATTTTAGGGGTGGATGGGAGCAGTATCTTCCACTGGTGGAGTTTGCTTACAACAACTCCTACCAGTTCACCATTGGCATGGATCCATTTGAGGCGCTGTACGGTAGGCCTTGTCGTTCCCCAGCATGTTGGTTGGAGGTGGGGGACAACAAACTACTTGGGCCGAAAGTGATTGAGGATACTTCGGTAAGGATAGAGCTGATACAAAGTCACATTCGGGTAGCTCAAGACAGGCAGAAGAGCTATGCTGATGCGAAGAGGTCCTTCAGGGAATTTGAAGTGGGGGACCAGGTTTTGCTCAGAGTATCTCCTATGAAGGGGATTATGCGTTTCGGGAAGAAAGGGAAGTTGGCACCGAGATATGTCGGACCATTTCCTATTATTGAGCGGATTGGACCGGTTGCGTATAGACTTGGGCTACCGGAGCATTTGCATCGAATTCACGATGTGTTTCATATTTCCTCGCTAAGGAAATATCTTAGAGACGATTTGTCTCATTCTCACATTTCTTTGGAGGACATCGATCTCCAGCCTGATAGCTCCTACGAGGAGGGGCCGATTGCTATTTTGGACAGAAGTGAGCGGAAACCGCGGTCAAAGATAGTCCCGTTAGTGCGTGTTCAGTGGCGACATCATAATGTCGAGGAGTCCACATGGGAGCGCGAGGATGAGATGCGCGAACGTTATCCAGAGTTGTTCTTACCAGGTACTTTCTAGATCCGAATTTCGGGACGAAATTCAGTTATTAGGGGGGAAGTATGTAATACCCCGTATTTTTGGGATATTTATTTTTGGGATTAATTAAATTAAATGTGAATTAATTTGGGAATTAATCCGAATTAAAATACTAGCGAGATGCGAGTTGGTATTTGATTTTTATGAGTATATATGACTATATATGAATGTTGAATTATGAAATTTGTCGTGACATTGATATACGACAATTTGGGAAACTTTGTTGAGACGCGTGTGACAATCGCGTCAGGAATATTATTATTTAATTAAAAAGTGAATTTTATTTCTATTAACCGTATGGTCATTTTGAGTGCGCCAACGCGTCCGGAAGGGTCGAGATAGTCAGAAAACACTAGCCGGGAGTTTAGTTTGGGTCCCGGGGCATTTTTAGGCCATACCGGCAACGTAAAAGGGTAGTTTGGTAATTTTGAATTTTTGGGAATTAAAACCAACGAAAATTAGGAATTAATTATCTGATTTGGACTTTACCCACTAAACCCACTAACTATCCTAAATGACTTAATGGGCTACGGGGGTTATTAGAATTAGTTCCAAAAGTTTCCTAAGGAAAACCCTAGCCACCATTGTCACCTTGGAGAAGAAGACTTGTAGAGAGAGAGAGAGGAGAATTCTGCACAGAGAGAGAGAACCATTCATCAATTCGACATCAAAATCAGAGATACACATAAGGCAAGTGGTTTACTTTCATTAGTTGCAGAGAATGCTTCTTCCATGCGTAGGAATTGATAAAATTGTATTGTTTTTGGGAGATTGATGAAAACCCATTAAATTGGAATTTGAAACTTGTATTTTGATGAGGAATTGCATGTAGAATTGTATGTAGGTGATTAATCTGATGATAATATATTTTGGATGAAACAAAAACGGATTTAATTAGACTCATTGGGGATTTAAGAATTTCTAGGGTTCATGTTCTTAAAATTGGGGAAAAATGTATAGATTTGATATTTGGATGATGTTTAGAATGAATTAACCCCACAAAACACGTTAGTATGTGACCTAAGTATGTTTAGAGACGATTAGAAACCTTGAACAATTGTTGGAGTGATGTTTAGATGAGATTAGAGTGAAAGAAAAGATGGAAAAACTAAAAAGGAATTTCTGGGCTCGAAACTGGCCTCTCATTAGAAGACCTGCCCAGGTCGTTCGAACGAGCTCCTTCGAACGACCTTCTAACGAGTTGACAGTTTGACTTCTAACGAAAGGGATGTTCGTTCGAACGAGATCTCGTTAGAAGGCCCACTTCGTTCGAACGAACTCTCGTTCGAACAGCCTCGTTCGAACGAGACTTCTAACGAGCTGACAGTTTAGGCTTTTTGTCCTGTTTTGACTTCGCGTGTCCCGTAACCTTATTTAATTGTAGAGATAACATTCCCTTGATGATAAATTGTTATGGTAGGGACATTTGGGATATATAGAGAAGTAAAACCTAGAGGTGTGATTTGAACCAAATGGAAATTATGGATTAAGAGGTGAGTGTCTATTACGACGTGAGAACAATTGACGGCTATAATAATTATATTAACCGGGAATATGTAAATTGTGTAACATTATATGTCGGTACGAGAATGAGAAGTGTACCACAAATAAATTATGGTGATTACTAAGATGTGTGCATACTTAGTATATGTATATGATTTTATGTGTATGACATACCTATCATACTTGCTATCACAGGAGGTTTACGTTCGCTTAGGGCCCTCTAATCCTTGTGTTGCCCGGATTTAGATTGGTACCTCGAGAACATAGGTCAGAGAAGGACTTATTGGGATGTTAATAAGTCTGCTGATCGTGGGAGCGTAGGTATGTGCGTGACCCATGTGATGTGACTGTGTTCGCCTCCATTGTTTGTGATTTGCTATTATCTGAGAACGATTCCGGAGAGATTCGGAATGCGTGATCCTTATGTACATGATGTACCGGGATGGATAGCAGAGTATGTGTGCACCGCAGCTTAGTCTCGGGTGCTTGTATTGTATATTTATGACGTGAATAATATACACTTAAATAATGAGAACTTTCATGTTGGTATTGTGAATATAAGTATGTAATGTTTTGAGAAAACATAACGGGTTAACCGATAGTGAATTGTATTGCTAATACTTGAGAATTTGAGTTAAGTATAGCCCACTATTATATTGATAACACTAGAATGTATAAAGGGAATTGAGTAGTAAGGGGTAGAACTTATTACGGTTTGGATAGTTATGTATGTCACTTAGATGGGTACGGTACGTTAGGGGTGCACAATTAGACGAGACGTGAGTACTTCATGTGAGTGCACGTCCTAACATGTATTTTGCATTCATTGTTTTAATGTTATTAAAACACTTGCTGTTTTTAAAATGATTTCCACTTTCGGGCTCTGACCCATTTGCTTTCAAATCTATTTTTGTAAAAACCATTTTAGGTGCCCAGCCACAAGGACACCATGCTTAGGATCCTCATTCAGGTGACGAGTTGTAGCTGTTTGTGGAAGTTACAGGGCCTTGCTAGTAGACGCTTCATCTACTTTGACTCTATATTCAGATTTCATCAGTTGTAGGGCATGTCGCCCATTCCTCTTAGAGACATTTCATTTATTTCAGTTATTCAGACTTCTGGCATGTAATTAATTCAGGATTCAGACTTATTTTATTATTTCAGTTGTGGGATTGTTGTGAGGAGTTTTCCTCCGGACCTATTATTATTTTTGTTGGTTATTCTATTACTTCGTTATGGTGAATGGTTGTTATTCTTTCATTATCCTTTTATTGCATGTTAATCAGAGTTAACTTAAAATTTGGCAACTCACTTTTTAAATACTAGGTGGTTAGTAATCATTAAAATATTTTCGACAGTGATGCTATTTACTGGACCAACTTGGCTTTTTGTATTAATTTAATAAAGGAGTAGCTACCCGGTATTTAATTAGTCGGGGGGTCACAAAGGTTAGAACTTATTTTGAGGATTACCAAATTGATGATTAGGTATTTCTTTCCTTAATTAGTTACTCTAATATTTTGGGATGTATAAATAAATAATTAAAGAGTAATTGTCACATTATTGGGAGATGCTAGAATTGGTGGTTTATAATAACACCACAAAATAATGTTTGGATAATAAATTGAGAGTTTATTCATTCATTGAGGTTATATTGATGGCATTAATTACGTATGGCTCCGGATAAAATGGGATGTATATATTAAAATGAAAATAAAAATGGTAAATAATAATTGGCTTAAACACACCTCTCTAAATGCTATCATAAGGGAAGTTCGCACATGAGGTGAAGTCCCCTAACTAGTGAATGCAGGGTGAATATAGTCCTCGGCCATATGACTGGTTATTATGTATGTTGTATTTATTTTATGCTAGTGAGGTAATTCCGAGTGTGGTTATGACTCACTCGTAGGTATATGGCCACTTCCCGACGTTGCGTTACGATGCCCGGGTTGTCTTGTTTGATAGGTCCTGGAAGATGATAGTCATTTAGGGGCGCGCACAGTGGGGAAATCCGGACGGGCGGTCTTAGAATCGTTATATATAGATTAATATAACTATTCTTATTCAAGTGGGACTTGATTTATGATAATTGCCATAAAGAGCAAATAACTATGATTATGTTTCCTAATGAGATATGGAACGATGAAATGAAATAGTGTGAAATGACGGAGATTTTAATTAATTATATTCATTCATATCCTCTTGCATAACTAAATTAAACTTATGATCATTTAATTGCCTTAGTTTATGCTTGAGATTGTGTAGGTATATTCTTATCTGTATCCATCATGATTAACTGTTCATAACTGTCATACTCTTTATTCATTTGGTGATCATATAAAATCGGGCACTGACCCGTTCATATTTCTTGTTGTGCATGAATTTTATATCCGCTCAGGCGCTCCACCGCAAGGACGCCCGTACTGACTTTCCCTTTCCAGTGTCATGGAGCTGCAACACCTTGCGGACATTGCGGGATATTTTGTTATAGACGCCTTCATTTTTGTATTCTAGTTATGATCGAGTCATTTACTCGGGCGTGTGGCCCATGCTTTTATATTTGCTTATTGTAATGTATTATGTAACTTAATTTAATTGTTGTAATACGTTATAAGAGACTGTTAACAGTCAGACTATTCGATTATTGTGTATATATATATTGTTCAGTTTTATTCCTATAGATTTCATCCATCTTCTATTTAAATTGGGTTGTTTAAATACTTTTTTTAACTTATAAAATAAAATTTTTGGCAACCCGTTTTTCTGAAATATAGGGTGGTTATCCCGTATACTTAGTATATTACTGTGATGCTGAGAATGATCCATCTATGATTTCTGTAAATATCTAAGTATCGGACTGGCCACCCCTTATTTTGATGAACGGGTTGTCACAGATGGTATCAGAGCATCAGGTTCTAGAGTCTTTAGGATCTATGCGGACTTGTCACGTTCTACCGTAGCGTTCTTTGATATGGAGCTTAATGTTAGGACTATTTTGTTGCCTATGTTTGCGACCTTATGCAAATTAGATTGTTCTATATAGTATTCTAACTCGATTGTTTCCTCATTTCAGATGCCGCCTAAGAGAGGTCGCCCAGCTAGAAGAAATAGAGTTGTAGAAGAAGAAGTAGGTCCTCCCCCGCCGCAACAGGGAACTATAAATGCTGCTAATGTTGCAAATATTGTGGCCCAAGCGGTCAATGCTGCTATGACAGTCGTGGTTCAGCAATTGCCACAAGCCCAACAACCAAGGGATCAGGATGTACAAGCTCCTACGGGACCTTCTCCGTGGGAGAGAGTTAGAGAATCCTTTTTAAAGGGCCATCCGCTAGAATTCCAAGGAGGTTCTGGCGTCATAGTAGCTAATAAGTGGAAAAAGGATATGCAGCGCCATCTTCGAATGGTGGAGTGTAGTGAGGAAAGGAAATAAATCCTTGCTACCTTTAAATTAGTTGGAGCTGCGTTACATTGGTGGGAGTCGATGACTACGCCGGAGCAGAGAGATACCATGACTATCAATGATTTTTGAGTTTTATTTGATCGGAAGTATTTCCCTCCCGCAGTTCAAAGGGAGATGAGAAGGAAGCTTCAAGATGTGGTACAAGGTGAGAGATCAATTGCGGAGTATGAAGAGGAGTTCACTCGGTTAGTAAGTTTTGTGCCTGACGAGGTGACCTCGGAGGAGAGGAGGATCTCCAAATTTATTGGAGGTTTTCACTGGAGGATACGACAACATTTGCTGGGTAATCCAGCTTTGCAGACTTTTGAGGATTTGATGAATGCGGCGTTACTCCATTGTCAAGAACATCGATTGTATGTTCAAAGTGGTAAGAAGGCTTCATCTTTGGGGCAAGCTGGGAAACCCGAAGGCAATGGGATAGGAGGAGGAGCATTTCTCTTGTCCCAATCTTCGAGAAATAAACAAAAAGAAAGAGACCCCCAGCAAGGGGACTTGTCTAAAAGGCAGCATTTTGGTGGGTTCAATGTTGGTGGCAATAACAATAGGCATGGCCAAGGTGCCTCGCAACAGCAACAAGCCGGTCGGGGTGGTAATGGGGGTAGAGGCCATCCAGGCCAAGGAGTCGGGCAGTTTAGAAATAACCGGGGCCGAAATTAGGAGAATGTGATGGGTCGATGCTTTCAATGTGGAGAGTCGGGTCACTACAAGAGGGCGTGTCCTCAGTTGATTGGGGGATAGGTTCCTAGGGTTCCACAGCATCCACAGGCTCAGTTATCGCCACAAGTACCTAATCCGATTATCCCTCCACAGCAGGGACAACTACAGTATGGTCGTGTTTACCACATACAAGATACTATGCTTCCTTCGGCCCTGCCCGCGCCGCCAGCCATTGAGGGTAAGTTTCTCATTCAGGGGAATATGGGTCGAGTATTATTTGATACGGGTGTGACACACTCATTTATTTCTAGAAGCTTTGCTCAGTCTACAGAGTTGATTAAATCTGTGAAGAGCACCTTCACTAGTGTTGAATCTTCTATGGGTGACGGTTCACTCATTTTCTTTGTTTGTAAACAAGTAGGAATAACTCTTGGTAACTTGTGTTTTGAGGCCGATCTGCTCGTCCTTGATATGGTCGGGTATGATGTAATCCTGGGTATGGATTGTCTAGTGAAGTATCGCGCGATAGTTAATTGCTATGGGAAGAGTATAGTTTTTGCCATTCCAGGGCAAGAAATGTTTTTAGTGGTTATGCCTCGTTCAGAAGGAGGTACTAGCACTTACTTGTATTGTATCGCAGAGGAGATTTCTCGGGATGTAGTCATTTCTTTAGATTCAATTCCGGTTGCTAGGGAATTTGAAGATGTTTTCTAAGAAATATCGAGTTTGCCTCCCAGTAGAGAGATCGAGTTTGTAATTGATTTAGCACCGGGAATGCGACCGATTGCGAGAGCCCCGTATCGTATGGCTCCTGTTGAGATGAGGGAGTTAAGGGATCAGATTCAGAACTTTCTAAAACAAGGATTCATTAGGCGAAGCACGTCGCCGTGGGGTGCTCCGATGTTGTTTGTGAAGAAAAGAGACGGTTCTCTCCGGTTATGTGTTGACTGCAGAGAGTTGAATAAATTCACCATCCGGAACAAATACCCATTACCTCGAATTAATGATTTGTTTGATCAACTTAGGGGAACATCGTACTTATCTAAGATAGATTTAAGGATGGGGTATCATCAGTTGCGGATACGAGAGCAGGATATTTCCAAAACCGCTTTCCTAACTAGATATGGGTCCTACGAATTTTTAGTTATGCCCTTTGGACTAACCAATGCCCCCGCCGTGTTTATGGACCTCATGAATAGGGTATTTCGGGACTTCCTAGACCAGTTTATTATCGTGTTTATTGATGACATCCTGGTATATTCTCGAATAGAAGCCGATCATGCTACTCATTTGCGGTTGGTCCTGCAGACGTTAAGGGATCACTAGATATATGCCAAGTTCGAGAAGTGCGATTTTTGGTTGCGAGAAGTACAATTTCTGGGTCACATTGTGACTGCCCAGGGTATTTCGATAGACCCAAGTAAAGTTGTTGCGGTGAGGGAGTGAGGTAAGCCCACGACACTTACCGAGATTCGTAGTTTTCTGGGTTTGGCGGGTTATTACCGCCGATTTATCAAGGGTTTTTCTAAAATTGCTAGCCCTTTAATAAATTTAAACCGAAAGGGGTGAGGTTTGTTTGGGATGATTCGTGTTAGTCATCTTTTGACGAGTTCAAGGATAGGTTGACTTTTGTTCCAGTCCTTGCATTACCAAGGCTAGGGTTGGAATATTTAGTCTTCACCGATGCATCTCTGTAAGGGTTGAGAGGTGTACTACGACAAGAGCAACGGGCTATTGCTTATGCTTCTCGCATGCTAAAGCCCCATGAAAAGAATTATCCGGTGCATGATTTGGAACTTGTCGTAGTAGTTTTTTCCTTGAAGATTTGGAGGCATTATCTCCTAGGGGAGAAATTTTGTCTTTTCACGGACCACAAATCGTTGCAATATTTTTTTTCCCAGAGACATTTAAATATGCGACAACGCCGGTGGTTAGAGTTTGTGAAAGACTATCAATTTGACATCCACTATCACCCAGGCAAGGCGAATGTGGTGGCGGATGCTTTGAGTTGAAAGCCTGAGGGGGAGTTAGCGGAGGTATGGAAAGCCAAATGGATGGAGCTTAGCCAACAGGATGAGGTTACTAGGGCGTATATGTCGGTGTTGACCGTTACACCTACTATTGTGGCAAAGGTAGTGGAAGCTCAAGGAAGGGACAAAGGCTGTTAAGACCATATACTCCAATTATTGACCGAGGGAGCAGAATCCTACTCTATAAGTATTGAAGGTGAGGTACGTTTCCACGGGATCGGACGAAGGGGATTTGAGATGGGCCGTGATGGCAGAATCTCATGGGTCTAAATTTTCCGTGCATCCGGGTGGGACAAGATGTACCAAGACATGCGCCGTCAGTATTGGTGGGCGAGCATGAAGCGGGACATTTTCAAGTTCGTTTCCCAATGTACTACTTGTTAATTGGTGAAAGTAGACCACCAAAGACCAACGGGTTTGTTACAACCATTGGAGATTCCGGTGTGGAAGTGGGAAAGTATCTCCATGGATTTTATCACGGGATTACGAATGTCGGAGAGCAGTCATGACTCTATTTGGGTTATTGTTGATCGTTTGACTAAGTCGGAACATTTTGTACCAGTACGTACCAATTATAATACTGCTCGTTATGCCCAGTTATTTATCGCGGAGGTTGTTAGACTCCACGGGGTGCCCATAAATATAGTCTTCGATAGAGACAAAATTTTCGTTTCCCATTTTTGGCGAAGCTTTCAAGAAGCTATGGGAACCGAATTGAAATTGAGTACTTCTTATCACCGTCAAATAGATGGGCAGACAGAAAGAGTCAACCAAAGGTTGGAAGACATGCTCCGAATGTGTGTGCTTGATTTCAAAGGTGGTTGGGAACAATATCTCCTTTTGGTCGAATTTGCTTATAATAATTCGTACCAATTTACTATTGGGATGGCACCCTATGAAGCCTTGTATGGTAGGCCATGTAGATCACCTACTTGTTGGTTGGAGGTGGGCGATAATAAATTACTTGGACCTGAAATGATCCAGGATACTTATTCCAAGATTGAACTCATCCGGAATCGCATCCGAATAGATCAAGATCATCAAAAGAGTTATGCCGATGCGAATAGAAGGCATATAATGTTGGAAGTTGGATATCAAATCTTGGTGCAAGTATCGCCAGTGGAAGGTATAAAGCGCTTTGGGAAGAAAGGAAAGCTTGCACCGCGCTATGTTGGACCTTTTCCTGTTATTGCCAAGGTAGGTCCAGTGGCATATTAGCTTGCCTTATCGGAACCCTTACAACAACTCCATGATGTATTTCATGTTTCCTTTTTGAAAAAGTATAAGAGGTGTGAAGGAACCCTTTGACACATTCCTTTGGAGGATATCGATTTGCAACTCAATATTTCGTATGAAGAACAACTGTTGCAATCTTAGATCACGAAGAGCGTAGATTGAGATCTCGAGTGGTGCCCTTGGTGCGAGTACAATGGGGTCATCACAACGCTAAGGAATCGACGTGGAAGCGTGAAGACGCTATGCGGGAAAATTATCCGCATCTCTTCTTGCAAGGTACGCCTGAATTTTGAGGGCGAAATTCCCTCATAAGGGGGGGGGAGGGGAGTATGTAACAACCCTCACTTTTGAGACATTTATTTTATATTAATTTACTGCATGAAGTAATTATATAAAATATAGATGATGGAGTAAATATGAACTAAATGATATAATTAAGCATATTTACAAGAATGTTGCATATTTACTATTATTGGAACTTAAATAGCATTGTGTTATATTTTATTATGTCATATGCTTAAAGTGACAATAGTGGTTTATAATGAAATGGGATATAAAAATGACTTAAATATTTCTGGATGCCAATTTAGAGGGCGTAGTTAGTCCCGAAATGTGCGAGATAGTCAAAATAAGTGCCATATTGTATTTTTGGGTTTCGGGCACTTTTGACTGATTTTAACATAAATGTGTAGTTGTGAGTCATTGTAATGTGGTATTAACCATTTAAGTTAGGAATTTAGACTAAAGCCACGATTTAGTCTTGCACCTCATTTTATTCTCTTAAGTGTGTATTTACTAACCTAGAGAGAGAGAGAGAGAGAGGAAGAAAATTGTGGAGAAAAGAGAGAGATTGGACATTTGAGAATTGATCTTGCTTCCATCTTCCAAGAATCTGAGATTTCAATCTCAAGACAAGTTTTCTACTTGCTAATATGTGATTTAAGATGAGTAAATTGTATTGATAGTTATGTATTGGAATTAATGGAACAAATATGAATTTTATGGTGTATGAGCCCTAATCATAGTTTAAGTTGATGATATTGTAGGTTATGGTAGTTGATAATCATGTAGGATGGTTTTGGGTAGATTAATGTTGGTTGATGTGTGTAAAAATAGAGGAGATTTGGGTTTTGGGGTAAAACTAGGGTTCATAACCCGTAGCCCATTCTTGGCAAATTCGCAGGGGCGAATCGATTCGGCCCTAGGGCGAATCGATTCGCTAAGGGGTCAGGTTATAGGTCTGCAAGCCCGAATCGATTCGGGTTAAGGCCGAATCGATTCGGCGGAGGCAGAAACTTGGATTCTTCATCCGAATCGATTCGCTTTTAGGCGAATCGATTCGCTGCTTGGGGCGAATCGATTCAGCCCTAGGGAGAATCGATTCGAAATCAGGCTGTTTTGAGTTATTTTTCTAACTCAATTTTTATCCTTTTCTTTTAGGCTTAGGACTTAGGAACCTTCTTGTATGAAGTAAACTTAGTGTCCTAGAGTCTTACATTGGGTAGGCAACTTTCTTAGGTTAAAAGGGGAAGGTTAGAACTTATTTGGGGGATTACCAAATTGATGATTAGGTATTTCTTTCCTTAATTAGTTACTCTAATATTTTGGGATGTAGAAATAAATAATTGAAGAGTAATTGTCACATTATTGGGAGATGCTAGAATTTGTGGTTTATAATAACACCACAAAATAATGTTTGGGGAATAAATTGAGAGTTTATTCATTCATTGAGGTTATATTGATGGCATGAATTACGAATGGCTCCGGATAAAATGGGATGTATATATTAAAATGAAAATGAAAATGGTAAATAATAATTGGCTTAAACACACCTCTCTAAATGCTATCATAAGGGAAGTTTGCGCATGAGGTGAAGTCCCCTGGCTAGTGAATGCAGGGTGAATAGTCCTCTGCCATATGACCGATTATTATGTATGTTGTATTTATTTTGCGTTAGTGAGGTAATTCTGGGTGTGGTTATGACTCACTCGCAGGTATATGGCCACTTCGCAATGTTGCGTTAGGATGCCCGGGTTGTCTTGTTTGATAGGCCCTGGAAGATGATAGTCATTTAGGGGCGCGCACAGTGGGGAAACCCGGACGGACGGTCTTAGAATCGTTATATATAGATTAATATAACTATTCTTATTCAAGTGGGACTTGATTTATGATAATTGCCATAAAGAGCAAATAACTATGATTATGTTTCCTAATGAGATATGGAACGATAAAATGAAATAGTATGAAATGACGGAGATTTTAATTAATGATATTCATTCTTATCCTCTTGCATAACTAAATTAAACTTATGATCATTTAATTGCCTTAGTTTATGCTTTGATATTGTGTAGGTAGATTCTTATCTGTATCCATCATGATTAACTGTTCATAACTGTCATACTCTTTATTCATCTGGTGATCATATAAAACCGGGCCCTGTCCCGTGCATATTTATTGTTGTGCATGAATTTTATCTCCGCTCAGGTGCTCCACCGCAAGGACGCCCGTACTGACTTTCCCTTTCCAGTGTCATGGAGCTACAACACCTTGCGGACGTTGCAGGATATTTTGTTATAGACGTCATTTTTGTATTCTAGTTACGATCGGGTCATTTACTCGGGCGTGTGGCCCATGCTTTTGTATTTGCTTATTGTAATGTATGATGTAACTTAATTTAATTATTGTAATACGTTATAAGAGACTGTTAACAGTCAGACTATTTGATTATTGTGTATATATGTATTGTTCAGTTTTATTCCTGTAGATTTCATCCACCTTCTGTTTAAATTGGGTTGTTTAAATACCTTCTTTAACTTATAAAATAAAATTTTTGGCAACCCGTTTTTCTGAAACATAGGGTGGTTATCCCGTAATCTTAGTATATTACTGTGATGCTGAGAATGGTCCATCTATGATTCCTGTAAATATCTTATTATCGAACTGGCCACCCCTTATTTTGATAAACGGGTTGTCACACCTTCTTCTCCTTCAGCTTGGCGATTTTCATGGGAACTTCTTGTGTATAGAAAGATATGAGGTCTTCATGTGTTTGAGGAGGTCCTCATCCACATCAAATAAATCTATGAGATTGGGTGGAAGTCCAGAGGAACCGTCCCTCACATATGTTTGAAACTGCTCAAAGGCAGTTTCATATGAGGAAAGATTTTCCGTAATTTGCCTTATTTTTTTTTATTTGTTTCATCTCTCTCAAGAGTTTCTCGCAACTTTTCTGCTGGACTAGTCATTATGAAATCTTTACCCGAGATGTAATGGTTAAGAAAAGGAACAGATATTACTCTTTTATAGGAAAAGTTAAAGCTATTTATTTCTTTGGCCAGAAGTAGTTGGGAAGAGAGTAGTTGAGCATAATAAATTGATTTTGGTTATTGTGTCGTTCTGAATAAATATATAAAGTAGTTTTCAATTAAAAATAAAAAATTATTACATTAATCAGTGCGTGTACATATGTTTATATTGCGTGTACTTTGAAGAATTCATGTGTGTAGTTAGTAATTATCACTTGTAGTTTTAGTTAAAATGCGTGTACATTGTTTCATAAGACTCAGGTGCATTGTTTGTCTATACCTTACGTGGATTGTGGTCCACGCCAGCGGAAATAAAATTTTTTGGTGTAATAAATATTGTAAATAATAACTAATATAACACAAAACAAATTACAAATATGGTTTGTATTTGAATCAATTTATAGAAGTTTTTTCTCCTTTCGGGGGAAGAAATATTTTAATAGAAGAATTTCCCTTAGTACATATGCTCTGTGTTTTAGCATGTCAGGGTCTTCAAACAATTTTTGCATTTCCTTATTTCTGTTAATTTGTTCAATGTAGTACATGCAGAACACCCCACAGTAAACCCTGAAATTAAAACAAAACAAATATACAAATTAGTATGATGTGAATGAAATTTTTTGAAAATATAAAAATTAGTAATCTTTAGAAATGAAGTTTTTGCTTACCCATTATATTGCTTAGGGCATTCATGATCTCTTGTTAGGTCAAATTTGAGATCACTTTCCAGCAAGAAATCTACTGTCATTTTTTCTTGCTCTGTTAACGGATCGTCATCCAATGTAAACTCATTTGATGTACCTTCATCAAACTTTCTCTGAGTTTTGAAGCCATTGTTTTTCATTGTTTCTGCTTCAGTCTTCAATAGGTACAGTATTTCTTGGAAGACAGAAAACTGTTATGAAGACAAATATTTAGTGTATACAAATAAAACAGTATATGAAGATTAAAGAGTAAAAAGTACACGCATAATATTAAAGTACACGCGTATTTTATTTTTTCATATCACGTGTATTTTAAAATATGATGCGTGTACTTTGCCTAAAGAGTTAAAAGTACACGCATAATATTCAAGTACACGTAATTTGTATTGGCTCATTTCACGTGTATTTTAAAATATGACGCGTGTACTTTGATAGTCTGGGTGATTGTGTGCAACTAATACAAAGTACACGCATTATATGGTAAAGTACACGTGTATAATATAAGTAAATTATAATATAAGTTTAGGCACTAACCACTTTTTGAGCATCATCGAAGTTTATTGTGTTTTTTTTCTTGTCGTTCGGTCGAAGGGAATCCATGTAAACCACTTTATTTTCTTTTTTGTATATGACAAGTAATGTGAAATGTCCTATGTTATGTCTTAGTACAATGAACAAATTATTACAAGTGCCTAAGTATTCAAATAAATCTCTGTATAACTCCCCCTTCTTATTGACTTCATTTTTGCTACAAGCTTCTATCTGAATAAAAATTATAGACATTATATTAATAAAAAAAACTGAAATTTTGTTTCACAAAGCTTTCGGTTTTATTGTACTTACCCAACAATAATTAGAAAAAGTGTGTGAGTGGGAGAGCTCTTCCTCCGACAATTTTAACCTCAATACTTCACTAAAGGTAAGAATTATCTGTTTCACACAATATAAAATGGTGAGGAAATAATTATGTTGAAATTTAATGAATGTCTAATATTTGGACTACATACTTGGCTTGAAATTTCTTGATTGTTGAGGACGTCAACAAAATCTTCCAATGGGATATATGAAACCAGCCCTTGGAAAATAAATTCCCTGCATTTTATATAAGCAATAAGAATTGTATAATAATAATAACCTTATTCTTTTGCACCAAAAAAAAAATATAAATTAGCGAAGTGATAAATCATATATGAGTCACTCGTTGTGACTTGATAAATTCGTGTTGATTCTGCCTGTTTTTCAGTGATTAATCCAGTTCTTTAATTCTATCTGAGTCACTCGTTGTGACTTGATCACGCTTTTCTTTTAAAGAATTGTTTAACTCAACTAGTTGGGCATTTTCCACATCCAACTTAATTAGTACATCTTTTTCCTTCAAAAGGTTGTAATTCTCCACCTTTAACTTCTTCATTTTCTCACGGGCTTCAAAAAGTGAATCACGATCTACCTGCAATTGTACATTCAAAATGGCACTCTCCACCTCCAAAGAGGTCACCTTCTCAAGTGCACCATTAAAGTCTTCAGCTGCTTTAGATAGCTGATTATATTTTTCCAACAATTCTCTTTTCAAAACAACAATTTGTTCCTCCAAATTAACCTTTGGTTGATCTTTTCCCTTCTTGTTCTTTGGAGTCACAATATTTTTAAGGGGAATATTCCAACCATGTGAAAACTCATTGTCAGTAATATCTTCAACAACTTTTTCTGATGATGAATCATCATGTATAGGACTTTCTATAGAAATGTTCAAAGAGTAACTTGGCCCTTCAAACTGAGATTCCTTTTGTACAGAACTGTCCTTACAAGCTGGTTTATTTATAGCCTGCTTCAAAGTTGCTGTTGCTATGTCATTCTTCACAAACCATTGTCTCAAAGAAGATAATTTCCACCTTAAATTCTTCAGCAGGAGAAATAATTTCAAATTTCTCACATGCCCAATACTGTGATCATACAAAAAACAAAATGATATTTATAATTGTATTACCTAGGTATTCATAATGGAAAGTACAAGTGATTTGTTCAAAATACACGCAAAATTAAATGTGTACTTTGCAAATTTTATAATTGTATTTTGAAAGTACACGTGATTTTTACAAAGTTCACGTGTACTTTGTCAATATAAGTTCACGTGTACTTTCTAAAGTACATTTATAATATTGATAAAAAATATAACAAGTGTATTTTGAAAGTATACTAGGTATATGTACAAAACATAGTACACGTGTACTTTGTAAAATACAAGTGTACTTTCACGTGATATAAGACGTGTATTTTCAAAATACACGTGATATAAGACGTGTATTTTCAAAATACACGTTAAATTATCACGTGTATTTTGAAAATACAAGTGAAAATATCACGTGTATTTTGAAAATACACTTCTACTTTATAAAGTACACTTGTATTTTACAAAGTACACGTGTACTATGTTTTATAAATATAACCAGTGTACTTTCAAAATACATTTGTTATATCACGTGTATTTTCAAAATACACGTGAAAATATCACATGTATTTTCAAAATACACGTGATTTTTATTAAGTACACGTGAGTATTGGTATGTAAATTTTGAAATATCAGGATATTATTTTGCTCACCAGTAGGAAAATTACACATCCAGTAACTGTGCTAGGTTTTGAACTTACTGATTCGTCAAGTGAATGTATGAGAAACTCATGCGCAGCAGATGCCCAATCATACTTATTCATTTCCTCAATATTGTCGATGTATGTCAACCAAAATTCTCCAAGGGTGAAGTTTGAGTTGGAGAAAAACAATGTGTTCAAGAAGTGGAGACACACAAGTTTTACAAAATCGGCAATGCCTTCATCTGTCTCCAATTCAACTGATTTCTTCAAACCATTCAATATTTCTGACTTTCCTATTCTTTTTGTGAAGTATCGCGCTTGTAATCCAGATTTTTGAGCAGTATTCGGTCGCTTTTTCAGTTCTATTGATTTTAAACCCTCAACTAGTGGTATGCCAAATATTTTTGGTTTTCGTATTGTACAGCTGGATAATTGATAAAATATTTTTATCCGTCTTCTTGTGGTCCACTTCTACTATTTTCTCATTGTAGTAGGCATTGAAAAGCTCCCAAAATGGAGTCTTCTTAAGAAGTTCAATATGGCTATTGTTTATTTTATCTTTAATCTGATGCAAATCATGGAGAAAGCTAACAATATTTTATCGATATTGGTCATTCTTCTTTGCAGGATGTTTAGATTTCAGTGCCACACTAGAACTGGAACTGGATGAAGAACTATCATCAGAACTGCTCTTTTTTTGTTTCTTTCCTCTTCTTGCCTTCATCGTCATCCCCATTATATTGATCTATAAACAAAATTTAAATTACTAACCTATAATGATATGTACAAAAAATAAAATACATGCGAATTAGAATAAAACATAGACTAAAATAGTAAAATACAAGCGTATTTAACAAAAGTACATGCAATATTCTCACAAATAATTTATACAATTCTCAATAAAATACATGCTAAAGGCGATAATATATATTGTCAGTTTCATGGTAATACCTAACAGAAGTTGTTCGACAAGTCAAAAACTAAGAATCTCTATTCCTAACATATTCAGTAAAGAAGTGATGCAATAGTTGGATGCTAAAAGCTCCAATATTATCAAAATCCCTTAAGCAATACTGCTCAATTCGTTTAGCTAAATCCTTCGCTTTCGATTCAGTTACTTGAAGCTGTTGCACATAAAAAATGCAGTAGATGTCTTCATAGTAGTAGTAGAAACCAAGTAACCTTTTAGCTCTATCATTGATGTGAAGGAGAAAATGAAATTCGTCATAATTAGTACTATTGACTGTCAATGTGAAAGGTTTTGTATTATTAAGATCTTCTAACGTGCAAGCAGCAGTTTTGTAGTTGAACATCCTTGATCGTATAATTCCTAAACAATAACACAACAATACAAAATAGTACACTCATAATACACATTAGTACATGGATATTGGATTGATCAAATTGAATTTCAATGTGCATGTACTTTATGAATTTTTTGCGTGTACTTTCAACAATGTACATGCAAAAAATATAAAAGTACACGAAATAATACTAATTACAAGCTAATAACATATCATTCAAATGCCGCTGGCGCGGACCAAAAACACTCTTAAATATTAACACAATAATAATACTTCTTACAAACTCATGGAATATCATTCAAATACCGCTGGCGCGGACCAAAATAACATAGGGTTGATTAAATATGGACTTGAAATATATATTTTATAGAGTACACGTATAAAACATAAAAGTACATGCATATTGAATTGAGAAATTCAATTTCAATGTGCGTGTACTCTGTGTATTTTGCGTGTACTTTTTGATAGTACACACAAAATACACATAGTACACGCAAAACAGGGCTTGTATATGTACATATTCCAATCATGTATATATTCCTCGTCCTTGATAAATCCTCGATAATGATGTATACATGAGGAAAAGTGCAATGATGAAATACATATTTCTAACATGCAAAAAGTGTGTTTTGTAATTAAAATGAAGGAAACAAATATATTTTTTCATATCATGAAGAAGAAGAAGAATGTGATTTCATCAGTCCATGTGTCTACAAATTTATACATATGAGAACACAAAATACAAAAGGACAAACACCTGATAAGAGAATGTATACATACTTGTTAGTGGTGCTTGGAAGAATTTGATTTAGAATGTAAAATGCTCGGTAGAACTTCATCAACGATTGGGGTTTGATAGAAGAGAGTTAGGGTTTTGATCGAAGAGAGTTAGGGTTTTGATCGAAGAGAGTTAGATTTTTGATCGAAGAGAGTTAGGGTTTTGATCGAAGAGAGAATTTTGACGAAGGGAATTTTTGGCGCTTCGATTTTTGAATAGTGTGTGTTTGTTTTAATTTCGGGTTATTTATATGTTGGACCTAATCGTTTAAAATTTGTTGAGCCTGGTTTTTTTATCTAAAATTGTTAGTCTAAGGACTAGACCGTAAAAGCCTCATTATTTATTTGTCTATCGTGACACGTGATATGTCACTTAGTATATTTTTGTATATTTTTATATATTGTTATGTGATTCATATATGTGTTAGATAATTTCACTCTTTGGAAATTGACATAACATATGGTACTGCACTAATTAAATACATTAAGTGACTTAGTACTATGGGCAACTATGGAATGGTCAGCGACTAGGTGTTAGGTTTTTCTTGTTTCGATTATTCCCTCGGTATTAGGTCCCACCGATTGTGAAGTAGTTTCTTATAATGTCACGTAAGTAATCAATAATTGAGTTTTAACTTAATCGACTCGTACTGACTAATAAATTAACTTTTTGAGATAATCAATAAATTAAAATATGTTATATTCCGTGTTGACTTTTGGGACTCTTAAAAAGTATGTTTTTGACTTAAAATAGTGAAATTTAAGTCCGTTGGGTAATTTGGATCAAATTTTGGGCCATTTGGAGCATGTTTTGGGATCATTGGGTAAAGGTTATCTTTGGCCCTAGGCATGATTTCGAAATTAGAGCCTTTAATTACTTAATTATAAAACCGAAGACTCTCATACACATTAGAGACAAAACCTAGCAACTAAGGAGGTTGAGAGAGCAACATGAGGTTGAAAAACTTAAGGATTTAGGGCTCGATTCGTACAATCGGTCATAGGAATGTTTACTTTGATTAAGAATGTAATTAAGTTTATGCTATGGTAGTAGTAGTTCATTATAATGTGAACTAAATTCTAGTAATCTGATTTTAATCATATTAAACATAATTTTCGTAACTAGATTAATTACTCGGTTAAGCTTTAATAACATGTTGATGAACTAGGGCAGTTGATGTAAAATCCCTTAATTGAATCACTAAATCATGTAATGTGATTGTAATAACATTATTATTCAATCATAGCAATGATAATATGTAAAAGCCCTCATGTTTAATTGATTATTGAATCTGATCTGAGAATGAATTAGATAAACTTTGCTTAAACTATGTACTTAGGGCCCAAAACTTATAGTATGGAATTTAAATATAAATCATAGTTGTAATATCCTAAAACTTGTTGTTATATAATAGTAATGTTGTAAACATGTTATACATTAAGGAGAACTGGTATTGGGTTGTTTAGAGGCTTTAAAATTAGTATTTGAGTTGTTAATGATGATTTATGCACTTTGGGGAAGAAGAAGTCTATAAGAACATCGTTCGAATGACATCGGGATTTCATTTGAACGAGATAGGGGGTATCATTTGAATGATAAGGCTTTTTGGTTTGAACGATTTATGCTTTTGCTTTGAATGGCATGTGGATTTGGTTCGAACGACATAAGGGGTTTCGTTAGAACGAGTTAAGTATTTCGTTCAAAAGACTTTTCTACAATTAGAAAATTAATTTTGAATTAATTAGAGATATTTAATATGAGATATAAGATACCGTTTTAGTGATTCTTAAGTAGAATTGATTATTATGTATTTCTTTTATGCACAAGCATACTGTGTGTATGTCTGTGTTCGTGGGTGACATAATATGATGGATTTTTATTAATGCATACGACGTTGATCGCATTGGTACGTTAGTGATTTCTAAGAGTTTACCTTAGTCTTACTTACCCCAATCCCACTACTGACATATCCATCCCGAGTGGGGTAAAATGGGGGCGTTCTTTAGTATAGCTTGAGTATGGAGTTTATACCTAAGATGGGAAGGTGTAGTGATTTTACCTTTGTTCTTGCTTTGAGGTTATAGGGCTGGGAGGACCTATAACTATACCTAGTATGAATGAGTAATCCATGAAGTCAATAGGGATACGGCTTCATTCTTTTATGCACGAGTTTGAGCATAACCCATCTATTATTATGTGAGTTGGGAATACTCACTTGCATTGTGGATTTATGTGATACTAGTTTATGTAACCTTGTAATTATAAAAAATTGAGAAGATTTATAATTATGCATCATTGGGTTCACTTAGGTCTGGGATTAGACCTGCTTGTTGTATTTAGGTTGTTTGGGTCAGGTTAACTTATAAGAAACTAAATATGAGAGCAAGGTGCATTATTATTATTATTATTATTATTATTATGGCCCAAATTTAGTTACATTCTTACTCACTATAAACTTGTTAGCTTTAATTATGTTTATGGAACTGCCTTTTAGGTCCTAGGAAGAAGCAACAACCAAAACCCTGATCTTTAGCATTCATTCCTAGTTCCATCTTCTAGTCTTAGGATGAAGTTGTTGTACATGTGTGGTCATATTTATTTATTATATTTTCTTTTACTACTTAAATTTCCATTTTAGTAGTCCAAAAGTCAGATTATTATATATGGGATTTATTATGTTGGAGTTATTTGATATTTAGAGTTGGATTTTATTGCGAGAAATTATTAATCCACTGATAGAGTCTTATTCATTATGGTTTTGGGATTGGTATTTGAGTTGTAAATGTTTTATTTATTTTATTACTATTAGTATTTTATCTCTATATTTTATTTCAGTTATGGTTAGAATGATACAAATTATTTAGACTCCTGTATTATTTATATGTAGAACTGATCAATCTAGTTTTGGATTTTATAGGGCGTCACAGTTGGTATACGAGCCAAATTTCTAACATCCTAGGATATTGAGTGCGTTTATCGCTTTTTTGCATTACGTTATTTGACATATTAGGGCTAAACTGTTTAGTATTTGTATTCTTATCTCCTACATTACTGATACACTTTTGTTTATTGTATTTTAGATGGTGAACGCACGAAGAGGAGTTGCGCACCATTGACATGCCATGATTGCTGAATCAGAGGCATTATAACCCTAACCGTAGCTACAGGTCAAGGCACAGACACTTGCACCTACAAAGTTAGTATTTATTGTAGGACAAATAATATTAACTACTATGGCTTCCATGCTCTCAGGCTAACCACCACTCGTGAATGTACTAGCCTCGCATATTACTTCTAAATGGGAGAGAGCTATGAGTGCCTTCAGCGAAGGAAATCCGCCATAGTTTACATTATCTATACACCCCATTATCTCCCTACACTATAAGAGAGATAGTGAGAGTCATCTACGTCTGGTAGAGTGCTCATAGGTGCAAAAGCATATTCTAGCTAGTTTCAAGCTAGTATGGATGCGCTTTAGTGGTGTAATTCAATCACTACTGATGAGGAGAGGTTAAGGGTGACCATACAATAATTATGGGTCAAGTCTGAGGGAAATTACTTCCCACCCCCACTTCAGATGAGTACGAGGACATAGTTTTCAAAGCTAATGTAGGAGGACTGTACAAAAGTGAAATATGAGCCATAGTTTACTCGCTTTGATTTCTTTGCCTCTGACGAGTTTAATACAAATGCAAAGAAGATGGATCGTTTCATCAACATATATCGAAGTAGTGGATGCCACTTTACTCCATTTCCTGGACCATCACAATTTCCAAAGAGATAGATCTTCCAAGAAGGAGAAGGCAGGGGCCGAATAGGGGCCCAAGACTAGGAAGAACAATGAGTCATCACAGACTCAGGGAAGCTCATAATAACAGAGGGGATCACCATAAGAGGAATGATTCCTAATTGGTTCCTAGGATCAGAGGATAAACATCGTTAGCGTATATAAGAGTAGAGTTTACAAGGCCATTAAGGCTAGCAACATCATGGCCACTAAGGCTGTGGGAAGATTGGGTAGGCCAGTAGGTCCAGGGAGAGTAGGACCGCCCATTCATATATGTATGCTATATATTTGGAGAGACGGAACACTTATTTAGGACATGCCCTAGGGCAATCAGGTTAGTGAGGGTCAGTTTCAATAGGGGCAACAATAGGTTGTGCCAGCCCCACCTTAGTTTCAGGCATTGTGACCACCACCGCGATATTCAACATTGCCATCACCACCACATAGAGACCCATCGTAGGGTTGCCCGTAGGTGAATTATGGATGTGTATTTAATGTCTAAGAGAAGGACTAACAGGCCTCACCATAGATCATAAAGGCTACATTTTATGTTTATGATATTTATGCGTGAATTTTTTTTGACAGAGGAGTATCACATTCATTTGTTAGTACCACTTTTTTCATGACTTCGGGGTTATTAGATATTGCTATCGAGGTTTCTATGCATGTGGATACCCAAGTGGGTGGGGGTGTTGTCTTACGTTATGTTTATAATAACGTGGTAGTTAAGATCGGCCGATTATATTTTTCGGTCGATATGCATTGATAAGATGTCATATTGGGTATGGACTGGTCAACATAATATCATGCGCAAATCAACTACAAAAGTAAGTCTATCACGTTTTCCATTCTCGAGCGGGAGATGTTTTTTTATTATAGGAGGTGGTGTCATTGGGGTCTGTGAAGAACTGGAACGAGTGAGGTGTAACCCACTCAAATGGACTCTGTCTTCAAGGTCTTCAAAGTTTCAAAAGCAGCTGTATGAGTAAACCTTCTATTTTTAGTAAAGATGGAGTAAATGCTATGACCTTTTCCTGTAAGAAGACGAACTTTACAAATAATAATGGTAACTTAGAGAGAAAGATCTCCTGAGAATGATGGCTGTAATGATGGGAGTGAAGAGACTAAGGCATTTAAAGAGAGAGAGCAGGGAGAGAATACTAGGTCTGGTGTAAGTTTGACAGAGTAACGACTTAACTTGAGTTTGTGTTATGACTTACCAAAGGTTCCTATTTATAGGTGAATACTAGGGTTTATTTGGGCCTTTTAGGGCGCAAAAAATGAGAGGAGATCTGAGGGACAATGTCTGCAATGTAACTTTTGTCCCTATATGTCTGTTGTCCCCTCTGACAGGCAACATTTGGTGCGAACCAAAGTCAAAAAGCAGTTATGTTTCCTAATACTGATAAAATATGTGATTTGGTGTTGTACAAACTTTGTAAAACTTGAGAGTGACCTTGAGGGCTACTCTCTATGAAATCGTTTTGTAAAAAAGTGATTTTATTTGTGAGCATATCTTTGGCTACTCACTCCTTTTATAACTAACTATAGGCTGTGTAAGGGCTTGAGTGACTCCTACTGGTGTATCTAGTAGTATTCTCTCTATCTTAAAGTGCTAATTGGTTGAGTTTTCTCAATAAACCTTGTCTCCCAGCCAACAATAAAAAAAAACTCCCAGGAGATCCCAACTAACCTACTTGAGCCCTTCTTGCTCAACTAGGCAACCAGTGCAAGAACATAAATATTAGCACTTTATTTCTTAATAAGTAAAAAATTCTTAGGACGTGGGGACACTTGTGGTGGACACCCTCGTTCGCAGTCATCTCCCTTTGTATTATTGCTTTTGGGCAGAGGTGTCACTCAAGATGAGTCCCCTCGCCCTAAATTTTTTTTCCTTCCTTTATAGTTTGTGCAGAGAGGGAGAGCCACTAGAGGTGTACCATCTCGTTTATGTGTATATATTTGGCAGAGGAGTCATTTGTCTTGGACTCTCCATAAATCCCTTTAATATTAATTGTGGTTGAGGGGTCACTCGTGGTGCACCCTCTTGCCATCAACTGTTGATGTTGATATTGTTCTCTGTCGAGGGGACACTAGTGATGGAAGCCCTCGCTACTGACTTTGAATATCTTGGATGAGGGGCCATATGTGGTGTACCCCTGGCCCTCAAGATTTCATTCACTAGTTTTGGTCTATGGGCCACTCGAAGTGGCCCCCACTACAAATTAACTATGGTACTAAGTTTGGCAGAAGTGGCCACTCGTGGTGGACCCCATCTTCCTTGAGGTGTTGGTTCTTGCTACAAGTGATGGCCTTCTATATTATTCCCCTTGTGCAAAGTCCTTTGTGTTGGGTAGACCAAAGGGCTTTGTACGAAATATTTTTTTAGGATTTGAAAGGTTCTTACAGCCCTCTCATCATTACTTATAGGGTCATCAAATGCTTCTACTACTTTTATCCTGGATTTGTGGTCTCGAGGAGCCACGTGTCATATTGGTAACTGGTGTCCTATAATTTGGGTAATGATTTACACCCCTTTTGGTTGCCCAAAGCGTGCACTCCCTTTCTAGTATAAAATTCACCTTTTAACTCCATTTCATTTTTACCTTATCATCTTCATACTTTCACAGTCTTTATGTAAACCACCATAGTTTTAAGGTTTTTAAGTTTTCTCATACCCATTTTTTCATGGTTTCTTCATCGCAAAACCCTACTTCCGCCATCGCGGCCATAATAGCTACTACGATTTTAACCATCGCTTCCACCGCCATGGGAGGTTCAACTTTTGAGACAATTGTAAATGGTGGTCCCCCGACCACTACCACTTAATTAAAATCATAAAATGAGTATTTGGAAAATCGTTTGAAGATGGATTTTGGGTTATAATGCCTTTATCCTTACTTTGGGCCCTAAGACACTTTCATTACATCATTCTCAAACTTTGAGGAGTTTGTTAACAAGATCGTCGAGAGCCCCTAAGTGGGTTTAGGTGCGTCTATTGACCTTCCTATTGTTCTACTTAGGGTGCGAGTGGACTGGAGTGATTTTCCCCGTTCTAATATTGAACTCAAGGTTTGTGGAGGTGCTCCTGACGAGTGGGCCCTCTAGGTGGATCACATCCTTTCCACCCCCTCGCACCGGCCATTGTCGAGGGACTTGGGCTTATTAGAAATATTGACCGTTTGAAGACTTGCACAATTGTAAAGCATGCCACTTCTTTCAATCTCTTGGCCTCTCACTGGAGTAGGTAATCTCACACCTTTTTCACTAGGTGGGGTGAGTTTACTTTAACTTTGGAGGATATCTATGAGTTGCTTGCCTTACCCTACTTAGGAGAACATATTTTTACTAATAATTATGAGGATGCCTGTGAAGAGGAGATGGGAGAGCTTCACTCAGGTCCTAGTGATTGCTTTAAGTATATAGCTATTAATCAAACTAGTACTACCAATCATTCCCTTGCCAATTGGCAAAGATATTGGTTTAAGGACGTAGAGCAACTGCCTAAGGGTGAAAATTTGAGAAGAATGGCCAAGAGCCAAGAGGGTCTAAAGATCAACTCTCCCTCCCACTTAACAACTTTCTTTGTAACCTTTTTTAGCAGGTTTTTATTTCTTGGGAGACCATAAGACTCCTCTCGTGAGTTACTATTCAGGTTGGCAGTGAGGCTTGCTTAAGGGAGGGTTATTCCTCTCATAGATTTGATTTTGGGATCTATCTATACTTTGCTAGATCATGCCCATATTAATGTTGAGCGATCTTGTGGCTGTCATGATGTCGTCAATTTTACTAACTCTTCCATACCGATGGCTTTCTTTTTCGAGTGGTTCCTCAAATTTGCCCAAGAAGCAAGGGCATGTCATTGTAAGGCCGCTCGCATCACCAGGTGGCACAAGAAGCCCCCAAAGCACCCTCTGGGGCCTTTGATAGATAACATTGGTGAGTTTTATTTCTGTCCATACTGTAAGTGGGCGGGTGGCATTTTTACTTAGGTTTCCTTCTCAAGGAATAGGGGTACCTTCTCCTACCCCTTTGATGTAGAGTCTGTTTCTTCTTGCCCACATATGGATGTGATGGCAATGCTACTTCTAGGAACTCAGTCTTCCTTGACTGAGCTAGGTCAAAGTGTTGAATTTTATCATTCTGAGAGTATTAGGAGGCAATTTGGGTATGACCAAGGTGTTCATTCCCCCTCATATCCCTCAAGCATCTCTTCCTTAGA
The DNA here is from genome assembly GCA_949130495.1 of Sambucus nigra. Classification (NCBI taxonomy): domain Eukaryota; kingdom Viridiplantae; phylum Streptophyta; class Magnoliopsida; order Dipsacales; family Adoxaceae; genus Sambucus; species Sambucus nigra. The sequence goes on from OX422211.1 coordinate 403,237,224, forward strand.
GTTATAGTTTGAGGCTTATAAAAATTTTACTTTCGAGGGGATGTTCCATAGGGTGCTCCACTTAAGAGGATTACTTGTGTCTCCTCGTAATTACCTACCATCCTGTACTAACTTGTGGTTCACTCTATGGAAGACGCAGGTGCTTCTTATCCATAATTTCATGTTGGATGTTCTACATGAGACTATCATAATCAAAGTCTATAGTGAAAAATTCTTTGGCAAGAGAACCCAAAAGGTGTTATGGCATTGCATCATAGTTACTAAGGCCCCCTTGAGCAGGTCACTCTAGTGCTAGTGAGGCCCCTGCTCGATGAATTCATCTATTCCAAGCATCCTGAGCCATAACCAGTTAAGGCTAAAGGGAAGGGAAAAGCCAAAGCCTAAGCTTAAGCTGCTTTTAAGAGGAAGCACCGTTACACTGATGTGTTAAATTTCACTCCCGCTTCTGCTATTGCTCCTCCTTCACCAGTGAGGACCAGGGAAAGCAAAAAGAAGAAGAAAGTTAGTGGTGAAGCTTCTGCTCCTTCTCCTACACCAAATCAGGAGTCTGACACTGATGACCTCAGCGTGGAGGTGACCTATAGAATTGTTTACGAGCAAGGCTATAAAGCCTTGGGGTTATCTTTTTAGGAGAATCCTATATCTTCCATTCCTATTTCTAAAGGTACTATAGCTAAAGGCTCTCATGAGGTTTCACTTCCTAGTTCCCCTTCTCGTTCATTTAAAGAGAAACTAGTTGACTATGGAAGTACTCCTTCATATAATGATGACACTTCTTCTCTAAATGACGTGAGTGACATTGACATTTATGGTGACATCATCCTGACACTTGTTCTTTACTACTAGTTTCAAGGGAGTCTTCCAGCTAGGATACTATGATATATTCTCCTTCAGCCACAAGTCCGAATACTGGGCACTTTCCATATGGGCAGGGTGCTCGCCCAGATGCTGTAAGTCTTTTCTTTCTTTTATTTGCTTATTTTTTTCATTAACTCTCATAGCTTTTGATTTTTTTACTGACTTTGTATTGCGATACTTCACAGGTTTCTTTAGTTGAGATAAGTGACCTCGCCTCTTCCTCTTATCCGAGCACCCTTTTTCGAGGGAAAGGAATTCCATGCTCATTTCTTCTCTGGGTCTAGAGAGGTTCATTATTTCCTCCTTATTAACTATTTCTCTTTTCTTTTGCTCTTACAATATTGTACTGGCATAACTTTTTTATCTGTCTTGCTCTTTTGCAGGGCTCCCTTTCACGTGGCCCTTCCACCACTGGAGGAATTTTTTTTCCCACTAGGGTTGTTATTTCAGGGATATCACCCTCTAGGAGAATACCTATCTCCCGAGTTTATGTGCCGATGGATACCAGGTTCCAGATTTATCCTCATCCTACGTAGCTAGTCTTTACTATCGCTTTCAGTGAGCCTATCTCACAGGCTATTGGGTCATCTCAGGTATTAATTATTCCATTAACATCATTTATTTTCTTTGACTGCATTCATTTTTAACTCACTTGTTGATGAATAGGATACTCTATTGTGTTAGTTATTCCAATTCACGGCATTACATCACCGATCACTTCTATAGCCGCTTCCCAAGTGGCCCCTGTAATTGTTGAGGCCCCTTTTGCCATAGGTTTTGGTGGGAACCATCATAGTGCCTCTCTCGCTATCTACTTCAACTCAACTTTAAGGCACTTGTATACAGTTTTTTCATCATATAAGAGATTTGCTAACACTTGTATCCTTCTTCCATTTTAGGCTAGTGTTAATGAGACCCCTTCATCTGTGGGTCCTTCTACGAGTGGTGCGGGTACTATGTTGCTCTTTTGTACTCCTTTGTTCTTATTTCTATGCCGACTTTTATGCATTTCTTGGCCCTTAAGCTATCACTATTGAGGCATCACCTGTAGGTCCTACATTAACTCTTATAGAGACGACCCCATAGGTACCATGTATTTCCTGTATAAGAGTAGCTTCTTATCATTCCACTCTTTTGCTAACACTTCTTTACTTATATTTTCTATCAATCTAGTATATCTGTGGTCCCATTACCTGTGGGACATGTTGTGAGTTCCAGGGCAGTGACTCCCCAGCTAATTCTTTGCACGTATTAGTTCACTATGTCTGGGTTTATTTTTTCTTTTTCTTTTATGTGCAAGAATCTTTAAGTCTTTATGACATACTTGTAACTGTGGTCCCTCTATCTGTGGGATTTATATCTTGATTCTCAGGTTTGCGCTGAGTCAGTTCCTATACCTATGGAAGTTTTGGCTAGCAGCTCGGAGGAGGCTATCCCGGTATGTTTGGCATACTATACTTTTGACTTGCGCTTTCTGTGCAATGGTTTGCTAACACTTGCCTATCTTATTATTTTTAGGTTAGTGTTGTGGCTGTCCCAATCACTATGGGACCTATAACTAGTGTCTCAGATGAGACTATCAAGGTAAGCACTTGGTATATCATAACTTTCGAACTAGATTTTTCTGTGCAAATGTTTGCTAACACTATTTCGATGGCCGTGGAACATTTTGGGGAAGCCGTTGTGAGAGAGGTATTATGTTGTCATACCCTTTTTCTCCTTTTTACTTCCCCTTTTCTCCTTGCTTTTACTGTGCAAGTCTGCTCGTAATCACACCCCTATTGCCTTGTTTTTAGGTTAGTGAGGCAATTGCTCCTAGTTATGCGGAACATGTTGAGAGTGCTATATTGCGAACTCCTCAGGTATTAAACTGTCATACCTAATTTACTTTTATCTATTTCTTAGAAATTTTCATTTCTAACTATGAAAAAGTATATTGATGTTATCTTTGCCTTTTCTCTATTAAGTCAGCATTCAGAGTCGGGCAGAACCTTCCCATTTTGGCGACATCATACTTACCCTTGAGCGTGGGGGTAAACTTTGTATTCTTCGCTTCTCTTTCGGGGAAAGTCATTCAGTTTCCCGTCTTTCTCTTTTTTATGACTTATCATTTCTATGTTTCTTATTTTTAGGATCCCAAGAGTGAGCCTGCTGAGGCAACTGATGATGATGAGGAGAGTTTTGAGGCCACTCACTCGGATGGTGCTGTTGGTTTCGACGAGAATTCCTCTTTTCCTATTTTAGATCTTGAGTCCAGGAACACAGGCTATGATGATATTGAGGTAGAGGCTGCTGGGGCCTTTATGAGTGCTTTATGGCGTGAGGATCTGCCTTCGAGGTTCATGAACCATGAACGAGAAGTGTTGAACATGATCCTGAAGCATCATCCTAAGACTTTCACTTCCCAGAGTGTGCTCAACATTGAAAGTCTTACGGTCTACAATCTAAAGGCCCTTGCCAATCATATTCATGATTTCTTATCCACTCCCCCCGTTGACCTGACCAACACTAGGACTTCTTTGTTTCTCTAATCCCTTCATGATTTTCAGAGAGTATCACTTTCAGCTGGACTGGATCAACACTGCGGTTCGTCATTTTCTGAGAATTCCATTTAAGAAGATGATGAAACTTCATACGTCCAAGCAGTCTAGGGTTTAGGAGCACCAGGCTGAGGCTGCACGGATCCAAGGTTAGATTCAGTCGCTCCAGGCCAAGTTGGCCAAGCCTGAGGCTAGTGAGACTGAGAACGAGGCCAGGATGGCCAGGTTAGAGGAGCAGTTTATTGAGAAAGCAAGTCCATCCTATGCAAGCGTGCACTTGCGACAGGACCTATTTTTTGTTTTATCTAGTTATTTTTTTATATGTATACTTCGCCTTGTATTTTCATTTCTTCTGACGCATGTAAAAGGCCATATATTAATGAAAGCGATTATTTTGCGTTCATTTATGTCTTTTCTTTCTGTGTTGCTTTGGCACCTATTTACTGTGACATTCTCCATTTTCTGTGAGCACTTTTTCAACTAGATTACCCCGTGATTCGTGGGGTACTTGCATGAGATCTGAACAAGTTATCATTTTAGAGCTGCCCCTTCTAACTGCGGGGTACTTTGGTTATATGTGCCTTTTTGGGGATAACTTGGATGAAGGGGTGATCCCCTTTTCCTTCCCATAAACTTTGGATTTTTTTAAATGAACTAAATAAAGAAATAACTATTTCTTTATATTAAAACTGCCCCTGGTCCGCGAGGTCCTTGTTCTAAACTTTAACTTGGGAACTTTTATTCCCCATTTTTTTAAAATCACAATCTTAAGGGGGGGGGGGGGGGGGATTAGACCCCCTTCTCCACATTTTTATATAAACTAGCAAACAAAACTTACTTTCTTGAAAACATAGGTTAGATCTTGTTCTCCAGGTTATAAATCTGTAATTAATTAAACAAAAAAATTTCTTTTTATTTGGAGGATAATCTCCTGCTAGTCTGTGGAAATAGTTAAATTTTTGTGTCAGTAGGACTTTGCTCACTGTACTTTGCCTTTGGGAAAGTTTCTTTTGTCATGGACCCTTTTCTAGTCGAGTGGAGAGTTTTACTATTCTTATTTTAAGGAAAAAAACATAAATCTGATGTACCCACCTCATAAAGTAGGTAAATAAATAATGCACAAATTATGAAGTAATGATCAAAATAACTGGTATTAATTTCTTTTGCACTATATATTGTTTATAAAACTGTGTTGATGACTATTGTTACAAAAAAAACATTTTTGTATTAGAGTAGGCTATTTAAACTTTAAAAAGAAATAAAACATGGCAAGAACTAAACATAGTACTTCTTCAACCACTTATAGTTAATAGACTGGAGGCATTCACTTTCATGTTCAGATATCTGGCAATAACCAGACTTACCTACCCCTCGTACCATGAAGGGCCCTTCCCAGTTAGGCTTGAATTTAGATGCTGACATACTTCAAAGATGGTAAGTGGATGCACGTAATACCATGTACCCTACTTAAAACTCCATAGGCTTGACTAAGTTCTCATAACCCCTAGACAACTGTTGGGTGTAGACTTTAAAATTTTCTTTAGCCTTGTCTCTAAGCTCATCTAATGCCTTCAACTGCACATGTCGAGGATCTGGTATGAGGCCATTGCTTAGAGAAACCCTAGCTGAGGGTACAACCAACTCCACAGGTAGGATAACTTCGGTCCCATAGACCAACGAGAATGGAGTTAATAGTACCAATTTTTACTTTAAAGTCTTGTAGGCCCATATCACCATTGGTATCTTTTCATCCCAAGCTCCCGACCTGTCCTCAAGTATCTTCTTTAGAGTGTTAATCAATGTCTTTTTATAGCCTTCGTCTGGCCATCCCTTCGGGTATGAGATGGTTGAACTCTTATGCATAATTTTATACTTATCAGTCAGGAGCCTCATCTCCTTGCATACAAACTACTTCCCATTATCTTATAGGATCACATTAGGGATACCAAACCTGCATATGATATATTTTCGAATTAATCGGGTCACCACTTGAGCAGTCACTCTTCTTAGAGGGTTTGATTATGCCCACTTGGTGTACAACTCTGTAGCAATAATGATGAAGGCCTTGTCGTGAGAGGCATGGCTGATTTTTCCCACTAAGTCAAATGGACAAGTGTGGAAGGGATAAGGAGCGCTAGGCTTTGTAGACTTATCGAAGGGGCATACACTATGTTGTCATGCACTTGGCATGCCCTGTACTTCTTTATATAGCTGATAGAGTCAGTCTCCATCGTTAGCCAGTAGTACCCTAGCGTTATCAGTTGATCATATAACTTAGTCCCTCCCATACGAGAAGGCTCAAGGGCCTCCTTTAGAACTATTTCTATGTCACCCTTAGCCACACACTTTAGTGCCTTCTCATTATATCCTTTTCGGTAGAGCTCCCCTTCCACCAGGTAGAAGTGGGCCACTCTCTTCTTGAGGTAGATCTCACTTGATCTTTTTATTGGCGGCTCTCCATCCTTCAGATGTGCTATGTAGGGTGTCCTCTAATCTTTAAACACTTCTATGAAATTAGCCTTAGCTGGTTGGTCGAACTGGGTCTAGCACTTCAAGAAGCCTTGTTGTAGTCGATCGACCTCCGTTCTCATGGTGGGTCAATAGTAGCCCCCCGCTGTAATCGATGATAAAGGGGGATGTCTATAACCCCACAATGCTTTTCATGCATTATTGCCAACCTTTCTTCTCTTCCACTCCGTTCTTTGGCCTCTTCCTCTCCTATACATCTGGACAAAAATCCTTCATAGCTCTTGAAATAGAGTGTCCCTTAGAGTAGACTGTAGTTTTCCAACTCTGACATTTTCATCGTTCCTTCCCTAGTTTCTAGCTATTTTACTACCGAGCACCTCTAATCCTACGGTTCTTCACATCGAAATAAAGACTTAACAGTGGTAGGCATTGTTCTTTATCGTACCATTATGTTCGCTTCTAGCTCGTCCATATCCAAATTTTGGGCTATTATAGCTAGTGCATCTAGGTGTCTATTCATCGTTCGGGAATGTCTCTCAATGGTTATTTTCAAGAACTGTCTCAATAATTTCTGGATGATGGACCTGTATAGAGCTAAGTTGGCATGCTTAAAGGTGAACTCCTCATTAACTTGTTTCACTACTAAGTTACAGTCCCCTCATATGCATAGTACTCTAATGCCTCTTCTCAGTGCCTCCAATAATCCCAGAATGAGAGCTTTATGCTCAGCCTCGTTGTTTGAACATTTAAAGTCAAGCTTGAAGGAGAAGGTGATATTTTACTTCCCATTTGAAAGAATAATACCTGCCCCGCCTGTCCCTTGGGAACATTAACCATCAAACTCCATCTTCCATTCTTCTATTTTCTCAACTAAGCATGCATATAAGTTCTCTCCTGGCAGTTGTTCACTGGGAGGCTCAAAACTTTGTCTAGAAAAATGAGCTAATAGATCTGCTACTACTTGGCTCTTGATAGCTTTTGGATCCACACACTTTGAATCATACTTAGACATGATTAGGAACCACCTCACTTCTCTTCTTACTGAGACCGTTCGCGCTAAAAAGTACTTGATAGGATCGCACTTGGTGATGATATGTACTGTGAATACCAATAGGTAATGCCTCAACTTTTGGGCAACAAATACCAAAGCTAGGTAGTGCCTCTCCACACTAGTGTATGTAGTTTTGGTGCTTGAAATTACACACGAGAAATAGTAGACGGGTCTCTCCACCCCTACTCTTTTTTAAGTAAGTAAGGGTCTTATGGACCTCTCCGTCGAAATTGGGTAGAGCAACAATGGTGCGCCCACTTCTGGTGGTACTATAGTTGAGGGTGATGCTAATATCTCTTTGATTTTCTCAAAGGCCTTCTTTTGTGCATCTCCCCAAACCCATTTGGCTTTTTCCTTCATCAGTGAAGCGAACGGGTGGGTCACCTCTACTAGTGCTGGTATAAATCTTCTTAGGTAAGAAACCTTCCCTAAGAAACTTTTATGCTACCTATGACTCCTTGGTGGTGGCATTAGCAGGATGGCCTTTTTTTCCTCGTCTACCAGCACCCCTGCCGATTTACTACAAAACCCAAAAACTTTTCAGTTATTACAAAAGCACATTTCGAGGGGTTTATTTTCATCTTATACTTGCGACATCTTTCAAACATTTGCCTCAGATCTTGAATGTGCTCTCTCTCTTTCTTTGACTTTACAACTAGGTCATCCACGTAAAACTCCAATATGTCATGAAACAAATTATGAAATATTACCATCATTGTACGTTGATACGTGACACATGCCTTCTTTAGCCCAAATGGCATGACGGTATAATGAAAGTTCCCCAATGGGGTACGAAAATTAGTCTTTTCTGCGTTAGCTGAATCCATTCTAATCTGGTTATAGCCCACATAGCCGTCCATAGAATTATACATTTTATGTCAGACAGTGGCATCTACCAAGCTATCATTATTGGGCAGTGGAAACTCATCCTTAGGTTAGGCTCGATTCAGATCTCGAAAATCTACACAAATTCTTATTTGTCTCTTGTCCTTTTTTACCACAGGCACAATACTGGAGAGCTATATTGGATGTTGAATGGGTTTGATGAACCCTTAGTGCTAATAAATTTTCCACCTCAGCTTTGATCTTGAGGTCTAACTTTGCTTTGTGGGAGTTCACCTCCGGAACTATCCGAGGCATTTCTGTGTATTTCCAGGTAAACAATTTGGGAATTATTGAGCAGGCTGATGATCTCTTCTCTTTACTTTGCATCCAATCCCTTGGAAATTAGAATGGGTCTACCTTTTTTCCCTTATAAACAAAATTTTATTTCTTCCAGCTCCTGTAGCTCCCTTGGACCTTCTTGCATGCATTCGGGCGCTTCCTTAGGATCCTCCAGATGCTCTATAATATGTGACTCATCTAGTGCCGGGTCGACGCTCTAATCCCAAAACGCTGCCTACGCAGAGTGTTATAAGCGGTATATAACTTTTTCGTCCGAGAGGATGACCTTCTTGCATGTTCGAGGTGGCTTGGCTACCTCCTCCACCTTCCTTTTTCCTTTCGCCATTTGGGGGATCAATCTTTGACCTAAGTGGTCATGAACAAACGTTCTTGGCTGGGTATCTCCTCCAACCACTTGTGATAAGCACCCAAAAGTGTTTAAATAAAACCCCAAATAGACAATTTTTAATTGCTAACTCTCGCTAAAATCGGACTTATGATAGTATTTGTTTGTTTTGTAGCTCAATTAGGGTTTACGGAGTTTAAAGTGACAATTCAGGGCAAATGCGCGATAAAAATGGCTTAAACCCGTAACCTGAACCTTGTCCTGTACCAAAATCGAACCTAAACTGTCCACACCCAATCCCGTGTGTGTGTTGAGTTTGTACATTTATTTGTTTTAGATTTTTATTTTATGTCGTTTTATTTTAGATTTATTTAGAATTTTTAGGATTTATTTTCTATTTCTTTTTATTAGTTTTTAGTTTTTTTAGGATTAGATTTTTTTAGGGTTTCATTTATTTTTTAGCTTCAATAGATTTTACATTTTTTTAGGATTTTAAATTTTAGTTTTAATAGATTTTTATTTGTAGTGTCATTTTTTTCATTTATTTTTTATTTGTGTCTTTTATTTATAGATTAGGAATTTATTTTTTAGTATATTTTAATTTTATTAATTTATTTTAGTTACATAATTTTAATTTTTAATTACTAGTACAAATTAAATACACACACACCCAAAACTTACCTACACACTATCCTACACCTAAAACTAACCCACTCGCCCTCACCATATTCTCCTACACCTCACCTTACCTAATCACCCCCAACTTCATCTTCTACCTCCAATCTCTCTCCTCACCCTCTCACCTCAATTAACAAATCCCACTTCCTCAAGCCCATCTTCTCACTCATCCCCCTCCACCATAACCAACCTCCATTCTTAACCCACCATCTCCAACTCAAATCTAACTCCAAACACATCGACCCCCTTACCCGGACCTACCTGTAGCCACAACCTGAGATAAAAACCCTAAACCCGAATGGTCCATACCCTCCTACCTCTGTACTAACCCGCCACCACCAGCAGGTGGTGACTTGACCCGAACCCGCGGTAATTTGAACCCGACACTGGACAAAACCCCTGTTGACCCATTTTGGAAAATCGTACCTGCCCCGAGGCCAAACCCACATCTTCACGAGCAACCCATACCCCATAACCCGGCTAGTACCTGCGGCCATCACGAACCCGTAGCCCATTCCAATCCCAAACTCAATCCTTCATACCCATTTCAAACTAAACCCATTTCTCTTCTTTAACCCATTAACCCATTTGAGCTCCTAAATGAAAAATACGATTTATCACCTCCCAATTTCCAAGCCAAACACCAAATTCCAAAATAAAAACAGGCCAAACAAAAACCACATGTCATCTAATCACTTATCACTTTTTCAAAAATACCCTCACATGCCCCCACTTCTCACATGTGCATTCCCTCACCCAAATCAGATTGTTACCTCACTCAACACACAGTCATACATGTGTGCATTGTCCAAAAATACACCTAGCTTCTTCCACCTATAAATGCAAGACTTGGTGCCATTGAAGAAGGATCTCAAATTTAGTTTTTAAAACTCTTGTGTGATAAATTTCTCTACACTCCTCTATATATAGTATTTGCATTTTTAGCAAATATCTCAATATAGAAGTGTGTAGTGAAATTTATCTCTGAAATGAATTCCACCCCACCCCTCTATAATGATGTTTTGCATTTTTAGTAATTATTTCAAAATAGATTAATGCAGTTGAATTTATTTCTTATGGGAGGTAAATTTTAATCCATTCTTTTATGTTGAGATTTTGCATTTTTAGCAATTATCTTAATATAGAGTAATGATCTAGAATTTATTTATTTGGATGAGTTATAACGTACGAATTTATAATGTTATGATTTGCATTTTTAGCAAATCTCTTTTATTATTTAATTGTCCATTATGAATTCATCCATTATCCTTTTTTTATTTTTATTTTAGATTTAATAAATACATTAGTGAGGAGTTTTTTTTAGAGAGAGAATTCTAGAGAAAGTTAGTTTAGTGTAGAAAATAAATTAGGGAAATATTTTGTAAATAGTTTTTAGTTTTATTTTTAGAGATTTGCGAGGATAAATTGTGAGTAATTCAATTGAGTATTATATTGAATTGATTATTGTTGGATGCTTATATTGGAAGGATGGTGCTTCATTTCAAGGAAATAAGAGTTCAATTTCACTTCAAGATATTAGGTTTGATTGTTCTATTCTCTTATATTTTATTTTATTAGCCTTTGATTATTTGATTATCATGTTTAATATGATGTTAGACTAAATCCCCTTTGAAGGGGTGGGGTGAATCCTAATTTGATGTCATTTTGATTTAATTAGTTTGATTAATTAAAAATTCCATTTGAATTTTAATTTTTACCCCTCATCCTTAAATTTAAGCCTCGAGAGAGGGTAAATGATTTTCGAGAGAAAATCGAAATTCTAGTTATAATAATCATTTTAGATTCGAACTAGGGATTGAGGTTTCTTAAGTGTGGTATTATTACTTGAATTTGAACTCTATTTTCATTTTCTAAGATCTACAGAAATTTTAATAAATCGATCGTAGCGGGTGATTAATTAAAAGGAGTGTAGATCTATTTTCTAGAGTTGTGGGGGGCTAAACTTAATTTTCCAAAAGACTCCTATTAAAATTACACTTGCAACGAGAGTTGGTTTGTAATTTTGATATTAATTTGGGGGAATTCAAATAATTAAATTAATTAGTTAGAATATCTAAAATTTGTGGTGTAATCACATTCCTTGATTGTTCTAACATTTACCTCCTCACTTATTCTCTTATTTTAGTGTTAGACTTTGTTCTTTATTTTGAGTCACTTTTTAGTTATTTGTTTATATCTTTGATTTAGTTAGTTTAGCTTCACCTTACCTCACCAAATTGCTTTAATATTAAAAAAAGCTAAAAAAAAAAGAGAAAAAGTAATAAGCCCGAAAATAAAATAAAATTGAATTGCAATTGTTTTCCCCTCGCTTTACCCCTTTGAATTGGATTGATACCCTTGCTTACCTCTACACTTTATGTTATTATTTTTGTAGGTATTTGAGGATTTTGATTAACTTGGCTTCAACAACAACATCCACACAAATTCAAAAATGCTCCTCCTTCTCTCTAGAAACCTTTTATCCAAACACACCTCCCTTCCCCAAACACCATCCTTCTAACCAGCCATGTCTAAACCTAACCCTAGCATTAAGACCAACCAGAGCATCCTTCCTGGTGCTGTTGGTACGTCCAGTACTACGGATGCCTCCACTTCGGTTGCTGGAGAGCCCTCCACTATTCAACCTGATCTAACCATCTCGGTTCCCCCCATTGAAGATGGTTGTGCTACTGTTATGGTGGAAATGGAAGATGGGAAACTTGGAACTGATGAAGGCCACTACGAAGCTACTCCCATTGATGACAAGCTGTTAGAAGTGAACAAAGAGAAAATGGCATATGCCAAATTCATCCAAAGTATGGGACTTACTCATGAGGACATTATGCACGCCAGGTATTCGATGAAAACTCTGGATGAACAGACTGATAAAAGTTCTAACAATAAGGCTAGCCCAACATTGAAGAATTCAGAGGAAGGGGTAAACAAAGGAAGTACTGATGGAACAAGGAAGGAAACTGGAGAAAATAAGGAAGTACTGAAGCAACCAATCAAGTCTTTGAAGACAGTTATCACTGACAGGAATGAACCAAAGAAGGAGCCAAAATTTAATCTCAAATACCACAAGCCTACTATTGTTGATGATAGGATTCAAGTTAACCCCCCGATTGATGTGGCTAAGCTTGGTTACTCCCAGATGGAATGTGCGAGTGTGGGATTCTTTCTTGGCAAAACTCTTCCCTATTCCCTAGTTAAGAATATTGCCCACAGATACTGGGATAAGTATGGGCTAAACAAGGTGATAGCTAATGACCAAGGCCACTACATTTTCATGTTTGACAACCAGGATGGTAGGAATGAGGTGGTGGAAAATGGTCCTTGGCATTTTGTTGGTAATGCCATTATCTTGCAGAAATGGTATCCTGGCTGCAACTTTTCTAAAGAAGACATTATTAGAGTTCCTGTTTGGGTCATGTTCCATAATGTTCCCATGCAATTCTGGACTGAAGAGGGCCTTAGTTATATTGCATCTGCAGTTGGTGTGCCTATTTATGCTGACTCTGTAACTGAAGAAATGAGGAGAATTAACTATGCCCGTATATGTGTTGAAATTAAGCCCCAAAAGAAGTACCCTACCTCCATTGATCTAAAAATGGAAAATGGGGAAATTACTCAGATCAAAATTGAATACCAAGCTATGCCTCATTCTTGTAGTCATTGCATTGTGTTTGGCCATAACATTGCAAAGTGCACTAAGATTGATAAGGGATTGAAAGGGGAAAGCATTCCTAAATTAACAGTGAAACCCATCTCTGAGGAGTGGATACCAGTTGTTGGCAAGATTAAAGCTACCCAGAAGGAACCATGTCCCATTGCTGTTACTGAACCAACAATTTTAACCAAGCCTAACCTAGGTAACAACCCCAAACCCAAGCCTAATTCCCCTAGAGCCACCTCCTCCAACTCATTTGAAGCTCTGATGGATAAGGACATGGAGGAACACAATGATGATCTCACCCCTCTGCCTGCTGGTATTGTGCTCAAAATCAAAGCTGTGGATGAGCTCGCTAATAAAAACAAGTATGATGTCACTCCTAATTCAACTAAGGGGAAGAAGAAGAGGAAGGGGGGTAACAAAAAGCTAAACTCATGACCAAGATTGCTTCATGGAACATTAGGGGAATGAACTCCCCTCACAAGCAACAGGAAGTTAAAAGGTTGATCCATGATAATAACCTTAGTCTTTTGTGTATCCTTGAATCAAAAGTTAGAAGAAGCCATATTGCCAATGTGGCCTCTAGCAGTTTTAGGAACTGGAATTACTGTCACAATTGTCCGGTCAATGGGGGTGTGGCTAGAGTTTTCTTAGCCTGGGACCCCAACATGTTTGATGTGGAAATCCTTCTTTCCCACCACCAGGCTATTTTTTGCAAGATAAAGGTTTGGGGAACTAGTAATTTCTTCTTTGCTTCATTTGTTTATGGTCTCAATCTCTCTAATGATAGAGTCCCTCTTTGGAATTTTCTGAGAAAACCACCGCTTCTCTGCTAATAGCCAATGGATTATTATGGGGGATTTCAACACTGTGAGAAGCAATGAGGACAAACGTGGCAGGGTGGGGATTGATGTTAGGGCTGTTGCTGACTTCAATAATTGTCTTTCTGACATTATGATGGATGATATGTTATCTAATGGCCTTTGGTTCTCTTGGAGCAATAAAAGTAAAGGCATGGAGTGCACCCAAACTAGAATTGATAGAGTGATGCACAACCCTCAATGGAGTGTAACTTTCCCTGATTCCAATGCTAATTACTTGTGCCCTGGAGCTTCTGATCATTGCCCTATTGTCATTACTTTCCTCAACCAGATCAGCAAGCCTAAGCCTTTAAAGTTCTTTGACTACTGGATGAAACATTCTGAGTTTAGGCCCATTCTTGAGACCTCTTGGAGTGTAGACTGCAATATGTTTCCTATGGCCAACCTTTCGCATAAGCTTAGAAGACTCAAGCCTCTGCTTAGGTCCCTTAACCACAAGTTCTTCTCCAACATTTCTGAGAGAGTGAGGATCACTAAAGGCAAGTTGGACCTCATTCAAACTAACCTGGACAGTGATGGTTCTAACAGCTTGCTTAGAACTGAGGAGCAGGATTGTTCTATGCTGTACTGTTCTCTTCGTGCTGCTGAAGAGGCTTACTACAGACAAAAAGCCAGAATCAACTGGCTGCAGCTTGGAGACATGAATACCAACTTCTTCCATAACAAAGTCAAAGCTAACACCTCTAGAAGAAAGGTTTTATGTATCCAAAATGCTAGAGGTGATGTTATTGAAGGTGTTGAGGCAGTTAATGGAGAGGCCATTAATTACTTTACCAATCTTCTTGGGAGGAAGGGGAGGGGTGCTACTACCCCTCCTATGCTGATGAAGAGAAAGATGGATCCTTCTAATTGCCATGCCCTGACTGCCCCTATTACTGCTGCTGAGATTAAAAATGCTATGTTTTCCATTGCTTCCAACAAAGCCCCTGGGCCTGATGGTTATAGTGTTGGTTTCTTTAAGAAAAATTGGGATGTTGTGGGTGATGATGTGATTGCTGCTGCTCTTCAGTTCTTCAACCATAGCTACATGCCTAGACAGTGGAATAGTACCTCTCTTGCCTTGATCCCCAAAACTCCTATCCCAAACACTATGGCTGATTTTAGACCTATAGCCTGCTGCAACACTATCTATAAGTGCATTTCTAAGATTCTCACCCTTAGACTTAAACCTCTAATGCCTCTCCTCATTAACAATAGTCAAGATACCTTTGTTCATGGGAGATCCATTACTGATAATATCCTGCTGCTGCAAGAGCTTATGAGAAACTACCATAGGGACTCAAGCCCCCCGAGGTGCACAGTTAAGATTGACATTATGAAGGCTTATGACTCTGTGGAGTGGGATTTTCTTCTTGACATTCTGGCCCAAATTAACATCCCTACCAGATTCATTTATTGGATTAAAGCTTGTATCTCCTCTGTTTGGTACTCTATCAGTATGAATGGGTCCCTGAATGGGGTGGCATGGGATGATGTGTGCATGCCTAAAAAGGAGGGAGGGTTGGGGATAAAAATCTTGACTCAATGGAACAAGGCTGCAATTATGAAAAACCTTTGGAACCTCTTCAACAAGAAGGATAGTCTTTGGGTCAAATGGTGTCATACCTATAAAATTAAAGGTAGAAGCATATGGGCAATCCCCATCCCTCAAGACTCTTCTTGGAGTTGGAGGAAAATACTCAAAGCTAGAGAGGATTGTAGACTTTTGTTTAAGGTTAATATTGGCAATGGTAGGAATACCTTTATGTGGCATGATAATTGGCACCATCTTGGCCCTCTTCAACCTCTGTTTGGGGACAGAACTATTTATGATGCAGCTAGCAACTCCAAGGCTATGGTCTCTGACTTCATTAATGGGTTCACTTGGAGATGCCTGCTTCCACTACATGGGAATTGAATGACATCAAGAACTCTCCCCTGCCTCCTATTTATCCGCTGACCACTGATAAAGTGACTTGGGCTCCTAATAGGACTGGCAACTTCTCCATTTTCTCTGCGTATGTCTCCATCTGTCCAAGGGGCAATGAGGCTCATTGGCATGGGTTAGTTTGGAACAAGGTGTGCATTCCCAAGTGTTCTTTCATACTCTGGCTTGCTTGCCGTAAGGCTTTAGTGACTAAAGATAAGCTCATGGATTGGGGGCTTGTTGATAATAATACTTGTATGCTGTGCAACTCGGGCATTGAGACTATCAAGCACATATTAATGGATTGCCCTTTTTCCAAAACTGTTTAGGATGAGATTCTATTTCGTAACCAGTCTTATAGAGCTGTGGAGAGTTGGGAGAATGAGTTAAGAAGAGCTGCTGCTGATAGTAAAGGGGGGAACCTTAATTTTAGGATTAAAACCACCACCTTCTCTGCCACTATCTACTGTCTCTGGCATGAAAGGAATTGCAGACTTCACGATAGGGGCCATTCTACTGCAAACAAGGTGATAAGGAACATTGAGGAGATGGTGCAAGGTAAGACTACCAGATGGAAGAAGGTTCGAAGATCCTATTCCAATTGGATGACGTGTAACTTATGGGGATTACCCAATTCTCTTATGTATGACTAAGCGTTGTGTGTGTGGTCTCTAGAAGCTTGTTTTTAGTTGACCCTCTGGCCTTTTGGCTTTGTATATTGGTTCTCTGTTTCTAATACATTTAATTACCGAAAAAAAAACATCCACACAAAAGACCAGTTATCAAATGGTGTCGTTGCCATTCTTTGGAGCTCGAAGCACTTGAGGGGATCCATGTTATGATTCACTTGTATTTTTTATTTTCGTACCATTTTTCATTTTTTAGAAGGCTTGTATTAGGATTATTCTATTTTTGGCTTGCATTGCAGTGCTTAGAGACGCCATTTATTTTCCATTTAAATATGTAATAATTAATTCAGAAGAAAAGCGTGATAGGAAAATCGGAAAAGGTAGAGAGAGGGCATCCAAAGGCGAGAGATTTTCAGCACCCCACGATCTAAAAAACGTGGGAGGTACATTTCTAAACCCTCACACCTCTCTCCTGTTAGCGAGTCAATTCTTGTGTGTGATTACGTGCTCTTGTGTAATTTTATTCTTGCATTTATTTTCGAATGGTGTGATGAATTAAATTACTAAGACCTACCCCCAGTCACTCACGAGAAGGAATTTCATCAACCGACTCACTCGCTTACCACTGTGTGCTACCTCAGCCATCATTAAAATTAAAATCAATCAACTAGGTAGCCTAATAGGAGAACATTTTTGAAAAGGCAATCACAAAGATAATTTTCGTGATTTTTTATTGCTTGCGAACTTCATTAAAATTTGACTACCCTCTCACCTAAATTTAAAGATAAAAATTGGCTATGTGTTAGTTAGAATTTATCCTTGACTTATGTGTGCCCAATTCAATTTTTTGGTAGTCGGTTTTAGTGAGTTCGTCCCAAAATCAGAGTCCACCTAATTTTCCCGCTCTTGCCTTCCAACAACAATAAAAAAAACATTTTCTTTATTTCATTTTCTAAAAAAAAATCCAAAAACATTTTCTTTATTTCATTTTCTAAAAAAAAAATCCAAAAATATTTTCTTTATTTCATTTAAAAAAAAATTCAAAATTTTTTTCTTTATTTCATTTTCTAAAAAAAAAAATCCATAAACATTTTCTTTGTTTCATTTTCTAAAAAAAAAATCCAAAAACATTTTCTTCCTTTATTTTTCTAAGAAATTCAAAAACATTTTTTTCCTTTATTTTTATAAAAAATCCAAAAACATTTTCCCCCATCTTTTCTTCACAAAAAAAAAAAAAAAAATCCAAAAATATTTTCTTCCCCTCCTTTCCTAAAAGTTCAAAGATATTTTTTTCCTTCTTTTTCTCCACAAAAATCCAAAAATATCTTCTTCCTTTATTTTTTTTTATAAAAATTGAAAAATATTTTCTTCCTTTCATTCTCTAAAAATCACAAAAATATTTCCTTTCTTTTTCAAAATATTCAAAAACCACAAAAGAAGAAACTATTTTCTTGAAAAAAAAGGCCTGTGATCGGTGTTTCTTCACCCTCACCTTTGTCAATTTTATCCAACAAGACTGACGCTTCAGTCTTATTTGGGGGTGGGTATCATCACCCAATTTTTCTGCCACCTCGTACTCTCTTAGTTCTTATCTTTAGGGTGAGAATAGGTTCGGTCTGGCTGAAGACATTAAACCTAGCACTACCGGGAGGCAGCCCGCGTTTCTTGTATGAGTCTCATCCTGTTCACCCAAGGCTTTACATGTTTTTAGACTTGTACGCTTTTTTTTTATCATTTATTCAGTTTTCTTTTTTGGATTCTTTTGTCCACTTCATTAGCGGTTGATTCTGGTAATTTCTTTCCTCCCTTCTGCTCTCAATTTTAAAAATTATTTTACTCAACATCGACGACGATGTTCCTTTTTGTTTGGGGGTGGAGAATTTTATCAAAATCGTACTTCTTTTGAAAAATTTTGTTTTTTATAATTTCGTGGAGTTTCTTTCATCTCACTTATTGACGTGAATTTTCTATCATCCATATTTTAATGTTTAGGAATCAAGCTAGAGGATATATATTTTTCTAAATAGCTTATGTAATACGTATCAAGGCATGTTGCACCATGAATTTATAGACTCAACAACATTTGAACATGTATCACGTCCCTACAGTTTAGAGTTGAAGAGTACTACAATTACCAAGAAAAACTTAAGGATCACTAGTAGAGACTTTAGCTTGTGAGATTTGTGCCTTTCATCCTTTTAGAGAGTTTTATGCAATCTTCGAGTCACAAGTTGATTCAACTTCTTTTGGGCCTGCACTTAAATAGTTGTATGATCTCATTATTCTTCATTAAAAATTTTGAGTTGATCACTGAGAACGACATCACTTTCGAGTTGTAAAAAATACGTATCTTGAAGTTTGTCCTGATCACCAGACCTTCACCCATACACTAACCAGATTCCATTTTATCATACATTTATCCTCATCCATATCAATTCCATTTCCACCCACCATGTTGAAAAATGGAAGAGTGTTGAAAGTAAAAGGAGAGGACGATAGAGAGTGTTTGCATTTTTAGCGAATATGTCTCCCAAAGCCGATTCAGATAGAGAAAAATTAAATACAAGTCTATGTTGGGGTTATTTGTATTTTTAGTAGTTTTATCTCAGATATTTATGCGTATTTGGAAAAGAAGAAAAAAAAGAAGAAAAAAAAAGAAAGTAAAAAAGGGGAAGATCTGTCATAGAGAGTGTTTGCGTTTTTAGCAAATATCTCTCCCAAAGCCGATTCAGATGGAGAAAAATTAAATACAAATCTATATTGGGGTTATTTGTATTTTTAGCAGATTTATCTCATACATTGATGAGTATTTGTAAAAGAAGAAAAAGAGAAAGTTGCAGTCTAGAAATAAAGACATTAGTGCCTAAAGTGCTATACACTCTTCCCTTACATCCATCACTCATCATTCATATCATACATCCATTCCATCCTCACCTCATTATATCCTTTTCATCTCATCTCATTTCCCCCTCACCCATATACATCCATGTTTTCCCCTAGGTGTTCGGGCAAATGAAAGTCAACGTGGTGAATAACTCGACGTTCTCACTATAGTGATTGGCATTCTTTCATGCGGTCATTTTTCTTTCTAAATGTTCGTTCTTTCTTATATGTGTGTGAGACGTTTGAACTTGATTACATTTACTCACCTCCTCACACACAAGAGCGATACACTTACCCAATTCTCGTGAGTTCGTTTGAGAGAGTTATATCTGTGAGATTTTGAAGTTGAAGCATTGATTCCGAAAAGGCAATCTAGGAATTACTCTTGTGATACTCGACCCGTTTTGACTGATTCACACTACATACGTTGAGTTCTAGGAAGGATGTGCCTTGTGTATTCACATAGCTAAATTTTTGTACACTTCTAGCTTGTATTTCTCAAAATATTTTTCTCATGATGGATTGTGCGATTATTCTACGTCCAATAAGAGATTGACTGTCGTTTGCAAATACAGAATTTTGTGGGTATATTTCCTGCAAACCCTCACGAGACAAAACTCGTCATGTAGGGCAACCTATAGGTTTAAAGGATTGTTGCACATGCTAAGTGCAATCACAAGTGCCCGCGAAAGTGGTACACTTTTGCATTCGTATCTCCTTTTCTCCCTATCTTATTGCTCGAGGACCAGCAACGCTCTGTTTGAGGGTGGTGTGATAAGCACCCAAAAGTGTATAAATAAAATCCCAAATAAATAATTTTTAATTGCTAACTCTAGGTAAAATCGGACTTATGATAGTATTTGTTTGTTTTGTAGCTCAATAAGCGTATACGGAGTTTAAAGTGACAATTCAGGGCAAATGCGCGACAAAAGTGGCTTAAACCCGACCCTGAACCTTGTCTCGTACCAAAATTGAACTTTAACTGTCCACAATGAACCTTGTGTGTGTGTTGAGTTTGTACTTTTATTTTTTTTAGATTTTTATTTTATGTCGTTTTATTTTTTAGTTTTTATTTTAGATTTATTTAGAATTTTTAGGATTTATTTTATATTTCTTTTTCTTTAGTATAATTTTCTATTTCTTTTTACTAGTTTTTAGTTTTTTTTAGGATTAGTTTTTTTTTAGAATTTCATTTATTTTTTAACTTCAATAGATTTTACACTTTTTTAGGATTTTAAATTTATAGATTTTTATTTTTAGTGTCATTTCTTTCATTTATTTTTTATATGTATCTTTTATTTATAGATTAAGAATTTATTTTTTAGTAGATTTTAATTTTATTAATTTTATTTTAGTTAGTTAATTTTAATTTTTAGTTAAGTGTACAAATTAAACACACACACCCAAAACTTACCTAAACACTATCCTACACCTAAAACTAACCCACTCACCCTCACCACATTCTCCTACACCTCACCTTACCTAATCTCCCCCAACTTCATCTTCTACCTCCAATCTCTCAACTCCTCTCACCTCCATTAACAAACCCCACTTCCTCAAACCCATCTTCTCACTCATCCCTCACCACCATAACCAACCTCCAACCTTAACCCACCATCTCTAACCCAAATCTAACTCCAAACCTGTCGACCCCCTTACCCAGACCTACCCGTAGACACAACTTGAGACAAAAACCCCAAACCCGAACGCTCCAAACCCGCCTATCTCTGTCCTAACCCTCCACTACCAGCAGGTGGTGGCTTGACCCGAACTCGTTGTAATTTGAACCCGACGCTGGACAAAACCCCTATCGACCCATTTCCTAAAATCGTACCTACCCCGAGGCCAAACCCACATCTGCCCGAGCAACCCATACCCCATAACCCGGCTACCACCCGCGGCCATCACCAACCCGTAACCCATTCCAATCCCAACCTCAATCCTTCATACCCATTTCAAACCAAACTCATTTCTCTTCTTTTACCCATTAACCCACTTGAGCTGCCAAATGAAAAACACGATTTATCACCAGCCAATTTCCAAGCCAAACTCCAAATTCTAAAATAAAAATAAGTCAAACAAAAACCACATGTCTTTTAACCACTTATCCCTTTTCCAAAAATACCCTCACATGATCCCACTTCTCACATGTGCATTCCCTCACCCAAATCAGATTGTTACGTCACTCAACACACATGCACACATGTGTGCATTGTCCAAAAATACTCCTAGCTTCTTCCACCTATATATGCAAGACTTGGTGCCATTGAAAAAGGATCTCAAATTTAGTTTTTAAAACTCTTGTGTGATAAATTTCTCTAGACCCCTCTATAGAGAGTATTTGCATTTTTAGCAAATATTTCAATATAGAGGTGTGTAGTGAAATTTATCTCTAGGATGAATTCCACCCCACCCCTCTATAATGATTTTTTATATTTTTAGCAATTATTTCAAAATAGATTGATGTAGTTGAATTCATCCCTTATGGGAGGTAAATTCTAATCCATTCCTTTATGTTGAGATTTTGCATTTTTAGCAATTATCTCAATATAAAGTAATGATCTAGAATTTATTTCTTTGGATGAGTTATAATGTACAATTTTATAATGTTAGGATTTGCATTTTTAGCAATTTTTTTTATTATTTAATTGTCCATTATGAATTCATCCATTATCCTTTTTTTTATATTTTTATTTGGTAGTTTTTATTTTAGATTCAATAAATACATTAGTGATGAGTTTTTTTGAGAGAGATAATTCTAGAGAAAGTTAGTTTAGTGTAGAAAATAAATTAGGAAAATATTTTGTAAATAGTTTTTATTTTTATTTTTAGAGATTTGTGAGGATAAATTGTGAGTAATTCAATTGAGTATTATATTATATTGATTATTGTTGGATGCTCATATTGGATGGATGGTGCTTGATTTCAAGGAAATAATAGTTTAATTTTACTTCAAGAGATTGGGTTTGATTGTTCTCTTCTCTTCTATTTTATTTTATTAGCCTTTGATTATTTGATTATCATGTTTAATATGATGTTAGGCTAAATCCTCTTTCAAGGGGTGGGGTGAACCCTTATTTGATGTTATTTTGATTAATTGAAAATTCCCTTTAAATGTTAATTTTGATCGCTCACCCTTAAATTTACGCCTCGAGAGAGGGTAAATGATTTTTGAGAGAAAATCGAAATTCTAGTTATAATACTCATTTTAGATTCGAACTAGAGATAGGGGTTTCTTAAGTGTGGTATTATTACTTGAATTTCAACTCTATTTTCATTTTCTAAGATGCACATAAATTTTGATGAATCGATCCTAGCGGGTATTAATTAAAAGGATTGTAGTTCTATTTTCTAGAGTAGTGGGGGGTTAAACTTAATTTTCTAAAATATTCCTATTAAAATTACACTTGCAATGAGAGTTGGTTTCTAATTTTGATATTAATTTGCGAGAATTCAAATAATTAAATTAATTTTTTAGAATAGCTAAAATTTGTGGTGTAATCACATTACTTGATTGCTCTCACATTTACTTCCTCATTTATTCTCTTACTTTAGTGTTAGACTTTGTTCATTATTTTTAGTCACGTTTTAGTTACTTGTTTAGATCTTTGATTTAGTTAGTTTAGTTTCACCTTACCTGACCAAATTGTTTTAATATTAAAAAAAGCTAAAAAAAAAGTAAAAAGCCCAAAAAGAAAATAAAATTGAATTGCAATTGTTTTTCCCTCGCTTTACCCCTTTGAATTAGATTGATACCCTTGCTTACCTCTACACTTTAGGTTATTATTTTTGTAGGTATTCGAGGATTTTGATTAATTTGGCTTCAACAACGACATCCACACAAAAGGCGAGTTATCAACTTGCATCCCCTCTAACTGTCTTATTAAACTCCTTTTCTCTTCATCAAGCTCAGTGTGGAATGCCTCATCCACCAGATGGGTTTCCTCCACACTTGCCCTATGAGAAGCTGATAGATTTTATTAGCATTGATGACATGAAATTTAATATGGGAATTAAGGTTCCCTAACTTGATTCCCACATTCACGTTGCCAAGTGATTGCATGCCTGCACTGTCAAAACCCGAAATCACCAATGGTATATGTACTATCTTCTCTTGAGAGATGCCTATCTCATATAACATTCTAATTGGCCTGATATTGATGGACGCTCCTCCATCCATCAATGGCCTAGGAAAAACAATCCCACTGATCAAAGCTGTCACACAGAATGGGCAGTTGTGAAAATACGGTACTTGTCTATCTGCCTAAAAAAAGACCAACTCTGAAGTGTATCTTTTAATCAATCTCCCAATGGGTCCCTACCAATTTAGAGTGGGATCCCCTTACTATTGCACTGATTCTAGAATCTTTTTTGTAATGACCAACCGGGTGTCATACTTTACCCCTATCTGGTCAAAAAACCATTTGAACTTGGGACTCCTTGCTATGGCTTTGCACTCAGAGTCCAAATCCACTTCATAAGTTTGAGCATTGCAGCCACCTCCTTCATCTAGAGCAAGGACTACATCTGCTCTTCTTTCTAGGGTGTTCACTTGCTCAACTCCCACGCGTCCAGTTTTTTCTTGATCAAGGCTGAAAATCCATTCTTCACACATCATTTCACTATTCCACCACTCTTTCAGTTATAGAGCTTCTTCTTCTTCATCATACGCCACCACCATACTGGCAATATTGATGACATTTATAGATGGTATTTGCAAAGTACCATTGGTCACTTGCTCACCAATGATCCTTCGTAGGTAAAAATAATCTTCGGCGGTGTGCTGCACTCTCTAGTGAAGCTCACGATATTTGGCATCAGCCTTGTCTACTATTGTTGGTATTTTCTTGTTAGAGTGTGAGAAAACGAGACTGTGTGATAATTGATTAAATTCGCAAATATTTAATTTGGCACACTTATTTAATTAGAGTCTATTTTTAAACCAAATTAATCCAGCCCCTAAACATGCATCTAAAAGTGCGTGTGCCAATCCATAAATAAATAAAGCATGTGACACAAATATTCAGGAAAAATCCCCCAAAGGGGCAAAACCTTTTATTTCTAGAACTTTGAAGAATTCACAAGACCATTGACTTACATACAACCTGATAATCACCCACAAGTGTAACGCACGGTGTCTTCATCAAACCTCCAAAGCAACGACTAGAAATATTGACACAGAAATACCCGCAGGTGTCGGTTCTGATATCGTTGGCTGGAACTTTCCCTTTCCAGGAGGGCTGCAATGAAGAAGAAAATGGCTTCTCCACAAGATGTGAACTTTATAAGGACTCCCTCCACAATAGCATGCAACTGTCGATTGTAGTGCTCTCCCCACAAAGTATGAACAAAAATAAAATATGTTCTTGGGTTCCACAAAACAATTCACATAAAAGTAATTGGGATTTTGTGAATTAAAAACAAAACATTTGAACCCTTAAAATTGTTGGAGAAAAACTTTCTGCCAAAAGGCATTGAATTAAATATGGGTAGATACACAAAAGTTTCAAAAGAATAAGACTCTTTAATTCTGAAACTATTCTCCACGTCTAAAAGCAAAAGCTGACATTCCTTTTTATAGGAAATTTAAGTCGGTCAAAGATAACGATGAAGTCAGACGTGTCAACTAAATAGTCATCTCGCTCGAACGAGAATGACATCTCGCGCGAACGAGATCGCGTGTCGTTCGAACGACTACGCTCGACTTCCCATATCGAACGAGATTGATATCTCGCTTGAACGACCTTGGCATCGAAACCGAGGTACGTTTACTGCTGAGGCAGTTTTTCACAAACAATTATAAAACCTCTTTTAAAAAAAACATTTTTATATAAAAGTTTTTAAAAACCTTTTAACAATATCCCAACACTCTTAATATGAAATGTAAATGAAACATTAAAACAATATCTTACCAAAGTTCATATTGTTGGGCTTGAATGTTGAAGGCAACTGGTAATTCGAATCCGTCTTTTGTAGATGCAATCATCACAATTCTTCGACGACTTGTAGCGGTATACGACATAATTAATTGTGACGGACTTATTAAAAATATGTTCTTACAAATCTCCCCCTATGTCTATGCCGGTACATACATAAAAACATCCGAATTATCAAAAACCAAAATGCCTATACAAATTTACCCTCCCATGAATCCCAAAACTAAAATGGTAAAATTTGTAAGTTCTCAAATTTTTCTTCAACATCAAAACTCTCAAAGCTTTTCTCATCAGGATGTTTAACATCATGATTTTCAATCTTTGTACCTACACACATGAGATAAAGCAAAAACCTTCGGGACGCATCGAGTTTGAAATGATATAAGAATAATGCATTAATAATCAAATCTCCCCCATAATGCAAAAACTCCCCCATAACATGATAATTCTTTCTCCCCCTTTTTATGATGTCCCCAAATAGACAGATAAGAAGAAAAAAAAATCAAAACATGGAGTGTCACGACAAAATGCATAGAAAACAAAGATCAAGCTACTTTCATGCAAAGGTATGTCCCCAAAACATCCACAAATTATTTATGATTTTTCAAATTTTTCATACAAAAATAGGATACAAAAAATTCACACCATGGATTTAAACTCAAACAACCAAGTCATGGAAATGGAATGAATGGGTGTGAACACATTCGATAGGTAAATCAACTCAATCAAGCATATGTGCACGATGCATATGTGTACCCCTAACGAATGAACATCAAAAGTATCCTTAGGTGAAAAGATTGTTGAATTTAGATGACATCGCCTTATACAAAATCAACAAATCAAAGTAAAAATTATTTCCACCCCAATAAGGTCCAAAACTATTTAGCGCATTTTCAAGAATTTCATGGACGTGCAAACCCGTTTAAAATCTCCAACCAAACACCCTCATATATATTTTCTTTTTTTTAGAGGAAATCTAAATTCTCAAACTTTGGAGAATTGGTGCAAAAACCTAAATGGCTGATAATTTGGCATGAATTTCTTTTTTTTTTTTGGGAATTTAATTGTATATAAAAAACTAAAAGATATACACAGGAGGAAACCTCCACAGAACAAAAGAACCCAGGGGCATACCCCTCAGGCAAACAGGGCAACAAGGCAGAAACCAAACAAAGCCTAAATTAGAAGTCTATCTTCAGGGATGTTCCAGTACATACAAGCCATCTAGTTAGTAAAACTCCTTCTGTCCTTTTTCCACGTGAGAGCTTTTGCTCTAACCATGTTTTCAATACCCTTGATAATGGAATCAAGGGAATTGGAGACATGCTTAAAGCATCTAGCATTCCTCTCCATCCAAATGCAATATATAGTGGCAGTAAAGGATAGGGATCTAATCTTGTCACAAAGGTTCTTCGTAGAGTGGTTAACAGTAGCCAAAACCAACTCACTATTCAGACCCTGGGCATCCCTGTAGCAGTGGTTCCTTAGCATCACCTCCTCCCATATACTTTTACTAAGGCTGCACTGAGAGAACAAATGGTTATATGTTTCCCTTTCAGTCCCACATAACTCACACAGGTCATCCACAGAAACTCCCCAATCATGTAATTTAACTTTAGTGTTGATGGCCTTCCTAAACACCAACCAAGTTATGAAAGAGCATTTAGGGATACAAACCTTACTCCACACAAGCTTGCTCCAATTGACCATAGGCTTATGGGCCTTTAAAAGTTCCCAAGCAGACGCAATGGTGAACATTCCATGATTTGAGGGAAGCCATACAACACTATCAATTCCCCCGTGAATTGTAGGAAGATTTGCATTCTTCACTTCATTCAGCTCCCATGTCACTCTTGAAGGCCATCTCCACTCCATATGGTGTATAAAATCTGACACTTTAGCTTTTAGACTGCTAGCAGAGTCATAGACAATGTTATCCCCATATAGGGCATATAAAGGGCCATTTGGGTGCCAATTATCGAACCACATAAAAGCTTGCGCACTATTCCCAATGCAGGTCTTGATATGACTTCTAAACTTCTCTCTGATCTTGAGGATTTTCCTCCAACTCCATGAAGAATCATTTGGGATACTCAAAGCCCATATGCTCCTTCCTTTGATCTTGTAAGTATTACACCATTTGATCCATAAGTTGTCCTTCTTACTACAAAGATTCCACAAATGCTTAGCCATAGCAGCTGTGTTCCAAGTCTCTAAACACTTTATATTTAGCCCTCCTTCATCTAGAGAAACACAAAGATCCACCCAAGCAACTTTAGCCCCTTTACTATTAGCCTCATCCCCTTTCCCTAAGTAATTTCTCATTATTTGCTCAATCTTCTTTATAATACTCTTGGGAAGAATAAAAATGCTAGACCAATACACTTGAATGCTGAAAATCACATAATGGTAACATTTATAATGATATGCATTAAACTCGTCTCACATGCTAATCTAGCAATGAACAAAATATGGTGACTCGCTCGTGTCACATAAACACGCCGCATCCTCTAAGGATACAACTTATACTTCCATCCTGACAATCGTCTTGACTGCACAAATGGTTTTCGGACGTAACACGTCTGCCCAAACCAAAACAAAATTATTTTTAATCGTCGTCCTTTACTAGGCACCGTATTCTTGTCTCTTTTTCTCACTTTGGAACATATTATCCTGAGCAATTTCAATCCGCACCAAAATACCTCAACACATAATCCACTTATCACCTGTCCTACTAACCAGGTTAGGATTGTCCTTCTCTCGGACTTTAGTAGACTCGATTCCTGTTAGCCATCCCGGTTGTTCCCTTAGCTTTTTAGGCCATAAAGATCATGTTACTATCTATAATAGTACTTACTGAATTTACCATCACTTGGTAAGAATTTAACTATCTGAAGCATTTAAATGGTTTTCCTGATGTGTATCCACATCTTTTTGTGGTGCTATACCACCACCGTTGTATTCAGTCTTATTCTCGACTAAATTCTTCGATTCCTTTAACTTCCCCCACAAAGAAGCGTTATCATCTATATTGACAAAATATGACATTGTCAACCTCTGAATCGGTCGTCCATCTGAATTTCCTCCTCGAGTATTATCAACTATTATTACAAGTTGGTCTCTTACTTGGAGTCTTTTCCTCCACTAGTATCTACCTCTTTCGATACAAAAATTGCTAACGATTAGGATTCATATCCACAATTGGACTTCTGTCATGCCCTCCTGCGATGAGTTCAGAACCACGTTTGCTTCTCATCCTGAACAGTTGAGGAAGGAACATACGGTCAACACTGTACCTAAGGTTCTCCTATAGGCATAGAATTCCACTTCTAAAATTGGTGGTTGACTCCAACCATTATAATTTCGTCACGAAAGCCAAGAAAATTTTCTCTAAATTTTCACTTTCAGTTTGCCACACTCTGTCCTATATTTAAGCCTTTGGATACTTTACCTCCTTTGGTAAACACATACAATTTTCGCGTTTCTAAAATTTCCCACTGACAGTCTCTACACGTTTTTTGTAATACGTTGGGTAAGTTTACCCTCGCACCTCATTTGACTATAACAGCATTTGAAAATCATTGTTGCACCTTAGTCGCCTTTCTAGTCGTGGCTTCTCGTGCCATAATGGAGGTGACCTCGACTACGGTCATCATCCTCGGATATATTTTATAATCTCAACTGAGCCCTGCCTCCTGATGTACGCTTAACGATCCTCTTCTGACATCCGTCATCGCTCGGCACACGCACAGATCCGAATGAAATTAGAATTCACTAGTGAATACACATTATAGCAGGAGAACGAAATCTCGTCAAAGGAATCGACAATCCTAAACATAGGGCTCTATAACAAACAAAGCAACGCTGAAAGCATAATAAGCCGTACAGATCCTAAGGACACTAGAACCTGATGCTCTGATACCACCTGCGACACCCCTCCTAATTAAATACCGGGCGATCACTCCTTTATTATTTTAAAATCAAGGTGAACAGTTGGTTCATTCTTAGCATCACTGCCGTAAAAATACTTTTCCAATTTAAATACCTTAAATAATTAAGCTAAGTGTCAAAACCATTTAAAACCTTATTCTCATTTTATTAAATCCGGTTATAAAACCTTAAACCATTAACATCTAAAGAGTCACACATTAAGAATAAAAATAGAATTGAACATACACGAATTTAATCATCAATAATAAATCCCAACATTTACAACACTAAAGGAAAACATCCTGACAGTAATAAATCCCGAAATAAAGGTACTGAAAGTAAAAATTTCAATCTCTGACAATACCAACTAAATAATAGAAAGAGGGCGACACATGCCCCTGCTGGATAAAACTGAACTAGGAGTAGAATCAAATGGATGAAGTCGTCTAAACAACAGGCCTGCAACTCCAACCTAAGCTGCAGCACGTTCCTTCCAAAGGATCCTAAGTAAGACGCCCTTGTGGCTGGGCACCTGTAATACATACATATATATATAAATATATACAAGAGAGAAAAGGAAATAGAAACGGGTCAGAGCCCGATAGTGTATATGATTTAAAAATTCATTTAGCAAGTATTTAAATTGATTACAGGCTAATGCAACAACATATTAGTGCGACACTCTCTTGAGAAATTCTCACCTCTCTTCTAATGTGCACACCTATCGCACTAACCTTCCCAATGGTCTATCTCGTCATTTACCACACTATCTTTCCCCAATAATTTAACTTATCTTAGGTTATTCGCAGGATTTACAACTGAACAACACAAGTATTTAAAACGTAAGATTTCAATTTGTAACCAAGGTTCTCCTTTTAACTTTATTAATCAATAAAGTTTTCCAGTGTCATATTATACTTTCTCAAAACAATTATTTATAATTTGAGTCATCAACCATGTCCTACATATCAAATCACAATAGGCAGTTCCAGATTTCAGAATTTCATATATATATTAACTACTCGTATAATATATATATCATAACAGCACCCCACATAAAAACTATGGTGCGGGCATACTCTGCTATCCAATCCCCGTATCAATCGTACTAAAGGGAATACAAGTTCGGAATCACTCTCGAACTGTATAAATACATACACAAACAATATTGAGGCGAAGCATAGTTTCCAAGTCCAAGAGGTCAGTACATACCCTCACGTCTCTTAGGACCGTGACTACCGATTCGATAGCCAGTACCTAGGATTCCTATCTTCTAGGGTACGAGTCAATATCCCCCATAAGGCACACGAGATAAGATCATCCCAGCGCAGTAACCTCAGGGATAGCAAGTAGCGCGGGCATGATTTTCACAAGTATATAATATATGCATACACAATCATATAAATATACCACTTTTATTATATCAATTTAGGTTTATCCAATAACCCACATTCACAACATTTTCCTTATTTTCCCATTATTATTTATCAAGTATAATGGTCCGTTTCTAACTTTAATTCGAAGGGTTTTTCCAACTTACTACGTAACCCTCATGGACTCTATTCTTCCAAATGTACAATTCAGTAGATATCTATTTATGTTCCAACGTAACTCTCTCTTACGTGTCTCTCCCCTTTAATATATACTTACATTATCCCTTATGCAAAATATCCCAAAAATATAGATTTCGCCTTACATTAAAGGATTTTGAATTTTATTTTCAAAGATGAGAATTTCAAACGGTTTCGAAATCGGAATTAAAATGGAGTTTTAATTGAATTTTTATTATCTCTAAGAGTCCTCAAAACATAAAACTGTCTAGCAAAAAAAATATTAAAAAATATCGAATGGTCCGATCGAGCCGAATTTTTTTCTGTAGCTTCCTCTCATCTTCAGCTAATTCTCTGTAAAATTTCATCCAATTCCAATGGTGCGATCGTCCGAAATAATTTTTTTTGTGTTTGTATCTGATTAGAACTCTTTTCTTAATCAAACTCTTAATCCTTTACATGACAAAGAATTTCCAGAATATCATATAAATCATCACTACATGAAAATTTCCCATCTCAAATTGGGTTTTTCTTCCATAAATCTCATCCTAATAACTCCTAAACTAATATGGATGCTGCATCAATGAAATAAGCAAGATAAACACTTGCCTGGGATTTTCAGAAATCTAGTTTGGTGTTGAATTTGGTGTGGTTACGTTCCCCGTCTCGCGATCTATGCGTTGGCGGTGGCGGCGGTGTAAACGGATGATTTTTGAGCCTTGGAATGCCTTGAGAGCTCTCTCCTCTCCTCTCCAATGGCCGTTCTAGTGTTTTGAGTTATCTAACCCTAGGAGATAACCTAAACATCTGATATAACCCCTTTAATTTTCGTGGGTTTAATTACCCAAAAATACAAAATGACTAAAATGCCCTCCCGAGGTACTAATTAGGCCTAAAAACGCCCCGAGACCCAAATCAAACCCCCGGGTATACTTTTTTGACCATCTCGACCCTTCTGGACGCGTTGGCGCACTCGAAACGACCATACGAACAACCTATAAAATATTCACTTTTATTAATCCACATTTAGTCCCGACACGACACAGGCGCGTCCCGACTTAAATTTCCACAATTGTCATTTTATTCACATGTGACAATATTATAAAAATAAATCTCATATATTATTGTACTCATCCAGTAATATGCAACAAATAATATATTTCCAATAATTACTAACTCTTGTCACGCTAGTAAATATTTAAAACAACATTTCGGATTAAAATTAAATTAATTTATCTCAATTAAATTTAATAAATCCTTAAATTTAAAAGCCACGAAAATACGGGGTATTACAGAAACTAGAAAGAAATAAAAATAAAGTCTAATAAAACTAAAACTAAAATCCTAAATAAATGTAAAATCAAATAAAACTAATAAATGAAATCCTAAACTAAAAACTAAAATAAAACAAAAGAAATAAAAACTTAAAATCTAAATGAAAACTAAAGTCCTAAAAAAATAATCTAATAAAACTAAAAAAAACTAATCCTAATAAAACTAAAAACTAATAAAAATCAAAATAAAATAAAATAAAATTATACTAATTAAGATAAAATAGAAAAATAGAAAACAAACCCTAGAAAATACTAAATAAATAAAAAATAAGTCCTAAAAATAAAAATGACTCAAACTAAAAATCTAAAAAATATTAAAAAGGGACAAATTAGACACACACGGGGTTCGGGGTAGGTTTAGGCTAGGTTTAGGCTTGGGTAAAGGTCAGGGGATTGGGTATTTAGCACCATTTTAACTGCAAATTGCCTGGAAATATAGCTTCTGACACCGCAACTGCAATTAAGCCTGCATATTGAACAATTAAGCGCATAAGACCTATATTGTCGAGAATTAGCAACTAAAGTATGTCTATTCGGGGTATAAAATGTACAGTTTTGACTGCTTATCAGAAATGGTTTAAATGGGGTTATTCCGGGGGTGTATAAAGTGAGGTTAGGTCATTCTTTTTCTTTAGATAACTATTATGAGTCTAGGAGTCGTAAGGTCGTATTGGGAGACTTTAGAAGCTAAATTGAGTATTGATATGGTTTATAATAACACCACAAAAGAATGTTTGGAGAATAAATTGAGAGTTTATTCATTATTTGAGGTTGAAATGATGATATGAATTACGCATGGCTCCGGATAAAATATGATGTATCTATTAAAATGGAAAATGAAAATGAGACTAAAATGGTAAATGATAATTTTCTTAAACACACCTCTCTAAATGCTATCATAAGGGAAGTTCGCGCATGAGGTGATGTCCCCTGGCTAGTGAATGCAGGGAGAATATAGTCCTCAGCCATATGATCGGTTGTTATATGTTTATTCTGCGCTACTGAGGTAATTTCGAGTGTGGTTATGACTCACTCGCAGGCATATGGCCACTTCCCGATGTTGCGTTAGGTGCCCAGGTTGTCTTGGTTGATAGGCCCTGGAAGATGATAGTCATTTAGGGGCGTGCACAGTGGGAAAACCCGGACGGGCGGTCTTAGAATCGTTATATGTATATGAATATAACTATTCTTATTCAAGTGGGACTTGATTGATGATAAATGCCACAAAGAGCGTATAATTGTGATTATGTTTCCTGATAAGGAACGGAACGATGAAATGAAACAGTGTAAAATGATGGAGGCTTTTAATTAATGTTAATTTTTCACATACTCTTGCATAATTGAATCAAACTCATGATCATTTAAATTTCTTTAGTTTATGGTTTGAGATTGTATAGGTAGATTCTCATCTTTATCCATCATGATTAACTGTTCATAACTGTCATACTCCTTATTCATCTGGTGATCATATAAAATCGGGCCCTGACCCGTTCATATTTCTTGTCGTGCATGTATCTTGTATCCGCTCAGGTGCTCCGCGGCAAGGGTGCCCGTTCTGACTTTCCTATTCCAGTATTTTTGGGGAGCCGTGATGATTTGCGGATATTACGGGATACATTGTTATAGACGCTTCCATTTTTGTACTCTAGTTATGATCGGGTCTTTTACTCGGGCGTGTGGCCCAAGTTTTTGTAATTGTCTAATGTAATGTATTATGTAACTTAATGAACCTGTTATATATACGTTGTATGTGACTGTTGCCCGATAGAATATTCGATCCCGTTATTGTATATTTGATGTGAAGGTAATATAAGTTCTTTTGGGTTTCCACTTTCTTTTTAAATTGGGTTGTTTAAATTCTTTCCTTAACTTTTAGAACAAAAATTTTTTGGC
The DNA here is from genome assembly GCA_949130495.1 of Sambucus nigra. Lineage (NCBI taxonomy): Eukaryota > Viridiplantae > Streptophyta > Magnoliopsida > Dipsacales > Adoxaceae > Sambucus > Sambucus nigra. Next base: position 403,270,945 of record OX422211.1, read on the forward strand.
AACCCGTTTTTCTGAATTATTGGGTGATTGTCCCATATACTTACTGTATTTATTGTGATGCTGAGAATGATCCATCTATGATTCCCTTATTATTGGAGTATCGAGCTGGCCACCCCTTATTTTGGTGAGAGGATTGTCACAAAAAAGTATGTTTATGACTTAAAATAGTGGAATTTAAGTCTGCTGGGTAAGTCTATAGTTAAGGTCAATTATCGGGCCTTTTAGAGCATGCTTTGGGATCATTGGGTAAAAGATAGTTTTGGGACTAAGCTTAATTTCATATTAAAGCCTTTAATTACTTAATTAGAAAACCTAAGACTCTCACAACACACTAGAGACAAACTCTAGCAACTAAGGAGGTTGAGAGAGCAACAAGAGGCTGAAGAATTTGCGTATTTAAGACTCAATTCATACAATAGGCCATAAGTAAGTTTAGTTTGAATAAGAATTTAATTAAGTTTGTATTATGGTAGTAGTAGTTCATTGGAATCTCAAATAAATTTATGTAATCTGATTTTAATCATATTAAAACCTAATTTTTGTAATTATATTAAATACCTGGTTAAACTTTAATCACACATTGAATAACTAGGATAGTTTGATATTAAATCCCTTAATTGAATCACGAAATCATGTAATCTTATTGCAATAACATTAGATTTGAATCATAGTAATGATAATATGTAAAAGCTCTTGTGTTTATTTGATTATTGGATCAATTTTGAGAATGAAGACGTTGCTTAAACTATGAACTTAGGGTTCAAAACTTATAATCTAAAATTAGATTATGAATCGTATACTTGAAGTGGAATGGGTATTGGATCAGTTAGAGACTTTAAACTTAGGATTTAAGTTGTTAATGGTTGTTTATGCACTTTGGGGGAGAAGACATCTGCAAGGATCCCGTTCGAATGATAATGGGATTTCATTCGAACGAGATAGGGGGTCTCATTTGCACAAAAAGGCTTTCGGGTTTGAACGAGTTTGGATTTTAGTTAAAACGGGTCTCATTCGCACAAAAAGGCTTTCTGGTTTTAACGAGTTTAGATTTTAGTTAGAACGACATATGGATCTAGTTTGGACGACAATGGGGTTTTTGTTAGAACGAGTTAGGGATTTCGTTCGAACAACTTTGATACAGTTTGGAAATTAGTTTTTAATTAATTAGAGATATTTAATATGAGATTTAAGATATCATTTTAGTAATCCTTGAGTGGAATATTTTATAGTGTATTTTCTTTATGTGCAAGCATACCATGTGTGTGCGTGCACTTGTGGGGGACGAACAAGGAGGGAGTATTATAGGGCGCATAGGACGTTTACCGCACTAGTACCCTGATGATTACGACAAGCTTACTTTGGTCTTATTTACCTCGATCCTACTACTGATGTACCCGTATCCTGAGTGGGGTAAATGAGGGTATAGGACTTCATGCTTTTATGTGTTGGCTTGGTCATAGACCTTCTGTTGGTATGTGAGTGATGAATACCCACTTGAATATTGGATATATGTGATACTATATCCTTTACTGAAGTTATACAAGAGATGTATATACGAGATACTAGTTTATGGAACCTTGTAATTATAAATAATTGAAAAGATTTATAATTATGTACACTGGGTTCATGTAGGTTTGGGATTAAACCTGCATACTATATTTAAGTTGCTTGGGCTGGGTTAGGTTAACTTAGTATTTAAGTTGTTTGGTTGGGTTAACTTAGAAGCAACTAAATATGAAAGGAAGGTGCATCATTATTATTGTGGCCTAAATTTAGTTGCATTCTTACTCACCGTAGACTTTCTAGGTTTAAGCCTATTTATGGAATTGTTTTTAAGGTCCTAGACAGCAATAACCGCCACAACCCTGATCTTTAACATTCATTCCTAGATCTAGCCTCCAGTCTTAGGATGTAAGTGTCGATGCTTGCTCATCTTTATTTATCGTATTTCCTTTCAGTACTTGCATTTCAATTTCAGTTGTTAGAGAGTCAAATTATTTTATATTTACAGTTGGATTTTATTATGAGTCTGTTATTATTCCAATGATGAAGTTTTATTCATTATGGTTTTGGTATTGGTATCAAAGTTGTATTTGTTTTACTTCTTTTATTATTGTCAATATTTTATTGTTCTATTTTATATTCAGTCATGCTTCGAATGATACAAAATGTTAAAGCTGCTATATTATTTATATTTAAAACTAATAAATCTAGTTATGGATTTTACTGGGTGTCACAGTCACAATTGTATGCTTGTGTATAGATACCCGTGTTTAAAAGGACATGTGCATTGTGTTTTAATTGGAGAAATAAGATAGAGTGGTGGGCATGTATGGTGTTAGAGGTTGAGTTTTATAAATGAAGGGAAATAAGCAAGGATACATGGTGTATTTACATAGGAAGAGGGTACAGGGTGAGTGTGGAGTGTGTGTGTGTGTGTGTGTATATGTTACGGGTATATTGTGTATGTCTTATGAGTTTGGTATTTTTAAAGAGGAATAGAAAAAGGTAAAATTTGATGAGTTGGGTTGTGTCTAAGGGTACTGTCTATGTGTGTGTTTATGCACATAAGTTATGTGTGCATAGAAATAACCAAGGGGTAGAGAGATGAAAAAGGTAAAGGAGCAGGATGAGGAGGAGATAAAGGAGGAAAGAAAAGGGATAAACAGTAGGGGGGGGGGGAGAGAGAGAGAGAGAGAGAGAGAGAGAGAGAGAGAGAAGAAATGTTGTCTCGTGTAGACACTGTGAAAAAACAAGAAGAGAAGAGAGAAAAGGGGTTAGGAATGCAGTGTGAAGAGAGATAATAAGGAGAGAAAATATAGCAAAAGAAGATAGGGAGGGAGATGGTTGGGAACACCGACAGTGGAAGGTGGCCGAAGAAATGAAGATAAATGGGTTTCTTTGTTTAACAACCAATGATAATATGTTATGAGTTTATGTATATAAGTTTTAAAAATTCTCATCTTTACAAATATAACTAAAAAAATACAAGAAAGATATCGTGGGGTTCACTTCGTCTAATATGCTATTTTTAATATATAATTTTTTTTATTTTTGACGTCATTTGGGAATATTTAATATATTGAGTCTTTGTATCAAATAAGGGTTACATAAAAATTATGTTCTTCCGAGTGGAAGACTTTCTCGTATGGCATTTTGATTAGTGGATCAGGTTTTACCCACTTGGTGAAATAATTGACTGCTATAATCACTATTTAAATCTGCCTCTTGTCTTTGGCAGTGGGCTGGCCAGATCAATCCCCATATTAATAAAGGCCAAGGATAAATGATTGGTGTTAGTGTATCTCCAAACCTATTATGTATTATGGTGTCCCTTTGGCCTTTATCGCATTTTTTTGCATAACTAGCACAATCCTCCTTTATAGTTGGACACTAATATCCTTTGATGGTGACCTGCTTTACTAATGAACGACCTGTTGAATGGGCACCACACGATCCTTCGTGTACTTATTTTATTAGATCATTGACCTCAGTGGGATGAATGCATCTGTGTAGTGATATAACGAATCCTCTCCTTAATAGAATTCCTCCTTTAGCACATACCTTGTTGATTTGTAGCGGAGCCTCCTCACTTCCTTTGGATCTATTTATGCAATACCAGTCTCCAAGTATGCGCGGATGGGTTCCATCCAATATGGTCTCGTGTTGAAATGTAAAATAAGGATGCATTCTTCTTTTCTGATGCGCTGCGATAAGATTTACGTTGGGATTATTCTCTTGAGTTCGACTCTTATTGGTGATTCCAGTAGAGCAATAACGTCCACTCAAATGTTTTTAGCCCTCGGTATTCTGACCATCTATAACTTGATAGTAATTCTTTTACTTTTGCCAAGTATTTAACCATTTATTCTTCTCTGGCCTCATAAACTCCAAGGATTTTATTTATAACTAGTTAAGAGTCGTTGTGCGAGGATAAGTGATCGGTTCCCAATGATGATGCCAATCCTAATCCTTCTATGAGCGCTTCATATTTTACCTCGTTATTGGAGGCCTCAAAGTTAATTCTGAGGGCATACTCGATGGATACACCATCGAGCATATTGATGATCACCCCAGCTCTACTACCACTGGCATATGATGAACCATCCATAAATAGCTGCCACACAAGAGGCTCTTTTTAAAAATTACCTTTGATTAAACATTCATTCCTGAATATCTTTTCTATCTGCTTCACCTCGGTAGTTCTTACATCTTATCGAGCCGATAACTCTGGCCTGTCTCTAATCTGATCAGATGATTTTTTTTATAGACTTCTGTTCATATGATTTTACGATTGAGCTCTCTTTTGTACACACCTGCTCGGCTAATTTTACTCCTGAGCTATATTTCATAGAAGTCTTCTCGGATATTTTTACCATGGACCTCTCTTCTGAAGAAGTCTTCTCGACTTTTTTTCCTCATAAGTAAATTTTGATATAAAGTCTGCTATGACCTGATCCTTAATTATTGTTCTGGGCTCATATGTGATGTCATACTCTCCTAGTTATACAGTCGAAGCCATCAGTTTTCCAGATTTCTTAGGTTTGTGAATGGCTTGTCATAGAGAAGGTCTGTATATACCACGATTCTATGAACTTGAAAGTAGGGTTTCATTTTTTGAGAAGATTTAATCAAAGCCATTGCTAACTTCTCCAGTCTAAGGTACCGAATTTTAGCTCCAAGGTATGACTTCTAATGTAGTATACGGGCTTTTATATTTCACCTTATTATCGAATCAATACCGAGCTGACTGCAGATTCTGATACTACCAGATATAAGTAAATGTTTTTACCTAGGATTGACCTCGACAGTAGAGGCACTAACCCTTGGTACTTATTTAGTTCCAGAAAATCCTTATCACATTCCTTGGTCCACTCGAAGGTTTTCTCAAAACTTTAAAGAATGAAAGACATTTTTTGGTGGCTCTTGACACAAATTGGTTCAGTATAACTACTTACCCCGCCAGTCTTTGTATTTCTCTTTTACTCATAAATGGATGCATGTTAATCAACGCTGGAATCTTGTTGGTGTTAAATTCTATGACATTATGATTGACTATAAACTCGAGGAACTTTCCTTCCTTAACTCTAAAGACACACTTAACTGGATTTAACTCCATTTGATACTTCTCTAGTTAGTCAAACATCTTACCGAGGTCGTTGATGTGGTCGCCTTCCTTCTTACTATTTTTTAGCATGTCTTCCACGTATACCTCTATAGTTTCGCCAGTCTGTTCCTCAAAGACTTTGTTCACCAGCCTCTAATAAGTAGCTCCAATAGTTTTTAATCCCGAAAGTCATAACATTATAGCAGTATGTACCTCGACTAGTGATGTATGGGGTCTTATTACTATCTTTTAACTTCATCTTTATCTGATTATACCTTGAATAAATACCCATGAAGTTGAGTAGCTCATACCCAGCAGTGGCATCGACCAACTGATCAATTCTGGATAGAAGATAATGATCCTTGGGGCAAGCCTTGCTGAGCTGCCTATAATCGATGCACAAGTGCCATTTGTCGTTCTTCTTCTTCTTCTTCTTCTTCTTCTTCTTCTTCTTCTTCTTCTTCTTCTTCTTCTTCTTCCATGTTTGAGATCCACTCTAGATACTTGACATCCTCAGTGAAGTCTACCTATACTAATTTACCAACCTCCTCCTGAATAGCCAAATTCTTCTCTGGGTTGAACACCCGTTAACTTTGTCTGATGGGCTTTGCGTCTTTTATGATACTGAGCTCATGGAAAAGAAATATTAGATCTATACCTAAAATGTCCTCGTGACTCCAGGCGAACACACTATTTCTCTGTCTAAAAAGTGTGCAAACTTTTTCTTTAAGGTTCGATCTAGTGGCAAACCGATCTGTGATGTCCTATCAGGATGTTCATCATCTAGAACCACTGGTTCAATTTAATCAACGACCTCACGTATGACTAACTTTTCTTCATCTCAAGAATTATCTCAATTTGACAAGTTTCGATCAGTTCTTTATGTTCCTCTTGTTCGGCCAACGTGTAATACCATTCACAAGCTTACACTTAATATTCTTTCACTACACCAACCCCATAGTTTATTTGAAACTTTAGGCATTGGTGAATAGTGGAAGGTACTACCTCAAATTTTTTCAATCCGACCCTATTAAAGATGATGTTGTAGGCTAAGTGGACATTCTCATGAAGGAGGAAAAACATATCGGTTATGTTCGGTAGGTAGGCCATGTGCCGATGATAACCTCTAGTTTCATCGTTCCCAAGGGGTACACCTTCTCTCTTGAAAAATTGATAAGAGGTCTGTGGTACACCTATAGTGTTTGGTTTTTCAACCTTAATATCTTGACGCAACTGTGGAATAGTACATCTGTAAAGATTCCATTATCAACTAGAATTCTTACTACTCTGGTCTCGTGCATCACTATAGTAACGACTAGAGGGTCGTCATAGGGATATAGAACTCCTGATAAATCGTCTTTTGAAAACTCAATATTGAGACGATCTTTGTTTACCTTCTAAGTAAGAGTCTCCCCAGTAACGACCAAATTGATCTCTCTGATATGACTTAGGGTAGGCTTTCTTCTCGGTAGGTCCATCTCCACCACCGGTGTCACCTCCAACAATAAAGTGACAACCAAAAGAAATCATGGTGACATCATTTATTGTCTCTTTGGGCTTTTTGGGAAAATTCGGATCTTATTCATCATCTGGGGCTTCATCCCGTCCATATTTCTTCTTGTTCACTTTTTGGCAAGGGGATATAGATCATCGTCTGGGTTTATGCTCGTCCTTTATATCTGGAAGACAACCTTTGTCCACTATTTTGTCAATTTTCCACGTCTGATAAAAGATTTTATCTCATTTTCCAAGACTAAGCAACTGTCACTATTGTGTTCGTGAACTTTATGAAACTGGTAGTACTTATCCTTATCTCTCCAGTTCGGTGCCTCCTTCAATTTACCCGACCATTTTAATTTGATACTTCCCCGAATCTCATCGAGTATGTGGTGTACGCTTATGGTGTGAGGGATGTATTCATCAAATCTCCTCACCTTCTCGTCTTTCTTTTCCTGAGGTACTTCCTTCTTAACATAACACCCCGTATTTTTTAAAGCATTTTAAATTACACTGTGCTAGTAATTTAATTGAATCGAGAAATAAAGTGACTTAAATAAATATTAATTAGCAAATAAAAGAATTAATATTTATGTGTAATTACATTTCCTTGTGTGATAAGTAAATTAAAACATGTTAAATTGTATTATGTTGCAACTGCGTAAACATCTACGGGTTTAACAGTATCTCATTCGGGACACGGATAGAGTCGTGTTTGTAATGAAGTGGAAATTAATTTTTATAAGGACATAATTTCCATAGTCTAGATTTTACATAAAGTATGTTGTATACCGTTACAATCGTCAAAGGAAGCTCACGATCATATGTTCAAGACAACGGATCCGAATATCAAGTTTCTTCAACATCGGTTATCTACAAGATTGATTTTGGTAAGGATTGTGTTTAAGTTTCGAAATTGGTTCACGCTAGTATTGGGATATTTTTCGAAACTGTATTTTAACAAAATGATGCACTTTTGTGAGGCAAAATAATTTTTGGAAGACCTGTAGGTGAGCTTTATAAAATATTAATTTTTCACTTCTGTCGTTCAAATGACAAAGCAATGTCGTTCAAATGACAATGATAAGTCTTTCAAAGGATCCATTCGAATGACATCACATGTCGTTAGGTAGGCCATGAGATAGGTCGTTCCTTTTGTGCTTCAAATGACCACGTACTTTTTGGCATTTTTAAGGTCATTTTTATAGTCGTTCAAATGACATCTAATGTCGTTCAAAAAACATCAAGAAGTCGTTCGAATGACCTCCACCTCCTCAAGTATATTGTTTTGTTAAAAATACACGTTTTAGAAGACTTTTTCATTAAGACTTTTGCCAAACGAAAACTGCAAATCTACCGAATTTTAATCTTCAGTTTTATGGCACAAAACATTATTTTTGATTCCCAAAATCACCCCATATGCTTTAGTAAATCATTTTGGAACCCAAAACACTTATTGTCAAAGTTTTTTTTTGTAGAGAAGATTTCCCTATTGCGAATTCGATAGTTCCTGCGTGAGTTATTTGGTAACGTCTGTGGTCATTGGGGATACTTGAGGGTGCTGAAGAGGAGCTACGGTTCTTGAGGGAATCTTTGCTGGTGCTAGGCTGTGGTCTATGTGGATTTGCTGTGGGATATTCGTTGCAGATTTCATTATGTAATTGTAAGTTGTAATTTACTACATTAGATAGTGAAATAAAAGGTTTTACCCGAAAGTTTTTTTCCCTGAAATTTGTTTGTCTCTTGATTTGTGACTGCATGCTTAATTTATCCACGTAGATGCATGATTAGGGTTTAATTGATTTGGATTGGAAATTGACTCTAATTAAATAAATTTTTGTTGGAAATTTGCGAATTCCATAAATAATTGATTTCACGTATCCTCAAATTGGTATCAGAGAAGGTTTCATTCTTTTTTCGCAAAAATTTTGTGATATGAATTTAAAAAAAAAATTGATTTTGAATTTTTTTGCAATTTTTTCAATGGAGAACTTATATAATCAGATGCCCATTTTTGATGGCACAAGTTATGCCTATTGGAAATCCCTCATGAGATCTTCTTTAAAGGCTATTGAAGAACGTGTTTGGCTAGTTTGTGAAAAAGGGTGGATTCCTCCCACTTTCACCGTTGAAAATGTCACCACTCCCAAACCTGGCTATTTTTGGAGCCGTTAACCCCGAAGAGTTCCACTGTATTATGACGTGCACCATGTTTAAAGAGGCACGGGATATCCTCCAATTGACACATGAGGGTACCAATGCAATTAAGGCGTCTAAGTTGCAAAATTTGACCACCCAGTTTGAGACTATCACGATGTCAGAGTCTGTGTGTTTTGACGAGTTTTATGCTAGATTGTCGGATATAGTCAACACGGGTTTTAATTTGGGTGAGAAAATTGACGAGATGAGGGTCGTGAAATATATTTTAAGGTCATTCCCATCCCGTTTAATTCCTAAGGTCACTATTTTAAATTCTTTGGGGATATTAAATACACTTAGGTTAGAAGAACTCGTAGGAGACCTTCAAACTTATGAGATCGACATGTTTCCCCAAACCGTTGAGCCTAAGGATAGAGAATTGCACCTAGTGCCCAATTTAGAAAAGGCGAAGACGTGTCTAAGAAGAAAGATAAGAAAAAGAAAATGAGAGTTCATGAGTCCAAGGGAGAATTTGATTTTGATGATGTGGCCATGTTTTGCTAAATTTTTTAAAAAGTTTCTCCAATTTTTCAAAGAAAATTCTTTCGATAAAAAGATTTTTGAGAAAAATAAAAATAAAGAAGAGGCCGAAGAGAGAGGTGAGAAAGAGAAAAAGGCGAGATGTTTTGAGTGCGAGGGCAAAGGGCACAAAGCATTTGAATGTCCCACTATGCTAAAGAGAAAGGGCAAGAAAATTACAATGTCAGCCACTCTTGACGATAGTGACGTCGAGGTGAATGATTCCGGGGATGAATCATCACATGGTGTGTGTGTTTCCTTTATGGCTAGTCATGCGATCCCATCTAGTTTGTCCCACGACGATGAGGGAACTTGCATTCGTTAGAGACCTGATGATGATTTGAGTGTTTCTAGTGAGTGTGAGAGTGAAATTGAAATTAAGGGTGAAAGAGACCTCCAAAAAGCTTTTAGAGATTTATACGTCGAGACCTTAAAGACGAAGAATTTGAATAAAGAGTTAGGTCTTAAAGTGTTAGATTTGGAGAGAGAGATAGAAGTTTTGAGGGGATGTGAGGCGTTAGCGAGTCAACTTGAGAAGGTGAAGGTTTCTTTAAGTGAGCAGTTGATCATCTTAGGCCGAAAAAAGATTGAACTTGAATCTCATGTGTCCAAACTTAAGAGAGATCTCGAACGTGCCGGGAAGGTCATGGTTACTATAGAGGATACATATAAGAAGGTTGGAAATATGCTCCTCGGTACCGCTTTGCGTAATGTTGAGAGACTAGGAATAGTTTATGAAGGTGCGTCTACTTCCCATGTTCCACTCGAGATGGTTCCCTAGTTTATGATAGATCCATATGGATCTCAACCTAACCCACCTAGGCATCCGGTTCCCGATAGGAGAGTGCGTCCTAAACATTTTGAGAGAGGTGTTCCTACGACCGTGTATGCTTGCACCCATTGCAAGAAGAGAGGACATCATATGGAATTCTGTTTTAAATTGGGTAGTGTGTCTCACAAATTTTTTCCATGTTATGATATGACATGTCTTCCTACACATACCTGCACATAATACTTTGCATGATCTTGCACACCACATGAGAGAGTTTTCACACATTCGAGAGCAAGTTATGTTTTTAGTCAAGACTTCACACGGTTTGATGGATGTTTTTCATAGGATGTCACCACCTTTGGAAAACTCCTCCGCACCTAATGGTTGTGGTTTAGACTTGTTTTCTAGCATAGGATGGTTTTCATAATGATATTTTGTGCCTAGTGCTAGTGTGTACCAATTTTGTATTTATTTTTTCCATTTTGATATATTTTTCGAAAAACTCAAAAATGAGTGTATATTTACCATTGGGTAGTGGGGCTCTCTTTCATTCCATCTGCAGAGGAGCGGGTGTGGACACTAGGAGGATATGTTTGAGTGGATATAGTCATTTTAGAGAGATATGAGTATGATTCCATCCTGGGCATGGACTGGTTAGTGATGGTTAGAGTGATGGTGGGCTATTACGGTAAGGCTATTGTGTTCGCTATTCCAGGGTAGGATGTGTTGTTTTGCGATGTCTCATCCATAGTGAGGGTTGAGCCCACGTTTACATTATATTATAGATGAGGCTTCAGAGGGAATAATTGCCTCATTATATTCGATCCCTGTGCGTAAGGACTTTCCTGATGTGATTCAGGGGAGATCAGGATTATCACCGAGCCGGGAGATTGTGTGTAATACCCCGTACTTTTGGCTATATTTATTTTTGGGATTAATTAATTAAATGCGTATTAATTGGAAATTAATCCGGGTTATAAATACTGATGTGATGCGAATTGGTATTTGATTATGTGCATATATGATTATATATGAACTTGGTATTATAAAATTTGTCGTGAGATTTATATACGGCAATTTGGAAATTTTATTGAGACGCGTGGGACCGCCGCGTCACGGTATAATATTTTATTAATAAAAAGTGAATTTAAAATCGATAATCCGTATGGTCGTTTTGAGCGCGCCAACGCGTCCGGAAGGGTCGAGATAGTCAGAAAACACTAGCCGGGGGTATAGTTTGGATCCCGGGGTAATTTTAAACCGTACCGGTAACTTAAAGGGTATTTTAGTAATTTGGTATTTTTGGGTAATTAAAAGTGACGAAAATTGAGAGTTGTAATCTGATAAGGATTGACCCCAACCAACCCTTATTAACCCAACAAGCTACGGAGGTTTATTGAAATTAGGTTTCATAAGTTTCCCCAAAGCAAAACCCTAGCCACCATAGCCTTTTGGAGAAGAAAGCTTGGAGAAGGAGAGAGAGAGAGAGATTCTGCAGAAATTCTACACCGAATCCACACCAAATTCAGAAATCAAACCAAGGCAAGTGACTTTATTTCCATTTAATTACTGAGAATGTCTTTTCCATGTTAGAAATTGAAGAATCTTAATTGTTCTTGAAAGATTAAAAGAAAACCCATGAAATTTGAAGTTATTATTGAATGTTTGGATAGGTTTGCATGTAGAAACATTGTTGGAAGATTAAATTTCGGAGATTTCATATCTAGGTGATGCATTAACGAATTAAAATCTGGGAATTTATGATGAGAAAAAGTTAGGGTTTATGTTCTTGAAGAAAATTGGGAATTAGTGTAGAAATTGTGATTTAATGATGTTTAGATGATATCAAACCCTTTAATGATGTTAGTATAACCCCTTAACATGTTTGAGGATGTTTAAAGAACTCAATATATTGTGGGAACGAATTTTAGAAGAGGTTTGAGGAGTAAAAATGGTGAAAAACGATTTTTGGGAAATTCTGGGCCGAAACTGGCATCTCGTTAGAAGCAGCCCCCAGGTCGTTCGAACGAGCTCGTTCGAACGAGCTTCTAACGAGTTGACCAGTCGTTATTAACGAGTAGGATTTTCGTTCGATATCTCGTTCGAACGAAATATCGTTAGAAGGGTCAGTTCGTTCGAACGAACTGGGATCTCGTTCGAACAGCCTCGTTCGAACGAGACTTCTAACGACCTGACAGTCCAAACTCGTTCGAAGCCTCGTTCGAACGAGACTTCTAACGAGTTGACAGTTTGACCCTTTTTGGACTGTTTTGACTTTTGGAGTTCCGGGAGATGGTTCAAGGGTAGAGTTAGCATTCCTTTGATGATATAGTGACTTATTTGGGACTTTTGGGTTGTTGAGATGAGTAAATCATATACGAGAGTTATATTCAATGTATCATTTGGGTTGAGACGTGAGTGACTACTACGACGTGAGGATGAATTATAGCGCGTATAATTATGAACCGGAATAAAATAAGTTGTGATAATTATCATTAGTACGAGAGTGCAACATGTACTACGAATATAATACGGTATTACTAAGATGTGTGTTTACTTAGTATTGATATATGGATTGTATGTATGACATACCTACCATACTTGCTATCACGGGAGGTTTCGTTCGCTTAGGACCCTCTATTCCTTGTGTGCCTATGGGGGGGATATAGACTGGTACCTTGATGAACATAGGTCATAGAAAGACTTATTGTGATATTAATAAGTCCGCTGACCATGGGAGCGTAGGTATGTGCGTGACCCATGTGATGGTGACTATGTTCGCCTCCACTATTTGTGATTTGTGTTATCTGAACTATTCCTGAGAGATTCGGAATATGTGATCCTTATGTACGTGATGTACCGGGATGGATAGCAGAGTATGTGTGCACTACAGCTTAGATTGCGGGGTGCTTGTATCGTATATTTATGATGTGAATAATATACATTAAATTAATGGAAATCCTCATGTTAATGTTGTAAAAATATTACGGTATTGTTTCGAGTTATATAATGAGTTAACTGATAGTTATATCATTGGCATATTTAGTAACTGTGTTCACAGTAAACCTCTACTTGATTACGAGAGTTGTTATGTTATATGGAACCGATTACATGGGTAGAACCCGTGGTAGTCTAGCTAGTTATGTTGTCAGTTAGCTAGTAGTATGGGTAGTTATAGATGGGTACTTGCGTTAGGAGTGCACAGTTAGACGAGAGGTGAGAATATAATGTGAGTGCACGTCCTAACATGTACTTTGCATTTAATGTTTTAAATGTTTTTAAAGCACTTGCAGGTTTTTAAAATGATTTCCACTTTCGGGCTCTGACCCATTTGCTTTCAAATATATTTTCTTGTAAAACCTTTTTAGGTGCCCAGCCACAAGGACACCAAGCATAGGTACTCATTCAGGTGACGTGCTGTAGCTGGTTGTGGAAGCTACAGGGATTTGCTCATAGACGCTTCTATCTTTTGGATTCCAGAGTCACTATCTATCAGTTGTAGGGCATGTTGCCCATTCCTATTTAGAGCATTTTTACATTTCAGTTTTCAGACTCTAGCATGTATTGCTCAGTATTCAGTTTTAGTTATTTATTTCAGTTTACATATCAGTCGTGGGATTTGTATTGAGGAGTTTTTCCTCCAGGTTTTATTTACATATTGTGATGGTTATTCTTGTTACTCCAGTATGGTGAATGGTGTTATTTAGTTATTCATTACTCTTGTTGCATGTTAATCAGATTTAATAAAATTTGGCACTTACTTTTTAAATACTAGGTGGTTAGTAATAATAAAACGTTTTCGACAGTGATGCTATTAACTGAGCCAACTTGGCATTTTGAATTAATTTTATAAAGGAGTAGCTACCCGGTGTTTAATTAGTCGGGGTGTCACAGGTGGTATCAGAGCATCAGGTTCTAGTGTCCTTTAGGATCTGTACGGCTATTATGTTTCCGCTACGTTTCTTTGATATAGAGCCCTATATTTTAGGACTGTTGTATTCTTTTGTGTATGCTTCGTTCTTCAGCTATATTAAGTTTATAAACCGTGAACTTATAAACTTTGTTCTTATTTCAGATGCCTCCACGACGTGCACGACGAGTTCCCAGGAATGCTACGCCCGAACCACAGCCCGCTCCAGTTCAGGGCATGTTGAACGCCGCTGAGGTTGCTGCTATAGTAGCCCAAGCGGTAAATGCCGCGATTGCCGTGATTCAGCAGGCACCACCTCAGGCGCCGGTTGCCGCGCCAGTACAGGTTAATGCATTCCCGTCTGCTTGGGAGCGTGTACGTGACGCTTTTCAGAAAGCGCATCCACCAGAGTTTGCTGGAAGCTCAGATGTGGTTATCTCGAGCCAATGGAGGAAGGACATGCAGAGGCATTTGAGGATGCATGAGTGCACTGATGTTCAGAAACAGGTGCTAGCTACTTTCAAGCTAGTTGGATCTGCGCTGCAGTGGTGGGAGTCCATTACCACCGCGGAGGAGAGGGATACCCTCACGATACAGGAGTTCTGGGTGCGGTTCGACCGCAAGTACTTTCCGTCCGCAGTTCATACAGAGATGAGGAGGAAGCTGATGAGTTTGAAGCAGGAGGGCAAGACAGTGGCCGAGTATGAGGCCGAGTTCACTAACTTGTTGAATATCGTTCCAGACGAGATTCCAACAGAGAAGAAGAAGATAGAGAAGTTCACCGACGGGTTGAATTGGAGAATCCGGCAGCATCTGCTTGGGAACCTATCGTTGGCCACGTATTCTGATGTGGTTAACGCTGCATTACTACACTGCCAGGACCACCGTTTTCATATGGCCGAGGGCAAGCGGTCAGGGGAGTCTAGCCATCAGGGCAGGACTGGAGGACATGGTGCCAGCGGGGCACAAACCGGTCAGGGGCAGAGACAGACTGAGCAGGGTACCCAGCAGGGGGACAATAAGAGGTTCCGATCAGGGAACTACAGGCAGGGACAGGGAGGTTTCCGCCAGGGCCATCAGGGTCCAAACGGCCAGCAGGGCCAGCAGGGGCAGAATGGGCAGCAGTTCCATCAGGGCCAGCAGGGCCAAGGGAGGAATGGTAACGGCCACCAGGGCCGGGGACAGCAGGGGCAGAGGGGAGGAAACTTCCCAGGGAAGTGCTTTACTTGTGGCAAGACTGGCCATAAGAAGCAGGATTGTCCTGATAGGGGCAGGGCCCCACAGCAGCAGCAGCAGGGTGCTCGCCAGGATCCACAGAGACCTATGTTTCCCGCCGCTCTTCCTGCACCGCCACAGATGGCAGCATTGCCACCCATTCCAGCAGTCCCAGCTCAGCAGGGGCAGCTACAGTATGGACGTGTCTACAACGTTCACCAGGCTGCAGTTCCACAGGCACCGCCCGCGATCGAGGGTACGTTTCCTATCCATGGCACTATGGGTCGGGTGTTATTTGATACGGGTGCTACACACTGTTTTATTGCTACACACTTCGCGAAAGCTTTAGGATTGTTAGCTACGGCAGAGAGCACAGTGACGTGTGTCGACTCACCATTAGGGAGTGGGTCACTTATTTTCTTTATATGCCGGGGAGTCGGGGTAGAGGTTGGTGGTTTGGTATTGCCTGCGGACATGTTAGTGTTAGACATGCATGTTCACGATGTGATCATCGGGATGGATTGGCTCGTAGCATATAGGGCCATGATTGATTGCTTCAGCGGGAGCATTGTTTTTGCCATTCCGGGGCAGGAGATGTTTATAGTGGCGATGCCTCGCCCAGAGGGAGGATCGACCGCTCATCTGTATTACATAGAGGAGGATACCTCTAAGGAGGTTGTGATTCCTTTAGATTCGATCCCGGTTGTCAGGGAGTATTCGGATGTGTTTCAGGAGATACCAGGCTTACCACCCAGTCGAGAGATAGACTTCGTTATTGATCTGCTACCGGGTACGAGACCTATAGCACGTGCACCGTACCGTATGGCTCCAGCTGAGATGCGAGAGTTACGGGATCAGATAGAGCAGCTGTTAGGGCAGGGCTTTATTCGCAGGAGTACCTCACCTTGGGGCGCTCCAGTTTTGTTTGTGAAGAAGAGGGATGGTTCACTGAGATTGTGCGTGGACTACCGAGAGTTGAATAAGGTCACGATACGAAATAAGTATCCGTTGCCTCGAATCGATGACTTATTCGACCAGTTGAGAGGAGCTTCTTTCTTCTCGAAGATTGACTTGAGGTCGGGATACCATCAGTTGCGTATCAGGGAGGAGGATGTCTCGAAGACTGCGTTCTTGTCGAGATATGGTTCTTATGAGTTTCGGGTTATGCCTTTCGGCTTGACCAACGCTCCAGCAGTGTTTATGGACTTGATGAATAGGGTGTTCAGAGATTTCCTAGATCAATTTGTCATTGTCTTCATTGATGACATTCTGGTTTACTCTCAGACAGAGGAGGAGCACGCCGAGCATTTGAGGATGGTTTTGCAGACACTTCGTCAGAACGAGCTGTATGCAAAATATGAGAAGTGCGGGTTTTGGCTGAAGGAAGTCCAGTTCTTGGGTCACATTATTTCCGACCAGGGAATATCTGTCGATCCGGGGAAGGTGTCAGCGGTGAGGGAGTGGGGACAGCCCACGACACCAACGGAGATTCGTAGTTTCTTGGGTTTAGCAGGATACTACAGGAGGTTTATTCGGGGTTTCTCAGAGATAGCAGGTCCTTTGACACATCTTACTCGTAAGGGTGTGCCATATATCTGGAGTGATGCCTGTCAGTTGGCATTCGATGAGTTGAAGGACAAATTGACCTCAGCACCTGTGTTAGCATTGCCGAGACCGGGAGTTGAGTATTTGGTTTACACCGATGCGTCTTTGCAAGGGCTTGGAGGTGTTTTGCAGCAGGAGAGACAGGCCATAGCTTATGCTTCCCGTAAGCTTAAGCCTCATGAGAAGAATTACCCCACGCATGATTTGGAATTGGCAGCAGTAGTATTTGCCTTACGGATTTGGAGGCACTATCTTTTGGGGGAGAAGTTTCAGCTGTTCACGGACCACAAGTCACTACAGTATCTGTTCACGCAGAAGGAATTAAATATGCGGCAGCGTAGGTGGCTTGAATTTGTGAAAGACTACCAGTTCGACATTCAGTACCACCCGGGTAAGGCTAACGTGGTAGCAGACGCGTTGAGCCGCAGGCCAGCAGATGAGGTGGCAGAGGTGTGGAAAGCGAAGTGGAAGGAATTGGGACACCAGGATGCAGTGGCCCGATCTTTCATGGCTGTGATGACCGTTACACCGCAGATTGTCACGAAGGTTGTACGGGCACAGGCAAATGATTCGTTCTATCAGGAGCAGATAGTTCGATTACTCGCTGAGGGAGCTGAATCCTATACCGTTAGCTCAGACGGGGGATTACGCTTCAATGGGAGATTGGTAGTTCCGGAAGAAGAGGAACTGCGACACGATGTGATGGCAGAGTCGCACGGCTCACGGTTCGCGGTACATCCCGGAGGGGACAAAATGTACCAAGATATGAGACGGCAGTATTGGTGGAGCGGTATGAAGAGAGATATCGCAGAGTTTGTCTCGAAATGCGCCACTTGTCAGCTTGTAAAAGTGGATCATCAGAGACCAACAGGATTGCTACAGCCATTGGAGGTTCCGGTGTGGATGTGGGAGAGCATATCCATGGACTTTATCACGGGGTTGCCTACGTCGCAGAGGGGTCACGACTCCGTTTGGGTAATTGTGGACAGATTGTCCAAAGTCGCTCACTTTTTACCCGTTAGGACTGATTACACTGCGGGTCAGTATGCCCAACTATTCATTTCAGAGATTGTGAGACTTCACGGTGTGCCCCTAAATATCGTGTCTGACAGAGACAAGATATTTGTTTCGAGGTTTTGGGAGAGTTTCCAGGAGGCCATGGGCACGGAATTGCGGTTGAGTACGGCTTATCATCCGCAGACTGATGGGCAGACCGAGCGCACCAATCAGATGTTGGAAGACATGCTACGCATGTGTATTATTGACTTCGGGGGTGGATGGGAGCAGTACCTTCCACTGGTGGAGTTTGCTTACAACAACTCCTATCAGTTCACGATTGGCATGGCTCCGTTTGAGGCATTGTACGGTAGGCCTTGTCGTTCCCCAGCATGTTGGTTGGAAGTGGGGGACAACAAACTACTTGGGCCGGAAGTAATTCAGGATACTTCGGCAAGGATTGAGTTGATTCGGAGTCGCATTCGGGTAGCTCAAGACAGGCAGAAGAGTTATGCTGATGCGAAGAGATTTTTCAGGGAGTTCCAAGTGGGGGACCAGGTTTTGCTCAGGGTTTCTCCGATGAAGGGGATTATGCGATTCGGGAAGAAGGGGAAGTTGGCACCGAGGTATGTGGGGCCGTTTCCTATTATTGAGCGGATCGGACCGGTTGCGTATAGACTCGGGTTACCGGAGCATTTACATCAGATTCACGACGTGTTCCATATTTCCTCGCTGAGGAAATACCTTAGGGATGATTTGGCTCATTCTCACATTGCTGTGGAGGACATCGATCTCCAGCCGGATAACTCTTATGAGGAAGGGCCGATTGCTATTCTGGACCGAAGCGAGAGGAAACTACGGTCAAAGATAGTCCCGTTAGTACGTGTTCAGTGGCGACATCACAATGTCGAGGAGTCCACATGGGAGCGCGAGGATGAGATGCGCGAACGTTATCCAGAGCTGTTTTTAGCAGGTACTTTCTAGTTTCGAATTTCGGGACGAAATTCAGTTATTAGGGGGGGAGTATGTAATACCCCGTACTTTTGGCTATATTTATTTTTGGGATTAATTAATTAAATGCGTATTAATTGGAAATTAATCCGGGTTATAAATACTGATGTGATGCGAATTGGTATTTGATTATGTGCATATATGATTATATATGAACTTGGTATTATAAAATTTGTCGTGAGATTTATATACGGCAATTTGGAAATTTTATTGAGACGCGTGGGACCGCCGCGTCACGGTATAATATTTTATTAATAAAAAGTGAATTTAAAATCGATAATCCGTATGGTCGTTTTGAGCGCGCCAACGCGTCCGGAAGGGTCGAGATAGTCAGAAAACACTAGCTGGGGGTATAGTTTGGATCCCGGGGTAATTTTAAACCGTACCGGTAACTTAAAGGGTATTTTAGTAATTTGGTATTTTTGGGTAATTAAAAGTGACGAAAATTGAGAGTTGTAATCTGATAAGGATTGACCCCAACCAACCCTTATTAACCCAACAAGCTACGGAGGTTTATTGAAATTAGGTTTCATAAGTTTCCCCAAAGCAAAACCCTAGCCACCATAGCCTTTTGGAGAAGAAAGCTTGGAGAAGGAGAGAGAGAGAGAGATTCTGCAGAAATTCTACACCGAATCCACACCAAATTCAGAAATCAAACCAAGGCAAGTGACTTTATTTCCATTTAATTACTGAGAATGTCTTTTCCATGTTAGAAATTGAAGAATCTTAATTGTTCTTGAAAGATTAAAAGAAAACCCATGAAATTTGAAGTTATTATTGAATGTTGGGATAGGTTTGCATGTAGAAACATTGTTGGAAGATTAAATTTCGGAGATTTCATATCTAGGTGATGCATTAACGAATTAAAATCTGGGAATTTATGATGAGAAAAAGTTAGGGTTTATGTTCTTGAAGAAAATTGGGAATTAGTGTAGAAATTGTGATTTAATGATGTTTAGATGATATCAAACCCTTTAATGATGTTAGTATAACCCCTTAACATGTTTGAGGATGTTTAGAGAACTCAATATATTGTGGGAACGAATTTTAGAAGAGGTTTGAGGAGTAAAAATGGTGAAAAACGATTTTTGGGAAATTCTGGGCCGAAACTGGCATCTCGTTAGAAGCAGCCCCCAGGTCGTTCGAACGAGCTCGTTCGAACGAGCTTCTAACGAGTTGACCAGTCGTTATTAACGAGTAGGATTTTCGTTCGATATCTCGTTCGAACGAAATATCGTTAGAAGGGTCAGTTCGTTCGAACGAACTGGGATCTCGTTCGAACAGCCTCGTTCGAACGAGACTTCTAACGACCTGACAGTCCAAACTCGTTCGAAGCCTCGTTCGAACGAGACTTCTAACGAGTTGACAGTTTGACCCTTTTTGGACTGTTTTGACTTTTGGAGTTCCGGGAGATGGTTCAAGGGTAGAGTTAGCATTCCTTTGATGATATAGTGACTTATTTGGGACTTTTGGGTTGTTGAGATGAGTAAATCATATACGAGAGTTATATTCAATGTATCATTTGGGTTGAGACGTGAGTGACTACTACGACGTGAGGATGAATTATAGCGCGTATAATTATGAACCGGAATAAAATAAGTTGTGATAATTATCATTAGTACGAGAGTGCAACATGTACTACGAATATAATACGGTATTACTAAGATGTGTGTTTACTTAGTATTGATATATGGATTGTATGTATGACATACCTACCATACTTGCTATCACGGGAGGTTTCGTTCGCTTAGGACCCTCTATTCCTTGTGTGCCTACGGGGGGGATATAGACTGGTACCTTGATGAACATAGGTCATAGAAAGACTTATTGTGATATTAATAAGTCCGCTGACCATGGGAGCGTAGGTATGTGCGTGACCCATGTGATGGTGACTATGTTCGCCTCCACTATTTGTGATTTGTGTTATCTGAACTATTCCTGAGAGATTCGGAATATGTGATCCTTATGTACGTGATGTACCGGGATGGATAGCAGAGTATGTGTGCACTACAGCTTAGATTGCGGGGTGCTTGTATCGTATATTTATGATGTGAATAATATACATTAAATTAATGGAAATCCTCATGTTAATGTTGTAAAAATATTACGGTATTGTTTCGAGTTATATAATGAGTTAACTGATAGTTATATCATTGGCATATTTAGTAACTGTGTTCACAGTAAACCTCTACTTGATTACGAGAGTTGTTATGTTATATGGAACCGATTACATGGGTAGAACCCGTGGTAGTCTAGCTAGTTATGTTGTCAGTTAGCTAGTAGTATGGGTAGTTATAGATGGGTACTTGCGTTAGGAGTGCACAGTTAGACGAGAGGTGAGAATATAATGTGAGTGCACGTCCTAACATGTACTTTGCATTTAATGTTTTAAATGTTTTTAAAGCACTTGCAGGTTTTTAAAATGATTTCCACTTTCGGGCTCTGACCCATTTGCTTTCAAATATATTTTCTTGTAAAACCTTTTTAGGTGCCCAGCCACAAGGACACCAAGCATAGGTACTCATTCAGGTGACGTGCTGTAGCTGGTTGTGGAAGCTACAGGGATTTGCTCATAGACGCTTCTATCTTTTGGATTCCAGAGTCACTATCTATCAGTTGTAGGGCATGTTGCCCATTCCTATTTAGAGCATTTTTACATTTCAGTTTTCAGACTCTAGCATGTATTGCTCAGTATTCAGTTTTAGTTATTTATTTCAGTTTACATATCAGTCGTGGGATTTGTATTGAGGAGTTTTTCCTCCAGGTTTTATTTACATATTGTGATGGTTATTCTTGTTACTCCAGTATGGTGAATGGTGTTATTTAGTTATTCATTACTCTTGTTGCATGTTAATCAGATTTAATAAAATTTGGCACTTACTTTTTAAATACTAGGTGGTTAGTAATAATAAAACGTTTTCGACAGTGATGCTATTAACTGAGCCAACTTGGCATTTTGAATTAATTTTATAAAGGAGTAGCTACCCGGTGTTTAATTAGTCGGGGTGTCACAGGTGGTATCAGAGCATCAGGTTCTAGTGTCCTTTAGGATCTGTACGGCTATTATGTTTCCGCTACGTTTCTTTGATATAGAGCCCTATATTTTAGGACTGTTGTATTCTTTTGTGTATGCTTCGTTCTTCAGCTATATTAAGTTTATAAACCGTGAACTTATAAACTTTGTTCTTATTTCAGATGCCTCCACGACGTGCACGACGAGTTCCCAGGAATGCTACGCCCGAACCACAGCCCGCTCCAGTTCAGGGCATGTTGAACGCCGCTGAGGTTGCTGCTATAGTAGCCCAAGCGGTAAATGCCGCGATTGCCGTGATTCAGCAGGCACCACCTCAGGCGCCGGTTGCCGCGCCAGTACAGGTTAATGCATTCCCGTCTGCTTGGGAGCGTGTACGTGACGCTTTTCAGAAAGCGCATCCACCAGAGTTTGCTGGAAGCTCAGATGTGGTTATCTCGAGCCAATGGAGGAAGGACATGCAGAGGCATTTGAGGATGCATGAGTGCACTGATGTTCAGAAACAGGTGCTAGCTACTTTCAAGCTAGTTGGATCTGCGCTGCAGTGGTGGGAGTCCATTACCACCGCGGAGGAGAGGGATACCCTCACGATACAGGAGTTCTGGGTGCGGTTCGACCGCAAGTACTTTCCGTCCGCAGTTCATACAGAGATGAGGAGGAAGCTGATGAGTTTGAAGCAGGAGGGCAAGACAGTGGCCGAGTATGAGGCCGAGTTCACTAACTTGTTGAATATCGTTCCAGACGAGATTCCAACAGAGAAGAAGAAGATAGAGAAGTTCACCGACGGGTTGAATTGGAGAATCCGGCAGCATCTGCTTGGGAACCTATCGTTGGCCACGTATTCTGATGTGGTTAACGCTGCATTACTACACTGCCAGGACCACCGTTTTCATATGGCCGAGGGCAAGCGGTCAGGGGAGTCTAGCCATCAGGGCAGGACTGGAGGACATGGTGCCAGCGGGGCACAAACCGGTCAGGGGCAGAGACAGACTGAGCAGGGTACCCAGCAGGGGGACAATAAGAGGTTCCGATCAGGGAACTACAGGCAGGGACAGGGAGGTTTCCGCCAGGGCCATCAGGGTCCAAACGGCCAGCAGGGCCAGCAGGGGCAGAATGGGCAGCAGTTCCATCAGGGCCAGCAGGGCCAAGGGAGGAATGGTAACGGCCACCAGGGCCGGGGACAGCAGGGGCAGAGGGGAGGAAACTTCCCAGGGAAGTGCTTTACTTGTGGCAAGACTGGCCATAAGAAGCAGGATTGTCCTGATAGGGGCAGGGCCCCACAGCAGCAGCAGCAGGGTGCTCGCCAGGATCCACAGAGACCTATGTTTCCCGCCGCTCTTCCTGCACCGCCACAGATGGCAGCATTGCCACCCATTCCAGCAGTCCCAGCTCAGCAGGGGCAGCTACAGTATGGACGTGTCTACAACGTTCACCAGGCTGCAGTTCCACAGGCACCGCCCGCGATCGAGGGTACGTTTCCTATCCATGGCACTATGGGTCGGGTGTTATTTGATACGGGTGCTACACACTGTTTTATTGCTACACACTTCGCGAAAGCTTTAGGATTGTTAGCTACGGCAGAGAGCACAGTGACGTGTGTCGACTCACCATTAGGGAGTGGGTCACTTATTTTCTTTATATGCCGGGGAGTCGGGGTAGAGGTTGGTGGTTTGGTATTGCCTGCGGACATGTTAGTGTTAGACATGCATGTTCACGATGTGATCATCGGGATGGATTGGCTCGTAGCATATAGGGCCATGATTGATTGCTTCGCGGGAGCATTGTTTTTGCCATTCCGGGGCAGGAGATGTTTATAGTGGCGATGCCTCGCCCAGAGGGAGGATCGACCGCTCATCTGTATTACATAGAGGAGGATACCTCTAAGGAGGTTGTGATTCCTTTAGATTCGATCCCGGTTGTCAGGGAGTATTCGGATGTGTTTCAGGAGATACCAGGCTTACCACCCAGTCGAGAGATAGACTTCGTTATTGATCTGCTACCGGGTACGAGACCTATAGCACGTGCACCGTACCGTATGGCTCCAGCTGAGATGCGAGAGTTACGGGATCAGATAGAGCAGCTGTTAGGGCAGGGCTTTATTCGCAGGAGTACCTCACCTTGGGGCGCTCCAGTTTTGTTTGTGAAGAAGAGGGATGGTTCACTGAGATTGTGCGTGGACTACCGAGAGTTGAATAAGGTCACGATACGAAATAAGTATCCGTTGCCTCGAATCGATGACTTATTCGACCAGTTGAGAGGAGCTTCTTTCTTCTCGAAGATTGACTTGAGGTCGGGATACCATCAGTTGCGTATCAGGGAGGAGGATGTCTCGAAGACTGCGTTCTTGTCGAGATATGGTTCTTATGAGTTTCGGGTTATGCCTTTCGGCTTGACCAACGCTCCAGCAGTGTTTATGGACTTGATGAATAGGGTGTTCAGAGATTTCCTAGATCAATTTGTCATTGTCTTCATTGATGACATTCTGGTTTACTCTCAGACAGAGGAGGAGCACGCCGAGCATTTGAGGATGGTTTTGCAGACACTTCGTCAGAACGAGCTGTATGCAAAATATGAGAAGTGCGGGTTTTGGCTGAAGGAAGTCCAGTTCTTGGGTCACATTATTTCCGACCAGGGAATATCTGTCGATCCGGGGAAGGTGTCAGCGGTGAGGGAGTGGGGACAGCCCACGACACCAACGGAGATTCGTAGTTTCTTGGGTTTAGCAGGATACTACAGGAGGTTTATTCGGGGTTTCTCAGAGATAGCAGGTCCTTTGACACATCTTACTCGTAAGGGTGTGCCATATATCTGGAGTGATGCCTGTCAGTTGGCATTCGATGAGTTGAAGGACAAATTGACCTCAGCACCTGTGTTAGCATTGCCGAGACCGGGAGTTGAGTATTTGGTTTACACCGATGCGTCTTTGCAAGGGCTTGGAGGTGTTTTGCAGCAGGAGAGACAGGCCATAGCTTATGCTTCCCGTAAGCTTAAGCCTCATGAGAAGAATTACCCCACGCATGATTTGGAATTGGCAGCAGTAGTATTTGCCTTACGGATTTGGAGGCACTATCTTTTGGGGGAGAAGTTTCAGCTGTTCACGGACCACAAGTCACTACAGTATCTGTTCACGCAGAAGGAATTAAATATGCGGCAGCGTAGGTGGCTTGAATTTGTGAAAGACTACCAGTTCGACATTCAGTACCACCCGGGTAAGGCTAACGTGGTAGCAGACGCGTTGAGCCGCAGGCCAGCAGATGAGGTGGCAGAGGTGTGGAAAGCGAAGTGGAAGGAATTGGGACACCAGGATGCAGTGGCCCGATCTTTCATGGCTGTGATGACCGTTACACCGCAGATTGTCACGAAGGTTGTACGGGCACAGGCAAATGATTCGTTCTATCAGGAGCAGATAGTTCGATTACTCGCTGAGGGAGCTGAATCCTATACCGTTAGCTCAGACGGGGGATTACGCTTCAATGGGAGATTGGTAGTTCCGGAAGGAGAGGAACTGCGACACGATGTGATGGCAGAGTCGCACGGCTCACGGTTCGCGGTACATCCCGGAGGGGACAAAATGTACCAAGATATGAGACGGCAGTATTGGTGGAGCGGTATGAAGAGAGATATCGCAGAGTTTGTCTCGAAATGCGCCACTTGTCAGCTTGTAAAAGTGGATCATCAGAGACCAACAGGATTGCTACAGCCATTGGAGGTTCCGGTGTGGATGTGGGAGAGCATATCCATGGACTTTATCACGGGGTTGCCTACGTCGCAGAGGGGTCACGACTCCGTTTGGGTAATTGTGGACAGATTGTCCAAAGTCGCTCACTTTTTACCCGTTAGGACTGATTACACTGCGGGTCAGTATGCCCAACTATTCATTTCAGAGATTGTGAGACTTCACGGTGTGCCCCTAAATATCGTGTCTGACAGAGACAAGATATTTGTTTCGAGGTTTTGGGAGAGTTTCCAGGAGGCCATGGGCACGGAATTGCGGTTGAGTACGGCTTATCATCCGCAGACTGATGGGCAGACCGAGCGCACCAATCAGATGTTGGAAGACATGCTACGCATGTGTATTATTGACTTCGGGGGTGGATGGGAGCAGTACCTTCCACTGGTGGAGTTTGCTTACAACAACTCCTATCAGTTCACGATTGGCATGGCTCCGTTTGAGGCATTGTACGGTAGGCCTTGTCGTTCCCCAGCATGTTGGTTGGAAGTGGGGGACAACAAACTACTTGGGCCGGAAGTAATTCAGGATACTTCGGCAAGGATTGAGTTGATTCGGAGTCGCATTCGGGTAGCTCAAGACAGGCAGAAGAGTTATGCTGATGCGAAGAGATTTTTCAGGGAGTTCCAAGTGGGGGACCAGGTTTTGCTCAGGGTTTCTCCGATGAAGGGGATTATGCGATTCGGGAAGAAGGGGAAGTTGGCACCGAGGTATGTGGGGCCGTTTCCTATTATTGAGCGGATCGGACCGGTTGCGTATAGACTCGGGTTACCGGAGCATTTACATCAGATTCACGACGTGTTCCATATTTCCTCGCTGAGGAAATACCTTAGGGATGATTTGGCTCATTCTCACATTGCTGTGGAGGACATCGATCTCCAGCCGGATAACTCTTATGAGGAAGGGCCGATTGCTATTCTGGACCGAAGCGAGAGGAAACTACGGTCAAAGATAGTCCCGTTAGTACGTGTTCAGTGGCGACATCACAATGTCGAGGAGTCCACATGGGAGCGCGAGGATGAGATGCGCGAACGTTATCCAGAGCTGTTTTTAGCAGGTACTTTCTAGTTTCGAATTTCGGGACGAAATTCAGTTATTAGGGGGGGAGTATGTAATACCCCGTACTTTTGGCTATATTTATTTTTGGGATTAATTAATTAAATGCGTATTAATTGGAAATTAATCCGGGTTATAAATACTGATGTGATGCGAATTGGTATTTGATTATGTGCATATATGATTATATATGAACTTGGTATTATAAAATTTGTCGTGAGATTTATATACGGCAATTTGGAAATTTTATTGAGACGCGTGGGACCGCCGCGTCACGGTATAATATTTTATTAATAAAAAGTGAATTTAAAATCGATAATCCGTATGGTCGTTTTGAGCGCGCCAACGCGTCCGGAAGGGTCGAGATAGTCAGAAAACACTAGCTGGGGGTATAGTTTGGATCCCGGGGTAATTTTAAACCGTACCGGTAACTTAAAGGGTATTTTAGTAATTTGGTATTTTTGGGTAATTAAAAGTGACGAAAATTGAGAGTTGTAATCTGATAAGGATTGACCCCAACCAACCCTTATTAACCCAACAAGCTACGGAGGTTTATTGAAATTAGGTTTCATAAGTTTCCCCAAAGCAAAACCCTAGCCACCATAGCCTTTTGGAGAAGAAAGCTTGGAGAAGGAGAGAGAGAGAGAGATTCTGCAGAAATTCTACACCGAATCCACACCAAATTCAGAAATCAAACCAAGGCAAGTGACTTTATTTCCATTTAATTACTGAGAATGTCTTTTCCATGTTAGAAATTGAAGAATCTTAATTGTTCTTGAAAGATTAAAAGAAAACCCATGAAATTTGAAGTTATTATTGAATGTTGGGATAGGTTTGCATGTAGAAACATTGTTGGAAGATTAAATTTCGGAGATTTCATATCTAGGTGATGCATTAACGAATTAAAATCTGGGAATTTATGATGAGAAAAAGTTAGGGTTTATGTTCTTGAAGAAAATTGGGAATTAGTGTAGAAATTGTGATTTAATGATGTTTAGATGATATCAAACCCTTTAATGATGTTAGTATAACCCCTTAACATGTTTGAGGATGTTTAGAGAACTCAATATATTGTGGGAACGAATTTTAGAAGAGGTTTGAGGAGTAAAAATGGTGAAAAACGATTTTTGGGAAATTCTGGGCCGAAACTGGCATCTCGTTAGAAGCAGCCCCCAGGTCGTTCGAACGAGCTCGTTCGAACGAGCTTCTAACGAGTTGACCAGTCGTTATTAACGAGTAGGATTTTCGTTCGATATCTCGTTCGAACGAAATATCGTTAGAAGGGTCAGTTCGTTCGAACGAACTGGGATCTCGTTCGAACAGCCTCGTTCGAACGAGACTTCTAACGACCTGACAGTCCAAACTCGTTCGAAGCCTCGTTCGAACGAGACTTCTAACGAGTTGACAGTTTGACCCTTTTTGGACTGTTTTGACTTTTGGAGTTCCGGGAGATGGTTCAAGGGTAGAGTTAGCATTCCTTTGATGATATAGTGACTTATTTGGGACTTTTGGGTTGTTGAGATGAGTAAATCATATACGAGAGTTATATTCAATGTATCATTTGGGTTGAGACGTGAGTGACTACTACGACGTGAGGATGAATTATAGCGCGTATAATTATGAACCGGAATAAAATAAGTTGTGATAATTATCATTAGTACGAGAGTGCAACATGTACTACGAATATAATACGGTATTACTAAGATGTGTGTTTACTTAGTATTGATATATGGATTGTATGTATGACATACCTACCATACTTGCTATCACGGGAGGTTTCGTTCGCTTAGGACCCTCTATTCCTTGTGTGCCTACGGGGGGGATATAGACTGGTACCTTGATGAACATAGGTCATAGAAAGACTTATTGTGATATTAATAAGTCCGCTGACCATGGGAGCGTAGGTATGTGCGTGACCCATGTGATGGTGACTATGTTCGCCTCCACTATTTGTGATTTGTGTTATCTGAACTATTCCTGAGAGATTCGGAATATGTGATCCTTATGTAC
This sequence comes from Sambucus nigra, assembly GCA_949130495.1. Lineage (NCBI taxonomy): Eukaryota > Viridiplantae > Streptophyta > Magnoliopsida > Dipsacales > Adoxaceae > Sambucus > Sambucus nigra. The sequence goes on from OX422211.1 coordinate 403,299,603, forward strand.
GTGATGTACCGGGATGGATAGCAGAGTATGTGTGCACTACAGCTTAGATTGCGGGGTGCTTGTATCGTATATTTATGATGTGAATAATATACATTAAATTAATGGAAATCCTCATGTTAATGTTGTAAAAATATTACGGTATTGTTTCGAGTTATATAATGAGTTAACTGATAGTTATATCATTGGCATATTTAGTAACTGTGTTCACAGTAAACCTCTACTTGATTACGAGAGTTGTTATGTTATATGGAACCGATTACATGGGTAGAACCCGTGGTAGTCTAGCTAGTTATGTTGTCAGTTAGCTAGTAGTATGGGTAGTTATAGATGGGTACTTGCGTTAGGAGTGCACAGTTAGACGAGAGGTGAGAATATAATGTGAGTGCACGTCCTAACATGTACTTTGCATTTAATGTTTTAAATGTTTTTAAAGCACTTGCAGGTTTTTAAAATGATTTCCACTTTCGGGCTCTGACCCATTTGCTTTCAAATATATTTTCTTGTAAAACCTTTTTAGGTGCCCAGCCACAAGGACACCAAGCATAGGTACTCATTCAGGTGACGTGCTGTAGCTGGTTGTGGAAGCTACAGGGATTTGCTCATAGACGCTTCTATCTTTTGGATTCCAGAGTCACTATCTATCAGTTGTAGGGCATGTTGCCCATTCCTATTTAGAGCATTTTTACATTTCAGTTTTCAGACTCTAGCATGTATTGCTCAGTATTCAGTTTTAGTTATTTATTTCAGTTTACATATCAGTCGTGGGATTTGTATTGAGGAGTTTTTCCTCCAGGTTTTATTTACATATTGTGATGGTTATTCTTGTTACTCCAGTATGGTGAATGGTGTTATTTAGTTATTCATTACTCTTGTTGCATGTTAATCAGATTTAATAAAATTTGGCACTTACTTTTTAAATACTAGGTGGTTAGTAATAATAAAACGTTTTCGACAGTGATGCTATTAACTGAGCCAACTTGGCATTTTGAATTAATTTTATAAAGGAGTAGCTACCCGGTGTTTAATTAGTCGGGGTGTCACATTGTGTTCGTTATCAACTTAGCGTCGAGGACTTAGTGATAGTGCAAGCATCATATTTTATGACTCCTTTAGATATGTAAGAGTTAAGGATTAAATTTAGTACTTTTGGGGGTAGAATTTTTGCATGTCCCAAGTACATATCTTGGGCTTATTCATCTTGATGATCGATAACGCTGAGTAGTAGTGTATTGGGTAGGGGGTTCTTATTTAGATTTTGCTTAAAAGATGTCCCACTTATGAACCGTAGTAAGCATCGAGAGTTGGGATATGTTTGGGCTTTAGGTCATTGGTTTAATACATTATTCATTACACCTGTGTAAATAACGCTTTGAGCAGTGATCTATTATATGATTTCAGGCCAACGGAGTCAAGGGGTGTTATGTAGAGAGCATTGGGGTTATTTGCGCCACTAATTGATAAGTGGGGAAGCCTTAAGAATAATTGAGTCACAATTAGTAGGGTAATCAAGTCTACCCTTACTGTATATGCATGTAGAGAATGTGGGGTCAATTTTGATGTACGTAGGTTTCATCTATGAGATGTGTGCATATATGCACATGTATATGGTGTATGGGAACCCTGGTCACTTCGATATTCAGTATCATCTGAGATAAGGTAAAATAGAGGTAAATGAGTGGAGCCGTATGCCTATAGGGAAGTTAGCAGTAGATGTGAAATGAAAACGTGGAGTGAACTTCGTTAGGGGAAGATAAATAGTCCGAGCATTTATTATAGGGAGAACCATCACACCCGAGATGCGTTAAGGAACTGTGGAAACAAAGTCATGGGATCCTTATTGCCAAGGGAGGGTCCAAAATTTTTGTAAAGTAGAGCTAAGTTGTACTCAATCAGCTCTGAGGGTGGCTTGCACGTCAATAGGAAGTTGATTGTAACAGACGAGGAGTACCTATGAAGTGCGCAGTTTTGGAGTAGGAACATGGGTCACGGTTTTTGGTGTACCCCAATAGGGGGATAAAGATGTACTACATACTGTATCCAATATGTGTGGGTTGGTGTGGAGCGAGACATAGTGGAGTCTGTCTTCGGGTGCACCACTCGTTAGATGGAGAAGGTTGACACTAGGCGATCAAATAGAGTTTTACAATAATTGGAGATTCCAGTGAGGGAATGGGAATGTATACTAATGGACTTTATTTTATATTAACAACATTGAATATGGGTCAAGATCCCCTCTGGATTAGGGGGATCTGTTGATCGAGCTGGAGCAGTTCTTACTAATTTAGGTGAATTATACGTCATTTCATTGTAAAAAGAGAATAACCCGACACGAGGTGCCGCCCAACATTATTTTGGATCAAGATAAGATCTTTGTGTCCCACCTCTGGTAGAGTCATTAGGAGGCGATGGGGATGGAGTTACGTTTGAGCAAAGGCGTATCACCGTTGCCCGATGGACAAACGGGAAGGGTGAGTAAGATGTTGGAGGTAATGTCGAGGATGCATATTCTGGACTTTAAGGGTAGTTGGGAGCAATATGTACCATTGGTAGACTTGCGTATAATAACTCGTACCAATTTACTATTGGCGTGTCTCCTTTTGATGCTTTATACGGGAGACTTTGTCGTCCAACCTCTAGTTAGTTAGAGGTGGGGAATGACAAGCATCTCGGGAATGATGTGATTTAGGATACGTCAACGAAGATTGAATTAATCAAGGGTCGTATTCGGGTAGCTTAGAATGACAAAAGAATTACACCAATGCAAAACGGAAATTTTTAGAGATTAGCATGAGTGGCTAGGTGCTACTGCGGGTATCTCCTATGAAGGGAATGATGCGACTTGTGAAGACGGGAGGTTGGCACCTAGGTATGTGGGGCCTTTCCTCATAATCGAGAGGGTAGGGACGGTTGTGTATAGGCTCGACTTACTAGAACATTTGCTGCAGGTTCACGATGTGTTTCATACGTCACCAAAGAAGCATCTCAGGGATGATGTGGTATATCGGCGTATAATGCTAGAGGATATTTACTTATAGCGATATGTTTTTTTGAGAAGAGACTTGTCTCTAGGTTGGTCCGTAGTGAGTAGGACTTCGGTCAAGATGGTACCGTTAGTGCATGTACGGTGGGGACACCACAATGTTGTCATGAGCGAGCGTGAGGATGCCATGCGGGAAAAGTATCTGAAGATCTTAGTGCCAAGTATATCCGAATTTCGAGAATGAAATTCCGTTGTTGGGGGGAAGTATGTAACACCCTGTATTTTTTAAAGCATTTTAAATTACACGTGTGCTTGTAATTTAATTGAATCGATATATATATATATATATATATATATATATATATATATATATATTGGCAAATAAAATAATTAATATTTATGTGTAATTACATTTACTCGTGTGATTTCTAAATTAAAACATGTTAAATTGTATTACGTCGCAAGCGAGTAAAATTCGACAACTTTAACGGTATCTCATTCTGGACTTGCGGACAGGGTCATGTTGGGAATGAGATAAAAATTAATGTTAGATAACTTGGATTGTAATTTTTAGTGCTCCAATGGTACGAAATGGGTCGAGATAGTAAAAAATAGGTATCTAGGGGTTGTAATTGAGTTTCGGGGGATTTTAGGCTAAACGGGAGCCGCAAAAGGGTATTCGGGTCATTTTACATTTAAGGGAAGACTTAATTTCGGGATTAGGAGTGTTTAGGATTATAATTAGGTAAGTTGTATGGATGGTACAACCATCCAACCATTCAAGAGGCTAGAGTTTTGAGAGAGGAGAGAAGAAAAGGAGAAATTGAAGAAAATTAAGGAGAAAGGGATCCAGGTGGGAGATCGAATTATTTCGGGCTCAAGAACATTGCTAAATGAAGAAATCAAGGAGAGAATCTCATAATTTCTTCAATAACAAGGAAAGTATTTAAGTTTCTCTACTCATAGTGTAGTTTCAATAATTCATATAAGAATTTGGTGTAGGAAGAACTCAAATTTTTTGGTGGGAGAAACATGTAAAACGAGAATTTGATAAGTGAAACCATTGAAGAGGAAATATGTTATGTTAACATGTTAGATATGATGTGAATTGAATGGTAAAGATATATTCTTGACTAATTCAAATATTAAAAGATGGAATCTTGAATTAGGGCTTGAAACTATGCACCAAGTCTTGATATAAATGAATAATCTCAGGAGTTTGATGTTTTTGGGACGATGTGTATGTAAAAATATGTAATTTAATGTCTGGGATTGATTTAGGAATCATATAAGGGGTTTGGGTGAAGATTGGAACTCTTAGGGTTGAAGGTAAATAGGTGAATCCTGTCAAAATTTGCATTGGCAGCCCAGCAAAAACGAATCTGTTTGTGTGTGTGTGTTGGGGGGGGGGGGGGGGGGTAGCGAACCGATTTGGTTTGCTGTGCTGGAATCCCTTGCCTTTTGTGGTGTTTTGGGAACTTCCTAGGGTTCGACATGGTTTAGTAATTCCGAGAGATGGAATAGGCCTCCTGGAAATGAAAAGGGAAGGTTAGAAAGTACTTTAGGTTTAACGGCGGTAAATTTCGGGTAAGAGATTTTGGGTGTACTAAGGTGAGAAGTACTCAGCTAATCATTATGAAATCTGTTTAGGATTTCGGGAAGAATTAGGCTAAATGCTTAGGTAGAATAACATGCTATCCAAAAATGTGAAATTGAGAATTAAATTTAAGTACATGAATACTTGGCTATAATCAGGAGTTGGGATAGACTCGAGATTTGTGGGCTTGTGCTACGAGGGACATTGTGTACGTTAGTTGCTTATGTATATAAATATATCTATGTGTGATTGATATTTATGTGAATATACCTACTCTATTTATGCTATCGTTGGAGGTTATGCGTAGTGGGCGGTCCACCCTAGCGTTGACCAGCAGGTGATGGGTCATTTCTCCAGGTCATAGGACTATTGCATGACCACTGTATGTGAGTTTAGAGTCTGGTAGGGGTAATGTGGTATAGTTATGATCCACGGATGTATGTCTATGACCACCTCCAATTTATGTGTATACGATTTGGGATCGGTGGTGGGATTTCGACCCGATGGCCCAGGAGTGGTATGTGATGTACCTAGAGCCTAATAATATGGAATGCATCCGAGAGACAGCTTGGGGATGCTATGCATATTCGTATAAAAAAGAGTTATATGTATATGTGTACTCAAATGAATGTGTGAACATTAAATTATAACTAGCGTACGGTTATGTGATTATATAACGGTCCGAATATAATTAAAAATTACGATGATATAGCTTATGTGATAGGTAAAAGACAAACAAAGTAAAATAAATATGTGTAGCACAATTGGTCTAGAGATTTAGTGTATTGGACAGTGTTATGATTGACTAGACTAGTTAGATGGGGTAGGATAACTAGGGAATTAAAATACATGCGTTAGGTGCACACTATAGATGAGGGGTGAGGATAATATCACGTGAGTGCTTTACCAGATGAACATGATACATATTCATGATTGCATTTTAAATACTTACATATATTTTCAAAATGTTTTAGGCACTGACTTATCATTTTTTTTTTAAACTTTTTAGGCGCTCAACCACATGGATGCCAGGGTTAGCTTGCCCTTCTAGTTAGACGATGATGTAGCAACTGTGGGTGCTTGCAGGGTTTGCTAAGATGCCTCTATTTGTTCTATCTAGTTAGGATGTTTATTTCAATCTTATTTCGGGTATGTCGCCCACAGTTGGATAGCTTTCATTTTCAGACTTAGTTATTTTATTTCATTTATGAGTTAGTTGATTGTACTTGGATATTTACCTAGAGTTATTCTGTCACACTATTTATATATTTATGCCATCAGTACTTGTTGTTATTTTATTATGGTGGATGTTTACATTTATGACGAAATGTTTTTAATAAAGCAGGTTAATAAGTTTTTTAAAATTTGA